>OY728119.1:14739838-16211177 GCA_963277665.1 Viscum album
ATCGGCATCTCAACGACTTAATTCGAAGGTGTCATATGTGTTCAACAGGATGAGGGGGGATCTTGTGGGTCCTCCAATATGTAGGATGCAGTATGGAGAAGGAAAATCCCAACATGTGGAGGTGTAGGTGGAAGACGAGGCGAATAAGGGAAACCAGCCCTTGGATCGCTCGTCGGGTAGTGAGAAAGCCGACTTTCCTGGATTGGTTGCTGAGAAGGCATGGAAGGGTGGTGCAGATGTCAGTAAGGGGAGTCAAGGGCCTGATGGGGTTGTGCCTGTTACAAATAGAGGTGTTCATAAAGGGGATTCTGGTTCATTTCTGTTGACGGTTCCCTTGTGAAACAGGTTTGTAGGTCTCTTAGAGGCCGATTTGAGTTCTGGTTCCATTATTCCAGGTGCTGATGTCAGGGCCAATGTGTTGGCTACCAAAGTTCATGAACTCACTCACTCAGTAGATGAGGACTCAAGCCTAAAATGTGTTAGGGACTCTAAGAGAAGGAAGGGGAGGAAGGACTACTCCTCTCTACCTCCTCCTCTAGAGACTCACTCTGCAAAGAAAATGAGCAAGAAGAAGATGGACACTGAGGATCTGAGACACCAGAAGTCTGAGATACACAATGATCATCCCATGGTATTGTTGTTAAGTTCCGATGACCAATTGATAGAACATACTTTATTTCTCAATGCAACTGAGGAAGAGGAAACTAAAATGATGGGGCGGTCTCTTGAGGTGCCTCTCAGTGAGGAGCAATATGCATGGATTGACAAAAATGAATCAATTTTGGTTGGAGTCTTCAATCAAGAAAAGATCAGTGTAGAGGAGTACATTAAGTTTTGGGACCATATGAATTTAGAGTTTTAAAAGCTGGTATTAGAAGGATCTGATTTATAGATGGAATCCTTAATGTGGAATCTATTTAGGGAAACTGATTCGGGTAACATCAAATTTATCTTCAAAAGTTCTGTTTAAGTTTTTGGCCTCGGGTGGATGTCTTGAGGGTAATGGTTGTGTGAGCTATGCTTATCTGGGATCTCTTATTGTTTGAATTTGTTGTGAGTTTGATCTCATTCCCTGCATTCTTCTTGGACCTACTCCGGATGAGGATCAGAGCATGAAGTCTTCATCGAGGTAGACCTTTGGATTGGGATGTTGAGAGGGTATGGCGTTGCCATCGGTTCTGTGCCCATTCATCTCTGCACGGGACTGTCTACTTAGGATTCTGCAATTATCAACGCTTCTCATCATGGCACAATTTATAGGGTGGGGTAGGGACGGTTGTTTTCTATGGGTGTTTTTGGTTGCTTAGTTAACTTTTGTGGTTTCTCACTTTTTCCTCAAAAGTGTTTTATTAATAATAATAAAAAAGTAATTTTCAGTCAATCCTACCACATATTATGGTGGCCATTATGATGGAACTGTAATTATATATGATATATATGATATTTATTTTATCTATATTCTTATGTAATTATCTTTTATAACATAACTTTATTCTTTTCATGTTGTATATATATGATAATTTCATTTGAGGAAGTGCAGACTACCACCCCCTCAAAGTGATATGACTCGTTCATACCATACATGGAACCTATAAAGGATGATGTTAATGAACTTATGCAGCATATATAATATAGATATTATACTATAATTATAATATACCTATTTATCATTTAGTTTTTATTCCTTTAAATATGAAATAGAATTGAAAGTAGCATTCATGAGTACGTACGACTTACCGTCTCCATGAACGATGCATTTCATTTTTTTATCAAAATTTTATGGAATATTTTAAATAAATATATACTGGATATATATGACATATATGATATCTAAATCATGAATATCATTATGGGGATAATGTACTTTTGACCACATGGACAATTTGTAATTATAACTAGTTCATTTTTGACTCATGTTCTGAACATCGACAAAATGTTCGTTATGAACTCAAATAATAAACTAATTGTTATATCAAGGTAATAAGTGATATAAAACGAATAATAAACTTAAAAAGGTTCTTAAGCAAGTATAAATTAACTTAATTTTATTAATTAGGAAATTAAAGAACAAACGAGTCAAGTCGGACACGAGGTAAGGGACTTCATCTCAATCTCCTTTTATTAAGGCATGTTTTGATAATATACACCTCCTTCTTCTACCCAGTGTATAATAAAACCCTTTGAATTTTAATTTCATTAAAATGGAATCTTTTTCTATGAATCATTTTACTAAATGAAAAAAGGGAATGTTTTTAACGTATGTGGAGACAATGACCTCTTCTCCGCCACAATCGTGATTTGGATTCCTCTATAAGCCTTAATGTTTTTTTAAATGAAAAAGAAATCCCATATTTTGTTTTTGGGTGTTTTGGTATTGAAAATGGTTTTTGAAATGGATTTATTATTTCAATATCTTGAAATTATTTATTGTGATTGCAAATGAAATGTTATTAGTGAAATATTTATATTTGAAATATTTTATGTGTTATGATTTTATAATGGTACTTGGACATTTGACAAGTGGTTATGTGATAAAAAAAATGACACTTGGTGCCGTGATAAACCAGGACGGGTGGTTACGTTATAACCTCCAATGCATTGGGTATGGAAGTCAGCCATATGGCTATTCCATTTAGTGATATATGTGGAAGTTGACTATATGGTTATTCAATCTAAGTATGTCTATGTCCCAAGTTACATTTATATGTTATGTGTAATTTCTATGGGTTTATAGTAATCTTTTGGATACAAAATGGTAAGCAATGATCTTTTATTCAGTGAAAAGTATTTACTACTTCATAAAGGTGAAACGTATTACTTATGATAAATTATTCATGGTTTACTTGTTACTTTTAAAAAACTAATAGTTTCCCATATTTGAGTATTCCTTACTAAGATTTTTATGCTCATCCCATAATTTTTTTGATTTTTTTTAAAAAAAGACTTAAATATAATTAGGGTCTAGGATGGGATCAAGGAAAAGTCATGCTGTCTAAAATATGCAACTAGACATTATTCTTTTTTTCAAGAGTTTTTATTTTATAAAAAAATGGATACTGAGTAGAAGTGTCTACATTGTAATATTTGAGACATAATTTAATAAGTTATGGCCTAATTATCTAAAAATATAAACCTGAAAAGATCCTTAATATAAATTATTAACTTAATTCAAGATTATGTAATGTTTAAGTCAGGGTCCTTATAAAAATAGACCACCTAATGAGAATTTATATTTAGGTTACTACTACTGAAATTTAAGGGAGATGAATCCAAGATGAAGAAATAGGGAATTAATAGAGAATATCCAAAGAAGATATCCTATAACTATTAGTTAAAGATAAATCCATAAGATTTAATGAACTCTGAAATCCTTATAATATAGTGAATATGATATGAACCCACTACCATGGAAGGAAGGAAAGAATAAGGAGGATTAGAAGTTGGGGAAACCTTTCCTAACCAAAATAAAAACTTTGTGACAAATATAATCCATGTTAGGAAACGATAAAGGTAGAGTTTTTTGAGAGTAAAGGGAGGATCCTTAGATAACCCAAGGAATGCGTGAATCTATAAAGTGGGGGAAATATTGAGCTAAGGTTTTTTGGGAGTTTAATTTTAAGCATGAAAATATGAATATACATCCCAACACTAAAAAAATTCCCAATAATCTCAAAGAGTAACCAGTGGTGGTGGAAGTGGCTATACCGCCATTGGATTTCCACTAGGTACTCAGTTCTTCAAGCACCAGGGTACCTCACACTTTTCTCCTCCTTTTTATCCTACCAAGTTCCTCCAATTTCTACTCAAAGTCAATGTACCCAAAAATAGAATGCAATTTATTAATTTTAAATATGAAAAAAATATTAAATGGGTTGGAGTCTTTGCAACCTCCCTAACATTAGTATTCTCATCCTCGACAAGATTTATCCATCTTTTCGATGTAACAATTCTAGTGATTGGATCTTTATCCAGATTCCCACTTCTAAGTCTCATCTTGAATATTCCCATGCTATCACCTAACCCAAACAAGAGGGATTAATCTACCTCATAATATTTTATGACTTCGATCAACAATTCATATAAGATTCTCTAGGTAGGAAATATCTGATTCATATTCTTTACATCTTAAAGAATCACATATGAGGGATGTTGTGCCCAAGTGAAGTAATTGCATTTGTTGTCAATAACTTGTCATGGTGTGCCATCTGATGAAGTACATCTTAAAGATTGATGATACAAAGTCACAACATGATTAGAAGACCATGCATTATAGTGACAATGCATGAGGAGTTGAAGATGATCCATTCACATGTTCTAAGTGGATGAAGTGGTTTAATAAAATCCATGCACTAACACTTAGTGCATGTGACTCTGAAGAAGTCCCAATTTGATCTCTGATTAGATCAACAATATTAATTGAAGAAATATTTGATTCAGGAGCTCGGTTGAAGATGAAGAAACCTTTTGAATTCCATATCCTAAGTGAAGATTATATGTTGAGGAGGATTAAGGAATTCTTAAGAAGTAGAGAAGGGAAGAAATTGAGAAGAAGAATGAAAGGGCTTGATATGGCATTTTACATGGAGGACTTTGTTTTTTACAAAGTCTTATTCAAGACTTAGCCAAAAAATTGGCCAGCCCTTGGACACCTTGAGGGTTCAACCCCAAGGCTCATGTGGGCCTAAGGCGCCACGCCCAAGGGGGAAACCGTGGGGCGAGTCCAGGGCGGCAGGGCGCACCCGCAGACACCGCATGGGCGCCTGGGGCACGCCCGGAGGAGCGCAGGGCACGCGGTGGTGAAGCCCGCACACCCGGTGTGTGCATAGTGGGCGCTAGGAGCGCGCCCGCAGGAGCAGAGAGTGGGCGCAGAGCGCGCCCGCAGGGAGAACACGGTGCGGGGCGGCACCGTGGAGGGAGAAGTACAACTGGGAGTTGAGCGGCAGCGGCATATTGATAAGCCGCGTGAAAACCGCGCCCCGTTTCGATGTGGGACGCGGAATTTTCACCCGGGAGCGATCCTGGCCGCACGATCAATCGCGCGCCAGATCTCGGCCGCCCATCTAATCCGCCGTGGCCCATCCTGATCGCGACCGTCCAAATCATCGATCCGACGGCCGTGGCTCGTCTTCCACCTCGAGCTCGAGTCGAAGCCTCCCGCGAGCCGCCGCATGAACCAGAGCCTCCCGACGTCAGAATTTGAGTTCCCGGCCACCGCTGATCGAGCCGAAGCCTCCATTGTGATCGTCTGGCCTCTACGAACACGATCATGCATTAAACTGTTGCATACATGCATCGAGAGAGATTTCGAGATTCGGCCGAGGCAAAATATAATGCCGAGGCCACGTGGAGATCATGCTTTGCATGCATGAGCCTAAACAGAGGCTTGCATGCGTTTTAAAATGCATGCACGTGGATAAAGGAGAAGGAGAAGAAGTCCGCGTTGTGCAGAGAGAAAGAACGAGATTCTCGGCCCGCGTTTGAAGTTTTCAAAGAACCGAAAATCTCGGTGGAACAAGATTTATATCCCGCGGATGTTTTGAGGATTCCTCTGCCTATAAAAAGAGAGGCCGAGACCTTTGGAAGTTTGCTGAAAAATTTGTGATCCGCGAAAGCCTTCTTCCTCGCAAAGAAAGAGCCACCGTGCAACACACTTGCGCGGCTGAAGATCTTGGTGCCACCCGAGGCCCGAAGGAGTCCCCTGTGCGCACCTCTTGCGCGGCAGGAAGACCTTGTGGCCGCAGCACCTTGCGCGCCCGAGGATTGTTCCTTCTCTGCCCGCACCCTTGTGTGGCAGGAGGAAGACCCCGCGGGTGTTGCACTTGTGCGCCCCGCGGTAGGAAGAACTTGCGCGACTCTTGCACTAAACACCTACGCGGCAGTAGGAGAAGAAGAGGAGAAGCCGCATCCTTGCGTGCCTCCTTTGAGTTCGGGAGGAGTATAACTATACCTACGGGTTAAGTGTCTAAAGGCAGTGAAGGCCACCACATCTTGTGTGTGTGTGCAATTGAAGAACCTGAACCCAAGTGTGTGCTAAACAAGTGAAGGCCGTAGCCTTGGGTGTGTGCAAGAAGGAGAGGCCGAGAACTACACCAAGTTGTGTGTGTTCCAAGTGAAGAGGAAGAGCACACCTTGTGTATGTGCGCAAGAAGTGAAGAGAAGGCCATAGACAAAGAAGAACACACCTTGAGTGTGTGTGAAGTGAAGAGCCCGAGGCTTGTGACTGTGCAAAGAAAGGAAGAGGCCGAGGTTCGGCTTGTACCCATTGGAGTACATTCAAAATGAGTTGTGTATGTGTGCGCAAGTGAAAAGAGTGACAAAACATAAGAAGAAGAGGAGTACACACTTAAGTGTGTGAATGCAAAAGAACTGATCATTCTAAGTGATTGGTTTTTTGGTGAGCAAGACCAACGAGATCTTTTGAAGACTGTTGAAGCTACTTGGAGTTTTGATCAACACCTTTGAAGAAGTGAAGTGGAGCCATGATGAAGATGATGCTGTGGAGTTGGGGGGGTTTAACCAACTTGTAATTGGGGGGTATAACCAATTACTGTGTAATCATCGTTTGGCATAGTGAAGAATCCGTGTTGGGGGGTATAACCAACACGGCAAGGAGTAGGTCTTTGTACCGAACCTTGTAAATCTCTGTGTTCTGTGCTCTCATTATTACTGCACCACTAAAAGAGTAGATCTAGGCTTTAACCAGCTGCAGAGGTTGAATTGATAATCGAAAGAGAACAATTCATAAAAAGAAAAAGTTATCACTGATTCACCCCTCCCCTCTCAGTGATCACAACCGATCCAGGCATTTCAAGTGGTATCAGAGGGAGGTTACCTCTATAAGGATATACTTCTGAGAAGATGGACAATCTGAATTCTGTTAATAGTAGGGGTGTTCCTACATTCGATGGAAAGAATTACCACAGCTGGAAGAATCGGATGTTACCCTACCTTCTATCTCTCGGCCTTGAAGTTAGAAATGCAGCCTTATTTGGATTCCCTCCTCTTGCTAATGAAGCTGCTATGACACTCGATGAGAAAAGAAATATGGAAGTTGATGGTAAAGCTCAAAATGCCATTCTTATGTCACTCTCAGAAAAGGTATACACAAAAGTCATGGGACTCAAGAATGCTAAAGAAATTTGGGACAAATTGGAAAGTAGTTATGAAGGCAACATGAAAGTCAAGGAAGCCAAATTACAGATTTGGAGAAGCAAGTTTGAAGATGTCAAGATGGGAGAAGAAGAAAATATTGATGATTATTTCACAAGAGTCAATGAAATTGTCAGTAACATTCGGGGCTTTGGAGAAAAGTTGGAGGACTCCACTATTGTTAAAAAGCTAATGAGAAATTTTCCTGACAGGTTTGACCCCAAAGTCTCAGCATTAGAAGACAGAGATGATCTCTCTCTTGATGAACTACACAACATTCTTATTGCATATGAAATGAGGAAGATCCCAGTATTCAAGAAGAAGATCAAGGATGAGATGGCTTTTGAGGCCATGAGACAACTCAAGATAAAAGATGACGAAGTCCTAGAATCAAGTGATACTGACAATGAAGAAAAGGATGAAGATCTCAACACGATTATTTCTCTTTTTTCTAAAAGGTTTGGAAAAACTAGATTCAGGGGAAAAGGGAAATCACCATCAAGATGTTTCAATTGCAATAACATCGGACACTTTGCTGTAAACTGCCCCAAGAAGAGATATAGTGCTCCAGAAGTTGAAGATGAGAAGTCACAAAAGAAGAAATGGAGTAGATACCCAAGAGAAGGAAAAAAATAAGGTGTAAGAAAGAAAAGGTTCGTTCCAGGTGAAAGAAGAAGCTATGTAAGCAAAGAGGAAGAATCAGACTCTACTTCAGCCAGTCAATCAGAAGAAGAAACGAATTTTATGGCTCATGTGGAAAAAGGGTTTGATACCTGCAGCAGTGAAGATGATGAAAGTGAACGAACAGAGCTTGAATACATATTGAAAGATGAATTAGAGGCTTTCCTTGAGCAAAACATTAAACTCAAGAAAGAAAAGAAATTGTTACAAAAGGAAACTAAAAGAATGACTGAGGAGTTGGAAGAATGTATGAAGAAAGAGACAATGTACATTGATGAAATCAAGAGACACAAACTGAAGGTAGCTGAGCTGGACAAGATAGCAAAAGATCTTGAGGAGAAACTTCACCTCAAAGAAGAAGAGCAATCACTGACACATTCCAAGTGGATTGAAGCACAGAATAGCTTGACAAAGATGAGAGAAGACTTCAACAAGGCTGTTGAGGTCAAGGCAGAATCATCTTATGCTGGTGCTCAGAGGCAGGTCAATTTACCACTAAGTAAATCTCAAAATACATCTGTTATTTCTAACAATGCAGGTTCAAAGATAAAATTGAGACAAACATGGCATGAACCAATCTGTGCAAAATCATCTTCAATGGAAGAAAGGAAATCCTCAGGGAGGACTAATCAAATCTTGGACAGAAAATTACAACATGACTCTTATCAACAAAGAAGGTCAAGGTTCAGAGGCTACTTCTGGTGTTGTGGTGTGTTTGGACATAAGGCCTATGCATGCTGGTATAACATGTCTCATACAAACATGAGGCATGAGTCAAGGGGGAGACATCCTGACACCCAGAGTGTTTTGCAGAAAGCATAAAAACCACCAACTCAGAACACATTTGACTGCCTGAGTGAAGCTTGTGGAAGATGTGACCAACAAGGTCATAGAGCTGATAAATGTATGACAACTCTTCCTAAACAAAAAGTCAAAGACATGAAAGGGAAAGGCATTCAAGAAACCAATGATGAAATCACATGCTTTGCTGAAGTGGCTCTAAAAGCCAGCAGTAAAACCAAGTCATGGATTCTTGATAGTGGATGCTCATCCCACATGACTGGTGATACAAAAATTCTAAGCAACCTTGAAAGTCATGAGGGAGGAACCGTGGTGTTTGGAAATGATCGTTCTCTGAAAATCAAGGGAGTTGGAAAGGCTATGATTGCAACAACAAATCTAAAATCCAATGATGTGTTGTTTGTTGAAGGATTAAAGCACAACCTACTGAGTGTAAGTCAATTATGTGATGATGGACATGAGGTGTTGTTCCAGAAGGACTCATGCATCATCAAGAGCTCAAAGGATGGAAAAATCATCACTCAAGGAAGAAGAACCACTGGAAATCTATTTCAAATTGGTGATCCCATCAATTCTTGTTTTCTTAGCTCTAAAGATGAAAACAACCTCTGGCATAGAAGACCCATCTTGGTCAAAGGAGTATGAGTAAAATTCTGAAGTACAATGTTGTACGAGGTCTACCCAAATTAAAGAGAGAAAGAGATGAAGTCTGCGACACATGTCAGAAGGGAAAACTGACCCATAGGTCACACAAAGGAGTTGATATCATGTCTACTAGACCTCTTGAACTCATCCATACAGACATATGTGGACCAATGAGACAGAAGTCTACAAGAGGAGATTTCTATTTTATAACCTTCATTGATGATTACACTCGGATGACCAATGTCATGTTCATGAAACACAAGTCAGAGGCAATCATGATGTTCAAGACTTTCAGAAGGCAGGCTGAGAAGGAACTGGAGCTCTGCATCAAGAAAGTAAGATCAGACAACGGAAAAGAATATACCGGTGATGTATTTGAAAGCTATCTGGTCAAGCATGGAATCAAACATCAATATAGTACACCATATACTCCACAACAGAATGGAGTGGCTGAACGAAAGAATCGAAGCATAGTTGAAATGGGGAGGACTATGTTAGCTGAGCATGATATCTCTAAGTTTTTCTGGAGAGAAGCAGTATGCACTGCTATACACATACAGAACAGATGTCTCCTGAGACCAGAAACACAAACGACAGCCTATGAAATGTGGTTTAACAGAAAACCAACTGTTAAATATTTCAAAGTCTTTGGCAGTCCCTGCATCATCAAGATTAAAAACATCAATCTGGGAAAGTTTGAAGAAAAAGGTGAAGAAGGAATCTTTATGGGTTACCTACCTAATGGAAAAGGCTACAGATGCTGGAATAAGAGGTTGAATAAAATGATTGACTGCAGTGATGTCATAATAATTGGAAACAACACCAAACCACACACTGTGGATGATGATGACTCAAAGAATGACACAGCCTTGGAACAGAAGAATGCAGAATTACCTGAGCCAACACCAACTGCTGGTGAGATCAACTCTGAATATACCAGTGATGAAGATGAAGGCAATGAAAATGGAAGAAGAAGATACAACAAATTGAAGAAGCATGTTGACACAGAAAATGTCCTTGGAGACCTACAGTCCTCAGTAAGAACTAGAAGAAGATTGAGATTGGAAGATCAGACTGCACTGGTTTCTCAAGTTGAACCTCACACAGTGGCTGAAGCAGTTGTACATGAGGAATGGATACAAGCTATGCATGAGGAACTCAATCAAATTGAAAAGAACTCCACTTGGGATCTTGTGCCAAGGCCCAAAAATAAAAATGTTATTGGGACAAAGTGGGTGTTTAGAAACAAACTCAATGAAAAGGGAGAAGTTTCCAGAAACAAGGCCAGACTTGTATGCAAAGGATATTCACAAATGGAAGGAATCGACTTTGAGGAAACCTTTACACCAGTTGCATGACTGGAAACTATCAGAATGTTCTTAGCAGTTGCAGCACACAAGCAGTACAAGGTCTATCAGATGGATGTGAAATCTGCATTTCTGAATGGAGATCTTGAAGAAGAGGTGTATATTGAACAACCAGAGGGATTTTTGCTGGACAAAGATGGTAGTATGGTGTGCAGATTGAGAAAAGCCTTGTATGGATTGAAGCAGGCCCCTAGAGCCTGGTACTCAAAATTGGATGGTTGTCTTAAAGACATGAAATTTGTCAAAGGAACAGTTGACAGTAACCTCTATGTCAGAGAAATGGCCAATGGTACCCTCATAGTCATTATCTATGTGGATGATATCATTTTTGCTGGTAACAAGGAAGGACTATGTGAAGAATTTGCTGAGCAGATGAAAAGAACTTTTGAAATGTCAATGCTTGGTCAAATGACATATTTTCTAGGATTTCAGGTGGAACAAAGACAAAACTCCATATTTCTTTCACAAGAAAAGTACGCAAGGGACTTAGTGAAAAGGTTTGGAATGGAAAGTTCAAAGGAAGTCTCCACACCCATTTCTGTCGGAACCAAGCTATGCAAGGATGAAGAAGGAAACAATGTTGATCAGAAAGAGTTCAGAAGAATAATTGGCAGTCTACTTTATCTCACGGCTTCAAGGCCAGATATAGCATATGCAGTGACTTTGTGTGACAGATTCCAAAGTGATCCAAAAGAATCTCATTTAACTGCAGTCAAAAGAATCCTGAGATATGTTAAAGGAACCCTCAACTATGGACTCTTATACAAACACAGTGCAAACATACAGTTGTTGGGATTCACAGATGCTGATTGGGCTGGTGATTGCACTGATAGAAGATCCACATCTGGTGGAACCTTCTTTCTGGGAGAAGGATGTGTTAGCTGGTACAGCAAGAAACAAAATTCTGTAACATTGAGCACAGCTGAAGCAGAGTATGTGGCCGCTACACATGCATGTACTCAAATGATTTGGATGCAGGTGCAGCTAGCAGATTTGAGGATTAAAGCTGAAAAACCATTGAGGATCTTATGTGATAATCAAAGTGCAATTGGGTTGTCTAAGAATCCTATCCAACACTCCAGATCCAAGCACATTGATATAAAATATCATTTCATCAAAGAAAGGGTCGCCAGTGGAGACATCAAGCTAGACTACATTCCTACTCAAGATCAGGTGGCAGACATTTTCACCAAAGCTATGCCTACAGAAAGATTTGTTGAATTGAGGCTGAAACTGCATGTTCAGCCTTCTACTCTCACTTGAGGAAGAAGAAGGTCCCTCCTTATTCCCTAAATATTTGTATTCTTGTACTTACATGCAGGGAATTGAAGGAGATGAGTGCATCCCCTGAGGGGGAGCATTGGTAGTTGAAGATGTGCAGGTTCCAGAAGCTCTATACTATGAGTATGGCTTTCATTCATCCCTTTGCATTTGTTGGCCAATAAGGGGGAGAAATCATCAGGCACACGACATTCTCTCAGTGTGCTTCGGAGTATTGACAACCAAATACAAAGGGGGAGATTGTTGTGCCCAAGTGAAGTAATTGCATTTGTTGTCAATAACTTGTCATGGTGTACCATCTGATGAAGTACATCTTGAAGATTGATGATACAAAGTCACAACATGATTAGAAGACCATGCATTGTAGTGACAATGCATGAGGAGTTGAAGATGATCCATTCACATGTTCTAAGTGGATGAAGTGGTTTAATAAAATCCATGCACTAACACTTAGTGCATGTGACTCTGAAGAAGTCCCAATTTGATCTCTGATTAGATCAACAAAGTTAATTGAAGAAATATTTGATTCAAGAGCTCGGTTGAAGATGAAGAAACCTTTTGAATTCCATATCCTAAGTGAAGATTATATGTTGAGGAGGATTAAGGAATTCTTAAGAAGTAGAGAAGGGAAGAAATTGAGAAGAAGAATGAAAGGGCTTGATATGGCATTTTACATGGAGGACTTTGTTTTTTACAAAGTCTTATTCAAGACTTAGCCAAAAAATTGGCCAGCCCTTGGACACCTTGAGGGTTCAACCCCAAGGCTCATGTGGGCCTAAGGCGCCACGCCCAAGGGGGAACCCGTGGGGCGAGTCCAGGGCGGCAGGGCGCACCCGCAGACACCGCATGGGCGCCTGGGGCACGCCCGGAGGAGCGCAGGGCACGCGGTGGTGAAGCCCGCGCACCCGGTGTGTGCATAGTGGGCGCTAGGAGCGCGCCCGCAGGAGCAGAGAGTGGGCGCAGAGCGCGCCCGCAGGGAGAACACAGTGCGGGGCGGCACCGTGGAGGGAGAAGTACAACTGGGAGTTGAGCGGCAGCGGCATATTGATAAGCCGCGTGAAAACCGCGCCCCGTTTCGATGTGGGACGCGGAATTTTCACCCGGGAGCGATCCTGGCCGCATGATCAATCGCGCGCCAGATCTCGGCCGCCCATCTAATCCGCTGCGGCCCATCCTGATCGCGACCGTCCAAATCATCGATCTGACGGCCGTGGCTCGTCTTCCACCTCGAGCTCGAGTCGAAGCCTCCCGCGAGCCGCCGCATGAACCAGAGCCTCCCGACGTCAGAATTTGAGTTCCCGGCCACCGCTGATCGAGCCGAAGCCTCCATTGTGATCGTCTGGCCTCTACGAACACGATCATGCATTAAACTGTTGCATACATGCATCGAGAGAGATTTCTAGATTCGGCCGAGGCAAAATATAATGCCGAGGCCACGTGGAGAGCATGCTTTGCATGCATGAGCCTAAACAGAGGCTTGCATGCGTTTTAAAATGCATGCACGTGGATAAAGGAGGAGAAGAAGTCCGCGTTGTGCAGAGAGAAAGAACGAGATTCTCGGCCCGCGTTTGAAGTTTTCAAAGAACCGAAAATCTCGGTGGATCAAGATTTATATCCCGCGGATGTTTTGAGGATTCCTCTGCCTATAAAAAGAGAGGCCGAGACCTCTGGAAGTTTGCTGAAAAATTTGTGATCCGCGAAAGCCTTCTGCCTCGCAAAGAAAGAGCCACCGCGCAACACACTTGCGCGGCTGAAGATCTTGGTGCCACCCGAGGCCCGAAGGAGTCCCCTGTGCGCACCTCTTGCGCGGCAGGAAGACCTTGTGGCCGCAGCACCTTGCGCGCCCGAGGATTGTTCCTTCTCTGCCCGCACCCTTGTGTGGCAGGAGGAAGACCCCGCGGGTGTTGCACTTGCGCGCCCCGCGGTAGGAAGAACTTGCACGACTCTTGCACTAAACACCTACGCGGCAGTAGGAGAAGAAGAGGAGAAGCCGCATCCTTGCGTGCCTCCTTTGAGTTCGGGAGGAGTATAACTATACCTACGGGTTAAGTGTCTAAAGGCAGTGAAGGCCACCACATCTTGTGTGTGTGTGCAATTGAAGAACCTGAACCCAAGTGTGTGCTAAACAAGTGAAGGCCGTAGCCTTGGGTGTGTGCAAGAAGGAGAGGCCGAGAACTACACCAAGTTGTGTGTGTGCCAAGTGAAGAGGAAGAGCACACCTTGTGTATGTGCGCAAGAAGTGAAGAGAAGGCCATAGACAAAGAAGAACACACCTTGAGTGTGTGTGAAGTGAAGAGCCCGAGGCTTGTGACTGTGCAAAGAAAGGAAGAGGCCGAGGTTCGGCTTGTACCCATTGGAGTACATTCAAAATGAGTTGTGTATGTGTGCACAAGTGAAAAGAGTGACAAAACATAAGAAGAAGAGGAGTACACACTTAAGTGTGTGAATGCAAAAGAACTGATCATTCTAAGTGATTGGTTTTTTGGTGAGCAAGACCAACGAGATCTTTTGAAGACTGTTGAAGCTACTTGGAGTTTTGATCAACACCTTTGAAGAAGTGAAGTGGAGCCATGATGAAGATGATGCTGTGGAGTTGGGGGGGTTTAACCAACTTGTAATTGGGGGGTATAACAAATTACTGTGTAATCATCGTTTGGCATAGTGAAGAATCCGTGTTGGGGGGTATAACCAACACGGCAAGGAGTAGGTCTTTGTACCGAACCTTGTAAATCTCTGTGTTCTGTGCTCTCATTATTACTGCACCACTAAAAGAGTAGATCTAGGCTTTAACCAGCTGCAGAGGTTGAATTGATAATCGAAAGAGAACAATTCATAAAAAGAAAAAGTTATCACTGATTCACCCCTCCCCTCTCAGTGATCACAACCGATCCAGGCATTTCAAGGGATTAGATACACACATCTCTAATTGAGAGATAAAGAATTTGTTATGTATGGCGCAACATATATTCAGGTCAAAATTACTTACACATATCTTCGGGTCAAAATTCCTTACACATCATCTATTGAACTAGTATCAAAGAAATACAAAGAAACACATCATCACCAATAATAAATTTTGGCAGTCATATTTGATGGTCGACATAGGACTTTTCCTAGATCTGAATAGATTCAAGATATTTCAAAAATTCTCTTACATTCTCTGTCATATCCTAGACAAGATTAGGTCCAATTATAAATGAATCACCTACCTCCATCCAATAGATATGACATTTACTATCATATAATTATTCATAAGGATACATATGGATAGATGATTGGTGTATTTTATTATTGGAGAATTATATGAGAGAATGTGGCCATACCATGATCCAACAACATCAAGAATGAAAGATCAAAGCATATCCTTTAATATTAGGATAGTCCACTTAGATAAGCCATCAGTGTGAGGATGAAATTTGGTAATTAATGTCACATAAGACCCTAATAATCACTTAACTCCTTTCTAGAAATGAGATATAAAACATGGATCTATGTTATAAAAATTAATAATTGGTAAATCATAAAGCTTCAAAATAACTTAGACATACAATTTCCTATGTTCATCTCTTGAAGAAACCTCTTTGATTGGTATAAAAAATTCTATATTTTTCAAATTATCCACTATTACACAAACCACATCCTTCCCTTTAGGTGATTTCAATATACTAGTCACAAAGTCCATTACGAATTCATCCCACTTCTAAATGGGTAGAGGGAGGGGATGGAAAGTACCTATAGTATTTTAATACTCTTCTTTTACCCAGTACTAGTGAAAGAATTTTGTGACAAATATCATAATGTATTTCTTCATGCCATACCACAAAAATTAGCGATGAATATAATGATATATCTTTGTGATCCTAGAGTGAAATACCCACTTAGAGGAATTTTAATACTTTAACAAATCCTCTTTCATACCCATTTGAACTATGTGCTTTCCATAGATGTAAAGTAAGTAATGAGGATCTTGGAGCCGATCATCAAGGATATCCCCACCATCAAGTCTCTCTTGAATAATGGTACAATCTAGATTAGAAATATGGGAGTCCCTAACTTTCTCCAAGATAAAATATGAATGTTCTATGTGGTGTCGATATATACCTATCCAATAATATACTATATCCCGATAAATATCATCTATAAGAGACATTATTCTCCAATCCTCTTTAGTGGATTTTACCTTTTAAGGGTGTATTTTCTAGATAAGATCATTAACAAGGAAATTTCTTTTACCATTATCATAATGTATTCCAAAATTAAATAAAATAAGATAATACACCCAAAACAACTAACTTATATTCAATTCCCACTATAAAAAGATGCGTTTTAGGATATTTTAGTATGTAATCACCCTGATGTGCTCTCCAAAATATTAATCCAACTAATATTTTTAGATGTGAACAACAAAGCCTAATTATAGGTCATGGGTAGGATAATTATATTCATGAGGATATAATTTCTTAGAACCATATCCTACTACCCAATGATCATACATAATAATACAACCATATCCAATAGATGATGCATCATAATAAACCTCAAACCCCACAACCGTATGAGGTGAGATAAGAAAATGGGTAGAGTTTAACTTCTTATTAAATTCCTAAAAATCCACTTCACGTTATTTTTACCACATGAATTTAGCCCCTTTATTTTTAAGATTATTCATACAAGTAGTTATCCTTGAAAATTATTGAATGAAATGATGTTATACCCAATGATTCTGAGAAAATTATTGATCTATAATACATTATAGGGGAATTTATAAGACATGAAGGAATCCAATTTTTCAGGTTCTACTAAAATACAATATTTTTTAGATCACATGCCCACATAACTTTACTTACTTGATCCAAAATGATCATTTGGGAGCCTTAATATATAACTAATGCACTCAAAAACTCTATAAGATAATGTGGAACTTTCATGTATTCTCATATCAAGAATTAGAATAAACTAAAATATAATCCATAAATACCGAGATGATATGATAAAGGATGAAATATTATATTCATTAAGTTAATAAATACCACTATATCATTAGTTTTCCAAAAGGCATAAATTGGTATTCAAAATACCCATACCAACGTCATAAAGTTTTATTTGGAATGTATTTTGGTTTATACTGAAGATAATGATAACTAGATAATAGATCAATTTTAGTGAATGATCTTTCCCCATTAATCTTATCAAACAAATCATCAGTCCTTGGTAAAATATAGAGGTTCTTAATTGCTACTTGGTTCATCTTCTGATCATATACACATAGTCATATAATTATTTCAACCTTCTTGGAAAATATAATTGGATCACCCCAAATAGAAGTGATCAACATAATCAACACGTTAGTCTTAAAATCCTCCAATAGTATCTTTAATTCCCTAAATTTGGTTAGATCCATATGATATGAAGGAATTGCGATAGATTCATGGCAAGGATACTGATAAATAATGAACTCCCAATCTCAATATGGAGGTAGTCTGGACAAAGTTTTTGGGAACACATATGGGGAATGATCCACTACCAAAGTTAAGACTTAATTCCATGTAACTTTCACTTATCTAAGGATAAGACTGACTATCTCAGTGGTAAATTTTCCCACCGAACCTTGATTATTTCCCACTAACCTGGATTAAAAAAATCATTCTCCATGAATTGTATACTAAATTCTCACTGGAGATGATCATGATACCTTCATAGAATAAAAAATATTTCATGAACATAATTTAGTCGATGAGTATATTCTCAGAATAACATTGATGGGGTTCATGTTGAGAACCATTAGATACTAAATGTAACATCTTGAATCGGACCCCCCAAATGAAAATCGAGTGTGGGTCACTACCTGAAATAAGGCACAATTTTCCATATTAAAAAAATTATTGATATGAAAATAGAGACTAACATAGTCATGGGTAGGTTATTCTCTCAAAAATAAAGCATTAAGGCCATTCCTGAATCTACCAAATATTTGACATGACTTATTCATATAATGGATATCCAAAAACCCTATAAAATGAAATTGGGAACCCCTTGTGACCTCATAGTCCAGAATAGAAAGTAGTAAATCTATTTTTATAATTCATAAAAAAATAACAGAGTAGTAGTATATGGACATGTCATATTTTTCATAATATATAAAAATGGCATGATTTATAGTACATCAAAACTATAACTGGAAAATAAATACATGGACCCTATCCAAAATCACATAATATACCATATAATCCCTTATCCTCCATGAACTTCTATACCTATACCATATTTCTAGCTTCAAGTTATACCACCATACTGAGAGAATGCATGAAGGTCTACCCACACAATGTATGCAGGTAGGTGGTGCATACAAAGACCCTGTAGAAATCCCGAATGCCTCAACCTTACTATGTTCTACTATGATTAAGTGTACGTGCATGAAACAAATATAATAAGATGTATTTGTGTATATGAAACACACCCTTCCCTGAAACAAAACACACAATGCACACATAAAACACATGTTAAGTCTTCATGTGCTAACTAGAACATGATGACACATGAACATTCCTTCTTCAACCAATACTAGAATAAAGAGACACTACATACGACACTACCAACCCATACCCAAAGACTTTGTGTAGGGTTCCATCTGTATCTGATTTCATTGCATGTATCTTACCATCAATTATCACTCAAGGGAGGCTATATCGCCATCCAAGTCTCAACCATCTCACTCATGGTTGGGTAACATCTACCTCCTTAGGCCCAATAATCTCACTCATGGATAGATCAATTATCATAGTTGGGGCAAACCATATCCCTCATGGATTCCCAAGGCAAAACCATGTAACGACCCAAAATTTTATCACTGAAAATTCCCTTCTTATAAATATTTAATATAGTATAAATCACATAATGTCACTTATAGAACACAATACAAACTTTATAAATGAAGAATGAATAGAATAATAATTATTTATAGAAATTAAGGAACCTAAACCAATAGAATAGTAACATAAACTATGGAATAGTAATGCGACCCTTAAGATTAATAAACTGGCCAATAGAATAGTAATCTCACCTGTGAAAGTATAAATAAAAATTATCCAATATTATAAATGAAAATATGATATAATTATATCATAGTATAAGTAAATAATATTTTCGAAAGTGATAAATTAATTGTTGGTATTTTTATAAAACATAAATGTCTATTTATAATTTTATAATTAATAAAATGATAAAAAAATTATTTTCAAAAAATAGATTCATAAATTGATATTTTTTTGTCTTATAGTTATAAAATAATTTTATGAGACCTTAATTAATTTTTCAAAGTGCAATAAAATCAGTTATAATTTTACAATCAATATTTTTCAAGTAAATGATGATTTTAATTAAAAATTAATTTTATCATATTTATAAAATTATTTTCATTAAATGGAGTCCATTTTTAATTTTAAATGTTGAAAAATGGTTATGGTGAATTTTCTATATTTTTCTAAAAGAGTGGATTTTTCGTGAATAGTGAAATATAGTCATTTATAGTATATGGTAAATAAATGCATTTTTGAGTAATTCTTGAGTCATGGATGATGTAATTGACCATGTTTTTGAAGAAAAATGAAATATTTATTGTATTTAGTCATAATAATCCACACTATTCATAGTCTTGAGCCAAAAAAATAAACTATTGAATTAAATAAACAAAAAACACCCCTCTCCTCCACGATAAATACCACCATTCACCACCTCTTCTCCCCACAAATTTTAATAATTGAAGTTTGGATAATTTCTATCCAATAATCTTCCCAATAATATCCTAAATTTATATGAGCCCTTGGTCTCAACAAAATACCAGAGCTAATTTCTCTAAGGAGGTTCTCAAGGAGGAGAATTCAAGAGGTAATATCCTCTTTCTTTCTCTTTTATTTTATTTCAATTTATTTTCTTTTATTATTATCTTCTCACATCCCATTATCTAAGTGTAATAGTAACTAAAATATCTCTCAAATAATTCAATTTTATTATGTTATTGGAATAATCCATCATCATTTCTTTCCACATCCCTTTTTGTTCTAAAAATGAAAACATCGTCCGTGAGGAGGTAATTTATCACATTCAAGGATGAAGAGTTTTCATTTTCCATTACCACATTAAAAAATGGATATAAAAACATTTTTATGGTTAACAAATATTATAATATATGTATTGAAACCTATTTAATGTTATATAATAATTATAAATACATAAAATTAATTAATAAAACAAGACTAGTTTGTGATGGTCGAAAAGCCACAAAAATAATCTAAATAATTATCACTAACGTCTTATCTAACGATTCATCCTCATCCAAAATAACCAAATGAATTATATAAACACTTAATATTATATATTTTTATTAATAACATATAACTTAATTTTTGGACAACCATTATCATTTTACATTATTTTCCATACATGTATACAAGTAAACAGATCGTGAAAACCAAGGAAACCAATGCTCTAGAATGATGAAATTATGTATTATAACTCATAAAAAGGAGATAAATAAGACTAATAAAATTATAATAAATAAATTAAAAGTAATAAAGGTTATTAATTAATTTATTAATGGATTTAATTTGATTATTAATGTCATCAAGTACAAGTGAATAATCATTTTAGACATAAGGTATGAGATTCTTTCCAAACCTCCATTTTTCCTTCGGGTTACACTTTCCCCCACATTACCCCAATGCAATTATTATTTATTTTTATATAATTCGTATAAATTCATTTTATACATTCCAAAATCATTTATCTAGATCATTTCATCCTTATTTGATGGGTAAATACATGTTTTAAAAAGGTTCCCTTTTCAGTTCTTCCCGATAAGCAAGCCCGACTAACAAGAACTTCCTGATTTCTTACCAATTTTAAAGTTCACTCCGTAATACGTTTTAAGCCACCATTATTTTTATAAAACCAATAATTTTAATAGGAAAAACTATCTTGGTTCATTTCTGATTTTATATAAACAATTATTCCTTTTCTTTTTTAAAGAATCTTAAAAACTTTCCCTTAAACCGCACTAAAATGTTTTATTTCAAAAGTTTCGTAAACACCATTTTTAAATGTTTTCACTTCAATTTGACATAAATTTTAGTTATATATGACTTTTTTTACTTATTAATATCCATGTATTATTTTAATATATTCTTTCTAGACACCATTTTGATATTCTTTTTTGATATGCCTTCTGACATGATTATGATACCCAATTATTTCCATGAGTAAACCTTATGTTTATGTTTGATTCCTTATGTATGGTTTTTTATGTGGAATAAATATTCATGAACATATTATGTTGGGTAAAAACAGATAGTTATTCAATTCATTGGGTAATTTTTAGTCTAATGGGATGTCATGTGCAACGGTCTTTGTGGTTAGCCTTGACAATTTCTCCATGTGCAATGGTCTTGGTGGTTAGCCTTGACATATGCTCATTAATGTTAAATGTGCATTGAATCGTGATTATGCTATGTTTTTGTTTCTAACACATTAATATTATTCCTTTATTACATGATCCAATGTTCTATATTTTATGACCCTATATGTTTATTCATGTTCCATTCTTTTTTTTCATCATGTTGTGCCTTCTAACCCATGTGTTATGCTTTATTCTTATGTTTATTACCTTACTAGGATTTTTAGCTCATACCTTTGTTCATGTATTACCTAGGTTATCCCATGAATATTAATGGATCAAAGGGTTTTAGGATCTCATTATTAAGATTAAATAAAATATATTTTTATTTTAGTTTCACGTTTTCTGTTCTATGTACTTAATATTCAGAAGATACTAGCCTTTACGATCCTTGGTTTGTATTTAATGGTTAATTATAATTATAATCATGTAATAATATGTATAAAAGGATAGGGGAATTATAAACCATATCAATCATGCATTCCCATGTTATGCCTGGCCCAACCATATTACTCGTGAATTCCCAAGGCCGAACCATATCACTCATGGTTTCCTATGTTATGATGAGGCCAAACATATATCTTATAGATTCCCAAGGACAAACCATATCACTCATGGATTCCTTCATTACCTCAAGTCCAAACATATCGCTCATGGATGACCAAGTCCAAACCATATCATTCATAACTTTATAATGATCTCCACTTCACTCTTACTTATCTCAACCCACTATCTTATCACTCAATATTAGGTTACCAACACCAACCTTAAAAAAAGACACATGCCACAATAATTAACAACAATACACCAATCACACTAGCCCAATGGTGAATCTCAAGAACAATAATATAGGAAAAAATCATTAATTAATCATACCCAATCCATAAGGGTTTCTACATAAGCCCGATTCATGTGTTTGACACCTTATAAATGAAGCATCCCATCACTCAAATTCAACTACTCACTCTACACCCATATTTAACCCAAAAGGGTTTCCATATATCTACTTAGATCTATACCATAATTAAATACAAATAATGCATCATAAAAAAATAATCATTATGCAACAAAAAACACACAATTTAGTCACAATTAGGGGAACACATCTAGCATATAATATTTTTGAAATAGGGTATTTTTTATTCAAGGTCAAACATAACAAAACATTTTTCAACCCAACCATTTCTGAAAACCTCTAAAAAACCAAGACAAAAATCCCTCTAAAACTATTTTAAAATCCCATTTATCACATTGATACTTTCCCATTAAAATTACACTTATAAATAAGAACCCTTTTTAAAATAACATTTAAAAAATGAAAACACTTTTTTTCTTTCAAAATCCAATGCATGCCTCCAAAAAATTCTTAAAGCATGACATCAATACTCATTTGACCAGGGAACCACCATGGAACTATTTATAAAGTTGTACTATCCTTGTTTATTATTAGGAAAACACGCTCTCATACCAATTTGTGTTTAAAAACGCATATAATGTATAAATTTATATAGGAAGATAATATAATGCTCACTCGTGAACATAAAATCACCATAGACCAAGAGAATCAGATATATAAAGGCCACCTACCTCATCTGACATTCTGATAATTTATCTGAAGTAGGTACCAACATATTCTAGGTATATTAGAACCAATGTTATCAGTAAAAACAAATAATTTGGCAATCCAAACAATTAGAACCAAATTCTAAGATTGGTATAACCAACATCTAACTCACTGAGAAACCTCACAGTGTTGAAACTATAAGCAACAAGGTGAATTC
This sequence comes from Viscum album, assembly GCA_963277665.1. Lineage (NCBI taxonomy): Eukaryota > Viridiplantae > Streptophyta > Magnoliopsida > Santalales > Viscaceae > Viscum > Viscum album. The sequence goes on from OY728119.1 coordinate 14,762,992, forward strand.
TTCTTCCAAAATGCACCTGGACCTAATACAAAAAATAACCATATTGAATCTTTGATTAAATAACCAATTTATCCAAAATTCATGTAAAAAACTAATAAATCAATGGTACAACATACTTCATGTCAAACGATGAATGACGAGTTTATTTTCTCCTCCTAGGATATCCTCAACAAACCACACATGAAATCCTCAAAAAGACCAAATATTTCAACATGCATTGATGAAATCATCCCCCCAAATCCCTAAAATGGAAAACAAAAACCATAGATAACAATGGAGGAAGAATAAAGGAGAGTTTTTACCTTGAATCAGCAAGACGAAACATTCCTCAACACACAAGAGCCTCAGCCCAGTTGGTGAGGACTCACTAGGTGCATCCAAGAGACCTGAGATCAAATCCGGGTGGAGGCATATTTTCGGGTTACTGTAGTAGTACTGTAGCAGTACTGTAGCAGACACTATTCGGTACTGTAGCAGCTATAACTATTCATCCATCTGGGCCTTCGGGCCACCGGTTTGGTCCCCGGATCCTGTAAGGATTTCGGGCCACCCAAGACCTTTGGGCCAGTTGATTCTCAAGGCCTTCGGGCCAGCTTAAGGCCTTAGGTCCACCCCAAGGCCTTTGTGCCACATGAATGCAGGCCCCAGACACAATACAAAAAAAGGAGCAGCCCTAGAAGAGGATTCAGAGCAGGTGACCTCACCAGAGCAGAGCCAAATGGATTGTTAGAATGAGAGGGTATAACTATGCCATCGGTACCAGCATGTGCTTGCACAGGAATCCTAGCCAGACAGTCATGAAAAGGTGGAGAGCTACTATCAAGATGCATATGCTGGGGAGGGTAGTTCCTTGTAGATAGTCTAGTTGAATTCCCTAACACCTTCGGGTCATGTAATATCCTAGGCCTACGATCCATGTAATCTCTGAGCCTACAGGACTTGTAAGGGTTCCCCCTCACCCTTGAAAGGGGGGTTATCAAAAATCAATAAAAATTAAGGCCTTCGGGCCATTCAGGAAGGAAACATTCTTCAACCACCCAGATCATAGTGAACTAGAGAAGGGAGGTGGAGAGATAAAGAGGGATCTACCTCTAGGTTTAGTCAAACAAAAAAAAATAGGAAACCTGAAGTGTATCCTAACATGGACACCTGATGAAATTACTATAAAACCCCTTAAAAAGAGGGTTCATGATACCAGTTCATGGAATGAACCCTTGGGTCATGATGTGAACACCTTCAGACATAGGGTCCAACCCTTTGAACCAATGATTTCAAGTCATGAACCCTATGTTTTCACCATGATTTATTTTGGGTAGAACCCCATATTATGAATACTTTATTCATTACTTGACTAGACCATGTGAAAAATTATTTACAAAGTTAATAACACATGCCACACTATGAATACACTTTTGCTAAAAAAATTAGTAGCTCATCCCCCAACCACTACTTTGATGTCCTCCCAAACACTTGAGGCATCCGGCAAGACTAAAACCACATCTAAAAAGATATTTAAAGGATTTATAAACTCTTATAACCCCAATTCAAGTCCCGATTCTCCAAATAAACCTCACAAAAAACAAAAAATTCAAGTTACCTAAGGAATTTGCAACATGTAACAACATGGGTTGTTACACCAGAGTTGTACATATGAAGACACCACTAGAGCACAAGGTGATAACTTCCTCACTAGTTATATTATCTTCCATAGAGGTGTATCAAGAATCATATAGGAAAGTTATAATTATAATTTTATAATAGTAAGCAATAAAATTTCTCAAAAATAAAATAATTTGAGGATAATATATCAAACAAAGTAAAAACTAATGTAGAGGATACTAAAATAGTACCTCTAAAAGTATGAAAACCAATATTTTCTATAACAGAATATTCTAGGAAATATATTCCATCTCATCCTTCCCACTGAACCTATGGTGAAAATTTCTAAATAGAAGGTTTCATAGTGGCCAACTGACCCTAATATTCACGACAACCTCCTTGACTTGATCTCATAGATAGTGCCAAACTATCACTTATTGATTAAGAAACATACTAGGAAATGAATCACCCCTTATACCATAAATAAATACCCACTAAAGAAATAGTGACAAGATGAACCTAAAAGAATATACAATAATGATGTACTACTACATTATAATGATCATAGACAAAATCCCCTCATAGAGGATACTGTGAACTACTCAAACTCAAATCTCATAGCTATAATTGAACTCTAGAAGATCATCTCACTCTATACTTAGATAGAAATATAGACCCCCCAACTCAATGTATTTAACTAAAACTTCTAAAAAACTTAATAGGTACCTTCACTAGAACCAACTAATGTGGATAAACCTATCCTTATAATCTCTACTTGATCCCTTAACACTAACCAAGACATCAACTAAAAATCCATTAAAGATGATTGAAAATTTGACCACAAAGTAGACTAAAAATTCAATCCATGCTATTATTCATCAGATATAAAATTAATAAAACTAATTTATTAAATACATTAAGTAATTTCCAATTTTATACATTCTATATTACCCTTAATGGATATCCTTAAGTTCAATCATAAGAATACCTGTCTATATAAGAAAAATAAAATTATTCTTGAATAATTCAAGAAAAGTTTCCCATGAAATACCTTTTGGATTTCCACACTTCATCTTAAACCATAATTGAGCCACTTTATGTAAAAATCCAACCAATGAATCCAATAAAATGATCTTTACTAACTCAAAATTAACATTAATTTCCTCTAACCATTCCTCAACCTCGTGGATCAATGCACCGCCAAGGTACATACAATCCTATTTCCTCTAAAACTACAACAACAATATATCCCAAGGTTCCTCTTCATTATTCCCATGACCAATGTACAACAAAATTTCTACAATTCAATATAAAAAAACAAGGTTTAATACAAAAAAAAATCACAAAAGTCATACCAACATCACAAACAGGAGAAAAATCTCATAATAAATACATCAAGTCTTCTAAAGTATATTAATATTCCCATTCAATGAATCCGTATAGAACCTACGTGCACCCTATAAACACTACCTCTCACATCATCAATCCATAATCCAATTTCTACTGGAAACAATCCCCTCTAAAATACATCTCCCTCTATTAATTTCATCCATAAAACAACAAAAATATCAAAAATTCACTGAGAAATATCATCATCAATACTTCTGAAAATAATATTTATTTTTTAATCGAATTTCAAAAAACAATATAAGTATTACATACATTTATTTAATTAATAAAACATCATATTAACTGATTTTTTTGATTTAATAACTTTCTATTTAAAGAAAAATGATACCAAAAACATATAAAAATTTCAAGGTAACATTCATTGAATAGTATATCATGAACTATAAAATAAAACTAAAATTTCTATGAGTCTACCCTTTTAAGAAATCATCATAACATATACTTTAGAATCATTACATAAATATTATTTTAGATTATTAAAATTAAAGATAAAAATAGTTTTATTCTTTGGAATCATTTTATACACACATTTTTTAAATTTATAATCACTAATAAAACATTCTTACATATTATCAGAAGAAAAACATATTTTAACTTCTATGTTTTATATGTAACATGCATAATAGAAAACATACTTTAGGAAATAAATATTGGATGTAAAATTAGAAGGAATACTAAAATAATCAGACTAAATTACGAACATCAATAACATTTCATAAATATTATTACCATTTTTTCTTAATAACTAACTTAAAACATCTTTTCATAATTAGAAATTATCACAATAAAATTTATTTAATATTTACTTGTTTTTTAATTAAGGAACACTTAAATTAGAAGACTCTTAAATAAAATAAGAATTCTATAAAAATCATTAATAATATTTTTAAATATCACGAAAATTAATTAAGATAATACACATTAAATAATTTTAAAGGGAGCATGTTTAAGTAAGAATTAAAAAACATATTTAATAATCATTTAGGGTTTAACTAGATAACTACTATAAAAAATAAAGATTCATGTAAAATATTCCTTACATTTTACATGGTATTAATTTACCTTGAGATGAAACAATTATTTTAACAAGACCACTATAAATTATCAACAATTTCAATATATATGATCTAAAAATAGAAATAAAATCCATAATGTAAATGATAATGAAACTAATGATGATATTGATGAATTTAACTTCCTTAGGAATATATCTTGAGATGGTTATGATTTCACTTAAACACATTTAGTAGGTTATATAGGTCCTTATGTCGGATCACAATGCCCTTAAATGTCTATGTCCTGTTTGTTATATGAAGCCCAAATCACTAATTAAGACCAAATGACATCATTTCCCTACCAAATCCATAAAAAAATCATCTATTACTAACTCCAAACACCTTCGTATCATTCAATCAAAATATTTTATACAAACCTTTCATGACCAAACCCCACTAGAACCCCTCATGGACCAATAGTGAAGACATGTGTGAAACTTGAATACTGAATCTAATAGGCTACATGTAAGATACTAACATCAAGGTTAATAAATGCACAAATGGGAATAATTTCTCTTATACACCATAAAGAGATAAAATGAGACCACTAATCAACTCTGAAATCACATTAAATAAATAATATCACATAATACAAGGGTACCCATATGTCCATTTATTACAATACAAATAAATTTATATTCCCAAATGACCTCCCTGAACTCCACACAAGACACCCAAACACAGACAACTAATCTCCATCAAATTACCATAAAAATATCTCAATAAACTATGAAAAGGTCAGCACTGATGAGTACCCAGTTGGGTCACGTACCTAAATAAAATCATCATCAATGTGGAATAAATTTAAAATAGTATACTTGTGTGAATTCATTAAATTAAAGAAAAACTAAGGATAAAAAATATAGAATAATATTAATGTTTAAGAGTAGTTCCTAAATCTATACAACTCCACTTCCACACCTATCTCCACCACTTCTTCCCATTTCCAACATCATGAAAACTACAAACTTCTAACTATATATCAATGAAAAATTATATCCCAAAAAAAAATAATATGAAACGTAATCAAAATTAAATATTCAATGAGAAAAATATCATAAAGTCCATAAATTTCAATAAAGTAAAAAAGGGCCCAGAAATTTACCCCCACTCTTACCTATCAGTTAAAAGTCTCTCCAAATCCAAATTTAGTAGTGATCTATGGTAGGAAAATCCCTCGCCAACTAATTAAAAAAACATGAGAATGAAATAAAAACCACACCAAAACAACAAACCACCTCTTCATAACTCTATCCAACCACCACATCACATATTATCATCAAAACTACAACCAAAAGTTGATATCTATGTACCACATAACCCAATATCCCATACCACATGGTATTTTGGTGACATAAACATGAAGGTAATAAACCTTTTTCTCTCTTCTATCCATGTACTTTTCCTACCCATTTCATAAACTCATCATATAAGCATAATAACCTCACTCTATTACAACCCGTGCATCATATCATGAATAAATACACACACACAAAAACACCATAAAATCAATCCATTACCACCCATATATATTTATATACATATCATAATATTGATTCATTAAATCCCATAATATTAGACCCTTTATCCCCCATTAATGCATCATTTTAAAAAACCACTACATTAGTATTAGGATCAGTAAATAACATATTAAACAACATTGAACATGAAACACAATCATACCACCACTTCCATATAAAATTGTCAATAAGAGAACAATCCAACAAATAATAAATAGAAGACACATCACTAATGAATTTAATGATCATTTACCATATTTTATACCAAACTAATTATCCAACATCAACCTATTACTTTACAACATACATTTTATTTTCAACAAGTCAGGACCCACTATTTTATTTAATAGGTTCATTTTATCTTAGATTTATTTTAACCCATTAATTTTATATTTTATCGTCATTCAATATTTGTCAACGAAACAAAAAAAAATTATCCCTCTATCAACCCAAAAGACACAAAAATCCCCCCACACCAACCACCTTAACCATAATTACAAATAGAAGAAGAATGAAATCCCAACACAAACCCTTTACTACTTAATCACCTAGATCACCACCTGCTAGATAAACTAATATCACTTTCATAAAACATTTCCTCTGAATTCATATTTTATTAACAACAACCACATACACATACCATCAATTGTTTGGATTATACAATGTTTATAATCCAATCCGTCCAAGAAAAACCTAGGAAGAGAATAGAATTAAAGAAATCAAATATCCCAGCTAAATCTCAAACTAAGGAATATATAAAATAGAAATACTACCACAACTATAATGATGATCATACAACCATTCACCATCAAATATTAATAGTGAAACTATAGTGGTTTCCAAACAATCAACACCCCACTACACCAAAAGCAACCACATCGACCCACTACCAAGACTACTCTAACCCCAATAAGGGTAACAACATCAAGAAAGTATAAAATAACTACTATTTTAGTATCGAACCATCAAATTTTATTCATAATTAAGAATAAATTACTTCATATTAAAAAATTCATATTATAATGATAAATTTTAAAATTACAGATTTCAATGTATTTTTTCATTATTTTCTTCAAGTACTTATAAAACTATGAGAATTTCAAGGAAATTAAAAGTAATCATGAATATAATAAAAAAATGGATATCAAGATAGACTATTACTATCCTAACATTAACATGGTTATTATATTTATTCAATATTCACAAAGAGGAATCTCCACCAATTCCCCTTCCCCACAAAACAAAGAGAAAACCATAGAGATTTAGAGATAATAACAAAGAGACTAAACATACATGGTTCATCGAGAAGAATTAGGATAAATCACAAAAATTCAATCAAATATCTCATTCCAAGTGATATAATAAGTTCTAAAAAATCCCTAACTTAATGTAGCATTGATAATCACAACACTTGATTGAAAGGAGGTCCAATGAACACATGAGAAACCATTAAAAACCTAAGTAAAATTATCCCCTATCATCCATATTTATAAAATCCATAAATAATGACCATAAATACACTACCAAATCATTCTAAATAAAGGAAAAAGAAATATAGAAATAGGGAGATAATGGGTACCTCAGTTTGGGAAGAATTATATACACAATTACAAGGCCTATTATTGACTATAGACATCATGAAATGATAATAATAGATCATAATATCACCAATGGTTTGTGTGAGACAATGTTGGTCAATAAAAAGATAGGGGTAACCATAAATTTATAATTAAAATATAGTTAATGTAAATCATTATGAGATAGAAAAAAGTAACTATGTGACAAGGATGAGTTAAATGAATCTATAATAATCAGGGCACAATATTCCCCCATGCCCCTTTTATTTTGGTAAATGACTATTAAAAGTGGTTCTATCATATAAGATCATGTAGAAATTAATCCCACCACACTAGAACACTAAGACACCTAGATACCACAATACAAACCACATTCTTTAATGTTGAACCCGATCAACCCTAAATACACATTTCAAAACATAATGTAACATACCCTAAAAGGGTAGATCCATGGAAACCTAAATACATGACTCCCATAGAAAAAATAATCCCATTTCACCTCGATCTATGAAATCCGTACCGTAACATGATACACCACACTATTGTATAATTTCCACACTAGGTTAGAAAAACACCAATGGCCTAAGCTCCACACCAAAGCACAACACTTCACAGTGTAACCTTACTAAGAAAAGTTCAAGATACCATAATATAATAACCCCATTTATATAGAAAACTATTCATTATGAAACACCAATTGTAGAGACCCAAATCTTGACGTACATGGACATTACATTACTTTTACGGAATACTTAATACATAACAAAAACATACACACAAGGATCGTAATAGTTTAGTGTCTTTGGAAACTTGGAATATAAACTTCTAATCATGTTGAAAGATCCTCAACAACTCCCATAACGATATTCCCCTTTTTTTCCTTACATAAAACCTTTCTTTATTTCCTGGGGAAAATAAAACATAAAAAGGGTGAGCTCAAATGCTCAGTAAGGGAAAATATAGAGAACATAAAACAATCCATAAACATTTTAAAGCAAAAACTTGAACATGAAATTTAAACATCAAAATCTTGAGCAAAGACATAAATCGTGGAAGTACATAATGCATATATCATAATGGAACATCAACCATGATAAAATATAATGGGAATAAAACATGTAATTGTGGCAACCATTCATCACATGTTATGATTTCCATAGTAGCCAAGGCATTGCTGCCAAGACCATCTTAGTGGACAAAGTCCCTTTCTGAATCGAGTTCACTCCTCGTTTCAGTCCTGTAACACTGAACTGGATTAACTTACCATTCCAGCCATGTCTATCTCATGAGATATAAATAATTACCCAATTCATTTGAGGTAGATATAGGTCCCACCCATCTCATAATGAAATTATTCTTACTTGTGCCACAAAATAAACATACATCATTCATAATAACCCAACGAATAAAATGTGTTTTATAAACATCATCCCATCATCACATAATCCATATAAAAGAAATGGATATCATTTCATAATAAGAAAAGTGAAACCATGAAAATCATAGAGACATTACACTTGAAACATACACATATGAAATAATTTCATCTTAGATTGAAAATGGTTTTTATAAAACACTTGAAATGAATTCTTGAGGAAAATATCCTTTCTTCTTCAAAATAAATTTCTTTTCACAAAACATCATGCAATTTTAAAAGAAAAATATTTTTCTGAAAATAGTCATGAAATATTTTGGATAAATCTTCATGAAAATAAGGCTTTATAAAATTGTAAAAATCCGTTCGTTCCGTATAAGTTAAAAAAAACATTCTTCTCGTACTTTTGCCGAAAAAGTCAAAAAGTACCTCATAATGTAAACAAAAGAAAGATTCCTTACATACCATGTAGTAAAATTAGAAAATGGGTAAAAAGGAATTTAAACATACATGAAAATACTTTTATAAAACATGGGCATGGATGATAGAAATAACCCCAGTAAATACTTACAAATAAGAAATCTCGGATAAAAATGAGATTTGAAAAATTATCCCTTACCTTAGGTCCGGTATGATTCATATGGATCCGAACCTCCTTTATAATGATTTAAATAATTTCATTGACTTATTCTAGAATCATACGTATTTTTATGATATCATATATGGTCATATTCTTAGCTTCTTATTAGTAATATTTCATTACTACTTGTTATTCGGGTGTTTATTACTTTTTGTTCTTATGTGTGTTTTGTCGAATAAATTCATATTCATATTTTTAGGTTATAGATAACTCATTTCAAGAATTGTATTAGAGTAATATATATCATATTAAATAATTTAATTAATTTATATAATCATTATGCAATGAAGATCATGTAGAACGAGTCGCATCACATCGTAGAGACGGTATTCCGTACATACGCACGAGCGATGATATCGTTCCCATGATCGTGGAATTGTATTGGAGTGTATGTATACTATTTAATAATAAATATCACTTTAAAATAATCATATATAGTTATTATTTACACCATTATACCCATCCAAGTAAGGTGGTGGTGGAAAATAGATTACACCACGACGTGGAGATGGTATTTCGTACGTACGCACGCGCGGTGATTTCGTTTTCCGTAGGATGGATAGATGGTGAAATAGGGTTGTTTCATACTTATAATAACGTATCAGTATATGAGTGATACTTTTGTTATTACTTCATAATGAAACAACTAAATAAGAAGAAGTGGAAGAAGAAATAATGTTGAAAGAATCGGTAACAGACATTACCTCTTCTTTGAAGCGCCTCTTTGAGACCTCCTGTTAGGGCACTAAAATTGGTCTTTGAAGATAACCAAGACCTCTAGGATGTTTCTAGGGAAGTGGATAAGAGAATTGTTCAGGGGTTGGCCGAGATTGAAGGCTCAAAGTGGTGTGAGGAAGAAAGGGAGGAGGTTCTCTTTAATAAGGGAGGAGAGGGGAACCTTTGGAATCCTCAAAAATATTAGTTTAATATAAATTCAAACCCCACATAAAAACCACAGAAAATGACTCAATTCAAATATTAGATGATATAGGGTTGTAATATCATCAAAAAATAAAATTTATACATGTAGGGAATTTATTTTAAACATTATCAACTTTATTTATCCTTATTTAATCTATTAAATTTTATTTGTGGTAATAAGATTCTAAATTTTAAATTGTTAAAAATAATTACTTATGTGGTGTGAATTATCCATAATTAGATAATTTATGAAATTTTAGACTATATAAATTTCAATTTATAAATTTTAAATATTTTTGTGATTTTTAAACAATTTAATAATATGTTATTTTTATAAAATAACAATAGTGTCAATTTTGACACTATTCATTTATTTGAATTTAAATTAAATCCACACAAAGGATATATTCAAAATAAAATATTCAATAGGTTCCTAACATGTCATAGTAATCTATAAAAGTAGTGTATTACATTAAATAGTTCATATAATATTTATTTTAATATTTTTAAAACCATTTATTTGGTATATCTCTTAATAAAATAATTAGTACAACATTTTTGTATAATTATTTAATATACTTATTTGTTGCCTAAAAATTAAAAATAAAATACTTTGATGAAGATAACTATCTAATATTTTATAATAATAATTTTACTCAAATTTATCATCTTAAAATAACATGTAAATTGTTATCTTTATTAAATTATGAAGGTGACAACTTTGGAATCATTTAAAATAAAATATTATAAGTGTCATAATCTCCTTAATAATGATCCAAATGGTCAACAATTCGGACAGTGGATGATTAGGGTTTATATATACACTACTAATAAGTTTTGTGCAGATTTTTGGGCCTTTTGATATGTATTACTATTTCAATAAAAACTATATTATTGATTTTTCACTAAATAAATAATTTCTGCATCATTAATGTATAAGATAATAAGGTAATTAAATAACTCTTACAAATTACAAATAAATTACCATGATAAATAAAAAAAATTTCTCTTTAAAATGAGTATTTATATCCGAATTTATATTTTGTATAAACTTATATTAAAAATACTTTAATTATTACAGTTGAGTGAGACATATATTCACTTTCCCTTAAATAAAATAAACTAAAGGTCTTAATCACCTCAAAGTGGGTTCCAGTGGATTCTATTTCGACCCAAATATGACTTAGGACGAAATATAAGCATCCAATTATATTAATACAAGTGTTAGGGTAATTTTATAATATAATATTTACCCTTAATTCCCCGATTTACCTTTTACTATGGTAAATAAATTTACCGTAGTTACTATTCATAATGCCCAAAAATAAAAAGTAGCTTATTAACATAATTTGGAACCACTGATTCCAAATATGGAATCCATTTTTATAAATTCAATATACAAAAGTTGCAGAAATTAAATTAAAAATAATCCCGTTGTCGAAAGAAAATGAGTTTTTGTTTAAAACATTGCAAAAGATTGAATTTATTTAACCTACAAATTCAATGTAAAATCAATGCTAATGACATAAATTATATTAAATGGTAAAAATATATTATATTTATACTTTAAAACCATTCAATATTATAATTTAACCACATAAATTATTACGATGAAACAAGTTGTTTTTAATTAAAATATAGCGTGTTTTTACTATTCATTAAAATATGAAAGTTATCAGAATAATATGAAAATTTTATCCAAGGTAAAATTTTATATCCTTATTCCAAAGAATAATTTTATTTTGTAATACGGAACTTATAAACATGTCAAAAACTATATTTAATGTGGGTGCACCATCAAAAGATGGCAAAACTGCATTTTTTGAAAAATACTTATTTTACCCGAAAAAATTATTTTGTTATTATAACATGTTCTAGAAAATGTGTAAGATGAATAAAAATGTTATAAAATTAAAAATTTCATTAATACTATTCATAACGTCTAGTTCATAATAATATTATAATAATATATTGTTGTTTAGTAAAACCCGGTATTGCGTACACCACACGCTATCGAGGAAGGTCACGATTGCGTGTAATGCAAGACAAGTCAGGGTTTCATGTAGTGCAATACTCCTTTATTACTGTGTATAACAAAATAAATTTAATATATATATATATATATACTCAATGTTGCGTAGAATAACTACTATCAAACAAACATGAAATTGTGTGTAACACAATCCAAGATTAGAGTTGCGTACACTACTAGCTAATGCAGTGTTGCGTATAGTACAAGCTAATCTTGGTGTAGTGTATAATAGAAGATCAAATAAATTAAAAATAATATATCTCATAAAATCATGGGGTGTTACACCACTAGTCATGGCGTGATCCATACTTCCAACCATAATTTTAGCTAAACCTCCACCCTTCGTCTACCGACCATCCGCAAACACAACCTTGACACCTTCAACATGAAAAAATAAAAAAATAATATACTAGATAACATACTAAAATTTACAATTAGCCTTTATTAATGAGTTTCATATATTATCTAACACCTATATTTTTTAAATAATGATTGAAATAAAATATGTTTTTGTTAATTTTTGAAAATATGGGTAAAAATTTAAAATTTTAAAACTCAACTCCAAGATTCCTCGGGTTTTGAATTTTATTATTACAGGACTTTTAATCATATTTGAGAGGTGTTTTAAATTTATTTTAAAGGATTTTTGTATTAATTTAAATGTTTAAAATTTGGTTTTGAATTATTATTTAAATGGTGATTTTATTTTCACATAAAATTTATTTTTAAAATATATGTGTTTGATGTGTGGGAATTTATTATTTATTATAAGATGTATATTTTTTAATAAATTTATGATATTTATTATTATTATAATTAAAATTTTTAGTATTATTAGTATTATTAGTATAATTATTATGATTATTATTTGTTTTGTTTTTGTAGATATTATTTTAGTAAGGGGTGCCTAAGTGGTACCACCCCTTGTCTAACATCCTTGAAGTCAGAGGTTTAACCCCTAATGATTCCTATTTATTGGGGATTTTATATGGTTTTATGGAGGATACTGTTACATTCTAGTAGCTGGGTACTGTAGCGAGTACTATAGTATGTTTTGTAGTATCACATACACTCTTACAATGTGATACATCAGTATAAATAGGTATTATATAAGTACTATTCATTAATGGGGCCTTTGGAAAAAACCTATTGGGTATTTGGGTTAAGAATTAGTCCTTTAGGCCATTAAAATATGGGCCTTATACCATTAGAAATTATAACAAAGGTGAGTTTGTTGGGGGCCTATACATGGTGGGGGGAGGGAGATGAGGTCTAATCCAAACTCACCTAATGGGGGTGTGTGTACATCTCTTTGCTTTGTAACCTGTCTAGATAAAAATAATATATATATTTTTTTTGTTTTTTATAATGAATTTACTCTTTTTCGGGGACATAACCTCATAACCTAACCTCACACCCGAACCCCCCCTCTAACCTGACCGCCTACGGGGGGAAACCTCACTATTTAATAATAATGATAATTATTATGATTATTATTATTATTAAGTGGTTTTTTAAATAGGGGTAAAATAAATTATTCATATACTCCATGGAGAAACATGCATGACCAAGGGGCCAATCCCTCCCCTATTAATATTCTTCCTCACTCTTCTCCTTCACTCTTTATGGAAATCCTAAATGGAATCTAGGTAAGGCTCATATATCTCATATCTTTATTCTTTCACTATTATTCTTCCTCTATTACATCAATTCATGCTGTAATTAGTCATTTCATATTGGGAATAAACTATGGGGAAGTAAAACCCTCAATTTCAATGAGTGGTTCCCTTAAAAAGGCTAGAGAAGGATTCTATGATATTATTACACACCATTGGTGGTGGTTTTAAAATCACACCACTCATCAATAATTATTTACTTCTACTTGTTTGATTTTTGGATTTTCCATGTATAATTTATTTATATCTAGTTGGGGATTTGGCGTATGGTGGCTAGTAGATGAACCTAGAGTACATGAAAACTTGGTTACCTTTAGTTTTGAGGACACCTCACTACCTGGTTTGTATTCACATACTCAAGGTTGGAAAAAACTCTATTTCTCTTTAAATAAATTATGATATTAATTTCACATGGTTATCTAGGTATTGATTCTTGATTTTATGGTGTCTATATGGGAAATTTAAAATTTCAATATAGATACCATGAGGTCAGGGTTTTAAATCTCTTCTATATTTGGATTCAACCTTTAGTGATTTCTTATTTTACTTTATTTTTTCATTAAAATTAATATTATATATATATAATATATAATATTCATGATTATTTTTTGATGGATTAAGAATTAATTTCTCATGTTTGATAATTTTTATATTACTGAGAATCTGTATAAAATACAAATTTTACAATCTAAAACTAACACACACCAAGTGTTTGTGTAAATTCCATGGTTGATTTAAAATTAAATGAGTGAAATTATTTTCACAGAATAATATGATATGATTTATGATGAATTGAAAAATTATTTTTATGATGTATTTGAATTGATAGTCTCATTTGGGTTATTTAAAGTACACATTTTATGGTTTATCATCCTTTTACATTTTCCACATTTGATGTTATTGTCTCAATTGTATTATGATGTGAATATGTGGTTTTTTCTATCCATATATGGTATATTATTCTAAAATAACGGTTTTATGTACTATGTTTGAAACTACTCAACTCCCTCTCTTTTATTACAACCCTTTATAGGACCACCCTAGGGTTATATAGGTGGGGTTGTAGATTAAATACCAATACAAGGTGACAATTCTACCATGGGGACATGGAAGTCCCATATAAATTAAGCTATGGGTACAAAAAACCACCTTATAAATTAAATAATGGGCACATTTTTGTCCCTTATAAATCAAACATAAGGACATAGTGAACCCCCATAAATTTAGCCATGATAAAATGGTTCTCCCATGGAAGTTAAATCTCAAATACATGGTGCTCCAAAATGGATCCTATGTTTCCCCACCTTAGTTCATTTGGAATCTTCCTATGATGTATTATTATTAAACTTTTGTATAGATTTTTCTTATTTCATGTTTTAATTTTATCAAAAGTGTTGCATTTAACTTGGTTAATTATTCATTTCATGTTATGTCTATGTTGAACCTTTTTATTTTTTTTCATAATGGAATCAAATGATATTTTCATATAAGTAGTTCGAACTAGCATGATAGGTTTATATTTATATAGGATTATTATAGAAACCTATAGGGAGATTATTTCTAGATATATCTATACCTTCCTATATATATTAACTCTGATTCATATTCATATATGTTTTCTTATTTATGATTATAGGTAACACATTTTTGTTATTCGTTATCTTAGTTTTGGTGGGAAAGTGTCCCCATATGATGACCAGATATGGGTTGATGGTGATATGTGAAGGGAAATAAACACTTAGTCTAGGAGTATATTTTGTTCATATTTACATTGTAATGAATTTCATTAGATATACTTATGGATGTTTATGAAATTTTCCATTTATTGTTCATGAATAGTTTTTTAATGATCTATTTTATTTTCCTAAGTGAAAATTTGGTATCATTTTTATTCTAAGGAAATCATTTCCCCATAGTGTATATTCATCCCTTAATAATTTTTGGTAACCTCGGGTGATCTCGGGGGATGTGGATGAGGTTAGTGGTCTGTCGGCTCAAGTTCAGGGTAAATACAACATGGTTTCTTATAGATTACCCAATGTGGTGGGTGATATGAGATAATGTTTCCTCATGTAAAGTAGAGACTCTTCCTTCCATGCTAAGCATCCATTTTATCACCAAGATCCATGATCACTTATTATTTTATCTCTCTAAGATCTCCCTATATATGGTCATATTATTATAATCCTTAC
The DNA here is from genome assembly GCA_963277665.1 of Viscum album. Classification (NCBI taxonomy): domain Eukaryota; kingdom Viridiplantae; phylum Streptophyta; class Magnoliopsida; order Santalales; family Viscaceae; genus Viscum; species Viscum album. The sequence continues at coordinate 14,778,989 of OY728119.1, forward strand.
CCAATTTATTTAGGTAGTAAAGTGTATAGATTATTTATGATCCACTCAAGTTTTCATTTGTGCCACATGGAGTTTAATTTTCCATTAATAAATATGGGATATTTTATTGTTCTATAGCATGACCGATTCCTCTAAAATATTCATTTGTTTACTATAATTATCGATAAAATTTTGGGATTCCTGGGTGAATGAATCAAAATATTCCTATAATGATTTAGTGAAATTCCATATCTATCACTATATAAACATATCATGCATGGAAATATACTAGTCTACATTGAGACCATCTATTTTTTTCCTATGATTTAAAGATATTGCAATAAATTATTTTTTATTATTTTATATCATAGATACTGATATGCCCATATCCATGGTAGTGTTGGAATCACAAGCTCCAATTTGTGTATGGAATAGGTAGCAACTCCAATTTTTGATTGATTCTAGGTTATTATTCTATCGTGCTATATTTTTTTATGGGATATCATAGCCACCAATATATGTTAGATGGTACTATATATAACACCTCAAAACAATATACCATTGAAACAAGACAACATGGATATATCATATATGGTGGTCCATTTGCAATGAATGATATACTTTAATCATAATAAGTAGTATATTCTTACCCTTTTATTATAACTACACCGACCATTCAAAATCCTTTTGTTGTAATTGGTGACTTATATTGTGTTTGGTGACATGGTTGTATTGTAATTCTCATTAGTGATGTGTGTAGTGATAAGGAATTACTGATGCCCATTATATCATAATTCCTTCAGAAATTGGCTTGTTATAGTCTATGATCTCCCTCTATCATTGAGTACGACATGCCGTAAAACTCTAACAACCCATTTGATTCAATTCTCATCTATCAACCTGCCTCATTCTTTACATGAATTAACTTAAATAAATAATTTTAGAAATATTAAAAAAGGATTAAATGAAAAATGAAATTTATTAATAAAATATAAACATAGTTAAAATAATAATAATAATTTCATAAATTATTTTCTAAAATAAAATTTAAATATTAAAAATATCATATAAAGGAAAATTAATGTATTCAAGTATGAAATTCATGTTATAAAATGATAAAAAAAATCATTTCCAAAAATTAATCAAATTTATCATTAATGTTAATGTTTCAAAAATATATATGTAAAACAAAAAAATAATGAAATTAATTAAATACACAGGATTTTATCATTAAATAACATAAAATTCATCTCAATATTATAAAATTAATTAGTTTAAAATTTCACTAATCACTCCAACCACACTTAAACCATGCATGTCCTCAAGAATCAACCACAATATTATCCTAAAAGAATTCACTCCATGACATGATTAATCATAATATTAATTTTGAAACATTAAATCATATAGTTTCATAAATTTTTAATATCATAAAGAATAAATCATCACATTCTATCGCTTATCAATTAATGTTAATAAAAGTTAGTACATGTTACCCCACTCTAAATTTTTACATTAAATGTTTAATTGATATTGGGATCCCAATTCTTCATATGAGATATCCTCTATTTTATATAATTATTTGGCATACACATACCAACCTATTATTATTTTTTAATATTTTTTATTATTCATTATATTTTTTAATAAACACTTATACTAGAATGAGTTAAGAAAATATATTACTAAACTCTTCCAATCAACATGCCCCCTCAATGATAAGTGTAACAGCAGTTCATGTAATAAATGTTGGATATCCATCACTCAAACTACTCTTAACTATTATTTATCATTTTATACACTTTTATATTTTATTTATTTAATACGTACATTCTTTCACACACTTTACCAACCGTATATAAAAATTCAAAACCAATTTTTTCGCATTCTATATAATTCTACAATAAATCATCCGATAGATTAACCTATTAATCATAAAGTTTAAAATTCCTTAACTATAAAAACTCACCAACTCACCTAATTTGTGTTTTAATAATCCAATATATTATACTAACTTATTAATTCATCCATTCCCATTTTATTTAGATATTTAAATTGAATAAAATATCAAAATCAATTAATTAAAGTTAGTCTTAAGTAACATGTATTATAGGCTAGTAAATTAAATATGGTTTAAGTGGATAACCATTATATCAATCCCACAACACTTATATTAAAATATATGTCTGAAAAAAGAAACTAAGCGATGATGTAAAATTGAATATATATAATAAAAATACATGAAATGAAAATTTTATAAGATAAGGGAAATAAAGAAACTCCCTAAAGGTGAATTATAGATCCTCCTTTTAGTAGTGGATTGAGGCCTCCACATCATCTTTCTTGAGACTATAATGCATTACAAGATATGGATGGGAGGTATAAAAAATCATGGAATTATATTTAAAACAAAATTAAAAAAATTATGAATAGAAATAAATAATAAAATAAGGGAAATTCCAAAATACCCCTTTCTACTGCCTCTTAATAAAACTTTCATTAAGCCTTAATATAGGGGTCCACACACAATTATCCCCATCCAGATGTGGGATGTTGTTTCCTCAAACCAAACCACTACATGTGGGTTGATCCTATGCTTCTCAAAATTAAAAAAACATGTTAATCCATAAGAGGCTTCATGGTAGAAACATCAAGTTTAAATGTTTCCCATATCCCATGGAGTTTCACATATCTAGTGTAATGAAAAATAAATTCCACTTCCACCTTTATAAGTGATATTTTGTTTGGGTTTTAGGAGGGTGGAACTAAAGAGATGATTACCTCCTTGGGTTATTTGTGTTTCTCATAAATTTTGACCACTTCCCATGTTTTAATTCTCTTTATTTATTTTATTTTATCTATAAATCCTTCTCCATGGTTGTTTTATGGACTGTGGTCTCAATTTATTCTCTTTTATTTTATTTTTCTAATTAAAGTGAAATAATCCAAATTTTATTCCAAATACCCTTGAAACCCTTTCATGTTTCTTTTAAAATGTAATACCATTCATATTTCATATCCAATGTAAGTTGTATAAATTTGGATTCTATTACTTCTTGGTCCTCTAAAACTATATCCAGTTTATCCATGATTATTTTTTTCATACCAGAACAAGAATCTGTCAGATTATCTTATACATGTTGGGGGTTGATTCAAATATTTATACCAAGAAAACTCATTTCTAAAGGATCCATAAATACTACACATTATCTTCAGTTTATCATTCCACCCAAACTCTTCTATCTCTCATTGGAACCAAATCACATAGAGTAAAACAAAAAAGTAGGTGTAATCCTTCAAAAAATATATAGTTAAAAATAAATACTATCAATAAGAGATTTAGAATAAATTTAAATAAATAAAATATTATAATGAATATTTTATTAATATTATTTCTATTTTTCAGATTTTTTTTATAGTTTTATATTTTTCTAATATTTCTATTTTTTTCTCTAAAACAAAATTTCATCTCAATGGTCTATCATTGGAAATGTTTCAAAAAATAAGATTATTCCTTGTAAGTACATAGGGATAATGTAACACAATAATAATGAGAAACTGGGTCATTTATTTATAGGGATACATTTTAGATAACACATGTTCATGGTTTAGTAATAAAAATAAAGTAGTAAAAGGAAAGGTTAAGAATTTGTGAGATAAATGGGTAATAAGTTTTTAGTTTATTAAAAATAGAATTGAACACCATTAAGGCTCACCTATATCGGAGTGGAAACACTTTTAGGGGAAAAAGAGATCAAAAAAACCTCCCTAACTCACCTACCAAACATGAACGAGCTTTAAGAAACAAACACTAATTATCAACAAATAACCTCTCAAACCACATAAAAAACATATTAATGATATTTTGGGTCCAGATAAGGTTTAATATCAAACTCCACATAAGATCATGAGGTATAAACACTCAATGATGTTATATGTTACCACTATACCAAGAATTTGGGTATTTTACGACCTTTTCTAGATTACCATTATAACCAGTAGAACATGACTTCCTACATATTATGCTAGAACTATTAAATATGAAGGTATATAAAGACCCCCTGAAACAAGAGAAATCACCCAATTTTATCAATCTGCTGTCTGCAGTTGATCCAAAGGTTCCAGGTAACTCCAATCCCCCTACTGTAATAAATGTTGAATGCGTTATTAAGCCTGGAAATATGGTATCTCATAGTCCCAATGATCTTCCAATAGTTTCAAAGGATACCATAGGTTTAGATATGACTACACACTTTAATAAACCTCCAAATAATTCCCATACCGAACAAGGAAAGACCAATCATACTCAAGAGTTTAGTAGATATAATAGAAATAAAGGATCTGGAAAAAAGGAAAAAGGGAGTTCTAACTACAAACTCTGGTGTAAATGAAGATCCTTTTCTAAAATTTTCAGGGTATTGACAACTCTGACACCCTAAATGTTCTGAAAAGAATGGTTCACACGCATCCCCCTACTCTTTTTGCAATTTCAGAACCAAAAATCTCTTTCCCATCTAAATATTCTCACTTGTGTCAACACAACAAAATTTTTTCTGGTGCAATAAATAATAATATAAATGCTGATTCTCTGTGGATTTTTTCACATTCATATTTATAGGATTGTACTATTTTTAGTATCTCAGATCAAATCCTCACTTTCACCTTTTCTATGGATTCTACTCAAAATTTCTTCTTCTTTGTTTATACAAAGAATAAATACCAAGATAGAAGAACTCTTTGGAATGATCTATCTCATTTAGGCACCAACACAAATGATCCCTAGGTTCTTATGGGAGACTTTAATGTTATTCTTAACTCTAGTGAAAAAATTGAACCATCTCATGCATCTATATCTATGAGAGAATTTAAAACCCCAATCGAGGATAAAAATCTTATTGAAATTAATCTCACTGGTGAAAAATACATCTGGTATAGAAGAAATTATAATGAAGTGGTTGCCTCCAAATTGGACAGATCCTTTACGAATGTCCCAACTTTAGATAAATGGGACACTATATCTAGCACCACTCTTCAAAGACTGAACTCTGATCATCATCCCATCTTGTTAAACATTTCCTCCAAAGGCATGAAATCTAGATTACCCTTCCGCTTCAATAATGTGTAGTTCTCTGATGAAGATTGCAATCATGTCATATTTTTTTTTGGTCCTCCATGTCTCATAGTAAGGATGCCTTTACTTTCAACCTCAAACTAAAAAAACTCAAACAAACTCTCAAATCTTGGTGTAACTCCAAATCCAAACAAATTAACAATGACATTACTCTTCTTGAGAAAGAACTCGATGAGATCCAAAAAAAAGCACCAACTCATACCTCCACACTGACCCCATGCAATAAATAAACGTTGCGATTAATCCCAATTATATTCTCAATTTTAAATAAAACATGAGAAAGAAAGCTTATAAAGTTAAATGGTTAACTGATGGAGATAGAAATACCAAATTATATAATTCCCTCTAAAGAACCAGTAAGACCTACAGACCTATAACCTTTATAAAGAACGGGGACACGATTTTTGAAAAGGATGATGACATAGCTCAACATATAGCCTCATATTATGAAAATAACTTTAATGGACTTAATAACAATAAAGACATCCTTCCTAAGTTTTTTCCTGTAGTGATCACTGATACGAACAATAATTTCCTTCTTAACATGCCGCTGGATCATGAAATCAAAGACACTGCCTTTATTCTGAATCTAGATAGTTCCCCAGGTCATGATGGATTTAACAATGGTTTCTTCAAACATTATTGGGATGTGGTTCAGTACAATGTTTGTAATATTGTTAAATCCTTTTTCAAAAATGGGATATTCCCTCATGATAGTAATGCTTAGTGTCTCACCTTGATCCCTAAAGTGGATAATGCCTCTGAAATTCATCTTTTCAGACCCATTGCTCTCATCAACACTCTCAAAAAAATCATTACCAAAATCATTTCTAATAAGCTATCAACTATTACCAAAAAAATTGTTTCATGGAACCAATTTGGCTTTATAAAAGGTAGATCCATTCAGGATTGTATCTATCTTGCCTCTGAATGTATCAACAACTTGAATAAAACTAATAGAGGAGGTAACATAGCTATTAAACTTGACATTATGAAATCCTTTGACACCATGGATTGGAGTTTTATCTTCAAAGTCCTTCAAAGTTTTGGTTTTAGTGTGAACTTCATCACTGTGATTCAAACTCTCTTCAAGTCGTCCACTATATCAATTTTGATCAATGGTTCTCCCAAATGTTACTTTAAATGCACCAAAGGTGTCAGACAAGGAGACTCTATCTCTGACCTTCTCTTTTCAATAGCTAAAGACTACCTCAGTAGACTGATCAATCGGCTGGTGGTTCAAAATAAATTGAATCCTATTCATGGATCCAAAAATGTTAATGCTCTTAACCACCTTTTTTATGCTGACAACATCATCCTTTTCCTTCAAGGAGGAAAAAGAAACATTATTAACCTCAAAACTTCTCTCTCTCACTATGAGGAGGTTTCTGTTCAAACCATAAGTAGGAAAAAATCCTGTATCTTCTTTATAAATAATCTTCCACCCAATAGAAAATGTAATATTATCAATGATTTGGGTATGAAAGAAGGATCTCTCCCCTTCCCTTACCTTGGTGTCCCCATATTTTTCGGAAGACCCAAATCTTGCTACTTTGTCACTATTTTTTATCAAGTTTTTAACCATCTTTCCACTTAGAAGGGAAAATATCTCTCTATGGAAGGTAGGACTTGCCTTGTTAAATCAACTATTGTCTCTAATATGGTCTACTCTATAATGGTTTACAAATGGCCCATTATACTTTTAAAAAAATGAACACAGCTATTAAAAATTTCATCTGGAACGGTAGTACTCTTGAAAGGAAACTCATGACGGTTCATTGGACAACTTGTTGAAAACCTATTCAGAATGGTGTAATTGGTATAAAAAACATAAAATACTTTAATGAATCCCTTCAAGATCAACTTACATAGAATCTATTTCACAATTCTTCTGAATACCTCATTTTTCTCAAAAATAGATTTCTTGATAAACTAAAGATTAGAAGTTTGAGCTTTATTAATTCTTCCATATGGACTACCATCAAACAATCCTTCACCAACATTATGAATAACTCTAGATGGATGGTCTCTAGAGATTCTTCCATGAAATTCTGGCTTGATAACTGGAATGGTGCACCTTCAATCTCTATGATTTCTCCTGATCAAATTCTTGAAAACTCCAACAACTCTATCAAATATTCTTTAAAATCTCAACAAGATCATCTCCCCGATACTATTTTGAATCTCATTTATGACTACCCTTTCACTTACAACAATGATTTTTTAATTTGGATGTCATCTCACAATTGAATGCTTACCTCTAAAAATTACTAATCTCATATATGCTGTAACAATTAGAATGATTACTGCTAGATTAAACACTTCACAAAACCTTGGATAAAGCCCTTTATATTCAGTCTTATCTGGCACCTAGCTCACAACAGAGTTCCCACTGATATCTACCATTAATCATTTGGAATTCACCTTTCTATAAATGTAAAAGTTGTAATCAACATAGAGAAGATTCTAACCACCTCTTCATTTCTTATTCCACTGCTTCTGCTCTTTGAAACTATATTTTTGAAATCTTTGATTGTAGATGGTTGATTATTGGCACTATTAGAAATCAACTTATGAAATGTGCAAAGTTGGATCGCTCTCAGCAAATCAAAAACCTATTCTTTGTGGCAGTTTCTGAGTTTCACCATGTGATCTTGTATGATCATAATGCAATTATTCATAAAGACTACTCTCAAAATCTTAATGCAGGTCGTACTTGGATCCTTATTGCTATAAAAGAAGATAATTTTATTCAAAAAGGTCATTTTCAAAATACTGTGCATGATTTTGGAATCCTAAAACGTCTACAGATCGATGGAAACTTCTGTCAACCACACATCACTCTGGAGGTTTTCTAGAGAGCTCCTCTCCCTAGATGGATCAAAATCAATATAGATGTATCCTCTAAGGGAAATCCGAGACATGAAGGGTGTGGCACTATCTTCAGGAACCACATTAGATAGATTCTAGGCTGCTTTATGGGTAACTGTGGAACTGTCTCCTCCCTTGAAGCTGAGATGATGGGCTTGATTCATGTGATCAATCTTCCCATGGTTCATGGTTGAAACAAACTTTGGATTTAAAGTGACTTGAAGACCATCATTCAAGCAATTTGGAATTGCATAACTCATTTATCTTGGACTATTACTACCCATTGGATGGAATGAAACTGATTGCTCACTGATATGAACTACATCATCACACATGTTTATCAAGAAGAAAACATGGTTGCTAATGGCTTGGCCAATTTGGGAGTTAATCAAGACATTTACTGGTGTGAAGACCTCATAGCTGCTCTTATTCCCTTTCATGAAAAATATTGTAATATGATCCCGTACTTTAGACTTTTGTAAACATTCTTTTAATAAATTTTTTTCTTTGGTTGTTTTTCCCAAGGCATTACCTCTAAAAAAAGAAAAGGTATTATTATTAAAAAACTTCATATATTAAAAATATATAAATATCCCAAGACACTCCTCAATAATATATAATAATAAATTTAGGTTAATTTTTTTTAATAAAATCCTATAGAGAGATAATTTACTCCACCTCTCTATTGTTGATATGCTCCTTCAGTGTAAGCATGTTCCATGGAAATCTCCTCTTAGCCTCAACAAGTTTTCAAAAATAAGCCTGTATGCACCTCCTTCCCCAAGATAAGAGTTACTTTTTCTTATTTATTATTCTCCCATAAATATATATCACTTTCTATTTCTTTATAACTTTCTTGGATTATCTAATTCCCTTCAGTTTTGAAATGTGTTCTTTTTTATTTTCATCCTAGACATGCGTATTTTACTTATTTTGGGATATTTGGTGTATCATAATGGTTTAATAATGGGGTTTGTATGAATGAACATGACCCACAGTATAAAAGTAGTTTAAGAAGGTATACACCATGTGAAGGTATTCTTCATTCCTTGAATTATTAGGTTAGAAATCCCTAGGGTTATATTTGATGCCATTCACATTATGAATAATATGTTTACACTGTGAATGAATTTTCAAGGGTGTTTTTAAAAAGGGTAGTCATGAATTTTTACATTGAAGAACCCCTTAAGCTTACCCCACCCCCCTCCAAGACTTTATCAACATTTGGTATATGGGAGGTTTCTTTAAGAAGAAATTGGATCCATCTTCCTCCTCTCTTCACCATTTGGATTTCCGTTTTTCTTAGTGGTTTTATCTCAATTAAACTAAATTAATTATAGTATTTAATCTATATATCTATTGGTTTTTACTTATTTCCATTTTCATAGAAACCTAATGTTTTATTTTGGGGTTGATTTTTGGGTTTAGTCATTCCATGATTGTTTTGAGTGGTGATTAAGGTTATTTTGGATTCATCATGCCTAAGGTATGAAGTCCCTTACAATTTTTTAATGTTTTTATAAAGATTTATGTGTCATTTATCTTACGAGTACATGTGTATCCATATGAAGATTATGATTGATGTGTTATAGTTACTGGGTAGGTTCATATATATGCAGTTTTCCCTTAGAGTGGACTGATGATATTATGGGTTTTTTAAAGTAGTTTTGTGACTTATGCCATGGACGACATAAGGGTTTTCAATTTAGGAAAATTTAACTTACCAGAGTTGTATGAGATCAATTGGGGATAAATGATGTGTAGATAGGGATGATATTTCTACTAATTTTTAATATTTTCTATTAATTCATGTTGTTGTTATAAATCTTTTTGTTGATATGATATCTAAAGAATCCTTGGTATTGGTTGATGTGTATGTTTATACCTCCAAAAGAATATCAAGGATGGGTTATAGTATAAGAGATAACCTCCCAGGAATCCTTAATATGGGTTGGAGTGTATGTGATAACCTACCAAGAATCCTCAAGATGGGTCTACATGATGAGATGGCCTCTCAAGATTCCTTCAGATGGGTTATGATGCTGACAAGGTAGTGACCTATGGGACAAGTGCAGGTTGTGGGTTGTGACTTGATATTATGGTTCATATAGACTATCCTTCTAGAATGGGGTGAAGTAGTTAAGGATAAGGTTTATAGAGGCATGGTTAGTGTGCGATGACCCAATGGTATGTGTGTTTATTCATACATTTTTTACATTGATGTATCTAACTTTATACTCTTAATTCACTTATGATAAGAGTCCTTTAGTAGTGTACTACTATGTTTATTTTCATACCATATATGGGAATCTCAATGCATGTTTAAACTTCCTGATCAAGGATATATCTAAGGGAAAGGTCCCTATAACAAGCTACTGAGTAGGTGCTGGTGGACTAGGATATATGTAATGTAAGGATTTAAACTGAGATATTTTTTTGTTTTCCATCTATTATTATTTTGTGTTTTTTCTTTTCTACATTGATCCACTACATATTGATATCTATTTTGACTATTTTATAACCCTATATATTATATTCCATTTTGTTATAGCATGTTATGTTGATGACATTGATTCCAATTATTTTCTGACTATAATTGTGATTCTACTTTGGCTATTACTTATAGGTTATGTGATACTATAATATTCATCTGATATTGAGGTTAGAGTCTCCCCATGTACCATTTAGTCCCTCACTTCTAGTTGAAATCCCTGTGTTCTTGGCAATGAATGTATGAAATCATGTGGCACATTAACCCAGATCTGGTGATTCAAGTCGAGGTGTCATAAAATATCATCAGAGTTATTTTTATTTTGATTGATTGTTTGGGTTTTGGTATAATAGAGATAATAAGGATGTGACTCAGGTAGGATAGTTATCTTATGACTAAATAAAACTTGTTTGGTGACTTCTAAATTTCAAGGGAAGTGAGATTGATTTTATTGTTTGTGATATTACAATGTCATTGTGTTCTTGGGTATTATTGAGTGGTTATGATTTATAGGATTTTCTCTTGTATAATTGGTGAGAGAATGTGAGTTTATGCATCATGGACATGGATATATGTTAAAATGTCATACACCTGATTGATTTTTATTGATAGGTTTAAATTAATTAAATTCCAAAAATCATATATTAAATGTTTTCCAAAATATATCACATTTGATATTTAATTAACTTAAACTGAGCATACCTATTGTTTTTTTGTTATGTATATATATGGTTGTAACTAATGTACAGGTACTATGATGTGGTCTTAGGTCCTAGAAAGGTTCTAAGGTGGTTTTACTAATGGTTATGGGTATTTTTAGGGTGTTTTCTAAGGATATTCATGTGTGTGTGCATATACCTATAAATTGATTATGTATTGGGATGTTTGAGATATTAAGGGTTCTACTAAGTATCTTTATTGGAATTTTAGATAATTATGCCTCCTCAACATCCTATAATTCCACCAAGGGACCCATGAGAGACAATTCATAGAGGTTGAAATTCCCTAATAGTATATCCAGATATATAAGAGGGTTAGGGTAAAAACTCCCTAAACACTATTCCTACGGTTCAGGCAATACATCTTCTATATCCTGACGTCTTTTATATTGCACTAGTGGGTGGAGGAGGTGCCCATCGAGGAGGATAAATGATGTTGGAATTTTCTCATTAATTTTAATTATATTGTCCTAAATCATTTCAGGGAATGGGTTATCCTCAAGATGATACAAACTATATTTTGGTCATTGCGGTGATATTTGACCTTGTGGAGACACCTATTGATCTCCAGGTGAAGTTGATAGTGTTCATGTCACATGGACTTTCTTGGAGGTGGTGCTGTATGATATTCCAGGCTTAGAGACATGAGGGTATGACAGAGTTGTCCTTCAAAGATATATTTTTTGAGGAATTATTTCTTAAGGAATTGAGGTTGGATAGGGCTCAGGGGTTCATAAAACACTAATAGGGTATTGTTTCAATGGTTTACTATATGATGCATTTTTGGGAGCTGATTCATTTTGATATACTATTGGATGAAAATGATTATCAAAATGATAGGAAATTTGAGATCGGTCTTCATATGGAGGTGACACATCAGGTCTATACTTTTAACATAACCACCTATTCAAATGTGGTTTTATAGGATCATACTATTGATAAGGTCTTAACAGAAGACATTGTAGTGGGTTTTCCACCCTATTTCAGTAGTATACTTTTAAGTGGAGTTGTGGTGGATTCTTCCTATAGTAGGAAGAGGTGGTTAGAGGAGATGTTCTAGGGAAGAGATATGAAAGTAAGGAATGGTAGGATTCTATCTCCTAAAAATTTAGGATGGACTCTTCCCTATTGCTTTTAGTGTGGGAAACATGAGCATTACAAAAAACATGTTTACTATCCATCCAAAAGAGTTACATTATTATAGTAGGATGGTATATCTATGAATCATTTTTAAGGTAATCATAGTTGGATTTAGGTAGAGTTTTGGGATAGATGCATGGTTTGAGATATTTTTTAAGAGGACACCTATCAGATAGAAATGATATATTAAGGAGGTATTTACATTTAGAAGGTTGGTTTTTTAGTAGCAGTAGTTATAGGCATAAGAGGGTTTAGATCTTACAATGAGTCAAGGATCATGGGTGGCAAGGCTCCAAATCCAAGGCTAGAAAGTTGTATGCATTGGATCAGGTTCTAGATAACAATATATAGGGACCTTTGATAGTTAGTGGTATGATTTTGGTTATGTCAAAACTCTCTACTACCTTTTTGATATAGGGACATATCACTTGTTTATTTTTCCCAGTTTTTCACTGATTTAGAGTTTCTTGTGAAGTCCCCCCCCAGTTTTTTTAGATCTTCATATGCCTTTAGCGAAGAATTTAGACTGTATTGAGAGGTTACCAGAGTGTCCCACAATGGTTGTAAGCTACAAACATCTATGGATTTTTTTTATTTTGAAGATGACCAATTTTGATGACATTTTTGGAATGGATTAGTTAGTGTGTTTACAGGATCTCATCAATTACTATTGGTGGTAGGTGTATTTTACCTTCCATAGGGGATATAAATAATTACTAATTGGGGATTGTAATTTGGAGGAAAGTAGGGTAGGACCAGAACATAGCCATAAAGGGTCTATTATAGTATAAGTGTAAGTAATGTTTATCATTTTTGATCACGTGATGACTCAATACATGTTTACTTAATTGGTGTATTATTTACAGGATGTAATTATGGATGATTTTATAAAATCCCTCCTAAGAGGGGGATGTAGTTTGAGATCAAACAAATTTTTGGTGCACAAACTCTATTTAATCCCCATATCATATGGCGTTGACTGAGTTGAAATAGATTAAGGTGTATTTTGATGATTTATAGATGAAGGGGTTTATTCAACCATGAACTTCAACTTTAGGTTCCTTGATCTTCTTCATAAAAAAGGTGGATGGTAGCCTATGACTATGCATGGATCACTAGAAACAAAATTAGGTCATGATGAAAATAGGTATCCACTACCAAGAATTGATGATTTATTTGACAAAATGAGGGGATTTCGATGGTTCTATAAGATTTATCTATGATCATATTTCCATCATATATGGTTCAGGTCAGATGATATATCAAAGATGGATTTTGGGAGCTAGTATGGGTTGTATGATTATCACATGATTCCATTTGATTTAATGAATACACTGGTTGTGTTCATAGATATCGTAAAATAATATTTATATCCTTACATGGACTCATTTATCATGTTCTTCATTGAGGAAATTCTAGAATACTCACAGAACCCATTGTTATATACCTTTCAACTTGAGATCATTTTGAGCGCACTCCAAGTGTATTGGATTTAGGATAAATTCCCAAAATTTCATTCATGGATCTAGGAGTTACATTTACTTTGGAACATGGTTTTTGAGGTGGGAATATTTATTGACAAAAAGAAGGTGAAAGTAGTTATGACTTGAGCTCAACCCAAGAATGTATTTGAAATAAATATTTTGTCAAGTTTCCTAGATATTATAGGTGATTCATCCAGGACATTTCTCACTTGGTGGAACCTATGAAAAAGATGACCTAGAAGGAATATATGTTTGTATGTATGAATCAATGTGAGATGATATTCAGAGTGTTAAATAGGTTGAGTACTTGATTACATTCAACATTTATATTTCATACACCCTAGGAAAGGGGAATGTTTTCATTGATTCCCTCAGTTAAAAATCATAGGAGCTAGCTTAATGGGTATTATTGTAAGAATAAAAGCACGTGATATTTCTAGCGGATTGGCACACCAATGTATCAGAGGATCGATGGATGGGGACATGCACTCCCATAATCATTACTCTTCATTGGTGTTGTGAGTAATGGAAAAAAATGAATATAATTTAGATTTATAGGTTATGTGAGATTGGTTTATGGGATACAATCTTATTCTAGAATTTTCCTTAGATGAAATAGATATACTTTATGTTCATGGAAGAGTTTTAGTTCCTATATCCATGAGGTAGGATTTGATGAGAGACTATCAAACCTCACAGTGGGTGGTATATCTAGGATTTACTAAAATGTAATATGATATGAGGCACCATTTATAGTGGTTGGGAATGAAGAAGATACTGCATGATTTGTGTCTCATTTCCTTATTTAACATTTTAGGATTTTAGTATATATATATTCTATTTAAATTCAATAACTGTTTCCACAAAAAATAAAATGAAAATCATGATAAGTTAATAAATTAAGTTAATCAAAATCAAAATATTGTTTTTATATATCAATATATGATCTATTATATATGAATTCTTTTTATTGGAATGTTTTTATAAAATAGTATTAAAAACACTTATTGATTAAAAATACCTTTGGTCAATTAAGGTTGTTTATTTTTATTTTTTATTTTTTCAATTAAAAGATAAATATATAAATTTTTAGAATAAAAATTTGTTAAAATTAACTTTATTTCTGAATTTATAATATCAAATTTTCTTTAGTATGACTTTTTTTATCTTTTTTTGAAAATATTTATTTTTAGTCGAAAATATTGTTTTTATAAAAATTATAATTTTCACGACATTATAGATATATAATAATGAACTAGAATGTCACAAAACCAATTAAGTGATAAATATTAAATTATGTAATTACATTATACTTTATAAAATATTATTTAAACTTAGTTAACCCATGAACAACATTTTTAAAACTAAAGTAAAAGGTTACTTTAATAAAGAAATCTATTTTATGACTTTTCTATAAATTAATTAATATTTTTGTAGAATTCGATTGGGGATTAATTTAAATTTTACAGAAAATGCATTTAATTTTTAATAAATAAATTTAGATCCTAAAAATTATTGAAATTAGTAATTTAACTCACATTAAAAGTATATGTTTAATAAAACGATTAACTTAAAAAACTATTTTTAAGGGTGAAACACATTATATTATAATTAAATTTTATTAATCATAATAATTTTAATTGATAAAATTAATAATATATATAGGATTATAATATTTAAATTATTTGATAATATCAATATTAATTGATATCATTTTAATTAGTTAACATGGGTGAAAATAAAAGTTACCTAGGTAAAAATAGACATGGGTAAAGTGAAAAGTGAAAGTTCAAACCCCTAAATCATTCCAATATGTCCCCAAAATGAGTTTATGGGATTATTATCAGCCATATAATGTACCATTATCAAAACTTTAGAACTATGGGACCCTTTAAACTTTGAATAGTGTAAATAAATAATTGAATAAGTGAATGTGTTTCAAAGACCACCCTTTCATTCACTTATAAATGGGAGAACTTCCATCCCTTCAAGGTATGAAATTTACTTCAGTTTACTAGCCAAAAAACACCCCATTTACTTCTACTAGAACAATCTCCCACTATCCTAATAATTTTTCCCTCTTTATTTAGCTTAATCCTTTCATTTTCAAGGAGAATTCCAAAACAATCTAAGCCACCAGCATAAATATTTCTTCTTTTTAATATTTTTTAAATTATTATTGTCCTTATTATACCTATATTAATTAATATAATGGATTTATTATCATTTATATAGTAAATTTTCATTATATTAATTTAAAAAAATTATTCATCCCCATGAATCTACGTAGAAAAATATAAGC
This sequence comes from Viscum album, assembly GCA_963277665.1. NCBI lineage: Eukaryota > Viridiplantae > Streptophyta > Magnoliopsida > Santalales > Viscaceae > Viscum > Viscum album. The sequence continues at coordinate 14,795,106 of OY728119.1, forward strand.
ATCAATCGTGCATTTGTGTGGAAAACCACCTCCACAAAGTGATGCAGTTCATTTTTCAGCACCACATTTCATGTATGTACCAAGGATGAAAATGATGAATAAATATGTTTTTATGTCTTAATTATAACTCTTAAATTATTAATTAATTTTTTTCTACCTTCCTCCCATTTTATGGAAAATGAAATTGTTGTCTTTGTGTATGTGTGGACTACCACTTCCACATTAACAAAAAAATTTGTTTTCCAATATTTCCAAACATTGATGACTTTAAAAATGTTTTTGATGTATAAAAATTACATTTAAAACTATAATTATATTAATTATTATTTTAATTTATTTTTTAATATAAAATTAACAATGGTTAATATGTCATGATAATCGGGTAAAAATCCACAAAACTACCTCAGTTAACCGATAAGGGAAGAAAATATTTAATACATTAAATATTATTACAATAAATAGAACCTGGGATACTAATGATAGATGATTAAGGTTATTATTAATATTTTTAATGAATTTAATTTAATTACATAGAAATTTAATTACAGGTGGAGAATGCTTTCTGATATAAAGGAAAGGGATCTTCCGTACTACCCTCATAATTTTATAGTTATTCTTTATCTTTTTTTAATTTATTCCATATTATTCTCTTGTAATTATAATATTTTTTATATATATATTCCATAAATATATACATAGTTTAATATCCCCTCTATCTATGAGGTTATACATGTTTTATTTTTCCTTCAAAATATCCACTTTTAAGGAAACCTTGTTGGGGATTATCAAAATTCTTGTTTCACATCAACCATTACCCGCTTAATTTTTTTACACCATAAATATATTTTAAAATAATTATTCAATTTATGTAAAATCATATTAGTTCTATTATGATTTTAAATTAATAATTTTTATCCCATTTCTATAAAATATTCCCTGTGTTACGTCATGGTTCCAATAGCCACCCAGAGACGCTCCGTACATGGTTGGTCACATGGACTCAAGCACATTTCCTCGAACTCTAGAGGATTCCGACTAGTAGCAAGGGACTTGGGTGTGATAGTGGGAAAACTATGCCCTCATTGGCAGAGTAACACAACAGAAGAAAAACAATATCAATAGAGGAAGCAACAATAATCCATACAAAAGTAAACAGCGGAAGACTGGAAAATAATAAACTAGAGAACACACACATATATATGAATGATGAATGATAAATATGTCTAGAAAAGAAACTAAACAAATTACAATGCTGGAATACAACAGTATTAAACCAAATAAAAAAGAAAGTAAGTAAACAACTCCTCATCATCACAAGCCATAACTTAGTCTTATGCTCTCCAGCTCCACAGTCAATCAAGAACCTGATGTAGAATGGTGCTTGCCCTTATATATACCTGCAACAATATAATCAGTTAAGGCCCAAAAGAATGACCCAAATGGGGTGTGAGAATAAATCCCAATAGTAAACCACCCAAAGATCTGTGCCTAACTGTCAGTGAATAAATATGGCAGGAGATAAGTAAAAGAGCAGTAAACGATTCCACAGTTTTAAGCATTCAATTTCATATAAAAAGTAAGTAGCTAATCAATGTAGGTAACCCTCGGGGATGTACACACAACCTATCCCCTCTAGTTCAACTATAACAATATAAAATGACTATCTGAGGAAGCACTTATAGTCAATTCCCCTTATAGTCTAAAGTGATAAATGGATCTCCAAGGAAGCTCACATGTTCAATTACCCTTATATCCAAAAATGGTCAATGACTCTCTAAGGAAGCCCACACGGTCAATTCCCCTTATAGCCAAAAGTGGTTTAAATACTCTCTGAGGATGTTCACACGGTCAATTCCTCTTATAGTCTAAAGTAATCAAAGTCTCTATGAGGAAGCCCACATAGTCAATTCCACTTATAGTTTAAAGTAATCAAAGACTCTCTGAGGAAGCTCACATGGTAAATTCCCCTTATAGTCTACTACTCCCAGTTCCCATGGCCCTGTGTAAGTCAAACGAAAATAGTAGTGCAATACAGCCAAATTAAACCTTTTGAACTACTTGGATGAACAGTCTATAGCATATCAAGCATGTCAGATAACAATAATCACATCATCCTACAACTAGGAATGGAAAATCATGGCAAGGAAGCCTAACAGGATAAACAGGACCAACAATCATACATAGACCAATGCATGGGAAAACACATCCAAGACAAAGCAATCAATCCTATTCATATCCAGTTAACCTCTATGCAAGCATAAAAGAATGGAAGGAAATTAACAAGGCTAAAACGGTAAATACGCAATACCCCGTTCAAGGGTATTGAGAAAAATTTCATATATTACTCAAATACATTCAATGGAAAGGCACAAACCACCTACCTCAGCATTGGGAGATCGCTATACGTGAACCTCAAGCATTGAATTGCCCAAGAACACCATAGATCTACGAAAACATCTAAAACATTCAATAGGAGATACCATGAGAAATAAAAGGAATCATGAAACGAGGATCAAGCAGAAGGAAGAGCGTACCAAGGCGGTTCCAATGCAATAGACGACGGTTAAATTAGAGTTTATATGCTTGGTCGGGGGATCATAGTAAGATCACGGTCGTACGAGAGCTCTCGGCCAAAAGAATCCTAGAAGAAGTTTGTTCTGTCGATTAGACGTGACCCTATACTGTTTAATGAAAAAAAGAAAAATACACGGTGTGTACTTTTGAATTACACGACATGTACTTTCTGTTTCTGTACTCCTCTTTAGGCGGCCTCCAAATCTCCCCCACATGGTCGTGTGTGTGGTCACTACACGGCCTCCTACGGAAACACAGTACACGACGTGTACTCATAAAGTACACATCATTTATTTAGAAATTTCCAGAAAATCATCTTTTCCTAAAAAACAACCATAAAATAGAAACATACCTGAAAAGAAGGTTCGGGTTCATACAAACTTTCCCCCATAAAGAAATTCATCCTTGAATTTCCCTAGCGCAGTGTAGAAGAAACCCCGAACAGCTCCGACCACTGTGCTCATACATCAGCCTCCCTCTCCTAAGTCTCCTCTTGTACTCGCCTATGCTGCCATATCACCCATAATAGAGGAACAAACCAACCACAGAGAACCTTCGTACTGTGATAAAAAAATATGAATAAAATGTTACTCAAACGATGAATCCACTTCGAGCTCAACCTCCTTGGGTTAAAAGACATGGGACAAGTATGAAAAGTAACGTTGGAGCTGAGAAACATGAAAAACATCATGCATAGCCCGATACCTCTGGGGTAACTGCAATTGATAGGAAACCAACCCAACTCTCTCCACAACCTCAAATGGCCCAATGTACCTCGGTGAAAGATTACCCTATATTCTAATTATTTTGTGCCCCAACCTCGGTGTGACACACAAGAAAACCTTATCCCTGACCTCGAACTCCAGAGGTCATCTCCGCTGATCAACATAAGACTTCTGTCGAGACTGTGCAGTAGTCATCCTCTTCCAAAACAACTCTATCTGCTTTGTGGTCTCCTGAACAAGACAAGGTCCCATCAAAGCTGACTCTCCTGCCTCCAACCAACATAAGGGTGATCGGCATGGCCTACCGTACAAATCCTCATAAGGAGCCATCAAAATAGTATCTTGAAAACTATTATTGTAGGAAAACTCCACAATAGGTATATACTTCTCCCAAGAACCTCCAAAATCCAGGATTCATGCTCAGAGCATGTCCTTAAGCACCTGAATCGTACGCTTGGACTTTCCATCTGTATGGAAGTGGTAAGCTATACTCAAAAGTACATGTGTTCCCAACACCTTTTGAAGCCCCTGCCAAACCCTAGAAGTAAAATGTTTATCCCTGTCTAAAACACTGAAGTGTGCAACTCCATGCAGACGTATAATCTCACAATTGTACAACATTCCCATATCATCAACACCAAATATCTCCTTGATCAGAAAGATGTTGGAAACCATTGTGAGTATGTCAATGACAACCAAAACTTCATCATTCCCTCGAGGAGACCTCAACAAACCAGTCACAAAATCCACCGCGACATCATTCCACTACCACTCGGGAATGGGTAACTGCTGCAAAAGCCCTATTGGTCATTGATGATCTGACCTCACCTACTAACAGGTGGAACACTTCATGAAAAAACCAGAAACATCCTTCTTCATACCCAACCACCAATACTAACAGTGTAGATCATTATACATCTTAGTGACATGAGGATGAACTTCCCAAACTGAGGAATGAATGTTCTGCATCATCTCCTCGCGTATGTCTGCTGGCACCCATACGTGCCCCTGGGAACAAAAGATCACATCCTCTCCTATGGTCCATACAGTAATAGGGTCCTCTCCTAACAAGCTCTTCCATAGGACTAGGCCTTTTGAATCTGATAGTTGCCTCATTTTCACTCGATCAAGAAGAGTAGAGGTAACAACTATAGAATAAAGAAACCTCTGCCCTGGTCTGTCATGCACCACCAAATGAATCTCAAAGAATATATCCATAAGCTACCACTCACCACTGGGCTCCTAAACTCCCTATATCTAGGTCCTCCTGATCAGTGCATTAGCCACTGCATTGCCTTTCCCAGGCGTATAGGCAAGCTCAAAGTCAAAATACTGAAGGTACTCAACCCACTTTTGCTCTCTCAAATTCAAGTCATGCTGAGTGAAGATGTACTTGAGACTTTTGTGGTCAGTGAAAACCACAAAATTCTCTCCCAACAGATAATGTCTTCAACAGTGTAAGGCATGAACAACTACTGCCAACTTGAGATCATGCGTCAGGTAATTCTTCTCATGTGGTCTCAAATGCCGAGACCCATATGCAATGACTCCTTCTACCTGCATAAGCACAGCTCTCAACCCGATACCAAATTCATCACAGTAAACATTATAGCTTTTTACCAGATCTGGAAACTCTAGTATCAGTGATGAAGTTAGTCTCCCTTTCATCTCTTGAAAGTTTGACTCACAAAAATCTGACCACAAGAACCTTGCACTCTTTTTAGTCAAACCCATCAGTGGTGCTACTAATCCTGAAAAGTCATGTATGAAACACCTGTAGTATTCATCCAGCAATAGAAAAATCCATACCTCAAAGACGTTATCTAGTTTCTCCCAAGAAACTACTTCTCTCACTTTCTCTGGGCCTACTGATACTCTTGTCTCTGAGATAACATGACCCAAGAAGTGAATCTGATCCATCCAGAAGTGGAATTTTGAGATATTAGTATATAACTGATTCTCTCTCAGTGTAATCAAAATGATCTCAAGATGGGTAGCATGGTCATGTCGAGTGTGAGAGTACACCAAGATATTGTCTACGAAAACAACCACGAAGGAATCCAAGTATGGATGGAACACTCAGTTCATCAATGTCATGAAGACTCTATGCACATTCAGGAGACTGAACAGAATGATCATATACTCAGAGAGACCATACCTACTCTGGAAGTCTATGATAGGTATATCAGATGGTCTAACATGCAACTGATGGTTACTAGATCTCAGGTCAATCATCGAGAACACCCGGGCTCCTCAAAGATGAATTAAGAGATCATAAATACTAGGTAAGGGATATCGGTTCTTGACCGTCAACTGGTTCAACTACTGATATTTCACACAAAGCCTGAGGGTACCGTCTTCCTTCTTCGCAATTAGGACAGGAAAACCCCAAGGAGAAGTACTGGGTCGGATGAAACCCTTTGCATTTAACTCCTCCAACTGCTTCTTGAGCTCTTGAAATACTTGTATATCCATCCTATAAGGATGAATGGATACTAGTGCCGCTCCGAGAATGAGATCAATAGAAAAATATACCTCTCGCTTCAGAGGAAAACCTGAAAAGTCTTCTGGGAAGACGTCCCTAAAATGATCCAACACTGGAGGAAATTATAACTATGAAGTCCCCTGGTCATCAAGATATATACTAGAATTCTGGGATGTAACTCCTCTCAACCCATGATGCTCAGGTCACGCTCTGCTCGCCTTGACATCCCATTCACCCTTACGAAGGAAAGATCCACCCTCCGGTGATTTTAAACTCACCCTGTAGTGATAAAAGTTGATGAATACCAAGACGGTAACTAACCAGTCTATCTTGAGAATGACATCATAGCCAGTCATCTCTATGACATAGAGGTCCCATAATAAGTGACACCCACCAACCTCTAGAGGAAACTCCCTGTACTGACGTACACTACCCGTTATCATCCCCAATGGAGTGTCTAGCATTAAGATATCACCAGAAGAAAAGATGCAGAGACCAAGGCTCTTCACAAAATCAATAGATATAAAGAAATGGGAAGCCCCTGTATCAAAAAGAGATGAAGCTAAAACTATGGCTACTAAGATCGTTACTCGAACTATAGAGGGTCTGGGATCCTACTCCTACTCATTCTGCTCCACTACAAAAGTCTGGACTACACCGTGACCCTATGACCATGCAAGACCACTCTGAGCTGATCCACCCTGTTGTCACTGAAAGCCTGGTGACTGACTTCCATGGCCACAACCTCCACCTCATCTTGAAAGGCAGGAAGAACTCTAGTTCCCAGACTAGTGAGAAACTGGTGGTGCTGCTCCTGAATTAGGATTCATAGAAGAACCCCTATCACCAGCTTCTAGTGAGAAGGATTGACAGAAACACTGAAGTTGACCCATCTTACCATAAGATCAGAACTCCATTGGGTCTCTCGGGCAATGTGGTCTCATATTCCCATTCTTCTCGCACTGGTAGCACACCACCTGGCTACCAGAAGATGCATCCCACCTACTCTGATCTCCTTGTGCATACTCCTTGCTGTTCTTCCTGCTATCAGAAGAAGGAATAATAACTCTGGATATCGAACCACCCTGGATCATAGGTCCAGAATCCCTTAGATTATGCTCCATAATCAGCGCCTGGTTAACTATAGGAGATATTGAAGTAATCCTGAAGATGTTCACCTGGGATCAGATATCCTGCCTGAGACTATCCTCAAACTTCCATGCAAAGAACAACTCATCTCCCCCTAGAAAGGGTGTAAAGTGATGCAACTAAGTGAAGCGAGAGGAATACTCTATAATAGAAAGAGTACCCTGTTGCAGACTCATGAAATCTTAGACTTGATCGACCCTCAAGGTCTCTGAATAGAATAAATCATAGAAGTTATGCTGAAACTCATCTTAAGCCATATTCTGTTGGCGTCCCGCCTGTGAGACAAATCCCACCACCTCTTTATGGAGTCTCAAAGTATGTACGTAGTGAGCTTGACCCTCCTCTCTGGAGATATCTCTAGATACTCAAATATCATCATAATGGATTCTAACCACGACTCTATGGCCTGGGGTCCTCTATCCCCTGAGAAAGTGGGAGGATGCTGCTGCTGAAAGACCCGCATCAATTATTCCATCGATAGGGTAGAAGACGATGAAGGACCCCAGGAAACCCTGAGAGGGGAGGGGTGAATCAGGGTGACAACCTTTTCTTTTAATGTGATGGATCTTGTTCCCACATTTGTAGGAACTTTTTGAACCTGTATGATGAATATGATCAGAAAGCAAACATTCACATGCACAGAGAAGACACAACACTTTTTACTTGGTTCAGCACTAAGGGCTACGTCAAAGGAGCATACGCTGACAAGTTGTCTGACGTACCAAATTCCACTAATATTCACTATCTATGGATTACAAAGGTTTGGGAACAATCACTCTTTCCGAGGATCACTGCCTTTACAAAGGTTCAAGGATAGCTCACTGCTTCCCTCGGGTCACTCCCGTTGACTCCCCCTGGCTCACTTCCCTTAGTGAAGTCACACTCAGTTTATAGACGTGAAGGTCTCTTCATCATTGCATAATAATGCATCCTCTATTGTATGTAGATGCTCTGTTGAAGTACAACTCTCACCTGAAGATGAATATCACTTTGCGCTGAGGGTACCAGATGATCCTCCATCTTTCGTGCAGCTTCAAAAGGATGAATGTACTTTAACGACCATGGCACGCTTCTCCAAGCTCCGGAGTGCAAGTTTCAGGAATGGCGCGCAAGTCAATTGCATGGTAAAAACTCAGAACGCAGGTGACTCCAAACAACTTGTGCGACACTACCTCTTTGAACTCCAAACTTGCGCGACTCAGCGCCTTTAAATCCCAAACCACTTTGGACGCACAACCAACAGCCGGCGCGCAACCTCTACTTGTGTGACCCAACAAACACTTGCGTGACTCAACCAATTGCGTGATGAGAGCTCCAAAAATATCTAAGTCTTGATCTTAGTTACAAATGAGGAGGGGGGGAGGTCCTTTATTTATAGGAAAAATGGACCCCCTACGTGGCGGCGTGCAAGTCTTCCCTCGGCGCGTAGGTTCCGGCATGCAGCTCATCCTCTCTAGCCTCTGTTGCGCTACTCACTTGCGCGACCTTCTTTAATTTGCAATATTTTGAAGTTATGATCTTGAAAAACAATAGGCGCACAAGTTTCTAGTCCTATTAGGCATCGGCGCACAAGTCTCTTCATAGCGCGCAGGTCACTTGCGCGACCAACCCAAAACTTGCGCGACCCTTATCCCTTTTCCATTTTCCTATGTTATGATCTTGAAAAACATATGGCACACAAGTTTTCTCTTCATCAAGTACACGGCGTGAAAGTATCCTTTCCGAAAACACTTTCTCCATTTGTCGATTTTCAGGCCCAAAAATTTGGCAAACACTGGGAAATGGCGCCACCTTCAAAACTGTTGTCTGCTTGAACTGTATGATCTCTTTGTTGGTACACATTCTGAACTTCCACTGATGATTGACAAAAAACACAAATCATACTCCAAATAATGCATAAAAGACCATGGTTCCAATAGATGACACTCCCTAAAAGGTCCACATCATCCTCATGAAACCCTCTCTAAACTATGCATCAACACCGGTGTCAGGTACAATGGATGGTGACAAGACTGGAAAAACTTGAGGATCTGTAGGAAGTACCTAATCAGCCATGTATGATGTCTAATAACCACCTGGAAATTGGCATGAAACCAGAGGATGTCTCAGTGGCATGACTCTGAAAGGTCAAGCACACACATTAGATCAAGATTATCAAGGACTTAAAACTTGAAGTTTAAGGATGGCATGTATTGTTACTACACGACATGTTCCCTTAAGCTATTCACATGGTGTGTACTTCTGCCAACACTGGTCGTGTAACACCCCAAACACATGGTGTGTTGTCCCCACACATGGCGTGTACTTGAATACTCTTCCCCTACCTGAGTCCTTCTACATGGTTAAGCCACACGACTCTCCTTAGACAAAACTAAATGGCATGTTCAAGATAGACACGACATGTACTATAGAGGATAACACTGACCCATGTTATTGGTGACATGGTAGGGTACCCGGGTTATACTACAAAACATGTTTAAGGCTGAAAAAGCATGTATAACTTAAGTTGTTATCCATCCGTGTCGTTAGTCAAACGAGTGGAAACAAGGTCAACATGACACGGCATGTTCACTCTAGGATTTCCCTATCCCATGTCTCTGCCCACACGACCTATGACACGCCTAGAGACTACACAACATGTACATATGGTACACGAAGTGTACTTAAGAAAAATAGTTTCTTGTCGAACATAAGAACACATGGAATGTAGTCAAAACTACATGGCGTGTATTCTGAGTTTTTTCAGAAAGTATGCCTTAAAAAATACTCAAGATCCCATAAAAACACTGAAACAAATATTAAAGTCCCATATTCTGATCCGAGAGGGCCCATACTCCCCATGAATCAAATCTTGGAATCTTATACATGTTATAAAAATCATAAAAAAGGAAATGATCCACCAAATTCCGGTCCAGGAGGGACCATATCACCTTAGGAACAAAAATTTGGCGTTTATTCGTACAAAACTTACGGAAATTCAATATCCTATCAACCAACAGGTATTTTTCCAGGTAACTATCACAAAATCATGCATATCTAGCACAATATCTATCCCAACAACATTCAATCGCTAATGCACCTTAAATGGCATGAAAAAATGCATGACATGTGATTTATAGCAAGTGCCTATATGATGAATGAGATGGAATACACTATTATCATCAGGTTGCAACAAAAATATAACCTCAACAACATCAACAGCAATAGAAAAAAACATGTGGGTCACCCAACGGTGAAAATAAAAACAACCGTAACTTGGAAAACCAGAAAAATTGCAATAAATAAGGTAGATTGGATTTTCCCTATACACGAGTTAGCTACTCCCTGACATAGATTTTTACCAAGTACCTATTCCTTCCTATCCCTGGACAAAGGATCCAAATGGTAAGTCAAGAGAAATGAACCTGCCTCTGATACCACTTTGTAACATCTCAGTTCTGGAATCCACCTAGAGGCTCCATGTACCAGGTTGGTCACATGGACTCAAGTGCATTTCCCCGAATGCCAGAGGCTATCGACTCGCAGCGAGGGCCTTGGGTGTAATAGTTGGGAAAATATGCCCTCATTGGTAGAGTAACACAGCGGAAGAAAAACAACAGCAATAGCGAAAGTAGTAATAATCCATACAAAATTAAATAGAGGAAGACTTGAAAATAATAAACTGGAGCACACACATATATATATGAATGATGCATGATACATATTTCTAGGAAATCAGCCAAAAAAATCACAATGATGTAATACAATAGTACTAAACCAAATAAAAAAGAAAGCAAGTAAACAACTATTCAGAATCCCAAGCCATAGGTTGGTCCTATGCTTTTCAGATCTACATTCAATCAAGAACCTGAAGTAGAAGGACGCTTGCCCTTATCTATACCTGCAACAATATAATATGTTTGAGCCCAAAAGCATGACCCAAACAGGGTGTGAGACTAAATCCTAGTAGGAAACTACCCAAAGATCTATTCTTAATAGTAAGTGAATAAATATGGAAGGAGATAAGTAAAAGAGTAGTAAAAAATTCCACAGTTTCAAGCATTTAATTTCGTATAGAAAATACGTAGCTAATAAAATCAGGTAACCCTCTAGGAAGTACACACAACCTATCCCCTCTAGTTCATCTAGATGAATATACAAAGACTCTCTGAGGAAGAACTCAAAGTCAATTCCCCTTATAGTCTATAGTGTAAAATGGATCTATGAGGAAGCTCACACAGTCAATTCCCCTTATAGCCAAAAGTGGTCAATGACTATCTGAGGAAGCTCACATGGTCAGTTACCCTTGTATCCAAAAGTGGTTTAAATAATTTCCGAGGAAGCTCACATGGTAAATTCCCCCTATAGTATAAAGTAATCAAAGAATCTCTGAGGAAGCTCACATGTTCAATTCCCCTTATAGTCTAAAGTAATCAAAGACTCTTTGAGGAAGCTCACATGGTCAATTCCCTTTAATAGTCTACTACACAGGGTCCCCACGGTCCTGTGTAATTCAAACGAGCATAGTAGTGCAATACAACCCAAGTAAACCTCCTAAACTACTTGGATAAACATTCTATAGCATATCAAGCATGTTAGATAAAAAAATCACATAATCCTATAACTAGGCATAGAAACGCATGGAAAGGAAGCCTAACAGGCTAAACAGGACCAACGGTCATACATAGAACAATGCATGGTCAAACACATTCAAGACAAAGAAATCAACCCTATTCATATCCAGTTAACCTCTATGCAAGAATACAAACATGGCAGGTAATTAACAAGGGTAAAACGGTAAATAAATAATACCCCGTTCAAGGGTATTGTGCAAAATTTCACATATTACTCCAATAATTTCAATGGAAAGGCACAAACCACCTACATCAGTGTTGGGAGATCTCTAAACATGAACCTCAAGCCTTGAATTGCCCAAGAACATCGTAGATCTACGAAAATGTCTAAAATGTTCAATAGGAGATAACTTGAGAAAGAAGAGGAATCATGAAACATGGATCAAGCTGAAGGAAGAACTTACTGAGGTAGTTCCAACGCAATCGATGGCAGTTTAATTGGAGTTCTGATGCTCTGTCGGGGGCTCAGAGGAAGATCACGGTCGTACGGGAGCTCTCGGCCGAACAAAACCTACAAGAAGGGTGTTATGTCGATTATATGTGACCCCGGTCCATTTAATGAAAAACGAAAAATACACGGCGTGTGATTTTGATGTACACGGTGCATACTTTCCATTTTTGTACTCTTCTTTAGGCGGTCTCAAAGTTTCCCCCACATGGCCATGTGTGTGGTCTCTACACGGCCAACAAATGTTCTCCTACAACAATGCATTACATAGAATGTACTCATAAATTACATGGTATGTACTCATAAAGTACACAGTGTGTACTTCTGAAATTTCCAAAAAATACTCTTTTCCTAAAAAACAACCAGAAAAGGAAAACATACATTAAAAGAACGTCTGGGTTCTTACACATTGCTTATCTCGAAAAATAATCACCAATGTAGTTTTTTTTTCTTACTTATTCAAACCTCTCATTGATTTTTCTACCATGGGAATCCATGATAATGAATTTTGTTACTTTGATATTTTAATTTATAAATGCTTTTTATAGTTATTATCTTAAAAATCTTCATGTGATAGCTTTTAAATATGCCTTGAGACAAGATCACGAAACCCAGTTCTTTCTCGTGGGGTTTTACCATACAGGTGACTTATGTATGGTTTGTTTTTCTCATGTGGCTTACATATGTATTATCCTAATTATGTGATGGATAAGCCCAAAATTATATATCCCACTAATCTATTTCGTATTATTTATTTCTCATGATATATTATGGTGCATGGGAAGTGAGCCTTGCTAACTATGGGAGAAGACAATTATCCTAGACAACCATGTTATGTTAACGAGGTAGGGAACCTTGACTTATACTTTGGATATCATGTTTATATTGTCACGATATTCTTATGATTCCATGATCTTATAATATGATCATGTTTACTTCATGCTATTATGTTATTATTTCCTCATTCCACAATTCTATGCTTATGATCATTCTCTTTATGATATCATGATATACCCCAAGTTATACTCTTTTATGATATTTATTACCTTACTGGGATTTATAGATCATCATTTTCCTTATATATTTGTCTTATATATCCAATGTAGTTTTAAGTGGACTTATTTGAGTTAGGATCACCCTAATGAGATTAAATAAATACAATGATATTATGTTTTAATATGTTTTAATTATGTTCTTAATCCTCCAAAGACACTTGACCCTAGATTCTTAGATTGTATTTTTTGTAAGCTATGTTAAAATTTATGAAATAAATGTGCTTAGGTTTTGGGTCACTATAGTTTGTATCAAAGAAATGTCCAATTATTTTTTCGATATTAAGATTGAAGAACATTTTTGAAAACACTAAGGATAAGCCTAAGCATATTATAGGATCCTAAATTCTTGGAAAGGTCGAGATTATGTGGTTTTCCTAGAAATAAATCCTTGTATGAATACTATAAGTGGATATGGTTTTGGAATAGATTCATTTAGGGGTAATAACCCTAAAAATGGATGTTCAGATATATCTCGAACATCATTCTAGTGCATGGTGAATGGGCCCTTACCGTGCACCTGATTTAATATTCATAGTAGATATGATATGGTTAATTCACATTATCTTTATAAACCATTATAAAGGATTTAAAAATATTTTATAGAATTTAATATGTATTTTGGGTTAGAGAACCTAATTAGAAGATAACTATAGATAATCTATATTGAAACATAAATATTCATAAGTAAAGATTTTTCCATCACTTATAAGTTACTCATTATAATTTTATTGTTTACCTTGTAAAATTTTATTAATCTAAGTATTCTCATCCCTAAAATTAATTATTATTATAAATATTAAAGCATAAAAGGAATCATGTTAAAGATATTTGAAATAGGTAATGTAATTACTTCCATGATGATGTTCCTAACATGATGGGAATGAGAACTGATAACTTCATGGTTGTACTTCCACTACAGACTCATGTTATGAATAATATCATGAATCTCATGGAACATACCCCAAAAGAGATTGTTTTAGTTGATTATTTTATGAGACATTTGCCACTAATATTTAGTGTATCTATTGATACCATAATCATTAAACAATGATTAACTCTTTTGAAAATATATTTTTCATCCTTAAATTCTCTGAAAAATTGAAGGTCATATTGGCTATTTATCACTTTGAGGGAGAAACTGATCAAGGGTGGACATTGATTAAGAATATAAATAGTATGGAATAAATAGAATCCATATATTTGTATGAATTAAAGAAGATTTTTATCAATAAGAATTTCCCATGACCTTTCCCTCTTAAAATGGAGGGGGTGTTTCTTTCACTCAAGAAAAAAGTAAGATGAATTTTTTAGGTACTATAAGGTGAACTTAATGAGACTTTAATAGTATGATTCTGAAATTGTTATGAGCCCTGAAATCAAGGATGATCATTTCTCTAGTGGGTTAAATATTAGAATTTGGAAAGCATTGACAGTTTGATATTTTTATAGTTATGAAGAAATTTTATGATATTCCCTCAAAGTGGAGATGTAAATGATTGATTCTTAGGTTATTGGAGAAAAGAAAAGGAGTATGGAGATTGGAGTTGGGGAATCTCTTGAAAAAACCCATGATGGTAAGATATTCCAATATTCACCTATCAAATGTGTGGGAAGAAATATCTTGGAAACTACCTGAAGGGGACCAAGAAGTGATTAAAGTGTGGAATAGAGGGACTTTTATCTAATGCATTTTAGAGTGAGCAAAAAAATACCACTAACCTGATCAAAGAAAAAAATGTTCAAATTTACACCCAACCTTCCGTATAGTGTTACAACTACATATAACACATATATTATTAAAATAAATACACTTATCCAAGATTTTTAAATCTAACAAATGATAAAATCTCTAATGACAAAAGTTAAAGGGTAGAATTATGTAATCACTACTGCAAAGGTTGATAATGGTGGTGATGTGGTGATATTAAACTAGTTATTAATTCATGAATAGTGAACATACTATTTTAATTTATTTATACTCATACTTTATTATCATTAAAGGTTAGTATAACTATACACACATCACCACAAAATACTTAGGAAGAATTTTCCATTTAAACAACTAATGGATTTGTTTTTTAATCTCAATCACATTAATTTTATCTAGTTGTTATCTATGCAATTAATCTCCCAATGGACCTTATCATAACTCCTTCAGTAGGATTTGAAGTCATAATAGTAATGTATTGTATTTTTTTGTATATATCTCACATTAATTGTGGATAAAAAGAAATAACACTATATATCCTGAATTATCCTATGATTTTATACAAGTGTAAGGATGAGGACGAGTCTTCTTCTAAATATTCTCCAGAGGCATATGGATATTGTTTCCTCATGAAAAAGATTATCTATTTCAAATTATTTAATCAAAGGAGGGATGTTCTTGAAGATATTCCCATTATAGGGGAGTATGTTGATGTATTTCTTAAAGAGTTTCATGGCCTTTCTCCTGATCAAGAGGTTTAATTCTCAAATGAACTTATACCTAGATCTATTCCCATATCTAAGACTCCAAATAGAATATCCCCCATTAAAAATAAATAAATGAAGAATAAATTACAAGAACATTGATAAATGGTTTTTATACACCCAAGTGCTTCACAATGGGGTGTACAAATTCAATTTTTCAAAAAGACGGATGGTACGATGCGTCTTTGTATTGATTATCATGAACTCAATAAGATCATGATAAAGAATAAGTATATGTTTACATGGATTGGTGAATTATTTGATATGTTTTTTGGAGCTCAATACTTCTATAAAGTGGACCTTTAGTTAGGACTTCACCAGTAAAACGTGAAGAAATAAGATATTCCTTAGACCACATATAATATAAGGTATGAGTACTATGTGTTCATAGTCATGCTGTTCAGACTCATGAATGCTCTAGAAAATTTCATAGACTTAATGAATATAGTATTTAAATATTACCCCAACAAATGTTTTGTAGTACTAATAGATGATATTATTATATACTCTAAATTTATGGAGGAAGATAGTGAGTATTGGAGTATTATGCCCAAGACATTAAAGAAGGAGATATTATATGAAAAGTATAGTAAATGTGAGTTTTAGATAGAGAAATTGGAATTCTTGGGGAATGTTATCACTAGTAAAGGGATATATGTGGACCCTTATAAGAAAAAGGAAATTGAGGAGTGGTGCATACAATTATATGTAACATAGATCCATATTTTTATTAGATATGTTGGGTATTACTGATGATTTGTAAGAAACTTCTTGTGACTGTTAAACCTTCTACCCAAGTTGACTCAAAAGGGAGTAAATATTTTTTTCATTAATGAATTTGAAGATAGATTCAAATAATTAAACAATAGGCTTATCATTGTAATATCACTTACACTACCCATGAGTGGAGAACTTTGTATGGTATAAAAAAACTTAATAAAATAATTTTTTAGGTTGTGTGTTGATGAAAAATTATAAAGTGATATCATACACCTCAGGGTAGTTGAAAGTTCATGAGAAATATTGTCTAATACATGTTATGGATATTGCTATAGTGATCCTTACATTAAAGATTTTGTGTCATTATCTATATGGGGAGAAGTGTGAAATATATATGTATCATAGGAGTCTAATATATATATATATATTCTCATATAATGGGATTAATATGAATTAATAAATATATTTATATTTTATTAAGGACTATGGTTTCTCAATCCACTACTATCCTAGGAAGTAAAACAAAGTGAAAGAATCTCTAATTAGTAAAGATCGTAAAACATTATCAATAATGAGGATTAAAAAAGATATGATCTTCTTAGACATTAAAATGATATACATGGGAGTTATAATAGAAAGAACATCATCCTAAATTTCTTATATGATTTATTATCCATTACTACTTGTGAAGATGAAGAGAGATCAAAGGGGTGACGTGGAGATATAGAAGAAGGTGGATACAACGAGGAAGGGAAAAACCGCTAGATTAAAGGTTAATGATTAGTGGGTTGTGATATCTGTGAAGTTTCTATGTGTACCTTCAAAAATGGAGTTAAAGAAGGATATGTTGAATGACTATCATAGATCAATATTATTCATCCACATAGGAAGAAAAATGATGTATAGAGATCTTAAATATCACTAGTGGTGGTATAATATAAATAATGATATTTTAGAATATGAAGGTTCCAATTACAGTGGAAGCATGAGATGGTTCATTCCCAACTTTTCTTTTTTTCATGATTAATGATTAATATGAGATTTACTTGAAGAAGAATTTCCTGATCAATGGAATTGAATCAAAGAAAATAGACAAGGTTAATACTTTAGAACCAAGCATAGGATCCTCATATATTAATTATAATTAATTTAATTAATTAAAGAATTAACTTAAGTGAGATTATTTCTTTATTGATGGATCTAAAAACAGATCAACATCATAACATTATTTTATTATAGGAATCAAGGGAATATTCCCTCTATCGGTGATCCACATGTATTCCAAAATCTCTAAACATAATTTTAGGAATCTAAGGGTGCTAGCATGGAAGATCCTAATTCTTGTGTGGTTCGCTTTTCATCACCTCAATAATTATTTCCAAAGGATTATCCTTAATCTCGGTAGACTTGAGAGTGGATGGTGGAGGAAGCATACTCTCTATTATTAGGATCATTATTGGAGAGGTATCTCTCTAGGTGTTGAGGTTATTCTCTCTAGTTGTCTTTGTGCATAACACAAATTAAAAATTGTATCTCTTGAAAAATAATGTAATTGTGTTTAAATATTATGTGGGTTAGAAATAAATAATTTTACAAGTGACCTTTATTACTCATTTAATCCCCATAATAACCCATGCTAATAAAAATATTAACAATAATATTATATCTTGACATGCACTAGACTCCTGAATTAAAATTTAATATTATTTAATCAAATAATATTCAGTGTATATTATTTAAAACCAAAATTATAAACTCGGTCAACCATTACTCCAAAATATTTATCAGGGCTTGAATAATGACTATTATTTAATAAATAAATATCACTCCATTATTTTCTAATAAATAAATAAATATTATATTCAGTAAATAGAAAATAAATATTTATTAAATATTATTCTCTCATAATATTCTCTCAAATAACGGGTGACAAAATATATGTGATCAAGCGAGCAAGAATAATTATGAAAGTATGTGTGGGAATAATATTTATTCAACTTATTGAATAATATATAATAATATATTATTTAACTAAGATTTTGGATAGACTTAGTATGCGAGCATCTAGGCCTGTATCTCATTGGCATTATATGAAGTATCTTAAAGTCCAAGGTTAGCATTAATAAACATGATAAGGAACCCATAGAGAAATAAGATAATTTCACAATGATATCATACCTAATATAGAAACTCACTGTGTAATATAATATATTCATCATCATATCTCTAATCAAGCAGGTTTCATGTTGTTTTCATTAACCTATCTGCATGATGGTTTTTTAAATGGAGGTGCCTTGTTTAAAAAACCAAGGAACAATTATTAATTAAAATAAATGTTACAAAAGTATGAAAGATGGAATTTTTTACAATATTTTTCAAAATAGGGGGGGTAAAATCTATAGGAAGGTCATCTGACCAGGTGGTGTCATAGACGACCCCCTTAATGGTGAGACCATCCAAAACCATGTTCTCTTCATGAAACACATGTGTAATGATGTGATTGATATCCATGCGTGAGTGACGGTAATTCATCCATTGAGTTTTGAGAAGCCAAAAAGGATATTACATTCCATTCTAAAGATCCTATAGGATGGTGGTTGAATCACTTTCAATCCAGATACTATTTCATTCTTTTTTTCTTTATGAAGATAATTTCATGTATAACACTTAGAATTTCTACCTCTAAAGATGAGGCAAATTTACAGGTGCCATAAAAGAAACCAAGTAGCTACCAAAGGTGATTCATGTACATTTCTCCACATCTCGAGGGCCCTGGATTACCTTTAAAGGTACAATCAACATTTACATTAATATATCTTGGGAGAGGATTTTTTTAAAAGACTTCAAATGTGCATCGAGGATGACTGTATAGACCATAAACACTAGGGAACACCAGGATGTTAAAATCAGATATAGAGTTGTCGAAGTTCCCCTGCTTATTTAAAGAACCTTTATGGATGTTAGCAATAATTCACACTCAACAATAATGCAAATGGAATGAGCTATTATGATATAAATAATCATTTCTGTCATACTAAACCACATGAATGAGCTGAGAAATAGAAGTTATAAGAAGGTTCCTAATCTGGTGATATGTGTCTGAAGCATCACAATTCTGAATTTTTGAGCTGATTGAGTCCAAAAGTAACTATTTGAAATTAAAGATATCAAGAATATTTTTCCAAAGAGCTGTAGCAGTAGATGAAAAAAAGAAAAATATGGTCAGTGTGTTCTCTATACTGATTTCATAGACTACATTTAGAGCAATGTTGGACCCCAAAAAATTGGAGACAAGTATCAGTGGGAACCTAGTTGTGAGAAATTCTCCAAAAAAGAGTGATTGTTAAAGGTTTTATCCAATTATTATCAAAAAAACATTATCTAGGAAAAATAATTATCTAAATTTCTATAATAGTGGATGTAAAAGGTTTTGGAGTTACTTATTCCATCGTGAGATGGTTCCCAAATTAAAAAAACACAATTGTTAGAAAAGGGATAATTATCAATTATATAATTAAAATTTTCATGAATATCATGATTGGTAGAATTTAAGATAACTTTAATAGAAACATTTTTGTGCTCTGTTAAATGATTGGGATCAATCGTAGAAATCAGAGGAGCACCTGTCCAGTTATCTAACCAAAATTTCATAGAATAATATCCATTAAACATCCATCTAGAATTAGACATGATGTTGGAGAAATCTTGTTTAATGGATGGTTAGATAGAGGAGTACATATGGTTCACCTTTCTCCAGTTTTTTAAATAACCTATTTTTAGGGAAAGTAAGGGGAATTGAATCATTTTAGAGGAAATTACAAGTAATTTTATCTTGTAAGGAATAATTAAAAATTTTAATGGTTTTTATTCCAAGACCACCCCTGGTTAAGGGATTAAAAAAGTTAAACCAAGGGACAATCACTAATTTTATTTCAAGAGCACTTCCACTCCACACAAAAATTTTGATGTAGACATTAATTTTTTGAGATGGCCAATAGGATATTTTTAAACCATCAAAGAGTAAACCATTTTAGATACAATAATGGATTTGAAAATTAAAAGTTCTTACTTCCATATATATATTTTTTCCTTTTCATGAGTAGAGGTGATTCAGAATTTGGTCAATAATTTTTGAGAAATAACAAATTTTATGTATTCCCAAAAAATGGGAACACCATGGTAGTTGAAAGGGAGGGAAACTTATTTTAGGCCTAGATCATTAATAATTCTGGATTTTCTGTTAGATAGGAACCAATTTCCAAAGAAAACAAAGTATTTATTCCAACTGATTTCTTGACAAGAGATCTATTCATAACGAGCATGATAATGCCTTAAGATTTTGAATACTTATTTTACCTCTTGTATTAAAATAATTATGTCATATACATAGAAGAGGTTCATGAGAGAAGACTAATTCATAAAATCAGGGATAATAATAAGTTTCCCTTGAAAAAAAAGATGAGTGAGTAATCTACTTAAATAATCCTCTGTAATAGAGAACATAATGGTAGAGAGGGGGTCAACTTGTCTAAAACCTTTTGTGCAGTTAAAGTACCCCTTCGAAGATCCATTAATAATAATGGAGATGTGATCCAAGTTGAAAACAATTATACTTTTTCTAATAAAAATATTATCAAATCAAAATGATTTGTAGGACCTTATAGATAAAGATATAATCAATGTTATCAAAATCCTTCTTGATATCAATTTTTATGGAAATACTGCCTCCCCTGTTAGGTTTATTTAAAATATTAGTTCATTTTTAGGAAAGGCATATATATTCTTGAATGGTAATACCCCTAAAAATCAAAATTGGTTCCAAGAGAAAATTTAATTAGTGGTATTTTCAAGTCTATTGGCAAGGATCTTAGTAATGATTTTATTGATATTATTGATAAGTATAATAGGTATGAAGAGAGGAATTTCATGGGAGTTATCAACATTAGGGATCAAAGTAAGGAATTGGTCATTAAGACCATGAAGGAGCATAGAATTGGTGAAGATATATTTAACCAACCTATACACATCATGTTGAATAACATCCCAATAGTGTTGAAAAAAACCATTATTGAAACTATCCGGCCTAGGGGAACTATCAAATTTTAAACTAAAGATAGTTTCCTTGATCTCAAGATCTAAAGGTGTGATAGTGAGGAAATTGTTATCATCATCATTAATAATGACAAGAATGAAATCAAATAGAAACTATTTATTAGTATCAAGTCTATTGAAAATAATGGTAAATTAGGATTTAATATGATTTGAAAGACCATCCTTAGTATAAATAATGTTTTCCACATCTTTAAGACAACAGAGGGGCCTACAAGCTTTCCTAATTCTTTGGAGAGAGTTATAAATTTTATTTTCTACTGTCCCCATCCTTGATCCATTTAGTTTTAAGTAATTTCTTCTTAATGTTGTATTTTATTGAGAGATAAGAGTTATGTTTAGTTTTGATATTTGGATCCATAGTAAAATCATAGTTTGTAGTGGAAATTTGAATTTGGTTTATATTTCCTTAAAAAGAAACAATTTCATTGTCAATTTGGTTGGATTATGATTTACACCATTCTTTTAGTTTTTATTTGAGGAATTTTAACTCCATGATTCAAGTGAAAAAATCTTTACCATAGTTCATAGAATTTGAAGAAATTTTAATATTGATATTATAATAAGGATCTGAACCCCAAAAATTATTGAATAAAAAAGGAAAAAAGGCTTAGAGTTTCTGATAGAGAGTGTGACCAAGATCGGGTGATGGTCAGAATTAAGTTTGGGAAGACTAATTTTAGAGATAATATCCCTTTTTTACAAAATTGTATCATTAGAAAAAGCCTTGTACAATTTACTAGCTTCTATATAGTGACCCTCAATTTTGAAAAATTTATATTACATAACTTTTTAAAAATACATAATACATTGTACAAAAAAAATCCCAAAGACCGTACCAGTATAGTGAATTTGGAAAAACAGAATCATAAATACTAATACATAAGTGAGCTATATTACCCCCCACTAGGTTATTCGTTCCTAGAACCCTTCTTAGACACATAAAATATAATAAATATCTTCATAACCTAGGGAATAAAAAATAAAAAGGGGTGAGATCAGATGAACAGTAATGGTAAACAAGGGAGATATGTAATCATAATCATGAGAATAAGGGAACGAGTACATGATCATGAAAATAGAAGATCATACCCTGCATATCAAAGATCATATACATGAAACATGGAATAAATCTTGGAAGTTCACATTACCTGAATAATAAATAAATAATGAACATAATCCATGACAGCATAACATAGGAATAAAACAAGTATTTTTTTGAAAACACATAGGTATATAATATTATCTCTATAGTAGCTAAGGAATCACTACAAAGACCATATTAATAGTATGAGTTCACTCCCCATACTATATTGGCAGCCAAGGTTCACTCCCATGGCCATATTAGTAGCACGAGTTCACTCCTCTTACTATATTCATAGTCATGGTTCACTCCAAGGGCCATCTTAGTAGTTAAGGTTCAATCCCAATACGATCTTAGTCCATCCCATGAGATATAAATATTTTCCCAATGCATTAAAGGGAGATATAGGTTCCATCCATCTCATAGTGAAATCATACATACATGTTCTAAAAGATCATAAATAATCATATCATAAACTATAAATTAAAATGGGTATTATAAACTTGTAATCATATCATAACCTATGAAAAAATATAGGTTTCAAAATCATTTCATCATAAACATAACCTGTGAAAAGATGCGGGTTTCAAAAGAATATAACCCATGAAAGAGAAACAGGTTTCATAAATATCATTACCTAAAAACACAATCCATTAATAGAAATAATATCAATAGAAACATTTAATAATTCCACCGGAAAGGCATGAGTAACACTAACAAATGTTATCCTATATGGTAAATAATTTTTACAGATATTTTAAAAACATTTGTTGCGGAAAATATCATTTTTTCATTTTAAATTATTTTTAGAACATAAAACATTTTGAAAAACGTTTTATTTTAAGATATGTTTTAAAACTTATTAAGGAAGAATTTAAAACCACAAAAAGGTTTTAAAATCCATTTCCCTTTTAAAATGGACTTCAATTATCTTTTGAAAACATTTTTGAATACAATAGTTTTCTGAATGTAGGGACATACAATCAAATTTGACTTAAAAACATTATCTTAAGTACAAAATAGTGGAAAATTGTACTAATACATGAGGATATATTGAATAACCAGATTATAGGAAAATTCATGGGTTTTATTGGGGGATGTATCATGATATTTCATTAATTTAAGTATAATCATAAACAATCTTGAAAAGCAATGAGAATGTTTTAATAAACTCTTATCACATGATAACTTGGGATCATACTCTCCATGTAAGAAAATGAAATTACATGAAGCTTAAAATATCACTAAATGAAGTATATTCATTATATAACATGTAATTTTTATTTATATGAATCTCAAAAAATAATTTAGGTGCATAATGAAACATGAGTCTCAAAGAAGGAAAATCAAGACAAAACTATTTTACCGATTTGGTAACTTTTTAAACGTATAACCCCTAAAAGAAAGATCATAAAATGGATATGTTAATAAACATAAATTTATGTATAAGTTAAATATAATAAATTCATGGGAATTACATACACCACACAAAATAATTGAGTGATGATTAAGGCATGTATCTCACATAAATAAAATTGAGATGAAATTCCCTTACTATGTGTCTTGACTCTCATCGTACTCATTCAAACAACCTATATAATAAATATAATTTTTTTATTAATATTTTAAATAACCATATTATTATATCTAATACCATATATTGTTTTATTATGACCTTATATTACCCTCTTGTTAACAATCCTTTGTTAAGGTTTCACTTCGGGTAATATCTGCTTTGTTCTTCGCATGTGTCTTAATTTGTTATATCTTAAGTCATTATAATTATATCATGATTATAGAATATAAAAAATTATATAAATATTATTTATATTCATTATATTTATATTATCATAATCTACATAATGTATAATTATGAAATGGGATACACCGTTCATGGAGACGATAAACCGTACGTACGCATGAACGTTGTTTCTAATTTTATTATCGTATTGAAAAAAAAGGAAAATGACATATGTGTATATATATATAATTATTCTAGTAGAATTATTATATTATATATGTAATATAATTTTACTAAACTCATCATTTATACATTGTATGTAGTGATTGAACGAATCACATCGCTTTCAGGGGGTGGTAGTCCACACTTTCTCAAATGAAATTATCATATTTACACCAATTAGAAAGTGTAAAGATATGTATTGTAAAAGATTTAAATAAGATTAAATACATAACAAATATAATATATCATATATATGAATATAGTTTCCATCATAATATCTTCCATGAGATGAGGTAAATGAAAAACGAACAACCATCGTTTTGTGAGGTGGTAGTTCGCCATAAACATAAACAATATGTTCATTACCCCTTAGTTGGAAGTGTGTAAAAGTTTAGGTAGAAACCTTAGCATAAGAAAATCATATTATATTTATTATAATAGATTTTTTATACAATAATTTAATAAATATAGAAGAGGTGGTGGAGAAATAAAAAAAAATAAAGGATATTGAGAGAAGATGCTAACACGAAATTGGGTAACTCCTTTTTGTTTGTGCCAAAATAATTAATTGGATAAATTTATGAACAAAGGATGCCTTCAAGGATTAATGGAGGGATGTTTTTAAGTGTATTGGGAATATAATTTTCAAACATATGTGGTTTTAGAGGTGTGAAGAATAGGGATATGTGGTGGATTTTTATAATGGATGAGGAGTGGCACTCTTGTAATATTTTGGAAAAGGGAAACCCCACCCATGTATTTGTATTTAATTTGGATACAATAATGATTAGTAGTAAAGAAAAGGTAGGATAGGGTTGAAATATGGCCAGAAAATTAGTTCTATACAATTGTATAGGTTTTTTTGGTTATTAAATTTAAGGTTTAGTACTTTGTCAACCTAATTTTTCTCTTAATCGTTGTAATTAAGTTTAATCACTTTCACTAATATTTTGGGTAAAAAACTATTTTTGAACTTACTAAATATTATAAATTATTCTAATTTTAAATTTGGAATAAAGTTTAACAAATTATAATCACATAATTTGCATAAATTAATTTTAAAAATAATCCCTCTGACGAGACGACACTGCGGGTTTCTAAAGTAAAAACGTCCAAATGTTTGCTAAGTTTATATACCCAATTTCTAAATAAAATAGATTCCAATGAACTAAATTGGATTAAATAATAAAAATGTGATATAAGTAAACTATGAAACCAATTGAAAATATTTTTTATCCTTATAAATAAATTATATGAAAATCAATTTTGAATTAAAATCATGTATTTTTCGCTATTCATCAAAAAATGAAGTTTCTCAGAAAAATCCCGAAAATTTTCCCTAAGATAATTTTGATATTAAAAATTAAAAAATAAATTTTATTTTATCAAATTAAATTTCTAAATATGTATAAAATTAATTTTATTAGTTTTCAAAAAAGGACATTAAAATAAATTCGTTTGAAAAAATAGTATTTTTAATCATATAAGGACTTTACCATTAAATTATATCTTTCATTATCAACAGATCCAAGGGAATGATGAATCATCACATAGAAGAGGTCTGGATAGTGGGAAAGGCAAATATCCTCCCATGATGAACTCTGATGTAGGTCCCAACTCTATTGCATATGGTTCTCAAACTAATAAGAAACCCTCTTAAGATCCACAGTCCTTTGGAAAACCCAGTGAGGAAGCTACTAGAATAGATCCTAATTTGGCTGTACTGATTGATATTGTTTAGTTAGAAATGGATAATAATGAAATTCTTCTTCAAAAATCTTTTAATCCTCTTAGAGTGGTTAATATGAAGAATATATGCAAAGACAATATAATTTTGGATCATATGATGAATGATGATGAATTATCCTAAGAAGGTGAAAAAAGGCTAACCTAGTTAATTGTGGAATTGTGTAATCTCCACAGACTGTTGTGAGCGATTAGCTTAATGAAAAGAGTTTCTAGAGTTTACCTGGTGATTTTATTGCCACTTATCTAGATATGTAGCTCTGTTATGCCCCTGTTGTAGGGGACTTCTCTCCATCTAGTGCTTCCAATTTGCTACATTATTACATGATCAACAAGTTCCTGGATAGGGATACTCAATCCTCAAATCATTCCATTGGTAAGCAGCAGGAGGAAATGAATGTTGACTCTTGGGTACTATCCTCTATCCCAAACTCTCAGTTGGATAAAAAAAGAGAAGTATAATGGGGATTATTGGACTCTTCTGGTGGAATCTCCTTCGATCAAGGATATGGTGCAGGCTACTCATCCATCTTTAGTCTCTTTGCAGGTGATTCCTGGCACTTGTCCCAAGGAAGTGGCAACTACTGTTATGGAGGATCCTTTCACTCAAGTCCCCTCTATAAATATGGATAGGTGAATAATTCCTAATACAAGCATGGGAATTGATCACTCTTTTAATAATTTTATACCTCTCAATGGTAAGCTATAGTCTAATGACACTTTTGAATACCCCTCTCACCCCCCTAAGAAGACTGATGAATGTACTCATGACCATCCTATTAAGGGAAAATGAAATGGGAAGGGTAAAGAAATTAAGTTAGATTTTATGAATAAAGGAGGGCCTCAGACTAGAGGAAAATATTCTCTTAAAAAATTAATAAACTTTTTTAGAATTTTCATGGGCTTAGTAACCCTCCCATGGTCAAATCCCTTCGACATTTTATTACGACCAACAAACCTTTAGTTATTAGAATTGTTGAACCAAGGATGTATACCTCAAAATAGAATGATTTTAATTGGACCTCGATTAGATGCTATCCTGCCTCACATCATGTGAAAGACAATGGGGTTGAAGATATCTGGGTTTTAAAGAATGAAAGTGTCCTTATTTAGTCCTACACCTCCCATTATCAGGGTGTTATGGTTGAGTTGGTCATGAAAGGGGTCATCATATCTTTGTTATTTGTTTATGCCTCTAACTCATACCTCAAAAGAAGATATTTATGGCAGGTCAATGTTGATTTTACTAGGGAAATATCTCATAGTTGGATGGAATTGGGTGATTTTAATGTTTTCCTTAGACCAGAAGAGAAAATTGGTGGGCGTTTCAATAGGTTGGCTGCATCTGACTTCTCTTCCTGTATTGATCAGTGCAAGCTGGTTGAAGTTCCTGTTGTGGGTGGTGAGTATACATGGAGTAGTAACACTATAAATGGGAAGACATTTAGTAAAATTGATCAATTCTTGGTCCATATTGATGAAGGGTATGAGCCTCTGAGAATATTTGGTCCCATTTTACCCAAATTTCATTCAGATCATAACCCTATTCTTATTGACATATGTGTTGGAAATATGAGATCCTATCCCTTGCCATTTAGATTTAACAATGCATGGCCTATTGTACCTAGATTTATATAGGTTATTTTAGATGACTGGAAGTTTGATCTCTTAGGAATCCCCTTATTGTTTTCTAGGAAGTTCATGATTTCTAAAAAAATGACTAGAGAATAAGGTATTTCTTAATTCTATGGTCTAGAAAATGACATTAAATAGGCTGAGTATTTTTTACTTCAATGTAAAAATTATTACTAGAATAAATATATCCCCTATAAGTATGAGGTAAAATCCCATTATAAGCTTTATTAACTACTGAATCTTCAATAAAGGATTGCTAAAAATCATTATAATGTAAGATGGTTGCAAGAGAGGGATATGAATTCCAAATTCTTTCAATTCTGGTATTGAGAAAGAAAGATTCAAAAAGGTATAAAATCACTTGAATTTGATGGAACTATATACAATTCAGAGTTATAAATATCAAATGATGTGGTAACTTACTTTGAAGGCTTATATTCAGGTTCCAATGAGGATCTCACTCACAAATTACTTGGTAATGTTTCCCCAACTGTTGATGACCAGAAAAAGAAGATATTGATTGAGGCTCCCTTAGAGTGTGAAATCATGATTTTTATCTTCTCAATTAATATTGATATTGTGGTAGGTCTGGATGGTTTCACTGATAAATTTTTTTTGTTCAGTTTGGATATCATTTGATAGGATTTCATTGGTGTAGTCATAGATTTCTTCATCCACACCTCAATGCCTCATGGTGCGAATTCTTGTTTTATTTCCTTAATACCAAATAAAGATAATGATATGAATATCATGAAATTTAGAATGATTTGCATTAGAAAAAACATTCCTAAAATAATAAACAAAATCATTGCATCTAGATTGGGGGTTATTTCCAGGAATGTTATTACCCACAACACGTTTTGTTTTCTCCCAGGAAGAAGCATAAAAAATTGCCTTTTTACTACATCGGAATGTGTGAAAATCAAGAGGAAGAAGTTTAGGGATGGATGTTTTGATATTAAGATGGTTATATCAAAATCTTTTGATACTATCATATGGGACTTCATTTTTTCTATTTTAAGGAGGCATGGAATATCCAACTATTTTATCAAGATAGTCAATGTAAATATTACGAGTGCTTGAATTTCTGTCATTATCAATGGTTCCCAAAGGGGGTATTTTCCATGATCTAGAGGTGTTATTAAAGGTGATACCCTCTCTGGGTTACTTTTTCTGTGTTTGGAGACTATTTGAGCATTTTCATCAATGACTTGGTTCAGGATGGTATTTATAAGAAATTGAATGTTGGAAGGAATATTTTCTCACCATCGCATCTTATTTATGTTGATGATATACTCATGTTTGGAAAATATGATAAAGGCACTATTTCTTCTTTCCAAAAGATATTTCTTCATTATGAAGAGGTATCGTGTCAAGTGATAAGTAGTAATAAGTCCCCATTGTTTTTTGGGAATGGTATGACTATTCATAAACAAAACAAAATTTCTAGAATGCTTGGATTCAAAAAAATTTATTTCCCCTTTATCTATGTTGGTGTACCCTTATTTTGGGGAAGGGTTAAAACAATTCCCCTTGAAAATATATCTTATATGATTATTTCTCATCTTGCCACCTGGAAAGGTAAAACCATATCTCAAGTAGGGAGAGTTTGTCTTGTTAATTCAGTGATCACATCAATGTTTGTCTATGCCTTTCCCATTTATAGATGGTCTAAAAGTCTCATTAAGGAGTTACAACTACTGATGAAAAACTTTATATAGAAATGATATATCTATGAACGAAATATGATTATTGATCCAGGGAAAGAGTGTAAAAAACCCACTGATACGGGATGCTTGGGAATCAAATA
Source organism: Viscum album (assembly GCA_963277665.1). NCBI lineage: Eukaryota > Viridiplantae > Streptophyta > Magnoliopsida > Santalales > Viscaceae > Viscum > Viscum album. The sequence continues at coordinate 14,824,694 of OY728119.1, forward strand.
TCTTAAAGCTTATAGTGATGCCCTATTATGTAAATTCACATAGAATATTTTGAGCTCTGATGACACTTCTCTTGAATTTCTTTCCCAAAGATTTATTCTAAAATTTCTAATTAGATATTCACTCGATGTCACTTCATCCACTTGGTCTGATCTAAAGCCCTCATATCATGAGATTATAACCTAATCACAATGGATAGTTTTTAGGCAGTCAAACTTTAATGTTTGGTCCACTCCGTGGCTTAGTATACCTCTAAATTTTGTGATGGATGTGACCCTTCCTATGAAGCATTTTTTCAATACTAATTCAATTTCTTCAGATGAGTTCCACAATTGTCTTCTTGTGGACATAAACCTAAAAATGCAGTGCTATGTTTTCATAGATAAGGAAACCTTATCATGGACACCCCACTCTAATGGTTGTTTTTATTCAAATTATTTTTATAGGAATTTTTTATGGGACTTACAATCTTTCTGTTTGAATGAAAATTTTCAGAAATGGATTTATTCCTCCTTCCTACTACACGCTGATATGGAGGTTATGGAAGGGATGATTTCCAGTGCAAGGGAAGATTCAGAAATAAGGATTTCATATTGATTTAGTATTTTACTTATATTTTTTAGAGTATGAATCTATTTCTCATACTTTTATATTGTATAATTTCTCCTATAGGTTCTGGTTACATATACAGGACGTGTTTGGAAAAAATATGAATATTGAAAGAATTTAGGGCCTTATAAAATCTATCAAGTATGCTCAGCTAAGTGAGAAAGATAGAGCTATGATGCTCACTAACACTGATAATGTTATCACTATTATATGTAGGACATGAAATGGTGCTGAATTTGATGGTCATCAGCCCTCTTTTTAGGTTAGAATTCGCTTTATGTATGGGGTTGTTTTGACCGCATCTAAGATGCACACTGATATAATGAAAAATGAGCTATCTCACTTGATTATTATGAAAAACATTGGTGTTATATTAAGAGACAGGAAACCTTTTTTCTGGAGGTTAATCTGTTGGATTCCACCAATTCCAAGTTGGTTGAAGGTGAATGTGGATGGGGTGGCATCGGGTGCACCCGATCCCTCAGGATATGGTGGTGTCTTCCTCACTTATGAGGGATTTGTTAAGGGATACTTATACCACTACATTGGCCATTGTACAACAATTGAGGCTGATTTGTGGTATATTATCTAATCAATAAAGTATAATACTCATCATGGATGGAGGCATCTTTGGATGGAATCTGACTCCACCACTATGGTACACATTCTTAAGACTGGTTCAAGATCTATTCCATGGAAAATTATTCCTTCCAGGATTTAATTCCTTCAGATTACATAGAACATTCACCTAGATGTCACTCATGTCTCAAAAAGAGGCTAATAAGGTTATTAATTATATGTCAAAGGGGTAAGTTTTGGAGGCTTCCAGAAGATGGTCTTCTTTCATTCCTGAGTTTTGTTCTCATCTTGTTGATTTGGACGCACATGTTCCTTTTTATTCCCATCTTTGTAACCCCCCTGCTATGCCACTTCCTATATTTTTTAAATAATATTTATGGAAGGGGCTTGCTCGGATCCTGAACCTGTTTTCAGTATTTATATAAATAAATTATGAAAAATATTTGAAAATTAGTTATTACTATTCATATATCTAATTTTAATGTCTAGGTTATAATTATCTCATTTACATAATTATAAAAATAAAATAATATTTCATAGAAACAACAGTGTTGCGTGTAACAAATTCCAACTCTATGTTGCATGTAATATATGCCATGTTGATATTCCATGTAACGTATTCTGAGTTAGTTCCATGAGAAATGAATGTTTCACTTAGTACATTGTAATACATCAATGAAAATTAATTCATTCTAAGAGAAAAAAATGGTCCATAAAAACTCGGGGTGTTACATTAGATCCCCCTTAAAATGACTTTCTCCCAATAAATTCATCACTTTGATAATAAATGAGAATACTTATGATTCTCATATCCTCAAGTTCTCACATAGCTTCCTATAACTGGCGACTTCTCTACAACTGTGACCAAGTAGGTGCTCTTATTTCATAGAACTTTCTATGTATGGTCCAGAATTTCAACTAGTTGTTCCTCACATGAAAGATACTGATCCAGCGGTATGATTTCTGAGTTTAGTAAATGTGAAGGGATAGGTATGTACTTTCTTAGGATAGATACATGGAACAAATAATAGACATGATAGAGATTTGGGGGAGTTCCAAGTGATAGGCTACCATCATGATACGATAAAGAATCTCAAAGGGACTGATATACCTAGGGATCAGTTTCCCTTTCTTCCCAAATATCATAACCATATTCCAGGGAGATATTCATAGATACACCTTTTCACAAAATTCAAATTCCATATTGCACCATTGGTTATCATCATAATTTATCAATTTACTTTGAGCTATCTTGATATGCTTTTGAATAGTTCTAAACTTATAAACCATTTATTCAGTGATATCGGGTCCCAATTTCTTTCTTTCTCCATCCTCATCCCATCACATTGGATATTTAAATTTATTTCGATAGACGGCTTTATACAGTGCCATCATAATTCTTGAGTGAAACCTATTGTTGTAAGAAAACTAAACTAGAGGAAGGTGCTAATCCCAAGCACCTTCAAAATCCATAGAACAATATCTCAATATATCATCTAGGGTTTTAATTTTTTTCAAACTGACCATTTGTATGAGGATGATAAACAGTGATGAAACTCAATTTTTTATCAAGGTCTTCCTGAAGACTTCTCTAGAACATTGTGGTGAACCTCAGATCCTGGTCTAATACAATTGAATGTTTTACTCCAGGAAACCTTACCACTATATCAATGTATATCCTGGAATTTTGATCAATATAGAAGTCTTCTTTGATAGAAATGAAGTGTGATGACTTAGTAAGGTGATCAAATACCTCCCATATAGCATTAAACCCTTTAGAGGTTTTGGGTAGTCCAATGAAAAAATATATAGTGATGTTCTCCCATTTACATTTTGGTATGGGTAATGGATGAAATATCCCCTTTGACGTTTTTCTTTCAACCTTAACTTGTTGGAATACCATGCACCAAGATACAAACTCTACGATATCTCTTTTCATGCCATCCCACCATAAGTATTATTTAAAATCTCTATACATCTTCATAATTCAAATATGAATAGAGAATTAAGAACTACGAGCTTCCTCTAACAACTCATTCTTAAAATCTGGTATGGAAGGAACACATGTACGATTTCTGAACCTCATCATTCCAACCTTATCAAGGTAAAAATTAGAAGCATTTCTAAATTTCCTTTGTAGATCTACATCTTCCTTATTCACTTCCTTAATCTTCAATTGGATAGAGGCTTTAAAATTAATTTAAGAAAGATATGATTTTCCCCTTCCTCTAGGATTTCTAGATCCATCCTTTGAAAATAAAAAAAATATTGGATCTTTTGTGGTTTTCATCATGGATAAGCTAGCATGATCCTTCCGACTCAAAGCATCGACCACATTTTTATCTTTCCTGGGGTGGTAATGTATTGAGGAATCATAATCCTTTATCAACTCTAACTATACTCTATGGTGAATTCTCAACTCCTTTTGTGTGAATATATATTTTAGACTTTTATTATCAGAATATATCCCACTTTTATCTATAAAGATAAACCCTCTATATATTTAATGAAAAAATTACTACTGCTAACTCCATGTCACGAGTTGGGTAATATTTCTCAATAATATTCATCTTCCATTAGGAATAAGTGAAAAACATGTTATTATGAATAATAAAAACATCTTAAACCCTTCTTGGATGCATCTCTATAGATTATAAACCCTTCTACACTATACGGTAATGTAATCATAGGTGAAATGACTAACCTTCTCTTTATTTCCTTGACATTTTCCTCACATTCATCTATCCAAAGGAACTTGACACACTTTAGAGTTACCTTGGTCATAGGATTAGATGGTTGTAATAAATTATACAAAAAATGTTGATAATATCTAGATAAACCAAGAAATCTATGGATCTCAGTAACCATAGTTTGTAATGTCATCATTCAATAGACTCTGTTTTTGATGGATATAGTACTACCCCATCTCTTGAGATTATGTGACCTAAAATGAAACATTTTTCATCCAAAATTCACTCTTTTTAAAAATTTTATAGAGATTATCTTTCAATAGGGTCTTTAGTACAATTTTCCAATGATCTTCATGCTTTTCCTTTCTATTTGAATAGATAATAATATCATCTATAAATACTACAAAAACTAATTGAGGTGATATCTAAAGATTCTATTCATTAAATCCATAAAGATAATAAGATAATTAGTAAGAACAAAATTCATCACTATATATTCATAGTTTCTATACCTTGTAAAGAATTCCATCTTAGGAATATCCTCCTTCTTGACCCTCAATTGATGATATCCAGAATGAAGGTCAATCTTGGAAATGTATTGAGCTTTGTGAAGTTGATCTAACAAGTCATTAATATGGGGAAAAAGGTACTTTTTCTTGATTGTGATCTTGTTCAACCCATGATAATCCATAAATAGTCTCATTTATACATATTTATTTTTCAAAAAAATAATGGGTACACCCCAAGGTGACACAATTGACCGAATAAATCCCTTATCATGGTTTTCTTGGAGTTTCTTCTTCAATTCCTACAACTCAATACGGTCCATTATATAAGGAGTCTTTAAAATTGGTGTGGAACTAGGTATGAGTTATATTAAGAACTAAGATTCAAATTTTTGTGAAAGGATAGAAAACTCTTATGTAAATCCATCAAAAAATTCTCAAAAAACTGCCATATCATCGATGTCCCTTTTTCCCCAACCATTTGAGATAAACAATCCTTTTGAATGGGAATTAATACCCATACAATGGATGTAATATCCATAGGAAGTTAATGATTATCATCACATTTATGGATGATCATATGAGCGTTTGAAATATAAAATGTAAATTTCTTTCCTAGAAAATTTATATGGGATTTATGTAGAGAAAGTCAATCCATTCCTAAGATGACATCAAACTCAACCAAAGGAAGAATGAAAATATTTATAGGAAGAACATTACCACAAACTTCAATTGAAGAGGAATCATATACTTGGGATAAAATCATTATACCATTATGGGTTTGAACTAATAATTCCACATATAATTATTTTTGTGGAATCTTAACACCCTTAGAAAATTCGTTATATTTGAAAGATTTTGTTGATATAGAATCAAATATGACATTGGTAGTTCTAGATTTGATGGTAAGTGTACCTTTAATCACTTCATTATCACACACATCATCAAAAATAATGATTGCATGAAATTTTCCATTATTCCTCAGCTTAGGATGTTGATGACATAGATATTTATCACTAGGCCTTAGGTTTGGGAACTAGTTAGTATAATTTCCATTATCCTTAAACTTGTAGCGCTGAATCATGGGAGGTGAATTCTATGACCTCTTTCTCCATTTTCAACTTTAGAGAACAACTTCCCATCACTTAAACAATAAAATTCATGATTTACTTCCCTTACACACTTAAAACATTTATTAGACCCCTTAAGGAAATTTACCCCATGCTTCTTCCCACGCTTATAGCATAAAGGGAAGCTCATCTTCTTCTCATTATGGTTTTTAGATTTTCCATTAAACTCAATCTTCCTCTTCGTATCAACACCATGAGGTTGATACATGGATCTAACCTCCATTTTAACCTCTATTTCACAAAGAAACATCTCTTCATAGCTACTAATGTATCTTATGGAGAGTTACCTTCCAAGACTTGGCTTTAATCCACCGAAGAACCTATCAACTTTACTTTTAGGTTTGAGGATAATTCATGAAGCGTACTTCTCAAGTCTTGTGAAATTAGCCTCATAGGTACCAAAAAATTGATCATAATATTTCTTAAACTCAAGTAACTCTTTCCCCATCTTGGTAAGAATAATCCAAGGAAAGTACCTATTGTAAAATAAGTTCTTGAACTCATCCTAATCCATGGATTCAATCTCATCTTTCTGAATTGTATTCTTGATTAGATTCCACCACTCACATGCTTCAACTTCTCACCGATAAACATCCAAAATGACTTTATCGTGCTTGGGAAATTGGATAATGGGGAATATATTTTCAGTAGAACTGATCCATTATTCAGTAAAAAGTGGCTCAGAAGACCCTATTAAAGAAGGTGGATGTTTCTTCATGAAATACTCAACAGAATTATTTTCCCTCCTTTTATTATTTGGATGTCCACCATGATTCATATCATGAGAATATATGTGAGCATAGAAATGATTTTTTTCATTATAGATCCTATAGGATTTAGTTTCTCAGGAGGATAATAATTTCATTGTCCATCACAATCACCATTAACATCGTTCCTTTGGGTTCCATCCATTGACTAAAATCAAAAAGCATATAGTGAGAAATAGATATCATATTAAGGAACCACATAATCATAAAAATTCACTTATAAGATTTATAAATTATGAAACCTTAATAATATCCAATGATATTTGTAGAATTTTATATTTAAATTCTTTATGATGGTTCATGAAGAGTTTGTGAATTCCCAAAGAATATCCCATGAGAGTTTCAAACCATGTGTGAAGTAAGGCCAATTGTTTTATACCAGATTACCCCGAGTTAGGCTCGAACCAAATTTTTGATGTTGTTACCCCTAGGTATATCTGTGCTAAATCCACATACACTTGTAGTTTCCAGATATGGATGTATTTATAGGAAATCACTCACTATATCCTTTACCAAAATTCCAAGAAATTTTCTTATAATTTTTGTTATACATAAACTTATCCCAAGTCATTTACTTAGGGTTCCCAATAAGTCTTTGTTATCATAGATTCCAAATTATAACTAATACTTTACTCTGATACCAACTATATGGACCCCAACATTTTATACATTAACATTACCTAACTTTTTCAGAATATATAAAAAATTATACAAATAGATGCCTAAAGACCATACTAGTCTATTGCCTATAGAAACATGGAAACACAAATACTGATATATAACCGAGCTACATTATCTCTCACTATGTTCGTATTTCATAGTAACCTTCTTATAAGAATCAAACATAATTCATATATTCATAACCTGGGTATGGAAACATAAAAATGGGTGAGCTCAGATACTCAGTAAGGGTAAAAAAGGGAGATATTAAAGCATAATAATGAGCATAAGGGTATGAACACATGATCATAAAAATGGAAGATCATACCCTGCATACCAAAGATCATATACATGATGCATGACATAAAATATGGTAGTTCATAAGGCATGAATCATAAGGAAATAATGAAAATAAGCCATGAAATCATAACATAGGAATAAAACATGGAATAGTGGAAAACACATAAGTATATAATATTATTTTCATATTATCCAAGGAATAACTTCCAAGACTATCTTAATATTATGGGTTAAATCACCATACCATATTGGTAGTCATTGTTCACTCCCATGGCCATATTAGTATCATGTGTTCACTCCTCATACCATCTTGGTAGTCATGGTTTACTTCGATGGCCATCTTAGTAGTATAGGTTCACTACCAATACTATCTTATTCTATCACATGAGATATAAATCTTTACCCAATGCATTGGAGGACGATATAGGTCCCACTCATATCATAGTGAAATCACACAAACATATACCAAAATATCATAATTAATCATATCATAACACATGAAATTAAATGGGTATTATAAACAAGTAATCATATCTTAACCTATGGGGAAAAAGGTTTCATAACCATTTCATCATAAACATAACCCATGAAAAGAAGAGGGTTTTAAAAGCATATAACCTATGAAAGAGAAACAGGATTCATAAACATCATTCCATAAAAACATAATACATTCATAGAAATAATATGAATGGAAACATTGAATAATTTCCCCAAAAAGTCATGAGTATCACCAAATGAAGTTATCTTAGATGGGAAATAATTTTTAAATATCTTTTAAAAATATTTCTTGAGGAAAATATCCTTTTAGCATTGAAAAATGATTTTTAAAACATAAAACCTTTTGAAAACATATTTCCTTAAAAATAGATTTTAAGACTTATAAAAGAACAATTGAAAACCTTAAAACGTTTTTAAAATCCCTTTTCCTTGAAAATGGTCTTCAATGATCTTTTGAAAACATTTTTGAATACAATAGTTTTCTGAATGAAGAGAGAGGTGGTCCGATTTTACTTAAAAACATTATCTTAAGTACCAAAGAGTGGAAAGTGGTACTAATACATGAGGATATATTGAATAACTAGATGATAAGAAAATTCATGATTTTTCTTGAGATATGGATCATGATATTTCATTAATAGAAGCATGATCATTAACAATATCAAAAAGTGATGTGATTGTTTAAATAAACTCTTATCACTTGGTAACATGGGATCATAATATACATGTAAGAAAATGAAATCACATGAAGATTAAAATATCTTTAAAATAATTATATTCAGGATATTACATTTAAAATGTAAGTATATAAATCTCAAAAAATAATTTAGGTGCGTAAAAAAACATGATTCCCAAAGAAGGAAAATTGAGACAAAACTATTTTACCGATTTAGTTACTTTTAAAAATTAAACTCCATGAAATAAATATAAAAAATGGATATTTTGATACCTATAATTTTAATTATAAGAGAAATATAAAACATTCAAGTTAAATAAATAAACCACACAAAAGAATCAAGTCATGATTAAGGCATGTATCTCACAGAAATAACAGTGAGATGAAATCCCCTTACCTCATGTCTTAACTCTCATCATACTCATTAAAACCACTTGTATAATAAATATAAATTTATTATTAATATTTTAAAGAAAAAATATTCTTATATATAATACCATATATTGTTTTATTATGACATTATATTACCCTCTTTTTAACAATCTTATGTTAAGGTTTCACTTTGGGTAATATCTGATTTGTTCTTCGCATGTGTCTTGATTTGTTATATATTTGGTCCTTATACTTATATCATGATTAAAAAAATATAATAAATGATATAAATATAATTTATATTCATTATATTTATATTTTATTAATCTTTCGAATATAGAATTATGAAACAGAATACACCATTCATGGATACGGTAAACTGTACATAAGCATGAATGATGTTTATGTTTTTATTGTTGTATTGAAAGAAAGAATGTAAATGAAATATGTGTATATATATTTATATATATCATTATTACATTACCATTATTATATCATATATATCATATAATTTCACTAAATTCATCCTTAGTAAATTCCATGTAATGTGTGAATGAATCGCATCGCTTTGAGGGGGTGGTAGTCCAAACTTCCTCAAACGAAATTTTTATATTTATACCAAATGGAAAGTATAAAGATATGTGTTTTAAAAGTATTAAAGAATAATAAATAAATAATAAATATAACATATAATATATATAAACATATTTTCCATCATAATTTCCACAATGAGATGTGGTAAAGTAAAAATAAGCAATCATAAATTTTTGAGGCTGTAGTTTTCTGTACATGTAAACAGTATATTTGTTACCCATTGAATGGAAGTGTGTGAAATTTTAGGTCTAAAAATTATCATAAAAATATATAAACATATTTAGGATAATTTTTTTAATAAAATAATTGAATAAATAGAGCTTATTTGTGGAGAAAGAAAACAAAAGAAATGAACTTGAGAGAATACATTACCTCTTAATCAGGTAACTCATTTTGGTTTGTGCCAAAAGGATTCCTTGGATTGATTTTTGATTAAATTGAGGATTAAATGAGTAAGGTAGATATTTTTTAATTTTATTGGGTAGCGATTTTATGAACCTAATTTGTTTAGAGGTGTGAATAAGAGGGAGTGATGGTGGCTTTTTTATAATGGAGGAGGAGTGGCACTCTTGTAATATTTTAGAAAAGGGAAACCCCAAAAACATTTTTTTACTTCCAATGGATATAATAATGATCCAAAGTAGATAAAACCAATTATAGAGTCTAAAAATGGCCATAAAAAGGGTTTTGGAGAGGTTTCTAGGTTGTTTTTGGTATTTAATTTAAGGTTTAGTACTTTGTTAACCTAATTTTTCTCGTAATCATTGTAATTAATTTTAATCACTTTCACTAATATTTTTTGAAAAAAACTAAGTTTAACTTATTATAAATTATAAATTATTCTGATTCAAAATATAGAATCCATTTTTTCAAATTCTAATCACATAAGTGGCATAAATTAATATAAAAATAATCTCGCTAACGGGACGACACTACAAGTTTTTAAAGTAAAAAAGTCTAAAAGTTTGCTATGTTTTTATACCCAATTTAAATTTGAAATCAATTCCAATGATCTAATTTTGATTAATTAACAAAAATATGGCCTAATTAAACATTTAAAACAATTTAAAATATAATTTAACTAAATAAATAAATTATATGAAAAAAAAGTTTTGAATTAAAATCCAGTATTTTTTATTATTCACCAAAAAATGAAGTTTCTCAGAAAAATATTAAAAAATCTCCCTAAGGTAAATTTGATATTATAAATTGAAAAATAATTTTTTTAATCAAATTAAATTTATAAATGTGTATAAAATTAATTTTAATTTTTTTAACAAAGAACATTAGAAGAAGTTCATTTGAGAAAATAATTTTTTTAAAATTATAAGAACTTTACCAAAAATTATATATTTATTTAATATTATTTTATATTTACATAAAAAATTTATAAAAAATATTTGAAAATTGGTTATTAATATTCATACAACTATGTTTAACATCTTGATTATAATTATCTCTTTTACATACTTATAATAATAAAATGATGTTTCATAGAAACATCAGTACTACGTGTAACATATTACAAGCCGGTGTTGCGTGTAACATATACCAATTCCATGTTACATGTAACAAACACTGATTTGGTTCCATTTGAAAGGAATGTTTAACTTAGTGCATCACAACACATCAATGAAAATTAATTCATTTGAAGAGAAAAAAATGGTCCATGAAAACTCAAGGTGTTACATACCACCCTATTATAACACCTTTTATACTAAGTGTATTTGGCCCTAAAAAAGTTTATTTTAGTTATATTGTTTTCATAAATGGAGGTTTTGAATTATATAGAGTATATAGTGGAATGTTTTAGACCCATTTTTTCACATGGACCAAGAATAACATTAAATTACCCAACCACAATCCACAGTTCATGAATTATGTTTCCAAAATGTGAGAGGTCCTACCAAATAGGTATTCTATACTGTTACCTATTTTTTATCATATAAAATTTAGAAAAATAATTGAGAGTTTGAAGAGGCAGGTTCACTAGTAAACACTTGATCAGAAATATTGTAAACACTAACATTATTCAAAGAAGCATGATAAAATATTCCAAGAGTTTCAATAGAAGAGTTGTTTTTCCTTGCCCCAAGATAAATATAACCATTATAATTCAAGTGTGAAAAAACAAGATGAAAGTTAGTTTTGGGACTAAAAGGATAAAAACATTTGGGGTGATGAATGTGAAGAAATATTTTTAATGTAATAATTGTGTTAGAGTTAACAATATACTAAAAATTAAAAAATTAAAAATTCATTTAAGCCTCTACTTGGTGTTGAAACCCTTTCTTATTATTATATAATATCTTTATCTAGGTGAATATTATAACTATTTTTGTCTTGTTGGGTCTAGGAGTCAAAGATTTATCCTCATATTTATCCATTGAAGTAATAGTGGGAAGGATGTTAGTAATACCATCCTTTGAATCGGTGGTAGTCTTTGATTCATGATCAATTATTTTTGTGGATATATCCAAAGGAGTGTTGTTTAATCCAAAAGGGGCTACTGAATATTGATGTCACTTTCATTTTGTAGAGATAAAATTGGTTGTACCTTGGTTTTGTTAATACTCACTTAATTAAGAGAGTCCCATTCCATTTAATTTGCATCATCTGAGGCATCCAGTGGAACTATAACAATGGTCTAATGGACAGTTCTATATCTTTTAAGTTGTAAAAGTGATTTTTCATCAAGATCAATATTAATAATAGGTTGTGGTGCTTCATCAAGGCTATGCATATTTATTTTATTAGGACCATTAGAGGATCTAAGGCCAATATATTTGTTAGACTTTCTTGTTGAAGTATATAAGTGCTTAGGTCAATCCTCGGAGTTGATGGTATCATGGAGTTCGTGATTCGGAATAACATCTTTGGGAGTATAGTCACAAGACCAATTGTCTTTATCATCTTTGTGTGCAAATCTAGTGGCCATTTTTATAATACTAGTTTTTCAAGATTTTAGATATTTTTTACCCATTATGAGTTTCAATTTTAGGAGTTTAATTTCTACGATCAATACCACCCTTAATACCATCAACATCATTAGAGGTAGAGGCTATGACACATTTGTTTTTTGAATTTTTTGAGGGATTGGAACTGTCTTCAGTGTTATATTATTCATTATTTTAACCAGACAAAGAGATCCTTTTCCCAAATATCTAAGCATAGGTACTAATACTTGTGATTTTTTGAGGATATTCTATAGTAGTGCCTTGTAAAAGACTCGTGCATATTAATTTACCCACCTTGCTGGACATGGATTCAATTGAAAACTAGGCTTCAATTGAAAGCTACCCATTTTCCAAAAATAGTCTAAATCCTCCTAGGAGTTCAGAATAGAATGAAAATATCCTCTTCCAATTGGAACAAGTTTCCAATTGCAAGTTTCCTAGAAATGGTTGATTTGAGGCTTTAAATCAGGAACTGGACAAGGTTTACACCCTTTAAGATAATAAATATTCCTTAAAGACAGGGAAATTACACATTTCTTCTTGTTCTTAAAGAGATTTAGGATCATTTTTAATAGAAAAACCTCCATCATCCAATTTTCTGTATAGGGGATTCTTCGAAGAGGAGGCTTTGTGCATATCCAATCCTTTAAGCGCTTTGAGAAAGGATATCCTCTTATATTTTTCATTAGGTTCATGAATTGAGACATATTTAGAAAGTATTTTTTCCCTTTTGTATTTTAGGAATGATCCTATTAAAAGATATCTACTACTTAGGATGAAACGAATCCATTAATTTTTGGATCTATCAAGCCAAAAATAAATCATCATCGATTACAGAACGATTAAGGTTTGCACAATGACCATTCGTAGGGTTGCACAAAGAGCCTCTATCTACTAGGTAGTAATCATGGTTCTCAACCTATGTTCTCAATATCTCTTTATTTGAATTTTTAGAAATATAAATTGCATATAGAAAACTGTGATAATTTATTTATTTAGGCCATATAATTTCCATTAAAGGGATCGAGATATCAAGTCATGTTAAAGGGAAAAAGGGATAAATCATTTCTCACATTATTCATTAATCAAATATTATTCATGATGCACCCAACATATATTACCTTGTTGAAAACATATGTTATAATGGTTTTCAACAATACATTAAATTACATGACTAATAACACTCATTAATAATAATATTAAAGTCTAAGGACCAATATACACATACGAAAATAGGAACATCCAATGAAACATAAATGTGGATTTATTACTGGTGGGTCTCATTGTAATAATATCTTACAATAGATATTACCAAGGGAATACACCATGAGAAGTTTCTTAAAATTCCTATGAGTCTCTACCCATGATAGTCTATATCATTTTTCCCTCAATTGATTTCATCTATCTATAGAACATATATTTAATAATACTATCATGGAACTTATAGGTTTCCATTATTGCGGGGGAACTTCTATGACCTTTTTGTGTGACAAATAATATTTAGAGACCATCACATACTATTTTACCAAGAAAAAGAATCATGATGTTATAAGTAGTTTATTAATATTGAAAAAAATAAATATATGTTATCATAAAGTACATATAATTTGGTTATGGGGAACCATCTCTAACATACTCCCACTTTTACTAAATCCAACTACTAACAACCTTTATGCTGCTACCTCTCACATGATACTCATTCTTCTTCTATGAAATTCCTTTAGTCAAGGTGTCTACCAAATTTTATTTTTTAAGAACAATTCTTACTAAAACTTCACCCCTCTGAGAAAATACCTCAGGAGATAAAAACTCCAGAGTATGTGATTTGTTCGTTGATGTGACCTTGGCTCTTTTACAAGAACCACAATGATAGTATTACTATAATACAATGTGATAGGGTCTTTACTAATAGGTAACAAATCAAGATCCTAAATTTTTTTTCATATCCAACTGAATTCCTTGGCTGCAACAAAATCTTATATAAAATTAGACTCCTATGTAGAATTAGTGATAATTGGCCACTATGAACTCTTCTAGCTCACAACTCCTCTATTGAGAAAGAAAACATTTCATTATTGTGACTTCATATCATTATAATTTATTTGAAAACTAGAATCTGTATAACCATTGATTACCAACTCCTCATCTCCTCTATACATCATAAACATATCCTTATTTATTATCAGTTACTTAAGGATAGCCTTAACAGCATAATAAGGATGTTCTCCTAGATCTTCCTGATATCTGCCTACCATGTTTAGTTCCTATGAATAATCAAGACTAGTAAATAACATGACATACATGATTGATCCTACAATTGATGAATATGAGATATTACTCATTATATCTTTCTCCTATTGTGTTTGAGGAAACATTTTCATAGAAATATGTATAACATGTGACACTGGAACCAATACCCAAACGGATTTTTCTATACTAAATCTCTTTTGTATCTAGTTAGTGTGTGTAGATTTAATTAGTCCTAGTTGCCTCCTGGATCTATCAAGAATGATATTTATCCCTAGAATCTAGGTTTCTTCACCAAATTCCTTCGTATAGAAACACTTATTTAAGAAGTCATTAATAGACTGTAATACTGGTATGTCATTTCCAATAAGTAATATATCATCAACATATACTACTATGATAACAACTGTATTTACACTAAACCTATTAATCACACATGTCTCACATTCGTTCTTAATAAAACTAAACTCGTTTATAGCTTTATCAAATCAAATTTTCCATGACCTAGATTCTTTCTTCAATCCTTAAATGTATCTCTACAAATTGAAAATATTGTTGGCATCACTTGGGGTCACAAACCCTTCAGGTTGTGCCATGTATACATCTTCATGAAGGTTCCCATTATGAAAATTTATTTTGACATCCATCTTCCAAATTTCATTACCATGGTATGATTCTATATAAAGGATAATTATAATGGGTTTAAACATGGACACTAGTGAAATGCTTTCATTATAATCAATTCCTTGATGTGGTTTAAACCCTTTAGAAACTATCATTTCTTAATAGATATTTACCTTACCTTCCATGTCTAGTTTTCTCTTGAACACCCATTTTCACCCAACGAACATTACATTAATTGGCATATCCACCAGAACTCAAAATTAGTTCTGTTACATGGAATCCATTTTAGAATTCATAGCTTCTTTCCATCTTGTATCTTCTCAACTCTCTACAGACTCTTTGTAGGAGAGAGGTTCATCATTATCAACCAATAATGAGTCACCATATTCAGGGACTATAAAAACATATCTCTTTGGTTCTCTTATCTATCTAGTTCTCTTATGCATTACTTGTGTTTCAGGAACTACATATTCTATGGGTACCTAGGGAATCGATTCTGATACTAACTCTTGTGTATCTAGAGTATCAAGTTAATTTAATTAAATATTTTCCTACTATTCTTTTTGAGAATGTGATACCTATAAAAATAATAGATTTTCTTGAGATAATAAATTTTTTATCTGAGGGGTTGTATAGGTAGTATCCCTTTGTTTCCTTAGTATACCCTATAAAGAAACACTTTTTCCCCAGGGTGCTAGTTTGTTACATAAAAAGGCCTTAATAAATCCTTTACAACACCATACACATGTATGTGACAAAAAAAGTTTATTTACACTCCATAACTCAAATGGAATTATGTTTTCCACTTTAGTTATAGCGACCCATACTTTACAGACATTTTTAGTACTTCAAAATTGAATTAAACGTATTACAACATATAAAAAAACCATGAAAGGACCATATAGGTATAGTGTCTTTAGAAACTGGGAAACATAAACAACTGGTTCATAAAGCGTGTACACTGTCTCCCATTTATTTCATCACATCTATAGTCCCTTTTGGAATATATTACTTATTAACCTTCTTCCTGACCTGGGGAAAGAAAACATACAAAAGGGTGAGATCAAATGCTCAGTAAGGGTAAACAAAAGAAATATCAATCACATCATATTCATAAGAACACAACATTTTGGAAATCTTACCCTGCAAAAGAGATCATAAATTAATAACATGGGATAAATCATTATAGTGAAATGAAATCAAAATAATCATAACATAAAACATGAAGCTTTGTGGCATATACACATAATCATAGAGAATCATTTATTATTAGTCAAGACTCATTGCCAAGACTATCTTAGTGGACAAAGTCCATTTCTGAACCGAGTTCATTCCTCATTTCAGTCATGTTTCACTGAACCGGTTTAACCTGCCGTTCCAGCCATGTCTATCTCATGAGATATACAATCTTTACCCAATGCATTGTATGGAGATATAGGTCCCACCCATCTCATAATGATACCATTCTTATGTGTTCCACAAAATCATAAACCATACATCATAACATAACCCATGTAATAAAAATGGGATTCTTAAACATCGTGACATCATAAAACAATTCATATAAGATAAAGGAATTTATAAAAATAATTACATCACAACATAATCAAATCAATGTAATAATAGTGATAGAAATAGAACCTATTATTATCTTAGATGCAAAATAATATTGATAAAACACTTGAACTCCATTCTTGAGGAAAATATCCTTTCTACTTCAAAAACACTTTTCCTTTCTTAACATGTCATACATTTATAAAATAAAAGAAGTTTATTAAAAATAAACTTGAAAACTTGTAAAGTAATCTTCTTGGAAATAATGTTTTAAAAATCCATTCATGCCGTATAAATTAAAAGGAACATTCTTCTCGTACTTTTTTCGGAAAAGTCAAAAAGTACCTCGTACGAAAAACAACAAAAGATTCCTTTCATATCTTTTACTAAAAACTCAACGAACGGTAAAATTGGATTTAAACTATTGTAGGTGGATTGAAATAATATTAAATATTGAGGAAACATGGATGTGGATGATAAAATACACCCCAGTAAATTCCAAAGTATCAACAATCTCGGATAAAAATGAGATTGTGATATTTCCCTTACCTTACGTCCGATTTTCTTCGTAAGTGTCCGAACCTCCTGTATAATGATTTAAATAATGTTATTGACTTATTACAGAATCATAATTATTTTTATGCTATCATATATGGTCATATTCATAGCTTCTTATTAGTAATATTTCATTGCTACTTGTTATTCGGGTGTTTATTACTTTTTGTTCTTATGCGTGTTTTGTCGAATAAATTATTATTCTTCTTTTTAGGTTATAGATACCTCATTTACAGAATGGTATTAGTGTAATATATATCATATTAATTCATTAAATGCATTTATATAATCATTATGCAATGAAAATCATGTAGAACGAGTCGCATCACATCGTGGAGACGGTATTCCGTACGTACGCACGAGCGATGATATCATTCTCATGATCGTGGAATTGTATTGGAGTGTATGTATACTATTTAAGAATAAATATCACTTTAAAATAATAATATATATTAATTATTTACACCATTATACCCATCCAAGTAAGGTGTTGGTGGAAAATAGATTACACCACGGCGTGGAGACGATATTCCGTACGTACGCACGCGCAGTGATTTCGTTTTCTGTAGGATGGATAGATGGTGAAATAATGTTGTTTAATAATTATAATAACATATCAGTATATGAGTGATACTGATGTTATTAATTCATAATGAAATAACTAAAGAAGAATAAGTGGAAGAAGAAATAAAGTTGAAAGAATCGGTAACATACATTACCTCTTCTTTGAAGCGCTTCTTTGAGACTTCCTTTTTGGGCACTAAATTTGGTCTTTGAAGAAGACCAGGACCTCTAGGGTGTTTCTAGGGAAGTGGAGAGGATAAATTGGTAGGGGTTGGATGAGCATGAAGGCTCAATGTGGTGTGAGGAAGAGAGGGAGGAGGTGCCCTTTTATAAGGGAGGAGAGGGGCACCTTTGGAAAAACTAAAAATATTATTTTATTATAAAGCCATATTCGGTTTTAAAAAGCTCAAAATTGATTTATTTCGAAGATAAGGTGGGGATGGGTCGAAAAATGCTCATAAAATAGAATTTTGACAAGTTTATTTTACTATTTTAACCTTATCATTTAGATTTAGCTTTAAGTTAGATAATTTTACTTTTACCGTGTCTTTTTGTGTTTTACACTATAAGGTTAATAAACATACTATAACAAGCCAAAAGAACCCCAAGTTGTGTATTATTAATATATTAAACATTTTTTAAGTCATTTGGCTGAACCTTAGATTTTTATGAATAAAATAACAATTAATAATATAATATTTGTTTTAGAAACTATTTTATGTCAATTTTGACACTATTTAGTAATTGATTTTTGTGAAAATAATAACAGAATGATTAGTTCGAAAAAAGTTAATTAAATAAATAATAAAATGTAATATTAACCAATAAAATTAGTGGAATTAATAAAAAGTATCAAATTACATTTATTTGGGTATTTATAACAACAATTATGTCAATATTTTATTAATAAGATAATTACTACATCATCTTTGTGTCATAAATAAATTAAATTATTTAATGTCTAAAAATTAAAAATAAACTACCATTATGTAGGAAATACTTTTATCTTTCTAATGAATATTTATAGTCGAATTTATCCTATGTATAACCCTATATTAAAAATTATTTACTTATTAAACATTGATTTTAACTATTTTAACCCTTCTTTAAATAAATTAATAATAAATGTCCTAATCTAATCCAAGTGGGCCTAAATGGTCATATTTTATTACTAAAGTTGTTTTTGGTCGAATTACACTTATCCAATAGAATTAGGACATGTGTTAGGGTAATAATAATATCATTTGTACCCTTAATTACCCTATTTACTTTTAACCGTGGTAAATAAAAGTAAAAAGTTACTATTCACCAAAAATTATTTTCATCTCATTGAACCACATTTTTCTTAATGACATCAATCGTGTCTCTCGGATTTTTGAAATTCCACTCACAGAATCGGTAAAATTAAGTTTTATGTAAACTTGTAAATTCTCCTAGGAGGTGGGTAAAAGACGGTGAAAAGTTCAATAAAATTTTTATATATCTAAAATTATTATAAAATTACTCCAATGAATTACATTGGAATTATATAGGTATTATGTATCAATTTTGATCTAAAATAAATTTAAATAAAATAAATAATTATTTAAATAAAAGGTCAGTTTTTAAATAGTAACCCAGTGTTTTCACTATTCATCAAAAATTGAAAGTTTCCCGAAAAATACCAAAATTTCACCCTAGGCTAATTTTGATATTCCGAATCCAAAAACGAAGTCCATTTTGAAAAATAAAATTTAAAAAATTTCAAAAAGTCGTTATTACTATTCATAACAGCTAGTTTTAATAATATTTTAATAGCATATCGTTGTTTAGTGAAACTCGGTATTGCGTACGACGCAAGCTATCAAGGAAGGTCGCGATTGAGTGTAAAGCAATCCAAGCTAGTGTTGTGTGTAGTGAAATATTCATTTGATGACTTATATAAAATAAAAACAAAATATTTCTTATAAAAGTCTCGGGTGTTACATTCTACACCCCTTAAAATGAATTTCTCCCTCGAAATTCATCACTTGTAAGAAACAGATGAGGATACCTCTCCCTCATCATATCCTCAAGCTCCCATGTAGCTTCTTCTAATTGGTGGTTCCTCCATAAAACTTTCACCAAGCGAGTGGTCTTGTTCCGTAGGACTTTTTCACTACGATCGAGAATCTCTATCGGATGTTCTTCATAAGAAAGATCTTGTTCCAGCGGTACAACTTCTGAGCTGAGTACATGTGAAGGATCCGGTATGTACATTCTCAGGAGAGTTATATGGAACACATCGTGAAATTGAGAGAGATTCGGTGGAAGCACCAATAAGTAATCTACCTTCCCAACAAGATCCAATATTTCGAAAGGACCGATATACCTAGGGCTCAACTTTCCCTTCTTTCCAAATCTCATTACTCTCTTCCAAGAAGATATTCGTAAGAACACTTTATCACCCACATAAAACTCTAAGTATTTTCTTCAGTTGCCGACATAAATTTTTTGTCGACTCTGAGATGCTCTTATTGTTGTTGAATAGTTCGGACCTTTTCTGCCATCTCATCAACAAGATCAGGTCCTAATAGATTTCTTTCCCCAACTTCATCCCAGCAAGTTGGAGTCCTGCATTTCTTTCCATAGAGAGATTCATAAGGAGCCATCTGAATACTGAAGTGAAAGCTATTATTATAATAAAATTCCACCTATGGTAGGTGTTGATCCCAACCACCTTTGAAATCCATAGAGCAAGCTCTCAACATATCTTCTAGAGTTTGAATTTTCCTCTCAGACTAACCGTCTGTCTGAGGATGATAAATAGTGCTGAAACTCAACTCTGTATCCAGAGTATGCTGAAGACTTCGCCAGAACTTTGAGGTAAACCTCGGATCCCGATCAGATATAATAGAAAGTGGTACTCCATGCAATCTTACCACTTCCTTTATATATATCCTGGCAAGCTGATCCAGAGAGAAATCCTCTCTAATAGCAATGAAGTGTGCAGACTTTGTAAGACGATCAACTATGAACTAGATTGCATTATTACCTTTGGATGTTTTAGGAAGTCCTGTGACAAAGTCCATAGTGATGTTTTCCCATTTCCATTCGGGTATGGGTAATGGTTGTAACATCCCCTTAGACTTCTATCTCTCATCTTTAACTTGCTGACAAACCAAGCATCAAGAGACATATTCAGCAACATCTCTTTTCACGCCATCCCACTAGAAGTACTCTTTCGGGTCCCTATACATCTTTGTGCTTCCAGGATGAATAGAGAATGAAGAACTATGATCCTCATCCAGCAGCTCCTTCATTAATATGGGGATGTGACGAACACAAACCCAATTCCTGAACTTTATTATCCCATCACAATCAAGGTTGAATTCAGGAACATTTCTCACCTTCTTTTGTAACTCTAAATCTTCTTTCTGTGCCTCTTTAATCTTAACAGGTATATATAGTTGAACATTCATTTGATAAAGATACGATTTTTCCCCTTTCATTATAATTCCAAGATCCATCCTTTGTAAATCCATAAATATTGGATCTTTTGTGATCCTCATCATGGATAAACTGGCATGGTCTTGTCAACTTAATGCATCTTCCACCTTGTTTGCTTTCCTAGGGTGGTAATGAATTGAGTAATCTTAATCCTTAATTAGGTCCAACCATATTCTTTGGCGCATATTCAGTTCCTTTTGTGTGAAAATATACTTTAAACTTTTATGATTAGTATAAATGTCACACATTTCTCCATAAAGATAATTTCTCTAAATCTTTAATGAAAAGATTACCGCAGCTAACTCCAAATCATGAGTTGGTTAATTTTGCTCATGGATTTTCAACTGTTGTGAGGAATAAGCTATCACCATATCATTTTTCATAAGAACACACCCCAATCCCTTCTTGGATGCATCACTATAGATCACAAACCTTTCTCCACTACAAGTTAGTGTGAGCAAAGGTGCACTCGATAACCTTCTTTTCAACTCCTTGAAATTCTCTTCACACTCCTCCGTCCAAACAAACTTAACTCCTTTCCGAGTCAACCTGGTGAGTGGATTAGTTAATCGTGAAAAATATTTCACAAAACGTCGATAATATCCATCCAAACCAAGAAAACTACGGATCTCAGTTACTGTTGTTCGTCTCGACCATCTTTCGATAACCTCTGTTTTTGCTGGATCCACAGATATCCCATCTTTTGAGATTATGTGACCCAAAAATGAAACTTTTTGAAGCCAAAATTCACACTTGGTCAATTTGGCATAAAGATTCTCCTTTCTCAGGGTCTTTAATATTATTCTCAAGTGATCTTCATGTTATTCCTTGCTCTTTGAATATACAAGAATATAATCTATAAAGACTACCACAAACTGATCAAGATAGTCTCTAAGGACTCTAATCATCAGATCCATGAAGATAACAAGGGAATTAGTAAGACCAAATGGCATCATTATAAATTCATAGTGTCTATACCTTGTACAGAAAGCCGTCTTTGGTATATCCTCCCTTTTGACCCTTAATTGATGATACCCTGAACAAAGATCAATCTTGGAAAAGTATTGAGATCTGCATAGTTGGTCAAATAAGTCATCAATGCGTGGGAGAGGATATTTGTTCTTGATAGTGATCTTGTTAAGTTCTCAATAATGAATGCAGAGTCTCATTGATCCATCTTTCGTCTTAAAAAATAGAATAGGTGCTCCCCAAGGTGACACACTAGGGCGTATGAACCCCTTATAAAGATTCTCTTGGAGTCGCTTCTTCAATTCCTGCAACTCAATTGGGGCCATTCTATAAGGTGTCTTTGAAATAGGTAAAGCACCTGATACGAGTTCTATTGGAAACTCAACTTCACAATTTGGTGGAATACCCGGCAATTCCTCCGGAAAGACATCGTCAAACTCCCGTACAATGGGAATATTCTTAATCGTGATTTTCTCACCAACCATTTGAGATAAATAACCTTCATTTGGTGGAATCAAGACACATAAGATGGAATAAATTTCCACTGGAAGGTTATGTTCATCCTTGCATCGATAGATGATCAAAGATTGATCTGGAATATGAAATGTGACTTCCCTTCTTTGGAAATTGATATGAGATCTATATAGAGAAATCCAATCCATGCCAAGAATCACATAAAATTACACTATAGGGAGGATCAAAAGATTTGCAGGAAGCACTTTCCCACAAACATTAATCGGAGAAGAATTATAAACTTCTGATGCGACTGTTGTGCCTTTAGGGGTTGTCACAGCTAACTCAACATCTAATTGTTGAGGTATTACAGTGATACCCTTATAAAATTCTTCAGAAATAAAGGAGTGGGTGGATCTAGAATCAAATAAAACATTTTCTACTTTAGAGTGGATGGTAAGTGTACCTTTCACCACTTCATTATCGTACTCCATAATACTGATAGAAATTGCATGTGACTTTCCTTTGTCTTTAGCCTTAAGAGTTTGTTGATGTTGATCATCATCAACAACCCTTGTATTAGGGAATTGATTGGCATAATTCCCTATTTCTTTGTACTTGTAACATTGAAGTGTAGGAGGTGCACTCTGTGTAACCTTTTCATTGTTTGCATCACTAGACATATTCTTCCCATCATTGCGGCATTCAAATGCCCGATGACCTTCCTTTCCACATTTGAAACATTTACTTGTCCCTTTAAGACAAGTCCCTCTATGTTTCTTTCCACACTTTGAGCATAAGGGAAAACTCATCTTCTTTTCAGTGTGCTCTTTAGATTTTCCTTTGAATTCCATTTTCCTCTTCTTATCAAACCCATATGACTGATGGGTTACTCCAATCTCCATCTCAACATTGATAGAACATCAAACGATTTCCTCGTAGCTATTGAAGTCCCTTATGGCTAACTCCCTTCGAAGACTTGGTTTTAAGCCACTAAAGAATCGATCGATCTTACTCTCAGGTTGGATAATAATGCCAGAAGCATACCTTGAAAGTCTTGTAAAATTTGATTCATAGGTACCAACAGATTCATAATCCTTTTCCTTTAGTTCAAGAAACTACTTCTCCATCTTTTTTGGAGAATATGAGGGAAGTACTTATTGAAAAATAAGTTCTTGAACTCGTCCCATTCCATGGACTAAATTTCATCTCTTGGCCTCGTATTCTTGATAAGATTCCACCATTGATCAGCATCACCTTTCAAACGATACACTGCTAAGATGACTTTATCATGTTCAGAACATTGAAGAACTTAAAATATATTTTCAGTAGTACTAATCCATTGTTCAGCAACTAATGGATCAGTAGACCCGTTAAATGAAGGTGGACACTATCTCATGAAGGATTCAACAGAATATTACTCCTTCCTTTGCTCATTTGGAAGTACTGCATGATTCATAGCTTGATAAATTTGTGTGATCATGGCTACAAGACTTTTCATTCCAGCTCCCATAATGTTTGGTTGGTCATGGGGACAATCATTGCATTTCCCGTCGCATTCCACATTAACATAGTTCTTTCGGGTTCTAGCCATTGACTAAAACCAAGAATAATAGTGTGAGAAACACTAATTATAATAGGAAAAGCACATAATCAAGCATAAAATTTCACACTTAAGGTCTTATCCTAGGTTATTCATGGACATTTCTAAAACACTAAGATTGTGTTTTATGCTTAGACTTATCCTTAGGATTCTTACTAAGGATTTCACATCCTAGTTCCCAAAGGTTGACTATACCATTCCTCTGATACCAACTATAACGACCCATACTTTACATACATTGTTATTACTTAAAAATTGATATACACTTATTACAACATATAACAAAACCATGAAAGGACCGTATAAGTATAGTGTCTTTGGAAACTGGGAAACATAAACAACAGGTTCACAAAGCATCTACACTGTCTCCCATTTATTTCATCATATCTATAGTCCCTTTTGGAATATCTTACTTAATAACCTTCTTCATGACCTGGAGAAAGAAAACATACAAAATGGTGAGATCAAATGCTCAGTAAGGGTAAACAAAAGAAATATCAATAACATCATATTCATAAGAACATAACATTTTGGAAATCTTACCCTGCAAAAGAGATCATAATTTCATAACATGGGATAAAGCATTGTAGTGAAATGTAATCACAATAATCATAACATAAAACATGAAGCTTTGTGGAATACACCCATAATCATATAGAATAATTTCTTATTAGTCAACACTCATTGCCAAGACTATTTTAGTGGACAAAGTCCATTTCTGAACCGAGTTCATTCCTCGTTTAAGTCATGTTTCACTGAACCGGTTTAACCTTCCGTTCCAGCCATGTCTATCTCATGAGATATAAAATATTTACCCAATGCATTGGAGGGAGATATAGGTCCCACCCATCTCATAATGATACCATTCTTATGTGTTCCAAAAAAATCATAAACCATTCATCATAGCATAACCCATGTAATAAAAATGGGATTCTTAAACACCGTGAAATCATAAAACAATTCATATAAGATAAAGGAATTCATAAAAACAATTCCATCACAACATAATCAAATAAATGTAATAATAGGAATAGAAACAGAACCCTTTATTATCTTATATGGAAAATAATTTTGATAAAACACTTGAACACCATTCTTGAGAAAAATATCCTTTCTACTTCAAAAAATAATTTCCCTTTCTTAACATGTCATACAATTCTAAACTAAAAGAAGTTGATTAAAAATAAACTTGAAAACTTGTAAAGGAAGATTCTTGGAAATAATGTTTTAAAAATCCATTCATGCCGTATAAGTTAAAAAGAACATTCTTCTCATACTTTTGATGGAAAAGTGAAAAAGTACCTCGTACGAAAAACGACAAAAGATTCCTTTCAAATCTTTTACTAAAAACTCATCGAAGGGTAAAATTGGATTTAAAAAATTTTAGGTGGATGGAAATAATATTACATATTGAGGAAACATGGATGTGGATGATAAAATACACCCCAGTAAATTCCAAAGTATCAACAATCTCGGATAAAAATGAGATTGTGATATTTCTCTTACATTAGGTCCGATATGATTCGTAAGTGTCTGAAACTCCTGTATAATGATTTAAATAATATTATTGACTTATTCCATAATCATAATTATTTTTATGATATCATATAGGGTCATATTATTAGCTTCTTATTAGTAATATTTCATTGCTACTTGTTATTCGGGTGTTTATTACTTTTTGTTCTTATGCGTGTTTTGTCGAATAAATTATTATTCTTCTTTTTAGGTTATAGATACCTAATTTCCAGAATGGTATTAGTGTAATATATATCATATTAATTCATTAAATTCATTTATATAATCATTATGCAATGAAAATCATGTAGAACGAGTCGCATCACATCGTGGAGACGATATTCCGTACGTACGCACGAGCGATGATATCGTTCCCATGATCGTGGAATTGTATTGGAGTGTATGTATACTATTTAAGAATAAATATAACTTTACCATGATCATATATATTCATTATTTACACCATTATAACCAACCAAGTAAGGTGGTGGTGGAAAATAGGTTACACCACAATGTGGAGACGGTATTCCGTACGTACGCACGCGCGGTGATTTCATTTTCCGTAGGATGGATAGATGGTGAAATAGGGTTGTTTCATACTTATAATAATATATCAGTATATGAGTGATACTGATGTTATTAATTCATAATGAAACAACTAAAGAAGAAGAAGTGGAAGAAGAAATAAAGTTGAAAGAATCAGTAACATACATTACCTCTTCTTTGAAGTGCTTCTTTGAGACTTCCTTTTTGGGCACTAAAATTTGTCTTTGAAGAAGACAAGGACCTCTAGGATGTTTCTAGGGAAGTGGAGAGGATAAATAGGTAGGTTTTGGCCGAGCTTGAAGGCTCAAAGTGGTGTTAGGAAGAGAGGGAGGAGGTGCCCTTTTATAAGGGAGGAGAGGGGCACCTTTGGAAAAACAAAAAATATTATTTTATTATAAAGCCATATTAGGGTTTAAATAGCTCCAAATTGATTTATTTATAATCTAAGGTGGTGATGGGTCGTAATAATCTCATACAATAGAATTTTTACAAGTTTATTTTAGTATTTTAACCTTATCATTTAGATTTAACTTTAAGTTAGATAATTTTACTTTTACTGTGTCTTTTTGTCTTATTACACTATACGGTTAATAAACATACTATAACAATCCAAAATAACCCCAAATTTTTTATTATTAATATATATAACATTATATAAGTCATTTGTCTGAACATTAGATTTTTAGGAATAAAATAACAATTATTAATATAATATTTGTTTTAAAAACTATTTTATGTCAATTTTGACACTATTTAGTAATTGATTTTTGTGAAACTCATAACACAATAATTATTTCTAAAAAAGTAATTTAAATCAATAATAACATGTCATATTAACCTATGAAATTATTGTAATTCATAAAAAGTCTCAAATTACATTTATTTGGGTATTTATAACATGAATTATGTCAATATTTCATTACTAAGATAATTACTGCATCATCGTTGTGTCAAAAATAAATTAACTTATTTAATGTCTAAAAATTACAAATAAACTACCATTATGTAGGAAATTGTTTTATCGTTATAATTAATATTTATAGTCGAATTTATCTTATGTATATCCCTATATTAAAAATTATTTACTTATTAAACTTTGATTTTAACTATTTTAATCCTTCTTTAAATCAATTAATAATAAATGTCCTAATCTAATCCAAGTGGGCCTAAATGGTCATATTTTATTCCTAAGGTTGTTTTTGGTCGAATTAAACTTATCCAATAGAATTAGGAAATGTTTTAGGCTAATAATAATATCATTTTTAACCTTAATTACCCTGTTTACTTTTAACCGTGGTAAATAAAAGTAAAAAGTTACTATTCACCAAAAATTATTTTCATCTCATTGAACCACATTTTACTTACTTACATCAACCGTGTCTCTCGAATTTTTTAAATTTCACTCACAGAAGTGGTAAAATTAAGTTTTATGTAAATTTGCAAATTCTCCAAGGAGGTGGGTAAAAGACGGTGAAAAGTTCAATACAATTTATATATATATAAAATTATTATAAAACTACTCCAATGAATTACATTGAACTTATATAGGTATTATGTATCAATTTTTACCTAAAATAAATATAAATAAAAATGAATAATTATTTAAATAAAAAGTATGTTTTTAAATAGTAACCTAGTGTTTTCACTATTCATCAAAAATTGAAAGTTTCCTAAAAAATACCAAAATTTCACCGTAGGATAATTTTGATATTCCGAATCCAAAAACGAAGTCCATTTTGAAAAATAAAATTTACAAAATTTCAAAAAGTGGTTATTACTATTCGTAACGGCTAGTTTTAATAATATTTTAATAGCATATCGGTTTTTAGTGAAACTCGGTATTGCGTACGACGCTAGTTATCAAGGAAGGTCGCGATTGCGTGTAAAGAAAGACAAGCTAGTGTTGTGTGTAGTGAAAGGTTCCTTTGATGATTTATATAAAATTAAAACAAAATATTTCTTATAATAGTCTCGGGTGTTACATTAGTTGGTACTCAGTTTAATGTATATGTTGTAGTTTTTAATGCATATCCCTAAAAGGATAACATAAGATCTGCAGAACTCATCATTGAACTTACAATTTCTAACAATGTTCACTTCCTCATTTCACTAACATAATTCCATAATGGTGTGTTAGGTGGAGTGAGTTGAGATATAATCCCAAACACCCATAAAATGTTGATAAACTCTAAGTTTAGATATTCACCACCTCAATCCGATTGAAGCATATTTTTCTTCGTTCCAAGTTTATTATATAATTTATTATTGAATTATTTTAATTTATAAAATGAATCAGAAATATACATCATAAAGAATTTATAGCCATATATAATCAAGTCATCAGTAAAAGTTATGATGTAAGAATACCCACCACTAGCTACTATTGGAAATGGTACACACACATTAATGTATACCAATCCTAGAATCCTTAAGACCCTTTCACCTTTTCCATTGAATAACATTTTTTTAATTTTTCCTTGTAAACATACAAGGAATATTTCAAGTGGTTTTATCTTAGAAGAGTCTAGATAACCATCTTGATATAGTTTTTTCATAAACTTCTCATTTAGGTGACTAAGATGGTGATGTCATAGCTGGGTGTTATATGAGTCATGTGAACAAGATTCGTTATCTATTGTCAATACTTGGTTTTTATAATTTAATACATAAATACTATTATTTAAATGTTCCATACATAACATATGTTGTATTTATAAAAGAAAAAACTTTTATTTATGAACTTGAAAATAAAACCATCTGAATCTCAGCATGATACAAAAATTTTGTTCTTGGTGATCTTTTGTACATAATAACAATCCTTTAAAACCAATATCATTACTATTGGGAATGAAATGTGGTATTCATTAATGGATAAATAAAACATCCCCACACAATTGAAAGCTCACAAATTGACTTCTCCTCTATAAATATTTCAAATTCTATTTAGTTCCTTCAGTTGGATACAAATGTGAGTACCATGAGCTACATCTAACACCCAATGTGTAGATATTAATAGATTACACATGATAATTAACATACATTTGTCTTATCTTACTTTTGGGTATAGTTCATCTTCCATTGTCCTTGATTTCCATATAAAGATCATACTATGTCCCTTTCCTTTCACTTACTCTATATCTTCATCTTCTTGGAATTACAGTTATCGAGAAGTTTATAATTGTTATGATTCCTGGGCCCCTTCACCTTGTTATTACCTTTCTTATTTAATATAAGGACCAAAAGGTTGTCACACCCCCATGTCCTTATCCACTTGGAGAATCGGGGTAAGAAGTTTTGAAATACTCTTCTCATTATTTCTAATATTATAATTAATAATAAAAATAGACTATGTATTGGGTAGTGAGGAAATTATGGGATCTATCTACAACACATCTAGGAATTTAATCCCAATTATTTATAATCATTAACATATCTAATAATCTTGAATACATGAGGCCCAAATGGATCCAAATCTCAAAGATCAGTTTAAAATAGATCATTGGAGATCTCATAACTCTCTTGTCTTTCCATCTCTTGATAGTGATATTGAAGGTGAGACATCATGCTACACACATCTATGTCCTCATGTTTCTTTAAAATATCATTGGTCAGGGATGATAGAATGAAATATTGAACATCTATAACATTGTTCAAAAAAAATTTATAGTGAGACAACTTTTCCTCAATATCTTCATTACTGGGTGCATCAAGAATAGGTTCTTCTAGAACATATAATTTCCTCTCATAGCATGGGATAATTAATAAGTGAATTTTCTATTCTTAGAAATCTATTCTGGTGAAAAGGTTATCTTTATCAAGTATATATTTAAGTGATATGTTTGAAGTAATTTTTATTATTATTTCTAAAATTAAGATGAAAAGAGATTTAGTACTTTATCTGATAACATTTAGATAAATAAATAAATATTTTATTTATTAATCTTCCACTATTTTATAGAAACCCAATATCCCTCACCATTGGATTTAGAATATCAAATTTCTTGAAAATTATAGTGGAAATGATCCATATTCCTCTTCTTATTACCCTAACTTTGGATACTCAAGCAATTTTAAAGGTTTTACATATGCATTACAAATTCCAACGGTATTAACTCATAGTTCATTGATTTGTTGAGTGGACTCCCAAATCCTGAAATCTGAAAATTATACTTCATAAAACCTTTCCTCTTAGTTACTCCAAGTACTTCTTTGTAAATCGACCCTTGAAGTGAACTAAGTTATGTTAACCCAAAACGTTATGTTATAATTCCCCAATAATTGAAAGCACTCATACTTTTTATGGTCAATCACATTGAAATATGGCTCAATTTTAAAAAATTTAGTTGAAGGTTATACTGAATTAATATTTATAATTGAGGGATTTTATATTTTATGTGTAAATTTTCAATTATTATCTTTATCATATTATTTTTAATATTAATTGGATTTACTTAAGTGATTAACCATGTATTAGATAATATTTATACACAAGACAATGCATTTTAGTTTTATCTGGCCTTCTTGTTAATTTCATCAATTCATGTGATCGTGAAAAAAACATCCATAATTAAATAAACATTCAAGTTGATAGAAATAAAGAAAATAAAGTGGCATGATCATAAGTTATTTTAATGGTTAGTTAATCTAGTGGATGATAAACTAACCATCAACCTAGAGTAAAAACACCATTAACCAATTATGGTTTGTGTTATAGCTTTCCACATACCCACCTATGTATCTATCTTGGATTGGATTCTCCTTGGATCTCAACTTGAACCACCTCCAATATCTTGGGAGATCCATCCGTTACATATAATTTTATTCACTAACAGGTGAGGGGAAGAAGTTTACATAAAAGAAACCATGGGCAAGCATGACCTTACACAATAAGAGGAGAGATGGCATGCAACACAACAATTTAATTTAATAATAAATTAAATGAAACCAATCACATACAATGGTTTTCTCTAGGGTCATGATCATGCAAATTCATGAGATTAATTATGTGTTTAATAAAATTAACATTCAATTTTAATCATTCTTATTTAAGATAAATTATGATGAAATCAATTTATTATATTCTTTAATTAACCATTTATTTTATCTTAATTATCATCTAAATTTTCTTGAGATTCTATTAAATATTAATTTTAAACAAAGTAAATAAATTTATTTAAAATTAACTATGTACAAAAATGTACTTTGGGTGAAACACGGTGAGTACTCATCCAAACTACCCAACATATATTCTAATCGTATACTATTAAATCTTGAGACGTGGGGAATACATGACTTCTCAAGTAATTTTATGATGTGTACTATAAATTTAATGATTACATGAATTACATGATTTTTATTTCATGTGTGATGCTTCAATGTACATAGACT
Organism: Viscum album; assembly: GCA_963277665.1. Lineage (NCBI taxonomy): Eukaryota > Viridiplantae > Streptophyta > Magnoliopsida > Santalales > Viscaceae > Viscum > Viscum album. The sequence goes on from OY728119.1 coordinate 14,856,516, forward strand.
AATAATTGTAATAAGACTCATACATGATATGAAGATCCAAACATTATGAAAAAATTAATTAAACATTTATATATATTAAAACCCATCAAATGGTGTTCCTTATAAAGTTAATAAAAATAGAGAATAACATGTTGATAAGGTTTGAAAATTATAATAAATTGATTTTTAATCTTGCATAATTTGATAAAATTACACGGTATGTACAAGTCAACTACACAACATGTACTATTCTCACAATCTATCTGTGGCATAGGCCTATGGAGTCATCGTGTAAACTATGAAACATAAAATATTGGATTACACAGTGTGTACATGGGATACCTAGTGTGTGGTCTTTGAGTTACATGGTCACTAGTTAGTTAGGCTGTATAAGAAGTTATAGAATCTATCAATGATTAAAGGACTACACACCGTGCACGGTAGTTACATGGGGTGTACCCTAGCTGAATGTGACCTAGGATGGGTCAATCAATACATGGTGTACAATTAAGTACACTACATGTAGTAAATTCACACACCTTAAATTAATTTTGAATTAATTCTTGGTGTATTAAACACTATCACATGGCGTCTACCCCGAGGTTACATGGCATGTACTCTTGTGTAATTTTTACAGTTTCCTCGGAACCTCTGGATGATATCTTTGATTTTATTTTTTCATAAAATTAATCAATTCAATTATATTTATGAGACATTAATTGGAAGAATTATATATAAAAATTAATATTAAAGAATGATGAAAATGGAATTGAAAACCAATTAATTATGTATAAATAAATCACCGATCTATAAATAATTATAAATAATTATGTGACTACTCTGATACCAATTGAAGGATATGGGTTCAGTGGAAGCATGTGATGGGTTATGAAAAACATTTCTTTTATTACTAATTGATTATTAATCCAAGATTTACACCATGATGAAAATCGTGGTCAACAAAATTGAATTAATGAAAACCGATAAGGGATAAAATGTCAGAATTATGCACAAGATCATCACATATTATTTATAAATAATTTAAGAAATTAAAAAATTACCTTTCTGGAAGTTGTTTCTTGATTTATCGATCCGACAAATGATCTACATCGTAACATGATTGCATTGTATGAATCAAGGTCTGATTATCTCTAGTGATGATCCACATATGTTCCATTAATTTATGAACATTATTTTAGGAATATATGGGTTGTATCACAATATATCCTAATACTTGTATCATTCACTTCTGTCTTTAATACACTTAAGGCCCAATATGTTCAGTTTTCCACTTTTCTTTAAAATTTCTATGATAATAAAAAAAATTAATTCGGAGGAAACACTTAATGTGTGACCCTCTAGCCCTCTTTCTCAGAAGAATTTGGTGAAGCAGCATAAAGTCCAAGGTTAGCATCTAGAAACAGACCAAGGCATACATAGGGAAAAAAGTTACTTTTTTAATGACATAATATCTCATAAATATTCTCACTATGTAATATAATCACTTTATCATGATATCTCTAATCAAGTAGGTTTCATGCTGGTTTTATCAACCTATGTTCTCGATGCCTCTTTCGTTTAATTTACATGGATCAAACATTCCTATAGAACACCATGTCCATGAATTTATTCATGCTATATCATTTACATCAAGGGTACTAAGATATCAACTTCCATTAAAGTACATAAGGGGAAAATACTTTCTCCCATTATTCATTAATGAAATATTACTCATGACGCACCCAACATATACCACCTCACCATGAACATATGTTATCATGATTTTCATAAATACATATAATTACACTACTTATAACACTCATTAATAATAATATTAAAGGATAAAGAACAATACACATGTTCAAATATAGAAATATCCAATGATACATAAATTTGGATTTCCTACTGATAGTCCTCATTATCGTAATATTCTGCACTGGATATTAACAAGGGAATATACCATGAGAAGGTACCTCAATGTCATATTTGCATCCACACTTGATATCCAATATCATTTCTTTCCCTAAAATGATATCATATAGATGTATAACATATATTTAACAATATTATCATGTCACTTATGGGTTATTATTATATAAGGGAATTGCTACGACCTTTCAGTACAATAACTACTCTTAGGAAATTATCAAATAATATGTTACACAATAGAAAAATCATTATGTGATAAGTAGTTTATTAATATTCTAAAAAATGAATACAGATTATCACAATGTGCACATACTTTGTTTATAGGGATCCAAATCGAATAGAATATACATCAAATTTTCTATTATGTTAGTACGTGAGGGTGAAAAAGAAAAAATTCCAAAGGGACGATGAAACTATTTTCCATACCTATACAAAAATGGGAAAACATCACTATGGATTTTTTCATGGGTTTTCAAATAATTCAAATGGGAAAAATTCCATATGGGTTGTTATGGGCTGTCTTATAAAGACTGATCACTTCATTTCCGTTTTAGAGGACTCCTCACTCGACCAAATTTCAAATATAGACATTAGGGATGTGATGAGGCTTCATATAACACCACTATAAATTGTTTCTAATCGAAATATGAGGTTATCCTCAAATTTTTGGAAGAGTATTCAAAATTCTTTAAACACATAGATGAACTTAAATATAGAATATGATCCCAAGACTCATGTAAAATTTAAAAGGAATATCGGTACACTTGAGGAAATTGTGATAGATTTCTTTATGGACTTCAAGGAAGGATAATACCAACATCTTCCTCTAGATGAGTTCCCTTAGAATAATAGTTTATACTAAAGAATATAAATGAAACCATATGAATCCATCTATTGAAAGAGTTTTAGAAAACCTGTGTTCTAGGATGAAGTAGATAAAATAAAATTTATTGGACCTAAGATGACTGAAGAAACAGTAAAAATGGTTAAGATAATTCAATAGAACATAAAACAATTTTTTTGGTATATGTGTTATGATGATAACCATCGATGATACCCAAGGTTCAAGTCTGGTGATAAAGTGTTCCTATGAATATATCCATAGAAGAGAGTCATAATGTCTGGTAAGAAAGATAATTTATGTTTGAAATACATTGTCTCTTAGGATATCTTTCATCAAATTAAAGTTTTAGCATATTTACTAGCGCTCCCTCAAAACCTGAAGAAATTAAATGATTTGTTCCACTTATACCTATTGAGGAAGTGCATACAAGAACCCTCACATGTACTTAATGTAGAGGTGGTATAAATATAATATTATCTCTCTTATGAGGAGATTCCAGTAAAGATCTTGTACTATATATACATAAGACTTCCCTATAAGACTACTCACCTTGTCAAAGAACTTTTTAGAAACAATATGTATAGAGAGGAAATGTGGAAACCTGAGGAGACCATGAAATAAAAGTACCCTCATCTATATTTACCTTATTATTTGTAATGAAAACTATGGGAAAAAATTTCTTAGAGGGGGAATAATTTAACATCCCAGTATTTCAGCATATATGTACCCTTTAAATTCAATAACTTTCTTCAAACACACTAGAATGAAAATTTTGATACATTAATAAATTAAGTTGATTACCATTAAAATATTATTGTTATATATTACTATTGATCTAATATATTTAAATTCTTTCAATTAGAATATTTTTATAAAATAGTATTAAGAAACACAATTATTAAAAACACCATTGGTAAATAAATGTGTTTTATCTGTATATTGTGTTTTTTCAATTAAAACTTTAATATATAATTTATATAAATATTATTAGATAAAATTAACTTTATTATTGAATTTATAATATCAAAAAATATAGTATCAATTTTTTTCATTTTCTAAAAATGTTTGTTTTTAATCTAAAATATGTTTTTATGAAAATTATAATTTTCATGAATTTATCAATATATAAGAATGAGATAGAAATTAAAAAAACATTCTAGTTATAAAATATGAGATTAAAGAATAAAATTATTCTTTTTGAAACATTAACTGAACTTAGAGAACCCATGACCTACATTTTTAAAACGAAAGTAAAAGGTGACATTAATAAAGAAAACTATTTTATGTATTTTTTTTCAATTAATTAATATTTTGATATAATTTGGTTATGAATTTATTTTAATGTCATATAAACTTAATTTTATTTATAATAAATCATCTTAGGTCATGAAAATTATTGATATTAACAGTTTTATCTCACACATAAATTATATGCTTAGAAACACTATTATATTAAAAAACTATTTTAAATCATTTAGGTCATTATTTTAAAATTAAATTTTATTAATTTTTGTAATTTTAATTTATAAAATTAATAAAATATATTTTATTATAATACTCATATTTGGTGGTAATATTAATATTAATTGAGTTCATTAAAATTATTTAACATGGGTGAAAAGAAAAGCTACCTAGGTAAAAGTACACATGGGTAAAGTTAACGGTGAAAGTACAAAACCATTAATCAATAAAAGGTGTCTCCTAAATCAGTGTATGGGTTTTGTTTCAGCATATCCTGAACCATACTTCATAATTTTTAACTATCAGAGTCTTTTAACATTTAATAGTTTAAATAATTAATTTAATTAGAGTATGTAATTCTAAAACTACCATTTCACTTAAAAAATAGAGTAATACCACCCCTTCAATGTGAAAAATATCCTTCAGGTTCCTAGAAAAACATCTATCCATTTAATCCTCATAGAAAAATATCCCATGGAACATAAGAATTTGGATCTATTTAGTTAGCTTAATCCTTTCATTTCCAATGAGAATTCCATGGAAAATCTAAGCCCCCGACATGAGTGTTTCTAATTTTTAGTATTTTATTAAATTTTTCTTATACTTATCTTCCCTAATATAATTAATAAAATGTATTAAATATAGATTATATAATTATGTTTCATTATATTTATTTAAAAACAATTATTCATCATCATTCATATCCACTAAGAAAAATATAATCATTGATCATGTGTTTGTGAGAACTACCGCCTTTAATAAGAAATGTGTTTGTTTTTTATCATAAAATTTCATGGATGGTAGAAAGCATGAACATGATTAATAAAAATATTCTTTATACCTTAATTATAACTCTTAAATTATAATTAATTTTTTTCTACCTCCCTCCCTTTTTATGGAAAATGAATTTTTTTTCGTGTGTACATACAGGCTACCACCTCCATGTTAACGAAACATATCATTTTACATTATCGCCTTACATGGATGACTTTAAAAATTATTTTGATGTATAAAAATAAAATTTATAACTCTTTTTATATTACATATATTTTGAATTTATTTTGTAAGATAAAATTAATGATGGTTTACATTTCAATAAAATCATGTAAAAATCGACCAAACCACCTCAAGTAACCAAACAGGGTAGAAATAATTTAATAAATAAAAAAAGTATTTAAAAAAATATATTCTTGGAAAATGATTATATATGAATAAGGTTATTATTATGGTATCTAATTAACTTAATTAAATTATACATGAATTTAAGTACAAGTGCAGAACAGTTTCATACATAAAGGTGATGGATATTTTAGACTACCCACATAACTCTATGGTTACATTTTCTATTTATTTTTCCACCATTAATGAAAAATTCTTGTCATGTTATTATTTTATTTTTTTATATTTCCCTTAAATATATACCTAGTTTAACATATCTTCCATTTCTAGGGTTTTACAAGTTTTATGTTTCATTCAAAATACCCACTTTTAAAGAAACATGCTTTAAGGGGATTTTCAAAAGTCTTATTTCACATCCTAAATAACCCCCTAAAATGTTTTTAAATCATGAATAATTTTTTAAATACCTATTTAATTTATGTAAAACACTTAAATTTCATTTATTAATTTAAAATAAATTTTATGATCCTATTTATCAAAAATATCATTTCATATTTCAAAAAATAATCACCAATGTGGTTTATTAATTTATTCATAATTCTACAAACCTTATCATATATTTTTCTACCATTGTAATCCCTGATCAGGGCTTATTTTACAGTCATATTTGAATTTATAAATTAATTTAATTCCTTATCTTTGGAATCCTTTTGTTACATCTTTCAGATATTCCTTGAGATAAGATCATGAAACCTAGTTCTTTCCCATGGGGTTTTATCATGTCTACAACCAATGTATGGTTTATTTTCATAATTTTGGAAATACATGTATAATATTTTTTATTCTATAGGTGCAACCAAAATTATATATCAATATAATTAATTGGGTAATATTATCATCTCATGAGATATCATGGTGTGTGTATAATAAACCTAGCAAACCAGGGGAGTGGGCAGTTAGCCTAACCAACTATGTTATATTAATGATGTATGAATCCTTGAATTATTATTATGTTGTAACATTTATGTTTTTTTCTCACTCAAATAATTTCATGCTCTTATGATATGATCATTTTTACTCCATTATCATATGTTATCATTTCTTTATTCTATGATTTCATGATTATGGTAATTTTCTTTATGATATCATGTGATACCTCCCATGTTATACTCTTTTATTATGTTTACCTTAACACGATTTATATATCACCCTTTTCCTTATGTATTTCCCTAGGATATTTTATGGTTTTTGAAGAGGAAATATTGAGTTAGGAGTACTCTAAGTTGATTAAAATAAAGAAATGATGTTATGTTTTAAGATTTTGTATTTATCTGACTAATCCTCTAAAGATAGTAAACCCTAAATCCTTGTATTTTATTTATTATAATATATGTTAAAAGTTATAAAATAATATGTTTTTAAGGTTTATGTTACTATAAATCACCAATCATAGGTTAAATTTGAAGCACCAATAACTATGTGGTTTGCTCAAGCCTCTTCTAGTACTATTATAGAAGTTGGATGAGGGGGTGATGGACTTTGTCACATGAATACCTAGGACTATGAGGATTAAATATGATATGTGGGTATTAATCAATCAATTGAAAAAGTTTACACACTTTTTTCCAATTTGAGAGATGTAGTATGTGGATGATTTAGGTAGAGTTTTCATGTGTTAAATAGTGTAGTTTCATGGTGTTCCTATGAGTATAATATTAGTCCGAGATGCGTGTTTCACACAATACGATTTTATAAATTATTACCGAGAGTATTGGGATAAAAAATAATGCTCAGTGTAGTATATCACCCATAGAAATATGAAAAGTAAAAGAGGATGATCTAAATACTGGAAGATATTCTAAGGGATTATGTACTCGATTTTGGTAGGTCATGGGATAACCATCTGGATCTGGTTGAGTTTGTGTATAATAATATATTTCAAGATTTGATTTAGATAACACCTTTTTTTGGATATTTATAGATAAAAATTTCATTTTACTCCATTTTATCTTGAGTTGAACAAGTCAGTAATGATTGGGTTAGGCCTAATAAAAGAAAATTATGAGTGGTTGAAATTTATGTGAAATAGGTTGGTTACTACTCAGAGTAAGAAGCATTATTATTTTGATTAGAATAAATGAATTTTGTAGTTTTTTATAGGTGACCTGGTCTTCATAAAAGACTCACCTTGGTTAGGGAATCAATGTTTAAGGAAATAAGGGAAACTAACATCTTGGTTTTTTGGTCTATTCAAGATCATGGAATGCATCTAGATGGTGGCTCAATAGTTGAATCTTCCTCCATGACATCGAGGTATGATTGATGTATTTCTTGTGTCATAGATCTATAGGTATGATTTGGACCATGAATGCATTATTGATGGTGATGATGTTAAGTTGTAGGTTGATTTTTAATTTTAGGAACATCAAGTGTAGTTAATAGACCTAAACGAGAAGGTATTTTGTTAAAATATGTGGCCTCTTGTTTTGGTATTGTGGTAGAATGGATAGATATATAAATAGACCTAGTAATGGGAGTAGGATATCTGGGCACAATGGTTAAATTTTCTCAAAGGATACTCCTAAAGATTCTTCTTAGGGATGAGATGTCCTTAGAGGGTAAGTTTGTAATGCTCCTTGATTTTTAGGTGGGATGCTGTTTAATTTAAGCCTAGACATGTTAATTTTACTTATTCCATGTTTTTTGAGGTGTCAGGATGGATCGAGAATGGGTTTAGGAGGAACATTCCTAACCTATAGTTAAAAAGAACGATAGATAGACATTCATGATTTCAAGGTATAATTCACACCACGAATTATCATAACCCCTATTTATTTTCTAATTTCATTCACTCTTTTAGTAGTATATCCACACTTTGAGTGGATTATTAAGCTTTTTTTTAAAAGGTAGCTCTAATTTTTCATGCCGAAACACCCCTTAAGATTACCCCTTCCTACCCTCTTAACTTTTCTAGGAAGTTACTTCTGGAATCCCTCTCTTGGATGAAATTGGATCCTCCTTCCTCCTCTCTCTGTCTTTTGAATTATTGTTCATCCTGTTGGTCTTATATCTTAGTAAAACTAATTTTGTTGTATACTTTTATCTATTTTTCTTTTTTTTCTTCAATTACCTTTTCCCACCACCCTAACATCAAATTTTGGGTCTTCTTTTAGTGTTTCATCATGCCAGTCTTGTTTTGGGTGGGGATTATGGGTGTTTTGGATTCAATGTTTCTAAGGTAGGAAGTCATTTACTAGTTTTTATAGTTTTCATAAATATACATGTGTATTTCTTATTAAGGTTTCATGTGTATCCATATAAAACTTATTCATAATGTGTTAGAGCGACTAGGTATATCTGTATAGATGAGGTAAAACCCTTATATAAGGAGTGAAAATCTTATGTGTTATTTAAGGTGGTTTTGTGACTTGTTTCATAGGTGAATATGGATTTTCTACTTGGGAAAACCGACATTTGGGGAGTCGTTTGAGCTTGCTTTGGGGTAGTCTAACACAGATGGATTATGTATTGGTAGGGATGATATTTCCCCTCAATTTTGATACATTATGTTGATTCATGTTGTTTTTATATATCTACTACTTGATGTTAACTCCCAAGGATCCTCAGAATGGGTTGGCGTATATGTTTAGAACTCCAAAAAAATCATCAATATGGTTTAGGGTGTATGATATGACCTATTAAGAATCATTGAGACAGGTTGGACTGTTTTTTGACCTCTCAATAATCCTTGGGATGGGTTGGAATGATGAGATAACCTCCCATGATTCCTGAAGATGGGTTGGGGTGCTATTGGGGACATTACTTGTGGGATATTCATGGTCCATGGGTTATTCCTTGATATTGTGGATCTAATAGACTATCCATCTGGAATGGTGCTTAAGTAGGTAGGGTCGAAGTTTGTGGTGGCCTAGTTAACACACAATGATCAGATGGGTTTTTCATTTATTTATTCCTTTACCTTTTCATCGATTCATCCACCTTTATACACTTAGTGGAATTATACTAAGGGATCTTTAGTGACATATTGAAGATTTTATTCTCACAACCTACATATGAATCTCTCTGTGCATGTATAATTCATGATCAGAGATCTAGTCAAGGGAAGGGGACATGTGATAAGATACTAAGTTGGTGATGGTGGACTATGATAGAGGTGAGTCAAGACATGTGTTTGGTTATTTTGTAGCTATGCATTTTTTCTCTTTTATAGATTGATCCACCCCATGTGGATATCCCTTTTGATTTTTATAACCTTGTATATTTTATGTCATTTTTTATCATGTTATATTGATGATATTTATTTCTACTATTATTCCACTATTTACATTTATTATGATTTTACCTTAGTTATTTCTTCCATGGTATGTTCTATTTTGATATTCACCTAATACTAAGGGCATAGTCTCCCCATGTATCATTTAAACCCTTGCCACTAGTAATAATCCTCTTGTGTATGAGGAGGTTCACATGAGGTTATGTGGCAACTCAACCAAGAGAAAGTTATTTAGGATGAGGCATCACAATTTTCCTTTATGTAGGAGGGGATATGTGATTTTCTTTCCTCAAGGAAAGTGGATCCTCTTCCTTCTATGATAAGAATTCATTTCACCACCAATATCCATGATCACTTCTTTATTTTTCCCTCCAAGATCTCCCTTAATGTGTTTATTTTATTAGAATCATTACCTGATTTAGTTTGGAATATATGTATTAATATTCTTTGTAATCCCCTAAACTTTTCATATATTCTATATAGAGTTTTCTTATTCATTAATTCCTACAAGATATTATACTATTCCACAACTTGGATAATTCTTCTACAATCTCCTTTTCCTTTTTATAATGATTATAGAATCTTTTGGTGTCCTAGGTAAATAAATTATGATAGGCCTAATATTTTTTGGATAATTTCATTTTTATTTCAATATAGGAATATAATAAATAAAAATATATCAGTATATATTGAAACCATACCATTATTTCTTACAATCAAGGGATATCATAATTAGTGAATTTTTATTATTCAGTGTCAAGAATGGAGTTATAATCATATCAATACTTGTATTGGAATCGTAGGATCCAATATCTGGATGTCATTGGCAGTGACTCTAGTTATTAATTAATTCTATAACACCACTCCATTATGTTATATTTTTATCAAATATCATAGCCATTGATATAGGTTGTATGATACTTTAGGTTATACCTTGGAATTAAGTGATTTATACATACAAAAACATGGATATATCATATGTGGTGATTAAATAATATCCACTAACATGGTTATATCATAAGTGATGGGTTTATTAGGATCAAATAATTATGATTATAGTACTGGAAGACTTAAATAAAACCTAAACCAAGATATTACAAGCTATAAAAAATGAAACTGTGTGTTAAGAAAATGAATATCATGAGTACCTTACATAGACATTAGCCAAATCTATTATCTTTATCCATAAGTTTGATGAATATCACTGAGATTTATCCAAAGTAATCGTTCCACCTAGGTTTATCTTTTGGTTAATGAAAAACCCAATTCTTAGGGTGTGATCATTCATTTTTCCATGGAATGATATATAGTGACCCATACATTCTATAAATATTATTACATGATTTTTAACATAATAATACATTAATTACAAACCAATGATCCTGAATCCTAGTTTCCTTGGAATAATAGGTTAATAATAGATCAAAGTGACACTAAATAAATATTTTTTATTTTATTCTCCATAATGAGATCCTAAATCATTTCAATCTTCTAAATTACATGTGATATCCTAGGGAATATATAGAAAAAAGGGGTGGGATAAAAATCACATTATATAAATTGACCTGATAAGGAAGCATAACATGTGAGTCAAATGTAAAACATGATATGATAATATAGGAGTCACATGAATAATCACAAAGAAGAATAACAAAAATAGAATAGTATCATAAGATCATGGTAATATCAGAAATGTGGAAGAAACATATAACATGACATAAATATGAGTCAATGATAACTTCCTATATAATATTACATAGTAAAAAAAGTCCAATAATGGATTAGGTTTACTCCCTATTCCCATACATGATTTCTCATGGGACTATAAGCATTAAACAATGCATTATAGTGCTATCTGGACACACCCATCATGACATGTTCATGATTTATGTTTTACACATAAGGGAAATCAATCATAATTCATAACATAATAATTACCCATGGAAAGAAAATAGGCTATAGAATCTTGTCTCATATCATAATCAAAGTAAATTTCCTAATGAAGGCATCTGAGAAATGGACATAAGGCATGAATTACCCTATTAAAGGAAGGGAGAATAATATAGTTATACATGTGGGGGACATATATATAGAATTTAAAATCATTAAATAACATTAAAGGTTACTTTTTATGAATATAAATACCTTTAAATATATTAAAAACATTGTTAGGAAAAATAACCATTTAGCTTTGAAAATAACTTTTGGAAAAATAAATGACAGAAAATATTGTGGAAATAATTTTCTTTGAAAATATCCTTTTAAATTTATAAGTAAATTTTTAGGGTAAATAATTTCCATGATTGTGGAAAATAGTGTTTATGTCTTACGTGTTAAAACAAATATTTCTTTCATATTTTCAGTAAATGTTCAAAAGTACCTCGTTAGGAAAATTAAAGAAAAATTCCCTTTAAACCAATTTTTAAAAATTAAAAAAATAGTTAAAAATTAATTTTAATCATAGGATAATAGTAAAAATATTTTTTAAAACATTTTTCAAAAATATGAATATTGAATAAAAGGTATTTTCGATCGAAGAGAGAAATGAAGTCAGATTTCCTTATAAAAATTTTATCATAAATTTTAAGTACCCAAGGTAATAAAATTGGAATATTACATAAAACTTTCATGAATTAATGGTGGATAATAAAATTAAAGGGTTTTATTAGACAATGATCAGTTAATTTCCATCATTGGGAATTCAAGCATAAATAATCTCGGATAAAATGAGATTGAAACATAAACCCTTATTGTTTTGTTAACAATTGAATAATGACTAAAAAGAGATTAAGTAGATGAATTTTGACTTAAAATATCATTAAGTATGAAATATTAATTATATAATATGTAAAAAGGCAGTAGATAAATCACTAAAAATAAATTATGTGTATAAAAGAACATATGTCTCAAAGAAGGAAGTTCTGAGATGAAACCCTTACCTAGAGCTCAAATCTTCACATAAATTCATTATCTTCCTGAATAATAAATTTATGTTAATAATTTAATTTTTTAATAACCTTTTTTATTTTTAATATTCATTTCATTATATTTTTTACCATTTCATATATAATTACTTAACCAATTAATTATACGTTTGACGTTTTGATGATAAATAGATCATAAGACCAAAATCACTTTGGGAAGTCAAATAAGGTCAATGAGATTATCATTTAATAATATCAGTAATGTTAGTAATAAAATAATTAAAATTATTTCACATAAATTATACTTTTTAAACTGACCATAAAATATGGTTTTTAGAAATGAACTATGTTACAATCATGGAGATGGTAGGTTGTACGTATGCATGAGTAATGTTTCTATTTTTCAACGATTATGATGTAAAAAAGGTAAGTTTCATTATATATTAAAAATATTATAATTATATCATAAATACAATATTACCTCTTTAAATACCCTTACACATACCATCCATGCTATGTGGTAATAAAAACAAATTGCATTGCTTCATGAGACAGTAGTCCACCGCACACACGAATGTCGTTATCATTTATTCATTGGATGGTTAGGAAAAATGATATATTTATCTTAACAAATAATTAATATTTCTTGAGTGTAATATATCAATATAAAATTAATCCATATTAACTTCTATGTAAATTCTATGTGAAAAATAAATCGCATCGCTTCGTGAGGCGATAGTCCGCCGTACACATGAGCAACATTATTGTATCCTACACAAAATGAAAATTAAGAAGGTTTATATTGTAACACCTCAAGCTTCTATGGTAAACTTATCTTTGAATAATACATTAGCGTGTGTTGTACGCAACTTCAAGTTCTAACACACCACAACCAATCAAACTAGACGTTATAAATAGTAAAACCCACTTTTTGAAATTTTTTAAATTTTATCTTTCAAAACAGACTTCATTTTTTGGATTAGGAATATCGAAATTAGCTTAGGGTGAATTTTTGGTTTTTTTCTGAAAACATTCAATTTTTGATGAATAGTGAAAATTACTAAATTTTAATTAAAAAACAACTTTTTTAATCAAAATAATTAATAGTAATAAATTATGAATTTGAGTGATTTTAAAGTATAATTAGATTATATTTTTACCATTTAATACAATGTTGGTCATTGGAAATAATTTCACATTTAAATGGGACATAAGCAAGTGACAATCTTTTGATAGTTATTATTTCTTAAAAACACACTTTTCTGTTTTGACAACGAGAATTAATTTTAAATTAATTTCTGCCACTTCTGTGTTTTGAATTTAGAAAAATGGATTCCATATATAATGGATTCCATATTAATTTTAAATTAATTCCATATTTATAATCAGGAGGTACAAATTGTGTAAATATGTAACTTTTATTTTTAGACTTTTTGAATAATTATTTTGGTAAATATTTTATTTACCATGGTTAAAGGGTAAATCCTGTAAATAAGGGTAAAACAATAATATTATAATAAAATTAAATTACCCTAAAATGTGTCCTAAACCTATAGGTTGATACATTTCTGACCATGGGAATATTTGGGTTGATTGTGGGACCTCCTGGAGCCACTTGTAAGTGATAATGACACTTTATATTAATTAAGTTAAAGTAAATACAAAAATGACATAAGCATATATCTTTTAAGAAAACAATTTTTTCATAAGGTAATATATGTTATATTTTTAACTATAAATATTCAATGGAAATATAAAAATATTTCCTACATAATGGTATTTTATTTATAATTTTTAGATATTGAATAATTAAATTTATTTATGACACAATAATGATGCAGTATTTTTCTTATTAATGAAAGAATCAAATAATTGGTATTATAAATGTTAAAATAAATATAATTTGAAAGTTTTGATGAAATTAAATAATTTTATTGGTTAATATGACATGTTAGGATTATGTAAATGAATTTGGTTTGAATTAATAAAATTTTAAGACTTTAACAAAAATAAATTACTAAATAGTTTCAGAATTGACATAAAAGAGTTTTTAAAATAATATTATATTATTAATTTATATTCTACTCTTAAAAATCTAAGGTTCAGAAAAAGGACTTATATAATGATAGGAATATTATTAATGGATCACTTGGAGGTCACTTGTAAGTATATAGTAAGTTTATTAACTATATAATATAAAAATAAAAAGAGACGTGGTAAATGTCAAACTATTTAACTAAGTGTTAAATCAAAAAGATAAAGTTAATATATTGACCCAAAACTATCTAAAACCTAGTGGTTGAGTGGTTTTTGACATATAACCACCTTAAACATTAAATAATATACTTCGGGGCCATTATAAACCGAATATGTATTTATTATAAAATAATATTTCTATCTTTTCCTAAGGTGCCCCTCACCCCTCTTATAAAAGGGCGCTCCCCATTCTCTCAAATTCATACCTTCAAAGATTTTTGGTTCGGCCAAAATCTGACCAAATACCCTCTCAACAGTCCTCCATTTATCCTAGAGGCCTTCCTTTAGTCATAAAGTCAACTTAAGGAGCCATTTTGATCAAATAAAAAGGAAGAACCTGAATAAGAGGTAAAAATATCACCACCTCTTTCAAGTTCCTTTCTTCTTCCACTTCTTCTTTATTTGTTATTTCCATTCTAAAATAATAAATCCAATATCTTTTATATACTGTGGTGTTATTATAAATATGGTACAACCATATTCAGTATTCTATCCATTCTTTGAATGACATGTCACCATACATTCGTACGTACGACTTACCGTCTCCACGTCTTGGTGTAATTGTTATTCAAAACATTATTATTTAGATGGGTATGATAATGATGTGTAATTGAAGAAAATAACAAATATAACATTATAATTATTTTTTATATATGATATACCATCCAATTAGATATTATTTTAATATCAAAAGAATGATATTGTCGCTCGTGCGTACGTACGGACTACCGTCGCCACGAACGCGATGAGATTCATTCCCCATCGTATCCATTCAAGTATAATTTTAATTTTATGGTTAAAAAAATGTTTAAAGACATGATATCATTTTGGATATGAATAATATACAACATATCCATAAAAACACGGCATATGTAACAAAAAATATAAAAGAAAACGAGTAAGTAAACACCCGAAATGACGATAATACTAAGATATTATTAACAAAGAAATGTTAAAAGATCATATATGATATCATATTAATGTATATGATTCTTGTATAATTTAATAACAATTATTTCACCATTATATAAGAAGTTAAACTACCCTCAACCAAGGAAAAGTACAAGGTAGGGTTTTATCTCACAATCTCTTCATTATCCAAGGTTGTTTATACGTAATTATCTACTGGGACCTCTTTATCATCCACATCCATGTTTCTTAAAAATATATTTCAAATAATTCTTACTATTTTATAGAATATGGGTTAAAGTCATTTATACCCTTGTTTTAATTTTTATAAGATATTTATAAAGGAATTTTTCTGTTGTTTTCCAAACAAGGTCCTTTTTAACCTTTTCGACAAAATTAAGGTAAGAATGTCTTTTTAACTTATATGGTGGGTGAAGATACTTTCTATAATTATAAAATCGTTGAATATTCCCTTACAATCATATAAAAATATTTTCAAATTAATTTTTTTTATAATTATGTGACTTTTAAATGATTTTAAAAAAATAGATATTTCTCTAAAATAGTTTGGATTTCATCTATGTCAACATCCTTTGATGGGTTTTAAGCTTATTTAAAGTTGATTTATTATGATACAAAACTTCCATATTGTATTGAAGGTTTTTTGATATGATTGACTGTAGATGTGTTATTTTTATACCATTCATGGTTTATGGATAAAGTATTGACATTTCGTATGCTAGTTTTAATACGAATGTTTATGTTATGTTTAAACCTGTTCATATATGGAATTAATTGGACTTAATATGTGATGGGTGGAGCCTGCTATAGCTCCTCAATGCATCGATAGGTCTCATGAGACAAACTAGTGTCTTAGAATAAGGCCTTGACTATGTGGTGATAGTCTTTCATTATGCCTTCCATCACTATGAAAGTGGTTATTGATATTGTATATGATTAATTCCACTTGTATAATATCCATGTGAATAAGTAAATTCCATTATTTCATTTTATTTCTGCCATATTATTCTGAAGTTCAAGTTTAAAAGGGTTTTGTTTTAGTTATACACCGCCTTAACTGTTTATGCTTATTTATGAATGTTTCTGCTATATTGTTATCCTTACCGGGAATCTGAACTCACCCCTTTATATGTTTTATTTTTTCCAGGATGTGAAGAAGTATTTTATGAATGACTTGCAGGGATAGTATGAGGATATATGAGTGTGTTCCATGGAAAAAATATGTTGTGGTATTTTTTCACTTTATGGTGTAATGTAAACATTATGAATGTATCTAGTGATTCTAAGGCTACTAAACTAATCGTTCTTTAGAGACTTGATCTTTTGTGATCATGAAAAAGTTATTTAATAATGCACCGACTCTGGGTAACTGGGGTCGGGGCATTACAGTTGGTATCAGAGGAAGTTTAGTACAAACCTTAGAAGCTAGATTTAGATAAAATTTGATTAGAGCACATAGACCTAAGATATACTTTGAAAATTAGTAGAGAATAAATTCCCAGAATTTTGGTATTGTAGAGAATTTTTGGGTTTTCTGAGAAATACATCCCTGTTTGGATATGAGCAGGTAGAGGTGGCTCTGGCACAGATGTACCTAGGGGTAAAATCCAAAAACACTGCTTTGAGCTAGACTCGAATGGGAACTGGTGCACAACAACGGGCCTTGCTGCACTCTTGGTTACGACACTCCTGGGGGATATGCTTAATATAATCATAATTTTATTTACAAAACATTATGAAGGGTTTATGATTACATACTTCCTCAAAGAAAACATTTTTATGATTATGGATTACATCTATAAACTATTCAATTTATGTTAAGTGTTTTACAAGTTTTGAATTATGTATTTCGATTCATAAATTGATCTATTTTATTCTATTTTTTAGAAATGGCGCCTAGAGGAAGGAATGGAAACCATATCAATGCACACACTCCATGTAGGGATTTCCCTCCTTCTCAAGATAATTATAGTGGAGTTGGTGATACAACTGGTTCTGATCAGCTTATCACCATAGTGGGATAACTCACTCAGGTTATGAATAATAACCTTACCTGTATGAAGTACCCTGATCCAAAGCGTAGAGGATCAATGTTAGATCACTTCATGAGGTAAAAAACACCAATATTCAATGGGGGTACAAATATACTAGTAGCTGAGAAATGGATAAATTCCTTAGAGAAAATATTCCATGCCTTTGGGAGTAGTGAAAGGGAGAAAGTTATCATGGCAGTTTACCGCATCACTGGAGATGCTGATCAATGGTGGTCATTGATTCAAAACACAAAGGTAGATAATGAGGTATCAAATATGGAATGGGGGGATTTTAAATATATTTTCATAGAAAAATACTTTCCTCATAACCATTGAGCAGATATGGAAATGCAATTTCTGAGTCTGAGACAAAAGGAGGATGATAATGTCACAAAGTATGAGGCTAACATTACAAGATTATCGAGGCATGCTGTAGATTATATACGTAACCTAAGAAGTAAGTTTGATCATTTCTTTGATGGGTTAAAATCATTTCTCCATCGAGCATTAATCTCACAATACTTATTTTCATACGAAGATATTATCTCATGTGCTATCAAGACAGAAAAAGAATTCTCTAAGTCTTACGACTTTAATGAAAATAAAGAGAAGAAGAGATCTTCTGATCACTCTGGAAATGGAAATAAGGGGAAGAAGGGAAAATTTGAATATCTATCCTGCAGTAAATGTGGGAAGAAACACCCCGGTACTTGCTTGAAGGGAATGGGAGTCTGTTACAAGTGTGATGAAAAAGGCCACCAAGATCATGATTACAAGGGGAAGAAAGAAGCTACTGATGTTCAATGCTACAATTATATGGAGATGAGACATTATGAAAATGAATTTCCTAAGAATCAGGGGAACATACCTCAGAAAAGGCCAAGGGATCAAGGCCAAGATTATGTTATCACTACTACTGAGGTAGAAGCTATGAAAGACGCTGTGATAGGTAATTTAATGGTTTCCTCAAGTTTAGAAAATGATTTATTTGATTTTGGATTATCACATTATTTCATATCTTCCCAGTTTTCTAAGAAAATCAGATATTTACAATTTTATTTAACATGGGAGTTGTCAGTCAATACTCCTAAGGGAAGTATCGTTGCAACAACGTTTTGTGAATTAGTCCCCATTAGAGCACATAAATGTTCTTTTTCTGCTGATCTCATCATCATACCCATTATTGAATTTGATATAATCCTCGGTATGGATTGAATTTTAGACCATGATGTGAAGATTTATTATAAGAATAAGGAGGTTGCAATTTAAGAACACCTTATCTTTAGAGCATAATCGTCACCACATAATTCTTATCTAGATCCACCCCCAGTAGCTCAAATAAATTCAATTATTTTCAAGGAAGAAAATGAAATAACTGTGGGTGGGTAAAGGAATTTTCAAATAGAGGATGTACCTATAGTGAAAGAATATTTAGATGTGTTTCCAGAAGATTTACCTGGACATCCTTCAGAACATGAAATTGAGTTTTCCATTGATTTAATTCCTGGTTCAAGGCCTATATCGAAGACCCCATATAGAATGGCCACTGTGGAATTAGTTTAACTAAAGAAACAACTAGAGGAATTGAGTAATAAGGTATTTATTTTCCCTAGTATTTCTCTATGGGGATCCCTTATCCTTTTTGTTAAGAAGAAAGTTGGATATATGAGGTTATGTATCGACTACAGGGAAATCAATGTTATAACAATAAAGAACAAGTATCCCCTACCTCGCATTGATGATTTATTTGACCAAATTAATGGAGCTCAATAATTTTCAAAGATCGAACTTCGATCTGGATACCATCAGTTGTGTGTGAAGAAGGAAGAAATTCCAAAGACAACATTTTGAACAAGGTACAGGCATTACGAGTTTATAGTAATGCCTTTTGGATTGACTAATGAACCCTCTATATTCATGGATCTAATGAACATAGTTTTCAAGGAATATCTCAGTGATTTTATAGTGGTATTTATTGATGATATATTGTTATACTCCAAAAGCTACGAAGATAAGGAAAATCACTTTTGCATTATCCTGAAGATTCGTAGAAGATGCGAATTATATGGGAAGTTTAGCAAGTGTGAATTCTGGATTTAGGAGATTTATTTTATTCTCCATATTGTCTCTAAGGATAGAATTTCCTTTGATCCTTCTAAGACCAAGGCAATCCAAGAATGGCCAGCACAGACGAGTATAACTGAGGTACGCAGTTTTATTCATTTAGCAGGATATTATCGACGTTTCATCCAAAATGTTTCCCGATTGGCTAACCTGTTATCGAAGCTTACACGTAAAGGGGTTAAATTTATTTGAACAAAAGAGTGTGAAGAATGTTTTAAAGAACTAAAGAGAATATTAGTCAATTCTTCTATATTGAATCTACCATTGGGGAATGATGGGTTTTTTATTTATAGTGATGCTTCAAAGAAAGGAATTGGTTGTGTCCTTATGCAAAATGATAGGGATATTGCCTATGCATCATGACAGCTGAAAATTCAAGAGGAAAACTATCCTACTCATGATCTTGATTTAGCTGCTGTAATTTTTGCTTTGATGATTTGGAGACACTATCTCTATGGTGAAGAATTTTAGATTTAAACTGATCCCAAGAGTTTAAAGTATACTTTTTCATAGAAATAACTCAACATGAGGCAAAGGAGATGGCTTAAACTACTCATGAATTATGATTGCACGATATACTACCACCCGAGGAAGGAAAATAAGGTGGAAGATGCTTTGAGAAAAAAGGATCATGGAGTTTTGAACATGATGAGAATTTAAAGGGATTATATTTTCATGGATCTAGTGAAGATGGATATGGGAATTACCATGGAAGGTGAAACATGAATACTTTTTTAAATGGTTGCCAAACCATCTTTACTAGAAAGGATTAAGAGTTCTCAGACCGATGATGAAAAATTTCAAAAGAATATTAATGCTGTGAATAATGGGAGATTGAGTGACTTTGTGTATGAAGAAGGAATTTTGAAATTTGGGAAGAGACTTTGTGTTCGTAATATACCTAATTTAAAAAGGGAATTTTTAGATGATGCTCATAGATCCAATTTCTCTAAACACCCTGGGAGCACTAAGATGTATATAGATTTGAAGGAACATTTTTCGTGGAAAAACATGAAGAGGGAGATTGTTGATTTTGTGTTAATATATAGGGGTTTTCAACAAGTGAAAGCTGGAAGGCAATAGCCTGGAGGAGTCATGAAACCTCTTCCCATACCTGAGTGGAAATAGGATAATATCACGATGGACTTTGTCATGGGACTAAGAAAGACTCTTAGAAGGAACGATGCAATATGATTCATTGTTGATCATCTTACCAAGTCAACAAATTTTCTTTCTATAAGGGAGGATTTACCACTTTAACATCTAGAAAGACTATATATTAATAAAGTTGTGAGACTTCATGGAGTACCCCTATCGATTGTTTCTGATTGTGATCCCCATTTTACTTCAAGATTCTGGAAGAGTCTTTAGAAGGCCTTGGATACTGAACTTCGTTTGAGCACCGCCTACCACCCTCAAACTGATGGACAATTAGAACAGACTATTCAAACCTCAAAAGATATGTTGAGATCATGCTCACTTGAATTTCAAGGTAGGAAGGATCAATATTTACCTCTGGTAGAATTTTCCTATAACAATATCTTTCATTCAAGTATTTAGATGGAACCATATGAAGCGTTATATGGAAAGAGATGTCGCACACCAACCTGTTGGGATTATGTTGGTGAAAGAAAACTCGTAGGACCAGAACTGGTGGAGGAAACGATGGAAAAGGTGAAGGTAATCCAAAACCACATCAAAGCAGCTCAAAGTAAGCAGAAGAGCTATGCTGAAAACCGAAGGAAGGATTTGGAATTTCATATAAGAGATCATGTTTTCTTGAAGTTATATCAATGGAAGTGAGTTATATGTTTTGGTAAAAAAGGTAAATTGAGTCCCAGGTACATCAGACCTTTTGAAATTCTAGAATGAATTGGGGATGTATCTTATCGTTTGGCAATGCCGCCAAGTCTCTCCAAAGTTCACGATGTGTTCCACGTATCACTGTTGAGAAAATACATGCCTGAACCAACGCATGTACTCACCTATGTGGAAGTAAAACTAGAACCTGATCTTTCTAATTGCGAAGATCCCATCAGGATTCATGATACCAGAGAACAGGTGATGAGAAATCGGACGACTCGTCTGGTAAAAGTTCTATGGAGAAACCGTAAGATGGAAGATGCAACGTGGGAACCCAAGAAACTTATGATGAAGAACCACCCGGGTATTTAATGCGTTAGTATTCTAGAAATTTCTAGGATAAAATTATTTGAAGTAGGGGAGAATGTAACACCCCAATCCTCCACTGTATGCTTCTCTTTGAATAATACAATAGCGTGTGTTGTACGCAACTTCGAGTTCTAACACAGCACAACCAATCAAACTAGCTCTTAAGAATAGTAATACCAACTTTTTGAAATTTTATAAATTTTATCTTTCAAAATGGACTTTATTTTTGGATTCTGAATATCAAAATTAGCTTAGGTTGAATTTTTGGTTTATTTTTCTGAAAACTTTCGATTTTTGATGAATAGTGAAAATTACTAAATTCTAATTAAAAAAACTTTTTTAATCAAAATAATTAATAGTGATAAATTATGAATTTGAGTGATTTTAAAGTATAATTAGATTATATTTTCACCATTTAATCCAATTTTGGTCATTAGATATAATTTCACATTTAAACTGGACATAAGGAAGTGTCAATCTTTTGATAGTTATTATTTCTTAAAAACACGCTTTTTTGTTTGGAAAACGAGAATTAATTTTAAATTAATTTATGCCAATTATATGTTTTGAATTTAGAAAAATAGATTCCATATTTATAATAAAGAGGTACAAATTGTGTAAATAGGTAACTTTTATTTTTAGACATTTTGAATAATTACTTCGGTAAATATTTTATTTATCATGGTTAAAGGGTAAATCTGATAAATAAGGGTAAAAATATAATATTATAATAATATTAAATTACGCTAAAACATGTCATAACCCTATTGGTTGATACATGTCCGACTATGGACATATTCGGGTAGATTTGGAGACCCCATTAAGCCACTTGTAAGTGATAAGGACACTTTATATTAGTTAAGTTAAAATAAATACAAAAATGACATAAGCATATATCTTTTAGAAAAAAATTCAAAAAAAGTTATACATGTTATATTTTTTACTATAAATATTCATTATAAAGGTAAAAAAATTTCCTACATAATGGTATTTCATCTATAATTTTTAGACATTTAATAATTAAATTTATTTATGACACAATAATGATGCAGTATTTTCCTTATTAATGAAAGAATGAAATAATTGTTATTATAAATGTTAAAATAAATATAATTTGAAAGTTTTTATGACATACAAGAATTTAATTGGTTAATATTACATGTTAGTATTAATAAATTAATTTGGTTCGAATTAATAAAGTTGTTAAGACGTTAACAAAAATCAATTACTAAATAGTGTCAAAATTGATATAAAAGAGTTTTTAAAACAAATATTATATTACTAATTGATATTCTATTTCTAAAAATATAAGGTTCGGCAAAAGGACTTATATAATGATAGGTGTATCATTAATGGACCACTTTGGGGTCTCTTGTAAGTATATAGTAAGTTTATTAACTATATAATATAAAAATACAAAGAGACACGGTAAATGTCAAACTATTTAACTAAGAGTTAAATAAAAAAGATGAAGTTAATATAGTGACCCAAACCTGTCTAAAACATATTGGTTGAGTGGTGTTTGGACCTATACCTACCTTAAACTTTAAATAATCCACTTTTTAGCCATTAGAATCTGAATATGAATTTATTATAAAATAATATTTCTATCTTTTCCTAAGGTGCCCCCCACCCCTCTTATAAATGGGAACTCTCCCTTCTCTCTAATTAATACCTTCAAAGCCTTTTGGTTCGGCCAAACTCTGCCCAAATACCCTCTCAATAGTCCTACCTTCAACCTAGAGTCCTTCCTTTAGTCATAAATCCAACTTAAGGAACCCTTTTGATGAAAACAAAAGGAATAACCTGAAGAAGAGGTAAAAATATCACCACCTCTTTCAAGTTCCTTTCTTCTTCCACTTCTTCTTTCTTTGTTATTTCCAATATAAAATAATAACTACAATATATTCTATATACTATGATGTTATTATAAATATGGTACAACCATATTCAGTATTCTATCCATCCTTTGAATGACATGTCACCATACATGCGTACGTACGACTTACCGTCTCCACATCGTGGTGTAATTGTTATTCAAAACATTATTATTTGGTTGGGTATGATAATGATGTGTAATTAAAGTAAATAATAAATATAACATTATAATTATTCTGTATATATGATATACCATCCAATTATATATTATTTTAATATCAAAAGAATTATATTGTCTCTCGTGCGTACGTACGGACTACCGTCTCCACGAACACGATGAGATTCATTCCGCATCGTATCCATTCAAGTATACCTATCATTTGATGATTAAAAATAATATTTAAAGATTTGATATAATTTTGAATATGAATAAGATACAACCTATCCATAACAAACACGGATTATGTAACAAAACATATAAAATAAAATGAGTAAGTTGACACCCAAAACGACGATAATACTAATATATTATTAACAAAGCAATGTTAAAAGATCATATATGATATCATATTAATGTATATGATTATTCTATAATTTAATAAAAATTATTTCACCATTATACAGGAGGTTAAACTACCCTCAACCAAGGAAAATTAAAAGGTAAGGGTTTATCTCACAATCTCTTCATTATCCGAGGTTGTTTATACGTAATTATCTACTGGGACCTCTTTATCATCCACATCCTTATTTCTTAAAAATGTATTTCAAATCATTCTTACTATTTTATAGAATATGGGTTAAAGTAATTTATACCCTTGTTTTAATTTTTATAATTTTTTTATAAAATAATCTTTCTGTCGTTTTCTAAACAAGGTCTTTTTTAACCTTTTTGACAGAATTAAGGTAAGAATGTCTTTTTAACTTATACAGAAGGTGAGGCTATTTTCTGCCATTATAAAATCATTGAAGCTTACCTTACATTCTTAAAAGAATATTTTCAAAGTAATTTTTTTATAATTATGTTACTTTTAAATGATTTAAAAAAAGAGATATTTCTCTAAAATAGTTTTAATTTCATCTATGTCAACATCCTTTGATGGATTTTAAGCTTATTTAAAGTTGATTTATTATGATAAAAAAATTTCATATTGTATTGAAGGATTTGTGATATGTTTGACTGTGTATGTGTTATTTTTATACCATTCATGGTTTATAGAGAAAGTATTGACATTTTTTATTCTAGTTTTAATACGAATGTTTATGTTATATGTAAACCTGTTCATATGAGGAATGCATTGGACTTAATAAGTGACGGCTGGAGCCTACTATAGCTCCTCGATGCATCGGTAGGTCACATGAGACAAACTAGTGTCTTGGAATAAGGCATTGAAAAAATCTTATTTGTAGTCTTGGCACAAGGCCTTGACTATGTGGTATGATAGTCTTGAATTATGCATTCTAGCATTATGAAAGTGGTTATTGATATTTCATGTGATTAATTCGACTAGTAGAATATCCATGTGAATAAGTAAATGGAATTATTTCATTTTATTTCCACCATATTATGTTGAAGTTAAAGTTTAAAAGGATTTTGTTTTATTTATACATCGCCTTAACTATTTATGCTTATTTATGAATGTTTCTGCAATATTGTTATCCTTACTGGGCATCTGAGCTCACCCCTTTATATGTTTTACTTTTCCCAGGACGTGAAGAAATATTTTATGAATGACCTGCAGGGATAGTATGAGGGGATATAAGTGTGGTATATAGAGACAAGATGTTGTTGTATTTTTTCATTTTATGAGGTAATGCAAACTTTATGAATGTATCAAGTGATTCCAAGGCTACTAAACTAATCAGTCATTCGAGACTTAATCTTTTGTGATCATGACAATGTTATGTAGTAATGCATCGGCTCTAGGTAACTGGGGTCAGGGTGTTACATATATAATATTATTATTTCAAAAGAATAAATATATAATAAATATCTTATACAAATATTAGATAAATCTTCATATACATTCGAGATAATTGGTGATGAAAAAAAAATATGTTGGTTCACAAGGCGGTAGTCCCCCGTACACATGATCAATGATTTCATTTCCCAATTGAGGAAGAAGGATATAGTTCTAGATCATGAACATAACATAAAAAAATATAATTATATGTAATATAGTGAGTTTATTTTATCATCATGGTTTAAAAATATTTTAATTATGTTGAATAAGAGATAAAGTAAAATGATCAGTTAAGGATGTTACCTTTTTTTCATAAAACTTCTTTAGGTTTTCACAAAAAGCCTTTCTAGGTTGTATTTATGATCAATATAAGGCTTATAATATTATTTGGGGGGGGGGGTAAGAAATGAAGTTATTTGTAATGTTATTGATGAAACTAATGGGTTTTGAAGCATGTAATGTAGTGGGTTAGGGATAAACTTTTATAAGTTGGGGAGAGGTCACAATTGGAATTTTTTAAAAGAAATAATTACAACCATGTTTTTCTATTATCACAAGGATACAAAATAGACCATTTTTAAGATTATAATATATAAGGTATAAATATTACCATAAAATATGAATTGTATAAGATCTACGTCATTTTTAAACCTTATCATTTTAGTTTAAACCCTAGTAAACCCGTTTTTACCTTAACCATGGTAAATAATTTTAAATATTTTCTCTATTGGTTATGATAAAAAAAATTATGTTGATATTATTATATTATATAAATTATTCAGATTAAAAATATATAATACATTTTTACAAATTCAAATCAAATTAGTGATAGAATTGAATTTAAAATTAAACCCATAGGTGTGTCGAAAAATGGTTTTTTAATAAATGAATTTTTAAGGAAAAGATAATCTCATATTAACTATATGATGGGTAATCATAATTAAATAAATTTAAATTAATATATATATATAATTTATAAATTTAACATAAATAAATACTCATTTGGGGTTATTTTAATTATTTAAAATGAAGAAACATTATGCACCTTAAAACAGTTTTCATAAAAAGTGTTTTAAAGCCTAAAAATAAACTTATACTAAAATATAGAATAAATATGATTTAAATATAATTAATTGTTTTTTATATAATCAAATAATACTTACGTTAATTTTAAATAAAATAAAATTAATAATGGGACTTAATTTATTAAAAAGAAATGAAAATGTTATAAAAATGTGTATTTTTAACTATTAAATGAGAAATTAATAATTTCCGAAAACCCCCAAAATTTAACTATATGTTAATATATGTATAAATATTTAAAAAATAATATTAATTTTTAAAATAAAATTTCTAAAAAATTTTAACATTCATTTTAAATTTTGTGTGCAAAGCACGACTAAACTGTATTTTAGAAAAATACATTTTTTTCTGAAAAGATTTTTTTTCAAATGGTTATTATTTATTTATAGTATATAGATAACCATTGAATTTATTTTATATACGTGTAAAACATATAATTTTCTTAATTTATTTTTTCCTTTTCATACCCACTAATTTAACAGATAGGTTATGATGATATACTATACTACGACTTATTTACATTTGGGGTTGTGTGTTTCACAAGCTATTGAAGAGATTGAATTTATTTATAAAGAAATATATCATAGAATATCAGGGTGTTATATTCACATATAAAATTGGTGTTTTGTGTCATATATACTATCGAACCTGATGTTCCTCTTTTAAAATCACCAGGTGTTAGATTCTACCCCCTTAAATAAATTATGCCATCAAAATTTAATCTTGATCTCGAAAAACTAGGGTTTGACATTTGAAACATTATTTATGAAAAAATACACTTCATAAAAATTGTTAATATAAGTTTATCTTAAAAATAGGGAAAATGAAATATGAATGTCATCACCTAACTATGTTTCTACATGGGAGAAAATTGGTGGTCATTAAATTTATGGTCATAGAAGAATAACATAAATAATTATAGAGAGTGGTAAAGATCATTGATCACAAGAATGTAAATGATCATGAAAAATTAAACAACTACACAACCATAAATATGTGATGAATTAAAAAACCGTTGATTCATAATACATAAAGTTAATATGATAATTTTTTTGTTTGATGATACCTTATCTAGATTTGAGGGATCCATTTACCATCTAGACTAATTATATAAGAAAATATATTTACTTGAAAAGTATAATTTAATCCATTTTTCATTTCCACCATAATATCATATTTTCTTTAAATGATAAGAATTTAAGATTTATTTTTCAATATTGAATCTCTAAAATAAACTAATAATAGATCAAATAATCCCTAAAATAATAACGATCTATTACTATTGCCTTTACTAAAACCAAAATGGTTACTAAATGTTTTCCCACATATTACATTAATCCATAATACCTAAATAGTCACTCACAATGTTCAAATTAATTAATTCCATAAGTGTCAATTTTTAAAACCCTTCAGCTTACATGTCCAAAAATTTAATATCATTCCTGCAAAATAATACAGTAGGTTAAAACTAAATGTTATATATACTTCAACCCTATAAAATTCTCTTGAAATATCATTAGTCACCTTAAAAATATTTGATCAACATAGTATTTATTCATTTAATAATTTTTGTAAAAATACTATCATATTAACCAGTACATTACGTATACAAGAGGTATGTGTTACACTATTATCACCCTTTGTTTGTGGGTTGAATCCCTATGGACTTTCTAGATGTGATAAGTTATCACCCAACTTGTGGGTTTTCCTTCTTCTAAAACTATATTAAAATAAATCATATAAAATTCCCAAAAATATATCAAGCATACTCAAAAAAAAATTAATAATAAAATATATTTTTAACCACTAAACCCTTCTAGACATATTATAATTCTTCACAAAATATCACCTTACAATTAAATTACCCTTCTTGGTCATTATTACTATTCAATATAATCTTGTAAAATCCATAAAGAAAAAATACTGTAGAAGGATCCCTAGAAGTTCCATTATTATTATAACTAAAATACCATTGATAAAAAA
The DNA here is from genome assembly GCA_963277665.1 of Viscum album. Classification (NCBI taxonomy): domain Eukaryota; kingdom Viridiplantae; phylum Streptophyta; class Magnoliopsida; order Santalales; family Viscaceae; genus Viscum; species Viscum album. Next base: position 14,885,486 of record OY728119.1, read on the forward strand.
CACATCTACATAATAATTATTAGATCCCCATGGGTTAATACTTCACCTTAATTATTGGTTCAATATAGTTCCTTCCTTGGTCTAGGGGATAACCCTTAGATTATGGAATTGGATTAGATAATTCCCAAGTACCCCACAAACAATTCATCAAATTATTTGGAAATTCATTTCTCTATGTCATTTATCTACACATATAAAACATATTCACTTCTATTTGAGATATTATTCTAGGTTATTCTTCCCACATTCTCTATATATAAGAAATTTAATCTCCTTTTCTTTTTCATTTTTAGAACATGAAATTCCACGAGACTCCATACTTATCTTCTTTGATGTGTTTGGAAATTAAATTATGTTCTACTATTTTATCATAATTCGACATAGCTTATTTTTCATGATCACAAGATTTCTAACCATAATTCCCATTAATTTTTGAAGCTTATTTGGGAATTAATTACATTTAACATCACATTTTTTGTCATTATTATTTCTAATATTTCCCATCATTAACTAAAATGATTAAAATAAAAAATATGAGAATAAATTAACATACCAAATGGAATATTATAAACCTAGAAAGAATAACTTATAAATGATAAGTATTTACTAACTTATTGGCCAGTATTTTGCAATCTAGGTTATCAATAGTAATGATTACTATAAGGTTTTATAACCTAAAAATTCATTTAATTCATTCATAATGGTTTATAAAGAGTTTTTGAATTTCCAAATAATATCCCCTAGTAATGTCAAACCAGGTGCATAGTAATGGACATTTTCATGTACTAGGTAACGCTCGAGTCAAGCCTGCAATTATTTTATTGAGTTATTACCCCAAGGAACATCTATCCAATAACCATGTCCACTTGTAGTATCCAGATAGGGATTTAATTTCTCAAAAACCACTTTATCTATACTTAAACAATAGTTAATGATATTTTCTGATACTTAGTCTTATCCTTAGACTTATCCCTAGGGTTCTCACTAAAGTGTTCTCATCCTAGTTTCCAAAGGATAACTAAAAAAGTTCTCTGATACAAATAGAATGAACAATTCCTTTTAAAAAAATTATTACATGATTTTTAACATAAACATAAATTAATTATAACCCAAAGTTCATGAGGCCCAGTGTCCTTGGATGACTAGGTTTAGAATACATCAAAGTGATAATAACAATAAAACTTTTTATTTTATTCTCCATAATGAGATTCTAAATCATTTTGAGCTCCTAAAATACATGGGATAACTTAGGGAATACATATAAAAAAGGGGTAAGCTAAAAATATTAGTAAAGAAATAAACCAAATACGGTAATATAACATGTGAGTCAAAGGTATAACATGACATCATAAAAAGGCGGCACTTGAGTAATCACATAGAATCATAACATAAAGGCAATGATATCATAAGATTACAGTGACATTGTAAACATAGAACAAATATATAATAAGAAATAAACATGAGTCAAGGCTAACTTCCTAGACAATATCACATGGAATACATGTACCATAAATGGATTATGTTTACTCCAAAATCCCATACATAATGTATCATGAGACTACAAAAATTACCCAATGAGTTAGAGTGATATATAAGAGCACCAGTCATAACATGTTCATGTTATATGTGTTCCACATATGGTAATTCAATCATAATAAAGAAGGTAAGAATTTTTTATGGAAAGAAAATGGGTTACCTTATCTTGTATCATATTGTAAAAATGTAAATTTCGTAATTAAGTAATTTGATAAATGAAAATAAGGATGTATTAACCCATAAAATAAAGGTGGAGTAAGATAGGTATACATGTGGGGAACATATATACATAATTTATAAGCATTATATAACATTAAATGTTGTTTTAATTGATGAATATAAATACCTTTAAAAAGGTTTCAAATATTCTTGATGGAAACAAAATTTCCACTTTGAAAATCACTTTTCAAAAAATAAATTTCAAAATGATATTGTGAAAATAATTTTCTTTGAAAATATCATTATAAATTTATAAAGGAATATGAAAGGAAAATAATGTTCATGACATCAGAAAATATAGTTTATGTTGTACACATTAAAACAAATATTCCTTTTACATTTTCAGTAAATGTTAAAAAGTACCTTGTTCGGTAAATGAAAGGAAGATTCATTTTAATTTTTTTTTAAATTATAAAATGGGTAAAAATTAATTATTGAAATTAGAGAATAATAGTAAAAAATTGAAAACATTTTTTGAAAACATTGGTAGGAAAGAAAATGGATTTTTAACTAAAGATATGTATGAGGTCTGATTTAATTAAAAAAATATCAATAATTTTAATTACCAAAGAGAGGAAATGGTAATATTACTTGAAAATTTCATGAATAAATAGAGAATAATAAAATTAAAGGTTTTTATTAGATAATGATAAGATAATTACATATAATGAAAATTCAAACATAAATAATCCCAAATGAAATGTGATCGAAACATAAACCCTTATCGATTTTGTAACATTTGAATAATAACTCTAATGGATTAATTAGATTAATTGTGACATAAAATATCATAAAGTATAAAATATGTTTGATATAATATGTAAATGGTAAGTATATAAACCATTAAAATGAAATTAAGTGTATAAAATAACATGTGTCTCAAATAAATAAGTTTTGAGACAAAACCTTTACTTCGATCTTTAATCATCACATGCATTCTTTATTTCCATGAAAAATAAAATTAAGTTTATTATTTCATTACTCAAGAACATTTTTTATTTTTTTAATTCTTTTTATTTTATTTTTTACCATGTTATATTCAATTACCTATGAAATTAATTATATATTAGACTTTTTGATGATAAATGGCTCATATGACTATAATCACTATAGAAAGTTGACTAAGGTCAAAGAGATTATTATTTAATCATATAAAAAATGTTAAAAATTAAATAATTATAGTTTTTATACATAAATTATACTTTTAAATCCAACTATAAAATATGGTTATGAAAAATAAACTACGATACAGTCATGGAGACGATAGGTATTACACATGCATGAGTAACGTCTTCATTTTAAATGTTCATTATTTTATTAAGTAAGTGATATTTTATATTTAAAATATGATAATTATATAATAAATATAATATTATTTCTTCAAATACCCTTAAAAATACCATCCATGTGATGTGGTAATAAAAACGAATCACATCGCTTCTTGAGGTGGTAGCCCGCCATACACACGAATGACATTATAATTTACTCAATGGATGGTAAGGTAAGAAAGTATATGATATATTTATTTTCTATAATTATTAATAGTTAAAAAATATCATATATAAACATAAAATTAATCCTTATTACATTCCATGTAAATCTTAAGTGAAAAATGTATCTCATCACTTCGTAAGGCGATAGTCCTCCGTACACACAAACGATGTTGTCATATTCTCCATCGAATTGCAATTAAGAAAGTATATGTGACTTTATAATTTTAGAGGAATAATTATATCATAAATATAATATATAATAATTATATATTTCATTATATCCATCTATGTTAATCCCTTATGGAAAACAAATTATGTCAGTTTGTGAGGCGGTAGTCCGCTATCCCCATGATCAACAATTTCGTTTCCCAATTGAGGAAGGAAGAGATGGTTGTAGATCATACACTTGACATAAAAAAAATATTATTATATTTAAGATTATTATGTTATTAAATCAAAATGTTTTAACTAGATTTTAATTATTAGGATGAAGAAATAAAATAAAATGCTCGGTTAAGGATGATGCCTCTTTTTCAGACAACTTCTTTAGGTTTGCACCAAAATCCTTTCTAGGTTCCCTTTATGATCAAGAAAAGTTTTAAAGATGAGGTTAGGGAATTAAAAATTTTACTTAGTTATGTATTTTCCAAACTAATGTTTTATGTAAGTGTGTAATTGAGAGGAGATGAGGTGGCATTTTATAAGTAGGGGAGATGACACATTCATAATTTTTGAAAAGAAAGATTTACACCCACTTTTTTATCATGAAATAAGGCTCTAAAATGGATAAATTTTTAACCTTAAAAGATATAGTGTATTAATATTACTATTAAATAGGAATTTTAATTTTTTTTGTGTCATTTATAAACCTTATCTATTTAGTTTAATCCCCTAGTAAACCTATTTTTACCTTAACCATGGTATATAATTTTTATTGTTTTCACTATACATTATGGTAAGAAATTATGTTTACCTTATTATATAATATAAATTATTATAAATCTAAAAATAGAATCAATTTTTAAAAATTCAAATCACATAAACAGATTTTTTATATTTAAAATTAAACCTAGAGATGTGTCGAAAAAACAGGTTTTCAAGAAATGAATTCTTAATGAAAAATGATCTCTTATTAAATCTATAAAAAGTAATAATAGTTACATTAATTTAAATTAATATTTATACACATATAATATAAAATTTTAATTTAAATAATTTATCATTTGATATTATTTAAATTATTTAAAATTGAGAAACATTATGCACTTTAAAACAGTTTCTAGAAAAAAAATGTTTTAAAGCTTACAAATAAACATTACTAAAATCTAATATTAAGATTATTTATATTTAATTAATTTGATTTAACATAAATAAATAATAATAATGTTAATTTTAAATCATATTAATAGAATAGAGGGAATTTATTTATTGAAAATAAATGAAAATATTATAAAAATTAGTATTTTCACTATTCAAAGAAAAAATAATATTTTTCAAAAAATAAAAAAATTTCACAAAAATTTAATATAAATATCATGATTTAAAAAATTATTTTAATTTTGAAAATAAATTTTATAAATTTATTAAAAATTTATTTTAAATTATATTCACAAAACGTGATAAAACCTCATTTAAGAAAAAAGGTTTTTTAGAAAGCATTTCATTTTTATTTCGAATGGTTCTTCTTATTTTTTAATCAGTAGATAACCATTGAGTTTAATTTATACACATGTAAATAATATTTTTTTCATATTTTAGTTAGTTATATTCATACTCTTTAATTTAACATCTTGGTTATGATGGTATAAAATATTATGATACATTTAGATTTGAGGTTTGTGTTCTTCAAGCTATCGAAGAGATTTAATTTATTTAAAAATAAATATTTTATAAAGTCTCAAGGTGTTGAATTATCCTATAATATTTTTTTTAATTTCACAAATTCTATCAAACATGATGTTCGAATTTTAAAATCTCGGGGCATTACATGCTTGTACCTCTTGAAGTAAAGGAAGAAGAAGGATAGATATTTGGCTTGGAGAATTAATAGTAGTCACACAAGTTTGGATGAAGTACTATTATCATGGAATGACCTTATTTATATTAGCCTTAGATATTTTATTTTATCCTTCCAGGAATTTAATCTAATGTTATTAAATTTTCAAGTAATTCTTATAATTGAAATATTTGTAATCCCTCGACCAATCATGCATTTAACACTTAAATAAAATTTATTCTCTAAAAAATTTATATATTAATAATATAATTATATAGAATATATCTAAAAATTAAAAATTAACATTAAACCTTGATGATTAATCACAAAATAAGATTCACACAAATCAATTTATTATGATATCAAAATATTATGTTATATGATATAACAAGGTAAACAATAATAAGATATCCTTTATATATAAAATGATAAAACCTAATGGTATATGATATTATTTTTTCTTAGATGTCTTAAAATATGATTTACGTTTATCTTATAGTACGATATATACCAATATAATTATGTTTTTATTTGGATTCTGTGTACATCTCTCCCAATCAATCATTTTAACTAAATCCATATAGACTTTTATGCCACTTTACCTTAAATTGTATCATATAAAATATCTTTTTAAGCCATATAAAAAACTACTTGTGAAAATTTCTCAAAAAACTTTTATAAAGTTATCATTAACTTAAACTTTTATTACATAATTATAATACTTCATGAATTTACATTCAAAAAAATTTAGATAAACTATAACTTTTTTAATGAAAATCTATAAATTTCATAAAAATTAATCCTTGTTCAACCTACCACAAAAGTTAACCCCAGGAGACTTCATGGAATTGAAACAACTATGAATCCAAAAATTCTTAAATTTGATTAAAGTGTATCCTACATAAAATAATTTGTACTAATAAAAATATAAATGTATTTTAGATGATATAAATTAAAGAAATATATCTTAGTACCTATTATAGAGACCTAGATATTTCATTTATTCCCTTTGAATATTTTTAATAACATTTATTATGGTGGTAACACGACTTTTTTAAGTGTTTCTAGTATTTAATTTGTTTTAATATTTTTATATATTTTATTTTTAGCTCATGCATTAAAACAATTAATATATCATAAATAGAGTCCAAAATAGATACTTTGACACTATTGTTTTCTCCAGTATAAAGGATTTTACCTAGGTGAGGTATAATTTTTCTTGGGATTATGTGGTGAGTTTGGACCCATTTCAGTACTTTTTTATAAAATTCTATAAGGAAAACCCTAAACCCTAATATTTTATCTATAAATATATTCTTAATATATTTTTAATGAGACAATACATAATTAGTGACTGAAATCCATTATATTATTATCATGGAATTTTTCTTTATTTATGGAGGCATCAATAACATTCACCAATTTTACTCTAGATTATCAAAGATTTAGAAGAATCACCATGGGTAGAGAATTTTGTCATGTTTACATTCCTCTATAGTCATTCTTGATGAAATATAAATTCTAAATTTTATAAAGACCACAACATAAATAATTATTCAAACTCATTCCTGAATTATGTTTGATTAACAATATTATTTTTAAACATTTCCTTTAATTTTTCATTCCCTTCATAGTCAAACATGTGATAAAACTTTTGAGTGGCCAGAATCAAACCATCCTCAAATCCTCTCCTTCCCTTTAACATCCGATTCCCCTTTCTATAATAAATGATCATGGTTTGACTTCGATTTGGACTATAGTTCAACGATTAATATTTGGGATGGAAATATGACAAATGATGGAGATAAGGGTACTAGCTTGGTCATAAAAATAGTGAAGGGGTGCATATGATGTGGAATAATGATGATAAGATCACATAAAAGGATCCTCAATGGTGGATTAGTCATGGTTTTGATGGAGGATGATGTATCTAGTGTGATTTTTTGACAATAGAGAAATAAAGATTATAAAAGTGGCATGAGATAACACCATTTTAGATAAAATACCATTATTATGTGATATATAATTCATTGGGAATATAAGATGATGGAAATGGGTAGACACCGTGGCTAGAATTATGAGTAAATTGGGTTTTCATATGTTTAAGATGAAACCAAAATATGAGTAACCGTCAGGGAATATGAACATGATATCATTATGCATCATATTAATTAGGTTTTTAAGGTATATTAATAGTATATTTAATACCCTAGGTCATATCTCAATGTTTTTTGATGTTTTTAGAGTGATTATATTTATAGTTTGTATAAAAAGGAAATAAAAAACATGGGTTTTATAATATTTTAAAAATAGAAATGAAGTAATTTCAATAAAGAAATGTAATTTTTAAAATAAATTGGATTTTGAAATATATGTAATAAAGTGATCATTATTATGTTTAAAAACCTCTTGGATAGGTCTTTACTCTTATATGATTATTAGGTATTTCTATAATTCTTTGGTTGAGGGTTCACCAAGATCTCAATTACCCTCTAACCGTTTAAATAAATGAATGTTGAAATACACATTGAAATAAAAAATATATAGTAAATTTATAACCTATATTAATGTTAAAAAAATAACAAAGAATATCAGAACCTAAATATTTAGGAAATAAAATTATTCTTGGGTATTCTAATCCAAAAAAAGTCACACACTTAAAATTTCACATTGATCGATAATGAAATAAAAAGTGTTTCATTAAAATGAACCATAATAATGAAAAAATATATGATACATATAAATGAACCATTTAAAACAAAAAATACACTAAAATAGTAGAAAAGTATGTTATGTAATTAACTCTTCAAGTGTGTATCTCCCTTGCAATGATCAACCATAGTTTAGCTCTCCATCGAGAGGAGGAGGAGGCTTGTATAGAACTATTCCTTCATCCAAGCTCCCATATAAGAATAATAAGTTCATAAATTTCTTGGATGATGTGAGGAATCAATTAGAAATTAAAAATGAAATTTTTTAAATCTATTTTATTAACTTATAAATGAGGTTTCTAAGGTTCCAATTTATAGATAATTAGAGGTAGTTATTTTTTCACATAGATTTAACAATACCACTTGTAGCTCATTTTTGGGAAACTAAACGACCTTATTTATACTTTAAAAAAACTAGAGAAACAATGGATAGAGTAGTTAATATCTCAAAGTAAAATTTATTATCCAATTTAGTTTTATAATGGGAGATATATTAAAAATACCCATCTATACTATTTACTTCATTCAGTTTCAAATTTCTGAATAGATCACTTCATTTGTGCCGTTAGATGAAAGAATTGGGATTTTTTATCTTCCAATATAGTGTATAACACATAGTTAGGAATGTGTAAACCAAATATGATCCCAATTGGTTTGAAATATTTTTATGAGTTTTAAAATAAAGGCACATATAGTCTTGGGATTCTATGAAATTTTTGACCATTTTTATTGAACTTCATCTTAGGCAATCAAAATCACCTCTATATATAATGAAAAAATAAAAAAAATTGAAGTTAATTTTTTTAAAAATATATAACATTAATTAATTGAATAAAATTAAAATTTTAATTTATTATTAAATTGGTAAATTATAATATGAAAATAGCTTAACATAATGGTGTGAGGGTGGAATATAATAGTAAATTGTGATGTGATCGCACCCCCACTTTTGAACATTTTCACTCCTAGGAAAATTAACACTATTGAAAACGATGTATGAAGATTTTCCTAAGTTCACAAAGATTTAAAATTAAGTAGAACATTAATTAACGGTATTAATACAATCAAATTAAGAACCACACCATGTATCTAATCTCAATAAGATTAGAAAGAAATGTGACATAAATTATATTAGAACAAAAGTTAAGGAGGTGTCTGATATTTTTATATAGAAAGAAATCCATGAGTCAACCATACCATTAAATCCCCACATGAGTGTGTGACTAACATTTTATGATAATATTTACACATTATATCTAGTAATAATAGGTATTTTAAATTTCATTGATTTCCCAATTCTTTTTACCGAACCTATTGTATACCCTTTGTAATCAAATTTCACAACCCACTCTATAATACCCAGATATTTTAGTATGTGTTTTATTTTAAATAAATACTATATTTATGATCTTTTATCACATCAAAAATTGAAATAAAATGAACCTAAATATATTTTATTACAATGAAAGATAAAAATTAATACATTATGAGAATAAAATTTAAAATGTCATTAAGAAAATTACAAGAAATGTAAAACCTCAAGTAAATAAAAATATTAATAAATAATTAAAATGATTTATTATAATTTTTATATTATTTAAATATTATTATTATTTTAAATAATTATCTGTTATAATACCAATTTATTGAATAAATTTAATGGTTATAAGATAAATAATTAATGGGATGTGATTAAAATCATTTTAATTAAAAAAGGAACATTTTTCAAAGAATTGTATTTTAATATAGATTCTTTATTTTTATATTAATCAATTAAATTAAAAACTTGTAGAATATTATGATAATAATGTGTTTAAATTTACAAGAAAATAGATTTAAACTGAATTAATTAATAATTAATATCAAATTATATTAAGAATAATTAATATTTAAAAAGTAATTTTCATTCATAAGAATAGTTTTTCATTATATTATATGTTTTAATTTTAAAGTTAAATTCCAAAATTTTAGAATATTTATTTGATAAAAAGGAAATCATTTTTTGAATCAACAATTAAAAATTATATTAGGGTAAAATTTTAAGACTTTTCAAAAAAGGTTGTTTTTTTGCAAATAGTAAGAAATACAATTTTTTAAAATACCACAAAATTTATGACATTATCAAGAAGTAAGAATGAATTTAAAGTTTATTAAACCATTTTCACAACCAAATATGTATTTTAGGATAAAAATAATTTATTTAAAACCAATATTCTAAATTTATAAATCTATGTTTTATGTTTTGGAAACTATGTTATATTTTATGCCAATAAAAAACTATTATTGATTCTTTACCTTTAAATAAGTATTTAAAATATTCCATCCTATTTTATCTTGGTTTTAAAGTCAAATATCACCCATTTATTTAATTATAAATGAATAAATTTCTTAGGAATCAATATTTTAAAAATTCTTTTCCTAAATGATAAAATAGTCAATATCTTAACCCCAAAATATCCCTACTTAATTATAAATATATTTTCTCAATTCAATTAGAAAATATCATCCCATTTGCTTATCAAATCCCAATAACCACCCATGTATCCTATATTACACCTCATATTACCCTTAGTTATGTTCTTAAGTTACCCAATAGAAAGCCTTCAAGGATTATACAAAGTAGTAAATATTCAATAAATAGGTAACCCCAATTATCTTTAATTATTTTTCTCAATTTTCTTATTTCTACTCCCCAAATATCTATCTCTATCTACACTCTTTTAACACATCTAGATGATGGTTGGTCTCATATTCCTTGGAGGATGTTTTAAATATTTTCTTTTCACCGCCTAAATGGATGATTAGTGTGGAATATTTAATATAAATATATTTTTAGGTATTATATGATTTTTTAAATAATTGATTCAAAATTATAAATTAAAAATAATAAAAATCATGAATTCAAAGTAAAATGACATAGTTTAAAAGAAAATATATCTTTAATCTGTTTTCTCTTTAAATGAATTTGTAATAAATAAATTCTAATGATTATGAATAATCAAGATTGAAAAAAAGAATATAATTCAATTAGGAATTCATCTTCTAATAAACATAATTTTATTATAAGGAGGAATAAACATGATGAAATAAAATGAGATATGTGGTAGGGGTTCTTTGTCTCGATTTCCATTACTTGTGACACATTTCATATTGTGTATCATTTATTATTTTATATGATGTAATTAATGCAATATTTTCTTTATTTATAATTAAACTTTTATTTTATGGTATTTTGAAGTATATATCATGATCTTATTTTTTTGTTCTTCTCTTTTATAGAATACCAAAGTCGTAAGGGTTTCTTGCCTAATAATTTTCTTCTTTGAGACATATTTTCTATCAGGAACCTATTTTATTTTATATGATGTAATAATACCTATTTAAATATCACATCATGATTTTTTCTTTATTAATAGTATTTTATGTTCCAATTCAACTTTTCTCTTTCAAGGGGTTTGGATTCAAGGGTTACCAATTTTGCAGGGGTTTTGTCGACCCAATTTAGTATTCATTAGGTCTTAAATATTTTTCCTTGATCATACTTTTCTAAGTTTATTTTATTCTATGATATATATATTATATATGGTATCTTAAATTTATATCTATGAAAATTAAATATTTATATGAAAATATTCTTCTTTGATATATTTTATTCTCTATAAAAATATGATGTTGTTAAGAAAAATTCGCATCATTTCAAATGATTATTTTTATACCATGTACATATTATTTATTATGTTTCAAAAAATGTATTCTATATACTTAAATGATCACTAAAGTGCATTTTAAATTATCTTTGAATTTATTTAAAAAGGTTTAAGAGGAATTTTCATAACATTTTTTCTATAGTTGTTGTTTTTTATTTTCATTACAAAAGTGTGAATAGAAGCACATTTTTAACATTTACCATATGAGTGAATTTTCCTAATTTTATAACCATTATTATTTTTGAATATTAATTTATAGGTATCCATGAATTTTCATAGTAATCACTATACCTTTTTTTTCAATTTTTTATTTTAATAACAATGGTTAACATTTAAAAAAATAAAGGGATTTAAGTACACTTATATATATATATATATTTATCTCCCGCTCTAGAATTCATATCTTTAACATTATTTATTTTTATGTTTTAAATATTTGGTATTATTTAGAATTAATTTTTTAGATTTTCTCTTTTTTTCCCTTTGAAATTAATTTTTGAAACGACTTATAATTTTTCTTTAACAACCATCATACAAAAGATTTGTGATTTTTTTATAATTTTACTACTATTTTAATCTAAAACTATAAAATATGTATATAATTTAGAGTTATGTTTCAGTTATTTACTTCTAAATGATCCAATGAGTCTACAGTTCATACCCCACCTTGTTCATAAGGGTTATGTTCTCTATCACTCTTCATCTCCCTTTTGAATTTATTTTTCCCCTTAGAGTCCATGTGCTATAATATCATGGATATATTTTATATCATTTCCACTATTTATATATTTAATTTTATAGTATTGAAATACCTTTATACTCATTATGATATAAGGTTTTAGTTTTTATGGGACTTACCAATAATGTTATTCCATTTATTAACTAGGTAAAAATTTACTTTCTGTATACTTGTTATTTCAATATAGATGATTATTGTTTACTAAGGAATATTAATTATGTATTGTGTTCTTTATTCATTCCTTTTATATGATGAATTCATTAAAATTATTATGTTATTGGTTGGTCCTATAATTATATATCCTCTGAATTCATCTATAGGTATCATGAGACAAACTAACTTGGTTATTTATTATATGCCTTACCATTTTATGTATGATGTCTTGGAACAAGGCATGGACAATAACATTAAGATGCCCAACATTATCAATTTCATCACTATGAAATCAGTTTTTATTTTCCATGTGATTATTTATATTTTATGTTATCCCTAGATATATTTCATTCTCATGATAATAGTGAAATGGAATTATTTGATTATTATTTATTTCTACCGTATTATTCATGTTTTATTTATTATTTTATAGTTTCTGATGTATGACACCCATCACTAATCATTTTATTTCACCGTTTTTAATTCTTCCATTTCCTAGGTATATTATTAAGAGTATTATTCATCATGTATGTTTAATGTTATCATGTGTTGATAATTTTTAGGGAGATTCTAAAGACTTATTGAAAAATAAGGAATCCATTATTTAATGAAAAACATTTCTATTTAGAGGAAAAAATATAGTTTTGGTTTGTTAAGGTTATTTATTAATTATATAAAGCACTAAACCAAAATGAAATTGATTATATAAGTGAATAAATATTTTTTATGTATACTGAAATTATAGATGGTTAAGTTTAGGTCACCTTGGTCGGTATCAAAACCAGTTTTCAAAGGATATTTTATTTAACCCTAGATCCATAAGTGTGGGTTTGGGGAAACATAGTTTTTATCAAATAAAGGTTTAGATAAATTTAAGAGTTACGATTATATTATAATTGAATGGTTTATGATTTTGGGATACCATTAGGTAATAATAATTTTAAGGTTTATCATTAGTTTAAATGTATGGATACCCTTTTGAGGTCTTGTGTGATTGGTTTTTAATGTGATTAAGTATATTTTAAGTTTTTATCGTGTTTTCAGAAGGATACATGATCAAGGTATATTTATCCCTTAAGGATGGTATTTAATTTTATGTTAAGGAAATTTAGGTTATTTTTCTAAACAATTAATATCTTTTTGGGTATATATATTAATAATTTATATATTGACTCATATGCAATTAATTTTTTAGGGGATAAAGGTTAAGTTGACTTATGGACCCATAAGTTTCCCGGAATTTTTGTTTTGGAATGTATTGAGAAAGATATTGAAAATTTTATGTTTACTTATTATTAGGAGTTTGGACTAGAATACATTAGTATAATCCCAAGAGATAAATCTAAATATAAGAAAACATCTTAAAACATTGGTTAAGTAAAGAGTGTGTGGTTTTATAGTAATGAAATATCTATCTGGATACTAAAAGTGGACATAGGATCTTGATATTATGCTTCTAGAGGTAATAACCTTGAAAATAGTTGATTGGACATTAACACGGTCTTCACATGGTACAAAAAAGAGGTCCTAATTATATACCTAGTTTTATACTCATAGGGGATATAATTTGGATGTTTCACATTATATTTACAAACCATTATGAAAGACTTGAATACATTTTTATATCATGATCCATGAATATATTAAGAATACCATCATCTATTTTCATCATTGATATAAATTAAAATCATGATGATATAATTTATTTGGGGGGGAGAGCATAACACCTTGTTTTTTTTATTTTGAGTTTTCATTTAAATAAATACAATGTTGAATAGATTTTATCACATGGTACACAAAACTAAATTTAAATATGATGATTTTTATTATAATATAATATAAAAATTAATTAATCATGAGAATAAAATAATAAATATCATTAACAAAAATTATAGGTAGCATCAAACTTGATGTAAATAAAAATAGTAAATAATTAAAATGGTTTAATCTAAAAAAATTAATTTAATTCCTTACAATTTTTTATTATTTTAAAGAATATTTTTTTTCTAATACTCATGATTTGAATAAATTTAATTTTTATAATATAAAAGATTTATGGAATGTGATAAAAATAATATAATGTTTAAAAGGTCTATTTTCAAAGAATTTTATTCTTCTATATATTATATATTTTTATCTTAAAAAATTAAAAAAAATAATTTTAAAGTATTTTTATAATAAAATGTTTCAATATATAATAAAATCGTTTTAGACTCATTAATTATTAATTGATATGAAATAAGATTAATACCACTTAATGTTTAAAAATTTGTTTTCTTAAATAAAAAAAGTTTTCGATTATATTATTAATTTTCATATAAAAGTTAAATTAAAAAAATAGAACTATAATTTGACAAAAATGAATTCATTTTTTTGAAAAATAATTTGAACTTATCTTAGGGTGAAGTTTTGGGATTTTTCTAAACATGATTATTTTTTGGTGAATAAAAAAATACAGTTTTTTTACAAATACTGTAAATTTTATGTTATTATAAAAATGTAAGCATGACTTAAAGATTTGGGAAACATTTTTCTCAACCAAAGTTGTATTTTTTAAAAAAAATAATGGATTTAAATATAATATGATAAATTTATAATACTATGTTTTTGGTTTTGGAACCTAAGTTGTATTTTATTGTAATAAAAAACAATTATCAATTATTTAACTTTAAATAAGTATTTTCATGATTCCAATAAGTTTGAGCTTGGTTTTAAAGTAAAATTATCCTTTTGTATATAATTTTAAACTAATAAATTAAATGTGAATCAATAATTTTCAAAATTAGTTGGTAAAAATCATAATATAATAAATATTTTATCCAAAAATGCAATTTTCATCAAGTATAAATACCCCCCTCCTTTCCCTTGGAAAATCACTTTGCATTCAATTATAAAATCTCAATGTCTTCCAATTTTAACTCTACTAATAATCCTAGTAACATTAAGTAAGTTTTAAATATAACAAACTCTAATCCTTTAATTCCTTAGAGAAGGAGTAAATCATCAAGAAAGCAGTAACCCCGATTCCCTTTCATTATTTTCTATCTCCTATTATTTACAATACCTGTATAAAATTTCAATTTTTTGACCATTAAAAAATATTTCATAAATAAGTGTATAACATATTAATGTTATTATGATACTGGTATAACTATTTTAATCTATATATTGCGTATTCTCTTTCTATCCTCTATTTTGACATGTCCTGATAATAACCAGTTTCATCCACCTATGGGAAAATTACAAAAAACATTATTTATCACTATCTATATTATTGGTTAGTGTATATTTTTTTATTATAAATATATTTTTACTTAATTCTAATCTTATATAAACAATTTTATAGTATGATAAATAAAAAATAATCAAAACTTCTAAATTGAAACAAAATAAGATAATTTAAAAGGAAACATGTCTTCAATCCATTTTATCTTAAAATTTAATAATATTAAACAAATTAAAATTATTATAACTCATAAATAATGAAAAAAGTAATATAATTAATTTTTAAATGTTTTTAATAGAAATAGTTTATTATATAGGATGCACAAATATAATGAAATAAAATCAAACCTAAGTTAGGGTTTCTTTGTCTTAATTTTAATTCCTTGAGATATATTTTATATTATAGACCATGTTATCTTTAATATAATGTAACCCTTTTGTATACATTTTTAACAAAAAATAGTTATTTCATAAAATTTCAACATCCATAACATGATCTTCCTTTCCTGTTCTTTTTGAATCATATAATACCAAAGTAGTAAGGGTTTCTCACCCCCATAGATTCATTTTCTGGGATATGTTTTCAATTATTCACACATTTTTTTTATATGGAATATATAATAACTTTAAAATATTATATAATGATTCTATATATATTCATGTTATTTTATGTTCCAATTAAAGTTTTCTCTTTCAAGAGTTTTGGTTCAAAGGTTTCCAAACCTGTAAGAGTTTTGTGAACTTAGCTTCCTTTTCATTAGGTTATAAACTTTCATCCTTGATGATTCACTTTTGAGATTTATTTTATCATTCCATATATTAATAATATATAGTATTTAATCTTTATATATGGGGGAAATTATATCTTTACATCAAAATTTTATTCTTTGATGGATTTCATTCTCTATAAAATATGACGTTTTAAGTATATTTTTCATCCTTTATAATAATTCCATTTCCTCTGTGTATATATTTTTTATAATGTTGCAAGAATTTTATTCTCAATATTTTAACTTTTTTATAAGGAAATTTTCCAATATATCTTACTTTATATAATTTTTTTAGAAGGAATCTTCTTAATTTTTTTCACACAGTCCATTTTTTATTTTCTTTACAAATGCGAGAAAGGAGTATTATATTTAATGTTTGTTACATGGGTTTTTTACCCATTTTATAACCATTATTCTTTTTGAATCTTCCTTTATATGTTTTTATGGATACATAGAGTAATCACTATCATCATTTATTTTTTAATATTTCAATTTAAAAATAATATTTTACATTTTAGAAAGATATATAAATAATTTCATTCCACTTGTGTATATTTTTATCTTCCACTCCACAGTTCATATATTAAACTTAATTTTTTCAAATATTTAATATTTCGAATTATTTTAAAATTATGGTTTTAAATGTTCACTTTTAGTCCCTGTGAAATGAATTTTCAAATGACTTATAAGTTGTTTTTAAACCATGATACAAGATCTTTATAAATATTATTTTTATAATTTTACTTCCATTTTCATTTAAAACTCTAAAATATCTATCTCAATTTGAGTTAAATTACATGTATTATCCTATAAATACTCCTATGAATTTATAGTTCACATCTCAACTTTTTTGTAAGGGTTATATTATCTATCATTTTCCTTCTATCCTTTCACTTTATTTGTCTCCTTCATATCCATGTTCTTTAATATCATGGATATATTCTATATAATTTACACAATTTCTATAATTAGTTTTATAATGTTGACATAGTTTTATATCCATTACTATATATGATGTCAGTT
Source organism: Viscum album (assembly GCA_963277665.1). Lineage (NCBI taxonomy): Eukaryota > Viridiplantae > Streptophyta > Magnoliopsida > Santalales > Viscaceae > Viscum > Viscum album. The sequence continues at coordinate 14,903,058 of OY728119.1, forward strand.
TAAATGGTCCTTACTAAGAATGTTATTCCTTTTATTAACTAGGGAAATATTGACATTTTGTATTCTTATCATTTCAATATAGATGTTTATTATTTAATAAGACATTTTTATTATATATATAATTTTATATTCTTTCTTTTCATATGATGAATGCATTGGACTTATTATGTGATCACTGGGTTATGAAATTATATATCCCCTCAATTTATTAATAGATCTCATGAGACAAAACTATCTTGGGTTATTGGTGAAAACCTTACCTTTTGATATATGATGTCTTGGAACAATGCCTAGATGGAAAGATTAAGTTTTCTGACATTATAAATTTTGTCATTTTGAAATATGTTAATGTTTTCCAGGTGATTATTTATGTTGTTAATCTATCCATGGATATATTTAATAATTATGATATTAATGATATAAAATTATATGGTTAATGTTTATTCTTGATATATTATTCATGCCTTATTCTTTGATAGCTTTCGATGTATCCTACTCTTTACTAATTCTTTAAGCTCAGCCTTTCTTATATTTACATTCCATAGATAAATTAAGAAGATTATTATGGATTATGTGTCTATTAGGGTATCATGTGTATAGAATTTTGTGAGAGATGTTAAATACTAATTATAAAATAGAGAATCTGTGGTTTAGTAATAAAAAATTTTATTTAGTGAAAATAGATAAGCGTGTTCTTAGTTAAATATTTTTCTAAATTATATAATGAAATGAAATTTAAAGTTATTGGGTATGTATGTGAATAAATATTTTTTATTTATATTGTAATTATATATGGTTAATTTTGATTCACTTCATTCAGTATCATAACAAATTCGAAAAGGAAATGTATATTTTGAACTAGATCAATAAGTGTGGTTCAAGGGAATCTTAGATAGTATTAAATTTGTGGATAGAAAACTATATATGTTCGGATGCTATTAGATAAGGATAATTTAATATTTTTGGATACCATAAAGGGTTAATAAGTTTAAGTTTGATCATAAGTTTAAAGGGAGAAATACCCATTTTGAGGTCTTATTTGATTAGATTATATAGTGATCAATGAGATATTTAGACCTTATATTGTCCCAAATTTGAATATTATTTCATTTTGAATCATTTTTATTGTGAATGAATTTATCATTTTTTATTCGTTTTGGAAATTTCCAAATGGTTTCCAAAAATTTTCCTTCCCCAAATTATAAAAGGGAATATACTCACCTCTCTTATTAAAACCTCTAAATACATGTATCTTTGAAAAACCTTCAAATATGTCTCTTAAACATCCTTAAATATTTTATATAGGTTTTTTCTCCCCATAATACCCATTCTAAGGTCCTTATTAAGAGATCCAAATGAGGTTTCTCTAGGTGAAGGTAATTGTCTTCACCAAGCTCTCTCCTTTTTTACTTAGTATTTTTATCACATTAAATTATGTCTTACCAATTAAAATATAATAAAAATATTACATCCCATATATCGAGATGTTATTTTTTTTGATTTCATAATATTTATTCATCTCCTCCTCCATCAAATGGGAAACAAATCCATCGCACCTGTGTGTGACAGACAACCACCTCATGAACTATTGATTTTTTTCCATCACCAACTCTCACAGATAGTCATAGTGATGAAAATAATTAATATATATATATATATGATAAATGTGACATGATATTAATTATTTAAAATTAATATATAATCCACTTCCTTTCCCTTTAACCGATTAATGGAATGATATCATCATTTGTGTCCATGTATGATCTAACATCTCCACAAAGTGATGAGATTCATTTTACATGAACATATTTAAATAATTTTTATAAAAAGGTATATAATGAATAAATTTTAAATTTATAACATTAGAAACATTAAGTATATTATGGATATATATCATATTCACAAGAATCATAACTTCTATGACAAAACATGCATGAGAAAACGAAGGATTGAACAACTAAAACAATGGTGTTAATGAAATATTATTAATGAACAGGTGGTAAGATGTTATTAAATGAACATATATGAAATAATAAATAATAATATTACTATGGAATAAATTAATAACATGATTAAACTATTATTTAGGAGGTTAAATCATGTTCAACTAAAGGTAAGCATGTGATAAGGTATTACGTCTCAATTTATTCTCTATTGATACATATTTGTTATTATACACGTATTAACTTTTATTTGGTGTATATAAATCCCATTTGATGTATTTAACAAGAATAACTATTTATTAATTACTATTAATGTTTTAATTCAATTATATTCTCTCAAGGGGGTAAAATTTAATATTTACCCAAGATATAAGAATCTACTTTACAATGTCACTTTCTTTGGGGATTGATTTTAATTTCATTGAAGTAATATTATAATTTATCCTTAATAAGATATAATAATTTTATTATCCACTATACATTTATGGTGTTTCCATATTTTGTTCCAAATTTTCTTCTCTTAAGAACTTGAATCGAGTATAGAAATGTTTAAAGGAAAAACATGTTTTATTTCTCTTTAAATCTGATATATTTTTCTTCCACATCCATAATGTTTAAAATCGTTTTAAAAATGTCCTCTTATTTATATTACTTATTTATCAATAAAATTTTAAATTATAATTTAACTTTGAAAAAGTGTTTTAAATGAATCTTTATAATTTTTTATAATAGAAATTTTTATAATTTTTTGTACAAAAAGTCAAAAAATGTTTTTAACATATATAGTGATAAAGTACTTCCCTACCATCATAACAATATTAATAAATTTATCTTCTTATACTCATTTTAAATTGTTTTAAAAATATCATTTATAAAATATTATTTTAAAATTTCACTTCCATTCCCTTTATTCTTCCAAATGAAGTTATTTTATTACAAACCCTTTGTTCTCGATTAACTAATAATCATCTCTTATATCTTATTAATTTTTCCTTCATTATCTTTATCTCAAAACATTCAATTTATTGTGATGATCTTACTTAAAATTTATCCTAAATAACCATATTATTTATCATGGATATTATTATTTCTTAAAACATTTTTCATTTCCACATATGGTGTTTTATTTTGAAAGGTATTCGATGAATTGGATAAATGTTGATAATATATATTATTTACTCAATAAAAATATTTATTGATAAGAAATATTTTTTCATGAATTAAATAAATCATTTATTATATGATTAATTCATTCAAAATAAAGTGATGGGTGGGGGCCCAAATTACATATCCCCTTGATGCATCAATAGGCCTCATGAGAAAATTAGTTGGCCAAATTAAATGTGTTTTGCCCATAGTTTTAAGCTGTCTTTATAAAGACTATGAATTTCCATGTAATTTGTTATTAAATAAATGAGAATTTTATGATTCCTAGAAAATTGACAGCACGTGATTCTGATGCCCAGAATGCCGGAATGATTTTCTAAACATTATTTTGGGTATGTTCAGTAATCGTGTGAGCGAGTTTTTCTAAATTTTGAACTGATGCTCAGAATTGAAATCTGAGGGCACTGTTGAACTTGTAGTGCCTATATTCGATGAATAATACTTTCACCTCAATGGCAGTTGGTCGAGGGTGAAAGTTAGTTTTTGGGTTTTTCGTGGAAATAATAAAATAAAATAAACACATGTTTTATTTTATTTTGTTGTAACCAACCTCCCTATGGAAGTTAATGGTGGCGACCACTAGACCGTAACCTCCCATGAGAGGTTATAGTGGTGGGGACCACCCAAGCCTAACATCCCCTAAGAGGTTGTAGTGGTGGGGACCACCCAGGATTAAACCTCCTTGAAACCCCCCTTTAATTGGGAGGAAACTCCTCAACTCCCCTCTTTATAGGGAAAAACCTCTCAACCCCCCCCCCCCCCCCCCATTAATGTGGAGGAGCCTCTTGACTTCCTCCACATTAATTATGAAAACCTAGTAAATTGTTTAGACTAATTTGAATTTGTGAAAAATAACTAAATATAGAACTTAATCTATTAACCTTAGCATCTTTAGTGGAATTGGAGAGAGGAGAAAACTTGAGAGAAAGCTCTCTAACGAAGAATGATCCACCGACAAAAAATAATGACTCCTTCGACCTTCTTCCTCGGGGCTTATTCTAACATGGGATGTCGTAATCTACGAATAATCGATGACCGCACTACCACTTTGCAACGAAGTCAACAAGTGAACGTGGTAGGGGTTTATTTGCATGATAAAACTTTTTCTATATTTCTTACCTTGGTTTCTTTTGCGGTTTGGGAATGAAACATTGTGGGAAGTTGTATGCTTGTCGTTCTTCTTTTTGTTGAGCCATATGCTACCACCCTAACACTAAGGGTACAGGAAAAACCAACATGACCCAACCCCTCTTCCATTCTTCTTTGGTGCACTCTTCTAAATGGAGGAAGGCAATGAAGGCGATGAAAGTGACGAAGGCAACGACACCGCCATATGCGGCCTCTACGACCTGTGCCGCCCCTGCAGTGTTTCGCCCTCCCTACCGGACGGGCCACACACCATGGATCTACAACTCGGACGAACCTCCCCGCGGAGCTCCGGACTCCCAGCCAAAATGGCCCCGCGCCCTGCGGTGCTTCGACCTCCCAGCTGAACCGGCCCCACACCCTCGCAGCGCCCCAGGCTCCCAGCCGAACTGGCCCCGCACTCCCATGGCCCTCCAAGCCGCCCCGGCTTGCACCGTTCTCCAGAACACTAAGATGCTCCGCGTCCTTGTGCCCTCATGGCCACCCGTGGCCCTCCGCGGCTCCTCGCGTCCTGTCAGGCTGGACCCAACAGGTCGGGCCCACTATGGCCCATTTACATTCTTTTTTCCATAACATTGGCACCAGACGCCCATTTGATGAACCATCAGTGGAATTGTAAATCTTGGAGAGAGTTGGTCCTTTTGAGAGATACCACACCGAGATTTGGATTGAGGTGGGAAATGATCATGTTGGATCGAGCACTAATCCAACCGGGGCCCTCAGACAAAAAGGATAATAACTCATAGACCGGGTGTCTGATTGACGCACCGTCTATTGTGTTGAGACCCATATGATGTGGTGAATCTTTGAGATACTTCTTCATGGGATTTCATGACAGTTGGAGTATTGACAAGTAGCTTGTGGAGCAGATCATCCCTGAGACGAGCGAGCATAGTGCAGAGACCTAGTAGTTGGGTGAGACCAGATGACTGCCGACCGTCTTGACTCGGAGTGACTCGACTAGACTAGTGGGGAGTGCCCTGGTGTCACGGAAGAACCACAGTTGGGAGCGCCTTGGTGTCATGGCAGACCCATGGTGGGGAGCACTCTTGGTGACACGACAGATCTACGGTACTCAACAGGAGGAGCACCTCAACAGTCCAAGGTTAGTGGGAAGCACCTTGGTGTCGCTGCATGCCCACTATACTCGATAGAGGAGGAGTTTTCCAGCATTTGAGGTTTCGACAATGTGACTGGGGATGTTACTTGATACTACCCCTTGAATAAAATCCTAGTTTGAGTTGAGTCTATTTTTCTATGTTTTCCTCATGATTGAGATGGATTACTTGGTAACTTAGGAATATGTATGGGCATATACCAAAGTAGGGTTATCTGTTGATTTCATACTTTGTGGTTTATCCTTGGTTTATTTTTTGTGAGACCTTGAGGGTCTTGGTGTCACTATTGAGTATCATTATACTCACCCCTGCATGGGTTATGCCTGCACCTTGTTGTGTTTGATGCAGATGATGGACAACACTGAATGAGGTTGAGTGTACCAGGACTAGACGGTACCTAGAGGTGGACCATATGGTGTGTCGATACGCGGAGAATACGAATGGACGTGGAGTGATGAGGAGGCTATATTTACCTACCCTTCAGGTAGGAACCCGGAGGGCGACCAAATAGCTGCCTTTTTCAATTTCTTCAGTTGTTTTGTATTTCAGTTGTACTTGTACTTTTATTGTTGGTCTTGTATTCCGACCTCTTTACATACAACACTCTCTTTTGGTTATACAGTATTCATTATTTCATATCATTTTGTGTGCTTGGTTGCATGTTATTATAGGTTATAAAGGCAATGCCTTACTAGGTTTATAGAATATGTCTTTGGTGCTAGTCGCCAGCCTCTAACCTAGGGAAGGCGGGCTTGGGGTAGTCAGGGCACGGGGCCCAGGGGATGGGTCGTGACAGATTGGTAATAGAGGAGTTGGTTCTACCATAGAATTTAGGACTCTAATATTTTCTATGAATCAATACTGTTAAGTGTAGTGAGTGAGGTTTTCAGTTTAGGGAGTCCAGTGTTGGTGCGGCGGCCAACGTATCCATACACCAGGACCCTGACTTCTGATTTCTGACTCAGTGCACGAAAACACCAATTGTGTGTGTGTTTTCAAAAAATTTCTTTAAGTCATATCACCAGGTCATCTCACCAGGTATAAATTTTTAACCATAGAGAACTTGTTTCTTTGTAGGATGCCTCCATGGAGATAGCCGACTAAAGTTATGAGAGTTGTATGCACTGATAGCCCACCGAGCGATGATGCCTCAGTGCAGGGCCCTCTTCCAATAGAGGTACCAGGGGAGGCACCATTAGTACCATTCCTTGTTGGGCCACCGATGCCACTATCCCTAGTAGCAGATGGTGCACGCCTCTTGAGAATGTTGCACAAGTTCTAGCACCAGAGGCTATCCAGGTTTTGCAGAGAGACAGACCCACAGGCGGCTGAGGATTGGCTGGAGGCTGTGGTGAGAGTTTTCCAATTGGTAGGGACACCAGCCGATCTCATGGTGATACTTACTGCCAGCCTTCTATAGGCAGCAACATGCAGATGGTAGATCTTGATGCTCCCAGTTCATGATGAGTTGATTCTTCTCTGGGTATACTTCGAGAGCTTGTTTTAGGCAGAGTTTGTTCCAGCTACTCTTCGCGCAGTGCACATTCAAAAGTTACTTCGTCTGCAGTTGGGAATCATGATTGTAGCTCAGTACTCAACAAGGTTCACAGACCTCTCACGATACTCCACCGATATGGTGAAAAACCCATTCTTCAGGGCCCAAACCATTGATCATGGACTCGGGAATGAGATTAGAGCTTTGATGGTATCACTCAGCATCCGAACGTAGGAGGGGGTGTTAGAGAGAGACCTCTTGGTGGATAGTTTCCTTAGTGAGTAGTCACCAGCAGCGAGACCCACTACCAATCATTACGTAGCAGAGTCTTCTACAGCTGATATTAGACAGTCTTCATAGAGGTCCAAGAGGACCATACCTATAGGTGGACGACCGCATGAATCAGGATCAGTTGTGCAGGGTACCCGAGACAGAGAGAGTCATGCCAGGAGCGAGCAGTGTTACACATGCGACTGGTAGGGTCACATGGCTCATGACTGTCCAACCTGCTGTACGGATGATTAGAATACGGTCGAAGTTCCACCTAGTTAGAGACAAAGGTTCGACTGAGGATGTCTATAGGGAGAAGGTAGACATAGAAGTGGAGCTGGCCGTGTAGGTGGCGGTCGACGACGATTTGAGATGTTACCACCACCACCACCAGGAGGTCCACCCCGACTGCAGGGAGCAGGTGGACATGGGAGAGATTAGCTCCAGGCAGCTGAGGCCTACGATCATGACCCACTATAGATGATATGAGGTACGATATGTGTCTACTCCACCTTAGTTGTAGTACTTATAGACACTGGTGTCAATCATTATTTTATTTCCACTTCCCTCGTTTGGAGCTCAGAGATTCCAACGAAGCCATTGGCTCGATCCTTACGGCTAGAGACTCCTACGTGAGATAATTCGATGATTAATCACTAGGGATGGTAGTGATAACTTACTATAGTAGGCGAGCTCTTCGGCTGGGATCTCCTAGTAGCGGCATCGAGGTCTTACAACGCCATCTTGGGTATGGACTGGTTATCTACAGTCCATGCCCAGATAGACATTATTTGGTTCAATGTGCAGTGTGTACACACGGATGGGACTAGGTTTACCTTCACCGGTGATAAGGGAGCCTTTTAAACGTAGGATAGAATTTCCCATAAGAGAGTTCAGCCGATCACTCATCAGTTGGATAGCCTTGCCCTCAGCTCTTTTGATGTGGAGAGTCCGAATTATCCTGTAGTGGTGGACCAGCACGCAGATGTTTTCCCTGATGATTTCCCAGGTCTACGTACTCTCAGAGAGGTGTACTTTTACATTGACTTCTACCCTGGGATGACACTGATATCTAAACCAGCATATCGTATGGCTACCACGGAGCTTCTCGAGTTGCGGGTACAGCTAGAGGACTTCCAGGTGAAGGGGTTCATCCGACCGAGTGTTTCACCTAGTCTAGCCCTGATTCTATTTTCCAAGAAGGCGGATGGGAGCTTGAGGCTTTGTGTCAACTACCGACACCTAAACCAGGTGACGATGAAAAAAAAGTACCCACTCCCAATGAATAAAAACCCCTTCGATCAGCTAAAGGGAGAACAATGGTTCTCTAAGGTAGACCTCAGATCAGGCTATCACTAGCTCAGACTTCGAGACGAGGATGTGCAGAAGACGACTTTTAGATGTTGGTATGGCCAATATGAGTTTTTGGTTATGCCATTCTTGATAACCAACAATCCAGCTGTGTTCAGGGGACTCATGAACATGTGCTTTCAGCCATACCTTGATCACTTTGTAGTGGTCTTCATCGACGACATTCTAATCTACTCGGTTACTGAGGAGGAGCATGCCTATCATTTGTAGGTAGTATTTGACACACTCTGAGAGAACCATATTTATGGTAAATTCTCGAAGTTACAGTTTTGAATTCGAGAGGTTCACTTCCTGGGACATGTCATCTTAGAGGATAGAGTTTCAGTGTATCCAGTAAATATTGAGGCAGTAATTGCTTGGGAGCCACCCAGAAGTGTGACAGAGGTACGGAGTTTCTTGGGTTTTGCTGGATATTACCAGAGGTTTATGACATATTTCTCCAGAGTTGCAGCACCACTATCAGCCTTGATAAAGAAGGGGAAACCCTTTGTGTGGTAGGAGAGATTCCAACAGATCTTTCCAGAGCTAAGGCAGAGGCTAAATAGTGCCCCTATATTGAGGCTTCTACAGGAGGGCATAGGGTACGTAGTATACTACAACGCATCAAATAATAGACTCAGATGTGTCTTGATGTAGGAGTGAGCAGTGATAGAATATGGATCTCGACATCTGAGACAACATGAGAAGAACTACGCAACCCATGACGTAGAGTTAGCAGTAGTGGTATTTTCCTTGAAGACATGGCGACACTATCTGATGTGTGAGAATTTTACTGTGTACTCTAATCATAAGAGTCTCAGTTATATCTTCTCCCAAAATGACCTAAACATGAGACAATGATGTTATATTGAGTTCCTCCAGCACTATAACTTCAAGATAGTCTATACTCACAGGAAGGGTAATGTTTGTTGCAGATGCACTCAGCAAGAGATCTGGTAGACAGTTGCTAGGCGAGGTGACAGAGCAGCTGGCCGCATTTCAAATATCCTTCAAGGATAGAGATGGAGTAAATTTTCTTCAGTATATTATAGTCACTCCCCCACATCTTTAGCGAGTCAAGGAGGCACAATGTGGGGATGCTGACTGTGAGGCACGACGTGCTCAGATATCCACAGGATAGCCACCTGATGGATTTTCTGAGGTGGGGAGCATGTCATCCTCTTAAGAGGATGTACCATGGTACCAGTGTCAATTCAGGAGGACATGTTGAGGGAGTTACACACATCCCCCTAGCGGTACATCCAGGAGTGTCGAAGATGTACCAGGATCTTCAAAGACAACACTAGTGGCCGGGAATAAAGAGAGAAGTTGCAGAGTTTGTTTCTCGGTACCTCACATGTCAGCAAGTGAAGGTAGAGCATCAGGTACCACCAGGGTTGGTTCAACCTTTAGAGGTCCCAGAGTGGAAGTGGTATGGGATATCCATGGACTTCTTGATAGGACTTCCACGAACATCCAGGGGTTATGAATCGATTTCGGTGATCGTCGACCGACTCACCAAGTCGGACCACTTCCTACCGATCAGAGTGCAGGGTTTAGTAGGGAGATTAGGATACCTCTATGTGCAGTAGATTGTGAGGTTACATGGGGTAACCTTTATGATTTTTTCTGATCATGATGCACGTTTTACATCCCAGCTATGGAAGGGGTTACATGAGGCTTTCGGGATATAGCTTTCTTTGAGTACCACCTTCCATCCTCAAACGCATGGCTAGATTGAGCGGACCATTCAGACCCTCGAGGACATGTTGTGTTCTTGTGTGCTCGACTTTGGTTATAGATGGGAAGATCACTTACCTTTGGTGGAGTTTATGTACAACAAAAACTATCACTCCACCATTGGGATGACACCTTTCGAGGCATTGTACGAGCGACCTTGAAGATCAACCATGTGCTAGAATAACCCAGGGGAGTCAGCTCTCGTGGGACCAGAGATGGTTCAAGCTACCACAGAGAAGGTGCAGATCATTCAGGAGAAGATGAAGACTGCACAGAGTATTCATAATTCATATGTCGACATGAGACAGATACCTCTAGAGTTTGATGATGGGGACCGCATATTTCTATGGGTCTCACCTCAACGAGGTTTGCGGAGATTTGGCCATGGTGAAAGGTTATCTCCAAGATTCATCAGACCTTTTCAGGTCCTTAGTTGAGTTGGTGAGGTGGCTTACTGTTTATCTCTTCCACCTCAGTTACACTGGGTGCATGAAGTCTTCCACGTATCATAGCTGAGGAGACACATGCACGACCCTTCTCAAATCATCAACCATGGAAAGTTGGATGTCGACAATGGGGAAACTTTTACGGAGGTTCTAGTTCATATTGAGGATTGATAGGAGTGGGTCCTTCGTGGATGATCGATACCTCTTGTGCGCATTCACTGGATGCATTGGAACATCCAGGAGAGCACATGGGAGTAGGAGGCTCAGATGCTTGCTCAGTACCCCCACTTGTTCCCTTAGTTTGAGTTGAGGCTTATGGGGACGTAGATCCCTGAGGTGGGATAATGTAAAGACCCGGAATTTCCGTATAATTTTTTTAAATAAATGGAAATTTTACGAGTCCGTGAAAATTGACGACACATGATTCTGAGGCCTGGAGTGCTCGAAATGATTTTATGAACATTATTTCGGGTACGTTCAGTAATCGTGCGAGTGTGTTTTTATAACTTTTGAACAGATGCTCGTAATCGAAATATGAGGGCACCATTGAACTCACTATGCCGATATTCACTTAAGAAGACTTTCACCTCGATGACAGTTGGTCGAGGGTAAAAGTTAGTTTTTGGGTTTTTTGTGGAAATAATAAAATAAAATAAATACACATTTTATTTTGTTTTGTTGTAACCAACCTCCTTGTGGAAGTTGGTGGTGGGGACCACCCGAGCCTAACCTCCCATGAGAGGTTATGGTGGTAGGGACCACCCGGGATTAAAACTCCTTGATACCCCCATTTAATTGGAAGGAAACTCTTCAAATCCCCTCTTTATGAAGAAAAACCTCTCAACCCCCTCATTAATGTGGAGGAGCCTCTTGAATTCCTCCACATTAATTATGCCAATCTAGTTAATTGTTTAGGTTAATTTGAATTTGTGCCAATGAAATAAATAGATAACTTAATCTATTATCCTTTACTTCTTTGGTGGAATTGGGTAGAGGAGGAACTTGGGAGAAAGCTCTCTAACGAAGAACACTCCACCAACAAAGAACGCCGACCTCCTTCGACCTTCTTCCTCATAACTTCTTCCTACGTGGGACATCCTCATATATGGTGAATCGACGATCTTACTACCTCCTTGCACCAACTTAAACAAGAGAATGAGGTAGGGGGTTTATTTTCCTGATAATACTTTTACAATATTTCTTAACTCGGTTTCTTTTGTGGTTTAGGAATGAAACGTTGTGGGAAGTTGTATGCTTGTCATTCGTCTTTCTTGTTGATCCATATAAAACCCCCATAACGTGGAGGTATGGGCCAAAACAACATGTCCTGACCCCTCTGCTGTTCTTCTTTGGTGTACTTTTCAAAATGGAATAAGGCAATGAAGGTGACAAAGGCAACAACGCCGCCACCCATGGCCTCCGCGACCCATGCTTCCCACGTGTCGTTCCGCCCTCTCGGACAAACCAACCATGTGCTCTAGCTACGCGCCCCAGCCGAGACGCCCTACGGTGATCCAGCCTCCCAACTTTACCAGCCCCATGCCCCGCGGCACTCTGGCCTCCCGACCGAACCAGCCCCGCGCCCCCGCGGTGCCCCGAACTCCCGACCGAACCGGCCCTGCGCCCCCGCGGCGCCCTGACCTCCTACACGAAACGACCCCACGCCCCCTCACCCCCACAGTGCTCCTTCCTTCTAGCCTAACTTTCCCCACATCCCTGCGGCACTCTGTCCTTCCGTCCGAATCGGCCCCACGACCCTCCGAGCTGCCTCGGCTCGTGCCACCCGCCGGCCCTCTGAGCCGCCCTGGCCGAGCCGCCCCACGGCCTCGTGCCATCGCAACCACCCACAACCCCTCATGGCTTGTCGGGCCAGACCCAGCAGGCTGGACCGACCCAATGGGCCGGGCCGCACTGCGTGCCCGGTCAGACCCAGTGGGTGGGGCCGGGTTGGGCCGACCGGTTCAGACTAGACCCAAGCCCACCATGGCACATTTACTTTCTTTTGGCGATAACATTGGCACTTGACGCCCATTTGAAAAACCATTAGTGGTGATGGAAATCTTGGAGCAAGTTGGTCCCTTTGAGAGATACCCCACTGAGATTTTGATTAAGGTGATAAATGGTTAGGTTGGATCGAGCACAAATCCAACCAGGCCCCTGGGAGTAAAAGGCTAATAACTCCCAGATCGAGCATCCGATTGACGCGTCGTCTGTTGCGTTGCGACCCTTATGATGTGGCGGACCTTTGAGATAATTCTTAATGGGACTTCATGACAGTTAGAGTATCAACCAGTAGAATGTGGAGCGGATCCTTTCAGAGATGAGCGAGCATAGTGCGGAGACATAGTAGTTGGCTGAGACCTGATGACTGCTGACTGTTTCGACTCAGAGTGACTCGACTAGCCCAGTGGGGAGCACCTTGTTGTCGCAGCAGACCCACAATGGGGAGCACCTTGGTGTCCCAGAAGACCCACTATACTTGACATGAGGATTACCTTAGTAGTCTATGAGGTGAAGCGCGCTTGGTGACATGGAATACCCACATTGGGGATCACACTTGGTGATGCATTAGATCCACGGTACTCGACAGGAGGAGTACCTCAATAGTCCAAGGTAAGTGGGAAGCGCTTTGGTGTCGTGGCAGGCCCACTGTACTCGATAGAGGAAGAGTTCTCCAGTAGTCGAGGTTTCGACAATGTTACTGGGGATGTTACTTTATACTACCCCTAGAATAAAATCTTTTTTTAAGCTGAGTCAGTTTTTCTGTGTTTTCCTCATGATTGAGATGGATTACTTGATAACTTAGGAATATATATGGGAATATACCTAAGTAGGGTTATCTGTTGATTTCATACGTTGTTGTTTATCCTTGGTATATTTCTTGTGAGACCTTGAGGGTCTCGGGGTCCCTACTGTGTATCGTTATACTCATCCTTGCACGGTCTATGCCCGCACCTTGTTGTGTTGGATGCATACGACAAACAACGCTGACTGAGGCTGAGAGTATCAAGATTGGACGATACATAGAGGTGGACCATACGGTGTGTCGATACATGGAGGAGAATGACAGATTTGGAGTGTTGAGAAGGAGATCTATACCTACCCTTCAGATAGGAACCTGGAGGACAACCTAGTAGCTGCATTTTTAACTTTCTTCAGTTGTATTGTATTTCAGTTGTACTCGTACTTGTACTGTTGGGCTTGTATTCCGACCCCTTTACTTTCAACAGTCTCTTTTGGTTATACAGTTTGCTAGAGTTCGTATATTTCCTTGTGCTTGGTTGCATGTGCTTGTAGGTTATAAAGGCAATGCCTTCCTAGTTTTAGGGAATACGCCTTTGGTGTTAGTCACTAGCCCCTTCCCTATGGAAGGCGGGCTTGGGGTAGTCATGGCACGGGTCCTGGGGGATGGTTCTTGAAAGTCTTGGCACAAGGTCTTGGAATTATAGATATAATGATGTCTAATATCATGAAATCCAATATCAATAATTTCATTTATTAGTAATATGGTTATTATTGTTCATAAGTTTATTTCGTTGATATTATCCATGGATGCTTTTCGTGATCAAGTTATTGATTAAATACAATGTTTTTTGAGTTATTTACATTGTCATATTGATCATTCCATTTTTAATCATTATACCTTCTTCTGTATGTTACCCTCACTAAGGATTTGTGATCAATTTTCTTTTTTCTCCTTTACTCAGGATATGAAGATGAATTCATTGAATGAGTTTCAAGGATATCGATAATTTTATATTATTATCTTTTATATTCTACACCCAATTTTAAATGGGTATCATGTATGTATCTAGTTATCCAAAACAACTAAAATAATTAGTCTTTATAGATTGGAACCCTTATATCTATACCGATATATTAAAGTAGACATCGACTCCGGGTTACTGGATTCAAAGTCTTTACAATTAGTATTTGGGAAAGTTAGTAGAAAACTTATGAACTAGATTCAAGAAAAGAAATATTAGAGAATATAAACCTTTTGTATACTTTAATGATAATTATATAAGAATATACTGAATTTTTGGAATGTAACTCCTCAACCCTAGAATCCTAGATCTGGTACCCTACTTTATTACATTGGCATGATTACGAGGAATAAAATCCCAAGGACTAATCAATTTAGTAGATTTGGAAAACCAAATTACATACTTGATACCAATATTGCATTGTTAAATGGAAAATAAAACATTATTCATAATAAAATGATATGAAAAACACCCTTGAAATATAATTCAAGGATTTCTTCTTTATAACCTAGAGAAATAAAAAAAATAAGGGAGAGATGAAATGATCAGTAATGGTTAAGTATAACAGAATCTATCATGAATTAATAATGAATAATCAATATAGAAAGTAAATAAATGAACACATATTCTATTTAAATAACTTGATAAGTAATAATAAATATGGAAAGGTAAATAACTGAACCCACATTCTATTTAATCAATTAAATAAGAATGAAAATTAGTCCATAGATAGTGTCCCAGAAACAATATCATGGATAATAATAATAACTAAATTATAAATAAATTAAATTCTTAATTATTAGATGTATTTTTTCCCAAGAACTTTATACCTTTATTATCAATATCTATCCTCTTGATAGTCTAAAATAGTCTAGGTAAAAACCCATTGAATTTGGCCAACTGATTTCATCTCATGAGACTACCAATGTATCGAGGGGATTTAATTAACAGATACCCAAAACATTTAGTTCATTTCCAAAGAATTACTTGTATATATAATAATATATTTAATTAATAAACAACATTCCATATCTTCAAATATCTGTATTGAGTATAATATGTGAATTTATCAATATTTCTCCAATTAATCAAATAACTATCAAAGTAATCATCGTATGTAAAAATGTTATATGGTTTAATAAAAAGTAATATACATTACATGGTAATATTAATATTTGAGATAAATGTAATGTAAAATAAAAATGATCATAGGGAAGTGGTTATTTTAGGATAAAGTTAATAATCTCAAAATAAAATGATATTACAAAGATAACTTTGACCACTTGGTAATTATCAAGTCAAAAAAACATGGGAGATATAATTCAAATTGAAACTCAGAATAACATGAATTATGAGTTAATAATGATATTAAATTAAAATTTGGTAGTATTTAGACAATATTAAAATTAACTATTGTAGAATAACAAATAATTTTCAATGGAATGTAAATTTAGAGGAAATCTTCTACCTTGCCTTTCCTTTTGACTGAACATCCTTTAACCTCATTTATAATGGTTTTAATCATGTCATTAACTTATCCTAGAACCATATTAATATTAATAATATCATATATTATCTTTATATAATATCTTATCAACCATATTTTAATATTATTTCATTATTTTCACTATTTTGGGTGTTAATTGCCTAGTTATTCAAGTATATTTTGACTCGTTATTTTTGTTCCCATTACTTAGATTATGATTTAATCATCTAAATAATGAAAATAATTATTAAAATATTATATATATATATATATTATTTATTTATATTAATACATATAGTTTGGATATATGAAATGAAATGCATCTTTCATGGAGATGGTATGTCATACGTACACATGAGTACTGCATCCATTTCTTTGTCGTATTGAAAAATTAAGTGATATATATATATATATATATGTGTGTGAATGTTTGTGTGTTATCATTATATCATTATATTTTTGTAATATATGTCACATATGTTTATTAAAGTCATCCTTCATACATTTCATGTTTAACATGAATGAATCACATCGATTTGAGGTGGTGATAGTTCACACATCCACAAACAAAGTTATCATATTCACACAAAATAGAAAGCATAAAGGTATATGTTATATAAAAAATAAAAAAATCATAAATACATTATAAATATTATATATATAGTATAAAAACTATAAATCCATCCATATTCTCAACCATAGAGGTTGGTAATGGAAGAACGAATGACATCAGTTTGCAAGGTGGTAGTCCTCCGTACACAAGAACAATGATTTTGTATCCCATTTGATGGACGTGTGTACAATTTTAGGTCATAAAAATGAAATAAAAATATATAATTATATTTAATACAATTATATAATTATATAATCAAGACATAATAATAATTTAAGTCATGGAAAAATAAATAAAACTATAGATCTTTTTGAAGAACAATACCTCTTTTTAGGTAACTCCTTTTGGTATATACCAAAACGATTCCTTGGTTTTATTTATGAATAAAGTGAGGATTATAGGATGAGTATGGATATTTTTGGTGATTATTTTGGAAGTTTTTGGATTATACAAATGGATTTATATGTGTTAATAAGTGAGAGGGGTGAGTTCCTTTTTATAGTGGAAGAGAGTGACATTCTTTTACGTTTTTAACAAACGGAATTACACCTTTATTTTTTTATGTCAAGTGGCTCCATTAACAAATAAAATTTTATAAAAGGTATAATAAGGTCTATATATTTCAATAAGATAGGTTTTGAATATTTTTCTAGTTCATTTTGGACTTCAATTTTAATATTTCATTCCTTGTTAAGCTATTTTACTCTTAATTGCTGTAATTAATTTTAATTACTTTTACTAATATTTTTAGTAAAAAATTAGGCTTAACTTCTTAGAAATTATAAATGTTTTTTATTAAAAATATGTAATTAATTATTCTAAATTCCAATAATATAATTGGTAGAAATTAATTTAAAACTAATCCCATAGATGGGACGACGAAGTGAGTTTTTAAAGTAAAAATGTTCAAAAGTTTGAAATGTTTTTATATCCAATATCAATGTGAAATTTATTTCAATGGACTAAATTGGATTAATTTATTTATAATTGATCTAAATATACTTTATAAAAAAATGAAAGTATAATTCAACTATATAATTAAATTATAGGGAAAATTAGTTTTCAAATAAAATTCAGTATTTTCACTATTTATCAAAAAATAATACTTCTCATATTAAATAATAATATTATTATTATATTGTATTTTGGTAAAACTAGGTATTATGTGTAACTAAAGCTATTGAAGGAACTCAATATTGTGTGTAAAATAATGAAACTTAGTGTCGCATGTACCCTAAGCTAATATTAGTGTTCTGTGCAGCATAATATTAACTTGGTATTTCGTATAAATCAAGATTGTAAAAAAAATGAAATTATTATAAATATTTTATTATATTGGAGTGTTAAATTCTCCCCACCTTAAATAAATTTCACCCTCACAATTTAAAATTGATCTCAATAATGAAGGGGTTGATATTTTAAAATGAACTATTTAAAAAACCCACATCGTAAATAGGGTTAATAACACATCTTATAAATAAGATGGAGAAGGAAATGTAAAGTTCACCACAAAACTAGGCTTTCAATTAGGATAAAATTAGTGAAAACATGTACATGGAAGAGAAATCTAAATATTAAGTTATGATGGAGAGTGATAAAGAACATGTTCATGAGAAATATTTTAACCAGAAATCCATAAACTAGAGGTATGAAAAGGTCATTGATATCCTAAAAAATGCTGATAATAAGATATATTTTTTTCAAAACCCTTTTCCTAGATTTGAGGAATTAATTCACTCTATAATAATGTCAATAAATATAATTAATTGACACACTTATTGTTTATAAGAATTTTTTTTCCTTTTGTAGTTCCTTGAACTATATCTACTTCATATCTTAGGAGAAGTTGTATTATAGGTTAAATTAATACACAAATCTCTTACACCACATCCAAATTTTAACTTAAAAAATTTCATAAATGGTTAAAATTTCCAAAATATTATGATCTAATAAATTATAATAAATTTCATGGTAGGTATTAGTATCCAATTTACTTTATCCATATCAATCATCTCTTTTTAAAACATCATGATCTCAACATTAAGAATATATTAAGGCTTATCTTTCCCTCAACCATGTGTTTTCTACAAAGTCTAACTTTCTACTGAATCATATTTCTTGGTAACATTCAACATATGATATCAAATATTTAATGAAAAAGTACTATAGTACAATCCTTACATACATTATAATTCTTATTACTAGTACATCACTGATAAAATAATCAAATGACATAATTCAAGAATCTAAACACAAGTATATTAATAATTCAGCTTCATTTGTTTCAATAACATATTATTGACCTTGATCCCTAAGATTCTTCTTAATTATTCTTCTTTGAATCTTCGGGCATTCGTTTTCATAGTTTTCCATCTCTTTATAGTCATAACACTGAATAACAACATTTTCCTTCTTCCCATTGCATTTTTTTCCTGGTGACCCTTTTCTCTGCACTTATAACATAATTCCAATCCTTTCAATTATTTCCTAGTGTGATTCTTTGCAGTATTATCACATTTTGGAAAAATATTATTTCCCTTATTCCGTATATTTGTTATTTTCACTTCAATAATATTATTATCTTTCTTTCCTTTTAATCCGTAAGACTTGGATAATTTTTCCCTATCTTGATAGCACATAAAACTATTTTTTGTATGATGAAAATGGATGAGAAACTAGCTCTCATAGAATATTTTACTTAAGAACTTAAATGAAGTGCTAAATGTTGTATCTCAGGTTGCATATATAATATATAACATATATGGATAACATTAAAGAGGTAGTTTTATACTCTACAACACTTTGTTTCTTTTTTTTTCGTTAAACTAAGAAATTTTTCTTCATCTTAGTCTGTTTCTCATGAGGGAAATATTTTTCAAAAAATGTGTCCTTAAATTATTTCCAATCTATGAGTGTTATTTCTTCTTCATCCCTAGTATTATGGATAAACAAAAACCATTTATCAGTGTCTCTATTTAGACAATACACTACAAGTGTAACCTTTTAAATTTAACCACATCCCAATGTCATGAATATATTCTCCAAATACTTAATGCATTTTTTAAATTACATTGGGTTAGTAATTCCACTAAATGATTGGGGCCTCTGTCTTATAATGTGATCCAAAATTGGAGAATATCATTACGAAATAGGTTTCTCCATCTGAGAAAGGTTATGTGTCATAACCTGATTAAGCTACCCTGATATATGCATAAATTTCTCAATTCTAGTACCATCTATATTGTCTTTATCCGTAGGTAAACCTCTACATTTTCCATGAGTATTGATACCATTCTTCCTTCCAGGAACCATTTCTAAACAATGGAATATAATTGATTAGATCATACGATTATGTAACATAATATATAATCCGAAAACTAGTGAATCGCTTATCATAAATTGAAAAATAATTCCATAACTAATATCATAATAATAAACATGTTTTCTTTATGGATATATTTACTTTCAAATCCTTTATAATGGTTTTCTAAAGAAATTTTGAATTATCCTAAATATATTCGCATAAGTGTTTCAAACTTTGTGTGCAATAAGGATTATTTTCATTTACTAGGTTGTGCCCGAGTCAAGCCTGACACACCTTTTTTAATTTTTTACACCTAGTAACATAGTTATAGAACCACTACCACTTACAGTATCCATAAAGGGATGTATTTCCCAGAAACCACATAATATATAACTTACCAAAATTCTAGTATGTTTTTCTATTCTTATCCTCAAATTAAATCTTAGGGTTATGTTCCGAAATCCATATTTTCTTAAATATAGTTTCCAAATTTTCTACTAAACTTTCTCTGATTCCAACTATAATTCCTCGACCCCTGAAGACGAGAGTCGATACCTTGCTTTATTACATTTTCATGACTATAAGGAATCAAATATTGATATACCGATCTATTTAGTAGTTTTGGAAAACCAGATTATATCATGATACTCATATTATATTGGTAAATAGAAAATAAAACATGAAACATAATAAAAATAAATTAATAAAATCTTTGAAATTCTATTCGAATATTTCTTCTTCATAACCTAGGGAAAGAAAAATAAATAAGGGTGAGATATAATGGTCAGTAAGGGTTAATTATTGTGGAAGAAATAAGGGATTATTAAAGAATAATCAATATGGAAAGGTAATTTACTAAACACACATTCCATTTAAATATCTGTATAAGGCATAATCAATATGAAAAGGTAAAAAACTAAACATACATTCCATTTAATCAATAAACTAAGAATGAAAATGCATCCATAGATAATTTCAAATAAAAAATATCACGAATAATAGTAATAACTAATTTATCAATAAAGGAAATGATTAATTATTGTATGTGATGTTTCCTAGGTACATGATACCTTTACCGTCAAGATCTATCCTCAGAAAAATTAAAAACCTACTAGGTAAAAACCCATTTGATTTGGCCAAATGATTTTATCTCATGAGAATACTAATGAATTGAGGGTATTGAATTAATCAATCCACTACCCATGTAGAAGATATCAAAATCATTATTTATGTATATAATAATCAATTTAATTAATTAACAACATGCCTTATCATTAAATTTTTGTATTGAGTAAAAGATATAGATTTATCAATATTTTATCTATTAATCAAATAACTGTCAAAGTGATCACCATTTGAAAAAATGGTATATGTTTTAGGAAATAATAATATCAACTTCATGATAATATGTATATTTAATATAAATGTATTGTACAATAAAGATGATCATAAGGAAGTTATTGTTTCAATAGAAAGTTAACAATCAAAAAATAAAGTGGTATAGAAAAGATAACTTTTACCACTTGGTAATTTTCAATTCAATACCCCTTGGGAGAGATAGTTTTAAGTGAGACTAAAAATACCATGAATTATGAGTGAATCGTGATATTAAATGATAAAGTGTTAGTATATATAACACATAAAGGTTAATTGGTTTATAATAACAAATAATTCTCAATAGAATGTAAATTGAGATGAAATACCTTACCTTGTTTTTATTTTTGAGTGAACATACTTTAACATACTTTGTAGTTATTTTAAGAATTTTATTAACTTATACCATAACCATATTCATATTTATAATATCATATATGATCTTATAATATCTTATTACCCATTTGTTAATAATCTTTCATTATTTTCACAATTTCAGGTGTTAATTGTATATTTATTTGAGTACGTTGTGGCTTATAATTTTTATACTATTACTTAGATCATTATTTCATAATCTCAATAATTAAAACCATGATTTAAATATTATATACATTCATTATATATGTATTTATATTAATATATAATGTTTGGGAAAAGGAAATGAAATGCATCCTTCATGGAGACAGTATGCCGTATATACGCACCCATGAATGTTACTTCCATTTCTTTGTCATATTTAAAAATTAAGTGATATATATATATATTATCATTCAATTATTATATTTATTTTATATATATTGTGAATGAATCACATCACTTTGGGGAGGCGGTAGTCTATACGCCCGTAAATGAAGTTATCATAATCCCACAAAATGGAAAGCATAGAGGTATGTGTTATATAAAAATTAAATAAGAATAAAGAAGAATAAATACATTATAAATATAATATATATCATATAAAAATAAAAATCCATCATTATTATCAACCATTATAAGTGGTAATAGAATAACGAAAAACATCGATTCGTGAGGCGGTAGTCCCCCATACAACAAATGATGATTACGTATCTCATTTGATGGAAGTGTGTGTGATTTTAGGTAATACCCAAGACATAAAAACATATAATTATATTGAATAAAACGATTTTATTATATAATAAATATATATGAATAATTTAAGGGGTAGAGAAATAAATAAAACCAAATATCTCATTGAAGAATGTTACCTGTTTTGAGTAACTCCTTTTGGTGTGTACTAAAAAAATTACTTGGTTTTATTTCTTCCCAAATTGAGGCCTATGGGATGAGGGTAGGGATGTTGAGAGATTATTTCTGTAGGTTTTTGATGATCTAGAGGGCTTGATAGGTTTGAATAATGGGGAGTTGTGAGTGCCTATTATAGTAGTGGAAGAGTGGCATTCCTGTAAATTTTTGAAGGAGGAAATTCCACCCACATTTTTCCCATATCAAGTGGATCTAAAAATGAACAAAATTATCGAAAATGGAGGATATGGTAAAAATTTGGCACTAAAATTTGGTTTTTACAATTTTATAGGTCATCGTTTACTTTATGTTTCAGGTTTAGTCCCTTGTTAAGCTAGTTTTCTCTTAATCATTGTAATTAATTTTAATTACTTTCACTAATATTTTTGGGAAAAAAATAAGTATAAATTATTATAAATTATAGGTTATTATGATTCAAATATAAAATCATTTTTTAAAAATTCTAGTCACAAAAGTAACAGAAATTAATTTAAAATTAATCCCACAGATGGGATGACAAAGTGAGTTTTTAAAATAAAAAAGTTCAAAAGTTTGAAATGTTTTTATATCTAAAATCAAAGTAAAGTTGATTCAAATGAACTAAATTGGATTAATTTATCTATAATTAAACTAAAAATAAATCAAAACCAAATTTAAATATAATTTTAACTATATGAATAGATTATATGAAAAATTAGTTTTCAATTAAAATTCAGTATCTTTCCCTATTCATAAAAAATAAAACTCCTCATAAAAATAAAAAAATCACCCTAATATAATTTTAAAATTATTCTTTAAAAAAATAATTTTATTTAGAAATAAAGAATTTAAAAATTTTAAAAATTTGGTTTTGAAACCAGTGCTCAATTAAAAGTTGGCAAATTGCCTTTAGAAAAATGTAGGTTTTTATGCGTAAAAGTATATTTTTTCTTATCTTATGCCTATAAAAAATATTGGATGAATGTAAAAATATATGAGTGAATATATAATATATAAATTTCATTAATATCATTAAATAATAGTAATTAATTTAATTTATTAGTATAAAATGCTTCTGGGAACATAAAATAGTATTCACATAAAAAAATTCCGTTATATTTAATTAGTTTCTATATTAATTTATAATTAAATGGTCACCATACATAAACATCATTTTAAAATTTAAGTTAATCATTTTTATACATTTCATTAAAAATTCTAGTTTATAACTATTATATTATATAATAATATTAATAGTGTATTGTAGTTTGGTAAAACTCGGTCTTACATGTAACGAAATCTATCAAAGGAACTCATTATTGTGTGTAACACAAGGAAATTTAGTGTTGTGTGTACCAAAATCTAATATCAGTGTTCTATATAGCACAATATTAACTTGGAGTTATTTATAATGAAACATAAAAACAAAATTAAATTTATTCTAAATATTATAAAGTCTCAGGGTGTTTCATGAAAAGTAAAATATTATGTGTCCTTTTCTAGAAATACATCTTCATCTAGAGAATAAAATTTCTTGTGGTTATATCACACTTGTACCTAGGGGTAACAACTTCAAAAATGGAACATTGTTCTTTGACTTGATTTTCACATGTTACATGAAAACAAGCCTTACTGCACACCTTTTTTGACACTCCCATAGTATAGGTTTAAGATAATTCCCATTTTATTTACAAATAATTATAAAGGATTTTAAATTTTTTATGATTTAATGATATTACCAAAGAAACAATGTTTATTATTTTGAACCTAACAATGCATAAATTTTCCATTTATGTTAAATATTGCACTAGATTTAGAATTGTATGATATGATTTAAAATTCATAATTTCATGATATAATCCAATATATTCCATTTTTTAGGTATGGAACCTAAAACAATGATTAGTATCAAAAATCATAGTTAATATAGAAATTTCCCTATTTGTAAAGCCAATACAGTTTGTATTGGAACTGAGTAGATCATGTCTATATTAGGGAATCTTAATGAGGTCATGATAAATAAAATCACTTAAATGGGGTAACCTATTATTCCAAAGCATGATAGTTCTACATTGGACCACTTCTTGTGACATAACCCCACATCATTTAGTGGGAATACTAATCACATGGTATCTTAGAAACATATAAAGTCCCTTGAAAATATATTTCTCACCTTGGGATTCCATGAAAAGGAAAATTTTATACTTTTAATATATATCTTAAGGGTGATTTTGATCAATGGTGGTCATTGATCTAGAATAACAGCATGGAAGAGAAAATAGAACACAAGGAATGAAGATATTTTAAAGAGACATTTTTCAATAAATATTTTCCTCATGAACAATAGAATGAAATGAAAAGAATTTTTTCAGCTTAAATAAAATGGTGGAAGAAAGTGTTGTGGAGTATAAGGATAACTTTACAAGACTATCAATGTATCTATGGATGTCATACACAATAAGGAATGTAATATTGACAATTTCTCTAAAGGAATTATGAAAAATATTTTAAGGGAACTAGTTTCTCAAAAAAAATCACCATATGATGAAATAGTTTTATATTCCCCCAAAATAGATAATTAATTTTCAAGATCTTATATATTAAAGTGTAATCAAGAGAAGAAGAGTTTTTTTGGAACACCGTGTAAAATAGAACACGTCAAATATGAATAATAAAATGAATCAATTTGTATCATGTGAAAAGTTTAGGAAGTAACAACCTAGAAAATGTTTGAAGGTAATGAGAATTTGTTATAAGTGTACTGATAAGGGTCATATGCATAATGAATACAAGGGGAATAAAAAATCAATGATATATAATGCTTAAAATATATATAAATGGGGAATTATTCACACAAATTACTCAATCTTTAAGATAAAAAACTGTAGAAGAGTCTAAGGGGATAAGGATAATCCTATAAGAACCAAAAATTAAACATTACATAATATTTAATTAAATTAATAATTCACATTGAGGATCTTTGCAGGTTTAGAGTTTTAGAGAATTAGGCCATAACTATTACATTACATCTCAAAAATTACTAGGTAGAAACATCTACTCAGTTTCAATTTTTTTCATAAAATAAAAACTCTTAAAAAAGAGTCATGTCAAGTCCCATGTTTTAGATAGCATACATTTTCCTTGATCCCATCCTTGACCCTATTCATATTTAGAACCTGTGAAAAATATTTCAAAACTTAGGATGAGCATAAAAAGCTCTGTAAGGGTTATAAAACAAATAAAGAAAATGTTAGTTCATCATTGCATACATAACATAATCTCTTTAACATACCTCAAGAAATTATAAGATTTATGAATAACAAATAGAAAACATAAATCATAAAGGTAACTTGTGGCATTCATATCATACATACATTGTAGCTATCATAGCTACATTGGGAGTTACATTTGGAATACCCATCACAGTATATTCCCTAAATCTCTTAGGAAAAACATTAACGTTTACCTTTGTCATGTTACCCAATGTATGGGAGAGCTATCTCCAGCTCACCCACCCTAGGTTTATCATGGAACCACTCGTATACATAAAAAATTCCCATGAACCATAACATATTAATAACACATAAAACAAACATAAAGGAAAGATAACATTTCCACATTTAAATCACAATATATCATTTAAATATATTGACATAACAAATCCATTATCAAAACCATTTTCAATACCAAAATACATAAAATGAGTATATGGTATTTATTTTCCTTTTAAAAACATTACGTCTTATTAAGGAAGCCAAAATATCAAATAATACTTGTGTCGGAAGAAATGTCATTGTCACCGCTTATGCTAAAAAGAAACATTCTTTTTTTTCCGTTTTGTAAAATGATTCATAGAGAAAAGATTCATTTTTAATAAAACTCAAAGTAAAAGGTGTTTATAAAGCATATAAAAGAAATTATTGTATTAAAACAAAATATCCCTCAATGAAAATAGATTGAGATGAAGTCCCTTACCTCATGTCCGACTTGACTCGTTCGTTCTTTAATATCATGAATAATAAAATAAAGTTAATTTATAATTTCTTAAGAACCTTTTTCAAGTTTATTATTCCTTTATATCACTTATTACTATGTTATAAACATTATGTAATCATTTAAGTTAATAACATTTGTTTTGTCGATATTTGGTACTTGAGTTAAAAATGGAATTCTTATAATTACAAGTTTTTCACATGGTCAAAAGTTTATTATATCCAGAATTATATTCATGATTTAAATATCATATATATTATATATATCCAGTATATACATGTATTTATAATATTACATAACATTTGGAGGTAAGAAATGAAATCCACCGTTCACAGATATGGTAAGTCGTACGTACGCATGAACACTACTTTCATTTCAATTTATCATTTTAATGGAATTAAAACATATTGATAGATAGGTATATTATAATTCCAGTATAATATCATATATAATATAATTAATGTCATCTTTTATGCATCCAATATATGGCATTAATGAGTCTTTTCACTTTGAGGGGCGGTAGTCCGAACTTTCGAAAATGAAATTATTGTGTTTACCCATAATGAAAACCATAAAGGTACGATATAAAAGAAAAATAAAGAATAAAATAATATATAAATATAGTTTCATCTTAATTTCCACTATGAGAGGCGGTAGGAAATAATCAAAAAATCATCGTTTCGTGAGGCGTTAGTTGGTCATCCAAAGAAACTGTATGTTCTTCACCCATTAGAGGGAGGCGTGTGTATGTTTAGTTAGAATAATTCTCATAAAAACATCCTAGTATATTTAGGATACTATTTTTGTTATAAAATAATGTAATAAAAAGAGTTTAGGGGTTGTAGAAATAAAATAAAAGAAAAGAAGTTAAGATAACTTGTTACCTTTAATTTGGGTAACTCTCTTTGGTTTGAACCAAAATGACTTCTTGAAGTGCATTATGCCTAAGGTAAGGATTATAGAAGGAGTAGATAGATATTTAGAGCTTATTTGGGCAGGGTTTGAACGAGCCAAGGGGCTTGAGAGGTGTGAGTAATGGGTTAGAAGTGAGGGATTTTTATAAGGGGAGGAGGGTATCTTTAAGAAAGTTTGCAAATATTATATTATTATAAACTTATATTTGGTTTATAAAGATCCAAAAATCATTAAAGTTTAAGATATGATGACTCAATTTAAAAATAAAATCATACAATAATAATTGGATATGTTTTAAATATTATTTTAATCTTTATAATATTATTTATTTAAATCATTTATTAATGTGGTAAACACTGCATCATTATTGTGTCTTAAATAATTTTATTTATTTTAAGTACAAAAATTATAAAATAAATACCATAATTTAGGAAATAGTTTTATATTTCCAATGAATATTTATTGTTGAAATGATAACTTATATAACTCCTTGTAAAAATTAATTTACTAAAAGATATTTCTTTTTGTCCTTTTTTCCTTTACTTTAAGTTAATAAAAATAAAGTGTCATTATCATTCTAAATTGGCTCCATGGGGTCCCAAAATCCACCCAGGGATGCCAATGGTCGTACATGACTCAACCAATTGGGTTATGAAAAGTGTTAAGGTAATTTTTTATTATTATAATATTCTTTTTACCTTGAATTACCCTATTTACCTTTAACCGTGGTAAGTAAAAGTCAAAAGTTATTATTCACCAAAAATTATTTTCTTCTTATTGAACCATATTTTACATAAAAATAACAACAATGTATGTCATATTTTCAAAATTCAATCCACAGAATCGGTAAAATTTCATTTAAATTAAAATGTCAATTTTTAACTACTACTTAGTGGATTCACTATTCATCAAAAATTGATGTTTTCAGAAAACTACCAAAAAATAAGCCTAAGATATATATGATATTCTGAATTCAAAAATTATGTCTATTTTAAAAAATTCAAAACATATAAGTTTCATTAATTAATTTAAAATTAATTTCTGTTACCAAAACAAATAATGTGTTTTAAGAAACAATAACTATCAAAAGATTGATAGTTATTTATGTCCAATCTCAAAGTGAAATTAATTTCAATGGAAAACATTGGATTAAATTTTAAAAATATAATCTAATTACACTTTTAAATCAATTAAAAAAGATAATAAAACCATATAAATAATTTAGATTAAAAGACAGTTTTTAATAAGAATATAGTATTTTCACTATTCATCAAAAAATGAATTTTATCAGAAAAATACCAAATATTTACCCAAAGTAAATTTTCATGTCCCTATTCTATATAAGAATTTTATTTTTTCAAATAGAACATATAAAAGTGATCAAAACTAGACTTAAATAGGGTTCTCCATCAAAAGGTGATAAATCAACCTTTTAAAGAATATTAGAGTATTTATGCTTAAAATTAGATTAATTCACATTTTAAGCCTATAACTTTTATTGGATAAATGTAAAAACATTTAAAAAACATGTATAATCATATTATAGTTATTTCTATTCATTCCCATTAATACAATGTCTAGGTGTTAACTATAATTTAAAATAATATTATTATATTATTAGTGTGCAATGAAAGATTTCAAAGAAACTCACTATTGCGTATCGGGTATGCCATAGAACATGGAAACACCTTTAAATTCAAATTAAATTTTAATTTAAAAATATGAATAATTATGGAAAATGTATTATTCTTTATTCACCTGGGATGTTACATCCTTCCCCCCTTTTGGGAATTGCGTCCTCGCAATTTTATTCACTTATCAAAAAAGTGGGGGTATTTATCCATCATAGCATTTTCAAATTGTCACATTGCCTCTTCAATCATATGGTTTTTCCACAAAACCTTTACGTGGTGAATTACCTTATTCCACAACACTTTC
Organism: Viscum album; assembly: GCA_963277665.1. Lineage (NCBI taxonomy): Eukaryota > Viridiplantae > Streptophyta > Magnoliopsida > Santalales > Viscaceae > Viscum > Viscum album. The sequence continues at coordinate 14,932,365 of OY728119.1, forward strand.
TCTCTACGGTCAAGAATCTGGACAGGTTATTCCTCATAAGTGAGATTCTCTTCCAACTGAACTACCTCTAAACTAAAAACGTGAGATGGATCTGGAATATACTTTCTCAACATTGAAACATGAAAAACATTGTGTACCTGTGATAATCTTGGAGGTAAATCCACTCAATACGCAACTAATCCAACTTTCTCCAAGATTTCATAAGGTCCAATGAACCTCAGACTCAACTTTCCCTTCTTACCAAAACACATCACACTTTTCCATGGAGAATATTTGAGAAAGACATGATCACCTACCTCAAAAGAAAGATCCTTCTTATGATTATCCGCATAACTTTTCTGCCTGCTTTGAGTTGTTCTCATGTTCTTCTAAATCAACTGAACATTTTCTACCATCTTTTCTACCAATTTTGGTCCCATTAGCTTCCTTTCACCTACTTCATCCCAAAAATCTAGAGTTTGACAATGCTTTTCATATAATGCCACGAATGAAGCTGTCATTATACTGGAATGAAAACTATTATTATACGAAAATTAAACAAAAGAAATATGTTGGTCCCAACTTCCCTAGTAATCCAGTGAACAAGAACATAACATATCCTCCAAGGTTTGAATTGTTCATTATGACTACCCATCTGATTGTGGATGAAAAGCTGTACTAAAATTTAATCCAGTACCCAACGACTTCTAAAGGCCTTTCCAAAAGTTAGAAGTAAACCTGGAATCATGATCGGATATAATGGAGAGGGGAACACCATGAAACCTAACTATCTCTTTAACATACAACCGAGAACATTGATCTAGAGACAAAGTATCTCAAATAGGAAGGAAATGGGCATATTTAGTCAATTGATCAACAATAACCCAGATTGAATTATTACCTAGATATGTCTTTGGTAATCCCACATCGAAGTCCATGGATATATTTTCCCATTTCCGCTCTGTAACCGATAAATACTAAAGCATCCCTTTTAGTAACTATTACTATACTTTAACCTACTGACATTTCAAACACTTCAAAATAAAATCACAAATATCTCTTTTCATTCCATCTCATCAGTAATACTCACAAGGATCTCTGTAAATCTTAGTAATTCCAGGATGAACTAAAAATGGAGAACATTGAGGTTTATATAACAACTCATTCTTAAACTAATAATCACAAAGAACACATAAAAAACTATTTATATCCTGAGTCAATTGTGACATCATTGCAACAACCTATTCAGTTCTGATTTTGACCATCTGAAGTTACTGATTTGGAAGGTTTTCTTCTTTCTGATTTCATCCCAACATAGTTGCCTTGTTTCCACTGGGGAAAACCATTCTGAACACAGAAATATCTTAAGCAAAGCTACATGGTAATCTATAAATTCTATATAATTTAAATATTAACATAAATTAATTTATGGATATTAATTTAACAATACCATAACTCCTAAAGTTATCTAAACCGACCTTTGATACCAACTATAAGGACCTAGACTTAAACATTACATAATCTTGAATTAAAAGATTAATTCACATTGAGGATCTTTTCAGGTTTAGAGTTTTAGAGAATTAGTCCATAACTATTACATTACATCTAAAAAATTACAAGGTAGAAACTTCTACTCAGTTTCCATTTTTTCATAAAATAAAAACTCCTAAAGAAAAGAGTCATGTCTAGTGACAAGTTTTTGATAGAATGAATTTTCCTTGATCCCATCCTTAACCCTATTCATATTTAGGTCCTGTGAAAAAAATATCAAAACTTGGGATGAGCATAAAAAGATCAGTAAGGGTTATAAAATTAATAAATAAAATGATAGTTAATCATTTCAAACATAACATAATCTATTTAACATACCTCATGAGATTATAAGATTTATGAATAACACATAGAAAACATAAATCATGAAGGTAACTTGTGGCATTCATATCATACTTACATTATAGCTATCACCACTACGCAGGGAGTTACATTTGGAATACCCATCATAGTATATTACCTAAATCTCTTAGGAGAAACATTCGACTTTTCCTCCATCACGTTACCCAATGCATTGGAGAGATATCTAGGGCTCACCTTACCTAGGTTTATCACGGAACCACCTGTATATGTAAATAATTCCCATGAACCATAACATATTAATAACACATAAAACAAACATAAATTAAAGATAACATTTCCACATTTCAATCACAATATATAATTTAATTATATTGACAAAAAAAATCTATTATAAAAACCATTTTCAATACCAAAATATGTAAAAATATTATACGGTATTTATTTTCCTTTTAAAAACATTACGACTTGTTAAGGAATCCAAAAGATCAAATAATACTCGCAGTGGCGGAAAGGTCATTGTCACCACTTATGCTAAAAAGAAACATTCTTTTTTTGTCATTTACTAAAACTATTCATCGAGAAAAGATTACTTTTGAATAAAAGTAAAAGTAAAAGGTGTTTATACAGTGTATAAATGACAATCGTGTATTAAAACAAAATATGCCTCAATGAAAAGAGACTGAGACAAAGTCCTTTACCTCGTGTCCGACATGAATCGTTCATTATTTAATCACCTTAATAACAAAATAAATTTATTTTATACTTTCTTAAGAACCTTTTTAATGTTTATTATACCTTTTATATCACTTATTACCATTTTATAAACATTATGTAATCATTTAAGTTAATAATGTTCATTTTGTCGATATTTGGTACTTGAGTCAAAAATGGACTTCTTATAATTACAAGTTGTTCACATGGTCAAAATTTCATTATATCTAGAATGATATTCATGATTTATACATCATATATGTTATATATATCCATTATATAAATTTATTTATAATAATACAAAACATTTGGAGGTAAGAAATGAAATGCACCATTCATGGAGACGGTAAGTCGTACGTACGCATGAAAGCTAATTTCATTTCTATTTATTATTTTAATGGAATTAAAATATAATGATCCATAGGTATATTAAAATTCCAGTATAATATCAAATATAATATAATAAAATCCATCCTTTATACATACCATATATGGTATTAATGAGTTATATCACTTTGAGGGGGCGGTAGTCTACACTTCCTCAAATGAAATTATCGCATTTACCCATAATGAAAACAATAAAGCTATGCTATAAAAAATACATAAGAATAAAGAAAACATAAACATAATATATATCATATACAAATATAGTGTCATCTTAATGGCCACCGTGGGAGGTGATTAGAAATAATCGAACAATCAGTGTTTCGTGAGGCGTTAGTTTGTCATCGCCAGAAACTGTATGTTCTTCAACCATTAGAAGGAGGTGTGTGTAAGTGTACTTAGAATAATTATCATAAAAACATTATAGTATATTGAGGATACTTTTTTTGTTATAAAATAAAGGAATAAATATATTTTAGGAGTTTTAGGAGTAAAATAAAATAAAAGAAGTTAAGAGAAACTATTACCTTTAATTTGGGTAACTTCCTTTAGTTTCAACCAAAAGGACTTCTTGAAGAGCCTTATACCTAAGGTAAGGCTTCTAGGAGAAGGATAGGGATAATTAGAGATTATTTGGGTAGGGGTTGGACAAGTGAGGGGGCTTGAGATGTGTGAGGAATGGGTTAGAAGTGAAGGCTTTTTCTAAGGGGGAGGAGAGGCTATTTAGAATCGTTTGCAAATATCATTTTATTATATATTATCTTCGGTTTATAAAGATCCAAAACTCATTAAAGTTAAATATAAGATGACTCAAGTTAGAAATAAAATCACTTAATAATAATTGGATAGGTTTTGGATATTATTTTAATCTTTATAATATTATTTATTTAAATCATTTATTATTGAGGTAAACACTGCATCATTATTGTGTCATAAATAATTTTATATATTTTATGTCTAAAAATTTTAAAATAAATTCCATAATGTAGTAAATCGTTTTTGTCTTTCCAATGAATATTTATAGTCTAAAATATAACTTATATAACCTCTTGTAAAAATTAATTTACTAAAAGATATTAGTTTATGTCATTTTTTTCTTTACTTTAAGTTAATTAAAATAAAGTGTCATTATCACTTTCAAGTGGCTCTGTGGGGTCCCAAAATCGACTCACAGATTCCCATGGTTGTAAATGACTCAACCAATAAGGTTAGAACAAGTGTTAAAGAAAATGTTTATTATTATAATATTCTTTTTACCTTGAATTACCCTATTTACCTTTAACCGTGGTAAATAAAAGTCAAAACTTACTATTCACCAAAAATTATTTTCATCTTATTGAACCACATTTTACTTACTAATAAAAACAATGTATGTTGGATTTTTGAAACTCAATCCACAAAAGAGGTAAAATTTCATTTAAATGAAAATGTCAGTTTTTAACTACTGTTTAGTGGATTCACTATTCATTAAAAATTGAAGTTTTTCAGAAAACTACCAAAAATTAAGCCTAAGATATATTTGATATTCTGAATTCAAAAATGATGAATATTTTAACAAATTAAAAATATATATTTTGCATTAATTAATTTAAAATTAATTCCTGTTATCAAAATAAATAGGGTGTTTTTAAGAAACAATAACTATCAAAAGATTGATACTTGTTTAAGTCTAATTTCAAAGTGAAATTAATTCCAATGAACAAAATTGGATTAAATGTTAAAAATATAATCTAATTACACTTTAAAACAAATTAAATATATAATCAAACCATATAAATAAATTATATTAAAAGGCAGTTTTGAATTAAAATATAGTATTTTTCGCTATTCATCAAAAAATGAATTTTATCAGAACAATACCGAAAAATTACCCAAAGTAAATTTTTATGTCCCGATTCTAAATAAGAATTTTAATTTTTCAAATGGAACAAATAAAAGTGACCAAAACTAGATTTAAATAGGGTCCACCATCAAAAGGTGATAAATCAACATTTTAAATAGTATTAGAGTATTTATGCTTAAAATTAGATTAATTCGCATTTTAAGTCTCAAACTTTTATTGGATAAATGTAAAAACATTTAACAAACATGTATAATCATATTGAAGTTAGTTCTATTCATTCCCACTAATAAAACGGAAAGGCGTTAACTACAATTTAAAATAATATTTTTATAATATTAGTGTGCAACGAAAGATTTCAAAGAAACTCGTTGTTGCGTATCGGGTATGCCATCGGACATAGCAATCCCTTTAAAGTAAAATTAATTTTTTATTTAGAAATGTGAAAAAATATGGAAATTATATTATTCTTTATTTACCTCAGATGTTACAAAGCCTATGCGGTCATATAGCTAAGGTTGAAGTACCCAATGATACAATGGTGGTCAATTTAATCATAGACTAAACTTTATCCAATTATTTATTTGATTTTGGATCTTATCACTATTTTATATCTTCCATGTTTTCTATGAAGATTAGATATCTCCTCAGAACCTTAAGAAGTGGTTGTTATTCAGAACTCATAGTAAAAATCTCATTGTAACATTTATGTGTCAAGAAGTTCCCATTATGACACATAAACAAGCTGTATTAGATGAATTTATTATCATACCTATGGTTGAATTATATATAATCCATGGTATGGAATGGATATCTAAATATGGTGAAAAAAATTATTTCATGGAGTAGGAAATTACAAGTTGTGATGAAGTTGAGGAATTCATTATCTTTAGAGCAGAGAACACATCATTTGATTCATGTCTAGATGCACTCCTAGTAGCTCTTATGAATGAGATTCTTGGGGATAAAGGGAAAAGAATGTATATGGATGTAAAATGTAATCTTGAAATTGATTATATAAATATTTTATAGTAATACATTGATTTATTTTCTGATAAATTACCTAGACATCCACCAGAGCATGAATTTGAATTCCCCATTAATTTAATCCCTGATGAAATAAACTATATCAAATAATCCCTATAGAATGGACACCATGGAGTTAGTGGAGTTAAAGAAACAACTAAAGGAGTTTGGTTATAAGGTATTTATACACCCTAGTATTTTGGGAATCCTATGTTATATTTGTTAATAGGAAATATTGATCCATGTGGTTGTGCATTGATTATAATAAATCAATGCTATTAAAATAAAGAAAAAATATCATATGAATTTCATTAATGAATTATTTGATAAATTTCATAGAGCTTAATATTTTTCAAATATTTAACTTCATTCTAGGTATCATAAATTTTGAGTAAATAAAGAATACATTATAAAGACAGCATTCTGAATGAGGTTTGTACATTATGAGTTTACATTAATTCCATTTGGATTGACTAACACACAATTAGTTTTTATAGATCTAATGAACATAATATTCAATTAATATCTTGATAATTTATTTGTGGTTTCATTTACGAAATCTTGGTGTATTCTATGATTTATGAGGACCATGATAATTACTTATGATTTTTTTTGAGACTCTTAAATGAAAATAGTTATGTGGGAAATTAAAAAACTGTGAATTATGAATTTGTAAATTTATTTTCTTTTTTATATTGTCTCTAATAATGAAATATATATTGATCCTATAAAGATAAGGGAATTAAAATAATGTCCTACACAAAGGAACATAATAAAGGTATGTAGTTTCTTTAGTTTGATAGGTTACTATTGGAATTTCATTCATTATTTTACCTGATTGGTTATCTTTTTAACCAAATATACACATAAAGGGATTAGTTTCATATGTAAAAAGTAATGTAAAGAATGTTTTAAAAATTTTACTAGAAGACTGGTCAAAGGTCTAATTTTTACTGTACCATTAGGAAATGATGAATTTGTGATATAGAGTTATTAATTTAAAAAGGGACTTGGTTGTGTAATTATAGATAATGATAATATTATTACCTATGTATCAAGGTAGATACATACTCATGAGTAGAAATATACAACCCATGATCTTGAGTTGTCATTCATAATCTTTTCTTTAAAAATATGGATAAATTATCTCTATGGTGAATGATGTGAGATATACACAGACCATAAGATCCTAAAACACAAATTTTCACAAAAATAGATCAATATGATTCAAAGTAAATGGATCAAGCTACTCAAAGATTATGAATGATCAATATATTACCACCCGGGGAAGGAAAATAAGGTAGAGGATTAATTGTGAATGAATTATAATGGAGTTATGAAGCCAATGGGGACTGATAGATATCTTATGTTCATGGATCTAGTAAATATGGATATGGTAATTTTTAAATAAGTGGAGATTCACAATTTTTTAAATGGTTTTGAAAGCATATTTGATGGACAATATAAAAAGTTCTCAACCTGGTGATGGGAATTTTCAAAATAAAATAAATTTCTGAATAATGGAAATATGGAAGAATTTGTTTATGAAGATGAAATTCTAAAATTTTGAAAGCGACTATGTGTTTCATCTATACCTGATATGAAGAAGGAATTGTTGGATGATTCTTATAGCTCTAATTTCTCTATACACCCCAGTTGCACCAAAATGGATAGATATTTGAAGGAATTCTTTGGGAGGGATAATATAAAGAGGAAAATTGTTAATTATGTTTCAAGATGTTTAATTTTTCAATAAGTTAAGGATGAGAGGAAACATCCTAGAGGATTCATGAAATATCTAGTTATTCGTACATGGAAGAGAGATGATGTTACTATGGACTTTTTTACCGAATTACCAAACAGTCCTAGAAAAAATGATGCAAAATGGTTATTATTGATCTCCTCATCAAATATACGTATTTCCACTCTAAAAGAGAATATTTACCTCTATATTTTATTACATGACTCTATACTAATGAATTTTTATGACTTTATGAAACACCTTTTAATTTTTTTATTGTAACCCATGATTTTCAGTGAAATTATAAAAAATTGTTCAGAAGGATCTTGACATTGAGCTTCATTTGAGCACCGCTTATCACCCTTAAACCGATGGATAGTCTAAAAGGAAATTAAAACATTATAATACATTTCAAGGTCATTCATTCTTAACTTTCACAAAATTGGGGATCAATATCTACCTTTCGTAGAGTTTTCGATAATAATAGATTCAATTTGAGTATTTAAAATGGCACTATATGAAGCATTGTATGGAAAACGATGTCATACTCGGACTTCTTGGTATGAATTTGGTGAATGAAAACTTATGGGTCTAAAAAATGTTGAGGAGAAAAGGTCCAAGGTAAATACTTGACTCATAGTAAAGAATATAAAAGAAGGTAAAAGAGTTATATTGATAACATGAGGAATGATTTTGAGTTTAAAGTTGGGGATCCCATTTTATTGAAAGTAACTCCAGGGAAGGGTGTCATAAGGTTTTTTATTAAGGGAATACTAAGCTCTGAGTATATAAGACCTTTTGAAATCCTTTAAATAGTTGGAGTTATGGATTAACGTTTTAGAATTACGCCAAGTATCTCTAAAGAACAAGATGTGTTCCATATATCATTGTCAAGGATGTATATGATAAACCCAATTCATGTAATCACTTCTAAATAAATAGAACTAGAACCTAATTTATATTACTTGGAAGATATTATATAGATCCTAAACACTATAGAAAAAGTTTTTTTTGGAATCAAACAACTTTTCTAGTAATGGTACTTTGTAGAAATTATAATTTAGTAGAAGTGATATAAGAATATGAAGAAATTATGATGAAGTAATACCCAAATATATTCATTAGGCTACACTCTGGAAATTTTAAGTATGAAATTTTTTGAAGGATGAAGAATGTGACATCCTAATACTTTATGGTGTATTTGATTTTAAATAAATCAAACCCTGATTCTAAATGAACTATAATATAATATACCATTATAACCTTTCTATTAAATTGGAAGGTTTGAAAAAAATTAACTAAATTATGAAAATTATATGGTTTAAACACGTAAAAATAAATTCATTAGTTATTATTTTATTATAAATAAAAATAAAAATAATTTTAGTGAAAAAGAATGTTTTTTGAATAACAAAATATTTTCTAAAAAGTAGTTGCATCCTATTTTGAACACTTATTTTAAAATTATTTTTTTCTAATTTTAGAAAATTTATTTTAGATAATGAAATTAATTTTTTAAATTAACATGTCATAATTATCTTCAAGTATTTTTTTGATAATTTTATAAAAAGATTAATTTTTTGATGAATAGTGAAAAATACTATTTTTTTAATAAAAATTACCTTTTCATTTAAAGCATTTACAAAGTCTAATTTTTTTTAAAGTGTTTTAAAATTAAAATTATTGAAACTATATTATAATTATTTCAATTTAGTTTTTTTAAACAACTTTATGATGATTTGTTATATATAAACATCTAATACTTAAAAAACATTCCTTTGGAAAACAGTTTTGTTGACGTGTTTGTGGGTTTAATTTTATATTAGATTCATCCAATTATGTGAATTGAATTTGGTAAAATGGATTAAATATTTATAATAATGATAATACTTAATAATAGGTAATAATTTTGTTTCAATTTTGTGTTACAATGAATCGTATAAATAGTAAAAAACTCAGTTGCCATGATTATGGTTAAAACGAGTTTATCAGGGGTTAAACCAACAGATAAGGGAAATTTTGATAATTAAACATGTATAAATCCTATTATATAGACATATTTTGACCTTATACTATACCAAATTCTAATATACAGTCATTTTGAATCATTTTCCTTTCGGTTGACTTTATCATTTTGTATTCTTTTGGGAAATTTCCATGTGGTTTCCAAGAAGGTCCCCTCCCCCACTAATAAAAGGGAACCTCATACCCTCTCTTATTTACCACTATAAAGACATATAGATAGAGTAAACCCTTCAAAAATCTATCCCCAACATTTTTATCCACATTTTAGAGGGTTTTTATTCCAAAATACCAGTCCTATATTCCTTAATAAGAGATCCAATGGAGGGTTCTCTAATCGAAGGCAATCATCTTCACCTAGATTTATTTAATTATTATTTTATCACCTTAAATAATGTATTATAATTAAAATATATTAACATAAATATCTCCCATATAGTGATATTTTATTATGTATATGTCATAATATTTCTCCATCTCTTCCACCATCAAATGGAAAACAAAGCCATATCTTATGTGTACAGCGGACTACCGCCTTACGAACTGATGTAATTTGTTCTCCATAAATGAATTACATGAATGTTTATAATGATGGAAATAATGAATATATATGATAAATTTAACTTGATATTTATTCTATAAAATTAATATATCATTCACTGCATTACCCTTTCACCCATTAAGGGAATGATATCATTGCCCGTTCATACGTATGACGTATTGTCTTCATGAAGTGATGCAATTCATTTTCAAAGGAAAAAATTAAATAATTATTATAAAAAGGTATATAATGAATAAATTTTATATTTATAACATTCATATAATTATTTAGAGTTTTTTTCTATATCTTATTAATAATAATCAGAATATCCATGAGAAGACATGCATGAAAAACGAAGAAATTTACACCTAAAACAATGGTAATAATTAAATATTACTAATGAATGGGTGGTAAGATGTTATAATAGTATCATATATGATATTATAATTACAAATATTTTTTTGTAATAAATTAATAACATTACTAAAACCATTATACATCAGGTTAAATCACATTCAACTAAATAGAAGCACGGGGTAAGGAATTTCATCTCAATTTGCACTCTATTAATACGTATTTTTTATTATACACCAATCCTATTTTATGTGACATATATAATACATATTTTCTATATTTAAAATTAAAAAATATTTATTCATGATGATTATTATTTCAATTCAATTATATTATTTCAAGGGGTTGCAGTTTAAAAGTTACCAGAGAGGTAAGAATCTATTATACAATCTCACTTTCTTTTGGGATTTCTTAAATTTTCAAAAAACAAATTTTATCATATATCCTTCATAATAACCAATATTTTTTTTATATATTTTATATTTGAGTAGTTTTCATATTTTCTTATAAATTTTCATCTCTTTGTAACTAGAATCAAGCAGATAATGTTTTATAAGAAAAACTATTTTTATTTCTCATTAAATCAGATATATTTTTCTTCCATGTCCATATTTTTCAAAATTGTGTTAAAAAAGTAATATTATTTACTCAAATGATTTATTAATTATATTTTAAGTTAAAATTTAATTTTTAATAATTTTTTGAAATGAATATTTCTAATGTTTCGTTGAATGGACGATTTTGTTTTTTTTTAAAAAGTCAAATGAAATGTTTTTTAATGCATACAGAGAAAACAAAATTCCCCGCCACTGTAACCTTTTTACAAAATTTATCTTCTTATACACGTTTTAAATGGTTTTAAAAGGAAAAATATTTTATGAAATAATATTTTAGTATTTCACTTATATTCTCTTTATTATTAGAAAGGACATGATTTTATTACAAAATCAATATTCCAAATGAAATGATGATCATATCTTATCAATTATCAATTTTGTGGTAATTAGCTTTATATTACAAAATTCAATTTCGTGTGATCATTTTATATTGAATTTACCTTAAATATTCATATTATTTATCATTGATATTCTTATTTCTTAAACCATATATCATTTCCACATAAGATTTTTTACTTTGAAATTTATTATTTTGACTGGAGAAATATTGTCATTCATATTATTTACTCAATAAAAATATCTATTAACAATAAATATTGTTCACAAATTAAATAAATCATTAGATATATGATGAATTCATTATAAATGTAGTGAAAGATGGGTCTTGGAATTATATATCAAGTTAATGCATTAATAGGTCTCATGAGATAAATAAGTTGGCCAAACTAAATTATTTTTTACCCATAGTTTTAAACTTGATTAGCATAAGGTCATAATGGTATAGATATCATGATTTCTAAGATCATGATATACAATATTAAAAAATTACCTAATTTAGAATTCAATTATTATTATCCATGAGATTATTTTATTGATATTATCCCCAGATACTTTTTATCTCTTAGGTTATTGATTAAATGGAAGGTGTTTTTAGTTATTTACCTTGACATATTGATTACAACTTATTTACTCATGATATATTCCACTGTACATTACCCTAATGAGAATTTTATCTAACCCTTATTTTCTCTCTTTCTATAGGATATAAAAATGAATTCGTTGAATGAGTTTCAAGGATGTCATGCATTTTTATTTGTTATGTTTTATATTCTACTCCCAATATAAAATGAGTATCATTTATGTATCTAGTTCTACAATACTATTAAACTGATTAGTCCTTTGGGATTAGAACCCATGTATCTATTCCAATCTAATAAATTGGATAGCGACTCTAGGTTACTAGAGTCGGGGTCTTTAAAGTGCGGTTCAGGATGGATGATTCGCACGAGCAATGAGTTAAAACATGTGGGCATGAAGTTTATGGGTTTCCCCCATCCCATGTAAAAACAGTGGGTTCATACTTGTAAGGGTTTCCAAAATCCCATAGAAATTTGGGGGCTCATTTTGGTTCCCCATTAACCAATTTTAAAAAGGGGTTTTAAAAATAAAAAAAAATGAATTATTAAAAATTAAAATATTTTACCTAGATGACTTTATTTCTCAAAAAGTATATATTGTTAAAAATAATTCTTATTATCTATAATTATGGTTTCTATACCATACCTATATTTTACCATTATGAAAATTTTATCATTTATATTTGGAAACCGAATTATGTGTTATCTCATGCGACCATTTTTTCTCCTCCTCTTTCCAAAAGGATGTTGTATTATCCCTTTTTACGATGTGAGATTTTAGTAAAGCTATTTCAAATTATTAAAATTGTTTCCATTTCATGATTTTTTGTTTTATATTTCACTCTAAATTTATTTTTTATATTATTTATGGATTTTTCATGGCTCAATTACTGGAGGTTCTTTTTCATAAAAGTCACTACCACAAAACCAAGTTTTCGTAGCGTCACCCTATGTCAGCACTAAAAAATGTGCTGATAAAGGGGTGGCCTTTATCAATGATAAAAAATCACTGATAAAGGGAAATTTTAATAGGGATAAAAAATCTATGTTAAATGTTCCCCCTTATCAGTGCTTTTTTTTGTGTTGATAAAGCCCCCCCCCCTTTATCAACGCATTTTTTTAGCGCTGTTAAAAGGGACCCCTTTAACAGTGTTTTTTAGTAGTGCTGATTGGGGGGCTTTATCAGTGATTTTCCCTAGCAATGAAAAAGATTATATTTCCAAAAATAATATATTTTTATATAAGTATATTTATATTGATATAAATATACTATATATTTTATAAATACGTTTTAGATAAGTATAAATAGACTATTACTTTTAATATTTATGAAATTTAGTGAAAGTGGCTTTAAAATATTTTTAAAATATTATTAATTTAAAATTTTATTGTTATCATTGATTAATAATCATTTAATAAAAATTTAAAGACACAAAAAATCAAAATAATAATAATAAAAGATCTAAAATAAGTTAAAAATGTAACTCAAACTTCAAACGGTCATAACTTTTGACCCGGGTGTCTGTTTGAGCTCTATAGTATATCAAATCGAAGCTTGAGATGAGGTCTACACATTAGGGATTGAAGGAAACCCTCTATAACAATTTTCAAGGCCAAAAAATGCCCATAAGTCCACTAAAACTGAGTTTTTAGTCAGGATACCCTAATGTTTTAATATTCAAATAGGTATAACTTCTGATCCGGAAATACTTTAGTCATGTACAACATATCATATCAAAGATTGTTTCATTTTATTTGATTTTACTAGTTTTGAAGTTGAAACAGACTTCTGGATTATAAGTTATGGTCATTTTAACATTCTATGGATTTTCAAATACACATATATATGTATTTATTCATAAATATATATATATATATATGTGTGTGTTTGTGTGTGTCTATGTGTGTGTGTGTTGTATATATGTATGTATGTATGTATTTATTTATTTATAAACACACATAAAAAACATATTTTATAAATTTATATAAAAGTAATCTAATAAATATATATTAATATACAAATTAATATATAGATAAAAAATTACTACTAAATATATATATATAAATAAATATAAATATATATTAATATAAAAATAAATATATATACTAATATATGAATAAATATGTATGTATTAATATAACTAAATATATTTATATTATTATGAATCTATATTAATATATGAATAAATATAACTATATATATAAATAAATATAAAACATATTAAAATATGAATATATATATATATATATTAATACATGAATAAATATATATGTATTAATATAACTAAATATATTTATATTAATATGAATCTATATTAATATACGAATCAATATAACTATATATATATATATAAATATAAATGCATATTAATATACGAATATATATATATACATTTATATTAATATATGAATAAATATATGTGTATTAATATAAATAAATATTTTTATATTAGGATGAATCTATATTAATATATGAATAAATAAAACTATATAACAATATATATATATATATATATCATTAAATAGATAAAAAAACTAAATATCTTAGTGGTAAAGGTGAAGGCGCGCAGCGAGGGAGGTCTTGGGTTTGAGTTCGGGTGGAAGCAGGGGCACGCGGGCAAGTCCAGCATGCGGAGATTGGGAAGGGGTCCTCCCAATGCTGATCGGGGGGGGGGTCAAGCATTGTTAAAATATCCCTGAACATTGTATTTTGTTTTTAACTTTTTTTTTAATTTTTTTGACTTTTATCAGTGCTAAAAAAAGCGTGGATAAAATGGACCCCCTATAATCAACTTGATTAACATTGCTTTTCTAGCACTATTAAAAATATTTTCTAGAATATTTTTTAAGGATATTGTATTTTAAAACCATATATTTTCATTATGAACATTCTTTTTAATGAATATTTCATTCCATGTATTTAAATGGTTTAACAAATTAACTTAGTTCTTAATGATTTTAAACTAAAAAGTGTTATTCCTCTTATTTTTCAAAATGATTTACCCAATGATATTTAAAGGTATTTATCATCTATGTCAACAACTATAATTATTATTATGTTACACTAGGGATATGTTCTTGTACCATCATCTTCCTTCTTTACATGGATGGCTTATGGAATTTTCTAGGAATGTTTTTCATGAAACCCATCTCTCTTCGACGGGTCAATTAAGTGACATTTGATGTATGAATGTTTTCATATTATAATGTAACATATATGTATATATGATTATTATGTGATGGGTGGGTCCTATATAACCCTAAAATTCATTAGGTAAAGTTTTATATCTGATGAGATAATAAAGGGAAATGAGTAGTAATGCTCGATCTACTATGGTAAATATTTTATGATGCTTGATCAAATGTATAAAACATATTATGACGCATGATCCCCTATGGGATATTTGTTATAATGACTGATCTACTATGTGAAACAAGTTATGAGGCCTAATCCACTAATGGAAACAATTTGTGAGGCCCAATCCACTATGTTAATATTCATATTCATATTATCGTACCACATTTTTATGTTATATGCCTGTGATTATGCTGTAGGACTCATGTTTATAATATCATACTCTTTTTTCTATGCTATATGTTTATTAATTTTATATTACATGTACTTATATCATGAATTATATAAAACTATTATTATTCC
Organism: Viscum album; assembly: GCA_963277665.1. Taxonomy (NCBI): domain Eukaryota; kingdom Viridiplantae; phylum Streptophyta; class Magnoliopsida; order Santalales; family Viscaceae; genus Viscum; species Viscum album. Next base: position 14,948,009 of record OY728119.1, read on the forward strand.
ATGATATTTTATATAAGATATTTCCCCTACTCATGTTTACTCATATTCTTATGATCTCTCCCTTGATGAAATGTTGATTTGTTTTTACTGTACTGATCATTTGATATCACCCCTTTCTTCTGTTTTTATTCCCCAAGTTATAAAGATGATTAAAACCTTTTTAGATTCTACAAGTGGGTCTAGTGTGGTTTAGTTATGTTTAAATGTTTACAGGTATCATAAAATAAGTTTCTTATGTAGACAATATCCAAAGACATTGATCCTTCCATTATTGGGATTGTGTGATCACTATGAGATTTTATATTTAACTTTTAAAAATTAAATGAAATAAATTTATTTTTTGTGTAGATCATCTCACATGTTATCATACCCAATGCATAAATTATGTGTTTTAGAACCGGACCTAAGAGTACGGGTCCGAGGTGGCTTACGTTTAGGTTGTCTCCCACTCATTTAAGAATTATTAGAAGTCAATCCTTTTTTTATTTATTCAATATATAATTATTATAATTATTTTTAATTTTTTTATTTATTTCAATAAAAACATTATGTATCAATCGTAGGTTGATCCTGTATTATAATGAAACTAATTGGGTAAGAAATGAACGTATGAAAAATTCCATTTTGGAAATATAATTCAAATTAACCTAACTAATATATAACTTTAATTAAGTAAGATATATTCTTACTTCATGGTTGGTTGTAATTATGTGTGGAGATATTAAATGACATAATTAACCCATAAAATAGTCACATAGAGGGTATCAACATCTTAATGATTTTATAGTGATACAGATGTTGATATCATAGAAAAAAACCAATTATACTAAAATAAACCAGTAATGTTAAATTCTTACTCAAACATACATGACATCAGTGAAATAAATTTTATTTAAATATTAAAACAATTTGAAATAGGGAACATAAATTTTCAATAAATTCAATGATGATATGGGAATTTAATATGAGTATTTCAATATAAAATTGAAAAATATTTAGAAAAAAAATAAAAAACACTATGCGTAAATTAAAGTAGATAAAAACAAGAAAGATAAAAAAGTCATAACTAACTAAGGAAAGTTTCCACCCTCAACCACACCTAGAATTTATATTTTCCTCATGGTTACTAAAGATAATTTTTGAATAAAGGATATAAACTATTGGGTTTCACTGGTAGATGGATTCTTGATGATTAAGTTCCTCTATTAGGGACTATAAAAGGGTTTTATGGAAGTGATTCATATATTTACCATTTATATTTAATGTATGTTAGATTTATTCAATTTTCACCCACACAAACCCAGAAAGATAATCATTAGTGATAGAGTATGGCCCAAACCAGTAGGAAAAAATCTTACCTGGGTGAAACATCATCCTTTCAATATAAAGAAGGAACTTCTATCCAATTTAAAATTAATGAATAAGGATGAGGAGGTCATGGTAATCATTTTTTATTTCCTTAAAGATTTAATAAATATCATATAAATCTATTCATATTTCTTTTAACTTTTGAAACAAAAATTTTATCTGAGAATCAATTCCAGAAAAAGTGATAACTTCACTGTTTAATGGTCTAATAAACCTGATGCTCTATCTCAATAGGATGTTGATAACTCTTTTCGACAATAATTTGATTAGGTAACACACCAATGGGTGTTGAAAAATTAATATAGTAATCCCAAAATGCATAATTTATTCTAATACTCTTATATTTTATATTAGGTTGGAACATTTTTCAAGAATTTATATGATCTATATATCAGATAACTTTAATTTCTTATTGGTATGGGGGTGATAATCTATTGAAACTTGATTCCTAGTCCCATAGTAATAAAAAGGTGTTTACACTATGAGTTTGAAAAAATAAGAACCCTGATCACTAATAATAAACCTAGGTAATCCAAACAAAAAAAAGTCTTTAGTTTCCAAAAATTCTATAACTACCATTGAGTTATGAGTCTTTGTGTCTCATGTTTCTTCTAATTTAAGAATATAATGCACTATAATAAGAATTTAAAAGTTTACAAATGAATTAAGAAATGAATCTATTAATTAAATCCCCTAAACATAAAAAATATCACAGAAAAGTAAGTATTCTTATGGAATTACACATATTTTGACGATATTCTCTGCCCTTTGATAATGAGTACAACATATGAACAAATCATGGGCATCCATAAATAATGTTGGAAAAAATTGGCCTGAATAAATTATATTACAAGTAGTCTAATAAGGATTGAAGTGGACCCCACATACAAAATTTTAACATAAACTGAGGAAGGATTTAATCTCATTATCAAGAAAATAACACCATTTTACTTGATCAATACAAGTGAACCAAAGGTAGGAGTTAACACAAATGTACCAATGAGACTCATGTGTAAGATTCCCATCTTTTTTATTGAAACTAGCAGGAAATAAAGTTATTTCTGAATAATTTGCAATATCCGCATTAAATGGAATTAAATCTTATACTATTTACTATTTCCCATCAGGAAACATGTCATTTATGGGAATGTAGGGAGACAATTCAACGTCTGATGATGGAAGTATTATTCTGATATGGTCAACCACTACATTCCCTACTCCTTTTTATCCTTAATTTCTAAATTTTATTCATGAATGAGGAGCATCCAATGAATGAGACATGGTTTGGAATCTTATTTCTTATGGATATATGAGAGTGTTTCATGGTCTAAATATATAATCACTTTGGATCCTAAAAGATATAGCATGAATTTATCCATGGAAATGATAATGGAAATAAATTATTTTTTAGCTAGGGTGTAGTTTTCTTAGTAATGGTCTAATGTGTGTGAGGCATATACAATGACACATAGATCTTGATGAAAACTTTCTAATAATACTTTTCCAAATGTATAGTTAGAAGAATCATAGATGATCTAAAATTGTAAATCCCACTAAGGTGGTTGGATTAACAAGGGTGTTGTGTGACTCTATTTTAATTTATTAAAAGCCACCTGATATATTTTATCAAACTGAAATTACTTATAATTTTAGAGTTATTAAGAAAGGGGGAGTGAAATATTACTAAAATCCCAAATTAAATGGGGAGAATATTTTATTTAACATAGTAAAGATTTCACATCCCACACATTTGAACGGAATAGTATATATGAAATAACATATACATTATTTTTATTGGCATAGATAGCATACTGAGAAATAGAATGTATAATTACTATCCCTTATCACACTAAGAAATGATATTTATAATAATTTAATATAATAATCATTTCAATACAATGACGAGAAAAGAAACTAAACAACTCAAACACCCATCAAAATAGGAAATATAGATAGTGAAATCATTCATTAATACTTATACAAAATTATATTGATAATTCAAAAAAATAATAACCATGAATTTTTGGAAAGTACCCATAGAATTACCCAAAGAAAATTAAAACCTTCTATATATAAATGTACTAAAGGTGAAAATAAAGTTTTTCTTTTCTTAATTCCCATAAGAAATATAGATTTTAAAATATCCATAATACTCGTCAATGAAATAGTATTTTGACTACCCATATGACCTCTCCAATATATTTTCAATGAATTATAATGGGAAATTATAATTCTTAGTGTGCGGGTTTTGTTAAAAATTTTATATACAGACATGCCATCTATTATGCACATGGGTTGGTACCAATTCAATATTTTCATTTCGATTAAATTATACTGATTTTCTTAGGAAATACCTACATTGGACTGGCCAATTAGCAATTCGAGGTCATATAAATGATTCTAGTAGCCAAAAATTTGGTTACCTACTTTTTAATAACATAATGGAGGTTTGGTTTCATTCATGTTATGTATTTCTCACTGGTTTATTCTTATCATTTAATAAAGATGCATGAATATTGAAGGGATAATATAAGGAATGTCAAAATTTTCCCATCCCAATGGTTTTTTTATACTCCCTAAAAATTTAGAGGAATTGGGATTCATACTTTAGGTAGAGTTAACTAGTAATGGTTATGAGAAACTTGTTTCCCTTATCAATATATGATTATTTGTAATTTTAAGGTATTTGTTTAAGTTTCAATTCTAGGGGATTTTGGATTTTTGGGAGGGAACATGAAAGAGAGAGGTATATGATCCAATATAACTACACAATGGAAACATTATCTGATGAGGAGTAATATTTTACAAGATAAATAGAATTCTTTATGGTCATTGTGTACTATGTAGAAAATGAATCATCAAATAATAAAGTTACATGAAATTTTCTAAACCATTACAACATTCCACACAATAATCATTACCTTTCATGTATATCATTAATGAAAACTCAAAATTGGATCCTAGGGAAGAAGATATGTTTCCATGGGAATAGGAGTACATCAATAAAATTAATTAAAGGAGATAAACTCTCTTATGAGTATTTCTTCATGTCATGAAGGATGTTTAAGTGGACAATGAAACCACTAAATTACATAAATAATGTATCATTGTGTATATTATCTATATTTTTGGAGATTTTAATGAAATATCACCCCAATATAATTCGGGCATGTCCATTAATTGTATCATCTTTCAATTTAATCACCTAAACATAAGCAGGAAAAAAATTAAGTTTTTAACCCTCCCAAGAACATCCTCTAGTATAGTAGTGGGGCATGTAGTGCTCTAATTTTCTAGTTCAAAAGAAATTGTTATAGTCTTCATCTCCCTAACTTTAAATTATGAAAAAATGGAGTGAGATATCACATTTATATATAAACCCAAATAAAAAAGTACATCAGAAAAGAAATACTCCCCAAAGTTAATGGATTTGAGACTCTTATAAGATATTTGAATTTAGAGGTAAGTGATAGTTGAATAAATTTTGAGACATTCCTCCCCAATATTACCCATTCATTACCTCATGGTTACCTTCTTTTTGTGCACATATCCTTCAAGAAGTTTTTTTTTATTGAATTTGATTCACAAAATAAATTAAGGGAATGTAAAACTGGACATTTTTTTAATATTTCTATGAATTATTTTTCAAGTTTAGTTTCTTTTATTTTCCTTGGTCAGATATCCATTTGAGGGAATGAAATAGTAATTTCTGGGATATGGGGTTTATTAATTGAAACTTTATTTCCTTTTTTGGGACTTCTCTCAGGACAAGTATTTTTTACATTTTGATCTTTAAGGATGATTTTAATGGTTGTTTCTCTTAAGGTGAGATGAATATAATGGAGGAGTAATTTAGATTTTATGTAACATAATACTCTAAAGAGTGATGACACTAACATTTCCCTTTCCCTATAGGTTTACTATATATTGAGAAGTTAGTTTACCCAAACCATGACTTTTGTTTTCCTATACTGAGTTGGTGAGTTTACCTTATTGATTTTTAGGTCTTATATAAATTATTGGGTTGTTTTTTTAATTAGATATTATTTTTCAAAATTTGTTAAATTAGTTATTCAAGGCTAGGATTGGGTTTGGGAGGGGGATATTGGAAAGGCCTTTATAGTGGTTGAGGATTTTTAGATAGTGGTGGATGGTGATTACCTTTACCCTGGTGGTTCCATGATTGTTGAGCTTGGGTGAAATACACCCCTTGGATATAATCTTGGTTATCATTCCATCAATATTTGTATAGATAGTATGGTTCATTCCAAATCAGTTTATTGTGTGGGAGGCCTTGGAATATTTTCTAACAACTCTTAGTAGGGTCTCCTAATTAAGGGTATTAGTTAGAATAATAGGTGTCAGTGGAACATATATCATAATGAACTGGAGGAGGAGGTTGAGATTTTCCATGGGATAGAGAATGTTTTATAAGTAGAGTACATAACTCTTTAATATTTCGGTTTAATTTATTCTCAAAATTAGAACTTTGTACCTCATTTACTCATCTTATAGGTACTATGGACCTCAAACTAAATTATTGAGTGTTATACATTATGTTTTCAATGATATTATTTTTAGAGATTGGATCCTTGGCCACTAAGGAACAAACTATGTTAGCATTAGTAATATTATCATAAATAGGAATTAAAACATAAAAAATACTATATTAAATGTTGATATCTTATTTGGTGGTATAGAAAACTTATACAATGTATTTTAAAATTTTCATTGTATTTATGAAGTATTTCCGCATTATATTTTCTTATTCCAAAAAATTATGTTCCCAATATTGTAATTATGGAGGTTGGAAATTTTCTTTTTGAGAAAAATTAATTTCATGTCTGAAAAACTTCTATTGGAGTGTTAATATAGTACAACTATTTTTTTTTCATTTTCATTTAAAAATAATGAAAAATACATAAGTTTTATAAGTACCCAAGCCACACATTATAGTTTTAATATTGATAACACATTATGGAATTCCTTTAAGAGTTTTTTGAGTCTTCTCCATCAATTCCATATAATTTCTATAACAGAAATATTTGAATAGATTTTAGTTTGACATTTGGAGCCTTTCCATGTATTTTAATATGAAGGTTTAATATCAACATCAAGAGAAGTTAGTTCTTTTAATGTATCATTATTTTCTTTAATATTATACAAGTTTGTTTAAATTTAAACATTTTTTTAGAAGAAAAATTGTTTATAAAAATCCTCAATGTGCTTTGTTTCTTATTTCAAAGGATGATTATGTGTATCTTAGTTTAATGATATAGGATCCTCTCCGGTTTGAGTCCAAAAGTTTGTATTTTACTTGAATAAGAATGTTTCATCGACAAAACCAATAAAGAAATATATTAAAACAAAACATTATATAAAAAATTTAAGGGTGAAAAATAAATAAGAAAATATTTATAGCATTTTCATAGTTCTTAGAAAAAATATACACTTTAAACCTATAGTGTTCCCCGATAAAGAAACCAAAATTTGAAAATTCTATTATTAAGTGTCAAATTAATTTGGTTTTTAAAGTATATTTATAGTATATATAAGAACCTAGGTCATATATCAAAGTGCATTAATGTTTTTAGAGATATTATTTCATATAAGTTTTACAAAAAAGAGAACTGAAAACATGGGTTTTAATATGATCGTTTAAAAATAAAAATGAATTACTTTTAGAAAAGAAAAATTATTTATAAGATAAATTATATTTTGAGATAAATATGACAAGGTTATCATTAAAAAGTATATACACCTGTTGAAAGTTCATTTTTCTTATATATTATTAGTTTTACGTATAATTCATTAGTTGAGGTATAACCAAGATCTAGATTACCCTATAATCCTCTAAAATGATAAATATTGAACTAAAACTTGACATAGAAATCATAGTCATGTTATCGAATATATGAATTTTAAATAAACTTATAAATAACATTGAAATATCAATTTTTTTTATAAATAAATGGATTATTCTATTTCAAATCACAAAAACAAAAGTCACACAATTAAAATTGAAAACTGATTGGTAATGAGTTAAAAAGTGTTTCATTTAAATGAATAAAAACATTGACAAAAATCCAAGATGCATCTAAAAGAACTAATTCACCAATTCAATTAAAAATTATGTTCCATAACTCCTTTGAGTGTGTATCTCCCTGTCAATGATCAACTATAACTTAAATCACCATCGATAGGAAGAGAAGGTTCTTATGGAAATTTTATTCCATACATTCTTTCTCTATGTTGATAAGGAGTTCCCCAATTTATAGTATAATGACAAGACTCTTTTAGATCTTAAAAATGGAATATTTTAACTCAATTGAACTAATATACATATGAGAACCCTAAGGTTTCCATTTATAGGAAATGTTGGGTATTGGTTTCCATGTATATATTTCACAATGAATATTTCATGTCAACTTTCAGTAAATAAAACATTGTTTAGACTTTTAAAAAACTAAATAGTTATTTTGAAACCTCTATTACATATCTATAAAAATTTTCATCCAATAGAGTTATATAATAGGATAAAAAGTAAAAATACCAAGAAATACTCTTGATTCCTAGGAGAGAATCGAGTCTCATATATGCATGATTCCATGAGGTTGTTAAGAAATAAGTTTACTAGATATGTGGTTAGTTTTTTGTTATTTATGATATTATTTTTTTATCAGTATGGCATGGAGTCGAAGCAGGTATGAATGTGGGTTTATGGAATCATGTTTTGTCCACCACTATTTATTTTTTTACATTTATTTAATTATTAATCATTGATTATTATTATGGAATACACTTTTATACTGAATCACATAAATTTAAGGATGCATTGTTGGGGTCCTACCGAGTCTTGTACTTACACCCAACTCAGACATTTAATGGAACTTATAGATTTAATAATCGCTCTATTGATGGTAAAGGGCCCTATGGTGGACTGTTGAGATGAGTACCATAGATATGGGAGTGGGATTGGATGAACACAGGTGATATATTCTGTTCATTATTTATTTATTATTCTTCTTACTTTCTGGATAGGCTTGCCACAATGGGAGTTGTTTAATTATATTACATATTTAGTTCACTATTCTACATGATTTATATAATTATGTACTGTTATTATTGTTTATTTATTATTGTGATATGAATAAATCCAGAGGTTATGGTCTCTCCACTATCATACTTAGAACCTCACTGCTAGTCGGTAGCCTCTTGAGTATGGGGAGGCACGCATGAGGTCATGTTACACCCAGATCAGACCCAGTGGTTCAGGTTAGGATGATAAAAATGGTATCAAAGCACTATAATTAATAACTTGTCTTTTCCCTTTCCTTATTTTGGGATAGGATAGACATGATTTAGGATGGTTGGGACTTAGGAAGGGGAAGTATGATAGTGTTTGTCCATCACTGTATAGTAGACCACCAAGTTTTCATAAAAGTGTAAATTTATGTTTTTGTTGTTATAGTTGATTAAAATCACCTAGGGTGATTCACATGATGTTAATATGTGATTTATGATATTTTTTTGTATGTTCATGCATCATGAATATCCATGTGGGTTCACATGCCATATATATGTATATATATATATATATATACAATTGTTAATGTGTTGCATACTGGTCCTTTAATTAAATTCCTTGATTTGTGCATTATGTTTAGGATAGTTCCTCTTTTTTATGATATATCTGTGTTTCCATACTATTATGATATATCTTTATTATTATTAATTAGTTGAATAGAATATGATTTTTTGTTAGTATATATATGATAACAGTGACTAACATGCAGGGATGAAAATTATGGTTAATGATAGGAGGGGTATACCTTGGGTTATGGGTAGACTCCTAGGAGAACCTTGTGTGGTCCCATAGACTAGATAATATTTGTTTACATTCCTAATGTTCCTTCTGTTATAGAGACGTGAGATAGGGATTCTGTTGTTCAGACTCAATGGTCTGAGTTGTTCATACAAGAATATTAAAGATACTAATCGAGGACCGAAAATCACTATAGAGAGGTAATTTTAATATTCTCAATTTTTAATAATAATAAAAACACTCATTTTAGATAATTTATGAGTATTTCTTTGTTAAAATTTTAAATTTTCAATAAAAACACTTAATATATGATTTAAAGGATTTTTATAATGGTAAAATGTCTATTAACTCTTTGAAATATTCTATGGATTATTTTCAGATTCATATGCTGAGTTAGAATAGAAATTTGAGGCCTATAGAGCCTCAATATTGAGTTAATAAAAATGTCAAATATATTATATTATGTGACCATGTGTTTTTCCAAAAAAATCAAATACCTCTAAAATGGTGTCTCGTATAAGAAATCCAAGATCACAGTTAGGTTTATGATGAAGGGTTCACCCTAGGCATGATATAACACTTTTCTTCATCAGGCGTTTTGTCAAATCACACGTGAAGATTATTTATTTAATATTTTTTTATCAATTTTCCTAAAATAATTAATATCTCCAAAATGTTGTCCTGTATGAGACATATGAGTCCATCAATAGGTCTAGAATATTGGTTTTACTCTAGGTGTGATATAACCATAATGTGTGTCTATTTTTTGAATACATCGCACATAATAGTAATAATAATTATATTACTATTATTATTATTTGGGTTGAAGAAAAGAAATTACATGTGTAATTAAATATATTTTCAATTCACTTAAATGATGGGAGAATTTTTTCCATGTGAATATATTAATTACTAATCACATTAATAAAGGTGAAATTATTACTTGTGATAAATAAATGCAATTTTGAGGTTAATAAAAAAATTATTTACAATTCGATTCTTAATGAAATTTGTATTTAAATTGTTAATGGTGGAAATAATGAGAGATATTCAATAATAACAATAATTATTATGGTTTTAATAATAATTATTAATAAATTGGGAAAATAATATTTATGTGGGGAAATTAAAATACGTATATATATATATATATAGGTTCATGTGTATATACAAATGTGTATATATATATAACTTGTATATTTTTGTTATATATATATATATGTCCAGGTATATATATATATATATATTTTTATGTGTATGGGTGTTTATATATATATATGGTGTATATGTACTCATATAAATGACCTTTAATATATATATTTAATAAGGTGATCAAATATATATTTTAAAGAGTTTTAAAATGAAAAAAAAACATGGAATGTAAATGGGACATGGGTTGCTACATGGAGAAAATATGGGAGGAGTTATTTCATCCATGTAATGCATGAGAAGAGAGGGGACAACGTAAATAAATTATGAATTAAAAACAATATTTAATTACATATGAAATTCAGTTTCTTCAACCAAAATAATAATAATAATAATAATATAATTTTTATTACCCTTATGTATGATGTATCCAAAAACTCTATGCACGCAAATGTTATATCATGCCCAAGGAAAATCTAGTATTCTAGACCTAACATTGGTTTGATATTTCTCATATGATACACCATTTATGAGGTATTCCATTATTTTTATAAAATGTATAAAAGTATTTATTAAATTATCCTCATGTGCGATCCAACCAAATGCCCAACATACATAAAGTTTATATCACATCTAGGGGAAACCAATAATCCCAGACCTAAATGTGGTTTCATATTTCTCAGAAACAAATCATTTGGGAGATATTTCATGTTTTTTAGAAAAAAAACACATGTACCTAATATAATATATTTTATATTTTTTTTAAATAAATATTGAGGCTCTATGGGCCTCAGAATTCTGTGTTAACTCAGTGCCTAACTCTGAAAATATTCCATATAATGTTTAAAAGTTTTAACAGATATTTTACACTTATATGAAGCCTTTAAATATTTTATAAATTTTTTATTGAAATTTACATTCATCACATAAAATGCTCATAAATTATTTAGGAGGGTTTTTATTTTCATTAAAAATGAAGAATTTTACAATTTAATTATAAACCAAATAATTATTATTTGATAATATAAATAATTATCCTTCAGAAAATTTCACAAATTATCCTTTTACAATTATCTTCTAATAATTATTACAAATTATCCTTTGATAAATGGTACAATTATCTTTTAATAATTTTTTATAGATTATTCTTTGATAAATTAGTGCAATTACCTCTTGATAATTCTTGATAATTATCATTTTATACAACAAAAAATTACCCTTTTATAATTTCTATAATATTTTTCAAATGATAATTACCTTATAATTTTCCATTCATGATTTATATAATTATATTTTGATGATATCTTTAATTCTCCTATGATAATTAATTGTAATTATTACTTGATAATTCATTACAATTATCTTTGATATGTTAAATGAGGAAAAAGAAGGATTATTATTTAGGTTATCAAAGAATAATTATTTGGTTTACAATTAAATCCTAATTTTCACAATTTTTAATGATAATAAATACCCTCATTGTAAATAATTTATGAGTATTTTTATATAAAAAATGTAAATTTTCAATAAGAATCACTTAATAATGGATATAAAGGATTTATATATAGGTGAAAAGTATGTTAACACCTTGGAATATTTTATGAAATATTTTTATAGTTAGGTGCTGAGATAGAATGGGATTCTGGGGACCATAGAGAGCCTCATCGTTGAAAGAATAAAAAGTATTATATTATGAACATTAAACTTTTCCAAAATAATTGAATATCAGTTAAATGGTGCATCACATGAGAAATCTGATATCACCATTAGGTCTATGATATTGGTTTTACACAAGGCACAACATAAAATTTTTGTGTGTCAGACATTTGGTTAGATCACACACAAGGATAACTTATTTAATATTTTTATTATATATTTTTATGAAAATAATTTAATGTCTCTCATATGGTGAATCGTATGAGAAATACAAGATCAAAGTTAGATCTAGGATGTAGGGTTTACACAAGGCATGACATAACATTTGTGTGCATCAGAAGTTTGGTCAGATCTCATATAAGGTAAAGTTTTTTAATATTTTATATATATATATATTTTTTTAATTTAGTAATTAAAAATCATTTTTTTCTTCTCCCCAATGCATGAACCACCATTTTGAACACACAGAATCATATAAAAGCTTGGATTTAAGATTTTTTCAACCCTGAAATTTTAACAACGCCTTAAATGGGAGAAATTAATGACTATACCTTAATGTTTTTGTTGAAAAAACATATTAAATTAGGCTATTGAATTTTTTTGTTACATAATTACATGAATACACAGTTTAGAATATATTTTAACCAATCATATTTCAACCTTGGTGGATCTGGTCATGTTAAAGTGATTTTGGATACCATTGCTTATGATCGGTAAGACTATCCATGTTCTTGCTTCTAGATTCAGGCGCTCCACACCCCGATGTGTTCTTCCAGTGCATTTCACCTAGAAGAAGTTTGATTTTTTTAGTTTTATTTTCCATTTTTTTACTCCTTCATAAAATTATGGAAAAAAAGATTTATTATAACGAAGGATGAAAAACCCTAAAATACCAAGGGATAATTTCTTGAATTTTTCGAGATGATTTCTACCTTGAATTATAGTTATACACAAACCTAAATGATCAAAGGATAATTATTTGAATTACCAAAAAATAATTAGGATATTATCAATGGATACTTATTGAATTATCAAATGATAATTGTAATATTATCAAAGGATAATTTTATAAATTATCAAATAATAATTTCTATATTATCAAAGGATAATTTATAGAATAAAAATTATAAAAAGATAATCACATATATTTTTTGATGGATAAATTAATGACATTTCAAGATGATAATTACTTTGAATTATCAAATAATAATTATTAGAATTATCATACAATAATTTTGATTTTATCAAAGTATAATTATTAAAATTATCAAACAATAATTGGAATATTATCAAAGGATAATTATTAAAATTATCGAATGATAATTTCTAGATTATCAAATGATAATTGATAGATTTTAAAAGGATAATTTATAGAATACGAATCATCAACATATAATTGCATGGATTTATTGATATATAATTTATTGAATTTTATATGATATTCACTTTGGATTATCAAAGTATAATTATTAAAATTATCAAACAATAATGGTGAGTTTATTAAAGGATAATTTATTAAAAATAGTAAATAGATAATTATAAAAAATATTGCTTATAATAAATTATGAATATATAATTATAAATGATAACATATAATAAATTATCAAATGATATTTACAAAGGATAATTTATGATAAATAATCAAAAGATAATTATATAGGATAATTGATGATAAATTATCTAGAGATAATTATAGAAGGATATTTTTATTAAATTGTTAAGAGATAATTATAACATGATAATTTATATTAAATTATCGAAACGTAATTATAAAATGATAATTTATGAGAAATTATCGAAAGATAATTATAAAAGGATAATTTTAATAAATTATCAAAAGATAATTATTCTGAAGTAAAAAATTACTAATGCGTATGTTTAATTAAATGATAATTTATAAATTATATAGGAGAGAGAAAATATTATCACATGTGATATTTTAATGATAATTTGGAAATTATTCAGAAGAGAGAAAGTATCATCAATGTGATATTTTTATTTCTTTCTAAAATAAAATATATGGTTTTGGTTCTATGAATCCTAGACCAAACTCTATAATTGACATGATGATGACTATGATAATAAGTCTCAAGGGTTCATGTTTATGACTCTTATAGTTTCCACTCTAGCTTGTGAACCACAAAGTGTGGTTCATCCTTTCTTTTGATGTTGAATACTTGTGAGGCTGGAAGTTTGTTACATTATTGGGATCTTGTTACAGATTGTTTTCATGGTATGATGATTATTTTAGAATATTGATATTCATGATTGAATTATGAATGTATGTGGAGGTGTGTGTATAGCCAATGAAATGGTATAATTTGATTCCCTAAGATTGATGTGATAGCTAGATTCCATGATGATGATTGAGTTACATTTTAATGTATATGATGATTCTATATTTCTCATGATGTGTGATATGTTTTTTATTATTCTATGATTTGTCATGTTTCCCTTTAGATGATTGGTATGTATATCCATAACAGGTGACCATCGAGGTATAATTACTCTTTATGGGGTATGCACATCGAGTTGCGATGATGATGACAGTGGTGCATGATAACCATGTAACATGGCCTTTACTCGATGCCTTGTAGATTTCTACGTAGATATAGAAACTAGATTACTTTGGAATTTTTGAGTGTTACATGATGCATTGTGGATTCTAGGTAGGTTACAGATACTTGATTCCTAGTGTATTTTGAAGTATTACATGATGCCTTGTGGATTCTAGGTAGGTTAGTCACTTGATGCCTTGTGGATTTTTAGGTGAAACACCAATATCCTTGTGGATGGTTATAATCTCTTACAGAAAAATTGTACATATTCCAACATGGAGTCAAAACAGATATAGTTGGAGGTTTGTGGAGGCATGGATAGCGAATAATTGCTCATTTTTGGATAGTGTATTAATATTCTTGTTATGTATTTGTTATTATTACGGAATACACTTGTATACTTGAGAAAATCATGTTAAGGACACATTGGTGATGTCCTGCTAAATCTTATACTCACACCCTACTCGGGAATTTGTTGTGCTTGTTGATTTCATGAGGTATCTAGTGATGGGGAAGGTCCCTGTGGTGGACTAATGTGTTAGGGAGTGTGGAGATGGTACTGGGCTAAGATGGACACCAGCAGGACCTATAGTTCATTATTTATTTATATATCTACATTATTTACTCTAAAAAGGATTTCCACTTTTGGGTGTCACTTTTATTTATATGAAATTTATTCCACTTATTTAGTTTTCCTCATGTTTATTCTAATATTTCTATTATGTTTTTATTGTTTTTTATAGATCCCATGACTTCATCCAGAGGGTATAGTCTCCCCACAGTCATACTTAGACCCTTGCTACTAATCAACAACTTCTTGTATATAGGGAGGTGTGCATGAGGTCATGTGGCACTTCAGTACGAACTCGATGGATTGGGTTAGGAAGTTACAAAATGGTATCAGGGCACCAGGAATGTATAAATTATTTTTTATCTTTACCATGATTTGGGATAGGGTGGATAGGACTTTGGGACTCGGGAAGGGGAATCGTGTTAATGCTTAGCTAGCACTGTGTAGTGGACCTATGAGTTTCCATAAAATGGGGAATTTATGTTTTGCTGTAACTATTGATTAAGATCACCTTGGGTGATGAACAAGTTGTTGATATGTTATTTATGGGATTTTTGGTGTGTCATGAATCATGACTAGGAACATAGGTTCACATTCCATATATATACTTGATGTTGTGTTGCATTGTAGTAATTAATTAAATTCCTTGATTTATGCTATCTTTTTGGGAGAGTTTCTCCTTTTGTGATAAATCTATTTCCTTGATATTGTGATATATCATTATTGGTATAAATTAGTTGAACTAAGCATGTTGTTCTGTTATTATATATATGATGATTTTGAATAAAGTGTGGGGATGTAGACTAGGGTTAGTGGTAGGAGGGTATAACCTGGGTTAAGGGTAGACACCTAAGATAACATTGTGTGATATCATATACCAATTAATGTTTATCCTAATTAATTTGTTTCTTTTTTGAAGTGATTTAACCTCGATTTAGTGTTATGGGACTACATGGGAAGAAGGTAGAAATAATTCCTAAAGAGAGTATGTTTCTACTTTACCACTTTATAAATAGGAGAATCCAGTTAAGCATGCTCCCCCACAAGCTATGTGGTTTAGGCGGCATGGCTACTTCAACCAGAAGACTTTCTCTTAGTCAATGACCTAATCATTTGTGTTTTTAAACTATGGTCAAATATTCTTATACTAAAAATCCATCATTTTCCAACCTTATAGGGGACCAGAATCCCTTAGGATATTGAAGAATGGGATGAAATATTGTTGGATATCATTGACCAACTAGAGACTCTAAAGGAATGACATGTTAAGATGAGATTGAGCTCATACCAAGAGATATGGCATTTCAATACCCCATATTGTATGAAACTAACCAAAATAAAAGATCTCAAGGTTCATCCAGAATAATTATAGAATAATGGATTCATAAGGACGATTACATTACCATGGGTTTAACCTATGGTTTTATATAACATGGTGGAATATAGTTTTAAACTCTACATTGATTACCATAAGATGAACTAGGTGATGGTGAATAACAGATATACCTATCCTAGGATCGATCAGATTTTCAATCAGCTAAGGGGATCCTGATGGTTCTCTAAGATTTGTCTTTGATCGACTTGTTATCATTTGAGAGATAGAGAGGTGGACATTCCAAAGAAGGCATTTTAGATCATGTAGGGACTATATGAGTACATGTTAATGTTTTTTGAGTTAAAGAATACACTTTAAGTGTTCATGGATCTCATTAACAAGACCTTATATACATACATAGACCCATTTTAATTTTTTGTTTTTCAAAAATATACTCATCAACTCACCGACACCATAGAAACATTCATGGAAACTAAATATAGTCTTGAGTATGCTTCACGCACATCGTCTTTATGACAATTTATCAAATTGCTAATTGTGGATTCAGGAGGTGAAGTTCCTAAGACATGTGATATCTGAGACTGGTATATTTTTAGACCCATAGAAATTTTAGGAATTCATTTCCTAGACACATCCTCATAATGTATTTGAGATGATAAGATTTCTGGGTTTAGAAGGATATTTTTGATGGTTTATCCTATATTTATACCAACTATTAGCACCCGTGACATCACTAATGATGAAGGGAGTGAAGTTACAGTGGTCAACTGTTGTGAAGAGTAATTCCTTTATATAAAAATAAGTTTGATGAAATATACAGCAAAAAACTCCATAAGACTGAGATTGGTTAGGCAGTATACTGTGATGCACCAGGCATTGGTCTAGGAGTAGTGCTGATGCAGAGAGAGTAGGTAGTAGCCTATGGGTATCATCACCTATGATCCCATGAGAGGAACTACCCTAAAGATAAATTTAAGTTAGTATATGTGGTCTATAATGTGATGTTTTGGATACATTATCTTTTTATTGAGTGATGTTTTTTTATACTGACCACAAAATCATTTCCTATATCTTCACACATATAGACCTAAATCTAAGTTAATGAAATTAGTTTGAGTATCTGAATAAATTGATTTTTAGATGATTTATTCACCTAGAAAAATGAGATTTCATTAAATATGCTATAAGAAATAATACACAAGATATAAATGATCTTGGTGAGAGGAATTCATTGGAGTAGTGACTCATGGTGAGCTTTTTAGCCAGCTAGAGGATGGATGCTTCTAAGGATCATGGATCGATTAATTGAAACCCTTTAGAGATCACATCCTCACATGTGGACCAGGTGAAAACTAGATATGATTCTGAACCATAGTTTGATGAGATGGGAGAATAGCTAGCTGGTGGTGATTCAATGCCTGGATGGTTAATGGATGATGATTATGTAATCTTGGTACATGGGAGAGTCATATTACCTACTTCCATTGGAGAGGATATGATGAGGGATTTCCTTACCTCTGGATGGGAAGTACATCATGTTGTGACTGAGATGTATCATGATATTGGGTAGAAGTTTTTGTGGCTAGGGATAAAGAGAGACATTACTGGTTTTGTCTCATGATGAATTTCCTATCAGAGGTTCAAGGATATGCACCAGTGTCCTAGTGGGCTGTTATAGCCACTCATGAAACCTATGTTACAGTGAGAGTTCATTTGAATGGAATTTTTAATAAGTTTACCCTGGGACCCAAGGAGTCAGGATTCAATCTCAGTGATTGTCAATCAACTAAAGAAGTTTTCTCACCTTTTTATTGACTTGAGAGACTCACTCAGTTGTGGAGATAGAAAAGATCTATGTTCGAGATATCAAACACAATTATTGAGTTCCCATGAGAATTTTTTCAAATAGAGACTTGTGTTTTATGTCACAGTTTTGGCATGGATTTCAAACATATCTATTGAATTTGCTGAGATGGAGCATGTCTGAACATCCTCAGATTGATGAATAGTCTGATCAGACTATATGCATATTTGAGGATATGATTATAGCTTTCATCCTAGACTTAATTAGATCATGGGATGATCACCTAGATTTTATTAAGACCACATACAATAATAGTTACCAATATTTGATTCAAATAGAACCTTGTGAGCCTCTTTATGAGAGGCTATGTCGCTCACCACTCTATTGGTAGGAGGTATGTGAGACATAGGTTGTTGTCCCCGACATATTTAGGATACCTTAAAGATACTAAAACTAATATAGAAGACGTTGATCACTACACAGAGAAGAAAAAAATATTATGCCGACCATAGAGTGGCGAACCATGGAGTTTTCTATGGGAGATCAGGTTTTCTTGATATTGACTTGTCGGTTAGGGAAAAAATGTCTGGGTAAGTCAGGAAAGCTAGAACTGTATTTTGTTGGAACCATTTTCGATCACTGAGAAAATAGGGGTAGTGGCGTACTATATGTACCCCTTCCCGTAATCGAGGTATGCATGTTGGGTTCTACGTGTCACAAATTTGGAGGTATATACCTAATACTATGAATGTTGTTGATTAAGAGGATGTTGAGATGGAGACTAGTGAATCTTATGAGGAGCGTCTATTGCGGATCATAGACTGAAGAGATAAGGTACTATGAGAACATTTAGTACCACTAGTCCTGATTTGAGGGATGAATGGATGGATCTAGGAGGAGACATGAGAGTGCAATTATGAGTTTCAAGATCAATGTCAAGAGTTTTTTAAGCAAGATCTCTATAGAAACATCTTGGGGATGAGAATTTGATATAGGGGGATAATTGTAATATCCTAAATTTTAAAGATTATAATTTCCATAATTGATAAAAAATTATAATTATTTTTATGTGAAAATGTTAATTTTCAATAAAAATATCTTAATAGATGATTTAAATGCCTTTAATAAGTTTAAAAGCCTAGTAAACACATTGGAATATTCCATGGATTTTTTTCATAGTTAAGAAGTGAGATAGAACAAGATTCTATGGTCCGTAGAGCCTCAGTGATGAAAGGATAAAAAAATATTAAATATATTATATCAGGAGAACATGGTTTTTAAAAAATAATTGAATAACTACAAAACTGTGTGTCATATATGAAATGTGAGACCACTATTAGGTCTGAGATGTGGGGTTTACCCTAGGGGTGACATAATATTTATGCACATTTGGTGTTTAGTGAAATCACACATGATGGTAACTTATTTAATATTTTTATTATATATATTTTTTGAAAATAATTGAATATATCCCAAAAAGTGCATAATAAGAGAAATTTGAGACCATCGTTTGGTAGGGAATGTGGGGTTTACCCTAGGTGTAATGTGACATTTGTGTGCATCAAACATTTAGTCAAATGACACGTAAGGTTATGTTTTTAAATATATTTCTTATAATATTATTATTAATTTAATTATTAAAAATTTTGTTTTTGGTTTCTTCTTCTCCAATGCATGAACCACCATTTTTAACACACAGAATCATCCAAAATCTTTAATTTGAGTTTTTTTTAGCCAGAAACTTAAAAAATTCCTTATTAGAGAGAAGTTAATGGCCCCACATTAAATTTTTAGTTGAAATAGCAGATTAAGTTAGGATATTGAATTTTTAGTTTTATAATTAAAGGCATAAAAGACTTGGAATCTAGTTTAGTTGAGAGACCTTTAACCATGGTGGATCTGGTTGAGTTCATGCGATATTGTATTCTTTTGCACATGATCGATAAGGCTTCCTCTGTGTTACTTCTTCTAGATTCCAGAGTGCCACAACCTGGTGTTTTATTCCAATGTGTTTCTCATGGTAGAAGAGTTGTTTCATGTTTTTTTCTTTTTCATTTCCTTATTCCTTCCCAAAAATATGTAAAAATCACTTATTAGAATTAATAATGATAAATCCTGAATTATCAAGGGATAATTTCTTGAATTTTTATAGATGATTTATACCTTGAATTATTATTATAGATAATCCTAAATTATCAAAGATTAATTATTAAAATTATCAAATGATAATTGTGAGATTATAAAATGATTATTATTAAATTATCAAGTGATAATTGTGAGATTATCAAAGGATAATTTTTTAAATTATCAAATAATAGTTGCTAGATTTTGGAATGATAATTTATAGAATAAAACATATCAAATTATAAGAACAAAGATTTTACAAGGGAAAAATTATTGAAATTTCTTGATGATAATCACTTTAAATTATCAAAGGATAATTATTAAAATTATCAAAAAATAATTGATATATATTCAAAGGATAATTATTAAAATTATGAAACAATAATTTCTAGATTATCAATGGATAAGTTATCGAATAAAAATTTTCAAAGGATAATTGCATGGATTTTCAAAGTGAAAATTTATAGAATTTCTAGAAGATAATTATTTTGAATTATCAAAGGATAATTATTCAAATTATCAAAGGGGGATTACAAGTTCACCAAATATGTTTTTCTAAAAAATTATCAAAACATAATTATAAAAATAATTTTTAAAATAAATTATCAACATATAATTATAAAGGTAAATTTATAATAAATTTTCAAATAAAATTATAAAGAATAATTTTTGATAAATTATCAAAAGATAATTATAAAGGATAATTTATGATAAATTATCATGAGATAATTATTAAATCATAATTTTTAGTAAATTATCAAGAGATAATTTTAAATGGGTAATTTATAATAAATTATCAAAAAATAATTACAAAAATATTATTTATGATAAATTATCAAGAGATAATTATAAATGGATGATTTATGAAAAACTATCAAAAGATAATTATAAAAGGAAAATTGACAAGAAATTATCAGAAGATAATTATTCTTGAGTGAAATTTTTTTAATGCATTCGTTGACCGAAAATTATAATTTAGAAATTATCTAGGAGAGAGAAAATATCATCACATGTGATATTTTATTGATAATTCAAAAATTATATAGGAGAGAGAATGTAGCATCACATGCGATATTTTTCATTATTTTGGAAGTAAAATATATGGTTTTGGTTATAGGAACCCTTGACCAACTTTGAGAATTAACATTAAAACAAATATAACAATAAGTCCCAAGAGTGTGGGTTCTTGACTGTTCAGGTTTCCACTTGAACTTGTGAACCCCACACGGTGGTTTATCCTTGAATTTCACATTGATGAATTTTGAGGCAGGGAGTTACTACTTTCTTTCGCTCTCATTACACATTTTTGTCAGGGTATGATGATTATGTTAGAATATTGATATTCATGTTTGACTATGGATTGCATGTGGGTGTTTATAACCAATGATATGTTATGATTTGATTCCATGAGATTGATTTGAAAGTAAGATTCCATGATGATGGTTGATTCATATTTCGATGTATATGATGATGATATATTTCTCATAATTTGTGATATAGTTTTTATCATCATATAACTTGTCATGTTTCCCTTCAGAGTATTGGTATGTGTTTCCATGAAATGTTACCATCAAGGTAAGATCACTCCTTGTGAGGTACGAGCATTGAGTTGTGGGGATGATGATAGTGGTGCATGATAGCCTTATAACTTAGCCTCTACTCGATGCCTTGTGGATTTTTGAGTAGATATTGACACTCGATTCCTTGTTTATTTTCGAGTGTTACCTGATGACTTGTGGATTCAAGGTAGGATGTAGATACTTGATGACTTGAGGATTTCCAAGTATTACCTGATACCTTTTGGATTCTAGGTAAGTTAGTCATTTGATGCCCTGTGGATTTATGAGTGACACACCAACAACCTTGTAGTTGGTTATGATCTCTTATCGAAACACTACACATATTCTAATATAAAGCCAAAGTAGGTGTGGTCGGGGGTTTGTGGTGACATATTTAGTGTATGACCGCTCGGTTTTGGGTTTTGTATTACTATGCTTGTTACAAAATTATTATTATTATAGAATACACTAGTGTACTAAGATCATCAGGTTAAGGATGAATTTTTGGTATCCTAATGAGTCTTATACTAACATTTGACTCACGTATTTCAGTACACTTTTAGATTTATTGAGGGAACTATAAAATGTAACGGGTCTTATCTTAGACTGATGAACCAAGGCGCATCGAGCTGGTGCTGGGATAAGATGGATATATATGGGACCTAACGTTCATTATTTATTTATTTATCTACATTATTTACTCTGGAAAGGCTTTCCAATGTTTGGAGTTTCTTTTATTTATTTAACAATTATTATATTTATTTAGTTTTCTAGTTGTTTACTCTGATGATTTATTATGTTCTTTATTTTTTGTTATTTATCCTATGGCTTGATACTGAGGGTCTGGTCTCCCCACTTTCAAACACAGACCCTCACTTATAGTAGACATCCTCTGGGGTATGTGGAGGCACACATGAGGTCATGTGACACTTCATCTTAGACTCAGTGGTTCAGGTTGGGACATTATAGTGTGCTTGTGATACCATGTAATTTGTGACATTTTACTTCAACTTCATAATGGGACCTCCAATTCACCTCCACATATGACGAAAACATTAAAACATGTGGAATTTACCTTTTTAATAGTATTTGAAATTAATTAATTTGATCAAATGAAAATTGAAATTGATTATTATATTAGTAAATTATAATACAAAAAAATTTCAACCTAATGGTACAAGGGTGGAATAGAATAGTGAATCATGATGTGATCTGTACACACCAAGTTGTGTGGAGATCGTTACTAGGGTTTACATATTTGAGTTAAATATTATATAATATGTGACTATGAGTGAAACTCTATGTTTGTTGGAATGACATAACTAGGGGCGTACTAAAGTAATCCCTTGACATGCCCCCTATCCCCACATATCATGGGAGACAATGGGTACATTATTTTTTACAACAACATGACACAATATCCAGTTACGGTACACACTAGAGTAGCCCAAAGGTCAGATACATTGTGTCATACTAATGGCATGTTTTGTGCGTTGAATCTAAATGAAAAAATAGTTAAAGTACACAACCAAATACTTCCATAGGCCTACATGTTGTGTCTCAAAGACTACATGCCCTATACTAGGTATTATTTGGTATATTCTTTATCTTCTTACCCAAGTGTAATAATTGTAAAAACATAGTTCATTATAATAGTTTTTTACATGTAGAACATCATATAGAATGAATCATTGTTATTGAGAGTTATTTTTGAGGTGTTCTATATAGGTGGAGTTCCTTTTCTTTATAGAAAAATGATGATGTGTGGGAGAGATGATTTCAGTAGATAAAAAGTTAGAAACCCCCTTGTGATACATTAATATTAGGATATGGGTTATTTGAACACTTAATTGAATAGGTAACCTCCCTTTTTCATGAAGATTGGTTCCTACACTTATTGTGTAATAAAACCCATTAACTAATGAACATTCCACACGATTGGGTCCTACAAATGAGACAGTAATCCCTCAAAAGATTCTCTCACCATAGCAAGTCATGGGTTCCCCACTATATTTCTAAAGAGGTGATTGAGAAGCTACGTAGGATGAGTTCAGGTGATTTGGGTCTTCTGGACCACTAAGTATTCCAAGTTCCCTTGGGTATTTGATCTTGTAGATCAAATTTCTGTTGACTAGGTTTTTCCTTCATTCTTGGTGGCCTTGATCCTTGAAAAATATCTAGTGTTTTCACTATTTTGAGAAGAATTTATTTTTTCATTCCAGCTATATTATTTTTAGTCATTATACTAGGTATATTTGTACTCACCTATGTACTGGATTTATGACCACACATATTGTGTTTGTGCAGAAGATGCACATTTAGAAGGTGACGATTGGAAATGACTCTAGTGGAGGCAATGATTAATTTAACCCAGTGTTAGTTGTCTATATTGGTGTTAATTTTAGGAGATATTATAATGTAGATTTCCTACAACCTATTGGTCAAGGTTTTTTTAATTTTGGTATGTTTATCCCTCATCCTCCCCTACGTTTGATGTTTCATTTTCTATACAGATCATGAATGATTTTTTTATATCGCCTGCACATTACATTATATATGGTTGTTATTATTAGATTTCATTATTATTATTTCATTCTGGATGTATATAGAAATGTATAGGTTTATCTGGCTATCTTCTCCCATATATGCGATATTCTTTCTTAGTGTTAGTCACTAGCAATTGAACTATTAGAGGAATAATTTGGGTGGAATTCTAGGATTACTACCATTCAGGTCAGATAATGACAACTATTTCCATCCATTGTATCATATAAAATAATACAAAATCATATGTTCCCTTTATAACACCTAAAGATTTCAAAAGAACACTTTGATAGCGTTTAAAACCCACTACACCAATCTAGGCATTAAATTGATTGGTATGAACAATAATAAAAAAACTATGGAATATATATAAATGGCCTACTAAAAATATATTTATTTATAAATTCTTAAGAAATAATCACTTAAATTTTATTAAATATATTTTATTCAATAAATATATATATTTCATTCAAAAATTATTTTTATTACTTTTTTGAGAAAATATTATAATAAATTTATGGAAATTTTATAATTTTTTTTTATAAAATCAATTTTTTTTTGAATTATTATATCAAAATTACCTTGGAGATAAATTTGGATATTTTTATAAAATGTTTTATTTTTCAGTGAATAGGGAAATTTGTCTCTTTCTCAAATACTTTTATTCCTTTTCATTAACTAAAATAATATAAATGTTACATTATATTTTGTATTTTGTATTAAAGTAAATTATTAACCATTTTATTTAGAATATTCTAATTAATTTAATTTTAATCATCAATTTTTAGGATTTTGGTATAAGTTTATTTGTATTCTTAAAAACGTGATTTTCTTCAAACACTTTTAAAGTGAATAAAGTTTATCTATTTTAATTAATTATTATAAATTATAGAATGGAAATATTTAAATGAAATTAATATATTATAAATCTATTTATATGAATTTAAATTCATATAATAATTATTTATAGTCATAAAGTCAATATAATATTATGAATTGCTTGAAAAATTCATATATTAAAAAACCATTTTTGAGATGTTTTATAGATTTAAATTGAATTATACCACTTTTATTATTTGAAATTTATAAAATATATTAATTATTTTCAATCATAATAATTAATATTTTTTAATAATTTTAACCTAATTTTTTGTTATAATGAATAGTATATACAGTAAAATAAACTAGTTCCTGTGGTAAAAAACTATAATGGTAAAAGTGAGTAACTGTAGAGGAAAATAGAATAACATGTTTAAAACATGTTTCTTTTTTAATGTAGGGGATTTGGATCGACCATGTCAACCCTTCACTCCATTATATATTATCATTGGAGTAACTTGGCTTGAGAGTGACTTCCCATTATTAAATAGTTTTGGGCATTTACAAAAAATTTCACTCCATCTCACTTATAAAAGGGAACATCCTATCCTCTCATTTACACACTTCAAAAGCATTTTAGTTCATCCAATACCTACCTAAATACCTTACTAAATTCTCTTAACACATCCTACGGGTCATGTTTTGATGAGAAATCCTATGTAGTGAGGCTTTAGGTATAATCTTATAGAGGTGGTCTGAAGAAGAGGTATTGTTCTTAACCAAGCATCTTTATTTTGTTTATTCTTCCACATACTTAAAATATTACTCAATATGAATAATAAAATAAGATAATTATCTATTATAAACAACTATGTTATTATGTTAATGGTATAACCTAGATCCATCTCTTATTTCATCAAATGGAAAATGAAACCATCGTTCATGTGTACCATAAACTACCACCTCATGAACCAATGTAATTAGTTTTCCGTAGTCGTATCCTATAGATATTCATGAGGATAGATTTAATGTTTATATATGATAATCCTGAAATATTCTTTATTTTTAAGAGTAATATATCATATACCTTCTTGCCTTACTATATATTGAAAAATGGTAACATCATTCATGTGCATGGAGGACTACAGTCTGATGATTGATGTGGCTCATTTTTATTACCACATCACATGGATTGTAATAACCCATAATTTATAAATTATATTTTTTCTTGAAATAAATGTTTACTATATTATATTATACAATATTATACACATACAACACGTAGAGAAACCAATAAAACTTTAATTAATTAATAAAAATCGCTATATTATTCAATGAATAAACCCATCAAAATTCCAAATATCTTAATTTAAAAATTAGAAAATAAAAATACTATAATGATAAAATATGGATCACACTTATCATCTAGAATTATCCCTCTCACGAACAATGCTATGGAAAAGAAACAAAATATTAGTAAAGTAATCAACATTATATAAAAAGAAATATATTTCCTTGGGAGGAATTGATTTTAAAAATAAATGAATGAATTAGTATTTTTAAGTGGTGATTTTACTATAAGAACAGTAATGCGATCATTAGAATAGTAACCTAATAGTTGGGAGTAGTAACCTGACCGTTGAGAATAGTAACCGGAACATTGAAATAGTAATTTAACCTCCGAATAATAAAGTGTGATATAAATAATATTTATCATGATTAAATTAAACAAATAAATATACTATAATTCCAAGGAAATAAACATCATGATTAAAAAAACTCAAAAAAAGCACAATTTTAATAATCTGTATTTTAAAGTATTTTATAAAAATCATAATTTTTATATTAAAAATTAAAATTATCTATGATAGGAATTTATTTTAAAAAAATTAGTATCATTTTTGAAATAATGTTTTTAAAAATTTTCAATGGTGAATTTTTGGTAATTTTATAAAATGTACCAATTCCTAGGGGAATAATAAAAATACATTTTTTTAGGTAACTAATGTATCTTAAATTACATCATTCATGATATAATAATGACCTAATAATTTCTATAACATTAGGTTCATCCAAAATATATTTATTATTATAAATGAGTCATTAAAATACAAAAAAAAATTATAACCTAAAAAGCATTTCCCAAAACCTAAAGTCAACAATTATCCCTTAAAATAATTTTTTATTAAACATTCCTTTTTAAGAAACATATTGAATTTGAATCATAAATGGTTTTAAAGTCTTAAAACCATTATATTTTATTTATATATGATTTTTATTTTCAAAAATTCCTATAAAAAGTTTTAACATTGATATGGTATTTTATTTAATATTTTATTCTAAAAATACACTTCTCCCCAAGTATAAGTCACCCTTCTCCCTCCCCTTGGAAAACCACTCCTATCCAACTTTCCAAATCAAAATATCTACCCAAATCCTACCACTTAAGCCTATTATCATAACTTTGGACATTTTTAATACATCCAACTCCAATCATCAAAGGTTTTTGTTATCGTAAAGATGAAACGACACTGAGAAGAGGGTATGCTCTCATTAATTCTTCTTCTCATTCCCCTCTCCTTTTCTCATTTTCTACACCCCTTTGAAACCAAAATATTATATAGATAATTAATTGTTATTTTTTAATTATATTAATGATGTTAACCTATTATAAGTATTTTATTTACAACATATTAAATTTCCATACTTCCCATTCCCCCCTTTTTAAAATGTCCCATTAACAATCGATTAATCTCCAATAAGGAAATTTGCAACTTATTTCCAAGTCAACTACCTTATGGATTGTTAAAATAAATTTGTTTTTATATATAAGTAAATAAATATATGTATTTTAATCTTCTGTAATTAATTATTCTTATATATATATATGACTTTGAAAAAATAGTGAAATTAAAGCAAAACTGGAAATGTTTAAGGAATACATGATATCAAAATGATTTCCATTTAACAAAGAAAATTAATATATATAATCAAATTATTGTAATTTATAAATAGTGATAAAAATGAAAATAATTCACTTATGTATCTATGTTTTAATAAACCTAATTTTATTATTCAAAATACTGAAAAGCAATGAAATACAATGGGCTTTAATCTAAGGGGATTCTCGTACCCAACTCCTTTACATTGAGCTATCCCTCTTTCATGTCAATTTCAGTATGGATATTCCTCTAATGTTTATTAAATATCATTTCACTATTCATTCCATTTATCTCATGGATATACATATTAAAACATTTTTTTATTTTCCAAATATAATGATTTTCCAAAAAGAATTTCCTTTCCAAAAAACATCTTTTACTCCTCTTTAGTAGTTTTTTATTCACTAAAGAATGATGGTGTTTATTCCAAATATATTTCCCCTAATTAATGTGTGACCCAAATTTTATTCATGAAATTATTATAAATGGAATCCTTATAAAACTCATTACTTTCCAAGGTGTATTTCATGACTACAAATGTTATACGTTTTCTATGGCATGTATGATTATGTTAATGTTTTGGTGTGATGGGTGGCGCCATAATTATATATCCGTCCAATGCATTGGGTAATGTGATGTATATCATGATATTATGTGTAATATGTATGAAATTGATCCTTGTTTTTTTCAAAATTATGATGTTATGATTTATGAACATATGTTATGTGTGAACATGATTCTAGATTTGTTCACAACTACATGTTGTATTTGACTACTTTGTCATGATATTTCATTTTTATACATCCCCACATTCCATAACTTTATCAAATTTTCCCCCCATGATTATGATGATTATTATATTCTTATTATATAATGATGATGATTATTCTCACCCATGTTATATTAGTTTATGTGCCTAATTATTCCCCTTATTGGGCTTTTAGCTTACAACTTTTTTTTATGTATATCCTCATGTGAATACATGTACTAAAAAGAATGTGAAATATTTTAAGTGGATAATGAAGAATAATTTTAATATTTTTTATGATTTATTATATATATGTGATGTATGATAAACCTTTCTATCCTTTAATGTATAAATATTATGTTTTTTATATTTAAAATGATGTAATAGCCATGTAAGAAAAGGTAAGGTTTTTATAGTTGGTATTAGAGGTACATTTTAGTTAACTTTGGAATTAAAATTAGAAAACAAGAAGTATAAGTTTATGTATAGGTAAAACTAAATAACACATATTAATTAATGTTATAATTGTGTTGTATTTTTTGTCAATGTGTTTATATACTAAGAGGTCAATGTTACATTGATTTAAGTATATAGTTTTTTTCATTGATTTATTCTTGAGAATTGTTACGTTGGAAAGGATGTTTTGATTTTAAGAGGATGTTTTAATTTTAAGAGTTTAATTAAATAATGAAACATTAACTCTGATGATTTAAAAGATATTCTTAATTCCAAAAACATGTTCCCAATTTTACTTAGAAAATCCACATTATTTACATCATTTAAATCGAAGGATTTTAGGTGACCATGAAAAAATATATATCTGTACATTTTTCATGTAATATATTTGATAAGAATTAATGTTAGGTTAGATTTTTATATTGGCAATATTTTTGTCTAACATTTCCCAAAAAATTACATGCCAACCATGTAAGAAATTAGATCCATGTGAACCACTTCTTAGGTGGGAACTAGGATCAAACAATTCCTAGATGACCAAAATAGCACACCCATAGAGAGGCATAGGGGAGAAAGAAGAACCTCGTTGTGCTGTGTGGCACGGTGGAGAACATTGTGGGAACAGGGCGTTGCTAGCGGATCATATTAAGAAGGATCACATGACTAAATGCCTTTTCAATGTGGGATGAGCTTCTTGAAGGTCCTATATCCTTTTATGTAATTTTACACTTAAAATAATCGTCATCCAATTTGATCATCCAAAACCACCCGATCGAGGATGTAGTTGTCTTCTACCTTGATCCATCATAGATGTTATGTTTATCAAATTCTTCATGCTGGGACAAGTCAAATGATCCAAACTATTCTTCCGATTACTATTTGAATGTACTGATGACTGTTATATGATCTATATAACTTGAAACTTCATTTTCATGTTTCAAAAAATATCAAATGGAAGTAAAACTGAAATCAAACTAAACTGGTTTTACAATGGGAATTATTTCTTGCAAAGCATATCCTACGGGAGTGAGAGCTTGAGATTATTGAATGAGTGGGTTTCTATTTTCTTTGGAGGGCTATGATGGTGTACTATTCTCTATAAATTCATTAGATTGGTATTATTTGTAGTGTGAGTTTATTTCACTACCTGACAAAGATTTCCAGAGAGAGAGATTAAAACGGAGACTAGAAAACACTTTTTACTTGAAAGGACGTTCCATGTGCTTGAGCAATGTATTTTCTTACACATTTGACAGAATTTTTTTTGATTCCATAAGAAATTTACATTGACAATTTTTTTCCAAAGGATATAGGATATATATACAATGGAAGGCTTATGAGAATTTGGAACCAAATAATCACCTTTGTTACAAGAGGAAGTGGTTCACATGACCCATTTAGACAAAGCTGAATAGGATCAGTGTTGGTTGTACATGACTGCAAGTAATTGAA
Organism: Viscum album; assembly: GCA_963277665.1. NCBI lineage: Eukaryota > Viridiplantae > Streptophyta > Magnoliopsida > Santalales > Viscaceae > Viscum > Viscum album. The sequence continues at coordinate 14,978,920 of OY728119.1, forward strand.
GGAGGAAATTAAAACATGTGAACTATATATACTATTACACAAATTTTAGTTGTGTGAAGATACATGTATCACTTGATTAATTTGTGCATAGAAAATAGGGGGTACTTGTGATGAGTTTTTTATACATTCAGTATATCCTTCATGCATGGAAAATACAACAGGAGTATCCATTTTTTTCTTTGAAATAATTAATATGTGATACTTGTGTCTTCACACAACTCAAATTCATGTAATAGTATACACAGATCACATGTTCCATCTTCCTCCTTTGCGTATTTGTAAGCACATGAAACTAACAAAATTCCTCTTCAACTATGCATAAATGGATCATGCGAACCACTACATTCTTCTAGTAATAAAAGTGATTTGTCAGATCTAGATTGTCATAAACCATTTGCGGTATGTATATTTTATATTCTTAAAAAAAAGAAAATTTTCCATATAAATGGATCGCATAATCATAATAAATTCATGTAAATGTGAAAGAAAATACACTACTCAAGCGCATGGAACCTATTCCCAAGTACAGAGTGCTTTCGGGTGTCTGTTTTAGTCTAACTCTCAAAAAATATCTCTTGGGTAGTGTGATAAAATCATAAGGAAAATAATCTCAGTCTAGGGTATTTATTGGAAACACTCCACCATCATAGAGCTTTGAAAAACATGGGAAACCACATGTTTCATCAGCTCATACACTCACTATCTTAGGTCACGCTTCACAAGAAATCACTATCATCATAAAACTAGGTTAGCTTCATTTATATTTTCCGTTGATTTTATCTTTGTTTAAACATGAAAATTAAGTTCCATGTTATATTTTTCATATACCAATCATAAAGACAATAAAACGGTGCTCTAAATAATATGCTGGATAGTCTTGCTTGTCATTGATTGAAGAACTCAGGAATTGAACTTCTCCAACAGATCGAGGTAGATGAAAACCATGACCTCGATCAGATGAATCTAGATGATCATATCAGACATATATTTTTTAAGCGTAACATTAAAAATAGGTCTATAGTAACCACATGTAGCATATCCCACATCGAAAAAGAATTTGTTCGCATGATCCATTTTTTATAATGTTTACCAATAATTACTTCTAATTTGAAAATAGCACAAATCCATAATTTCTATTTGAACTAACCCATGTTATCATTATGCCGACCCTCAGACCCATATTGTAGGGTTGTACTTGATTCTCTTTGTGTTTTATATACTATCTAGAATTGCACTAGTTGATCCCTACATAAAAAATATAAATATATATTTTTCATGTTCACCACAAATTTTTTAATTCAAATGTTGTAAACAATTTGAATTCTCCTAGTGTAATTGGGAACATTCTTTAGACATTAATAACAACTTTGCAATTGTCCTAGTTAATATTGATTTTTTTTAATAAACTATTCAAATATAAACATCATTTTCAAATAAAAACAACCCTTCCAACTTAATAATTCTAAAGAATAATTAAATGATATAAAATCCATACTTTAATCACCATTAACATTGAATTATTATCATATAAACACTTTGACAACAAATATAGCAAAATAATTATTTTAATCAATTTGAGTTCTTCAATCTCCCCATTTGTATTTCTTGTCAATACCCATTTCACTTCTCCCCATTTGGATTTGTTGTCAACACGCATTTCACTTTCAAATTTGAATGTTTTCTTCTCCCCATTACTTGACAACAAAACCAAAGATATAAGTTTGGGAAATAATTCAACTCATCTCATTCTATAACAGCTGAAATTTTCTTCTTCTCTCCTTTAATATCCTCATTTTATAAGATATGCCACTTAAGATAAATTGAAATTGATCTACTTAATAGATGGAAAAACACTTTTATTGATGTAATGAGTCATTAATTAATCATGTAAAGACCCGGAAATTTCAAGAAATTTTTTTTCTTTATTTTCAATGGATTTTTGCAAGAACGCAGTTTCTAACGGCGCCAGATTCCGAGGCCCGGTGTTCCCTGAATCAACTTCCGAAGTTTATCTCGGGTATGTTCAGTGAACGAAAGAGCGAGTTTTTCTAGCTTTTGAATTAGTACTCAGAATTGAAATTCGAGGGAACCGATTGAATCGCAGTGCCGGTAAATGTTTAGGAACACCTTTTCTGGAGTTGCGTTTTCTCGGGAGGAGTTGTTAAAAATTGTGGAAGTTTAAAATAAAATTGAGTTATAAATTTTATTTTTTTCCTTTTAAGTGGTTATGACCCCTTTGAGTGGAAGTTGGGGAAACCACCCAAGTGAGGTTATGAGGGCGGTGGGGCCCACACGAGCCCCACCTTTTCATGTCTTCAACCCCCCCCTATTTTAATTATGTAACACACCCGCACCCCCCCCCCCCTTTAATGAAAGTCAACCCTTGTGTTTATGTGGATTAATAAACGCCACATTAATTGGGTGGTTTAAACGTTTCAATTTATTCAATTAATTGATTGATTCAATTTTGAATATTAAAACGTTTGTCATAAGTAATAAAATAAGGAAACCTTTATTTTATTGTTGTTGCATGGGTTGTGCGGGAGGATTTTGGAGAGAACGGCTCAAAGTCTTGAAGTTCTTCCTCCTCAATGAAGAACGGGAAGAATGCCAACCTCCGACGACGGACGACGGTGAGAGATGCCTTCCTCGAAGATCGACGACCCGATGTGCATCTCCTCGTTCCTTCTTTCTGCGTCAAAGGAAGGGAGACACCGTTCCTCCGCGACATGATGATCTACCTTCTTCTGCGACGTTCAATTTCGCGATGAGCCTTCATTCAACAACGCTCGAGGTAGGGGATTATTTATGTATTGTTCGTGTTTACTTTCGTCGCTGGATATCATCTATTTTTTTGAGTCGTCTGATATCGCAATAACGAGAGGAGGTCAGACAGCACGAACACGACCTAATCTCCTCCCCCCTTGTTGTTGATTATGTTGCGGCTCGAACGAGGGCGACGCGGTGCAACCGCACCGTACGAAATCATGGGGAAATACGGCAAGGATGTGTGGCGCCGTCGCGCTGTGCCGTTGAGCCCGAATGAAACCGCGGCCGGAGTCAGGGCTGCAGATGCCATTCGAAGACTCCGCTGTTTGAACGTTGTGCACGGATTGACGGGCGACGAAAAACGGGGCCGCAAAGTCATTTTGAAACCTCCGCAGTGAAGGTCGGGTCCCGGGAGGACCGTTGGGGAAGGCGGCGAACAAAACGGACCACCAGAGTGCGTCCGGTGGTCCGCGGAAGGCGGCGGCGGCACGCCGTCGGAATGAAACTGCCACAGCGGCCGGCCGAACCGGAACGACTTAGCCATTCTGGTGGTTGAGCGGCATGGCTTAAAGCCGCGCCGATTACGTCGACCTCGGGGGTTGTAACCCCCACCCCCGCACCCGCTGGCCACGCGGGCGCCGCGCCGCGCCAGCACCCGTGCCGGGCCGGGCCGGGCCGGTCCGGGTCGCGCCCAACTTGGCCGGACCCAGACCCAGGTCGGGTCGACCCGGTTCGGGCCGACCCAGGGGGTCTCGGGCCGGGTCGGACTGGGCCCGAACCCCCTATTTTCGGGCAATTTCCGTTCAAACACCCATAACTTGGGCTACGGACCTCCGATCGATGCACCGTCAGTTGCGATGTGATCCCTGGATTGATACGGTCGGTTAGGTATATTAAAATTAAGGTTTTGGAGAACGTTGGGTTCGTCCAGGTTGGTTCGAACACGAAACCAACCGGGCCCTCGGAGCGGAAACGCTTATAACTTGAGCTCCGGACGTCCGATTGATGTGTCGTTGACTAGTTGGATTCCTCTTGATGAAACAAAACTTTTGGCATACATCACCTGAGTTTTGGTTATAGTTGGATAGTGGCCGGGTTGGATTGTACCCGAAATCCAACCGAGCCCTTGGAACGGAAAAGCTGATAACTTTCAAACCGGATGTCCGTTTGACGAAACATCAGTGGTGTTAGTGATCACGTTGAGAAACAGTCCCTATGAGCATACCCTGTGGGAATTTGGGGTACAGCCGAGATACGGCCGGGTTGGTTCGCACACGAAACCAACCGGGCCCCTAGGACTAAAAGGCTAGTAACTCACAGACCGGGCGTCCAACTGACGCGCCGTCTGTTGCATTGAGACCCATATGACGAGGCAGATCTTTGAGATACTTTTCCGTGGGACTTTGTGATACTTGGAGTATCGACCAATAGCTCGTGGAGAAGACCCTCCCGGTGATGAGCTAGCAGAGTGTAGAGACCTAGTAGCTGACTAAGACTTGACGACTACTGATCTATCATCTCGGTGTGTTTCGGATAGCCCAGTGGGGAGCGCATGGTTGTAGCGGCAGACCCACGGCGGAAGAGCGCTTGGTTGTAGTGGCAGACCCGCAGTAATCAATATAAGGATGACCTCTGGAAGCTATGAGGGGGAGCACTTTTTTGTAGCGGAAGACCCACGGCGGAAGAGCACTTGGTTGTAGTGGAAGACCCACAGTACTCAACAGAAGGAGTACCTCTAGAGCCTATGAGGGGGAGCGCTTGGTTGTAGCAGCAGACCCATGGTGGGAAGCGCTTGGTCGTAGCAGTAAGCCCACAGTACTCGACTCGTGGAGTACTACAGTAGTCCAAGGTTAGTGGGGCGCACTTGGTTGTAGCGGCAGACCCACTGTACTCGACAGAGAAGGAGTTCTCCAGCAGCCATGGTTTCGACATCATGATTAAATCCTGGTTTGAGCTGAGTCTATAATCTTTGTGTTTCCTCATGATTGAGATGGGCCACTTGATAACTTAGGTATATGTATGGGCATATACCTGGGTAGTGGTTATCTGTTGATTTCATAATCATTGTGTTTCTTCATGATCGAGATGGGTTACTTGATAACTTGGGTATATGTATGGGCATATACCTAAGTAGAGGTTATCTATTGAGATCTTACTTGTGGTTATCCTCGTTGGATTTAGTGAGACCTTGAGGGTCTCGGGGTCCCTACTGAGTATCGTTATACTCACCCCTGCACGGGCTATGCCCGCACCTCATTTTGTTGGTTGCAGACGATGGGCAGTGCAGACAGAGGCAGAGTGTTCGGGGACTGGACAGTACCCGGAGGTGGACCTCATGACGAGATAGTATCCAGTGATGGACTTCACGACGAGGCGAAACTCGGCGGAGGTTGATGGGGGAGAGCGTTGTGGAGGCTATCTGTACCTACCCTTCAGGTAGGATCTATGATGGATGATCCAGGAGCTGCGCTATCTGTACCTACCCTTCAGGTAGGATCCTTGGTGGACGATCCAGGAGCTGCTTGTCACCTTCCGGCTGTTTTATCTATTCCTTGTACTTTACAGTTGGGCTTGTATTTCCGACCCCTTTACTTTCAGCACAGCATGTTTTAGTTTCTCTTAGTGTTTTACTCTGTGGTGTTTTGTTTAATTTTATAAAGGCAATTCCTTCCTAGTTATCGGAATTTACGCCTTTGGTGCTAGTCACCAGACCCTGGCCTATGGAAGGTGGGCTTGGGGTAGTCACGGCATGGGCCCGAGGATGGGTCATGAAAAATTGGAATCAGATGAGTTCGGTTCTACTGCAGAACTCAGGACTCTGATATTTTTTTATGTGAAGCAATAGTGTTAAGAGTATTGAGTGTGGATATCAGTCTAGGGAGTCCAGTGTTGGAGCAGCAGCCGACGTATCCGTACACCAGGACCCTGACTTCTGATTTCTGACTCAATGCACGAAAACATTGATTGCTTGTGTGTTTTAATTTTTCTTTGTGATTACTTTGTGTCATCTCACATGGTATCTGTATTTACCGTGGCACACATGTTTCTTTTCAGGATGGCCCCACGACGGTAGCCAGCTAGGGTTCCGAGCGTTGTGCGGGACGACAACCCACTGAGCGACGAGGCCTCAGTACAGGGCCCTTTGACAGCAGAGGCACCGGCGATAACTCTACCCGTCGAGCCACCGATGCTACCGGCCCCAGCCGCTGACGTTGCATGTCGCCTTAGTGCACTGCACGAGTTTCAGCATCAGCGACCGCCTAGGTTCCAGAGGGAGACGGACCCTCAGGCAGCCGAGGATTGACTGGAGGTAGTTGTTCGAGTTTTCCGTTTGGTAGGGACACCAGTTGACCTTATGGTGGTCCTTGCAGCGAGCCTCCAACACGTGGCTGCAGGAAAATGGTGGATCTTGATGCTTCAGGTGCACGACGATGCATCTCTTCTTTGGACAGACTTTGAGAGCCTTTTCAGATCAGAGTTCGTCCCAGCCACCCTCCGTGCGGTGCGCATCCAGGAGCTACTACAACTACGACAGGGAAGCATGAAAATAGCCCAATACGCGGCGAGGTTTACTGATCTACCGCGCTATTCCACTGACATGGTACAGGACCCATTCTTCAGGGACCGAACCTTCGAGCATGGGCTCAGGTGAGAGATCAGAGCTTCAGTTGTTTCTCACAGCATTCCGACACAGACAGGGGTGTTGGAGAGAGCCCTCTTAGTGGAGAGTTTTCTTGCTGAGCAGTCTCCAGCAGTAGGACCCACCACTAGCCGGCATGCGATAGAGTCTTCTGCAGTGGGAAATACACAGATGACGAAGAGGTCCAAGAGGACTAGACCTACAGGTGGTAGACCGCATGACACAGGATCATTTGTGCGAGGCACCCAGGGTGGACAACGACTTACCATGAGCGGACAGTGTTACTCCTACGACGGGGTTGGTCATATGGCTCATGACTGTCCGACCCACCATACAGATGACCAGTAGATGAAAGAAGGACCTCCCAGGTAGAGGCAGAGGTTCGATCGAGGCGAACTGCATGGAGCAGGAGACTGTGGCAGGGGAGCTGGTCGTGTAGTTGGAGGTGGACGATGCTTCTAAGTGTTGCCACCACCACCACCAGGAGGTCCACCCCGACTGCAGGGAACAGGTGGACATGGGAGAGCTCAGCTTCAGGCAGTTGAGGCCTACGATCATGAAGATTCGGGAGCAGATGGACAAGAGCGGGACTAGCTCCAGACCTGGAGACTTTTGTTCATGTTGCTTCTAGATTTGTTGATTTTTGTTTTTAGATGCTTTGTGTCTTTGTACTTTGAGCTGAATTAATAAAAGACACATTTCGTGTGGCGTTTACCTTCCTGTCCTCTCTTTATGTTGTTACTAAGAGGTTCCAGTTTAAAAACAATCGTTGAATTGACCCTCACATTGAGATACCTACTGAAGGAGACTAAGTGACCACACACTGATGCCAACAGTGTGACTCAACCCTTGGAGGAGAGAGTAACGGTTGGATCTCTTGGTAGTAGCGTCGAGGCCTTATGACATCATCCTTGGTATGGATTAGTTTCATCCATGTCAGGATTGACTGTATTAGGCGAAGAACGTGGTTTATCCTGGGGATGAGACCAGATTTCTCTTATTGGAAAAGAAGAAATATCAGTATCTCTTGTAGGACCAGAAATGTCCAAGTCATCCAAGAGCGGATGAGAACATCTCAGGGCCGGAAAAAAGTCTTGTGCTGACAGGAGGCATAGACCACTAGAGTTCGAGGATGGGGACCACGTTTCCCTACGGGTCTCACCTCGATGTGAGTTACGGAGATGTGGCTGAGGCAACAAGTTATCTCCGAGGTTCAATGGACCTTTCTAGGTCCTCAGCAGGGTAGGCGAGGTGGTTTACCGCTTGACCCACCCACCTCAATTGCACCAGGTGCACGACGACTTCCATGTATCTAAACTGAGGAGATACAATCTCGACCCTTCGCTTTTCATCGACCATGAGGAGCTGGACTTGGGCAATGGGGTGACCCTCATGGAGGTTCCAGTGTGGATCATGTAACGACAGAAGCGGATCCTACGAGGATGGTCGATTCCTCAGGTGCGCTTTCACTGGCAGTACGGGAACCTCTAGGTGAGTGCATTGGAGCGGAAGGCTCAGATGTGTGCTCAATACCGCTTTTGTATCCCTAGTTTGTGTTAAAGCTTTACAAGGATGTAAAGCCCTGAGGTGGGAGTAATGTAAAGACCTGGAAATTTCATGGAAATTTTTTCTTGCTTTTTTTGGATTTTTACAAGAACGCAGTTTCTGACGGCGCCTGATTCCGATGCCCGGTGTGCCCGGAATCAATTTCCAAAGTTTAGCTCAGGTACGTTCAGTGAACGAACGAGCGAGTTTTTCTAACTTTTTAACCGTTGCTCGGAATTGAAATCTGAGGGCACCGATGGAATCACAACGCCGGTAAATGTTTAGGAATACATTTTCCAGAGTTGCGTTTTCTCGGGAGGAGTTGTTAAAAATTGTGGAAGTTAAAAATTAAATTGAGCTACAAATTTTAGTTTTTTCCTTTTAAGTGGTTATGACCCCTTTGAGTGGAAGTTGGGGAAACTACCCAAGTGAGGTTATGAGGGCGGTGTGGCCCACACGAGCCCCACCTTTTCATTTATTCAAACCCCCTCTTTTAATTAGGTAACACACCCACACCCCCCATTTAATGAAAGTCAACCCTTGCGTTTATGTGGATTAATAAAAGCCACATTAATTGGGCGGTTTGGACATTTCAATTAATTCAATTTTGAATCTTAAAACGTTTGGCGAAAGTAATAAAATAAGGAAACCCTTATTTGATTGTTGTTGCTTGGGTTGTGTGGGAGTATTTTGGAGAGAATGGCTCAAAGTCTTGAAATTATTCCTCCTCAACGAAGAACGCGTAGAATGTCGACCTCCGACGACGGATGATGGTGAGAGACGCCTTCCTTAGAGATCGACGAACCGACACGCATCTCCTCATTCCTTATTTCCGCGTCAAAGGAAGGGAGACATCGTTCCTCCACGACGCGACGATCCACCTTCTTCCATGACGTTCAATTCTGCGATGAGCCTTCGTTCAACAATGCTCGAGGTAGGGGATTATTTCTTTATTGTTCGTGTTTACTTTCGTCACTGGTTATCATCTTTTTTTGAGCCGTCTGATATCGCAATAACGAGAGGAGGTCGGACCGCACGAACACTTCCGACTCTCCTCCCCAATTGTTGTTGATTATCTTGTGGCTCGAACGAAGGTGGCGCAGTGCAACGACACCGCGTAGAATCATGGGGAAATACAGCAAGGATGCGCGGCGCCATTGCGCTGCGTCGTTGAGGCCGAACGAAACTGCGGCCGGAGTTGGGGTTGTGGAGGCAATTTGAAGACTCCACTGGTTGAACGTTGTGCGTGGATTGACGGGCGACGACAAACAGTGAAGGACGGGTCCCGGGAGGACCGTTGGCGAAGGCGGCGAAACAAACGGACCACCGGAGCGCGTCCAGTGGTCTGCGGAAGGCGGCCGCGGCGCGCTGCCAGAATGAAACCGCCGCGGCCGAGCTACGGCGGCGGGCCGAACCGGAACGACTTAGCCGTTCCGGTGGTTGAGCGGTGCGGCTTAAAGCCGAACCAGTTACGTCGACCGTGGGGGGTTGTAACCTCTCCCCACCTGCACCCACTGGTCACGCGGGCACCGCGCCGCGCCAGCGCCAGCGCAAGCGCCAGGCCGGGCCGGGCCGAGCCCTGCCTAGGCCGCGCCGGGCCGTGCCAGCTGGGCCAGGTCGTGTCCAATTGGGCTAGACCCAGACTCGGGTCGGGTCGACCCGGTCCGGGCCGACCCAGGGGGTCTCGGGCCGGGTTGGACTTGGGCCGAACCCCCTATTTTCGGGCAGTTTCCATTCAAACGCCCATAACATGGGATATGGAACTCCGATCGATGCATCGTCGGTTGCGATGCGATCCTTGGATCGAGACGGTCGTTTCAGTATATTACACTCAAGGTTTCTGAGAACTTTGGATTAGGCCGGGTTTGTTCGAACACGAAACCAACCGGGCCTTTGGAGCGGAAACGCTTATAACTTGAGCTCCGAACGTCCGATTGACGTGCCGTCGACTTTTTGGATTCCTATTGATGAGACGGAACTTTTGGAATACATCGCCTGAGTTTTGGTTGCATTTGGATAGTGGCCGGGTTGGATTGTAACCGAAATCCAACCAGGCCCCTGGAACGGAAAAGATGATAAATTTCAGACCGGACGTCCGTTTGACGAACTGTCAGCGGTGTTGGTGATAACGTTGAGAAACAGTCCCTATGAGCATACCCTATGGGAGTTCAGGGTACAGCCGAGATACGACTGGGTTGGTTCGCACACGAAACCAACAGGGCCCCTGGGACGAAAAGGCTAGTAACTCACATACCGGGTGTCCGACTGAAGCACCTTCTGTTGCATTGAGACCCCTATGACGAGGTGGATCTTTGAGATACTTCTTCGTGGGACTTTGTGATACTTGGAGTATCGACCAGTAGCTCATGGAGCGGACCCTCCTGGTGACGAGCTAGCAGAGTGTAGAGACCTAGTAGCTGGCTGAGACTTGACGACTGCTGATCTATCGTCTCAGTGTGTTTCGGAAAGCCCAGTGGGGAGCGCTTGGTTGTAGCAGCAGACCCACGACGGAGGAGCTCTTGGTTGTAGCGGCAGACCCACGACAGAGGAGCGCTTGGTTGTAGCGGCAGACCTGCGGTACTCAACAGAAGGAATACCTCTGGAGCCTATGAGGGGGAATGCTTGGTTATAGCGGCAGACCCATAGTGGGAAGTGCTTGGTTGTAGCAGAAAGCCCACAGTACTCGACTGGTGGAGTACTACAGCTGTCCAAGGTTAGTGGGGCACTCTTGGTTGTAGCGGCATGCCAACTATACTCGATAGAGGAGGAGTTCTCCAGCAGTCGTGGTTTCGACTTCATGATTATATCCTGGTTTGAGCTGAGTCTATAATCTTTGTGTTTCCTAATGATTGAGATGGGTCACTTGATAACTTAGGTATATGTATGGGCATATACCTGGGTAGTGGTTCTCTGTTGATTTCATAATCTTTGTGTTTCTTCATGATTGAGATGGGTTACTTGATAACTTGGGTATATGTACGGGCATATACTTAAGTAGAGGTTATCTGTTGAGATCTTCCATGTGGTTATCCTCGTTGGATTTAGTGAGACCTTGAGGGTCTCGAGGTCCCTACTGAGTATTTTTATACTCACCCATGCACGGGCTATGCCCGCACCTCGTTGTGTTGGTTCCAGACGACGGGCAGCGCAGACAGAGGCCAAGTTTTCGAGGACTGGACTTTACCCGGTGGTGGACCTCACGACGAGATAGTATCCAGTGGTGGACATCGCGATGAGGCGATACTCAGAGGAGGTTGACGGGCGAGAGCGTTGTGGAGGCTATCTATACCTACCCATCAGGTAGTATCCATGGTGGATGATCCAGGAGCTGCGCTATCTGTACCTACCCTTCTGGTAGGATCCTTGGTGGACGATCCAGGAGCTTCTTGTTACCTTCCGACTTTTTTATCTTTTCCTTGTACTTTACAGTTGGGCTTGTATTTCCAGACCCTTTACTTTCAGCACAGCTTGTTTCAGTTTTTCTTAGTGTTTTACTTCCGCTTGTAATCTGTGGTGTTTTTTTACTTTTATAAAGGTAATGCCTTCCCGGTTATCGGGATTTACACCTTTGGTGCTAGTCGCCAGCCCCTGGCCTATGGAAGGCAGGCTTGGGGTAGTCACGACACGGGCCCGAGGACGGGTTGTGACAAATCATATCCACGTCTATGTGGGATAACATGGTGTATAATACAAGAGTTATACATCTAGACAACAAAGATGTCAATAATTTTTTAAAAATGTGATGCTAACCCTAAAACATTATTTTAGGGTTTGATCAAAATATATTTAAATAATATTTTTCATTAATATTGAAAAATATTCTAAAAGCATTAAACTACAAGAATGTAATTCCCCTTTATCAATTAATTTTACTTTTTTCATTAAATTATTAGTTTCTCCTCTTCTGATTCAGAATTATTTTTCATATAAAGATAGGAGAACATACCTCTTTAATGAAAAGTTTCAATTTCCAGAATTTGAAATAATCATATAAATTCCATATGATAAATTCAAATATTCATGTGATATCAGTTGAGATATTAAAATATAGTAGTTAGTTGTATTTTCTCCCCCTACAGGCATGAGCTTCATCCATCTTATTCATCATGGTTGTCTTTCATTAAGAATGAACTCCAATAACAATTTGAACGCCAATTGAAATAAAGAAATCTATGACGGCTAGCCACCTGCATGTTGTGTAAAGTTTTCAGAACACTCATATTTTTAAAACCCCAAGGATATATTCCTCACCTTAAAATATATATTTATAAGAAACAAACTCAGGATATACATGGGAATAATGTGGTTCTTTAATGATTTTTAGATAGATCAGCAATGATGATATTTGTTTCACAACATGAAAAATCTTTTTAATTTTGGTCCAGATTTATTAAAACTCATCACGCTTGTTCCTTATTTTAACTTACAAAGTTTATCATTTAATGGTAGTATAAAATTTTTAATTTTATTAAATATTATCTTAGATGGAATTGGCTTCTTCACATTAGTAAGTAGTTTACTTTCATTCTTCTATTCCTCCTCCAACTTCTTAGCCAATTCAAACTGGCCTTTCCATATGAATAAGAATTATTTTGATAAATTCTTATAATTATTATTGTGCGTGAAATCCATATTTATAGTATCATTTTTAACACAAAAGCCACCAGTTCTTTTCCATTGTTCTTCGATAGTTCTTTTTGTTCTGGCAACCATATTAGGCATTTGTCAGCAATATTCCCTAACATTCTACACCTTCCACAAAAATCTCTTTCTATGATAAGGTTATCCTTTTTAGAAAATCTCTCATGAAATTGGAAATTTTCAACTTGATTTCTGTGCACCAAATCTACCATTTTATTTGATTTTGAGAATAATTTCTGCTTCATTAATTTCTTCCACCATCATTTTTGTTTAAGACCGATTTTAAAAGGCCCATTATATGTCATGTTCTTCTATAGTAGAAGCACCTTTTTTGGTGTGACATTTATTTCATCATTATTCATTGGTGAATCTTACCTTATAGTTTTCTTAACTCTCTTATCCTACTTATACCTCAATGAAGACTTTTCTACCTTTCATCTTTACCTCTTTATTTGTTCTGGTCTTATAATCATATTATTAAATGAATTGTTAATAGTTTTTACATAGAATCACTCATCGTAATTGTGAACACATCGATTTCAATAATAATAGAAGTATTCAGGGCACTCAAATCTATTCTTAGGAGAAACTTTTATTCTTCATCTATGAATTATGATTCAATTTTGTAAGATTTATCATCACATCATATTTTATTCCCCTTAACAATAGCCTTGTTTAATTATCATTTATTGAATTATTATGCCCATAATCTATGTCTTGATGCCCAAACTTACAACATCACAAAAAATTACCAAAATATATTGACTTTTTCTTATGTGATACTATTTTTATATCTTATACATCTTGTGGATTTTAGATAATATGATTATTCATATGATCTTCTGGTAGTAAACAAGAATTTCTACTTTTCTTCACATCCACCTTTGATGATATGATGGACTTATCATCATCCTTCATCACCCATGTTTTACCAGAATTCCTTTTGGAACATGTACTACTCGATGAAATAGTATTAGTACAAACAGAAACTTTTAGAACAAGTGTTACCTATTTTAATGAGATTGAAACATATTAATCTTTAGATAATCTTAAGATCTTATGTCCACTTGAATGAGTATTTTCAGAAGTAAGGATCTTTTAAGTATTACTCTATCATCCTTTCTAATCTTAGCATTTTTTGAAGATTCCTCTTGGGTGTTCTCTAGATTTTTTAACATTACCTCCAACTCAAGACATTTCATGTTGAGTATATTTTTTCATTCTCAATCACATTTAGTTTTTCTTCCCATTCATTCTTCATTTTATGAACATGATCATCATTCATTTGATTTTCCTCTAGTAGAGAATTATTCAACTCTTTAATTATCTTTTTCTTAACCTCTAGATGGGATTATTTAACATTCATATTCATTATGTGTAGTTTCTCTAATGTATAAATCACTTATGTATAAACTTTCTCAATTACATAATTTTGAAAAATTGTCATTTGTAATTCATATTAAACCAAAGTGAGTCATTCATTACTATGAAATATATATTATTCTTTTGATTCTTCATTTGTGTTTAATGTCTCAACCTTTCTTTGACTTCCAACCTAGATTCATTAATACTCGTAATACCTTTATGAGATTATTTAATTGTATTAATCATCTTAGTAAGGACATTCTCAATTACTTCTTTCTCACCCACATTTATTTTCAATTATTATTCAATATAGGAAAAATGTTCTTTGTAAAGTGATACAGTTTTTTCTTTGCATTCAATATGTTTTGTGAGAATTTTACATGTTTGAATATTTATTTCCAAGGCTTGATCCATATCATCATATTACTTTTCAAGCTATGACTTTTCACCATATAGTCCCTTCATAAAAAATATCTAAATGATAACCTTGGTTGGAACATTCATAAGATAATCTTTGAATTTTGGATAAAAATCAATGAGTGATTTAATAAACCCTTATTCATCACTTCTTGAACTAGACTCATCAAGAGGATCATTATCAACTGATTTAACAAATATTGTTGATGTTTCTTTGGCGGTGGTATAGTAGTGAAGGAGAGGGGGTGAAATAACGTCATTCTTTGGGAGGTGCAGGGTTCAATTACTCAGAATCTGCTCTTGGGAGAATTTTTCATTCCCCTAGGATCTAATATTCTTTCTAGGTCACCTGGAACTTAACTGGATGGGTTAAATGGGACAAAAATCACATGTGCTAATGAATTGTTATGTTGAACCATCACCTATTAGGTCATCACCCCCTAGAACTATTTTCTATCTTAGCTGGAAACAGTTCCTTCATGGCCGAGGCTCTCTTAGGAGTAATCCCTTAATGGGAAGGGGGTTCCTGGTATGGGGGTTCGAAACAGACACACCTGTGGATTCCCTTTTCAAAGAAAGAAAAAAATACTTCTGATAGAATACTACTCATTCTACATTCAATTTGTGGTGTACCCTGTTTATTCTTCAAACTCTTTCTCAACTTTCTTCACTCTTTATTATATCTATTATTAAATGTTTTTACAAAAACCTACTTACTAGAATAGACATAGATAGTATCTGAACTTTCAATCTGAGATAACTCTATAACTTATTCAAACTCAAATATTCACTTCATATATGTTTGATACAAACAACCATGAAAATAGGGTAGATCTAATTATAGGTGTAACATTTTATTTTATACCAATGGAAGTTCCATGTGGATCTTGCAAGTAAACTGAGAGGGGGTGGATTTTTACCAATTTTATTTTATTTACTTTGAATCCTTTTCTAATTTGAATCTCTGTACTTGTTTGAGTGAACAAATCTTCCCAGTTTACAAACACATTTATACTTAATGGAAGACAAAAAGTAAATTAAGCATAGAACACAATATTTTTACAGGGTTCACCCCCAATGTGGTTAAATATGTCTTTATTATGTTTAGGATGATCTGAGAGATAAATTCTCCATGATAAATCAATCAAAAATTACAAGTGGGTTAGTCAGGTTTCACCCTATAACCATGGTGGGTAGGTATGAACCACTTTCCAAATTATATTGGTATCCCACCAATGTTCTTCATACTTTCATTCCATCAGTGTTATTTATAATTTCATTCCACTAGTGTTTACAAACACACCACTAACACAATGAGAAATATCAAAAAACTTCAAGCTTCCATTGCAATGAAAAACTAATCTTCATCTTTAATCCACTGATATAAATTTATTCTATACTTTCTCACTTCAACTGAAACCCTTTCTCTTATAATGAAGGTAATCAAAAACATTTTATGCAAGTTGGATTAATATAATCTTCTGAATGAGTGGAATATATCATTTCCACTTCGGTTCACTGTAATAATATAATTAATAAATAAAAATCCTTTATACACTCCAAGTAGTTTTCTTCCTTTATTTTTGGAAAAACATTACTTCAGCTCAACTAAATTATTACACATATAAAAATCATGTGTTCTTCATTCATGTAGTTCTCATCATCACATTCATATAATTAATGAATGTAATTATCTTCAATATTTTTATTTCATCATTGTGAAATAAAAAACACACAACAATTTGTAATATTTTTCTCTTATTTGTGAAAGTAAAAAATGATACACCTTCACAAAAATCAAATATATTTTGTGTTATTCATCATCGGAACCTTTGTTATGACTTGCATAAACTAGAATGGGTATGAGTGTCATTGGTTTTTCTCACATGTCCCAAAAAGGTAGCACACACACTCCCTATCTCATATGAATTGACATTTTTAATTTTTTTATACATGCATGTCATCATATGTATCACACATGATCTGTAAATCATGCATGAATCTTCTATTTTAGACTTACATATCATTGTATAAATTATGTATAACAATCATGAATAAAAAACACAACATCATTACCCACTGTTTTATTTTCACAAATTAATAACATGATACCTATGTCTTTGGCCAACTCAAATTCATGTTAAATTATATGTGGTTCGTAGGCTCCAGCTTCCTCCTTTGCATATTTTTAGTCACATACAATTGAAACTAGTACTCTTCATCTTCACATAAATAGATCATGCTAACCACTTACTTTAAAGTTAATTGTTCCAAAAAATAAATTATTTATTCATAATTTATTGAATTTTATTTTGTTCAAACCTTTTCTATTTTAGAAAATGGTGGGAATAAGGAGAAACCAGGCCAATAACCCATGTTAGGGTAAATGAAATGATATTCTGAATTACATATTAAATTACTTGAGTGGTGGAGTATAAAACATCATGGTGATTCTTACCCAAATATATTATCCTATGAAAAATAACCTGAACAATGTGCACTTTTTTCCTTAACCCATGAAGTAGAAACTAGCTATTAGGTCCTTTACGTGACAATGACCACTGATGGTTTCTGAAAAGTCCGATCTTATTGTCTGAGAATAGTGGGATGATTCATTAGAGAAAATATATTTTTCTACAGTATTTTTAGAATGATAACGTGACTTCATTCATCTATTATTTAGATAGAGAGTCCAATCAGTGGTGACAATTAATAAATAACACTAGGATGAAGGATGAAATAGAATGGATGGAGTGGGAAGACATTGAAGAAATATTTCTTAACAAGTATTTCCCTAAAAATATTATAGAAAAATATGGAGAGGTAATTCATAGAGTTAAATAAAATGGAAGGAGATTATATCATGAATTATGAGGAAAACTTCACAATTATTGAAATATACACTTCAAAATTTTTTATAAAAAATTATACAAAAATAGATAGATTTTTTAGTATTTTAAAACCATACATTTGAAAGTATCTTTATATATTAGACTTTGAGAGTTACAAAAAAGTAGTTTGATGGTATCTCAAATTAGATAGGGAGTTTGGGGAATGGTCTCATGGTTATAGAGATAATAAGATAAGAATTCATTTTCAAGATGGTGGTTCAAATGAAAAAGAATTAAGGATGATCCAACCACCTACATGTCAAAAATTTAGAAAGAAACATCATTGGAATTGACTCAAAGGGATAGGGAAATGCTTCAAGTCTGGAAGAGACGTTCATAAAGCTTATGAATGTCAAAGAGACAAAAAGAAGACAACCAATATGATGGATGAAAAGAAGAAACCTTCTAATACTTCACCCAAGGTTCAAGGATTAAACATTACGGATAAAGGGAACTATGAAATACAGTGCACTAAACTACAAGTCTTAGAGGGTAATCAACATCAACAACCACTAAATCCAAAGGATAAAGGAAAATATAATGCCATCACTACTCCTAAAGTGCAACATGAAAATGATGTCATACATGGTACACTTACTATTCAATAGAGAATGTAAATATTTTTATTTGATTATGGTTCTAATAATTCATTTATATACTAAAACTTTACTAGAACTACTGAATCTAATCCCCGATACCTTGAAGTATAGATATCTACAAAAACACCAAGTGGTGGGATCATTACAACCCGAGTTTTGGACTCTTCTCCTGTTAGCATATGTGGGAATATTCTTCCATTGAGTATCATAATCCTTACCTTGGTGGAATTAGATTCTATATTATTCATGGATTGGATCTCATTATATAGATCAAACATTAATTGTTGGGAAAAGGTAATTTCTTTTTAAATTTTGAACCATCCAATGATTATTTAAAAGTGTACCGAAGATCATGATTCTCCTTTGGGAAATCGCACATCTATGGGGGTTTTCATACCCTATAAAGAATCATACCTTTCCCAAATTGTTAATTCAAAGGAAAGCATCATCCTTGAAAAAATTCCCATTGTTGGGGAATAAACTAACGTAATTCCCAAATATTTTTTGAGAATTCCCTAAGATCATGAGGTAAGGATATCACAAGAACTTATTCATAGAGACACACCTATATCTAAATTCCCCTACAATATGGACCTGATCAAACTGGATGATTTAAAAAAGAAGATACAAGATCATTTAGGAAAAGGGTTCATACAACTTAGTGCATCACCTTGGGGTGTTCTTGTTCTCTTTGAATAGAAAAATGATGGATCAACGAGGTTGTGTATCGATTACTGGGATCTTAACAAGATCACCATAAATAAAAAGTATCCGCTACCAAGGGTTGATGACATGTTCGATTAAATATGAGGATCTTAATACTTCTAAAAGGTGGATCTTTATTCTTTATATCACCAGTTGAAGGTGAATAATGAAGATATTTATAATACATCCTTCTGTATAAGGCATAGATACTGTGAGTTCATTGCGATTCTATTAGGAATTACAAATATCCCTATAAAATTTATGGGTTTAATGAATAGATTCCTTAGATACTACCTAGAAAAATTTTAGGCGGTGTTTATTGATGATATTATCATCTAATACAAGATAAAAGAGAAAAAAGAATGGAATATAAGGATTGTACTAGTAATGTTATGGATGGAGAAAATTTATTCCAGGCTTTGTAAGTGTGAATTTTGGATACAATAATTCACATTCTTATGGAACATGATAATAAGTGAGGGAATTTATGTGGACCCTTAGAATAAAAAAGCAATTGTGGAATGGCCCAAACCCACTAGTTTCATGGAAATATATAGATTTATTATCTTATCTGGGTACTACTAATGTATTTTGAGAAATTTATCAAGATTGTGTATCCCACTAACTAAGTTAAGATAGAAAGGGGTAAAGTATGACTAGATAGAAGAAACTGAGGCAAGTTTTAAGATATCAAGTAGATTTTAATCATTTTTCATGTACTCACACTACTAGAAAGTGGAGAATGTTTTCTAATATATAGTGATGCTTCAACAAAAGTCTTTGATTGTATACTCATAAAGAATGAAAAATTGATAGCCTATTCTTTATAATAACTAAAGATCCATAAGAAAAACTACCCAGAGCATGATCTAGATTTAGTAGCTATGATATTTTCCTTAATTATTTGGAGGAACTACCAATATGGAGAAAAGTGTGACATTTATACGGATTATAAGGGTCTAAAATGTATTTTCACATAGAATGAGCTCAACATGTGTTGAAGAAGACAGTTAGATATAATCAAGGACTATGATTTTTCTATTCAATACCATCTAGGAATGGATAACTTGGTATTTTATGATCTTATCATAAAATAACCTACTACTTCATCCATGGTGTGGATTGAAAATTACCCACTCTACATGGATATGTAATGAATAGATATGGAAATCTTAAAAGTAGGGAATACATACTACATTTACCAAAATATTTCCCTAACATATATCTAAGATAAGATCAAGTAGGCACAAATGGAATGGTATAAAGCTAAAATATAAGGTAAAAGTGGTGAAGGAATGGAAAATACATAAGTTCCACATTAATGATGATGGTTTTCTTGGTATAGAATTAGGATTTTTTGTTCTTTTATCACATGCGATAAAGAAGGGTCTATTAGATAATGCACATAGCTCACCTTTATATATCCTTCTGAAAAGTACCAAGATGTATCATGATCTTTGAGAACACTTCTAGAAGAAAAAAAATGAATAAAGAGATTTTATAGTATATCTCAAGGTGCTTAGTATATCATCAAGTTAAAGCAGATCAATTGAAGTCTAAAGGAATTTCATATACCCATCTAGAAATGGGAGAATATCACTATGTTATTTATAATTTGTCTACAAAATACATCCAGAGAAAAAAATGTGATATGGTTTATGCTATATCGAATCACAAAGATTCCCCAATTTATCAATATTTGGGAAGATTTATCACTGGAACAACTTTCCAAGTTATACATCAATGAAGTTATGAGGCTGTATGGGGTACCACATTTGAACTTTTTTTATCATGATACAATGTTCCCATCTAAATTAAAGAGAGTTATCCAACATAATTTTAGTACTGAACTAAATTTTAGTATAAACTATCACCCAAAACGATATGGCCAATCTGAAAGTACTGTTAAGACACTTGATAAAATGTTGAGATCCTACTCAATGGAATTTAAAGAAGTATGGGATAAATATATCCCATTATTTTATTTCTCATACAAAAATAGCTTCCACTCAAGTATTAAAATAGATCCATATGATACTATATGAGAAACGATGTTGAACTCCAACCTGTTGGGATTAAGTTGGAGAATGAAATAGGTTTGGACCTAATAGTGTGCAATAGTTGACAAAGAATCTTTAAGGCATCTAACAACATATAAGATCTACTCAGAGTTAGAAAAATTGCTATGATGATAACTATTGAAGGGACATAGAGTTTGAATTTGGAGATAATGTTTTCCTTCGAGTATCATCATGGATGTGTTTCATGTATTTTAGAAAGCAAGGGAATATTCTCCCTATATACACTAGTCCCATTGATATCCTTGATCTCATAGGAACAATAAACTATCATCTTTTACTTCCACCAAATATGTCTCACATTCAATATGTGTTCCTCATATTTATAATGAGGAAGTACATACCTATCCCATCACATGTACGAAATCCAGAGTGGTATAACTGAATAATGTCCTATTATATGAGGAGAATCTAGTGGAGATCATTAACCATAGAGACAATGTTCTACCCAACAAGAAAACTATCATTTTCAAAGAACTTTGTTGGAACCATAACTATTAAGAGGTGATGTGGGAACCATATAAAACAATAAAACAAAAGTACCCTCATCTGTTCTCAATTGAGAATATGATTTAAATTTTTTTAGATAAAATTTCTAAATGGTGCAAGAATGTAACAACCTGAATTTTATAAATGTTATTTTTTCTTGAAATAAATGTTTATTATATTATATTATACAATATTATACACATAAAAAACATAGAGAAACAAAAAAACATTAATTAATTAATGAAAAACATTATATTATTCAATGACTAAACCCATTAAAATTTCAAATATTAAATAGTGATGAAAAATATAAAATATTAACACCATAATGGGAAAATACGGATCACCCTGATCAGGTAGATTCAACACTCCCACAAACAACACTGTGGAAAAGAGACAAAATATTATTATAGAAATATATATTATAGAAAATAAAAATATAGAAAGATGAGAGAAATTGTTTTGAAAAATGAATGAAGTAATACATTGGTATATATAGGGGAATGTTTGACCACATGAATAGTAATTTGACTGTTAGAATAGTAACCTGTCTATTGGGGATAATAACATAACCTTTGGTAATAGTAACATAACCGTTGGAATAAAAATTTAACCTCAAAATAAAAATTTTTGATATAAATAATATTTATCATGATTAATTTAAGTAAAAATAAATATTATAATTCCAAAAAATAAATATCAAGATTAAAAAAGCTACTTTTTAATAAACTGTATTTTAAAGTATTTTTTAAAAATCATAATATTTATACTAAAAATTAAAATTACCTTTGTTAAAAATTTATTTTGAAAAAAAAATATCATTTTTGAAATCAGTGTGTCTAAATTTTCCAAGGGTTATTTTTTATTAATTTTTTGAAATACTTCATTTTTCAGGTAAATAGTAAAAATATGGGTTTTCACGTAACTGGTGCATCTTAAATTACATAATTAATTATGTAATAATGAAATAATAATTTATAGAACATTATGTTCAGAAAAAATATATTTAAATTCATAAATTATTAATTAAAATAGAATAAACATAATTTCCAAAATTGAAAACATTTTCCAAAACCAAAAGTCAAAAGTTATCTCTTAAAATACTTTTTTCCTTTTTTCCCACTTTCCTTTTCAATAAACTAAGATAATTAAAATTATAAATGGTTTTAAAGTATTAATACCATTATATTTTATTGATTTAAGATTTATATTGTAAAAAATCACTATGAAAAGTTTTAACTTTGATATAGTATTTTACATAATTTTTTATTCTAAAAATACCCATATCCCCAAGTATAAATAACCCCTCTCCCTTCCCTTGGAAAACCACTCCTAACTCACTTGATAAAGAAATTTATTTACCCAAATACTCTCTCTTAGTCTTATTAGAGTACCTTTGGACATTCTACTACCATCCAAATCCAATCATCAAATGAGTTTAGTGTCATAGAGAAGAAGCAACACTGAAAAGATAATATGCTCTCATTAATTCTCCCTCTCATTATCCTCTACTTTTTCTCTTCTTATCCATCCCTTTAAAACCAAAATATAATATATAAAATTAATTGGTACATTATAATTAAATTAATTATTTTATCCAACTGTAATTATTATATTTTCAACATATTAAATTGTCATACATCTCGTTCTGGCCTTTTTGAAACTGTCCCATTAACGGTCGGTTAACCACAAAAGAGGACACTTACAACTTCATTACTTGTCACCAACCTCTTGTATGGTTAATATAAATTATATTTCATATATAAATGTATAAATATATGTAAGTTAATATACTGTAATTTATTATATTTTTTTATAAACTAATTTGAAAAAAATAGTAAAATAAAAGAAAAATGAGAAATTTTTAAGAATTACATGACATCCAAATGACTTCCCATTAACCAAAGAAATTAAAAAATATAATAAAATTATTATAATTGATAAATATTAAAATAATGTACTTATATATATATATATATTAATAAACTATGTTTTATTATTCTAAAGCCAAAAAACGATGAAATAAATGTGGATTTAAGGTAAGGGGATTCTCATACCCAACTCTTTTTCCTTAGTGTATAAATATTTCATGACAATTTCATTATGGATATTCTTATAATGTTTCATAAGTATCCTTTAAAAATTATTCCCTTTTATTCCTATAATATATATGTTACCACCTTGAATTATTTTCCAAAAAGACTTTTATTTCTAAAACACATCTTTTACTCATCTTGAGTTGTTTATTATTTACTTAAGAATGATGTTTTTTATTCCAAATATGTTTTCCCTTAATAATTTTTGATACCCACATTTTTTTCATGAAATTATTCTTGAAGATACCCTTATGAAACCAATTATTTTCTATGGGTAATTTCATGACTATGATTATTGTATGTTCTATGTGTCATGCATGATTATGTAAATGTTATGATGTGATGGGTGGTCCCAGAATTATATATCCCTCCAATGCATTGGGTATTGTGATTTATCTCATTATATAAAGTGTAATATGTTTGAAAATTATTATAAAATTTTTCAAAATGATAATGTTATTATTTATTCACATAAGTTATGCTTGAACAAGATGTTGGATTTATTCACAACTATGTGTGGTATTTGACCACTATGACATGATGCTTAATTTTTATGCATCACCATATTCCATACCTTTATCAAAATTTTCCCCCATAATTATTATAATGATCCTATGATTATTATATGATGATTATTATTATTATCACCCATGTTATATTGGTTTGTGTCCATTATTCTTCCCCCTAGTGGGCTTTTAGCTCACCCCTTTCTTTGATGTGTATCCTCAGATGACTACATGTAATAAAGAGAACGTGAAATATTATAAGTGGATAAAGAATAATTATTTTAATCTTGTTTATGAATTATTATATATATTTTATACATGATCCTAATTTTCCAAAGACAATAAACCTTTTGATCCTTTAATGTATAACTCTTATGTTGTTTCTATTTTAAATGATGTAATAGTCATGTCAGAAAAAAGTAGTGTTAATATAGTTTGCATTAGAGGTTTTGTTTAGTTAATTTTGTAATTAGTATTATAAAACAAGAATTATAAGTCTATCTATAGGTAAAACATCCTAGAAGAATATTTTTAGAAAAGTATAAACATAGGTATCCCATAAGATATAACTTTAGAGTTAATTACAAAAAAGAATAAATTATTTATGAATTCTTTTTTACATATGTTTTGTTCAAACATTTTCTATTTTATAAAATGGTGGGAACCAAAAGAAACCATTCCAACAACCCACATGTTGGAAAATTCAATGATTATCCAAATGACATCCCCAATACCATGTGAGGTGGAGTTAAAAACATTATGGCAATTCTTACCCAAATGTATCAGGCTATAAAAAATAAACTGAACCACATGGAATGTCATCATTCTCATAAGAATGACAAACTATACATTTATTCCTTTAGGTGACAACAACCGTTGATGTTTAATGGAGCTTCTGATCCACTTTTCATGTAACGATGGGTTAACTAAATAGAGAATATCATTTTTTATCAATTATTCTATGAAGGATAAGGTGACTCTAGTCTTATATCATTTAGATGGATAGGTCAATCAATGGTGGGAATTAATAAAGAACACCAAGAAAAATGATATAATATAAGATATAGAGTAGGAAGACATTAATAAAATATTTCTTACCAAGTATTTCTATAGATCTATTCAAAAACATATAGAGAGATTATTCATAGAGATGAAGAAAAAGAAAGGTTAATCTATTAGAGATTATGAGGAAAACGTTACAAGGATTACAAGATATGCCTCAAATTTTTTTATCAAGAAAAATACATGTATTATTTAGTGGTTTAAAACCACACCATCAAAATTCTCTAGCTATCCTAGAATTTGAATATTATGAAGAGTTATTTCGATGTGATCTCAAAGTAGATATGATGTTTATGGAATGATCCCATGGTTATAGAGACAAAAAGTGAAGAATGTGGTTTCAATATTATGGGTCAAATGAAAAATGAGGAAAGAGGATCCAACAAACGACATGTCAAAAATATGGGAAGAAACATCACGAGAATTGCCTTAAAGGGACTGAGAAATGATTCCAGTGTGCAAGAGAAGGCCACCAAGCTCATGAATGTTGAAGAGACATGAATAATACAAATAACATGATAGAACAATGTAAGTAACCTCCTAATGAACAACCCATGGTTAAATGCTTAAAATTCAATTAGTAAGGGAATTATGAAATCTAGTGCACTAAAACATGGGTCCTTAAGGGTAATCAGCATCAGAAACCACCAAATCCAAAGGAGAAATCAAAATCTTATGCCATCGCTACTACTAAAGAAGAGCATAAAAGTGAATCCATGAAAGGTAATCTTCTTATTCAATCAATAATGGAAAATGTTTTATTTTATTATGATTTAATGAATTATTTTATATACTTCATGTTTCTAGAACTGTTGAATTGAATCCCTGATACCTTGAAGTAGAGAAATAATTAAAAAACCTAGAGGTGTGATCATTTCAACCCAAGTGTTGGACTCTTCTACTATTAGATTATGTTGGAATATTATTTCAACAAATCTCATAATCCTTCCCCTAGTGAAATTTGATGCTATAATGGTCATGGATTTTCCCTTATTGTATAAAGAAAAAATTAACTATCAGAAAAAGGAAATATCTTTTCATATTATGAACTATCCCATGCCCCTCTACAAATTCAAGGTAGACCATGAACCCCCTTTGAAAAATACCTGAATAGTGTGGGTGTTGATACCCAGGGAATAAGAATACCTTTACCAAATGGTTAAATAAAATGAATGTACAAAACCTTGAGTAAGCAACCATTGTTACGGAATACACTGATGTATTTCCCATAGAGTTTCCTAGACTTCCCCAAAATAATGGGGGGGAGTTTTCAATTGAATTTATACCTGGATCCACTCCTATATCTAAATTCCCTTATAGGATAACACAAATCAAATTGGATGAGTTAAACTAGTATCTAAAAGAGTATTTAGAAAAATACTTCATACATGCTAGTGTATTACATTGGGGTGTGCCAGTGTAATTTTTAAAGAAAAAGGATGGATCAATAGGGATGTGTATCGATTACCAGGATCTTAACAAGATCACTATAAAGGAATATTATCCCTTACCAAGGATTGATTACTTGTTTGATCAACTATGAGGAGATCAATACTTCTCAAACATGGATCTTCATTCTGGATATCATCATTTAAAGATGAAGAAGGAAGATATTGAAAATACATCATTCCTAAAAGTTATAGTCACTATGAGTTCATAGTGATGCCCTAAATACTTACAAATTACCCTGAAATATTCATCAATTTTATGAATAGAGTCTTTAGAGACTACCTCGATAAATTTCTGGTAGTTTGTATTAATGATATTCTCATTTACTCTAAGATAAAATAGGAAAATGAATATCATATAAATATTATACTAGAAATGTTATCGAATGAGAAAATTGGGGATAATTTAATTAAGTGTGACTTTTGGATGAATAAATTCACATTCTTGGAGAACGTGATCTTAAGTGAGGGAATTTCTATGGACCCTTAAAATACAAAAGCAATTAAGGAATGGCCCAGACACACTAGTGTCACAAAAATACATTGATTTATTATATTAGTTGGTTACAACCAATATTTAGTAATAATTTTATCATGATTGTATAGGCCTCTACTTAAGTTAACATGGAAAAGGATAAAGTATGTCTAGACAGAAGAGCGTGATGAAAGATTTAAAGAGCTCAAGAAGAGGAAAATCACTTTGGTTATACTCACACTAACAATAAGTGGAGAATGTTTTCTGATATATATAGTGATACTTCAATGAAAGTCTTGGGTTTTTTAATCTTAAAGAATGAAAAATTTATAGCCTACACCTCATGAAAACTGAATATCCATGAGAATAAATACTCAACACATGATACGAAGTTAGAAGCTATAATCTTTTCCTTGGATATTTGGTTGCACTACTTCTATGGTAAAAATGTGACATTTATATGGATCAAGATATTCTAAAGTATCTTTTCACATAGAAGGATCTCAACATGTATCACAAAATATGGTTAGATCTAATCAAGGACAATGATTTCTCTACTCACTGCCATCTAAGAAAGGCGAACAAGGTAGCTAATTCTCATTGCTGAAAAGAACCTGCCACTTTATCAATGATGTGAATTGAAAATTACCCTATCATTATGGATAAGCATAGGATGGATCTAGAAATAATAATATAAGGGAATATATACAATGTTATCTAAAAATTTCCCAACCATATATCTAATATAATATCAAGAAGGGATAAAGGAATGAACTGGAGTTACAAACAAAGGTGAAATACTAAAATGAAGGTAAGATACATGTTCCTTCATTGATAGTGATAGTTTAATTCAGTTTGGAACTAGGATTTGTGTGCCCACATCACCTGATATGTAGAAAATCTATTGGATAATGAACATATCTACCATTTTTCTATCCGTATTAGAAGTTCCAAGATGCACCATTATCTTCAAGATCACTTCTAGTGGAACAACATAAAGAATGATATTGTAGAGTATATCTCAAGGTTCTTAGTTTATCAACAAGATAAAGTACAGTGGAATAATTTCAAAGTGTATATACAACTATTTCATATAGCCATGTAGAAATTTCAAAATTTCATTATGGACTTTGTCACTCATATCATAAAGACATACAAAGGAAACAATGTGATATGGGTTGTGGTGGACCGACTCACCAGAACTACCGACTTCATTGATATTCGAGAAGATTTATCACTATAAAATATTTCAAATATATAAATCCAGGAAGTAGTGAGGATATATATGGTACCACTTTCAATCATTTCTAATCATTATCTAAGTTTTACATCTAAATTCTAGATAAGTCTCAAACATTCTTTTAGTACTAAACTAAATTTGTGTACGGACTATCCCTCATAAATTGATGGATAATTTGAAAGGACTATTCAGACACTCACAGATATGCTAAGAGACCAAATAATGAAATTTAAAGTGTAATGGGATCAATATCTCCCATTTGTTGAGTTCATATATAAAAAACATTCCACTCAAGTATTCAAATGGATCCATATGAAAATTTTAATGGGAAGTGATATAGAACTCCAACTTGTTGGAATAAAGTTAGAGAATGAATGATACTTGTACCTGATATTGTGAAATAGATGATAGATATGGTTCAAGTCATCCAACAAAATATAAAATATTCTCAATGTCAATAAAAGAGATATGATGATAACCGCCAAAGGGACTTGGAGCTTGCAGTTGTAAAAAACCTTTCACCCTTAAGTATCACCATAGAAGAGAGTCATGTGGTTTGGAAAATAAGGGAAGATTATCCCTAGGTATATTGTCCTATTTGATATTTCTAATTTCAAAGGAACAATTTCCTATAGGATTTCACTCTCTCTAAATATGGCTCATGTTCATGATGTTTTCCACATATCTCTCCTGAGGAGGTATAAACCTGACCCCTCACATTTACTAAATCCAGAGGAGGTGCAACTACAGAATGACCTATCATATTAGGAGCATCTAGTGAAGATCATTGAACCTAGATACAAAGTTCTAAATAATAATAAAAATCACCTTGTCAAAGTTATTTGGTGGAACTATAAGTATAAAGAGGTGATGAGGGAACCAAATGAAAAACTGAAACAGAAGTACCCTCATTTATTCTCAACTGAGAATATGAGATGAAAATTTGGACATGAAGTTTCTAAAGTGGAAAAAATGTAACAACCCAGAGTTTATAAATGATATTTTTTATTTAAATAAATGTGTATTATATTATATTATACTATTTTATACACTTAAAACACATATAGAAACTAACAAAACTTTAAATCATTAATAAAAACCATTACACTTTTCTTCGAAAAAATCATAAAAATACCCAATATTGGAAGGGATAAAAAATAGAAAATATAAATACTAAAATGGGAAAATATATATCATTATGATCAGCTATAATTATTCCTCCCATGGATTAAACAGTGGAAAAGTAACAAAATATTATTAAATCAATCAAAATTAAAAAAATGGAAATATAGAACCTTGAGAGTAATTGAGTTGAAAAAATGAATGAAGGAATTAATTAGTATTTATAGGAGGTAATGTGTCTATAGTAATATTAATGTGACTATTGGAATAGCCACATGGCCATTATGAATACTGACCTAACCATTGGGAATAGTAACTTGACTATTTGAATTGTAATTTAAACTAAAAATAATAAAGTGTGATATAAATAATATTTATCATGATTAATTTATGTAAATACAAGTATTATAATTCTAAAAAAAATAAATATCATTATTTGTAAAACTCAAAGAAAATGTAAGCTCATTTTTATTAAACTGTATTTTATAGTGTTTTATAAAAATCACAATTTTTAAATTAACAATAAATATTTCCAATGTTATAAATTTATTTGGATAAAAATAATATAATTTTTTAAATCATAATATTGAAATTCTATAAGGGTTATTTTTTTGGTAATTTTCTGAAATACATTAATTTTTAACTGAATATAGAAAAAATACAATTTTTTACGCAATTGATGTATCTTAAATTACATCATTCATGATTTAATAATGAAAAAATTATTTATATAACATGATATTTGGAAAGAATATATTTAATTTCATAAACTATTCTTTAAAATACAATAAAATTAATTTACAAACCTAAAAAATAATTTTCCAAAACCTAAAGTCAAAACTAATCCCTAAAAATAACAATTTTTTTTATTTTATTTTTAATTAAGTAACTAAATTAAAATTATAAAGTGGTTTAAAGTGATAAAAAATCCTATTATATTTATATATATTTTATATTTTAAAAAATTAACTATTACTTTTTTACATTTGATATATTATTTTATTTAATATTTTATTCTAAAAATACCCCTCTTCTGATGTATAAATTACCCCCTCTCCCTCCCCTTGGAAAAACACTCCTCCCTCACTTACCAAATACAAATATATACCCAAATACTATCTTATAATCCTCTTATCATACCTCGGGACATTATAGATCCATCCAACTCCAATCATCGAAGGAGTTTAGTACCGTAGAGAAGAAGTAACACTGATAAGAGGGTATGTTCTCATCAATTATCACTCCCATTATTCTATCCTATTTCTATTTTTAGACACCACTTTAAAAACAAAACCTTATATATATAATAAAGTTTTATGTTATAATTATATTAATTATTTTAACCTACTGTAAGTATTATATTTATAACATATTAAATTGTCATACTTCCTATTCCCACCCTTTTGACAATGTCCCGTTAACTATTGGCCAACCGCCAACAAGGACGTTTCTAACTTATTTTATTATCACAAATTTTATTTATGGTTAAAATAAATTATTATATATAAAAAATTTTAAATATATTTATTTTAATCTTATTTAATTATTTTTACTTACGTATAAATGACTTTGAACATTATAGCCAAATCGAAGAAAAATATTTTTTTAAGGAAAACGTGATATCAAAATGACTACCATTTAACCAAAAAAATTAAGAAATATAATACAATGATTATAGTTGAGAAATAGTTGTAAATATAAAAAAAATTAAATTCTTGATAAATGTTTTAATAAACCTAAGATTATTATTCAGGAGGTGGAAGGGCAATGAAATAAAATTGGATTTAAGGTAAGTGGATTCTCATGCCCAACTCATTTTCATGGGTTATCCCTCTTTTATGTAAATATATATATATATATATTCCTATTATTTTTATTAAATATTATTTAACTATTCTTACCTATTATTTTTTGGATATACATTTTACCACCAGGATTTATATTCCTAATACAAAAATTTTCCAAAAATAAGTTTATTTCAAAAACACATGTTCTATTCCTCTTGAGTTGTTTCTTCTTCACTCAAGAATTATGGTGTTTATACCAAATACTTTTTCCATTATTTATTTTTCAACCCTATGTTTCTTCCTAAAATTATTCTTGATTAAATCCTTATGAAATCTATTCCTTTCCATGTATTATCTCATGACTATGATTGTTTTATGTTCTATGTGTAATGCATGATTATGTGAATGTTATGATGTGATAGGTGGGCACAAAATTATATTCCCCTCCAATAAATTCTTTAATATGTTATATATCTTGATATTTTTTTGTAATATTCATGAAAATGATTCTATAATTGTTCACTGTGATGATGTTATGATTTGTTCACATATGTTAAGTGTGAACATGTTGCAAGCATTGTTCACAACTATGTATGGTTTTTGACCACTATGACATGATGTTTCATTTTTATGCATCATCACATTCCATAACTTTATCAAATTCTTCCCCCATAATTATTATGATGATAATGTGATTATGATATGAGGATGATGGTTATGCTCACCCATTTTATATTGGTTCATGTCCCTTATTCTTCCCCTTACTAGAATTTTAGCTCACCCCTTTCTTTGATGTATATCCTCAGGTGACTATATGTACTAAATAGAATGTGACAGGTTTTTAGTGGCTAAATAATAATTATTTTAATAATTTGTATTCTTTATCATGTATAAGTGAGTTATAGTAGAAATTTTCCCAAGATACCAAACCATCTGATCCTTGAATGTATAAATATAATGTTGTTTGTCTTTAAAATGATGCAATAGCCATGTAAGAAAAATTAGGTAAGCTATATGGATGGTATCTGTAAGTATATTTAAATAAATACTATGATATTAATGATATAATTATCATTATATACTGAAAAATAACATTTACCTTATTTCCATCATGATCTTTAAAAAATGGAATCATTACTCATGTGTACGTACGACCTACCATATCCATGACTATAACATAGTTCATTTCTCATAAAAATATTTCAGGGATGGTTTTAAAAATATAATTTATGCATAAAAATTAAAAATATTTGATTATTATTATTATATATATGATTGAATCATTAATTCTCTTACTATAGTCAACCCATCAAAGTCATTTTAGACACATGAACTGAATACCACCAAAATATATGACATGAACTTAATTGATTAAAAAAATATATATATCATTGTAATAAATAAAATATAATAAATTTTAAACATGAAAAAATTTCTTATGAAGTTTAATAATTAACATAATTTCATTATTCAGGAAGATAAAATACATACATGACAAGTCTAACTCAAGGTAAGAGTTTTCATCTCAAAAATTCCTTCTTTGAGTCACATGTTATTTTATGCATTTAATTTATTTTAAGTCGTTTATATACCACCAATATAATATTAAACATAATTTATTCAAGTTATTTTAACTTTAACTTCAATATATCACCCTTTCATTTGGTTTTTATTATGACGTTTTTTAAACTGTAAGGGACTTCATCTCGATTTCATTTCATTGACAGATATTATAATATTATGCACCGATTACATTTATATGGTGTATATAATACTCATTGTACATGTAATAATATGAATAGTTCATTATTAATGTTATTTTATGTTTTAATTTTAATTATTTCATCCAAGGGGATTTTACTTGAATGTTTCTAAGTATTAAGGAATTTAATAACTTAATTTCTTTTTAATGGGTTATATTACTTATTCTTTATCTTCTATATTATAATATTATGTGTGTAATATCTCATGATTATTTTATCTTTCACTTGTTTTATTAATATTTCAATTTTCTAAACATAATTAACTCATTTATTAATCCCTACTTCAATGGTATGATCATTCTAAGAGATTTCATCACAATTTCGACTCCATTGATACATATTTGGTATTATACACCCATTAATTTATATGAGTTGTATGTACTGTCCATTTTATATGAAATTTATTTAATCTCATTTTATTCATGGTATATAGTATTTTAATTGAAGTTATTTCTTTCATGGGGGTTATAATGAAAAAGTAACCAAAGCGGTAAGGGTTTATGCTTTAGTCTCATTTTTATCAGGATTGTTTATGCATGAATCTATATTTGAATAAATTATTTAATAATATTATAATAAACCCATTTTAATTTAATTATATGTTGTTTTTTCATGAAATTTACATATAATGGGACCATTTTCCTCTCTTTGGAAATTAAAATTATTGAAATTGTTTTTAAGAAAAACCAACATTATTTCTCTTTTTAGTTGAAAATACATTTTCGTCCATATCTATATTTTCCTTAAAATGTTTTAAAGAATATTTTTAATATTATCAAATGATTTATTAAAGAAACTGAAAGGAATATTTGTTTTAACATACTTGATATGAAGGGAATATTCTCACCATCATGACTATTCAATTATTTTAAGATTACATTATTAAATTCCATTTTTATTTTCAAAAAAAATCTATATTAGTTTGAAAATTTACAGAATTTGATGAAGTTATTTCAAAGTTAAAATGTTATTTTCATCAATAAATATTCCATGTAATATTTTAGAGACATTACAATAAACTATGATAACATTTTATGTTATTAATTACTTCAAAATTATGAATATATGCATCTAATTGATATATATTATTCTCCCATATCATTATGGGAAAATAAATGACTAATTTTCATCTCTAAAATACCTTCATTATGAAATTTTGTTTGATTATGATATGATACAAGATTATGCAACCCATTTTTTTCCATCAGTAATTCTTATGTTTACTCATTATGATTTATTTCATTTTTTTGGAACACATAATCATCAACATGTTATGATTGGTGTGACCAGATTGAACTTCAATGCATTGGGTAAAACAATAGTCTCACGAGACTTCATGTATGGGATTAGGGAGTAAACCTAATCCATTATGGGACTTTTTTCACTATGTAATACTGTCTAGGATGTTAGCCTGGAATCTTGTTTATGCCATGTTATATATTACTAAAAGATTCCCTCGTTTAAATGATCTTATGATACAATTTTATTTATGTTATTATCTTATGTGATTACACAAGTTCCTTCTCTTTTACAATATCATGTGATACCTTTGACTCACACGTTATGTTTGTTTATCAAGTTTATTCCCTAACTCGGATTTTTGGCTCACCAATTTTTTCTATGTATTAACTTGGTTATGCCATGAAACATTAGGAACTCCAAATTATTTAAGATCTAATTATAGAGAATAAAATAATAAAGTTTTATTTTAGTATCACTTTTATGTATTATGAACCTTGTATTCTAATGACACTATGCCTCAAGATATTCAGGTTTTAATTAATGAATTTTTATGTCAAAAATCATGTAATAATATGTGTAAAAGTAGTGGTTCTTTATATTTGGTATAATATCAAGGTCTATATATTTTTGGAGATTAGGTGATAACCCTAGGGATGATATTAATAAGTATAGTAAAATATCCTGTAATTTTAGTGAAGTTTAGAGAGACCTGTTTATAGGAATTTACATCCATATCAAGATACTACAAGTGGATATAGCTCTAGAATAGTTATACCTTAGGATAATAACTATAAAAATGGTTCATTGATATTTGACTTGATTGTCACCTACTACATAATAATATTCCTTACTATACAACAAGTTTCAAACTCTTGAGGGATGGGTTTTAGAAATTTACAAACTCTTTACAAACCACCATAAAGGATTTGAATAAATTATAATCATGAATGGACTTATTTAAACCTAAGTTGTTATAGATTTAAAATAATGTGTAGTTATTTATAAATCATATAAATTATTTTTCAGGATTACAATTATTGC
Organism: Viscum album; assembly: GCA_963277665.1. NCBI lineage: Eukaryota > Viridiplantae > Streptophyta > Magnoliopsida > Santalales > Viscaceae > Viscum > Viscum album. The sequence continues at coordinate 15,013,841 of OY728119.1, forward strand.
TTCTTACACTATGATTTTTGGTTTTAATCAATGGATGTAACTAAGAGGGATGATGTTAATGCTGAATATGGTGGACACTATAGTGATTCTGATAAACTAAGTGGGATTATGACTGATGTGAAATATATTATCATTATGAAAAATCATTTATCAGGATATATGGTTAGAAACTAATACCTTAACCAACACTCAAACTCACTAAAAAAGAGAAGAATAAAGTCTGTTAAGATCTTGGGTGGAGGAGACCGTAGAGGAAAATGGCTCAATTTCATTTCTATTAGAATCATGTGAAGAGATTACCTATATAATATCTAAAAGTAATAATAACACATTTTATGGGTGAAAAATAAGGGCTTATAATTTCCTTGAAAAATGAGGAGTTAAATGGAGAAAAGTAAATATCATCATAGAGATCCATTTATAGTTTATTCTCTTAAATGTGGGTAACCTAGGAATTATCCAATCCAATTATCCCTTATTAAGGTAAACTCCCAGACCATGTAAGGACCTTTGTTATACCAATCATTGAGGTGAAAGGATAGAAGTATTTATTTATTAGTATTCCAGAATTTTTTTTATAGAATTGTTTTTATCAATGGTGATTTGGTTATAAGAGTTGTGAAGAATCTAAGGATTGTGGAAAAAAATATTATTTTACTATGAATTTATGGTTATTTGGTTTATTTATATAAATTATTATCATATATTATTAGGGCATATACATTTTTGGTATGAGACTTTAGAAGTGAATGATTTTATTTGGAGATAAATGTAAAATTTATATTTGATGAATATGTTATGAAATCATTGAATTTTTTGGGTTTCATTATTAGTTTAGAATATTTTGAATAATTTTAATTATAGTTATTTATAAAATAATTTTTGTTCAACTTTTTTCAGGATTGTTGAGACTTTAAAGATTAATATTGTATTCTATAATATGAAGGTTTATCCCTTTTGGGAACAATATTACCTTATATTAACCATTTTGGTTTTATTTAATGTATAAAGATAAAATGAATGTCTTTTTATCCTTTTTTGGATTATGTGATCTATTCTTTAGGAAATAACAATTCATCTTGAATACTCATTACTTGGAGAAAAAGATGACATTGTGGTGGAAATTTATCAAATGATGAAATTGTACATGTTAAGTAAGTATATTTACTTATGTTCTTAGTCTAGATGGTAAAGTAACTCCTTAACTATAGGAATGGTATCTTGAAATAATTTTTTTTATCCTAGTACCTTTATTTTTGACGAACTGTTGATCTTTCCATGTCTCTTTGGGTTACAGTTTCATGGTCATGTACGTTCTTATGATCATTAAATTTCTTGTGATCAGTGTTCTTTATCATTCTCTACTTGTCTGTGGGAATTATTGTTTCACTTCATGTACATATGTTCACTTTCCATTAATTTTATCATATTTTAAAACATATTTTCTTTTCTATTCCAGATGTTCGTCCTATTTCCCATTCCATTTTTTAGAAGAAGTTTAATCAACCCTTTTACGATATGGGTTTTCCAAAAAAGTTATTTTAAAATATAAAAACATTGATTATTGAATACAAGTTCAAATTGAGAGGATTCAACTTATTTAAGGGGTATAGTTTAACAATGATATTTTAAAAGAACAATATTTTTGATATCATATACAATACACAATGTTTAGCTTAAACGAGCCATGAAATATTCTTATTTAAATATGGTCATTATAACCTAGTCGTTAAATTAGAGGGTATGAATAGTATTAATTAAATTATTAAAAACATATAATTTTATTAATCAATATAAATTTATTTATAAAATCTTAGTAAATAAATACTCAAATATTAATAGATATATCTTATTCTACAAAAAATATGTTTCCTTCAAAAATGATTTTATTTCTTTTTTAGAGAAAATATTATAAATAATTTAAGGAAAATTTAGAAATGATATTTTATAAAATGAAAATAATTTTTTAAATAGTCATATTAAAATTAACTAATAGTGAAAATTTGGGATATTTTTGAAATATTTGATTTTTCAGTGAATAGTGAAAATTACCAATTTTTCAAATACTGACATTTATTTTCAGTAAATAAATTAATTTAAAAAGATTATTTATATTTTTTTGGGTATTAAAGTGACATATAAACGATTTTATTTTTAATAATATAATTAATTTCATTTTAATCATCAATTTTCTTGATTTTGGTATAAGTTTATTTTGATTCTTAAAAAATTTGTTTTCTGCAAGTTGTTTTTAAGTACATTAAGTTTATAAATTTTAATTAATTAAAATAAACCCTAGTAAAAAAATATTTAAATTAAATTAAAATATTATAAATATATTTATATGAATTTAAATTTTTATAATGATTATTTATAGTCATAGAGTTAATATAAGATCATCCAGTGCTTGAAAAATGCATTTCTTGAAATACCATTTTTCGACAAATTTTGGGGGATTAATTTTAAATTGAAATGTGAAAATTATGTTATTTTAATTTTATAAAATTCATTCAATATTTCTAATCATCAAAATAAATATTATTTAATAGGTTAAACACAATTTTTGGTCATAATGAATAGTAAAACCAGTAAAAAAAATAGTTACCCTGGTGAAAAACTAAAATGGTAAAAGTGAGTAAACTTTGAGGTAAAAGTTATAAAATGTTTAAAACATGTTTATTTTTGAATTTTGGAGGTTTTATAGACCATATAACCCCTAAAATTCATTATTTATCAATTTTTTAGGTACTTGTTTCGATAGTGACTTTCCATTATTGAATAGTTTTGGGAGTTTACAAAAATGTCACTCCATCTCACAAATATAAAGGAACCTCTTATCCTTATTTTAACACACTTAAAAGAATTTTGGTTCAACTAATAGATAATAAAATAACTTCCTATATTACCTTCCCACTTTCTATAGTCCTTAGTTTGGTCATAAATCAAATTTTGGGAGGCTTTAGGTATAATCCTAAAGAGGTGATCCAATGAGGATGTATCGTTCTTAACTGAGAATCATAGTTTTATTTATACTTACACATACTTAAAACTATATTCAATCATTATGATATAATAAAATAATTATATTACATATAATGATATGTTATTATGTTATTTTCATAACCTATGTCCTTCTCTTCTTCCATCAAATGGGAAATAAAACCAATATTCATGTGTACGATAGACTACCGCCTCACGAACCGTTGTAATTCATTTTCTAACATTTCCTCCCAAGATTGTTCATGATGATGGATTTAATATTTATATATTATATTCATGACATATTAATCATTATGGATAATTAAAACAACATATACCTTTTTACCTTACCTTCCATTAAAAAATTATAATGTCGTTCATGTGTATGGCAAGCTACTCCCTCACAAAGCGATACAATTCATTTTTATTACTAAACAACATTGATGGTACATGTAATTATATTTATGGAAATAATATTATTTTTATGATATAATTATAATTCTAAAATTATTAATTAACACTTACATTATTTCCATCATGATTTTTGAAAAATGGAAACGTCAGTCATAAGTACGTACGACTTACCTTCGCTCATACGTGCGTATGACTTACCGTCTCCATGATTGTAAAGTATTTCATTTTTCATTACCATATTTCATGTATTTTTTTATAAAACTTATTAGTACTTCATAATTATTCTTCTAAGGGTGATGTAAAAGGGACTTCGTTTACCATATTAAACCTATCGAAGTAATTTTAAACACCTGAACGGAACACCATCAAAATGTACGACATAAACATAATTGGTTAAATAAATATATATATAATATAGTCATAGATAAAATAAAAGTAAAAATAAATATAAAAAATTTCCTAAACTATTTATTAATTAATATGAGTTTATTATTCATGATGATAATGTGAATATGTGACAAGTTGTACTCAAGGTAAGGGTTTTCATCTCAAAATGTCTGTCTTTGAGACTCATGTTCTTTTATGCACTAGATTTATTTTAAATGGTTTTCATACTTACAATTGAATATTTAACATCATTTATTCTTCTTATTTTTAATTCAACTTAAACTCTATGAAATCTCAATTTCAAGAGAGTTTTATTATGACATTTCATAAACTTTAAGGGACTTCGTCTCGATTTATTTTAATTAAGGAATATTTTAATATTAATCCCCAATTTATTTTATATAGTTTATGAACTTCCCATTTTTTTATGTAATTCTATGAATAATTCCTAATTCATGGTATTTTATGTTTCAATTTTATTTATTTCATCCAAGGGGATTTGGCTTGAATGTTATCAAGTGTATTCCATAACTCTATTTCTTTTTTATAAGTTATATTACTTAATTATTATCTTTATTATTCTAAGATTATTTGTGTAATGAATATTTATTATTTTAATGTTTTATTTTCTATTTATTAATGTGGATCTACATTTTATATATATAATAAATTTACTTATAAATCCTCACTTCAATAGTATAACCTTTGGTAGAGATTTAGTCTCAATTTCCACCCCATTAAGACATATTTGGTATAATAATCCTATTGATTATATGAAGTGTATCTAATTCATATTTGATATGTGATGTCATGAATATATTTATATTTATAGTATTTAATATTTCAATTTAATTTATTTCTTTCATGGGGATTATGATTCATAATTTACCAAAACTGTAAGGGTTTATGCTTCAATCTCATTTCAATCGGGGTCGTTTATGATTGAATTTATATTGAATAAAATTATTTGACAATTTTTCAATAAATTTTTTTAATTTATTTCCTATGTTTATTCATTAAAATTTAAAGTAATAATACGATTTTCATCTCCTTGGTTCTTAAAATGATTGAGAATTTTTTTACGAAATGCCAAATTTATTTCTCTTTTTAGTCGAAAATTCATTTTCTTCTATATCTATATTTTCGTAAAACAATTTAAAGAATATTTTTAATATTGTAGAAGGATTTACTAAAAACAATTTTATCCATGTTTTAATTTTTTAAAAATGGTTTAAAATGAATCTTCTTATCACTTTCCGAACAATGTTCTTTTTGACTTTTTACTGAGAATGTGAAAGGAATCATTGTTTTAACATACTCAGCTTGAATGGAAAATTAATACCATCATGAACCCTAAATTATATAAATATTAATTTATATGTTTCAATGGTTTTTTTAAAATAATATTTTTAAATTTTTAGATTTTGAAGAAGTGGTTTCAAAGTAAAAAGTTTATTTTCCTCAAGAAATATTTCATGCAATATTATAAAGACATTTTCATGAATGAAAATAATATTTTATGTTAATAATTTCTTATAAATTATATATATAACTCTAAAATATATACCTTTATTATTTTCCCTTACCATCGTGGGGTAATAAATTCATCATTTTCAACTCTCAAATGCCTTCATTGTGAAATTTATTTTCATTGTGATATGAGAAAATATTATGAAACACATATTCATTACATGGGTAATTTTGAGGATTATATATTATGATTGATTTGATTTCTATGGTGAACATAATATTTAACATGTTATTATGGTTGTGCCTAGATTTCACTCTAATGTATTGGGTAAATCATTCATTTCATAAGATTTCATGTATGGGATTAGGGAGTAAACCTTCTCCTTTATAGAACTTTTTCCACCATGTGATATCATCTAGGCAGTTATCCTTGATTCATGTTTATGTAATGTTATATGTTAACTCCACTATTCCTATGTTTCCATGATCTTATGATACCATATTATTTATTTTATGCTCCCATGTGATTACTCATGTGTATTATCTTTTATGATATCATGTTATACCTTTAACTCACATTTTATGTTTTCTTATCGTGTTTATTCTCATACTAGGGTTTTTATCTCACCCATTTAGTCAATGTATTCCCCAGGTTATCTCATACAGTTTTAGGGGATTAAAAGGATTTAGGATCTCATTATGGAGAATAAAATAAAGAAATTTTACTAAAGTCTTACTTTGATGTATTATGAAACTAGTCTTTTAAAGATAGTAAGACTCACATTCTTTAGGTTGTAATTAATGGGTTTTTATATTAAAAATAATGTAATAATATATATAGGTCTTGGGTAACTATACCCTTTTTCCAAGACATCAAGTAAGTATAATAAACTAAGTATCTCCAACCCATTTAAAAAGTAAAATTTTATGAATTATCCATGTATAGAATTACTAGATGGATAAAAAATTGCATGTCATTCATTTGGATAAACGAGTACATCACATTCCCCTCATCCAAATGATAATCACATCACATATTACTTATATATTTATAGACACTCATTTATTATATCTCAATCAAGGTCTCAAATGTTATATTCCTCATATAATAGTATAAATACAATCTTGACTAAACTCAGCCAATGAAATTTTCAACAACATACTCAGCCACCCCTTGATTAGCTCATCCTCAAGGATCATGTATGAAATGTATCAGATTATGAAGGTTCTCATACTGTTTATCTTATATATCCTTAGGTGATGGGATCAAAATATGAAACATGCACCCATGTTATACCAAATACATTGTGTTTGAACTCCATGTGGTATTAATTGTGGGCTATCTATCACAAAAAAAACTCATTTTATGTCTCATGGTCATATTCGATATCTCAATATGAAATCCTACTCAAGAAAATGTTAATATTTCATCACAAACTATTATACTCCATGATGAACATATTTTTAAGATAACTCAAAGTAATACTTTGATCAGTTAATTATCATTTCACTTCATATATATGTATATAAGAATTCAATATGAAATAATGATAAAGTGGAGACTGAATGTCCTGAACCAACTTGGGTACCCTTGTAACCCGATAACTGAGATAGAACTAACATAGCTAGAGGGGAATTTTCAATCCCAATGTGTCACAAATTATCACCTAGAATCATACAAACCGATAGTGGGAACGATTTTTCGACTAATAATGCATAAGTAAAAGAAACAAGGTTGCATGCATATCAAAAGAAACTCCACTAAGAGTATTGTACCAGAAGTCAATAAGAAATAAACAATCCCAAAGTACTGGAACACAAGTACTAAATAAGGGAAAACAACCCAACACCCTAAGGACACAACTCACTAAGTCCAAGGTTCAACAACTAGATCTAGATCTAAGAGATCGCTTCCCCTTGCTCGAACATGGAAGGAGATAATATAATAACACCCTAAGTCATAGGTAGGTTGTGACCTAAAATCCCATTAGGGTATCACCAAGTATTACATAACAGATTCTAATAATAGATTAACCAAACGAGTGCTTTCAATTTTAAAATACACAGGTTGGGAATTTTAAAGCGTGTTTAGAAAAATCATGCTATACAGTTCAAATGATGGAAATTACATTAAAATGGATTTATAAGTGATGGAATTTTTATTAAAAATGGATTAAATAATTTCCTAATATAATAGTTTATATAAATTTATATGGTCATGTAAATCAGTTTATTAACATTAAAATACATTTATATCTCAAATATAACCAAGTGAGCAGCATGGTCATTTTCCAAATAGGTACAAAAGTTCCAGGATATAGGGACCCACCTTATTTAAGTGATCATGAAAATATGTGTACACAAATTTCCCTTTAACACTATCCAAATAGGACTCATAACCAACCCATCGAGTATGTGACCTAATACATTTATGTTTTAGAACATTGTATAATCATAGAGTGTGTCCAAATAATTCACTATCTACCTAATTATTTAATTTTATCTTACACAATAAATTATGGGAAGTTTATTTTTATAAAAAGAAACAAAAAAATTTAATTCCATTCACCCATTTAAAATTCTAATTTCTATTTAAACCCAAAATAAGTTTTAATAGAAAAATATGCCTTCTTAATAAGATAAAAACACTGGGTTTATATCAAAAAAATTTAATCTATTTTCAAAATTCCAAAAAATACTTCAATTACATTTCAATAATTAAATTCAACAATTCAAATGAAATTATTTCCATCTATTTTAAAACACACCCCAATTCAACAGAAATGGGGGTTTTTTTGAAATTTTTTTTCAAAACCATTTCAAACCTCCCAATTCACTAGAATTGGGATTTAATAAAAACCAATTGAATTTTATTTTTAAAAAATTAATTTAAATAAAAAATATAAATAAATCAAGAAATTTAAGGTTAACCAATTTTGGCTAAGCGGGATGAAATCAATTAAATTTTTTCTGAAACTCAATGCCCACAATGAGACCTGCTAATGAGGACGAAGGCACATAAGACCTCAAAACTAAAACTATAAATTAGATCCAATATCAAAGATAATAGATCCATCAATTTTGACAGGATATATTGAACTTAATAGAGTATAAAGAGAAAAAGGGATGAATAATAGGGAGAATACTTAACTGAGAACCCACTCTACAAGTACAATGAAGATCGAACGCCAAATGAAAGGACCCGAAAGGGTTGGAGGGCTCCAAGATCACCTGGGGGAGGCCTCAGGTTGAGAGTAATGAAATTGGAGTGGTAAAAATTGATATATATCAATTGTGATTCGTATTTTAAAACAATAGTCAAGGTATTACATGACATGTAACCTTATTACACATCATGAAATATTTGATTTATATAACATCCAAAAAATATATTTCTAAAAAATTAAGAACTAATCATTAAATAACTCATGACATGTAAAAACTGACCATGTTATGTAACCCTTCATGATGTGGACCCATCTCATGGTATACAATGAGAAACCATTACCTAGAATGTAACCTAGTTATACAGCATGTAACCCTCCTACAGCCTATAGAAATGGCCATTTAAATCTGGGAGTCTAACGAATATATGACTTTACCATTGTAGGAATCCTAGCTATTCAATCTCAACCCTACCTAGTTAATGAAAAGGAAAAACTAAAACACTTTTAAAGATGTACCTCTCATATTGACAACTGGATGTTACAATATCCACACCATAAAAACTTCTTATCCCTAGAAAGCCTATGGAGAATCTTCCATACCAAAAAGATGAGACCAATTGTCTCTCATTAGTGACTTATGTTTGCATGTATAACGACTATCATAAACATACTTCCATATCACATGAACTAATGGTATCCTCCTCCCAAGAAGTACCGTGGTTTCAAAATTAACTCTCCTGACTGGCTGATTAGTCAAATATAAATCAGGTTCAATATCAAGATCAATCCAGCTCAAAACGTGAGATGGAACAGAGAGATAATTTCTTATAAGTTATACATGGAACACGTTATCTATCTATGTTATTTTTTGTGGAAGTGTTAAATGGTGTGAAATATTCCCACCTGATCAACAACCTCTAAAGTTCTCGAAAAACAAGGATAAAACTTCTTTCACCTCCCAAGTCATTGATGAACCAACTGTGGTGAAACATTCAAGAACACTAGGAAACCAATTAAAATCATAAAGGGTCTATGGTTATGATTAGATGAATACTTTCATCTACTCTAGGTCGTTAACATTATATGAAAATCAAGTTAATCTTTATTGTTGTCTCTTTCACCAAACATGGTCCAACCGAGGAACTCTCAACAATCTTCTACAAACACAATAGAGATTTACAAGGACAATGATTCAAGGCCTCAAAAAGATCTATTTTGATCATGTAATAATACCTATCATTATAATAAAAATCAACTTAACCCAAGTGATCATCCCATGCTCCACTAAAGTTGAGAACACAAGCATGAAGAATATCCTCAAGAATCTATATAGATCTACTTGTCTGGACATATAACTGTGGATGGTAGGTTGTGGTCAAATGGAACTAATATCCTTGTGCCTCCTGAATTCCTCCTCAAAAGTAAGAAGTGAAATGATGATCCCTATTGGAAACTATTTCATAAAGAACTATGTGCAAATAGATAATCCCTTTCACGTATATATTTCCCAACACCTCAAATTTGGTTGTATCATGAATGGGTATAAAGTGAGCTAACTTTTTCATATTATTGATCACAAACCATATAAAATTATTCCTTATTTGGGTATGTGGAAACCCAAAAAAAATTACATAGAGATATAATCCCACTTCTAAGTAGGTACTAGAAGTGGATGAATCAAACTCGAAGGTTTCTGGTGCTCAACAATGAACTGCTAGCACATACAACAATGAGATAAAAACATAGCAATGTCTCGCCTCATAAATGGCCACTATAACTTTTGAAACATGTCATAAAACATATTAGTGGTTCCTGGATGCAAAAGCCATTGGAAAGTTTGAATATAACCTTTCACAACCTTCCTTTCTCCAATGGCATAATAAAGAAATTATGATAACCTAGAACATACTCTTTGAAGAACAACTATTGGGAAACTGTCTCCCCACTATAAAGAGAGTCTCTAATGCTACAGAATTCAGCATCAATCTATTGATCCTAAAGAATCATAATCATAAGAGTAGATGTTAACTGAATCCTGGATAAAGAAACCTTATACCATGATTTCTAGACTCCAATATGTAACTGTGTAAAGAGAGCCATCAAATTTTACTCCTTCAAATAATCTTTCACTACCTCAGTTGTAATCTTCCTGCTTAAGGAATCTCTAATGAAATTCTCTTTACTTGGGGTATAAGTGATGTCAAAATCAAAAGACTATAGGTATTCTACCCAATTCCTTTGTTATAGATTTAAATCTTTTTGAGAGAAGATACAAATAAAGCTCTTGGGATCTTAAGACATAATAAACCATTCTCCATAAAGGTAAAACTGCCAACTCTTAATCATGAACAAAATAGTTATATGTTCGAGGTCTTGGGTAGGATAATTATTCTATGAGGCCTAAACTGATGAGATCCATAGGTAATGAAATGATTACCTTACATAAGAACATTGAACAAGCATGAACCCAATGCATCCCGACCTCTTGAAGATTCAACACTGGTGCCATAGTCAAAAGACATTTTATCTAAAGAAAAGAAATTTGACATTTATCATTCCAAAAAAAATTCACTCCATTTTGAGTTAGAGAAGTCATCGTAGAATCCAACTTTGAGAAGTCCTTCAAGAAATGGTGGTAATATCTAGCTAATCCCAAGAAGCTGTGAATATCAAAGACATTTTTTGGTTTCTCCCAAGTCATAATAGGCATAACCTTCTCAGGATCAACTAATTTTCCTTATTCTGACACCACGTGTCCAAATTATTTCAGTTACCAAATCTAGAAATCAAATTTCAAAATCTTGGAATATAGTGAGTGATTTCTCAGCTGGTTCAGAACTATTCTCTAATGATACACACGATCATCCTTGGATTTACAGTAAATGAGGATTTATTCAAAAAATACTACTATAAATGTATCAAGATACTCATGGAAAATCTTGTTCATAAAAGCCATAAAAAATACATGAGAATTTGTTAGACCAAAGAGAATAAAAATGTACTCATAATGGACATACCTTCACCGAAATTGGGTTTTCTAAATTTCAAAAAAAAAATTATCCTCAATTGATGGTAACTATATCGAACGTCGATCATTGAAAACCAATTTTCCCATTTAAACTGATCAAATAGATCATTAATCCATGGAAATGAATACTTTTTCTGAACCATAACATAATTTATCTTTTAGTAATCAACACATAATTGAATATAACCAACACCTTTCTTAGCGAAGAGAATTGGAACCACCCATGTAGAGACCCATAGCTTGACATACATGGACATTAAATTACTTTTGAAGAATACTTAATACATAACAAAAAAAAACTCTAAAGGACCGTAATAGTTTAGTGTCTTTGGAAACTCGGAACAAAATCTTCTAATCGTGGTGAAATATCTTCAATGTCTCCCATAAAGAACTTATTATTTTTGTTTTCTTATCTAAAACCTTTCCTTATATCCTAGTGAAAAGAAAATATAAAAAAAGTGAGCTCAAATTCTCAGTAAGGGTAAACATATGGAACATAAAACAATCCATAAACATTTGAATGTAAAAACTTGAACTTAAAATCTAAACATCAAAATCATGATCAATGACATAAATATTTGAAGTACGTACAGAAATATATCATAAAATAACATCAATCATGAAAAAATAGCATGGATATAAAACATGTAATTATAGAAAACCATTAAGCACTTGATTTGATTTCCATAGTATCCAAGGCATTGTTGCCAAGACCATCTTAGTGGACAAATTCCCTTACTGAATCGAGTTCACTCCTCATTGTAGTCCTATATCACTGAACCGGATTAAATTTCCATTCCATCCATGTCTATCTCACGAGATATAAATCTTTACCCAATGAATTGGAGGGATATATAGGTCCCAACCATCTCATATTGAAATCATTCTTACGTTTTCCACAAAACAATCATAAATCATTCATCATAACCCAATGAATAAAATGGGTTTCATAAACATCATCCCATCGTGACATAATCCATATAAAACAAATGGGTATCATTTCATCATAATAAAAATAAAACCATTTAAATAATAGAGAAATTATACTTGAAACTTAAACAAGCTAAATAATGTCATCTTATATGGAAAATAGTTTTGATAAAACACTTGAAATGAATTCTTGAGGAAAGTATTCTTTATTCTTCAAAATTATTTTCTTTTCTCAAAATGCCATGAAATTTTAAAAGAAAAGAATTTTGTTGAAAATAATCACGAAATTTTTTTAGAGGAAGCTTCATTGAAATAATTCTTTATGAAACCATAAAAATAAATTCATGCCATATAAGTTAAAAAAACATTCTTCTCGTACTTTTTCCAGAAAAGTCAAAAAGTTCCTCGTTTGGTAAACAAAAGAAAGATTCCTTCCATAACATAATGTAAAAGTCAAAGAGGGGTAAAAATGACTTTAAACATACATGGAAGAATATTAAACACGTTATGAAAAACATTTTTATGGACATGGATGAAAAATATAACCCCAGTAAATACTTACATATAAGCAATCTCGGATAAAATGAGATTTGCAAAATTATCCATTACCTTATGTCTGAAATGATTCATATGTATCTGAGCCTTTTGTATAATGATTTAAATAATTTCATTGACTTATTAAAGAATCATATTCATTGTTATGATATCATATATGGTCCACTTATGACTTTATATTACCCGTTCTTTGGTAAATTCCATGTTAAAGCAGCGTTTTTGGTAAAATCGTTTCATTTATCGTACGTGTTTCGATTTGTTGTTATTGATATTATTATTAATTATATCATGATTTAATTACTTAAAGAATTTAAATCATGATTTATATATAATATATATTCAGTATATACATATATATAATAGATAGATGAATGAAATGAAATACACTGTTCATGGAGACGGTAGGTCGTACGTACACATGAACACTGTTTTACTTTCCTTATTGACTTGAATGGAAATAAGTAGATGAAAAACATATATATATATATATACATAAATAAAGTAGCATTATTATTTCATATATTTCATCATTACTTATTATATATACTTTATAATCATTCTTGAATTGTTAACATGGAAAATGAATATCATCGCGTCGTGGAGACTGTAATCCGTACGTATGCACGAGTGATGATATTGTTCCCATATTTATTGAATAAAATTGGAGTGGATGATATGATATATTATAATCAGTATTATGTTATAATAATCATATATATTTATTCTTTACACCATTATACCCATCCAAGTAAGGTGGTGGTGAAAAAACAGATTACACCACGGCGTGGAGATGGTATTCCGTACGTACGCACGCACGGTGATTTCATTTTATGTAGGATGGATAGAAGGTGAAATGTGGTTGTTTCATATTTATAATAACATATCAGTAAATAATTAATACTGATTTTATTACTTTATAATGAAAAATCTAAATAAGAGGAAGTAGAAGAAGAAAGAAACTTGAAAGAGTCGGTAGAAGATATTACCTCTTCCTCGACACACCTCCTTTAAACTTCTTCTTAGGGCACTAGAGTTGGTCTTTTTAGAAGACCAGAACCTCTATGATATAACTATATAGGTTGATAAGAGTAATTTTCAGGGTTTTTCCTAGCATCAAGTCTCAAAAGGGTTTGAAGAGAAGAGGGAAGGGGTGCCCTTTTTATAAGGGAGGAGAGGGGCACCTTAGGAAAAACTTAAAATATTATTTTATAATAAAGTCATATTCGGTTTTTAATAGTTCAAAATTGATTTATATCAAAGATAAGGTGGGTATGGGTCGCAATACTCTCAACAAATAGGTTTTAGAAAAGTTTAGGTTACTATTTTATACTTATCATTTAGATTTAACTCTATGTTAAATAATTTTACTTTTACCGTGTATTTTTCTTTCTTACACTATATGGTTAATAAACTTACTATAATAAGACAAACAACCCCCAAGTGGTTCATTATTAATATATATATCATTATCTACGTCATTTTTATGATCCTTATATTTTTAGGAATAAAATAACAATTAATAATATAATAATTAGTTTTTAAACTATTTTCTGTCAATTTTGACACTATTTGGTACGTGATTTTTTTGAAACTCCAAACAGCATGATTAGTTCGAAAAGAAGTGTATTAATTCAATACTAACATTTCATATTAAACTATAAATTTAGTTTAATTCCTAAAAAGTCTGAAATTACATTTATTTGGGTATTTATAACATTAATTATGTTAATATTTCATTAATAAGGTAATTACTTCATCATCATTGTGTCATAAATAAATTAAATTATTTAATTTATAAAAATTAGAAATAAAATACGATTATGTAGGAAATTTGTTTATCTTTCTAATAAATATTTATAGTCGAATTTATCTTATGTATAACCCTATATTAAAAATGTTTTAGTTATTAAACGTTGATTTTAACTATTTTAACTCTTCTTTAAATAAAATAATAATAAATGTCCTAATCTAATCCAAGTGGACCTAAAGGGTAATATTTTATTCATAAGGTTGTTTTTGGTTGAATTAAACTTATCCAATATAATTAGGAAATGTGTTAGGGTAATAGTAATATCATTTTTACCCTTAATTACCCTATTACTTTTAACCGTGGTAAATAAAAGCAAAAAGTTACTATTCCCAAAAAATTATTTTTATCTTATTGAACCACATTTTACTCCTTGATATTAACCATGTCTCTCATATTTTCTAATTTCAACTCGCAGAAGCAGTAAAATTAAGTTTTATGTAAATTTTCAAATTCTCCTAGGAGGTGGGTAAAAGACGGTCAAAAGTTCAATAAGATTTTTATATATCTAAAATTATTATAAAATGACTCTGATAAATTAAATTGAACATATATAGGTATTATGTATCAATTGTTACCTAAAATCAATTTAAATAAAATAAATAACTATTTAAATAAAAAGTCAGTTTTTAAATAGTAACCCACTGTATTCACTATTCATCAAAAATTGAAAGTTTTCAGAAAAATTCCAAAAATTCACCCTAGGCGAATTTAAATATTCTGAATCCAAAAATGAAGTCCATTTTGAAAAATAAAATTTCAAAAATTTGGTATTACTATATATAAAGGATAGTTTATATAACATATCGTTGTTTAGTGAAACTCGGTATTGCGTACAACATACACTATTGTGGAAGGTCGTGATTGTGTGTAATGAAAGCCAAGTCAGAGATGCGTGTAGTGCAAGATCCTTTTGGTATAGCGTACAACACAAGACATCAATGAAATTAAAAAGAATATTTTTCATAAAATCTTAGGGTGTTACATTCTAGCCCCCTTAAAATGAATGTCACCATCAAAATTCGTCGGGGTTATAAATGGTTTACTACTCGAAAGTTTTAATAGAAACCCACATCGAAAAATGGAATACCAAAACATATCTTTAAAAACTAAAGTATGAAAAATAATGGTTACCCAAATTAACTAATCACTGGGTTTCCACATAGGAGAACATAGGTGAAAATATGGATATAGAAGAGAAATCTAACCATCAAGTTCTGATGGAGAGTGGTAGAGAACATGACTCTGAAAAAGCCAACAGTCACAAAGCCATAAATTTGTGATGATCTAAGGTACCATCTGATTCATCAGATATAAGGGCACTAGGACAACATTTTTGGATTTCAATATGATTTCCCTAAATTTGAAGAATTTGAATTAGAATAAATACTTACTTTATTTCGGTATAATATCATCGTTTCTCATGCCTTGAACAATTTCCACTTCATCTCTTAAAGAAATGAAGTTGAATTTTTCATTCGTGAAGTGATAGTAGATCATGTGATAGAATGATATGTCTCAAACAAAAGGTTAGAAAAAGTTATCAAATATACATAAGTCCATATATAGTGAGATTAATCGTATATGGTTCCTAAAATTGACTTGTACTTCATATATCATATCTATTAATATAATAAAACTAGTTTCTACTAACCAAGGACTTCCTGTAGAAAAGTGGTAGGCGATAAAGGCATGTCGCACTTCGGTTGTGTGTTCGATTCTCACAGCCTTGTTTGATGTGATGGGCAGTCACCCATCTTACGGGTTTTACTTTTTCTAAAACTATACTATTACATCATTCCAGAAATAATATCAAAAATTTCTAGTCTTAAACAATACTATCTGATGACTAACCTAATGCATTCCAATCTTTATACTTATCCAAAATACATCTATCCAATCTCATAGTATAAAGAAAATGATTACTTTGAAGGTCACATAACAAGCACATGAATAGCATCATTTATCCCCCATATATCATAAGATATATCTTGTTGATCGCATTCCAAACATGTGAATACCTTAATCAGGTATTCTCTGGAAACATAAATTCCCATAGAACCTTAGTGAAAACAAGAATTCTGTCAAAAGTTAACTCTTTACACATATTAAAATCCCAAAGTTTCTATATACTCAAACAATGATTTCACATTGTCCTTATATCAGTCATGATCTCATTAATAGTATCAAATATCTCATTATCTTCGTATCCCTTCATTAAGAGCATATCATCTACTTTCCAAAAATATCCGAATAACCTTTCATGGTTACCGGTACCATTCAACATATACTTTCAAATACTTTCGGAAAAAATAGTGTAACAATCCTTAGATGTGTCTTTATTCCATAGTACCATTACCTATGCAACATAACTCTTGATAAACATAAATCATTCCACTACCTTCTTAAACCATTTACCGAGCTTCAATAATTGTTTTATCTCACATATCATTTGTAGTCTATTCATCATCATCAACATAAATACTACCCAAACGACCATGCTGATTCTCTTCATGAGACTTTCCCTTAGGGAATTTTTTTGCATAATTCCCATACATTCCACATTTAAAACATTTAATCATTGTTTATGTTGTAGCAATACCATTATCCTTGTCCATGGTGTTAACTGAACCTTTTCCTTTGCACTTACTGGATTTGTGTCCTTCTTTTCCACACCCAAATAATCTTCCAGTTCCTTTGAAACATTCTACTTGATGCCTCTTCCCACATGATTTACATGAAGGAAATTGGACTTTCTTTCCTCTATGATCATCATGAAACTCCATCTTTCTCATATTAGCTCAGTCATGAAACATACCAAAGTTGAGATTATTGATCAAATTATGAGATTGTTTATTAGGCATAATAATGATGTTTGGACTACCAAATACCATTTTATTTGGTTTCTCATGAAGAATAACATTACATTGTCCATCATATCCTCCATTATCGTTAATCTTCCTGTTTCTAGCCATTTTCTAAAACCCAAAAATAATAGTGTGAGGCAAAAATCATACTAGGAAAAGAACATAATAAAGGGGAGTAATTTCAATATCTAACATCTTAGGATTAATAATAGGTTATTCATGATCGTTATCATAATTATAGAACTATAACCTATACTTATACATAACCTTAGGAACATCCTTAGACATACCTTAGAAATATCTCTCGGGATCTCACTAAAGTTCTCGAATCCTAGTTTCCAAAGGTTCACTAAACCAAACCTATGATACCAACTATAGAGACCCATGGCTTGACATACATGGACATTACATTACTTTTGTGGTATACTTAATACATAACAAAAACAAACACTGAAGGACCGTAATAGTTTAGTGTCTTTGTAAACTCGAAACAAAATCTTCTAATCGTGGTGAAAGATCTTCAATATCTCCCATAGAGAACTTCCTCTTTTTGTTTCCTTTCCTAAAACCTTTCCTTATATCCTGGGGAAAAGAAAACATAAAAATGGTGAGCTCAAATGCTCATTAAGGGTAAACATATAGAACATAAAACAATCCATAAACATTTGAATGCAAAAACATGAACATAAAATCTAAACATCAAAATCTTGAGCAATGACATAAATATTGGAAGTACGTAAGGAATATATCATAAAAGAACAAAAATAATGATAAAATAGCATGGAAATAAAACATTTAATTGTGGGAAACCATTAAGAACTTGATATGATTTACATAGTATCCAAGGCATTGCTTCCAAGACCATCTTAGTGGACAAATCCCCTTACTGAATCGAGTTCACTCTTCATTCCAGTCCTATATCACTAAACCAGATTTACTTTCCATTCTAGTCATGTCTATCTCATGGGATATAAATCTTTACCCAATTAATTCGAGGGAGATATAGGTCCCACCCATCTCATATTGAAATCATTCTTACATGTGCCACAAAAGAATCACAAATCATTCATCATAACCCAATGAATAAAATGGGTTTTATAAACATCATCCCATCATGACATAATCCACATAAAACAAATGGATATCATTTCATCATAATAAAAATAAAACCATGTAAACAGTATACACATTATACTTGAAACATAAACAAGCTAAATAATGTCATCTTAGATGGAAAATAGTTTTGATAAAACACTTGAAATGAATTCTTGAGAAAAATATCCTTTCTTCTTCAAAATTATTTTCTTTTCTCAAAATGCCATGAAATTTTAAAAGAAAAGGATTTTGTTGAAAATAATCATTAATTTTTTTATAGTATGCTTTATTGAAATAAGTCTTTATGAAATCGTAAAAATCCATTCACACCATATAATTAAAAAAAACATTCTTCTCGTACTTTTTCTAAAAAAAGTCAAAAAGTTCCTCGTTTGGTAAACAAAAGAAAGATTTCTTCCATAACATAATGTAAAAGTAAAATACGGGTAAAAATGACTTTAAACATACATGGAAGAATATTAAACATGTTATGAAAAACCTTTTTATGGACATAGATGAAAAATATAACCCCAGTAAATACATACATATAAGCAATCTCGGATAAAAATGAGATTTGAAAAATTATCCCTTACCTTATGTCTGATATGCTTCGTAAGTATCCGAAACTCCTATATAATGATTTAAATAATGTCATTGACTTATTATAGAATCATATTCATTATTATGATATCATATATGGTTCACTTATGAATTTATATTACCCGTTCTTTTGTAAATTCCTCGTTAAAGCAGCGTTTTGGGTAAAATTGTTTCATTTATTGTACGTGTTTCGATTTGTTGTTCTCGATATTATTATTACTTATATCATGATTTAATTACTTAAATAATTTAAATAATGATTTATATATCGTATATATTCAGTATATACATATATATAATAGATAAATGAATGAAATGAAATACACCATTCATGGAGACGGTAGGCCATACATACGCATGAACGTTGTTTTCCTTTCCTTATTGACTTGAATGGAATTAAGTATATGAAATACATATATATATACATAGAAAAAGTAGCATTATTATTTCATATATTTCATCATTACTTATTATATATACATTATAATCATTCTTGGATTGTTAACATGGAAAATGAATCTCATCGCGTCGTGGAGAGGGTAATCCGTACGTACGCACGAGAGATGATATCATTCCCATATTTATTGAATGGAATTGGATTGGATGGTATAATATCTCAGAATAATTATGATGTTATAATAATCATATATAGTTATTATTTATACCATTATACCCATCCAAGTAAGGTGGTGGTGGAAAAATAGATTACACCACGACGTGGAGACGGTATTCTGTACGTACGCACGCGCGGTGATTTCATGTTCCGTAGGATGGATAGAAGGTGAAATGGGTTTGTTTAATATTTATAATAACATATCAGTATATAAGTAATACTTATTTTATTACTTTATAATGAAACAAATAAATAAGATGAATTAGAAGAAGAAAGAAACATGAAAGAGTCGGTAGAAGAGATTACATGTTCCTCGACGCACCACCTTTAAACTTCTTCTTAGGGCACTAGAGTTTGTATTTTGAGAAGACCAGAACCTCTATGATATAACTATAGAGGTTTATAAGAGTAATTTTCCAGGGTTTTCCTAGCTTCAGGGCTCAAAAGGGTGTGAAGAGAAGAGGGAAGGGATGCCCTTTTTATAAGGGAGGAGAGGGGGACCTTAGGAAAAACTTAAAATATTATATTATAATAAAGTCATATTTGGTTTTTAATAGCTCCAAATTGATTTATTTTGAAGCTAAGGTGGGGATGGGTTTAAATAATCTCAACCAATATGTTATAGACAAGTTTAGGTTACTATTGTATCCTTATCATTTAGATTTAACTCTAAGTTAAATAATTTAACTTTTACCATATCTTTTTGTTTTCTTACACTATATGGTTAATAAACGTACTATAACAAGACAAAATAATCCCAAGTGGTTAATTATTAATATATATATATATATCCTTATCTAAGTCATTTTTCCAAACCATATATCTTTAGGAATAAAATAACAATTAATAATATAATATTTGTTTTAAAAACTATTTTATGTCAATTTTGACACTATTTGGTACTTGATTCTTACGAAAATCATAACAGCATGATTAGTTCTAAGAAAGTTGATTAAATCAATAATAAAATGTCATATTAACCTATAAAATTATTGGAATTCATAAAAAGTCTAAAATTACATTTATTTGGGGTATTTATAACATCAATTAGGTTAATATTTCATTAATAAGGTAATTACTGCATCATTATTGGGTCATAAATAAATTAAATTATTTAATGTATAAAAATTATAAATAAAATACCATTATGTAGAAAATAGTTTTCAATTTCTAATGAATATTTATAGTCAAATTTATCTTATGTATAACCCTATATTAAATTTTTTTTAGTTATTAAACTTTGATTTTAACTATTTTAACTCTTCTTTAAATAAAATAATAATAAATGTCCTAATCTAATCCAAGTGGACCTAAAGGGTAATTTTTTATTCCTATGGATGTTTTTGGTCGAATTACACTTATCCAATAGAATTAGGACATGTGTTAGGGTAATAGTAATATCATTTTTACCCTTAATTACCCTATTTACTTTTAACCGTGGTAAATAAAAGTAAAAAATTACTATTCAGAAAAAATCATTTTTATCTTATTAAACCACATTTTACTCCTTGATATTAACCATATCTCTTGGATTTTTGAAATTCCACTCACAGAAGCGGTAAAATTAAGTTTTATGTAAATTTTCAAATTCTCCTAGGAGGTTGGTAAAAGACGGTCAAAAGTTCGATAAAATTTTCATATGTCTAAAATTATTATAAAATGACTCTGATAAATTACATTGAAGATATATAGATATTATTTATCAATTTTTACCTAAAATAAATTTAAATAAAATAAATAATTATTTAAACAAAAAGTGGGTATTTAAATAGTAATCGAGGGTTTTCACTATTCATCAAAAATTGAAAGCTTTTAGAAAAATACCAAAAATTAACCCTAGGCTAATTTCGATATTCTGAATCCAAAAATGAAGTCTATTTTGAAAAATAAAATTTCAAAAAGTGGTTATTACTATTCATAACGGCTAATTTATATAACAGATCGCTGTTTAGTGAAACTCAGTATTAGGTACAAAAAACGCTATCATGGAAGGTCGCGATTGCATGTAATGCAAGCCAAGTCAAAGATGCGTGTAGTGCAAGATCCTTTTGGTGTAGCGTATAACACAAGACATCAATGAAATTAAAAAGATTATTTTTCATAAAATCTCGGGGTGTTACAATCCAAGGTGACACACTCTGGCATATAATTCCTTTCCCAAGAATATCTTCCAACCATGACTAAAACTATTTAAATTTAGATATAGTCATGTGTTAAGAGGGGATATAAACTGGAAGAGTTCCAGACATTAAGTCAATGGAAAACTCATCCTCTCTTACTAGTGGAAAACAAGATAAATCAGAATAAAATACTTCAAGAAACCCAACAAAAACTATAGGGAGATCACCACTCAGTGATTCCCACTCTAGATTAAAAAGAGACGCTGATATTAAATTCCCTAATTTTAGATAATAAGGTCTACCCCTACTCAAACTTGCATCTCATTATCCTTTAAATACAAGATACATTCCACTAGGTGTAGTAAGGTAGACCTATCGAAGATAAAAATCAATATAGGATTTATTGGAAATTATCCAATCCATTATGAAAATTATGTCAAGAAGTTTCATGTTGAAGACCATAAAACTCCAAACTAGATTAAAATATAATAGAGAGAAGACACAAGTGGGACAATGAAAAACCTACTCTCTCTTTGTACCAAGGGGTGTATTAATATCCATTGAATAAGATACAATATCATTAAAAATATTAAATAAACTAAAAACACTGGTTGAAATACACAAATGAGATGCAACACTATAAAAAAGAGTAGTCACTAATGAAGAAGATATAGTAATGGTATCTCTCACAACCACTGGACTCATGTTCCCTTCCTCTGGAGACTCTTTCACTACGTAAAGTACCTTCGTTTCAGATTCTTATGGATGGAACCCTTTTATACATGAAGCACCTGATTTCCCAATAGTTTTAAGAGGATTTGATGATCTTATTCAACTACGTAGAGTTGAAAAGATATGTAAGAATATATGCAATTGTGGGAACATCTGTAGGAGAAATAATTCTTAGGTGCCTTAGTAAAAACCCTCTTTGAATGTCCTAGATTGGCACACAAATAGAAAATAAAATGGATTACTCCTGGAACTATTGGAGGTCTAAATGACCCAGCTATCAAGAACTTCTAAAATAATCATCATGATTAAAATTTTTAATAATGGATATCATGCTACCACTGGGATAAAAAGGAACTCACATCAACCCAGAATTTCCAGTTAGTTCCATATCAACCATCATCTCCCTATCCAGTACATCAACATAAATGGGAAGCTTAAGTACAAAAACCTAAGAAAAAATATCCAATCAAAGTCCCAACTCAAACTGTTGATTCCTAATCCTCTCATTAGATAAAATCCCAGGAATGAACTTCATGAGTTCAACAATGTGCTTTTAATACTCAGTCATGGTTCAGTCGGCCATCTCAATCTTGAAAAACTCCACATCCTTTCCAAAAACCATTAACTCTGAAGAGACCTGGTAGGTCAAATAACCTTGAAGTATTTCTTCTCTAATACATCATGTTTCTTGGTCTTCACCATCATGTCCCACCATCTCTTGCTCAACCCTTCTGTCACAAAGGTGAAACACTTCATCTTAATCATGTCTGGTTTCTCCAAGAACTCAAACATATGTTTTATCCTACCCAACCATTACTCCGCATGTTGAGGATCGGTGGAACCTTTGAAAAAGGTGGATTCTAGTGAGGAAACACTTGGGAACTAAATTTGAGAATGTTTCTATGAAGTTCTACAGTAGGATCATTAATGGGAACCGAAGGTGGACAATGCACACAATCACCACAACTAGAGCACAAATCAATTCAGGTCAACAAAAGAAATTGATCAATTTGGTTCAGTAGTAACTTCCTCCTTGATCCTATTCACACATATTATCAGAGGAATGATGCTACATAACATAAAAAGTCAATAAGGAATACATCAAATTTACACTCAAGTAGAGAAACAAGGAAAATTAATTCCAACAGATAGAAAAAAACAATATTTGTATATCAACCTATCCAAATAAAAACTGGAAAAATACTAGAACTAATACATAATATGTATTTCCCTAACCACCCATTGCGACTTAAGTTTCGTTATAGTGAGAGCTGGCTAGACACTCAATTACAACTACCACCTAAGTCCCGACAAGATTTCAAAAATGTATACTAACTTCAAGGAAAAATATCAACCTCCATTTGATACCAATTTTTCATGAACCAGCTTTGGTACCCTGGTATCCCAATAACCAAGATGAAATTGACATAACCCAATGTGTGTTCTTGATCCCCATGGGTTGATGACTAGTACTTAGCATCATAAAAACCGAAAGTGGGAACAATCATTTTTCTAACAATCCTGAAGTAAAACAAACAAGGTGATATGAATATCAAAAGAAACTCCATTGGGAGCAATGTTCCTGAATTAAATAAAGAATAAACAATCCCAAAGTACTATAACCCAAGTACCACATAGTGAAAAACATCCCAAGTCCCTAATAAAACAACTCACTTAGTCCATGGTTCAATAGCTTTATCCACCTCTAAGAGATCCTTTTCCCTTGCTCAAACATCGAAGGAGATAATCTACAAACACCCTAAGGCACAGGTAGGGTGTGAGCTAAAAATCCTAGTAGGCTCCCACTAAGGATTCCATAGTAGATTTCAGTAATAGATTAACCAAAATAATTTTTTCAATTTTAAAATAAATAGGTTTAACATTATAAATCATATTAAAAAAAGAATGTTATACAGTTAAAATAATGGAAAATAATTTAATAAAAGGCTTTACAAGTGATTGAATATTTATAAAACAGTGGATTAAATATTTTTTTTATTTAAAATAGTTTATATAAATTCATAAGGTCATGTAAAGATATTTAAAAACATTTTATTATAATTATAACTCAAATATAAACAAGTGAGAAACATTATATTTTGAAAAATATGTACGAAATTAATAGGATATAGGACTCCACACTCTCTAAGTGATCACCACAATATTTCTACACACATGTCCCTTTGACACTGGACAAAGGTGAATCATCACCATCCTATTGGGGTTTTAACCTACTGCATTTATGTTTTAGAACATTCTATAGTCATAGAGTGTGTCTAAATAACTCAAAATCTACATATGGATTTCATGTGACCTTATACAATCAATAATGAGAAATTTATCTTAATAATACTTAAAATATAATAAAATATCATTCCCCCATTTCAAAAGTCAATTTATATTTAAAAACAAAATAGGTTTTATTCAAAACGTGTCTTTTTTAACAACATAAACAAATGGATTTATATCAAAAAAAATTAAACCGTTTTCACAATTTAACAAATTCCATCAAAATATTTTCAATAATGAAATTCATCAATTCAAATTAAACCATTTTAATCTATTTCAAAAAAACCCCCAATTAAACAGAATTGGGGGCTTTTCATAATTTCTTTTTGAAACCATTTCAAACCCTTCAATTCACTAGAATTGGGTTTTAATCAAACCAATTGAAAGAAATTTTTAAATAGTTGAATTTAAATAAAAAAATGAAATAAATCAAGAAATTTAAGGTTGGTCAATTTTAGCCAAGTGAGATGGAATCACCTAAACATTTCCCTAAACTCAATGCTTACAATGAAAACCTCCAAAAATAATTAAGAAACATAAGACCTTTAAATTGAACCTAGAAATGGTATCCAACATCACAGAGCATAGATACATACATTTCAAGATGGTCTATTGAACCCAAAGAGGATAAATAGAGAAAGGGATAAAGAACATGGATAAATCTTACTTGGGAACCCACTCTGTAAGTGAAATGATGATCGAACACCAAAAAAAGGACCTGGAAGGGTTGGAGGGATGTAGGATTTCATGTGGAAGGCCTTAGATCAAGAAAAATGAAACTAGAGAGGAAATAAAAGAGAGAGATCAGATATAAAGCCTATTTTAAAATTTTATTTGGGGTATTACACAATGTGTGACCTTATTAAATATCATGAAATAGTTAATTTTCATAAAAATTGAAAAGCCCGATGTTCCAAATTAAAAACAACTCATTAAATAACTCATAATGTGTAAAAAAACACCATGTCATGTAAACATTAACAGCATGAACCTATGTCACAGTATTCACCCAGTAACAATCACACAATGTGTAACCTTCCTATAACCTAGAAAAATGACCGGTTAAAGAAGAGTCCAAATAAATAGTGACTTCACTATTATAGGTATCCTCCCAAATCCTTCTCAACTTTATCAAGTTAACAAAAAGGGGAAACTACGACAAGTTTAAAGATGTACGTTCCAGATCGATAAGGGGATGTTACATTGACTTTGTGTGATATGATATATTTCACAATCTTAAACTCCATTAAAAATACACAATAAAACCATAAACATGAAGATGTATTGTATCTCATATGAAAGAATTCCACAATGAATTACTTTATCTTCACTTTTAGAGATTTATTAAACACATTACATATCTATCCAAATCCTTCCTCATCTCTATGTGACAATTTGATAAAATACCAACACTATACACTTTAATGGGTAACATCTATAAAGAAATAAATTTAAATAATGGTGAGATTAGAAATGATATTCCAAATTTTAATCTTTTGAAAAAGTATTCAAACTTCTGTGCTTCAAGATTTATGTTGTCTACTTAGAATTACTTCAATTCTCATCATCACCATATTTTGAAAACACTTTATAAAACTTTTCTTTGATATCATAATGGTAATAAAATGAAAATAATTACATTATTTTCTTTACCCACATTACCTAAACTCTATTAGAATATATTGTGAAGATCACTTTTAATCTTAACCAATATATTATTTTATTTATTATATTTTAACTATTTTAAGTTAAAACATATTCATACTAGTCTAATAGAAAATATATTTTCTCTAAAATGTATTATTAAGAAACAAAAATTCTTTGGTGTTCTATAAATAATGCTTACTTATTTTTAGTGAGACTATTTAATAAATAAATAAATAACAACAATATTTATATTTGATTTCTATGTGTTTGGATCATTATTTTGAAAATAACAATTTATTCTTTAAAATATTCCCCTAATTGGTAGTGGGAAGTCTTCCCACATATATATTTGATAAAATCTATTATCTTGGATAAACCTTTTTCGTCCTTATATTGTTTTTAAACTATGTTATAGAACTATATGAAATCATAACCATTTTTATTGAATAATTAATATTTTATTATTCATTAATTTTTTTACAAATATATATATATATATATATATATTATCATATAAGAGAAAATAAGATTAAAATAAACAATCTTTATTCTTAATCCATCAAAGAGTTCAAGTAATCATTTTTATCCAAATCCTTAACATAAATTTTTTTTTATATCACATGAATACAAAAATAAATCTTTAATCATCAGTTATTCATCAATTTGGAAATTTTATTCTTATCCACAACAATTGTTTAATTTATCATTGATATTATATACCCTTCAAAATCAAAGAATTTATTTCTATAACAATAATACATGGTGTGGATATTCCATTGGGTTTATTTTAACCCTTCAAGTATTCTCAGTAATTCCTCATACAATGAACATGTTTTTCACATTGTAATAAATTCCCTTTCTTTTTGACTCATTTAAAATATTTTGAATGGCTAGTTAAAGATACATTTTTTGACATACAATAAAAAAAATTTCTTCATATAGATAGAACTCTTACCTTTTTAAATATTCAACACAATACTTGGCCTTAGAATACCCATGTTATTCTCAACCATCCATAATATATTGAGGAGATTAGGAAAATTTTTATTAAACTCATTCATGTTGTAATTTATAATAAACTGTTCAAATATTTTAAGTTTTGATTTAAAAATGAATTCCATGGACAAATCACGTCTTAAAAGTGATCCCAACCTCTCCAAGCCATATATGTACCCAATCATATTAATCACATGAGTGGAGACTGAAGTTCCATTTAGATATATTTCATCAAAAATAATTCCTTTAAAACCTCATACTTATCGTGCCTATCTTTTTTATGAAAGATCATTTTCATGTTTTCTATCACCTTTAACACATCCATATTTTCTTGTTTATTTCAAAAATTATTCTCTGTGGACACTAGCACAAGATTAGATTCATCCAATGAATCCTGCAAGTGATTATCATAAAAATAAAAATGTATTTTTTAATTAACTTTACATTTTGGATACTTATAAAGGGGTCACTTTGTCACATATAATTTTTACTTGTTATACCTAGTAATATTATGCAGTCACACTAAGTGGGGGGGTGAATCAATAGAAACAAGTTTCACCAAATTATTTTCTTCCTATAATTTTATCCCCTTTTAGTATTTGAACACCTATACATATTAGGATAAATTGAAATCATATGTTCACTAAAAAATTCACACCAAATACCAGATAAACAGTAAATAGAAAACTTCGCATGGTACTTTTATAAGTTTTAATAACAATGTGGGTATCTAAACTTTTTTCTGTTTGGGTCCAGTCTGAGAATCATATTTTTACTATTATCAACAATTATTAAAAGTGATGTGGGGAGGTATCATACTTTACCCAAGAGTCTATATCTCAGAAATATTATCATTATCTCTTTATAGTTAGATATCTCCCGATAGGTTTTTTATATCAGATCCCACTAGTTTAAAGTGATCATACTTAAACTATATTGGATATGATCTTAAATAATATCTAAGATTTATATGAATTTTCATGAAATATATTTGTCTTCAATAGTATTTATTCAACTAAAAATGAATGAATGACTTCAAATGCGTGCATGATCGATGAACTTATTTAAAATCTCCCAAGAATATTCAAGAAATTTAAAATCCAAAATATAAATTGGTTCTGGAAGGAAATTGGAATTACTCACTACACTTATCGAACTCAAAATAATTTTAACTTATCTTTGCGAACTTATGAAACATTCTTTTTGTATTATTTGACTCAGATGATCTTTTGAAACATATAGGTAAGACTCGCTTCTTCTTATTGGACTCAAAATATCATTCAAAACATGCAATTTGGGTTATATTTAACACTATAATGTCCCTATAATTATCATTTATTTATGAATGATCTCCCATACTTTTATTTCCATCAATAAATATTAAATTTTTCATTAAATTTGGCAATGTGGGATCTAAGAGTAACTCTCTTTAAATTTATAACTTTCTCAATTATTATTCTTTCTTCTTTAATTCTTTTTACAAATCTATCTTGACAAAGAATTCATAAAATTAGAATATAAATCAATATTATTAAACAATTTCTCAAATATTGGATTAAATCATAGATTATGACTCTTGATATTTATATTTTCAAGTATGAATCAACATATTCACATTTATTTCATCAACTCGATAATTTTTTTTTCATATTAGAAGGTTGATCATATGAAACTTTACCATCCCATATATTATTAAACTAAATCAAACATAGTTATTATGATTCTATTTTTTTTCTTCCATATCTCATACACATCATCTAAACACTATCTTACAACTTCTCAAGCTACTTCCACACAACTCTTCTTCACAACTTTCAATATTCTAAGCTTCCAGAATTTTGAACTTTCTCAACATTTTCTATCCTAAAATTTTTATATTCTATAATTAAAAAAATTATCATCATGAAACAAATTCCAAAATTAACTCAAGTCTATTCTTCAATATTGCTAAATTTTCCAGAGTTAGTCTTTTGCACTAGTGAATATTTTGGGCTTCACTCTTGCTCGGACTTGCAGACTTTCACAAAACTTTTGAAATAGTTATTATATTTATATATTACATTGAATATAAAACAATAATTATACTTCCACATATATTATTAAGAACTAGATTTATCAATTTACACTTCCACTTCCAGACTTTCATTCTACTATATAATACTTTAAGATGATCCTCAACATTTATTACTTCATCTTTCTCTAATTTTTTTCTTCCAGACATTTATAGTTCTATTTGAACTGAGTGATTCGAAAATTATCTTAAAATTGAACCTATGAAATATCACCTAACAAAGTAAATCATACATTTATACTATATGAGACTTTTAATTTTAATAAATCTTCAAAATCATCAAAGGCCTTCTCTTTAACTAATTCTACAAGTAATATTTTGAGATAATATGTTTCTGTAACTGCTTTTATACTTATGTATATTTAATTAAGACCCAATATCATCACTCAATATTTATTATTATTACTTTGACATATCAGTACATAATATTTTGGATACATAGGAATTTTATTTCATAACTCATTTTCTTAAAGTATACACCTCGTGGATCTATTATTACACACACTTTGCAATAAAATCAACTTGGGGACTCGATCCCATGACCGAAACCCCACACCCAAACCCCTTCCACCATAGACCCCTGGGGGGGGATGGGGGGATAAGTATACACCTTGTCAATACAGAATTATTATAAATATAAATCTGTCTTTATATTTCATCATTCAGTTTCACTTTAGATCATGATTAGAAACTCATCCCAAAACATTAAAAATCACTTATGGGTTATCCTCAGTGTGTACCTCATCCAAAAATACTTCTTCCATTCATAATTTCTAGATATTCCTACAACCTTAGTGATTCTTTATAATATGTATATTTTTTATGTGTGACTTTTAGATACAACTTTTGGAATCACTTTTCCTCCAACTTAACTCATTCAAGATCACCCAAGTGTAGCTAATATTTTAACATTTTTTTCATGATTTATAAACACAAGGATGGATTATAAAAGGCTTCATTAATAATATTTATAAGACAATTCTCTCATCAACCCCAAATACTTGTTATTTATTTAACAAATTCTAGATCCATAATCATTAGATATTTAACCTATTTTCTAATTAGGTTGAATATCATCTAGAATCACTACCTAAACCTGTGATACTGTATAATATTTGGAACAAGAAATTTTATTTCTTATAGAATGAAATATTTTAAACCTTTGTCTTTTTAAAATGTATTCAGCTCCATATTCATCTTCAATCAACCCCACTCTTTATTAACAACATTAATTATTGACAACAAATAAATAGCTCGTCATCATAATTATTTGGGTTCTTCAATATCCCCCATTTATATATTTTTTTATTAACACCTAATGGAATCTAATTTCAATGATCTCATAATTTTTTCTCATGTTTATCTTCCCCCCTTACTGAAAATAAATTCAAAGGTTTAATAGTAAGGGAATGAAACACTCATCAAATGTGATAATCATGACATGAAACATTATATTCCCCCATTATTAAAATTAAAACCTAATTTACTTAATAAAATTATGGAATCACATTCATTAAATAAATAATCCATAAATTAATAAATTCTATGTCTATGTGATAAATGATTAGTGTAAAAAACAAGATAAACAAACACAAACATAATCGTTATCCCCATATAATACAAAATGTGATACTAACTAAGAAATTTTCTTTCATGGATTATTTAATAATATTTTTATGTAATATTCTCATAAAAAATTTATTCCAATTTATAGAATATCAATATAATAACTATGATCATATGAAACAACAACATCCTAAACATCAAGTCTATAATTTTTCTAGAATCTCAAGTCTTTCTCTCTGGATTAATAAATTTATAGAGTCAAATATTCTTTCACTTACTAGAATTTCATATTTACATGATATATTTATATTTGGAAGCTATTTAACTCAACTCCCCCTTAAGGGGTAAACTATATCCATCATTTTCATCATGTATGATACCAAATTAAATGTTGTTATTGATACCAATTAAAATAATGTACTCCATGATCGATATATTCTTAGTTATTTTATGAAATTAATAATAAACATTACCATAATTATTCCCCCTAAATAAATAAATCTCATAAAATTACCAATATAGAGAAAAACACAGAAATATAGGGAAACAAATCAGTTTTTACTAAGACTTATTAGTTAGAGTAGAAAGGTTGAGAGATATTTCTCAACCAAGAAATTCATCCCATTTCACATCTAATTTTCATCATGGTTTCAACCTTGATTTTTAAAATACAAGTACCCTTTTAAGGCATCGTTTTCTTCTTATTTTCATCTTTCTTCATATGCGAAACTTACTTTTTCACAACAGTTAACATAACACTTTCACTTTCACTTTCATGTGCTTTCTTAAAGTTATTTACCCCTTATAGTTTTGATGGTATTACAATCAATAATTATTTAGGTATACATAAATATTTATTGGATCTCCCAAATGTTTTCTCAAGAGTTATTATGTTATTGAATTTATCCAACTTATTGAGAATTTTAACTTCTTCATTGGATATATCTTTCACTAAACCAATCCTTTTGTTTATTTATTGGATTTATTTTATTTGTTGTTATATATTTCTTTATTTAATATTAATGTTCATGTATTTCATGTAATTATCTATTATGTGGAATTTTATTAAATAGTAAAATCATCTCTTATTTGGGGTAACATATTGCTTTCAATTCTTCTTTAGTGTGTTTTCTGTAGTAAATTTCTTTTGATTACAACCCAAGGTCAACTCACTATATTTATTCCATTTATTTTTATTTTTATTTTGGGGACTACATATTTTAATAGTTCATGAATCGTTATTGGTAGGTGTAAACCACCTCTCACTAAAACAATGACCACTTCCATTTTAATTTATATATAAATTCTCAAGATATTCAATTTTTTTTGAAGTAAACTGATTTACCATCTTTTTTGTATTTTTCCATGTTTAAACATGATTTTTATTAACTTCATATTTTCTACACTTAATGTAGGACTTTTGTGCCTTTAAATAATTGACATATTATACCAATAGTAAATGGATTTATGTCTAAAGATTTCACAGCTTCAGAAGTATCAAATAAATATTATTTTCTTACTTTTTGAAATATTCTACCCTATATTTTTTCCTTTATTTTTTTGGAATAAAAAACTATTATTTTCAACATCATTTAGGGAAAATGAATTATTTCCATTTATCACATATATCCTTCATGAATTATTGGGTTTTTTATAATTTTTCTCCCATATACCTGTCCAAAATTTAAATTGTAACCAACATATTACATGGAAGTAGTTTTAGTAAAAATTAACTTTTCTATAGTAATGGTTACCTTTTTATGCCCTTTCATTGGATTTTATAAATCCCCAAACCATTTTATGGTACAAATACATTTAATTATGAAACTTTTTTATTTTTATTCCAATTAAGAGTGTTTTATAAAGTGTTTTTGAGAATTTTGGTAGGTACTAGAGGTGGTCCAGGGGTTAGAGGTCTATATCGGTTAAAATAGAGATTTTAAGCTAGGATAAAATTTAGTTCATGATTAGTGTTAACCATGAACCAAACTGTGAAAAGTGGAGAAGGGTTTGAATATAGTTCCTCAAACCCTTTAGAGAGATAATTAAAATTATGTGAAACCTAAAATAAACCGTAGACATAATCATGCACTTAGAACACAATTTACCTAACTTTGTGGCGCAATATTGTGAAGTGTTAGTTCCCTTTAATAGTGGGAACCTCATAGTTGGAACATTGTTTGGAGAACTTTGTGGTCAAACCATGTAGTCTTCCTACATCCTTAAAATTTTAAATTACCAAAATACCACCATATTTTTTAAAAACTAAGCCCAATTTTCTCCATCTATCATGTGACCATCCCCCTCTAAGTGTGGCTTCCTACTCCTTGTCCTCCTCCACTTTTATTGGAAATTTATCTCTCATTTCTTGATATAATCAAGTCTTTTTTGTCCATATAATGACTTTGAGGTGTGTTTAATACTCATTATCTACCTTTTTGGTTATTTCTCTTCCTAAGGGTATCATCCCAATTTCTGCTATTATGCATTATTTTAGGGTTTTCATATAATTTTTTAATTTCTACCATTTGATAATCAATTAGTGACTTTTATTAAATAAGTAAACCTCTATGAACCTAATATATTTTATATTAAAATTATACATTAAATTATTTATTTTTTCTAGTGTATGTGGTGTAGGGTCACATTAACCTACCATGCACATGAACTGCAACAGAAATGAAGTTAAATATACTTTGAATTTAGTTAATAGGGTCACTATGATAGGGTAAAATGTTAAGGGTGGTAATTTTAGTTAACATGTAATGTAAACCGAATAACAGAATTTAAACTATTATTATTTCCAAGTGGGGAGTGTCTTCCTTTCAGGTTCAAGATGCTTTATCTTATTTCCTAGTAAGAAGTGTTCTACCCTAATAACTGTTCTTATTTCCTAGAGGGGAGTGTATGCCCTTATGTTTCTAGATGTTTTTTCTTTTTTCCAAGAGAGGAGTGTCAACCATTTAGTTCCATATGATGGGTTCTTGTTTCATAGTGGGGTATGTGTATTCCCTATAGTTCCAGGTGAATGGTTCTTGTTTCATAGTGGGGCATATGTAAACCCCGAAGATCAAAGTAAGACATCTTATTTAGAGACATATGGTGCTGGATGAAGCAGGTATGGTTGATCCTGGATATCACCATTAAACCCATGGGTAATTGTGTTTTTATATTATTTTTCTGTATTTATTAAAGACATCATCATGCACTATTATGAAATTAGAATAGGTAATTGTGTTCCATTGGTAGTTGACTACATAGTCATTCTCATACCCTAACTGGGCCACCATGGGTGCTTGATAAGACTTCATGGTTACATGTTAAGATAAGGGAAAGAACCCTATTACCAAGGGTTGTGTTGTTGGAAGGCATGCAGTAAGGGTTTTAGAATCATCCTAGGACTCCGGTCTATTTTTTTAGTATTCACGGTTTTTCTTATTTTGATTATTTTGGAACCTTTTCATATGTGATTATCGCATAAAGGATCCATTTGTTTGTATGAATTTCCTAAAATTTGTATAACTCCACTTTTTGTTATAATAAGGTATTTATATGTTATTATTATTACTTTACTTGGCATAAATTAATTTTATTTATCTGGATATATGTTATTTTTATTATCTCTATTATTATTAAACATTAATATGAGGGTATAGTCTCCCCATAGTATCACCCTAGACCCTCATTGCTAGTCAGAATCCTCTTGCATATGGAGAGGTGCACCTAAGGTGTAGTATCACTTTGATAAATTTAATGTAGGGTGAACCATTACAGGGAATTATAAAATGACATCAGAGCATATTTCATTTTTCTTACTAGTTTCAAAATATAGATAGAAGATATGATATTTTTAGAGCTTGCTATAAATCTTATGCCTGAGAGTATCTAACCCTTGTATGAGGAAAGGCTAAGTTACTGGGGATGAGGCTTCTCTTCTTGTTCTAACATGCACCTTATCTGACATATAAGAATCTCATTATTTCATAATATCTTAGTTTTTTGGATTGCTTGGGCTTAGCCATAGAGTATTTGTATGGAGTGATTTCAATCAACATACCTCTAAGGGTGTGATATATAGGTGTTCTTTGTTGTAAGTGATTAACCCTTATGATTTGTGGCTATATATTTATCTTTGATATATTTTTCCTTGAGATGACTGGTTTTGGATTGATTCTCATGATAGATCAGTTAGTACCATATTGATCCCATATTAATGGTTACCATTGATGAGTATCATTTACGTATCTCGAGGGTGGTATTTATGTCTATCCCATTGAGTGATACTTTTAGGCAGGTCATAATAGACCTAACCATCAGTAGATGAGCATGATTAAAGCCCAATTTTCTAGTCTTATATTGTATGATGGGGGAATAAAGAAATAATGTTTTCTTCCTATGGTTGATCATTTTGGGGATGTATTTACAAATTATTTATCAAGGCTTCCACTTGATAGGGAGGTTAAGTTCACAATTGATCTCATTATAGGTGAAGATATTATTTCTACACTTCCTTAAATGATGGAACCTCTAGATCTATGAGAGCTAAAGGATCAATTAAAGCAATTGGAGGCCAAGTGATTCATATGATTGAGTGCATCTCCTAGGGTTTATCTGGTTATATTATCCCAGAATGAAAGTGACTCTTTGAGGCTATGTGTAGATTATCATAACTTCAACCAGGTGATTGTTAAAAACCAATATCCACTCTCACATATTGATGATTTATTTGACCATATTAAGGGATATTCAGTGTTATTGAAGATTTATTTTAGATCGGCGTATCACCATCTAACAGTGATACATTTAAATATACCTTTCAATACATTCTGGAGAAGGTATAATATATAAAAGTATTTACTAATTTCATTCATGTTGATGAACACACTGATGATATTCATTTCTCTAATTAATTGGGTCTTACACCATTATTTATACACTTTTTAGGTTGTTTTTGTTTATGATATTCTCATTTCCTACAAGTTGAAGGAGGAATGTACACAATATTTAGAGATCATGTTGAGGAAACTTTCAAAACATTTGGTATATGAAAATCTATCAAAGTACCACTTTTGAATTAAATAGGTCTATTTCATGGGGAATATTATATCTGAGGTTTGGATATCTATAGAGTCAAAGAAGTTTAGAGTAATGGTTTCTCGGGATCTACCCTTGAATGTTTTTAAGATCCATATATTTTTAGAGATGTCCATTTACTACCATTGTTTTACGTAGTACTTCACCTACTTGGTAATACTTATGTTAGGATCGAATAAGAAGGAGTGAAATTTATATGGTCAAAATCTTGTGAGAGAAATTTTTATGAGATTAAGGGGAGATTTACAATAATTTTGATATTAATCATACCTATGTTAGGAAAGGAGTACACCTTGTACTGTGATGCACTAGGTGTTGCGATAGGAGCATTCTTGATGGTGGATAGTCATGTTGTTACTTATGGGTCTAGGTAGCTGAGGCCACATGAGAGTAACTATCTAACACATGACATGGAGCTAGTATTAGTGGTAAATGCAGTGATATGTTGGTGAAATTACTTGTGAACAATATTTTCATGGTCTATATAGACTATAAGAGCCTAAGGTATTTTTTATCACATTTATACTTTATCATTTAGTATGTAAGAGGGTAGAGTATTTATAGTCCTTAAATTTTGAGCTGGAATATACTTCTATAAATAGAAATGTATTTATAGATTCATTGAGCCAAAATATTTATGATCAGGTGGTGCTTGATTAAAGTAGTGAGAGGCAATTAATGCCTCTCTTTGATGAGATGAATCTTGGCATTGAGGAGTATTAGGGATGAGTGTCCCTTATATCCTTATCTATATCGTCTTCACTCGTTAAGAGGTTGAAGAGAATTAATGTGTTATATTGATATTTTCTAGTCACAAGAGACATGATATATGGTGGAGCGGCACCACAAGACTTATCTCTTGATGTAAAATAGATCCTTCATTTCTGAGGTTGTTTCATAGTCCTATGAACATGTTTCAGGAACTAATGAGGGAAACACATGCCTAGAGATGGGAAGTGTACCCAGGTTTTCCTAAGGTATATCGAGACATATGTTGGTAGTTATATTATAATATGACAAAGAGAAATATAGAAAAAAATCACATGGTGATCCACCTTTTAGCAAGTGAATACCTAGTACCAGTGCCTCTCTAGTCTCATATAGCCACTACCAATTCCCAAGTGGAAGCAGGATAATGTGACCTTGAATTTTCTAACAGGTGTTATCTAGGACACCATAAGAGAGATAAAAAGTATGGGTGTTCATCGATAGACTAACTAAAGAGTCCTTTTTCATACCAATATAGGATTCCTTTTCAGTTAATGATATAGGGATGATTTATTTTTGAGAGATAGTTCATTTACACAGGATCCAACAGAGTATTTTTTATTTTAGGGAAACCTATTTTATAATGCATTTTTGGTAGGGATTTCTAAAAGTGATGGGTACATAGGTGTACTTGAGAAAATCCTCTCATTCACTTATAGATGGATAGTCTAAGTTTTCTATTAATCTCTTAATGGAGATTCTAAGATAATTCGTCCGAAACATTAGTGATTCTTGGGGGAACCACATATCATTAGCTTAATTTTCTAATTACAATGGTTATTAGGATTTATTTTATATAGAAAATTTTGAAACCTTGACAAGTGGACCTTTCTATTAACTGTTATGTTTATTTGAATTTAGTGAGTCTTTGATGATTGGGTCAAATATCATGTAGGATACTTCTGAGTATATCTAGTTGATCATGAATCATTCGGTGACTTCACAGAGTAGAAATATGTCATAAATTGACCTATGGTGAAATACTTTTTATTTTTAGGAGGATGGATAAGTATTTTTATGGGTTTTATCATGGTTAGAACATCTCCATGATTGTAGGTGGGGAAAGATAACACTAAAGTACATGATAATATTCGAGATAGTGATAAGGGGTGATATGGTGGTATACCAATTGGTTCTCTCTCATCATTTTAGTTCCATGCATGATGTATTATATATATCATAGATTTTTTGGTAATATCATAATCCATTTAACAGAATCAAAAATGAAAAATATTGATATTGAGGAAGATATATCTTTATAAGATTGTCCAGTAAGGATAGTGGATCAGGGTGGAAAGAACTTTCATTAAAAGATGGTTTCTCTAATGTGAGTATAGTGGAAATACAACCATATACAAGAAGATATGTGGGAGAAGTAATCTAATTTTTGGGATCATTTTCTAGAGTTATTGACAATCGAGTCTTAGTGATGTTTTTGTGTTCATCTCAAGGATAAATAGTGATATAGTGGGTTTTACAACACTTATCATTATTAAACATTAATAAAAGATTTAATTATACAACATTACACTAAATATAACCCAAAATATCTTGAGGTATAGTATTTTGAGAAATTAGGTACATTACATACCAACTTAAAACATGAAAAAGAAACATTTTTATTAAAAACTTCTTTAACATAACCAAAACATTCCTTCGTACTTAACACTACATGGGATAACCTGAGTATATATATATAAAATGGGTGAACTATAAAGCATAGTAAGGTAATAAACAAGGAATAACATGGGGAAGACAATACATGTTATAAAATAGGTATATCAATTGAGCCTAAAAGGAACATAAATAATAAGGCATGATATAGAATGATAATCATAACATGGGAAATATGGAAATAACTTAAAACACTACGTCATAAACATAGGTCAAGGATAAACCCACCAGGACATCATGGTGGACCAAGTACCATAAAGGAATGAAGTACACCCCTATCCCAACAATACATATCATGATACTATAAATTACCCAATGCATTTTAGTGCTATCAGGTCACACCCTTCATAATAATTTCATTCTCATGCTTAAGTGTTCCATATAGATCATATAACAAGGGTTTATTCAAAATCATAATTTATTCCACAATTAAGGAATTTGGAATAATTACATGTAATTCCAAAATAAATAATTATATGTGCTTAAAGGTGAATAACCTTCATAGAGAAATGGGTATTATATTCACTATATAATTATTTTTGTATGGAAAATCACAGTACAATTTCAACAGCATAACGATGTCA
Organism: Viscum album; assembly: GCA_963277665.1. Lineage (NCBI taxonomy): Eukaryota > Viridiplantae > Streptophyta > Magnoliopsida > Santalales > Viscaceae > Viscum > Viscum album. The sequence goes on from OY728119.1 coordinate 15,053,294, forward strand.
TATAGAGTTATATAAAATGGGCTGATGAGAGAGAAATGGGTCTCTAATCATTTATAAATGCAATGGATAGTAATATGGGAATTTAAATACATTCCTCAACACAATTAATTGTAAATAGAATGTGTAAAATAATAAATAAACTTGAAGAATGAGGAGAAAGGAAATAACAGTTACAAAATTTTTGCATGGTAATGGGTGTACATAAAAGTTATTAAGAGAGTTAAATTGGAGTTAAATAGAATATTATAATTTATAAATTAAATGGGAAGTAAGGGGGATATTTAAGAACATATACCTACATTGTAAAATAGGAAATTAGAAGACATAACATAAAAGGATTCCTTGATAAAAGAGGAGTATCGAAAATCCCTTATGGAGTTTCAGTATAGTAACGTGTGTACATAAGGGTTAATAAGAGAGATAAGTGAGGGTGAAAGGGGATCCCATAATTTAAAAATCAAATGGATATTAATTTTTACTGGTATGAATATATTAAAACATAGTAGAATGGAAATTAAAAGGCATATCATAAATGAAATGCTGGAACAAAAGAGGAGAAAGAGTATCCCTTACATGAATGTGTGAATCCAAAGGCTTGGAAAGGGCTTATTGATAGCCTAGGGAACCTTAGGAAATCTATAACGAGTATGGGGAGAGGTTGGTCATTATATAAAGAGTTTTAGTGAAGAATAATGGGAGCTTGGGTGGGTTTATATAGGAAAAGAAAGGGATTTCTTTATTATTTTGGTTTTAGACACTACATAATAAAATATTAAAAACCACAAACCATCCCATGGTTTTCCCATGGTTTCATCCAAAGAGGACTAGATTAAAATATTTTATAAGGACAATGGTAGAAGGTAATAAAATAATTCACTTGCTTATGTGGAGGTGAGTTACACTCTGAAAGAAGTGATTTTAAAATCTTAAAATATATTATAAGTCTTGGAGGATTAATTAAGTCTCTATAAAATAAATAAGATAAAAATAAAATTACATTATTTTAAATGGAAAACATATATATATTTTATAGTCTTTATTACATCACTATTGTGCCATTATGATGTCATTAAACTCATAGTATATTTATACAGTATTTAACTTTTTACCCAAACATTCAAATGTCTTAGAAAATTATGAAAAACTTACAGTTAGATAATTTTGACATCATAATTCCAAAAATAATACTCATTTTATCTAAATAATTTTCTAAATATTTTAATTTTCACTTTTAAAATAATAATCAATATTAATTGGAAATAACATGTTTTTGACAAATAAATGTTTTTTTAACCCTTATAAAAATTATATTTGAAAGCCTAAAAATTATATGATCATTTATATTTGATAAATATTTTTTAATAATATTTTTTCAATTAAAATATTATTTATTTATAAATTCCATTAATCCTTAAATTCACTAATTGAATATTAATATTACCCCAAAATACAATGTGTTCTTTTTGAATCATTTAAAGTGTAACAATAATAGTATGAAAATATACTCATTATTCTATATAAAATAACGTGCATATTACTATTGCTAGTGTCTTGATACATATCCATTTAACACACTAGTATAAAACCTAAGAGTAAGATGCATTATGATGGGGCATTCATCTGTCCATTCAGTGAACATGGTTTAGGTTTTGATCTTGATGATCTTGAACTTCTACCGTAAATGATTTTGCTCATTCTTAAGTTGTTAGATGTCAGCTTGGTCTTGGTCTAGGTAAAATCCCATAAATTCTATCTCCCTTGAAATCTCAAATAAATGGGCTTCGTAGGGTATGATCCTACTGGTTGAGGCCATCAATTCCTTTATCTCTACAAAAAGGATTTATTAAAACCCTATATTTATACTAGTCATGTGATCGTTGTTGAATGACTATATTATCAATGGGTAAATATACTTTAATGTTCACTTAAAATTCAATTGGATAAAACAAAATAAGTTCATGTGTTTCCTATAACCATAAGAAATTTAATTAAATCAAAAGAAAAATTTTATTCATAATAGTTCGGGTCATTACAGTATTACCCCATTTAGAAATTATTCCCTAAATATATTCTTTTTCCACACTAAAAGAGATGGAGGTAACTCTGCGTCATCACCTCCTCTAGTTATAATGTTTCGTCTTTAAACTTGTGGTATCTCCACAATACTTTGATGAGGGGAATTGTCTTATTTGGTGTAACTTTTTTCCTACGATCTAATATCTTCACCGGCTTCTCCTCGTAGGAAAGCTCATCATCCAATGGTACAAAATATGGATTTATTATAGATGAGGGGTCTGGTATGTACTTTCTAAAGAGGTATACGTAGAATACATCATGTAATTGAGATAAGTTCAGGGGGAGTTCTAGTTGATATTCCACTGGTTAGATGTGATCAAGGATCTCAAAAGGGCCGATGTACCTTGGTCTAATCCTTCCATTCTTTCTAAATCTCATCATCCTCATCCATGGATATATACAGAGGAATACCGTGTCTCAAACATCAAACTCTAGGTCATGTTGATGATTTTTAGCATATATATTTTTTTAACTATTAGAATCCTTGATGTTTTGATGAATTGTCTTAACCTTATCCACCATTTAATCAACCATTTCAGGACCTATATGTTTTTATTCCCAAAATTTTTCCCAACCAGTTGGTGTTCTACACCTCTTCCCACAAATGGATTCATAGGGAGCTATTTGGATGCTCGATATGAAACTGTTGTTGTAAGAGAACTCAACTAGAAGGAGATATAGGTCCCATGATCCTTTAAAGTCAGTTGACTATGCTCTAAACATTTCATCAAGTGTTTGGTTAGTCTGCTAATATTGGACATCAGTTTGAGGGTTATAATCCATACTTCATTTCATCTTATTGTTTTGAGAATGCTGGAGAATTTTTCAAAACATAGTGGTGAGTCTTGAATCTCGATCAGACACAATCAATAGTGGTACTCCATGTATCCTTACCACTTCTCTGATTTATATTCATTCCAGTTGATCTAGTAATAAATCTCGTCTATTCATAATGAAGTGTGTAGTATTTATAAGATGACCCACAACAACCTAGATATAATTATTTCCCTTGGATGTATTTGGAAGTTTGGTGATAATTTCAATGGTGATATTTTACCATTTCCATGTTGGTTTGGGTAATTTTTGCATCACCCCTTATACTTTTTCATTTTTTCCTTCACTTTCTAACATACCAGGAACTTTAATTTATAATCATAAATCTCCTTCGTCATTTTATCCCACTAATAGTGATCTCATATATCTAGATAAATCTTTGTGTAGCCTAGGTGAATGTATAATGTTGAACTATGTGAATCATCTAATAGTTCCCTCTTTAACTCGGGATTTTATGGAACACATAGTATTGACCCCAAACTCACAATTACTTCTTCATTAACATTGAACTCTGAGAATTTCACTTTATTATAGGTTCTATAGTCTTATGAATTCCCACATCATCTTTTTCAACATACTTTAACCTTTCCATAAGATATGGTTGAGAAATAATTTACAAAAGGATTTCTGATGTTCCTTCCTTTATGATTCACATGTCCATCTGCTTCAAATCTAAGAAGATTGGATCCTTATAAATTCTCATTGATTATTGAATTATGGGATACGTTCTAGTTAGAGAATCTTACACTTTGTTTTCTTTCCTAGTTTGATAGTGGATTTATTAGTCATAATCCTTGATGAGATCTAACCATCTTCATTGGTGCATATTAATATCTTTTTTTTGTGAAAATATATTTAATACATTTGGGATCCATATATATTTTATACTACTCCCCAAAGAGATAATGTCACAAAAATTTTAAAGTGAAGATCACCGCTACTAACTTCAGATAATGTGTGGGATATTTTTACTCCTAAATTTTCAACTACCTTGAAGCATATGCTATGACTTTTTCAATTTTTTATCAACACACATCCCAAAACCTTCTTCAAATCATCGCTCAAAATTAAAAAAAAGTTCCCCACTTATGGGTAGTGTGATCATATGGGAAGTGATAATCCTAATTCTCAACTCCATGAATCTTTCTTCTCATTCATGATAACAAGAAAATTTGACTCCATTCCTAGTTATCGTGGTATGATGGTTTGAAAATTGTGAAAAATTTCTCACAAATCAGTGATAATATCCATCTAATCCAAGGAAAATATGAATATTTGTCACAGAAGTTGGCATCGACTATCCTTAAATTGCTTTTATCTTCTAATTGTCCATAAATATCCCATTTATTCTTTTTATATGCACCAATAATGAAACTTTCTTCAACGATAAATCACAGTTGCTATATTTTTCATAGAGATTATCATTTTTCAAGGTCTTTAGCACAATTATTAGATAATTTTCATGGTCCTTCTTGGTTTTGGAGTATAATAGAATATAATCTATCAATACTACCACTAATTTATCAAGATAATATCTAAACACTATGTTCATAAAGTCCATGAATATTTCTAGAGAATTATTGTGTCTGAATGGAATCACTATGAACCCATAATGTCCATACCTTGTACGAAAGGTAGCCTTAGGGATATCATCCTTATTTACCCTAACGTGGTAATATACTGATTGAAGATCCACCTTGGAGAATTATTTTTCTCCATGTATCTTATATAAAAAATCATCAATCCATGTAAAATAATACTTGTTCTTTATCATGATCTAGGTGATCTCATGATAATCAATGAAAAGATGCATAGACCCATCCTTCTTCTTGACGAAGAGGATTGATGCACCTCATTTTGAATAACTTGGGTATATGAATCTTTTATTTAGATTATATTATAGTTGTTTCTCCAGTTCCCTATGTTACACAACAGCTCTACTATATGTATTATTGGATTTTGGTAATTCCCAAGGTATAATCTTGATTTAAAATTCATCCTCTAGGCTAGGAGAATACCATGAAATTCTGCGGGAAACACATCAGTGTATTCCCTCACAATAGGATTGTCTTTGAGGATGGTTATTTCCTTAGACTCAATCATTTAATCAAGATAAGATTTCTCATAGGGAAATAATATTCATACTTGAGAAGATGGATCTAAAGAAGATTCATTCTCCCCATTGCACTTGCATATAATTAGGGCACGATTCTCCATACAGAGAGTGCTTTCTTTCTCATGACAATTTATGTTGGCTCTATATAAGGAAATCCAATCCATGACCAAAATTGTATCAAATTTAAACAAAGGAAGTGTGACAAGGTTTTACAAGAATTTTAACCCACAAAAATAGATAGGGTAGTATTCATATTCTTAGGATGTAATAAATTCCCCATTTTCTATTTTCACTGACATCTCTACTTACATGATTTGTGGTGGTGTTTGAATAGTTCTACTAAAATTTCACAATATGAAGGAATGAGTATAATAATGGATGATAACCCTACCTTTCACTTTTTGATTCTAGTTCTACTTTATCTAATATAGAGATGGGTATGAGTTTTTAAAACTACTAAACACATAAAGGGGAATACAATGACATTAAATTGATAACTTATAAATTACATTTATCTCATTATCTTATGAGTTTTTCAGATTTAATCTATGTTATAAATGATCTATTTCCTAACATATATTCTTATGGGAATTTGTTTTGTTTCCATACTAATGGTTTGTAATGAGCTTATGAATTTACCAAATCATATCCCAAGGGAATGTCAAAATAGGTGCACATTAAGGCCCATTGTTATGTACCAGATTACCCTGAGTTAGGCTTGGAACATCTTTTCAGAGTTGTTACTTATAGGTACATATGTGCTAGAACCATATCCAATTGTGATATCCATATAAGGATGTATTTTCCTAAAAAATCACTTAATATATACTAAAAAAAGGTATGTTTTCTTATACTTTGTGTTATCTCTAATTCATTCTCTATATTTCTCTAATCCTAAGGCTATCACTATAGTTTTCTAATCCTAATCCCAAAAATAACTAAACCTATCCTCCAATACCAACTATAAAAACCTATATCTTTATTACACATTAAATAATTTTTAATAACATAAAAGTACATATTATACAACCAAAAATATTGAGAGGTCATGTGTCTTTGGGAAATTAGGTACATTACATAACAACATAAAACATGAAAATCAACATCTTTATTGAAAAATTCCTTAACATGACTAAATTGTTCCACCAAACTTAACACTACATGGGATAACCTGAGGACATACATAAGAAAAGGGTAGGATATAAAGACCAGTAAGGTAATAAAAAAGGCATAAAATGAGGAATACAATAAATGTTAGATAATAAGAATATCAAAGGATCATTAAAGGATCATGAATAATAATGCATGATATATCATGATAATCATAACATGGTAAATGTGACAATAATGTAAAACATTAGATCATAAACATAGGTGAAGGATAAACACTCCAAAACATCATGGTGAACAAAAACCATAATGGAATCAGGTACACCCTTGTACCAACATGATGTATCATGATACTAAATATTACCCAATGAATTGGACCGCTATTAGAGCTCACCATTCATATTCATTTCATTCTCATGGTTAAGTGTACCACATAGATAATAAAACACGGATTCATTCAATATCATAATTTATTACAAGATCAATGAATTTGCATTAAATACATGTAATTAACAAATCAATAAGTATATGTGAATAAAAGTGAATACCCTTTATAGAGAAATGGGTATGGTATTAACTACACAATTATTTTGGTATAGAAAATCATGGTGCAATTTCGGCCGCACAACAACGTCATATAGAATTTGATGAAATGGGTTGATGAGAGTTAAAGGAATCTATAAAAATTTATACATGAAATGGATAGTAATGGGTACATGTAAAAAAATTCTTCAACAAAATTAATTATAAATATAAGGTGTAACATAATAAATAAACTTGAGGAAATAGGAGAAAGGAAAGAACCCTTACAAAATTTTGGCATGGTAACGGGTGTATATAAAAGTTTTTAGGAGGGTTAAATGAGAGTGAAAGGGACTCTCATCATTTATAAATAAAATTTTAAGTGAGGGAGATATTTAAGAACATATCTCAATGAATGAATAAATGAAATTAAGAGACAAAACATAAAAGGAGTGCTTGATAAAAGATGAGGGTAGAAAACCCCTTATAGAATTTCGGCATAGTAACAGGTGTAAATAAGGGTTAATAAGAGGAATAAGTGAGGGTTAAAGGGGATCAAATCATTTAAAATTAAATTTAAATTATGGGGGATATATAAGAATGCATCCCAACTTAACAAAATTAAAATTAAAATTCATATCATAAATGAAATTCTTGATCAAAAGAGGGGGGAGAGAATCCCTTACATGAATGTAAGACTCCAAAAGATTGGGAAGAAATTACTAAGAGATTGTTGTAACCTTGTAAGGACTCTAGGGATTAGGGTATAGTGTTTTTACATGACAAAAAAAGATTTAGTGAAGATAAATGGGATCATGTTTGGGTTTATATATGAAAAGAATGAGATTTATTTATTATTTTGGTTTTGGACACTACATAATAAAATATTCAAAACCACAAACCATCTTAAGATTTTTTCCCATGGTTTCTAAAAATGGGGAGTAGTTTAAATTATTTTACATTTACAAGTACCTAATATAATAAAATAATTCCCTTCCTTATGTGGAGATGAGTAACACTCTCAAATAAATTATTTTAATTTCTTAAAATATATTATAAGTCTGAGGATTCATTAATCATTTATAAAATTAATAAAAAAACAAAAAATTAAATTATTTTTAATGGAAAAAATATATATGTCTGATTATAGATTTTATAGTATTTATTACATCACTATTTGGCCATTATGATGTCATAAAACACACCGTATATTTACAAAATATTTAATTTTTACCAAAAAATTTGACTGCCACCGAAAATTATTAAAAATTAATCCTTAAAAAATTTTAACATCATAATTCTAAAAATAATATTTATTTTATCTAAATAATGTTCTAAATATGTTAATTATCACTTTGAAAATAATAACCTACATTTATTGAAAATGAAGGGTTTTTGAAAAATAACAGTTTTTTTGAAACCTACAATTAACATCATAAAAATTATATGATAATTTATATTTTATAAATATTATTCAATAATAATATTTCATTAAAATTTTATTTATTTAATAAATTCAATAATTAATTAATGGAATTTTAATATTAAACAAAATTACAATTTGTTCTTTAAAAATCATTTACAAAGTAATAATAATAAGATGAAAATATATTCAATATTCTATAAAAAATAATGCACATATTCCTATTTTTAAGGACTTGATAAATATCCCTTTAATACACCAGCATACATCCTAAGAGTAAGGGGCATGATGGTGTGATTTTCATGGTGTCATTTGGTGAACATGGTTTGGACCATGATCTCGATGAGCTTGAATTCTCTCATAAATAGTTTCACTCTGGCTGAAGTTATTGGATATTAGTTTGGGATTGGTCTATTAAAAATCCCAGAAATGCTATCTCCCTTAGAATTGCTGATAAATGGTTTTCATAGATTACGATCTTACTGGTTGGGGTTATCACTTCCTTTTTCTATGCCAAAAGGATTCGTTAAAACCCTATATTTATACTAGTCATGTGATCGTTATTCAACAGTTATATTATCAACAGTAAAGATACTTTAACAGTCACTTAAAATCCAATTGGATAAAAAAATAAGTGCATGTGTTTTATATAATCATTATACATTTAATTAAATAAAAAATATTTTCATTTAATTTATAATAGTTTGGTTCGTTACAGTGGGAAGGTCGTAATACCACATGCCTTCTTAAGGTATGGATCAATTTAATTTTTCCATGTTTTATTTTTTTATTCTAATTAATAAAGTTTTAAAGTGTTTAAAAAGATTTTTCTTGTTTTTGGAGGTGTTCCGAGGGTGAAGACTTAGAGTTTTTAGAATAGATATTTTATATTGGGTGTACGGTTCCTCAAGCAATGTGGAGTGATAGTAAAAATAATATGAACCCTGTAATAAACTACATACATAGAAATATGGTTCATGAATGGTTTACCTAATCATTTGAACCATCCATTTGAGGTATTTGTTCCCTTAGATAGTGTAAATATTACATTTTTCACAAGGTTTGGAAAACTATGATCTTTATCCAGTTCCTTTAAAAACCAAAATTCCCAAAAATACCCATTAATTTTAAAATCCTAAACCCCCTTTTATCCCTTCCTTCTTGTGATCATCCCCCTATCAGTGTGGTTTTATCCTCATTCTATTTTCTTGGTTATTTATCTATTTTTTATTGGAATAATCAAATATTGTTCATCCCTACAAAGAGCTTGAGGTAAGTCAAACAATCCATCTCTACTTTTTCCCTATTTCTTTCACTACCTAATAACCCCATGATAGTTTTGGATATTATGACCTACTTTATGGGATTCATTTTCTTTTATGATTTCTACTACTTGATATCTAATCATTGGATATTATTCATTGAGTAGGTTTCTAAGAACTTAATTATTGTTGTGTGTGGAATATACATTAAATTTTAGATTGTTTTCCAGGGAGTGTGGTGTGGGGTGGAACTAACCTACCATGAACATGAACTAAAATATAAATAATTTAAAGGTGGTCTTTGTTTAGTTAATGTGATTACTAAGAAAGGGTAAAAAATATGGGCGGTGATGTTATATAACACATAAATGAAGATTAATAAAATAATTGATATTTTTATTATTTCTTGGTGATGAGTTTCTACCCCAGAGTTTCCAGATAACAAATATTTCTTACAATGTGAGAGTTAGTTCCCATGAGTTTATAAAAGTCTATTCATATTTCCTGATGGATAGTGTTTTACCCTGAGTATCAGAAGATATGTTCTTTTTTCATGGAAGGGTGTGTGTTTACCAATGAGTTTCAGATGAATGTTTCTGGTTTTTTAGTGGGGTGCATGTATGCACCCAAGTTTCAGATGATATACCATGTTTAGATATATTCGACACTAGTTAAAGAAGGTATGATCGGTCTCATGTGTCACCTCAAAACTCATGGATCAATGGTGGTTTATATATTTTATCTTAAAATATTTAATATACACATCAATATGAATTATTTCTCATACTAGATATACTCTTAAAAATCATTGGTGGTGACCTACTAAGTCATGCTCACACCATTCTAAGGTCACCTCAAGTACTCAAGTAAAATTCATGGATACATGATAGAGTAAGGAAAAGTACCATATGAGTAGGTGCTGATCTATTTCTTAGCATATAGCATAAGATATAGGAATCATCTTGGACTCTGGTCCATTTTTTCAGTTTTCACCATTTTTCTTATTTTGATTATTTTGAGACCTTTTTGTATGTGATTAGCCAATGGGGGATATATTTGTTTATATAAAATCCATATAATTTTCAAATATCCCCTTTTGGTTATAACATTTAATTTTTATATTATTATTAGAACTTTTTTTAGTGTATGTTTCTTTTATTTATCTTTGTGTATGTGATTATTAAAATTTCCACTATTATTTCACAATGATATAAGGGTATAGTCTCCCCATAGTATAACTATATACCCTCATTTATTATTAATAGCTTCTAGAATATGGGAATTCACACTCGAGGTTTAGTATAACTATAACCTATTTACTATAGATTCAACCTAGGTGGGGTGTTATAGATTTATTATTTAATAATTTCATGTTCTTCTTACCACTATCATGATTATTTTTAAGTAATAATATTTTCCAAAACTTCTATAGAAGAAGTAATTTTTTTAGGTTCATGTAAATATTCATCTTGAGTAACATCAATGTTTCTAAAATTTCATTAAATTTAAAACACTTTATATTAAGATTGATTTTTATATCTTTTAGATATTTATCTTTATTTTTAGATTCTTTTCTCATCTTCTCAACTTGATCTTCATGAAAATTACACTTTTATTATAAGTAATTATCATATTCCTTTGTTATTTTAGATTTTATTTCCAAATGAACAACTTTTCCACAAATTAATTCATTTAATAATGAAATATTTTTTAATGATATTTTTAATATCAACTTTCTCGTCACTTACCTTTTGAAATGATTCTTTAACTAGGAAGAATCATTCTTTTTATAATAATAAATCATGTTCTATGGATTCAAAAAGTTTGATGAGTGAGATATATTTATGAAACATTTTAGGCAATTCTTTCTCCATATCATCATCTTCCAATCCCATATTTTTTTTCTCATCACATATTTCCTTGATAAAATCAATTATATAAGTGAAAAATTTCAAAATAATCCTTAACTTTAAATTAGGAATCAATAATTAATTAAATAAACACATAATATTTTCTTTATGGCCCTAATTGTTCCATAGGATGTTTTTAATAGATATGAAAAATAACATACCACTTTGATTACCTTTAACTAGTGGTGGATCTTCTTTCCCTTAACTTTCTTAAGAGATCATTCATAACTTCCTATCCTATTTCTTCTTCATATTTCTCAATGTTTTAGTAGAAAAAAATATATTAGTATTGATAGGAAGTACTTATTCCTCATCTAACGAAACTCACAAATTTCTTCAAATATACACTTCATTTAAATAGATAACTAAAATGAAATAAAAAATTATACAATTAGCGGAATGATAATGGCTTTAATACCACTTTTTATTCCCAATAGGATCATATAGTCGCACTTAGATGATGTGCATCAGTATAAGTAAGTTTTACCAAATTATTTTCTTCCATGAATTGTGCCTCGATTAGTATTTGAACCTATTCACCTATTATGATGAATGGATCTTGTATTTTCACCAAAAAAAATCACACCACATGAAATAAAAAAATTAATTAGAGCACAACACTTGGTATTTTTACAAGGTTCAATTATAATGTGGGTATTCACTCCTTATTTTATTCATCTCTTGTCTAAGACATGGATTTTACACAATTCTCAAAAATGATTACAAATGGTGTGGGAATGTATCATTCATAACCCAAGAGGCTATATAACAAAAATCCTATCATTATCTCTCAATAGTAAACCATCACCCAATATGTTTTTTTATACTATCTCCTACGAGTTTATAATGATCCTTCGTCAAATATTACCAAAAATATCTTTAGTAATCTCTAGGATGTCTTCATATCACAATTAAAGATCTTAATCCTCAATAATATGTCTTCTACTTCCAATGGATGAAAAACTTCAACTGCATGCATATTGTCCTAGTTCGCCCAAAATTTCAAAAAGATCAAAGTATGAATGGGAACATGAAAACATACATGTTATTCTTCCATAATTATTTCACATTTTGTAATGATATAATAATATTATGAATCTCAGAAATCTCATTAATAACTTCATTGTTTGGATGATAAAATAGTTCTAAAAATATTTTTTTCTTCCTAACCGCACTTCAAAAACCTCAAATACTTTATACTCAGATTTATAAACATCTAGAACTTCCACTTTTTCTTATACAACATAGATGATCTTCTAGAACATATAGGTCAAATTAATTTCATCTTATTTGAATCAATATATATTATAGAACTCGAAGTTAAAATTATATGTATCTCATAAATATCACACTCATCACTGTCTTTTTATGATGGAGATATCCAATTTTTATAATTGTCACTGAATATTGAAAATTTAATGAAATGTGGCAGCATGGACTCTAAGAATTACTCTCTTTGAATTTTTTACTTTATTAATTTTCAATCTTCCATTTTTAATGTCTTTTATAAATCTATCTTGTCCAAGACTTATTCAAATTTTATTATCAGTCAAAATTCATCATTACTTCTTTAAATCTCGATTTGAATCATGAATTAAAACTTGTGTGATTTATATCCTGAAATATGTCTCCACATCATCACATTTATTTTAGTAACTCAATGAATTTATCTTATGGATCATTAGGTTAACCTTATAAAATTTTTAGATCATTATTACATAGACTTTGGAATATTTAACTTAATATAACTTAACTCTTAGGATTCTGGTGTTATTCTTACTTATCTCTAATGCATCATTCTAACTCTGGATTGTGACATATCAGAAAATTTATACACAAATAATCTTTGAAACTTTAAATATTCTTAACATAAAAAATAATTAACTTCCTCATATTATGTTATCCAAAACATATAATAATATAAACTTAATAAAAACATCATCTTGAAAAACTGTCCAGATTTAACTCAAAGTAATTCTTCCACAACAATCGATTTTATAGATTTAGTCATTTGCATCAATGAATCTTCTAAAATTTATTTATTCTCTATATTTTATAATTTCACAACTATTCTAAATTGGATCTTAGATTTCTATATCATTTAAAACACACATCAACATTTTTTATTATACTTATTGTCTTCAACATCATCCTTCTAAATTTATACTTATTCTTCTACACTCACCTTCTAGTACATGATTATATAAGATCATCCTTAACATTTTTTGTAACAATTTACTCTGATATATTGTTCCTGACATTTATAGTTCTATACAAACACAACTTTTTTTAAATTATTTTGATTTATAACCTTTTAAACATCACATAAAAAATTAAATCATAGGTTAATCCTGTGTGAGAACTTTTCAATTATCATACTTATTTAAACTCAAAAAAGTCCTTCTCTTCAACAAATTCCAGAAATCATCTTTTGGAATAATATTTTTCAACACTTTATTTTACAACTTTTTTAATTTAACATATACTCAACATCATCACTTGACATGCATTCTCATTAATTAGTATTTTAGGACTTCCACTTATGGATACACAATACTTTACATATTCAACTCATATTATGATAGTGTATACCTTCTAATTACTTAATGTTTTAAAACTTATATATAAATTCATATATTATCTTCCAGATACACTTCAGGTTAGTATCCACAACTCATCAAGAATAAAATATAATTTCTTTTTATTGATCTTCTATGTGTACCTCTTCTAGAAATAGTGATCTTAGATATTAGTTTCAAATATTCCAAAATCCATAGTAATTATTTCATAAGTATATCTTCCATAAGTGTAAATTTCATATTTATATTTCATATTCACTTTTCCTCCAACATAACTCTTTCAACATCGTCCAATTGTAGTTCAACTTTCAACCCTAGTTTTCATTATTTATGAAAACAAGTATGGATTCTCACAGTCATCATTAATAACATATAGAAGAGAATTTTTTCATTAACAACCATTACTTTATATTGATTAAATAAATTATATCACAAAAACCATCAAATATTTAATCTTCTTTTGAATTAGGTTGAAAATCATCTAGAATCACAATCTCAACCAGGGATTGGTCATACTATCCCAAATCTAGACTTTTCTTTTTTCCATAATGAGATCTTCGAAATATTAGTCTTATGAACCTTTGTAAACTCTATATTTATCTTAAATCTTCCCTTTTATTTACTTACTGAATTTATTAAATATTGAAAAAAATAAAAAAAACTCATCATTATAATCCATTGGGTTATTTATCCTTATAGGTTAATAAGAATTATTATGTTTATATAATAGTCTAGGAATTTGTTTCCATTAGGAATATATTTCACGAGGATTGATCTCAAAGTCATGTTTGATGATGATGATTTTATTTATCTATAATATAAGATATTAATAGAAGAGTATCATGTTTTATATTTATTTAATAAGTAATTTTATTCAATGTTATACCATTATAATAATGACCCATTTTTATTACATTATATCTGTTAGTGGGAAAAGATCCTTATTTCATAAAGTAATGAGTCAATTTTAGCATTCCTCTCACCACATAGATATATTGGTAATCCATTATTCCAATTATATCTTATAAGAATATTTGATAGATTTGAAGTTAACTCCTTATCCTAATCCATAATATGGATTCAGTCAATATTATTTATTTAGTATCCTAAATTTTAGGGTTCCCAATCTAAGTGTAACCTAATGTTTATAGCGTTATTTCGCAACATAACTTTTATGGTTATCCATCTCCACCATGAATTAAAAAATATAATCCATGGGAACTTTACATTGGAAAAAAATATACTCTGTTGAATGATTGAGGTCTTTACATGTGTATTCTTTAAAAAGAATCTAACACTTAATAATTTATACGGCATGTATTAATAGTGATAATTATTTAGTTTTGAATAACTATTACATTTAGAAAACCAATATGTTTAAAACATATTGATTTGTAACTCTTCACAAAACCCACAAAATGTGTTTCTAAACCAAATTAAAGGCATGTACACACATATCCAAATGAATACCATGTATAAGGTATATGAATCCCTTTCCTAGAAAGGATTAAAATTATATCAAACTAAATATCTTCTTAAGGTAAGGCATGGTGGGGTAGGTATCTGACCTCAAATTTTTTAGAGAGAGAATAGGATCCCATGCCAACAAGTATTCTGGTCCTAAGTCCCACTACCCATGTTTTAGTACTCAAGATAAATTTTAATTTCATATAAATTTAAACACCATATATATATATAAAATTTAATTAACTTCTTAATTTTAGCTCATAAAAAAAGTCAAGGTAGAAGAAAACTCAATCAATTATTATACATAGCATGTAACTCCTTAAATTCATGCATAAAAATTTATAAAAGCACTTTATCATTTTAAACTAAATCATACATACATTAATAATACAACCAATTTATACATATGAATAAAGCACGGAATAAACTAAATAAATAAACATTTCATAAATTTTATCATGATATTAACATTTTTGAACAAATCGCAAATCAATAAATTAAAAACACTTTATAATTTAGCCATGAATTATGGACATTATATTATTAAATAAATATAAGAACTTTATATTTATTTCCAACATAAAATCCGTTATATTATACATTATTTGAAAATTCTAAATTTATATTATTAAATTAAAATATATAGATTTTATATTTAATATGAACAATTTATACATTATGTAAATAATTTACATAATCAAAATAGCACATATTTAATATTATTTTAACCTCGATCATATGAATTATCACAACTCCTTTTGATATGGTTCAAATATTTTCTCAAATAAACCCTTTAATTATAAAATTTTAAATTAATAATTGTAAACAACTATTAATTAATTATAAAATTCTATATATTATTCCTTATTTGGAAATTTATAAAACTTTTATAAATTACCTCATATATTCTATATAAAAATTTTATATTTAAATTATAATTCATTCTATATAAATAAAAATATGATTAAATTAAAACAATTATAGATATTTGTTTTTAAATATCTTATAGAAATTTAATAATAAATTATAAATATTTTATATTTGATTAATGTATAAACAATTTATAAGTTAAAAAAATACCCCAAAATATCATTTCCCATAATTTTTAAACATTTTATAAGTTATAAAATTCCATTCATAATTGAAAAATAAAAAAAATCAAAAATTTTCCAATGTATCATAGTTTATGATATAATCTATGTCATATTCCACAATAGTGAATAACTTATATCGCATTTTACAATTAATATTCAATGAAAGATGATCTATTATCAAGAAACGATCAATTATATTCTACAGTATACATTATATTTTGTTATCTATGATTCAATAAAAATTGATATAGCACATTATGATAGGGGGATGTAGTGTCATATGATATAATTATTCTGTATCTAAGAATCATCATTTGAGATATACGTTATATCATATAAGAAATATTATGATCTATTTTAAAACCATGTGAATAATTCAATGTGTTTTCTTGAATTGTTATTCCCCATATCACACATTACAATAAAGTAAAAACAATGGATTTATACTTGATTTAACATTGGGATATCATATGTCATAGGACATGGTATAATCACAAATTATGATACCTCATATTTTAATACAACCAAAAAAATCTATATCGAATTTAATGATATGACTTGTGATATCCATTGTTTCATAATAATAAATATAATATTAGGAATCAAGCCTCATGGAATGATTTTTTTTTTCAACTGGTGGGTTTATTATAATCAAATAAAAATTGGAAAAAGGCTCCAAGAAATCCTAAACCAACGTTGTCCATGCTATAAAAACATAACCATGTATGAAAATGATGATGCACATGTGTAACCTACACAAGTGTTGGGTGAATCTTCAGTCTTAAACTATATGTTTGATGAAGATCACTAAGAAGTGGTCAAATGAATCATTCCTCTTAAGTATAGAACTAGGTTAATGAATCACCCAATGCTTGGGTGGAATCCTCCCCATTTCTTTGATATGCCAGTACCTCTTAAAGAAATAGAATATGAAGAAAAGATCTTTGGTTAGAAGAATTGATTGGAACCACACATGTTTAGAAAAAACCCATTCTCATGGATTAACCTTCTTTATAAAGGCTTCGAGGATGCTTCATAAGCCTTATAGTCATTTAATTGAACATTATAATACCTTCAGTTGTAACCCATCAGTCAGTCATCCATTTAACACTTAAATGAATTTAATTGTTCATACAATTTATATATTAATGAAACCCTTACATAGAAGCGACACAATCATTAACAATTAATGTTTAGGTTCCATAATTAATCATCAAATCAGATTCATACATATCAATTCATTATAACATCAATATATCATATGATATGATATATTAATGGTAGTAGTGATACAATATTATATATCATATCCAATGATATACACTAAATTCATACAATATATGTTTTATATCATGGATGCCATAAAATATAAATTCCCTATACTGTATATTGTGACATAGACCAAAAACATCATATATTTATTTTTCTTTAGGGAATATATGAATAATAAATAAGTGATATATCCTCCTCCTTTTATTCTTTCTAAAATTTACACCTTAAATATGTATGTATTATGGGGATACTTACATCATGGTTGATGATAACTATGTATCGTAATCCTCATTAGTGAAATGATAAGTAACATTGAATTGTCACTACCTAAAATATCATTGTTCATTCAATAGTTTTCATATCATGGTCTATGATCTCCTTTTTTATTCCATAAAACCAATATTAAAACTCTTAGAACTGACTTAATTCCATTCTCACCCATCGATCAATCTTTCCCTTTAACTAAATTAAATTAAATAAATAATATTACTGAGATTAAAATATGGTTAAATGTATAATTAAACTTATTTATAAATTATTTACATGGTTAAAATAATAAGAATGAAATTTAAAATTTATTTTATAAAATAAAATTTAAATGTTAAAACATATTATACAAAAGAAACTCAATGTGTTCAAGTGTGAAAGTTGTGTCCAAAAATGATAAAAAATAATTATTTCTAAAAATGATTTCAATATTAAAGATCATTATCATAATACATAGGTAAAATTAAAAATAATTAAATAAATACAATACAAGATATTCTTTCATTAAATTATACAAAATTAATCTAAATGTGATGGAAAAAATTAGTTTAATGTTCACTAATATAGAATCTTGGAAAATACATCATTCCTAGGAGAGTAAGGTAAATATTAATCATCAAACAACATATGAATGGTAAAAAGACATATAAGTACCCAAACAATAGGGAGAACCATAATATTATATGTATATAGAAAAAGGTATTAAAATCAAAAATTAATATTACAAAAGAGTAATTCTATATAAAGTTAGCGGACATATAGGAAAAATATTTATAAATTTTTAATTAAAAGAAATTATTTGTATAATACTATAAAGAAAAATATATATCTAAATAAATAAATCAAAATGAAATGATATATAATAAAAATTATGTATTTGTAATATAAAATAATTTTGATAAGAAATAAAAAATAGAAACCCCAAAAGGTAAGAGAGATAGAGAGAGTTCCCTAACAAACATCATAAGGGATGATATAATAATAAATAATATTAGTAAAGAAAAGATTAATATGAAAAAAATGAGGGAAATAAAGTATTTAAAACATCAAGGATTTAGATATAAGATTCAAAATAGAATATAAATTATAGTGAAATGGTACATGATAATAAAATAAATTTAGAAAATAACATCTTACCTCGAGCATAGAATTTCTTAGGATACTACTCTAAACTTATGAATAACTAAATCTAATTCATTAAATAATTATTAAAGAACCATTTTCATGATTAGTTTTATTATTATTTAATTATATTCATTTATTGGTTTCATATTGTTCATGGTAATTAGTAAAATATGTTCATTTCATGTTTCTGACATTAAATTGGTATGACTGTATCAATCATAGTTTTATTTCCAATGATTCTATAAATTATACAATTTTCAAGGTAAGAACTTCATATCATTCCAAAATTTTATTATTTTCTTAATAGGTAGGATTAAAACTTATAAAATAATTAATTTCTTAGTGTGTTCAATTTTTTGGTTGTTTTTATGGATCAAGAGGTGACACGGAAACCCTAAATGAAGTGAGTTTGGTTGGGCCTGATGGTCGATTGTGGGGGGGTTGAAATCTTGCTCAATCATTAACATCATGTCATTGTCATTCTTAATGGAAACTCCCAATGGATCCCTCATCCATAACTGGGTATAGACATGCTTTCTAAAGGCTGGAATTTGATTGGTGTTTCAGACCCAACGATACTTAGGGACATACATTGGTAAAGATTATGGGAAGTCACCATTTTAAGGGAATTATTTCCTACTCTAGGACTCTCCTAGAGATTTAAGATATGTTTTCAAATCCATCCCTAATCTGAATACAAGACTAATTACCCTAAAAATTATTATAGGTTAATTATCCTTATATGAAAAAATGGAATATCATTGATGGAAAATTGAAAGGGGGTGTCGTTAGTGAATCTATCTGTATATATTAGAGGTTCTTAATCTATTTACCTAATGATGTATAGCTTCTTTATATGATGAATATGTATAACCAAATGATTTGAATTATGCTACCACATAGGGGGCAGTTTAATATTACCTAAAATGGATTGAGGCACTATGAGGCATGCTACGTATATTGGTTATTTCAAGAATCAAAACCCACGTTGTTCATTAAATTGACACAGTTTAACATCATGTAGATATGACATATATGTAGTCACGGTGGTAACGAATGCTTGAGCTTGAGTTTCTAGGATACATCCTACGTATCCTATCTATATAAGTAATCATAGTTATAATATTTTAGTTGGTTTTTCAATATAATGAGGGATTAGGTAAAAGATAATCCAATGGTAATAATTAAGTCTCGATGATTGAAATTTTAGAGACATGGGGCTTACATAAAAATTGATTTTTATTTGAACTCAGGTATTAGGAAAGTGTCTTATGTATTTTGGATATTATAGGAGTCAGATTACTAATAGTTCAATTGACTGGGACTTACACTATGAGGTTTTCCTTATGACCGGGGTTTACACACTGATATTTCCCTAATATATGTATAGTTTTAGGGAGAAGGTGATATTTTTATTGCAACTACCTAATCCCATGTGATATTTGATCATTTTGAGAAACATTTTGTGGTAAATAATCAATGTCATTTCTTGACGATGTGGGTCTTATGATTGGGTAATTCCCTTCAAATGTTTGATATGGAGTTTGGGCACTGAGGAGGTTTCCTATGTATCTTGGTTATTATAGGAATCGGTGTTCTAATATTTCATTTGATCGAGACTTACACTCTAATTCTGCCCTTATATTAAGATCTTGAACACTGAGTATTCACAAAGTTATAAAATCCTGTGATTCCCATGTTACCTAGACTATTTTTTTCTTACATGCATTGATTGTCTACTTGACATGCCTTCATTGCTTGCTTGATATATTAGAGTGTGTTTTACAGACATGTCAAAAGACAATTTTCTAATCCATTTGAATAATATTAGGGATGTCACATATATTTCATGGAATGTATCAGGGTTTTCATATGATTAAAGATGACTCATCCAGAGTACATCACAAGGCCCAGATGTTTTGTCTTGGAATTCATCACATACACTCGGTTGGCTTGTCTAGAGGGTGTCGTATGATCCAGCTAACATGCATTGTTGTTGTCATGATATATGAATGAAACACATGGAGGGTGTCTCAAGAGTCAATAAGACATGTCTTGTAGGGTGTTATATGTCTCGGTTGACATGTTTGGAGGGTATCGTTATACCTGGACCACATGCATGGAGGATAGCGCGAGTCTCAACTAACCTTCCAGATACTACCATGAGACTTTAGCTGACATGACCAACTACCGTTATATGAGTCATGCGACATGTCTGAAGGACATTGAAAGGTTTTGGAAACATACCTGGAAGGATTTTCAAGACTAAGGTGGAATGCCTTGGGGGGACTGTGTTACTTTCTCTAGTATATCCAAAGGACTTCATGTGACCCAAATAACATGTCGAAGGAGTGTCATGAGATCTAGGCGACATGTCCAGATGCTCTTGCATGTCTTGGATAGTTAACACAAAGTTCATGAGGGTTAGCGAACATGTTTTTGGTTTAAATATTATACCTTTAGTATTTTTTCTAGCACTTATATTGTGAATGCCTTATATTTTTTTATCATTAGTTTATTTTAAGTCATGTTTGATCTAGAAAACATGTAGGATATTCCTCATGTGTCCTACCAGAAGTGGTTTGCAAGATATAAAATGATCTCAATAAGTTATTTATGCATGTTTCATGATCATTCCATATTTTATTAGGTATATTAGTTGATGGGATACCTTTTGGTCATTAGATCAGCCACTTCGAGAAATCTGCTCTGGGGTTTGGGTGTGCCGATGTGCCTAGATGTGAAAAATCCAACCTTTTTATAGAGAATCATGGTCGTATGGTAGAGGTTCCTTTTTCATGTGAGGTGGGGAATTTATGTTCCTCACGAACCTAGTTTTTCTCTAGTTTTCATGGAAAATCTGGTGTGATTCCAGGATAGAGTTAGAAAAGGGATTCAGTGCCACATGTCTTCATGAGTCACTACTGTGTATCATTTCAAGGGAGTTTCCTAATTTTCAGCGATTACGATTACCTCCATTAAATTCCTCCTTTATTGGATTATTTATAATTAATCAGGAATTTTTTAAGTGTGCAGACATATCGAAGGACTACCATATTATTCAACATACATGTATAAGGAC
This sequence comes from Viscum album, assembly GCA_963277665.1. Classification (NCBI taxonomy): domain Eukaryota; kingdom Viridiplantae; phylum Streptophyta; class Magnoliopsida; order Santalales; family Viscaceae; genus Viscum; species Viscum album. The sequence continues at coordinate 15,075,433 of OY728119.1, forward strand.
TTTTGTGAGATCTGGGCACCCATTGAAAGGCATTCACATTATCTCGAGTGACTTTTATAGGAATTATATGAGACAATTATAGTTTTTCAAGTGGCCTTCATTGGATTAGACAACTTTTCAAGGAGCCTTCATGGGATAAAGACAGTTTCTTAAGGATTCTCGCAGGACCGTGTTGTCGGCTTCCTTAGTATGTCGCAAGTGTTTTACCACTATGAGAGGCTTCCACCTCCTTCATCTTTAATTCCCATTATTTTATTTTACAAAGGTAGAGGGTCATGTTAGATTCCATGAGTAATTTCGAAAAAAATTATCTATCTCTTTTTGATGTTTTATAGGACCAGCAAAGGTCCTATGGGAATTCACAAACATTTCATTGAAAAATCCTTCCATTTTTACATAGGTAGACAAAGGGGGAGTTTTAGGTCACTTGGACAAGCTCTAGGATCTTCATGTGATGAGGGTGACACATTTATGGGATTTTGCGAGAAAAGACAGTTATGTTGTTGGAGTCTCCCAGTGTCTTTCGGACCACAAAGGGTGCTTCACTTGTCTTTTATAACTACAAGGGCCTTTTTCCTCCTCCCTTTTTATTTCATTTGTTTTATTATACAAAGGCTCTAGGGTCTTATGATTTTATTTGGATGTTTTCAAGGAAAATTACCCTTATCTTCAGTAATATGTTGCATGATCTTTATAACTGTGAAAGGTCTCCACCTTTTGGACCTTACCTTCCTATTTTAAAAGGATTTTTGTGTTTTTCACCCACTAATTATTTGTTAGGGTTTCATATGATCAATATGGGATCTTGCAATGGTACATGTTCCTTGTCCTTTTCAATCACTCTACTTGTTTATGGCACATCTCATTATTAGTGTTGGATCTATCAATGATGTGTCGACATTATCAGCGACAATCACTTCACTCGCCTTTTAGACACCTCATGTTCATTGATGGATCTCGTAATGGAGTATGGTCATTATCAAAGACATTAACTTTGATAACCTTTAATATGTCACGTGTTCATGGTTGTATAATTTCGTAGCATGAACAAGTGTGTTTTTATGTCAAGACAACATGTTAAAAGGTTCATATAAAATGTTTCAAGATTCCACATGAATGTCGCATAACCCATGCCACATGAATGTGTTGTGTGACTGAAGGTTTGCATCAGGGTGTCACATGATATCCAAATCCTCATGTGATTGATTAAAAGAGTCAATGCGATGGGGTATCACAAATATTTTATTCAAATGTACATGAAATATTTACTTTCTTCACATGGAAGTATCAAGAATGACATGGATCTTCAGATTCACACATGAATATTAGATGTGTGTGGTGTGGACCTTAATTAAATCAACATGGGGCATTGAGTCCTGAATGTTATTTCATTCTTAGATTTTGTTGAAAATCAAAAAAATTCTTTAGGATTTGATCATATCCAAACTTCGAGTTACAATCCAAAATTATTCACATAACAGGGTATGCAGTAATTTAATCTCTTTTTAGGCGGGGGGGACCATGATATGTGTTTGGTTATGTGTTCTCATGATGGAGTATGTACACACAGTGAATTAGATCTATTAATGATAGGGTATGTGGTGTAACATCCTTTCAAAAGATAGGTTACATTGTTCAATCCTTTCTTATGATAGGCTATGCAGTGGATGTAGTGTTTCCCATGATGGGTTACGTGATGCCAAACATTTAGTGTGATGGTTTATGTGATGCTACTACCTTTCACAAGATGGTTTATTTAATTCTTCATCTCTCCACATGAATTATTATGTAAAGGAGGATCGTGGTATCTCACTACTTCATGTGAATGATTGTGCAAATGAATTCTTATATAATCCACTTTGACTAACCATTATACAGGATATTGATGCTCTGTTTTGAGAGAAAAATTAAGGCTCTCCCTCACAAATTGGTAGTTTCCTTTTTTGATGTGTGATCTCCCTATATTAATAGGTAATAAATTGAACTATATCTACTCACCCGAGAAAGGTGGTATTCCCTATAAATGTTCTCAACCATCCATTACACTAACATACCCATCCTGATATCTGAAAATAATGTTTCATTAAGGTATATCTTCAAACAACTGATCATTTTTATATTCTTCATGTAACATGCATTTGTATTTTAATAGTCATGTAACCTCATAAAGGCTTTTAATAGTCTCATGATCCACATATGGTGTTTCACTACAGACCTTTATCACATTACAGGTTATATCTAAAACCTAATATTTTCACAACTTCTCTTCCTTATTTATTATATATCAACATGGTGGTAACCTCACACAACACCTTCAATTCATGCCCTATTTTTGATAATTGGGTTTCTTAGATTCATGTTTTTGAAATGGAAATGAGACTTCATGTGAACCGATATCATGACCTCCCTTTCATCCATGAATAGAGCATGAGGAAGCATATACCACACCAGGAGCATCATGAATACATTGTAAAGATTCTATAGTCATTATTCTTTCTTCATATTTTGTAGTCTCCACACAAATGGGAAGTACAACCTAAGAGTTTCTGGTAATATTCATCACATTATAATAATATCCATGGACCATCATTATGGGATCATGTGTCTTTATGGAGGGTTCATGATTACAAAGTTTCTCTCTCAGACGATGAGGTTGAAGTGGAAGACAATCCTACTGCGTAGTATCCTCCTCCTTGGATGTGGATAATATTGGTGTGTATGTGATATTTTCATTCCCTAATTCTTCATAGTAGTTGACTTCATGGCCTACTTTCATCAATGTACATGGATTGTGGAAGTGTATACTACAACATGAGATTCATCCTTGCACTGTGGAGCATCTGCATGTAGGCATGGTGCATCTCCAATCCATATGTTATAGGCTCGCACAAGATCAATCCATCAAGGATTATCATCAAGGATGATATGCATCTAATTATAATCCTTTCTATGAACCATTTTTGTGTCACCACATGTTCACCTGGATGCTCCATGTGAACCAAGAATTGTAATACATTCCATTTCATGTGCTAATATGAGTTCATGGTTCCACTAGTCTTCGCTTGATAAATTCATATTATTATATTTATTTGATGGAATAACATGAATGTAGTGTTCATATGAAAAAGTTTTCATATCAAAATGTATCGTATGACAGTCTTTGTGAGATAAAGGTCGTGCACTCGACGATTTGCTGGTATGCACAATTAACCCTAGGAGAAACAGGTGTGCACTCGAGGATCCACTGGTGAGAAATATCGATCCCAAGCACAACATGCAGGGTGGGACTTTGGTATCATGAGGTTAAATAATACGATGTTTGATGTCATTTATTCATCATGTGATATGCATATGTGCATCCTTCCATAAAAATGTGTGTGATATGTAAATATGAGCATCAACAAATTCCCCCCCCCTTATAATTTGATTCATTCAGAATGAAAAGAAACTTATTCTAAGTTAAATATGAAACACTTTACCATATATCTAAATGATGATGGATTCCTCATTTAGTATTCAATCATTGAATGGATCTACTAAACTTTATATGTTGTCGTTCATTTTTTGTACATTCATGGTGTGCATGATATTTCGTCGATATTATATTTCATGACAATGATACCCATCATTTTCTTAATATCATATAAAAACAAATTCTTGGGATTTGATGTTGAAATTATAATATATCCCCCTTAAGATATGCTCGTGAATACCCACCAAAATGAGATTATTTATCGATAATCTGTTCCAGCTATTTCTAGATTACCTAATTTTTAAAAGGATTGCTTGGGTAGGATACATGTCCCAGAGGAAGAGTTTTATTCTTCTCCAAAATATAATAGGATTTTCTATAGTCTATTGATTGTGATAGTGCCATTTATTGGAAGTTACAATCTTTTTCAGTCTAAATAACTTCTATGTTTTAGTTTATTTTCTTTCACATTGGACCTAATATATCATTAGTTTATGTTCTTTTAGCTCATACCTTGATGTATTCTAATTTATCATATTTTAGCTTGGAACATGATGTACTATAGCTTAGGGTCTTTAATCTCAGACCTGGTGTACTATAGTTTAACATATTTTAGATATGAACTAATATTTCTTTAGTTTATGGTCTTTTATCTCGTACCAGGTATTTCTTTAGTTTATGGTATTTTATCTCAAACCAAATATTTCTTTAGTTTACAATATTTTAGTGTGGATATGATATTACTTTAGTTTGTAGTCTTTTAGCTCGGACCGGATATAACTTTAGTTTATGGTATTTCAGCTCAGACCTGATATTGCTTTAGTCTATAGTCTTTTTGAGTATACCAGATATTTCTTTAGTATATGGTATTTTAGCTCAAAAAAGATATTGATTTAGTTTATGGTATTTTTTCTCAGAACTGATATTTATTTAGTTTATATTATATTATATTTGACATGATATTTATTTATTTTATGGTCTTTTATCTTAGATGCATCATTGCTCTAGTTTTATGTTCTTTTAGATCAGACCTTTATGTACTGTAGTTTAGGGTATTTTAGCTCAGACATGATATTTATGGACATGGAATATGGTGCAGACATATTGTGGATGACCTAAAACACAATGATGTGCTACGATTTACTATGGTGTTTCTAGGGCTCACGAGGATTTGATTTTTTTTTCATTCAAGGAGGATATGCCTTTAGTTGGGGGGGGGGGTTAAATCACTTAAACATCAATAGTATGGCCAAGAAAATATATTCTATACTACTTTATAAGGTTCATTGAAGATTTATGGAAGTAATATCAAATGAGGGTGAAATACTAGGGATGGTAGGTCCACCTGTATAGTTGGAGTGTGGCTGATGTAAGTCATAACCCAAAAGCTTGAGTGTGTGAATATGGAATGGAGAAGAAATATTAGGTATGTATCATAATATTATGATATATTAGGTTCCTTTTTTGTGTCACTGGGGATCAAAAAGAATATAAATCCCTTTATATTGGTCTAATATTTCATCTGTTGTTGGGTCTCAAGCCCTTCTGTGTTAATAGCACAACTGAAATTAGATATCTCCTTTCTTTTCCAAGAGACATGAAAGAGTTATGAGGACTCAAGAATCTGGAAAATGAAGTTTGGTATGGAAATAAGGCTATCCCAGAAGGGTTATGAAACCCTAGGGTAGTTTAGCTCCTAATTATGAAGCTCTACCCCTACACCCTGTGGTTTCGAATGACGAGTTGCGGGGAATAAAAAGGTTCAATAATGGAGTGTCACATCCCTGCTTTGATAAAGGGTATAAAATTGGGTGAAATAATGTCGAGGATATTGAATCCACTTGAATAGTCTAGTTATTGTAATTGTAAATCATGTACGATTAATATCTGAGTTAAATAGAGAGAAAAAAACCAATGGGTACTGGTCAATAGAGCCTCTATTATTCCATGATTTCTGGATGATTACTCTTGGATTTAAGGAGGGGCGTTCCTGGGATCTAATGGTCCATTCGGAAGAGCGAGTCCCTGTTACCAGTTTGTTATGGGGAGGTTACGTTAGCTCATAAATCAAAGTCATGAAGGTGGTTTATGAAATATGTATTATTCAAGAAGGTTTCAAGCACCCTAAATATTGTGTCACTGCCTAGAGAACATATTCTCATGGCGAGGATATGTTACAAACCATTACACTAATTTTTACCTAAACTGGAGGGTCTTGTGAGTATAAATCAGCTTTTATTAGGGCTATAATATATTCTGTGTGATATTTATTCCTTGTTTACTTGTTCCTTAATTTTTTCCTAAACTTTTTAGATGAAGATTTTTTCGATCAGAGACTTAACGTTTGATCATACCTCCCTTTTCGGGTTTTCAACCTTAAAATTTTTTGTGTCTCTTTCACTAGAAGTTTAAGATCCTGCGATTTGGACCATCATAGGCTAGAGATAAAGGTTGTATAGTTTTGACCAAAGTGTGGACAGTTTAAATCCTTGACACACATGGAATTGATATAGGGGAGTTACATAAGAACCCAATTAGGATACCAAGGGTCAAGAGAACTCCAACATCCTTCTAAATGGGAGATGGAAATGTTGTAAATCCTTGCTTGAAGTTCTCAGGTCATGAGTAATGATATGGGAAAATCATACTAGGGATGAACCAAAAAAGACTTAGGTGTTGGGTTCAGATGTGGTGGTTTCATGCTCATAATTTATATAAATCCATTTATATTGGTCCATTTATAGAAATACATTTAAATGGGAATGTTATTCACTACACAATGACATTGGCTTAGAAAATCGGTGCAATTTCAGCAGTGTAACGACATGATGTAAGAATTCATAAAAATGGATGATGAGAGAGAAAGGTGTGTCTCATCATATTTACACAAAATTGACAGTAAGGGGTTCATATAGATACATTTAATAACATAATTAATGGAATTTAGATTCATAATACAACATAATTTCTTGAATGTAAATGAGGACATGGAAATTCCTTACGGAATTTCAGCATAGTAACAGGTGTACATGGAAGATATTAATGATATAGAAAGGGATATAACATCATTAAAAATGAATAGGGAAGTATGGGGGAGGTGAAAAACCATACCCCAATATTTATAATTGAAAATAAAGTGGAATAACAATATTAAGAAACTTGGATAAAATGAGAATGGAAATAATCCCTTACTTGGAAGTGTGATCCCAAAGGCTTGGGAGGGGCTTGAGAGAGGCTTCCTGAGATCTTGGGGGGCCTTGTAAGGATTATAGAGAGAGGATGGAAGAATTTTTATGAACTCCAAAATCTTTTAGTGAGGAGGAAGTGGGATCTTGGTTGGGTTTATATAATAAAGGAGGGGGAATTCTTTATTATTTAGGTTAGGGACACCACATAGTAAACTAATCAAAGACACAAACCATTGTATGGTTTTTTCCCATGGTTTTTTCCAAAGGGGAGTAGAAAAAATTAGTATATAAGTCCAATTGCCGACATTCTTAAAATAATATGGTTTATTATGTGGACGTGAGTCACACTCTCAAGGAAATCAATTTAAAAGCTAAAATAATTTATAAGTCTTGGAGGGTCCACTAAATCTTTGTAAAACAAATCAAACAAACCCAAAATCACATTATTTTAATGGTAAAACATATATTGTCTGAATATAATGTTTATAGTATTTAATTACATCACTATTGAGACTTTATGATGTCATAAAACACATTATATATTTAAATGATATTTAATTTTTAACCAAAAAATCAACTTTCTCAGAAAATTATGACAAAATCACTATTGGATAATTTCTATATCATGATTCCAAAAATAACGTTCATTTTAGCAGAAAATTTTCTAAATATGTGAATTTTTACTTTTAAAATAAAAACCATCATTTGTCGAAAATTCATGGATTTTGAAAAAAACAACTTTCAAACCTTAATAAATATTACAATTTTATTCCTAAAAATTACATGATCATTTATAATTAATAAAAATTAATTTAATATTTTTTTATTAAAATATTATTTAATTCAAAAATTCATTAATTTATCAAAATATATTCTTTAGTTGAATATAAACTAAAAATACTATTTTTGCTTTAAAAACTATTTAAAACGTAAAAATAATAAAATGAATGTATATTATTTATTATATACAAAACTAATGCACATAATCATAGTGCTAAGGTCTTTTTATATAACCCCTTATAACACCAATATAAGACCTAAAGGTATGGTTAGATATTGTGACAGACTCTTGGGGTAAATCGGATAATCTCGCTTGGGTGGTAATCTCGATCAACTTCCACTTCTCTCATAAGAGATTCTGTTCGAGCTTAACACATTGAATCTAGGCTTCGGCTTGGTCAGGAGTGAATCCCAATGATGCCACCTCCATTCCGAGCTCTGAAAAATGGGCTCTTTATGGGGAAAGTATATTGGATGAGGCCATCGCTTCGTTTGTTTGATTAAATTGGACTTGTTAAAGTCCTATATTTATACTAATCATGTGATCACTATTCAACGATTATATTAGAAATGGTCACAATTATTAATTGTATTTTAAAAATACAAAAACATAAAACAAAAGAAGCTTATATTTTATATAAACATTTTATATAATAATACATTTAATCAGATCAAGTTGAATTTTCATTAATTAACATTTGGGTCATTACAATCTTCCCCCATTAAGAAATTTCTCCCTCAAAATTTCCTTTTCCCACACTAAAACAGATTAGTTTGGGTAACATTGCTTCATCACTTCCTATGATTCCCACATTACTTCTTCAAATGTTTGGTTTCACCACAACACCTTGACGAGGGGTATTGTCTTACTTCATAGAAATTTTTCTCTATGATCTAATATATTCACTAGTTGCTCCGCATAAAAATATCATCTTCTAACTGTACTACCTCTGAAGAGAGTACATGTGAAGGGTCTGGTATGTATTTCCTTAAGAAGTATACATGAAATACATCATATACATTGGCCATAGTAGGTTGAAGTGCTAGTCGATAGGCCACAACCCTGACACGATCAAGAATCCCAAAGGGGATGATATACATAAGACATAACTTCCCTTTCTTTACAATCCTCATTACCTTATTCCATAGAGGTATGTGTAGAAATACCATTCACCCAGCATTGAATTCAAGGTCTTGTCAATGGTTTTCTGCATAACTCTTATGTCGACTTTGGGCTTAATTGATATTCTGTTGAATGGTTTTCAACTTCTCCACCATTTCTTTGAACATTTTAGGTCCTAGAATCTCATTCTCACTGACTTCATCCCAACACATCAATGTTCGACACCTTTTCCCATAAAGGGATTCTTATGGTGCCCTTCGGATGCTCTAGTGGAAACTGTTATTGTAGGGGAATTCAACCAGTGGAAGATATTGGTCCCATCCTCCTTTTAAGTTCACAGAACATGTTCTTAACATATCTTTTAGTGTCTGAATAGTTTTCTAAAATTGGCCATTAGTTTGAGGATGATAGGACATATAGCATTCCGCCTTTTTATCACATAAACTTCAATTACATTTTACAAAACCGGGGATCTTTAAGGTTTAGTGTCTTGGAAACCAGGAACATAATAAATGAAAGAAAAAAAAACATTCTTCTTAAACACTTTAAAGGCTTCTCCTCAAGTTCATCCTAGGTTCATTACTGCATCTCATAACCTGGGAACACACATCAAAATAAAGGGTGAGCAGAAGGCCCAGTAAGGGAAACAAGAGGAACATTTTACATGTGAGCTTGATATACTTCAATAATGACATGAAAAGAACTTTAAGGGATGAGAAAGAAATCATGAGGCATTTCATAATAAAAACAACATTTTTCATAACTTGAATATGTGGCTACATCATTTAACATAGACAATCATGAACATATCACCAAGGTCCATCCCCAAGGTGTCATTTGAAAAATTACCAAGGTTATTCACCAAGGTATCGTGAAAATTGTAATCTCTAGTGGTTACATCATTACCCAATGCATTGGAGCGCTATCAGGGCGCACCCTTAAATTTTCCTTTATTATCATGTGAGCCACATACATCATCATCAAACATTTCATAAATAACCCACATAGCATAAAATAAATGGGTTTCATTTCATAATCACAACGTTTTAAAAACTGCTTTAAATACGTGATCTTTACGTCACTTTAAACCCACGGAAAGGGAAAGAGGGTTTCATGTATGTAAATCCCAGAATTTAAAATAGAACATTTTGATATATATGTGAATACCCCTGTAGAAATAAGATCTTTTAGTATTCACTTTATAACATAAAATAATTTTTATAAAAGAGAGAGAGACACTTTGCGACGAAAATTCTGCAGCATAACGACTATGTTACAAGGTTTTAGAAAACATTGAGAAGAGAGGGGACATGGGTCAAACATTCATAAATGACCCATAAAACAGTATAGGGACAAAATATAAGGGATTTAAGAACATGGTACTGAAATTTGAAAATATACCATATGAAATGAAGAACATGAAAGGAAGAAAAAAAACAAGATTTCTCTTGTGAAAATTCGGCAGCCTAACGGCGTCACTTAAACTTCAACAAAATTGAATTGACAAGGTCAAATAGGGTCTCTCATCATATGAACATAAGAGTCCAGTATGATAGATATAGATATCATACCCCAACATAATATAAAGGAACTTGAAAGAATTGACATGAAAGTAGAACTTCAAAACGAGAATGGTGAAGAACCACTTAAAAATTCGGCAGCCTAACGGCGCCACTTAAACTTCAAAAAAATACTGAATTGAAGAATTCAAATGGGGTCTCTCATCATATGAACATGAGAGTCCAGTATGGTAGATATAGAGATCATACCCCAACATAACAAAAAGGAACTTAAAAGAATTGACATGAAAGTAGAACCTCAAAACGAGAATGGTGAAGAACCACTTAAAAATTCGGCAGCCTAACGGCGCCACTTAAACTTCAACAAAATACTGAATTGAAGAGATCAAATGGGGTCTCTCATCATATGAACATAAGAGTCCAGTATGATATATATAGAGATCATACCCCAATATAACAAAAAGGAACATGAAAGACTTGACATGAAAATAGAACTTGAAAACGAGGAAGGTGAAAGAATCCCTTAAAAATTCGGCAGCCTAACGGCGCCACTTAAACATTCTTAAAACGAATTGATGAGAGAAAGGGGGGGTCTCTTATCATATGAACATGAAATAGGCAGTAGGATGAATATAAAAGAACATCCTCCAACATAAGAACATGGAGTATAACAGAAATGACATAAAAGAGATTACTTGAAAAGAAAGAGAGGGGTCGGATCCCTTACCTTAAAATGTAACTCTTAAACCTCAAAGGTTGGGACCTTGAGGGCTTGGGGGAACCTTGGGAGGACTCCTTGGGAGGTAATGATACCAGAACTTCGTTGGGGAAGAGTGGGGAGTCTAATGGATGAGAGGATGGCTTGGTATTTATAGGGAAAGTGAGGGGACAAGGCATTAATGGCAAAGGGACACCTCATTAGTGGTTTTGGCAAAACCATGGGCTTGCCCATGGTATTTGCCCATGGTATTGGCCACTTGGGACACCTCATACCATATCTCACTATTCATAATTCGAACATATTTATTACAAACTTAATACATCATTTAATGATGTCATTAAACACCCGTAACTTAAAAACTGTATTTTCACTATTCATCAAAAATTCAACTTTCTCAGAATAATCCCAAAATTTCACCTTAACCAAATATCAACGCTCTGATTACAAATATGAAATCCATTTTATAAAAATAATTTTCTAAATACTTTTAATTTAATTTTTAAATAAAAACACTATTCATCGAAAATTCATTTTTTCAGAAAAAACCCCAAAAATTACCATAACATAATATCGATGCTCTGAGTTCAAAAATAAAGTCATTTTTATAAAAATAATTTTCTAATTATTTTTAATTAAATTTTTAATTAAAAAACACTATTCACCTGAAAAAACTAATACTTGAATAATAATTAATGAAACCGTTATTTAGCTATTTTATTGAATCACATTACTTAATCAAGGTGCCTAGATTATTTTAAAACTTTCTTTAAGTGAGATTACTAATCCATTTGGTCATATTACTAATCCTAATCATAAAATCACTATTCATAATTTACTATTCATCAAAAATCAAGTTGATCTTATTAGACTCTAAATTTCGTACTGGACATAATTGTAGAAGACCATTTTTCGAAAATCATTACACATTTTTAATTATTTAAGGTTTACACAACCATTTTTAAAATATCCTTTTTCTAAAATTCATCAAAAATATGCATACAATATTTATCCGGTCATTTGAAAATTCATAAACATCATCATAAGAAGAAATCCAAATTTTTATTTAAAAAAAATATTACACAAGGCAATTACGGTCTCGTTACATAACCCCTTATAATACCAGCATAGGAACTAAGAGTAAGGTGTGCTAGGGTGATAGAATTTTGGGGCGGCTCAGTCAACATTGCCCGAGTAGTAATTTCTATCAGTTTGAACTTCTCGCGAAGGCGATTCCGTTCTAACTTCACATGATGAAGTTCGGCTTGGATTTGGTCCAGAGCAAAGCCCAATGGTGCTACCTCCTTCCCAAACTCTGTTAGATGGGCTTCGATCGGCCCAAGGCTACTAGGTGAGGCCATCAAATCTTCTTTCTATAATAATTAACCAAGATTACTTTTATTTAGAGACAATAATCAAAACATTTTGTTCACAGCGGTCATGTTGACCGATGGTTATATAATAGTCAAAACCCACTGATCTCATTTTAATTATAATCATGTTTATCAAATAAAACATTTTTTTTTTGAGTATAAAAAATAACACATGAAATTAGGAAACAAGATTTATTCAAAATTTCGGGTCGTTACAATCTTCCCCCCTTAAGAAATTGCGTCCTCGCAATTTTTTTTTAAAATTGGGTTTTGAAATTTCATTGAAAGTCCCACATCGGAAAAAGAGTCAGTAACACCATTACTTTAAAAGAAAGAAAAGGAAGTACAAAGGCCACCCGAGTTAACCCACACTCGGGTTCCATGTAGGAAAACATGGACATGGAGGAAAAAACAAAGGGTCAGTTCTGAGAGAGAGTGATAGAGAACATGATTAGGAGAAAGTTAACCATGAGAAAATCCCAAACTTATGATGTGTGTAAACGGTCTTTGATTACCTAGTAGGAAATGTAAACCAACAACATTTTTGTTTTACGTTTCTTTTCATAATTTTGAGGATTTCATTTACTACATAGAACAAAAACATAAGAAAATATACCTACCTTCAAGTAGAGTTTCATCCTTTAACAAGTCCCTACCAACACTAATCTTTTTGCCAAATGATGAGAATTCAAAAACACTTGGTCTCATAAAAGCACAAGAATCATCTTCTATAGAATCACATAATCTACAAAAGATTAACTACCTATTTCTTCTATCATTAAACATTATCCCAAAAACATAAAGGTTAAGGTAAAACAACTCTTCAAAAAGAAAGAATCCCATAGGAATAGAACCTACTTTTAAATCTTCAAAGTTCCATGGTACTACCCAACGTTCATCATAGACCACTCCATAAATAACGGTCCTTAAAATTCCTCAAAGCAAACCAAACTAAGATTGAAACCCAAATACAAGAAGGACTTGATAACATAGTCTTCCAAAATAACTTTCATTGTTCATCTCCAAACAACATCAACCACTCCTAACATCTTATAACAAAAGTAGCTAACCTAAACATATTTTACCCAAGATAGGTTAATCATTCCCAAAAGTAACCTAAATTACTATAAGTCCACCTTAAATTCATCAATTCTTCAAAATATAAGTCAACCTTACTCCTCAATGAAAATACTATAGTAATCTATTTACCTCGATCATATAGGGTCCCCAAAATAGTGAACGCCTTCCAAAATAATAATCATCTTTTAATCCCCTAATCAACTCTGACATATTAATACGGAAATTGTCGCATTTCCTATCACATTGGTTGTTGGGACACGTTATTCCATTTCCCACCATTAACTAAGAAGATAAAGTATAATTAGAGGCTTAAATACTTAACCAATAATCATGAAAAGGAACTTAAAGCATATAAGGATAACTTGTAGAAGAAAAGTATACCCTAACTTGTGATCCCCTAGGTTCCCATCTAGGTTATCCATGATCATATATTCTTATGTGAATCTTTATTTTATTTTATCTTTGTTCCTTTAATAATGGTTCATACCAAGCTTATGAATTTACCAAAGCATATCCCCCGGGAGTGTCGTAACCAAGAGTGCAGCAAGGCCCGTTGTCGTGTACCAGTTCCCGTTCGAGTCTAGCTCAAAGCGGTGTTTTCGGGTTTTACCCCTATGTACATCTGTGCCAGAGCCACCTCTACCTGCTCGTATCCAGACAGGGATGTATTTGCTTGGCAACCCCTTACTCAATACTCACCAAAATACCAGGAAGATTTCCTATATTAAACTTTTCTATAGGGTTCCTCCTAGAGTTTTCATATCCTAATTTCCACAAATAACTAAACCATCCTTTGATACCAACTATAGCATCCCGCCTTTTTATCACATAAACTTCAATTACATTTTACAAAACCGAGGATCTTTAAGGTTTAGTGTCTTGGAAACCAGGAACATAATAAATGAAAGAAAAAAAAGCATTCTTCTTAAACACTTTAAAGGCTTCTCCTCAAGTTCATCCTAGGTTCATTACTGCATCTCATAACCTGGGAACACACATCAAAATAAAGGGTGAGCAGAAGGCCCATTAAGGGAAAAAAGAGGAACATTTTACATGTGAGCTTGATATACTTCAATAATGACATGAAAAGAACTTTAAGGCATGAGAAAGAAATCATGAGGCATTTCATAATAAAAACAACATTTTTCATAACTTGAATATGTGGCTACATCATTTAACATAGACAATCATGAACATATCACCAAGGTCCATCCCCAAGGTGTCATTTGAAAAATTACCAAGGTTATTCACCAAGGTATCGTGAAAATTGTAATCTCTAGTGGTTACATCATTACCCAATGCATTGGAGCGCTATCAGGGCGCACCCTTAAATTTTCCTTTATTATCATGTGAGCCACATACATAATCATCAAACATTTCATAAATAACCCACATAGCATAAAATAAATGGGTTTCATTTCATAATCACAACGTTTTAAAAACTGCTTTAAATACGTGATCTTTACGTCACTTTAAACCCACGGAAAGGGAAAGAGGGTTTCATGTATGTAAATCCCAGAATTTAAAATAGAACATTTTGATATATATGTGAATACCCCTGTATAAATAAGATCTTTGAGTATTCACTTTATAACATAAAATAATTTTTATAAAAGAGAGAGAGACACTTTGCGACGAAAATTCTGCAGCACAACGACTATGTTACAAGGTTTTAGAAAACATTGAGAAGAGAGGGGACATGGGTCAAACATTCATAAATGACCCATAAAACAGTATAGGGACAAAATATAAGGGATTTAAGAACATGGTACTGAAATTTGAAAATATACCATATGAAATGAAGAACATGAAAGGAAGAAAAAAAACAAGATTTCTCTTGTGAAAATTCGGCAGCCTAACAGCGTCACTTAAACTTCAACAAAATTGAATTGACAAGGTCAAATAGGGTCTCTCATCATATGAACATAAGAGTCCAGTATGATAGATATAGATATCATACCCCAACATAATAGAAAGGAACTTGAAAGAATTGACATGAAAGTAGAACTTCAAAACGAGAATGGTGAAGAACCACTTAAAAATTCGGCAGCCTAACGGCGCCACTTAAACTTCAAAAAAATACTGAATTGAAGAATTCAAATGGGGTCTCTCATCATATGAACATGAGAGTCCAGTATGGTAGATATAGAGATCATACCCCAACATAACAAAAAGGAACTTAAAAGAATTGACATGAAAGTAGAACCTCAAAACGAGAATGGTGAAGAACCACTTAAAAATTCGGCAGCCTAACGGCGCCACTTAAACTTCAACAAAATACTGAATTGAAGAGATCAAATGGGGTCTCTCATCATATGAACATAAGAGTCCAGTATGATATATATAGAGATCATACCCCAATATAACAAAAAGGAACATGAAAGACTTGACATGAAAATAGAACTTGAAAACGAGGAAGGTGAAAGAATCCCTTAAAAATTCGGCAGCCTAACGGCGCCACTTAAACATTCTTAAAACGAATTGATGAGAGAAAGGGGGGGTCTCTTATCATATGAACATGAAATAGGCAGTAGGATGAATATAAAAGAACATCCTCCAACATAAGAACATGGAGTATAACAGAAATGACATAAAAGAGATTACTTGAAAAGAAAGAGAGGGGTCGGATCCCTTACCTTAAAATGTAACTCTTAAACCTCAAAGGTTGGGACCTTGAGGGCTTGGGGGAACCTTGGGAGGACTCCTTGGGAGGTAATGAGACCAGAACTTCGTTGGGGAAGAGTGGGGAGTCGAATGGATGAGAGGATGGCTTGGTATTTATAGGGAAAGTGAGGGGACAAGGCATTAATGGCAAAGGGACACCTCATTAGTGGTTTTGGCAAAACCATGGGCTTGCCCATGGTATTTGCCCATGGTATTGGCCACTTGGGACACCTCATACCTTATCTCACTATTCATAATTCGAACATATTTATTACAAACTTAATACATCATTTAATGATGTCATTAAACACCCGTAACTTAAAAACTGTATTTTCACTATTCATCAAAAATTCAACTTTCTCAGAATAATCCCAAAATTTCACCTTAACCAAATATCAACGCTTTGATTACAAATATGAAATCCATTTTATAAAAATAATTTTCTAAATACTTTTAATTTAATTTTTAAATAAAAACACTATTCATCGAAAATTCATTTTTTCAGAAAAAACCCCAAAAATTACCATAACATAATATCGATGCTCTGAGTTCAAAAATAAAGTCATTTTTATAAAAATAATTTTCTAATTATTTTTAATTAAATTTTTAATTAAAAAACACTATTCACCCGAAAAAACTAATACTTGAATAATAATTAATGAAACCGTTATTTAGCTATTTTATTGAATCACATTACTTAATCAAGGTGCCTAGATTATTTTAAAACTTTCTTTAAGTGAGATTACTAATCCATTTGGTCATATTACTAATCCTAATCATAAAATCACTATTCATAATTTACTATTCATCAAAAATCAAGTTGATCTTATTAGACTCTAAATTTCGTACCGAACATAATTGTAGAAGACCATTTTTCGAAAATCATTACACATTTTTAATTATTTAAGGTTTACACAACCATTTTTAAAATATCCTTTTTCTAAAATTCATCAAAAATATGCATACAATATTTATCCGGTCATTTGAAAATTCATAAACATCATCATAAGAAGAAATCCAAATTTTTATTTAAAAAAAATATTACACAAGGCAATTACGGTCTCGTTACATAACCCCTTATAATACCAGCATAGGACCTAATAGTAAGGTGTGCTAGGGTGATAGAATTTTGGGGCGGCTCAGTCAACATTGCCCGAGTAGTAATTTCTATCAGTTTGAACTTCTCGCGAAGGCGATTCCGTTCTAGCTTCACATGATGAAGTTCAGCTTGGATTTGGTCCAGAGCATAGCCCAATGGTGCTACCTCCTTCCCAAACTCTGTTAGATGGGCTTCGATCGGCCCAAGGCTACTAGGTGAGGCCATCAAATCTTCTTTCTATAATAATTAACCAAGATTACTTTTATTTAGAGACAATAATCAAAACATTTTGTTCACAGCGGTCATGTTGACCGATGGTTATATAATAGTCAAAACCCACTGATCTCATTTTAATTATAATCATGTTTATCAAATAAAACATTTTTTTTAGTATAAAAAATAACACATGAAATTAGAAAACAAGATTTATTCAAAATTTCGGGTCGTTACAGGACATACTGAAGTTCAGTTTAGTTCTTAGAGCTTGTTGGATACTTTTACAGAACTTCGAGGTGAATCTCGGATCACGATTAGATACAATAAATAGTGGTACTCCATACAGCCTTACCACTTCTTTGATGTAAATCTGTGCAAGTTTATCCAACGAGAATTCCTATTAAATTGCGATAAAGTGATGTATCTTCATAAGATAGTCCAAAAATATCCCATATAGAATTGTTTCCTCTCGATGTCCTTGGAATTCTAGTGACAAAGTCCATGGTAATGTTGTCCCACTTCCATGTTGGTATGGGTAGTGGTTGCATCATCCACTTATAATTTTTCCTCTAATACTTCACTTACTGAAATACCAGGCACTTTGATGTATATTCAGCAATCACCCTTTTCATATTGTCTAACCCAATGTTTTCTGGGAGATCTCGATATATCATTATGCTCCTTGGGTGAATATAGAAGGTTGACCAATGTTCGTCATTCAGAAGCTCCTTCTTTGTCTCTGGATTAGATGATACACATAATCATGACTCAAATCTAACGATTATATCCATGTCAACCATAGACTCTGAGGATTTACCATTTTCAATAGCTTCCACCCTTTTCAGAATTTCCACATCCTTTCTTTGAGCATCCTTGGTTTCCTCCATGAGAGACGACTGGGCAATCATTTGTGAAAGGATTGATGATGTTCCCTTCTTTAGGATTCCAATGTCCATCTTCATCAAATCTAAGAATATTGGATCCTTATCAATTCTCATTAATGACAGAATTGTTGGATCCTTTATACTTACTGTATCTTCTACCTTGTTTGCTTTCCCAGGGTGGAAATAGATTGAGAATTCATAATCTTTGATCAGCTCTAACCATCTTCTTTTGCAAAAATTCAACTCTTTATGTGTGAATATATACTTGAAGCTTTTGTGATCTTTGTATATTTAACACTTTTCCCCAAAGAGGCAATGCCACCATATTTTTAAAGCATATATCCCTGTATCCAACTCAAGATCATGTGTTGGATAATTATACTCATGATATTTTAATTTCCTTGAAGCATAGGTAATGAATTTGTCAATTTCCATCAACACACAACCCATTCTCTTCTTTGAAGCATCATTCAATACCAAAAAAATTTATCCACATGTGGGTAATGTGAGAACAGGTACAATGATAAGCCTACTTTTAAACTCATTGAGTCTTTCTTCTCATTAATCACTCCTAGAAAACTTTACTCCCTTATGAGTTATCTTGGTAAGATGGTTGGAAAATTGTGAGAACTTTCTCACAAATCGTCAAAAATATCCAGCTAACCCCAAGAAGTTATGGATATATGTTACCGATGTTGGCCTTATCCATCCCTCTATTGCAATAGTTTTCAAGGGATCCATAGATATCCCATTTTTTATGATGATGTGACCCAAGAATGAGACCTCCTTCAACCAGAACTCACACTTGTTGTACTTTTCATAGAGCTTATAATTTCACAAGGTCTCTAGTACTGTTCTTAGATGCTTCTAATGATCCTCCTTGGTTTTGGAGTATATTATAATATCATTTATAAATACTACCAAAAAAATTTCAATCTAATTTCTAAATAAACTATTCATCAATTCCAAGAATATTTTTGGTGCATTATTGAGTTCAAAAGGCATTATTACGAATTCATAGTGCCCATATCTTGTACGAAAAGCAGTCTTGGTGATATATTCCTTCTTCACCCTTACTTGATGATATCCTCACCACAAATCTAACTTGGAGAAGTATTATGCTCCATGCATCTGATCGAACAGGTCATCAATCCGTTGAATAGGATACTTGTTTTTTATCGTGATTTTGTTATGCTCATGATAATCGATGCAAAACTGAATTGACCCATCCTTCTTCTTGATGAAGAGGACTAGTTCATCCCATGGTGAAGCACTTAGGCATATAAACCCTTTATCTAGATTCTCCTATAGTTTTTTCTTCAGCTCCTCAAGCTCCACAAAATCCATTTTATATGGAGTCTTGGATATCGACAACTCCACAAGTATAAGTTCAATTGAGAATTCAACATCTCTTCTAGGAGGAAGACCAGGTAATTCCTCAGTAAATACTTCAGAGATTTCCCTATTAATAGGCATGTATTCAAGGATGGTTTATTCCTTGGACTCAATCATTTGAGCCAGATACGCATGCTTATAGGGCAGTAATATCCATTCTTGAGATGATGGTACTAAAGGAGATTCATATTCCTCCTTACACTTGTATAGAATCATTGGTTGATTTTCCATATGGAGAATGATTTCCCTCTCACAAAAATTTATGTTGGATCTATATAAGGAAATCTAATACATGCATAGAATTGCATCAAATTCTTCCAGAGGGAGTATTGAGAGGTTCTTCGGGAAGTTCAATCCACAAATTATGATAGGGGAGGAGTTATATTCATGGGATGCAATGATTGACCCATTTTTAATACTCACTGACATCTTTACTTCCATGATTTGTGGTGGTGTTGTGATTGTTATACTAAAATTTTGGAATATATACTAATTCATAGAACCAGAATGAAAAATTATGTTCACTATTCATGAATGAATAACTAATGTACCTTTCACCACTTCATTGTCGGGGTTCCCTTTGGAAGTAGTGATGAAGAAAACTCACCCTTTCTTCCTTGGAGGTTGTTGTTTTCCTCCAAAAACCCTTGGCTTAGGGAACTGACTTCCAAAGTGCCCTGGTTCTTTGAACTAAAAGTAATGAACAATGTTTTGTGAGTCGAACAAAGAATTCCTCTCCTCTATCATAGATGTAGGTCTTTCTTGTCTGTAGTTAACAGCTAGGTTCCCTTCTCTTCCACACATAAATCATTTCCTTGTCCCCTTTAGGAAATTTACAGGGTGCATCATTCCACACTGTTGTCAAGTAGGGTGATGGATTTTCTTAGCACCATTGGATTTATCCATCAGACTACCAGAATTGAAGTCCACCTTACGCTTCATATCCCTATGATACCCCTGATAATATCTGATCTACATTTCTACCTTGAGGGCACATTTGAAAATTTCGTCATAGCTATATAAGTCACGGATCGTCAGCGATTTCCGTAGGCTAGGTTTCAGCCCACCAAAGAAGCGGTCAACCTTGCATTCGTGGGTAAAGACAAAGACAAAGGCATATTGTGCAAGCTTTGTGAAGTTTTCCTCTTATGCATTGATGAATTCATCATCTTTTTTATTGAGGGCAATGAAGTCCCTTTCTATCTTTAGTCAGAGGGTGCACATAAAATATTTATCGAAAATCCTCATTGGGAAATCATTCCATTCCAACGCCCTGACCTCCTCCTTAAGCTTTGTATTATTAATCAAAGTCCATCATTGATCGGATTCACCCTCCATACTTTAAGTATCTAGAACAATCTTCTCCTGTTTGGAACATTGAAGGATAGAGACGAACTTTTAAATGGAGTTGATCCATTGTTCAGTGATTGAGGGATCAAATTTTCCATTAAAAGTAGGAGGCCTTTGTCTCATGAAGCTCTCGATAGAAACTTGTTCTTTATTTAGGGGGATGGGGTTGAACATTCCTCTTAACCCATGTTTCTATTCAAAGCTTGAGTTAACTAAGATAGTATCATGACAAAGTTTAAAATTCATTCTCCTATCAGATTGGTCATCTCATTAGAACAATCATCACCTTGATCTTCACAAAGGTTGTTAGCCCGAGTCCTCATATTACTGGCCATTATCTGGAATAAAAGGAAAGTTAGGCGAAACACATAAAGGGTAATCCAATGAGAAAATAGTTAACTTATAAATATCTTTTATTTTCTTAACTTATGAATCTATAGGCTTCAGTTTATGTTATCCATGATATACTTTCTAACATATATTCTTAGGGGCATTTTTTTATTCCCTTAATAATGATTTATACTAAGCTTGTAAATTTACAAAAGCATATCACTTGGGATTATCGTAACCAAGAGTGTATCAAGGCCCATTGTTGTGTACCAAGATATCATAGGTCAAGCCAGAAACACCTTTTCTAAGTTTTCACTCCTAGGTACATCTGTGCCAGAGCGGCCTCTACCTGCTCGTATTCAGACATGGATGTATTTTCTTGATAAACCACTTACTCAATACTCACCAAAACATAGGGATTTATTATTATATATATTCTTATCTCTAAGTCTTCACTAGGGTTTTATAATTCTAATCCCAAAAATAACTAAACCTATCCTCTGATACCAACTATAACAACCCTGCTTTTTTATTACGCACTTAACATAAATTATTATATAAAACCTCCACTTGATACAACATAAAAGATTGAGAGGTCTAGCGTCTTTGGGGGTTAGGAACATTATATAAAAACTTAAATCATAAAACACAACATCTTATTAAAAACTTCATTTACATGAACACAACATTAACTCGTGCCTAGCATTGCATGGGATAACCTAAGGACATACATAAGAAAGGGGTGAGTTATAAAGCCTAGTAAGGGAGTAAACAAGGAATAACATGAATAATACAATACATGTTAGGAAATAGGAATATCAATGGAGAATAAAAGAACATGAATATAAAGGCATGAGATACCATGATTATCATAACATGGAAATGTGGCAAAAACACATAACATGGAATTAGTATGAGCCAAGGATCATTGCACATAGAGCATGAGTAAACCCTCATTGCACATGAATCATGAGTAAACCCTCATTTCCCTTTAATTATCATGAGTAAACACCCATTTCACATGACGTATCATAATACTATACTTTATCATATGCATTTGAGGGCTATTAGGGCACACCCTTCTTAAACATTTCATTTCATGCATAACTGTGCCACATGGATCATACAACATGGAATAAGTCATCATCATTTATTCGATGATAAAGGGATGTGGAATATATACATGAATATTTATAATAAATAAGTAAATGTTCATAAAGTTGAATACCCTTGATAGAAAAATGGGCATGGTATTCACTACACAATGACATTGGCTTTGAAATTTGGTGCAATTTCATCAGCGTAATGGTGTGACGTAAGAATTCATGAAAATTGTTAATGAGAGAGAAAGGATTGTATCATCATATTTAAATGAAATGAATAGTAAGAGGTTTATATAGATACATGTTCCAACATATGTAATGGGATTTATATTCATAATACAAAATAATTGCTTGAATGTAAATGAGGAGAGGAAAATTCCTTACAGAATTTTAGCATAGTAACGGGTGTAAATGGAAGGCATTAATGAGAAATAAAGGGGTCTCCCATCAATAAAAAATAAATAGGGAAGTATTGTGGAGGTGTGAAACCATACCCCAACATTTATAATTGAAAATAAAATTGAATAATAATATTAAAAACCTTGTATAAAAATGAGAATGGAAGGAATCCCTTACTTGGAAGTGTGATCCCAAAGGCTTGGGAGGGGCTTTATAGAGGCTTCTTGGGATATTGGGGTGCCATTGAAGGATTCTAGAGAGAGGAGGAAAGAATTTGGACAAACTCCAAAAGCTTTGAGTGAAGAGGAAGTGGGAGATTGGAAGGGTTTATATAGGAAAGGAAAGGGAATTCTTTATTATTTAGGTTTGGGACACCACACATTAAACTAATCAAAACCACAAACTAACCAATGGTTTTCCCCATATTTTTTGCAAATGGGGAGTGTAAAAAATATTATATATGGAAAACAGCCTAACTTCTTAAAATAATAGGTTTTTTTATGTGGAGGTGAGTCACACTCTCAAGGAAATCAATTTAAAAAGATAAAATGTTTAATAAGTTTTGGAGGGTACACTAAAGCATTGTAAATAAACGAAAAAAACCTAAAATAAAATTATTCTAATGGTAAAACATATATTCCCTGAACATAATCATAGTGTTATGGTATTTTTACATAAAACCTTATAAAAAACCATATAAGACTGAAGGGTCTGATGTGTGATGGTGGCAGACTCTTAGGGTGGCTCAGATAACATCGCTCTGGTGGTAATCTCTTTCAACTTCCACTTCTCCAATAGGCGATTCCATTCGAGCTTAACATGTTGAAGCTCAGCTTGGTCTTAGTCAAGAGAGAAGCCCAATGATGCCACCTCTTTTCTGAGCTCCGAAAAATGGGCTTCGTACTGGGCATGTCTACTGGATGAGGCCATCGCTTCCTTTGTCTGAGTAAATTGGATTTGTTAAAGACTTATATTTATACAAATCATCTGATCATTGTTCAATGACTATATTAGCAATGATAACAATTATTAATGGTATTTTAAAAATCCAAAAACATAAAACCAAAGAAGTTCATATTTAATATAACCATTTAAAATAATAATACATTTAATCAGAAAAAGAAGAGTTTTCATTAATTACTATTTGGGTCATTATAATCTTCCCCCCTTAAGAAATTTCACCCTCAAAATTTCCTTTTCCCACAATAAAACAGATGTGGGTAACTTTTCTTCATCACTTCCTCTGATTCCCATACCGCTTCTTCAAACTGGTGGTTTGGCCACAATACATTGATGAGGGGTATTTCCTACTTTTATAGAACTTTTTCTCTACAATATAAGATCTTCAATGGTTTCTCCTCGTGAGAAATATTATCCTCTAACTATACTACCTTTGAAGAGAGTACGTGTTAAGGGTCTGGTATGTACTTTTTTAAGAGGGATACATGAAATACACCGTGTACTTTGGTCATAGTAGGTGGAAGTGCTAGTCGGTAGGCTATAACCCCGACACGATCAAGAATCATGAAGGGGCTAATGTACCTAGGACTTAACTTTCCATTCTATCCAAACCACATTACCTTCTTCCATGGAGATATGCATAGAAATACCATATCTGTAACTTTTAATTCAAGTTCTCGTCGATGGTTGTCTGCATAACTCTTCTGTCAAATTTGGGCTTCCTTGATATTTTGTTGAATGGTTTTTACCTTCTCCACCATTTCTTTGACCATTTCAGGTCCTAGAAGCTTACGCTCACTGAATTCATCCCAAAACATCGGTGTTCTTCACATTTTCCCATAAAGGTCTACATATGGTGTCATTCTGATGCTCGAGTGTAAACTGTTATTGTATGAGAATTCAACCAGTACAATATGTCGGTCCCATCATCCTTTGAAGTCTATAGAACATGATCTTAAAATATCTTCCAGTGTCTAAATAGTTCTATCAGATTGGCCATCAGTTTGAGGATGATAAGCCATAATGAAGTTTAGTTTAGTGCTTACAGCATGTTGGGACTTTTCTAGAACTTCGAGGTGAATCTCATATCACGATCAGATACAATAGATAGTTGTACTTCATGAAGCCTTACAACATCTTTGATGTAGATCTGTGCAATCTGATCCAATGAGAAGTCCTCTCTAATCATGATAAAGTGAGTTGTCTTCATAAGATGGTCCAAACGAACCATATAACATTACTTCATCTGGATGTCCTTGGAAGTCCAATGATATAGTCCATGGTAATGTTTTCCCACATCCATGTTGGTATGGGTAGTGGTTTCATCATCCCCTTATACTTTTTATTATCAGCCTTCACTTTCTGACATACTAGTCAATTTGATGTATATTTAGCAATCTACCTTTTCATATTGTCCCACAAAAAGTTTTCTTGGAGATCGTGATACATCTTTGTGCTCCCCTTGAGAATAGATAAGGTTGAGTTATGTAAGTCCATTAAGAATCTCCTTATTTTTCTCTGGATCAGACGGTATACAAAATCATGACCCTAATGTCACAATTCCATCCTTGTCAACTATGAACTCTGAGGATTTCCCATTTCTGATATATTCCACCCTTTTCAAAATTTCCACATCATTTCTTTGAGAATCCTTTATTTTCTCTATAAGGGATGGTTGAGTAATCATTTTTGAAAGGATTTATGATTTTACCTTCATTAGGATTCTCATGTCCATATTCATAAAATCTATGAAGACTGGATCCTTCTCAATTCTCATCAATGACAGAATCAATGGATCCTTTCTACTTAGAGCATCTTCCACCTTGTTCGCTTTCCTAGGGTGCTAATGGATTGAACAGTCATAATCATTGATCGGATCTAACCATATTTGTTGGTATATATTCAACTCTTTATGTGTGAATATTTACTTTAGGATTTTGTGATCCATTTATATTTCACACTTCTCCCCAAATAGTTAATGCCGCAAAATTTTTAAATTGAAGATCACCACAGCTAACTCTAGATCATGTGTTGGATAATTCTGCTCATGAA
This sequence comes from Viscum album, assembly GCA_963277665.1. NCBI lineage: Eukaryota > Viridiplantae > Streptophyta > Magnoliopsida > Santalales > Viscaceae > Viscum > Viscum album. The sequence goes on from OY728119.1 coordinate 15,101,139, forward strand.
ATTTCAATTTCTTTCAAACATATGAAATGAGTTTTTCATTCTGCATCAACACACAACCCGAACCCTTCTACAAAGCATCACTGAATAACACAAAAGTTACCCACTTGTGGGTAATGTGAGCACTGGTGCATTGATAAGCCTTCTTTTTAAGTCCTTGAAGCTTTATTCGCATTCATCACTCCAAGCAAACATTACCCCCTTCCGAGTTTTCTTAGTAAGAGGGTTGGAAAATCATGAGAAACTTCTCACAAATTGTTGATAATATCCAAATAACCCTAAGAAGCTATGGATATCCATTACTGATGTTGTCCTTGTCCATCCCTCTATTGCAGTTGTCTTTGAGTGATCCATAGATATCCCATTTCTTGTGATGATGTGACCCAATAATGAGACCTCCTTCAACCAAATCTCACACTTGTTGTACTTTTCATAGAGGTTATCCTTTCTCAAGGTATCTAGTACAGTTCTTAGATGCTCCTCGTGATCCTCCTTGGTTTTGGAGTATATTAGAATATCATTTATAAATTCTACGAAAAATTTGTCGAGGTAATATCTAAAGACTCTATTCATCAAGTCCATGAAGATTTCTGGAGCATTAGTGTGTCCAAAAGTCATTACTATAAATTCATAGTGCCCATATATTGTATAGAAAGCAGTCTTTGGGATATCTTCCTTCTTCACCCTTACTTGATAATATCCCGACCACAAATTTAACTTGGATAAGTTTTATGTTCCATGTATCTAATTGAACAAATAATAAATTCATGGCATAAGATACTCGATATTTATCGTGATTTTGTTAAGATCACGATAATCGATGAAAAGACGCATTGACCCATCCTTCTTCTTGATAAAGAGGACTGGTGCACCCCATGGTAAAGCACTTGGGCATATAAACCCTTTATACAGCTTCTCCTGTAGTTGTTTCTTTAGATCCTCAAGCTCCTCAAAATTAATTCTATATGGAGTCTTGGATATTGGAAACTCCCAAGGTATAAGGTGAATTGAGAATTCATCATCTCTTCTATGAGGAAGACTATGCAAATCATCGGGAAACACTTCAGCGAGTTCCCTCACAATAGGCATGTCTTCAAGGTTGGTTTCTTCCTTAGACTCAATCATCTGATCCAGATACAAATGCTTGTAGGGAATTAATGTCCATGCATGAGATGATTGTGCTAAAGAAGATTCATCTTCCTCCTTGAACTTTTATAAAATCGTGGGTTGATTCTCCATATGGATAATGATTTTCCTCCCACGACAATTTATGTTGACTCTATATTTGGAAATCCAATACATGCCTAGAATTGCATAAGATTTCACCATAGGTAGTATGACGAGGTTCATTGGGAATTTTAATCCACAAATTATGACAGGGGAGGAGTTATATTCATGGGATACAATTATTGACCCATTTTCCATACTCACCGACATCTTTACATCCATGATTTGTGGTGGTGTTGGGATTGTTCTACTAAACATTAGGGATATAAGATAATGTGTAAAAATAGAATCAGAAAGTTTGTTCACTATTCTTGAATGAATAATTAGGGTACTTGTCACCACTTAATTTTCGGGGTTCACTTTAGTAGTAGTTATGGAAAAATCATGACCTTGCTTTCTTGGAGGTTGTTGGTTGCCTCAAAAAACCCTTGTCTTAGGGCACTGATTTGAAAGGTGTCATGGTTCTTTGTAATTGAAGCAATGAACAATGTGTTGAGAGTCGAATGGAGTGTTCCTCTCCTATATCGTAGCTGTGAGTTTTCCTTGTCGGTAGTTAACAGTTAGATGCCCTTCTCTTCTACACCTAAATAATTTCCTCATCCCCTTCAGGAAATTTTTGGGATGCTTCTTTCTGCACCTTTGGCAAGTGGGGTGATGGATTTTCTTAGCACTATTGGATTTATCCATCAGACTGCTAGAATTGAATTCCACCTTATGATTCTTATCCCCACAATACCCCTGAGATTCATCAATCTCCATTTCGACCTTGAGGGAACATTGGAAAATTTCTTTATAGTTGTCGAAGTCACAGATCACCATGGCTTCCCACAGGCTAGGTTTTAGCCCACCAAATAAGCGGTCAACCTTGCATTTGGGGGTAATGAAAAAACCAAAGGCATATCGTGCAAAACATGGGAATTTTTCCGTGTACCCTCTGATGGATTCATCATATTTTTTCTTGAGGGAAAGGAAGTCCCTTTCCATATTTAGTCGAAGGGTGCGTATAAAATATTTATCAAAAAATATTCTGAAAATACTTCCATTCCAACACCCCAATATCCTCCTCAGACTTCGTAATTTTGATCAAAGTCTACCATTAATCGACTTCACCCTCCATATGATAAGAATCCAGAAGAACCTTCTCTTGTTTGGAACATTGAAGGATTGAGAAGATCTTTTCAATGTAGTTGATCCATTGATCGAAGATTGAGGTATCAGATGATCCATTAAAAGTAGGAGGCCTTTGTCTCATGAAGCTCTCGATAGCAACTTTTTCTTTCTTAGGGGGGGGGTTGAGCATTCCTATTGACCCGTGTTTCTATTCAAATCATGAGTTAACTGAAAGAGTATCATGACAATGTTCATGATTTCTGCTCCCATCAGATTGGACATCTCAGTAGAACAATCATCACATTGATATTCGCATCGGTTGTTAGCCTGAGTCCTCCTATTACCGTCCATTGGATGGAATAAATGGAAAGTTATGGGTAACACATAAAGGGTAATCCAAGGACTAAACAGATGAATTATAAATATCTTTTATTTCCTTAACTTATGAATCTATAGGCTTAAGTCTATGTTATCCATAATCTAATTTCTAACATATATTCTTAGATAAATTTTATTAATCCATTAATAATGGTTCATACTAAGATTGTGAATTTACTCAATCATATCCCCCAAGAGTGTCATAACCAAGAGTGAATCAAGGACCATTTCCATGTTCCAGGATACCCGAGGTCAAGCCCAAAACTCCTTGTCGGAGTTTTCACTCCTAGGTACATCTGTGCAAGAGCCGCCACTACCAGCTCATATCCATAAAGGGATGTATTTTATTCATAAACCACTTACTCAATACTCACCAAAAAATAGGGATTTTTTATTACACTTGTTCTTATCTATAATGCTTCACTTGGGTTTTCTAATCCTAATCCCAAAAATAACTACTATCATCTCATACCATCTATAGCAACCCTGCTTTTTATTACACACCTAACATAAATTATTACATAAATCCTTCACTTAATACTACACTGAAGATCGATAGTTCTAGTGTCTTTGGGGCTTAGCAACATTACTTAAAAAATTAAAACATAAAACACAACATCTTATTGAAAACATCCTTTTCAAGACCACTACATTAACTTGTACCTAGCATTGCCTGGGATAACCTGAGAACATACATAAGAAAGGGGTGAGCTATAAAGCCCAGTAAGGGAGTAAACAAGTCATAACATGAAAAATTCAATATATGTTAGGAAATAGGAATATCAATGGAGCATAAAATAATATTAAAATAAATGTATGCCATAACATGATTATCATAACATGGAAATGTGGAAACAACACTTAACCTGGAATTAGTATGAGCCAAGGCTCATTGAACATGAAGCATGAGTAAACCCTCAATGAACATGAAGCACGATTAAAACCTCATTTCACTTGAATTATAATGAGAAAACACCCATTGCACATGATGTATCATGATATTATATTTTACCCAATGCATTGGAGCACTATTAGGGAACACCCTTCTTAAACATTTCATTTCATGCATAAGTGTGCCACATGGATCATACCACATGGAAGAAATCATCTTCATTTATTCCACGATAAAGGGATTTGGAATAAATACATGAATCTTTATAATAAATAATTAAAGGTGCATAAAGGTGAATACCCTTGATAGAGAAATGGGCATGGTATTCAGTACACAATGACATTCGTTTGGAAAATCTATGCAATTTCGACCGCGTAAAGACGTGACGTAAGAATTCATAAAAATGGTTGATGAGATAGAAAGGGAAGTCTCATCATATTTACACGAAATGGATAGTAATGGGATCATATAGATACATGTCCCAACATTTGTAATGGAATTTAGATTCATAATACCATAGAATTTCATGAATGTAAATGAGGAGAGGGAATTCCTTACAGAATTTTGGCATAGTAAAAGGTGTACATAGAAGGCATTAATGAGAGAGAAAGGGGCATAAAGTCATTAAAAAATAAATAGAGATGTATGGGGGAGGTGAGAAACTATACCCCAACATTTATAATAGAAAATAAAATGGCATAATAATAGTAAGAAACTTAGATAAAATGAGAATAGAAGAAATCCCTTACTTGGAAGTGTGATCCCAAAGGCTTGGGAGGGGCTTGATATAGGCTTCTTGTGAGATTGGGGTACCTTGGGAGGATTCTTGAGAGATAAGGGAAGAAGTTGGACGAACTCCAAAATCTTTGAGTGATGAGGAAGTGGGATATTGAGTGGTCTTATATAGGAAAGGAGGGGAATTATTTATTATTTAGGTTTGGGACACCAAACATTAAACTAATCAAAACCATAAACCAGCCCATTGTTTTCGCCCATTGTTTGTACCAAAGGGGAGGGTAAAAAATATTATATAAGTACAATGTCCTAACTTATTAAAATAATAAGGTTGCTTATGTGGAGGTGAGTCACACTCTCAAGGAGATCAATTTAAAACGCTAAAATGTTTTACAAGTCTTGGAGGGTACAATAAAGCTTTGTAAAATAAATAAAACAAACCTAAAATCACATTATCTCAATGGTAAAACATATATTGTCTGAAAATAATGTTTATAGTATTTTATTACATCACTTTTAGATCGTTATGATGTCATAAAACACATTATATATTTAAAATGTATTTAGTTTTTACCCAAAATTCAACTATTATAGAAAACTGTAAAAAATTGACCATTGGATAATTTATATATCCTGATTCCAAAAATAACATTCATTTTCCTAAATATGTGAATTTTTACTTTTAAAATAAAAACCAATATTTATAAAAAATTCATGGGTTTTGACAAAAATAACTTTCAAACCTTAATAAATATTACAATTTTATTCCTAAAAATTATATGATCATATATACTTAATAAAAATTAATTTAGTAATATTTTACTAAAATATTATTTAATAAAAAAGTTCATTAATTTTTCAAAATATATTACTTAGTTTAATATTAACTAAAAACACTATTTGTAATTTAAAAACTATTTACGATGTAATAATAATAAAATTAATGTATATTTTATATTATGTACAAAACATAAGGCACATAATCATAGTGCTAAGGTCTTGTTACATAACCCCTTATAACACCCACATAAGACTGAAGGGAAAGGAGTGCGATGGTGACAAACTGTTAGGGTGGCCTAGATAACATCTCCTGAGTGGTAATATCTATCAACTTCCACTTCTCCTATAATTGGTTCTATTCGAGCTTATTTTACGATACTCGGGCACTTGTACCAGCCCGTGGAGATCGAGAACTCCCTTTGGGCCTTGCCATAGGCCAGGTTGGATGCAAATTTTGATGGCAACCAAATTCGGTTCGTGACATCAGCAATAGAAAAAAGTATTGATAAATGACATCTTTATCAGTGCTAAAGAAAGTGATAACAAATTTAACCCTTTATCAGCTCTTTTTTAAGTACTGATAAAGGTCCCCTTTATCAGCACATTATTTTTATCACGGATAAAGGGTACCCTTTCTCATTACTTTATTTTCAACACTGATAAAAGATTCCCTTTATCAGTGCATTATTTTTTAGAGCTCATAAAGGAGTCCTTTATAAGCGCTTTTTTCACACTGATATTGGTCCAAATAAACAAAAGAGAAATTTTAATAAATAAAAAATAAAAAATGAGTTTATTAAAAAAAATATTAACGATTTTCTTAATTAAATAATTATTGATAAAGATGAGTAAATTGATTATACTATATATAAATTAAAAATACTAATAAGTAGTTTTTATTAAATATATATAAATGAAAAATAAAAATTAAACAAATTAAATTTAAAAATAAGTGAATTGAGAAAAATATTAAACAATTTATTAATTATATGATTATTGATCATGTTAACAAGTAGTATATATATTAATGTATATAAATATAATTTATATAATACAAAATATTTATGCAATATATAGAGTGAATAATGGTTTATAATTAAAAATTAATAGGAATAAAAAATTAATATGGAATAAAAATACTGACTAATTTCATATAGTGATGGAAATATAATTCAATGCCATTTTATTTTTCAATTTAAGATAGATAAATTGTGTGTTATATTGATTTCATATATATGTAATTAATGCATTTTTATGTACAATGTACACACACAAATCTTATCAATTTTTTTAATATTATTAAAGTGTTCTTATTTTTAATTTATTCAATTTCACTCATTTTTAACATGCATGCAATTAAAATTAGATATTCATTAATAATGTTAAAAAACTATTTGTAAAAGAATATTTATAAAAAAATTATAAATAAATATATTTAATAATATACATACTATATTTATAGAATTATATATTTATAAATATAAATAAATAATTATTTTTTTAAAATTATTTATTTAATTATGATATATAATTATATATATTTAAATAATTATTAAATTTATAATAAATTTACTTAAATAATTAATATGTTTACTATATTTATATTTATATATATTTATTAAATATATATATATATATAATTATATAAATATTTATAATGATATAAATATTATTTTTAAAAACATTTGTGTAATTATAAATAAAAAATTATATATTCAATAATAATAAATTTATAATAAATATATTTAAATAAGGAATATATTTACTATATTTATATTTATATATATTGATTAAGTATATATAAATACAATTTTTTATTTATAATTATAATTATAAATCCTTTATCAGTGCTTCAGTAATAAGTGTTGATATGAGGCTTTATCTGCACTAAAAAACGAGCTGATAAATATGGATTGTATAGGGATTTTTTAGTGATGATAAAGAGATACCATTATCAATACTAAAAAATAGAAAAATATACATTTTATTAGTGCTTAAATAATAAGCTTTGATAAAAGGGCTCTTTATCAGCGCATTTTTAAAAGCGTTGATAAAAGTGACCTGATATAATTAAAAAATGTAACATATTGCGAACTCAACGTGATATTAGAATATTTCTGTGGAATCTTCCCATTATCATCGCTCATCCTCGGTGAATCAAATGTCAAATCACACAAACCCACTTGAATCACACAAACCCACTTCCTCTAGTTGCTTGAACATCATATGTAATCCGATGTTGAGTTGATGTTAGGGTTTCCAAATAAAAATCGAGATCTAGATCTGAGGGTCTCATATTTTCTTCAACCTAGCGAGGTAGGAATGTTTTTTCCCTTATAAGTTCCAATTTTCTTTTTTTATTTTTTATTTTGATATTTGGATATGAGGGTTTCTAATTTTCCTTTGTAAGTTTTGATTTCCTTTTTGTATTTGTGCTCTAGTTGTTGTATATTGTTTTTCTTTTGTTTCTAATCCATGGTTTTCTTCACTGATATTTTGGATATTCTATTTTTTCCTTTTTAAATTGATTTTTTTAAAGCAATTTTCTTTGCTTTGAACATCTATAACCCAACTTGCTTTACTATTTTGAATCATTTTCCTTTGTTGGTTTTGAGAAAATTGATTTAGCAAACCAATTATCTATCTAATTCTAGTGAGAAGCTACAATATAAGCTGATTTTATGAAATTCATGAAAGGGAATTTAATTATTTACATTATGGTTCAATATTATGATGTAATGGTTTTTCCAAAAAATTTATTTTCTTCGAATTGTGTTGTTTTATTTTAAGATAAATCTTAGTAAGGATGATACGATTTTTTTTTATTTTTAATGGATTTTATATCCAAAATTATTACTGTGTTGTATTTATTTCATTATGTTGTGATATTATGTTATAAAGGTTACATATATTTTTATAAATTTAAGTTTATTTTATAAAGATACACACACACACACACACACATATATATATATATATCGATCTATTATATGAATTTTCAGAATAAATAATGTAAGGGTGATTTTATAATTAATTATTCACAAATTATTGTTTTTTATTTCCAAATAAGGAATGAATTATATTTATATTCATTAGAAATTATGTTTAAATGTGCATTTGTTTTGAAATTATGTGTATTATAAATTCCTTGATATGTGTGTGTGTGTGTGGGGGGGGGGGGGGGTTGTGTGCTTAAATGTGTATGAGATAGACGTTGGAAGGGGTTTTTTGTATTTTTCTCCTTTTTTTATGATATATCTTATTGATGTGTATTATTGATTTATTCCTCCTTATTTATGGACCTCCCTAGAATGTTAAGGATGGGTCAATGAATATTAGATGGACTCCTTATAATCCTTAGGTTGCTACATCATTTGTTCTAAAAAAGGATGGAAGTTATCAAATTCTATATATTAGAAATTATTTTTAGGTATTCATCATTTTAGGTCTATATATATATATATTAGGTCTATATATACATTTAATTAAGTATAGTATAATTTATATTTAAATAACCAAAAAAATATTGTAAACTTGTGTTACTTTCAAAATAATAAAATTAGGTAACTATATATACATTTTTTGATATAATTAAACTTTCCAAAATTTAAATAATTTTATTTTATACACAATTACACAAAATAATAATTATTTATAATTAATATAATCAAAAAATAATTATTAACAGTATTTTTTTATTTTCATTAGAAAAAATAGTATTATATATCTACATAAGATAATATATTGTATATTTTAAAAAATAAAATATGATAAATAATATATATATATAATTATATTGAAATAATGTTACTAATATAATAACTATATATATATATATAACATATATATATATATATATATATATAATATTTAGGTAGATTCGCTTTATTTATCTATGTATCGAATGAGGAGTGACCACCGTTTTATAGTTTTTGAGGGTGGAAGGCATGAACCTCATTCTGGTTTATTGCCTATCGAGGTAAGTGTGAATGAATTACACACCTAAATCAAAATCTTATTCAAATAATACAAAACCATATCATTTTTTTAATAAAATAAAACCTATTAAAAACATATTTTTATAAAAAAAATATAAAAAATCCTCAACAAATTATAAAATTAAAGTTTTTATGTATCCTTGTAGATAAATTCGAGGATAAAAATGAAATTAATTCACCATTAAATCATCCGCCATGTCAAATCAAATAAATTAATTTTAGTAACATACACTCATCAGCTAAAATTATAGTATAACAACCCATGACCCCTGGGATGCATAGCAGTACATTTGCATATTCAGATTCTTTTATCTCCACCGACTGTATTTCTTTCCCACCATTCACTTTATTGCTTCTCTGATTGTGTTGGTATTTTCTTTAGAAATAGTTGGTTTCAATGGAGGCATCTAGTTAATAAATAGTTCTAATGGTGTAATTCTCACCAATGGGAGGAATTTCCTATTTTATTAACACAATTAATTACAATTGTTATCCTCATCAACTTCATCTCCCAAATAATAATTATTGCATTTTGTTTCCTTGGGAACCATCCCCTATCTCTTTTATGTTTCTTGTACTACTATGAATATTATTTATCCCATGGATGACTACTTCTTAGATTATTTCAATCAACATAGTTACATGTACATAAGATATGTAGGATGCGTGTGAAACGAAAAAATGAAATGATAAATAATAGAGTGAATGGAGAGAAAGAAATTGAGAGGCTGGAGATGGAAGAATCAGAATACACAACCGTAGTGCCGCGTAGCCTGGGGGTCTTGGGTTGTTGCAGTACAATTTCACCCAATGAGTGTGCATTACTAAAATTAATTTATTTTATATTATGTGGAGATAAAGTTAATTATTAATTAATTTCATTTTTATCCTTGAATTTATCCACAAGGATCCGAATAAAACTTTAATAAAATAATTGGTTGATGATTTTTTTATAATGTTTTTTATAAAACATAGTTTTTAATAGGTTTTATTTTATTAAAAAAATGATATGGTTTTATATGATTTGAAAAAAAGGTCTATAGAGGCATGTACTTCATCCAAACTTAGTAAAATTCTCCATAAATCATTTGAGATGTGTAAGAATCAGTCGCACCTTAATTCGATACACAGTGCGACTGCTATGATTCAATGTGTCCGTTATCAGTTTAAAATTAATAGTTTAGTTCAAAAAATACCACTCACTAGAAAAAAAGAAATTTATCTCTTATTTTCTTGATAATTTAGTACATCAATATTTTTTTTCCTTTTTTATGGGTAGGAATTAGTCTCATGTCACACTGATACACGACGTGATCGGTATATGTCAAAGTGTGTGTTTCCAGTTTAAAATGACATTTTAGTAAAAAACAATGACGTAATCAAAACTAAGAAAACTAATTTGGATTGATTTGATAGTTTAGGAAAATAATCCATAAGTCATTTTATACATGTATAAATTATCAATACCTAAATCTGATGCATGATGTGACTGATATGACTCAAAGTGATTCTTTTTATTTTAAAATTACATAAATTTTAATAAAAAGGAAAAATAACCTACTAAAAACTAAGAAAATTCATTCATATTTTTTTGATACTTTAGGGAAAATATAAATAAGTCGTTTCGGATATGTAGGAATTTTTCGTACACTAATATAATGAAAAGTGTGCCCAATGTGAATCAATGTGTCTGTTAAGAGTTTAAAATTGATAGTTTAGTTAAAACATATTACTCAATGAAAAGCAAGAAATTGTGATTGTATTTTATTGATAATTTAGGAAATTAATTCAAAATGCATTTGTGATTTTTAGGGATTGGTCTCACATCAAGCAGATACATGATGTGATCAGTATGAGTGAAAGTGTTTGTTTCTAGTTTAAAATTTCATTTTAGTAAAAAAGACAAGTGACAAAGTCAAAACTGAGTAACCACATTCCGATTGTTATTATAATTTATGAAAATGTTCTATAATCCATTTTAAAAATTTAATAACTATACACACATCAATCTAATCCACAGTGTGGCTGATATGACTCAAAGTGTGTCTTTTTATTTAAAATTAACATAAATTTTAGTAAAAAGGAAAAGTCACCTACTCAAAACTGAGTAAACACGTTTGGATTGTTTTAAAACTTAAGGAAAAAAATGAATAAGATATTATTGATGTGTATGAATCATATAAACCTCAATCTAATACACAATGTGTTCATTATAACTCAATACGTTCGTTATTATTTTAAAATAAAAATTTTAGTTCAAAAAGTGTCACTCAATGGAAACCAAGAAAACACACTCATATTGTATTTATAATTTATTAAAATGGTTCATAAGTCATTTTTGACATGTAAAAACTGTTATCACATCAAAATGACATTCTATATCACTGGTATGAGTCAAATTACAAGTTTCCAGTTTAAAATGACATTTTATCTAAAAAGACAAGTGATGTACACAAAACAGAGAAAACATAATCAGATTGTTTTGATACTTTATAAAAACAATCCATAAGTCATTTAATATGTGTAAGAATTAGATGCATATCAGTCTACTTCATGGTGTGACTGGTATAACTCTGAGTGCTTTTTTTAATATATAAGTATCAATTTAGTTTAAAATGCGCATCACATCGCCAAAATTGAGAAAATGAGCCTAGATTGTTTTCTTTTCCTTTAAATTACGTGTTCATACTTTATTTTTCTAATTTAGTATAGTTTTTTGGTGCTGTAGTGTGCTGTTAAAACACACCACACTATTAGGGAAGTGTGATGTAATAGGACACTAAAATATACCCCTATACCAGAGATTTTTTAGCGATATTAAAAAACTCAGGCTTTTAATCTCGCTCCAATAGTCAGCACTTATCTAGCGCTTAAAAAGGAAATTTTTAGTGTTGTTAAAGGCCTATTTTTTAGTAGTGGAAACATTATAGATAGTTATAACCTAGTGATGAGGGATTGATATTAAGCCACATTATTTGTGCATCCTTAATATAGTGATAAATATTATGGAAACTTTCTTGTTATGTAGAGATAAATACACTACCTTGGTCAACCCTATTGAGCTTCTAGTTTTCTATCCTTTTGCAAAAGGGACTTTGGGAGGTTCCATAAAATTAATTCTCCCATGTCTTGGGAGTGTCATTGGGGTAGAAGACCTTCTCATCTGGAAGCTCGATGCCTTATAATGTATTTTCCGTGGTAGGATTTTCTGTGAGGAAATCAGCTAGGGATTGCCTTTTTACTGATTTATATGATATTAATTAGATGTCATATTGATTCATAATAGCCACCCATTGGGCCAAGAACCCAGTAAACAAAAGGTGTTAAAGTATGTACTTGAGTTGATCAATATTATAGACTAGATGGAATTCATTGTGCTATAAGTAATTTCCCATCTTTTTCACTGTGAAGATGAGTGCAAGGCAGTTCTTCTCAACATTACAACATCTAGTCTCAGTACCTAGCATCATACAACTTGGATTTTAGAAACTATTTTCGATCCTTGAATCATTTTTCTATGAGAGGAGGTCACCTAGTGACCATTCCATAGTGTCCACATATAAGATGAGTGCCTCCCCTCCATTGGAGGCATCAAGACAGGTGGGTGCATTATGTAATTCTTGAGACATTTTGAGGCTTCTTGGAAGTCATCATCCCATTGATAAGCGATACACTAATTCACTTATCTAGTGAATGGGAGAGATTTTCCACCTAGGTTTGCTACGAATCACCAAATGTAGGTGGGTTCCCTTACAACACCCTCAATTCTTTGAAATTTGTAGTGGTGAAATTTCTAAAATAGCAATGTTATTTTATGGGTCAAAATTGATGTCATAGTGTAATACCACAAAGCCAGTGAACATCCCATATATTACCCCAAAATCATATTTTTACATATTCATCTTCAGACTGTGCTATCACAACTTGTTGAAGACTGTTCGAAGGTCTGTGAAGTGATCACATTATTGTCAAGAACTGACCTCCAGATCAACAAAATAACATTGAGTTCTCTTTCCCATGAATTTATTAAATATATGATGCATGGTCCATTGATATGTGTTTCCAGCATTCTTCAAGACAAAGGGAATGAACTGATATCAAAAGATCCCCTTAGGCGCTCTAAAGTTAGTAACCTCCTCATCTTTGGGAGCCATCTTGATATGATTGTACCATGAGTACCAATCCATTAAGGAAAACTCTTGGAATCCATCAGTGGTATTGATCAATAGTTCTGGGATTCGCAATGTGAAATCATCCTTTGGGAAGTTCCAATTAATGTATCTAAAGTCAATGCATACCCTAATCTACCCACTATTTTTCATGATAGGGATTATGTTGGCAAGCCATATTATGTATTTTACTTCTCATAAAATGTTGGTTGTGATCAACTTTTCAAATTCTGCATCTACATTGGTGGCATGAGAGGGTTGAATCCTCCCAGATGACTTCTTGAAGCCTCTATGATCATAGGGTAGTTAGAGATGGTGTGTACTCCCATCATAATTCTATCTGGTAATTTTTGTGTAGTTATAAGAAAACACATATCACTTAGTCTTTAGAAATGCAATGTATGTATCTTTCTCTTCAATGGTCATGGGGTTACTAATAAAAGTATGTCATGAGTCTTCCTTTGTTCCCATATTTATTTTCCTAGGCTCATCGATGGTGGTGGATAAGCCTTCCTCAAACACAGGAGGGTAATTCTTATGTCCAAATTCATCCTCTTCTATTTCCAAGTCTATGGATACATACCCAGATGAATATGGGAATTTGGGGGCTTCCCTATCACTATTGGGGTTAGAGATGATGTGAGAAGAGACATTATCATCCCCCGTTTCCTAGGTAGTTACAGAGAGACTCCAGAGATGATTTTCTTTCACACTGTCACTGGGGATCGAAAGGGATTATACCTTTAGGACTAGATCTGTGACATCGACTAGATTTATAGGGAGACTATAGTCAATGTCTATTATACTCCATGGGTTTACAGGGGCAGTCCCCAGTCCATTGAGAGTTGCAACCTGTATATCATCATTTGTAACAGGTTTCTTGCCTCTCTTCTTGTAGAAATATTATTCAACATATGTGTTCCTTCAAGTCTTGAATGGGATGTTATCACCATTCAGTATGCTGAATTTTCCATCAATGGGGTACTTAAAACACTGATGGAATGTTGAAGGACCACCAAATATATATGGAGTTAGGGTCTTCCAAGTAGGACATTGTATGTAGTGTCTTGCTGAATTAACATGAAATTATCATCATATGTGAGATACCCAAATTGATTTGTGAGTTTTATATTCCCAAGAGGTCTTTTCTCACACTTATTATACCCTTGAATGGTCATATTTGTGGGAGATAAATCCCCTTATCCATATCCCAAAAAAACGTAGGGTTCAAAACGGGAAGAGTTTGATCCCATAACCATTATTAATTAGATACCTATAACTGTTGACATTATTGAGTATGCCTGAATCATATAGGGGATTATGTGTCTCTAGATGTCCTATTCCTGATACTGGTTAGTGAGCGAGATGGAGAGACGGAATTATGAGGATATGGTCTCTACTTGATAAACCTTAGCTACAAAGAATTCTGTATCCAATTCCTATGGTATCTGGAGGGATTCAACAAGTTCCTCTCTAAGTTATTTTGAATTTTGGATCACATCAAGGAATGAGATCTTTTTTGGGACTACCATTTTGTATTTTATAAGATCGTACATTTGTTCCATAGGTTGGCATTTACCAATGTGGGTTTGTTCCTAGAGATGGGGTTTAGGAGCCAATGCATTTTAGGTGGATGGGCCTGGTACTTGTGAAGAGGTATAGGGAGTATCTCCTTTTAGCAACATAGGTCATTCCATCCTTCCCCATAGTCTAGGTTGATCAAGATATCGAACCCCTTCTAGGTGGCCATGCAGGATAATTGGGTGCAAAAGGAAGCTGGAAGGTTCTAGGATTCCACCATGTCTCTTTTGAGCGTGTTAGAGTGTTTTACCATGATTCTCAGCTTCATTTATATCTTACAAGGGTACATGACCAAAATATTGGCTCTGACCACATCCTTGTTGTCCCCTGTATCCTAAGTTCGGGTTCATGTGGCCTTCTGTTCACCAGCTGTGTGTAAGAAAATCATGCTCTGGGGCATACTAATTATCGAATAAGGGATATTCCAAGTGTATCACAATGATATAAACAAATATGATCTCTTTTTTTTATGAGGATTCCATTTGGTGGGGCAATGTACCGTGTTTTGGATATTGTAGAGAATAAGTCTGTGAGAGATATATATTTATTTGGAGGAGAGTATGACTCGTGACCTTCTATTTCTTCTTGATTCTAATGGTCACTCCCACCTTTGAGAGCCACATATGATGTCTCCTTCATAGATATTGGAGCTATTATGGGTCTATAAAATTTCACTTTCAGGGTGGTATGATCTCGATCAACCATTTTTTTGAGTCATTATTTTGTTGAACTGGTGCACACGCCTGGCCGAGACTTTCTGCTAGCCATCTTATTCTTTTGACTAGACAATGGTTATGCATGACACCTTTTCTGGGGATTTTTATAATTCCACCTATATAGAATCAACCATGATTTTAAGGACATATTTTAAGTTGATGAAGTCCTAGATATTATGACCAATCCTTCTTTGCTAAGGGTAGTAGTCGGGACAGTCACTGAGGTTTACCTCCTTAGAATTCTTAGGCTATGTAATCTTGAGTAGATTATTGACCATGGATGTCAAGAAGTGATCAGGGTTTTGTTAATTTTGGAAAGAGTATTCCTTGTTCATTCTTTCCTCAAATCATGGGCGACCCTGATTTCTCTATGATTTTAATGTGGGCGATTATGTGGTGGTCTCTGCTTGATAGAAGGTATTGTGTGGTTTGGGGTCTGCCTTGGTGTTTGGATGAGTATTATTACTCTCTTGACAGTAACGTCTATAGCTTCTTCTTTTCGCGGACTTTTCCATGGTGATGAGGGAATGAGTCGGCATTTAGATCAAGTTTGTGGATGGATTCTTCCAAATTTTGTGCCATTTCTATAAACTCACTTAATCTACCTAGATAATTAATTCAGATTATTGGTGTATGTAACTCATCCTTGATATTTTCAGCACAGAGTTCCAGTAGTTTCTCTTAGAAGTGAGGTATGGTGAGTTAATAAGTTAAAAATTTCCACCTTTCTATGAATGTAGACACCCTTTTATTCTCTCATTGCTTGTAGTTCGTTTTGTAGATGATCTTCATTTTCATCATTGTAGAAATCAATTGATAAAGGATCTGATTATAGAGGTATTCATATCCTGCAACGGATCATGTTGGAAGACTTTTATACCAAAAAAGGAGATCCCTGTCAGAGTATGTACAAAACCCCTTAGTTTGTTGGCCCCTGTTGATCTTGAGGGACCATAATCGGCCCACATAAAGACACAAAGGGTGTGAGATGTTGTTTGGTGTCACCCGAACCATCAAAATTAGAGATTTTATGGTTGATGAAATTGGGTATAGGTATAATTTCATCCAACCATTTAGGATATGGCTTCCTCTTAGGCTACACAGGTGCGCATCATCCTTCCATGGCTTCCATTCTAATAGCCAGGGACTTGATGCCATTAAGAAACTTCAGCAGAACTATTGTATGAGCCATATCGCATCCATAGGGAGTGGGAGGGGGTGATGAGGTGGTCCTACCTTCATTTCTTGTTGAATATCGATTCATCCCAAGACTGAATTATTGCCTTGAAAAGGGAGAGGTTGTCACCGCAACCAAGGGAAGCACAATCATTTTCAACTTCCTCATTTATGTAGACTGGTTTCCTAGGTCCAGATCCAATCGTATTTTTAGATACCACTCTTGCTGGCATATAAGATATAGTAGAATATTTATCTCTACCTAAAGATGATACCTCATGGGAATATTCATTTTTCTTTTAGACTAGTATGCTTTTTCTTTGTTATTGTTCCATTGTGAAGGTTGAAACTTGGTATTAGTGGGTGCCATGTTTTGGAGTCGTCTTTAGTTATGGGTGCATGCAGCCTCATTTGGTGCATCCAAATCACCCTCCTCCTAGGTTAGATTTTTTATTTTTCGGCCCTATTCATTTGTGTCTTGATCTAAAATGTATTACTTGCTTACAAAGATAACATTCACAAAGGCATGTCGGGAAATGGCGGTCATGCCATTACTTTTGATGCAATAAGATGATTTTGCACTACCTTCCTCATGGTCGTTATTCAAACCCTTTTCCATATTGGGCCTTTTTTTCTTGCGACCGTAGTAGGGTCTGATTTCCTTTATCATGTTCACCTACCATCTTGGTCTATGAATAGTAACCTTGATGGATTTTACAGTCATGACTGTTGACAGAACCTTGAAAAGAAGATGTTGGTATTGTTGTGGGAGGAGTTGGGAGGATGATGATCATTGTTATGTTTCTACAAACCTAGAGAAGAGTTATTCTCTTTTTGGTGATGATGAGGATGAAAATTCCCCCAACCCTATGGGGTGTGGGTCATTCGGGGCCACAATTGACATTGATTGGTCCTATTGTTGAGGATCTAATGGTTGAAGTCAGGGATTCAATGACTCCCGTGATAGACATGAAAATATAAATGCCCCCATCCCTATGAGATGGGGTTGATCTAGAATCATTGTTGATGTCTCCAGGGGCCTCTCATGGGATTATGATCCTGGTGAAGGTGATCAAAAAATAAATTCTCCCAGCCCAGTGGGTTGGGGCTTGTCCACAAATTCTTTTAATGTGTCCCAAATCCAATTGACAATTGATGATCTAAGAGGTGAAGGTGATGATAGATATTCTTTCATCCCGAAAATCTAGGTCCTCTCCTAGATGGCTGATATAGTAGCTATTAATGTGGCTCATTTGATGTAGCACAGCTGGGTGCGATGGAAGCCCATGATGAAAACCATTATTTATTGTAAGTTTTATGGGTGATCTAAACTTTAGTCTTGTGTTTGAAATTGATTCCTATGAGTTTGATGGCACTAGTTTATAATCTTATTGGCTATCCTCTCTCTCAATTCATAATGTTTGGGAACTGTTGAAGTGGGAGAATTTGGTTTTAGTGACTCTCTAGATGGAGTGTTACCGAGTCACCTAATTTCACCAAAGGCTATGACATTACATGACATCATATATTAGGGGTTATGTTGTTCTATGGGTGAGACAATGTGTAACACTCCATTCTATCTCCATCCTTGAATATGAATGCATGAAGTGGATTTAGATATCCACTTCCAAAGATTTTTTATGTAATAGAGGAAAGTGTATTGAAAATTTTCATTGTGATTTTCCAATTTTAGATCCCAGACCATGTAGATAGCAGCCAGGTCTAGTTGAAAATAGAGTATCTTGATGGTATGAAACTGAACCTCAAGTCCTGGATAAGGGAGGTGTCTAGGGTTTAGTCACTGATGAGTATTTCATATATTTTGGCAATGATAAGGCATGAACTCCTTTTCCATCTCATGTGGGGTATCATAGTCTAATGTGTAGAGGGGGAAGAACATGATGGATAAGTTTTTTCCAACAAAATCTCTTCATAATCCAATTTAATCCTCCTCTTCATCAGACTTACATACCACTGTTCAGTCAGGCCATAGAACATGATTCTGAATTTCTCTAACTAACAAGAGTGGAGTGATGGTATAAGTTGGTGGGGAACTATATATTGTTGACCCCGATGTTTCTAGAACCTCTTTATATAAAGGTGTCGGAGTTTGAGACACCTCTCTATATAAAGTTATATGGGAAATGGGAGGATTTACTTTTCCATTGGAGATATCATTGTGGGGAGGTTGACCATAGTGGATGTTAGGAGTGGAGTCCCTACAATCCATCTCCACATTATTATGAGAAGAACTATCATGGTAACGAATGTCTCCTACTTCTTCTTTGATTGAAGAGTTGACGGACCCTTATGGTGTTGATAATGTGTCTCAAACAACCTCTAGGAAAAATTCATTGAGTAAATTATGAATATGTGCCATCTTTTTCATCGTGGTAAGAATATGCTGACCTGCCTTAAAGAATTGTGCAGGGATATGAGCCTTCTATATGAAGATTGATGGAAATTTCTTATTATCGTCTGGTGCTACGGGAGTATGAGCTTGTGGATGAAAGGCTATTGGAATATTCTGATGTTCAATCTCATTTTTGACAAAAATATGAGCTTTTCCAATGGCATGTGTCAATCTCACGTGGTTAGCCTTAGTCAGGACAACAGTATGAGAATGGTATTTATCCTTTGGAATATTTTTCTGGTCTTTATTGGTAGGAATATGAGCCTTCCCCGTGGTTTGTGTCACTCTCACTTGGTGGGCCCCGGTAGGATCAAGAATATGATCCTGGTCCAAATATTCATTCCACACAGGAATATGCTGACAGAACTCTAGAATGGTAGAAGGGATATTATCCTCCTCCAATATTTCTTCAAAATTACGCTAATGTAGTCATTCATTGGTGGATGTAGGAATAAGAACCTGTATTTTGTAATATGCTGGAATATGCCATGAAGATTCACTGACAAGAATATGAGTATGTCCTGAGGCTTGTGTCATTCTCACTTGGTTAGTACCTGCTAGAATTGGGATATATTCCTAATCATGGGCCTTTGGAGTATTCCACTAAACTTCTTCTAAAGGAATTTTAGCATGTCCCGAGGCTTGTGCCCCTTTCACTTGGTGATCCCCATCCAGAATGGGGATATGAGTTTGATCCTTTAACTTTGGAATATGGCACCATAATTCTTTGACATGAATATTCCCATGTCCCGAGGCATGTACTTCTCTCACTTGGTGAGACCTGGTTGGAATTAGAATACAATCTCGGTCTGATGCCTCTCCCATTATCATAATTTTCCAATAATCCTCCTGGGTAGGAGAAAGAATATGCACTTACTCTGGTACAACCACTTGTTTGAGAAGATTAGAGAGTTGAACTATCCTGGATGTATGGATAGGAGTATGAATCTATCCCTTTATATGTAAAAGTTCCATAATATACTGATATAGTTCTTCAGTTCTTCCAAAAATGTATTACAATTTTAGAAAAGTGTGTGTTGGGATATAATAATGCACATTTTTTGTCCCCATTATACAATAGAACATGTCTTCAATTGAAGTGGGGATATGTTCCCATTTTTTTCCTAATTGTACCTCTGGGATAAGCTTATGGACTTCAGGCATGGGGGTAGGGATATGCACCTCCCCCATGTATGTTGTGGGAATCTTCCCATAGAATTGTTTTGAATTAGTAGGGATATGATCCTACTTGCATCTTTCTATTGGGATATTCTGTAAGAATTAATTAGTGGGAGTGGTGATATGATCCCAACCCTAGGTATCCAGTGCCTTTCATATCTGACATTTCTTCCTTACTGCTCATGGATGGGCATCAGAGGTTGCAGTGTGTTGAGTGATACCCTTAGCGGGTGACTGGGGGGTACCAGAGAGATGGTGTTGGAAAAAGTGGTTAGAATGAGCCCTCCAGGGTTACCCATGATCCTTAAGGGATCTGTATTGGGATTCCTAGTACACTTTCATTAGATATGGAATGTGCTGGTTGTCATTCTCTAAAGATAAGCTCCCGAAGTTGTTGTTTTTAGTGACGATGGCCTCTAGTTTAGCTACATATTTCGTTATGTGATGTGGACTCACTGGTTTCCATGTATGGAGAAACTTTTGGGAAGCTTCCATGTTGAGGATTGTTCCATGTCAGTGGTATTTCTGAACCATGGTGTTCACTGCCTATTATCGGAGTTGTTGAGCATATGAGATCATTTTTGCAACCCATGGGGGTTGTAGTCGAAGGTGATTTACTGGAGAAATATTTGGATGATGGAGACATTGTCTTGAATCTAGATTCTAAGAGTTGTATCTTCTATTGTGAAGATAAACAATAACAAGGTTACCAATTAGTCAAATATCATAGGCATAACATGATCTCTCATATATTCATGGTTCAAAAAATTGTCCTTTATCCCTGATTTGACCATTCTGATGGCTTGGATTTATCAAAGTGAGGATGGAATTATTTTGTGATAATTCCATTCATAGAGGATCATTTTCAAGATTGTTCTCATATTATAGATTCTTTGTATTAGGTATGGAAAAAAGTGTCTCAATGAACGATTAACCAATCATTCCATCATTTGTGACATTCACATAAGGGTTTCATTTTATATTTGCATATAAGGGAAAAATGAAATGGATTGATGGATAATAACCAATAATTTTTTATTTTAGATATTCTCATCAGTTTAACCATTTTTTTGTATTGGGGAAAATGAAATAGGTCGATGGATAATAACCAATTGTTTGTTATTTCATAGATTCATATCCGGTTCACCATTTTTGTTTTGACATATCAAGAGGTGACATGGAAACCCTCGATGATGAGGGTTTGGTTGGTTCTAATGGTTTATTGTGGGGGAGTTTGACCTCTTGAACAATCATTAAAATTGGGTCATCTTCGTTCTTAAGGGAAACTCCCAATAATTCCCTCATTCATAACTAAGTATAGACCAACATTCTGAAGGAAAGTGTTCGATTGGGTTTTTAGACCAAACGAAACTTAGGGGCTTGCATTGTCGATAAGATATGAGGTTGGGATTATCTCACCCTATTGAGGGGAATTATTTTCTAATTCTGGACTCTCTTATTGATTTAATAAATTTTTTAGAATCTCTACCAAATTCCGATATGTGACTGATTACACTAACAAAAATATTATAGGTTAATTCCCCTTATATGCAAAAGAAAGGGAATCTCATCGATGGACAATGGAAAGGGGATCTCATTAGTGAATCCATATATATGTATCCAAGGTCATTCATCCATTTCCCTAATGATGGGTAGCTACTATATATGCTAAAGTAGTATAACTAGATTCTTTGGAATATGCTTCTATGTAGGGAGGTGATTTAATGTTTTGAGGAGGGGATTAAGCCACTATGATGTGTCCTTTATATCATAGTTATTATAGGAATCAAAATCCACATAGTTTTTAAATTATTGCAGTGTAACATCATGAGGAGAGGACATATATGCAGGAACTGAGGCACCGAATTCTTGAGCTAGAGTCTTGATGAGACATCATACATATCCTGGTTATATAAGGAATCAACTTTATTGTAGTTAGTTAGGTTTCTCAATCCACTGATGGATGAGGTAGAGAGACCATCCCATGGTAATAACTGGGTCTTGATGATTGAAATGTTAGAGCCATAGGTCTTACATCGAAATATATGTTTATTTGAACTCAGGTCTTAGGAAGGCATTCTACTTATCTTGGTTATTATAGGAATTAGATTACTCATAGTTTAATTGATTAGGGCTTAAACTCTGAGGTTTTCCTCTTGATCAGGACTTACACGATGAGGTTGCCTTGGTATTTATAGAGGTTTATGGTGAAAATGATATGATTATTGAAACTCCCTAAGTACATGTGATCTATTCTCATTGTAAGAAATAAGGGATGGTAAATAATAAAATACATGTATTGTATATGTGGGTCTCATGTTCATAGAGTTACTTTTGAAAAGTTAATATAGAACTTGGGCCCTGATGAGGTATCTTACATATCCTAGTTATTATAGGAATAAAATTTCTCATAGTTTAGTTTATCAGGGTTTACACTCTAACATTACCCTTATATTTAGGGATTGCACATCAAGGGTGGAAAACGTTATCAAATCCTGGGATTCCCTTGTGACCGGGCCTATTTGCCTTCCTAATATGCATTGATTTTCCCCCTGACATGCCTTGATTTCCTTCTAGAAATGTCAAAGAGTGTCCTCTTGGCATGTTAATAGATATTTACATAATCTGGATGAATCATATGAGGGATGTTATATATATTGGATGGAATGAATGAGGGTTTTCATATGATCGAAGTTAACTCTTCCATAGGATATCACAATATGAATATGGTCAGTCCTAGAATCCATAATATACCCTCGAATATCTTTTATAGAGGGTGTCACATGATCCAATCAACTTACCCTGGTGTCATCATGAGAGCTAACTGAAACACATGGATTGTGTCATAAGAGTCAATACGAGATGTCTGAGAGGGTGTTGCATGTCTCGGTTGACATTTCTGAAGGGTATCACAATGCCTTTCTGACATTCTTGGAGGATACAGTGAGTTGCAGCTAACTTTCTAGATGCTACCATGAGACTTTGGATGACTTGATATGGAACTGTTATATGAGTCACGAGACATGTCAAAAGGACATTTCATGTTTTGGGTGATGAAACCATACGGCTTTGCGAGACTAAGGTGGCATGCACTGGGGGACCATGTGACTTACTCAGGTATGTCCAGAAGACTTCAAATGACCCAAATAACATGAAGAAAGAGCATCAAAAGATCAAGGTGATATGTCCCATTTTTGTCGCATTTCTTGGATGGTTCATGCGAAGTGCATGAGGGTCAGTGAATATGTTTTTGATTTAATTATTCATCCTTTAGTATTTGATCTAGCCCGTATATCTTTAATACCTTATTTTTATTCAATGTCTATTTATTTTAACTCATGTGTGATCAAGAAGACATGTGGGATATTCCTCCCTATCCTGCCATATGTCCTTCCTATGATTTATAAATGATCGTGTGAAGTTATTTATGCATGGTGCATGATCAATCTGGCTGTTTGATGGTATATTACATGACTAGAGACTTACCAGTTGTGAGATCAACCACTTTGATAAATCTTCTCTAGTACTTGGGTGTGCCGATGCTCGTAGATGTGAAAAATACAACCTTCATCTAGAGTGTCGCAGTCATGTGGTAGCAGTTCCTTTTCTTGCTGGTGTGGAAAGATTTATAGGGCTCAAAACCCCAGTTACTCACAGTTTTGTGAAGTATATGTAGCTTGAATCCAGGCTGGAGTTGGCAAAGGGCTCTGGAACCACATGTCTTTACGAGTCTCTATCATTGATCATTCTGAGGTCAGTACCTGATTTTAAGAGACCGTGAGTCCCTCCCATCAACACCTCCTTTATTGGATCATTTCTAATTAATGATGACTTATTGACGTATGTGGTATTGTTTAAGGACATCTATATTGTCTAACTAACATGTCTGAGGACCTGTGAAAGATCTAGGTGCCTATTGAAAGGTCTTCACATGATAACAGGTGAATTGTTTGGGAATTTCATGAGACAATGATGGTTTGTCAAGGGACCTTCATGAGATCAGTCTGGCTTGTCAAGGAGCCTTCACAGGATTAGGACAGCTCACATGGACATGCTACAGACTTCCTTAGAACATCATAATCATTTTACGACCGTGAGAGGCTTTTCTCTCCTCCCTCTTTTATTTCCATTGTTTTATATTACAATGGTCTAGGGTCATGTGAGATTTTATGAGTAATGTTAAAGACAATTAATATATCTCTTTGTGATGTGTCGTGTGACCAGAAATGGTTCTATGGGGGTGTATGATAATTTCATAGACAAATCCATCAATTTTCCTGAGGAAGACAAAGGGGGAGTGTGAGGTCACCTAGACATGCCCATGTCTCTTCATGTGATGAGGGTGACATGCTGACGGGCTTCTACGGGATGAGGTGGTTATGTCGACAAAGTCTTTTAGTGTCTTGCAGACTGCCAGGGGTGCGTTGCATGACTTTTATGACCGTAAGAGGCTTCCACCTCCTCCCTTTTTATTTCCGTTATTTTATTCTACAAAGGTTTATGGTTATTTAATATTTGTTCGGATGTTTTCAAAGAAAATTACCCTTCCCATCGGTGATTCATCACATGATCTTTACAACAAAGAAAGGCCTACACCTTTAGAAAATTTCCCTATTATTTTATAAGTATTCTTAAGCCTTCACTCGATGATTGTATGTGAGGGTGCCACATGATCAATATGGGATCTCACAATGGAGTGCATTCCCTATCCGGGTCAGTTATTCTGCTTTCCTATGGAACTTGACGTGATCAGTGTGTGATATCACAACGATGTGAAAAAATTGTCTGGGAAAATCACTTTTCTCATGTTTAATGCACCACATGTTCAACGATGGATCTTTTGATGGAGTGGAGACATTTTCACAGAAATTATCTTTGATCTCCATTAATATGCCACGTGTTCATGGTTATATGATGACATAGCATGTCCAATTATTTTTTCATGTCAACGCATCATGCCAAAGGGTGCATGAAAAATGTTTCAAGCTATCGCATGAATGTAGCATAACCCAGTCAACTTGAATGTGTTGTGCGGCCAAAGACTCAAATGAGGGCATCACACGGCATCCAAATCCTCAAGAAATTTGGTAAATGAGGCAAAGTGAGGGGTATCATGAATACTTTACTTTCATATACATGAAATATTTATTTTATTAACATGCCAGTATTAAGAACAACATGGAGCTTCTCATGAACACATGAATATTTCATGTGTGCAGTGTGGACCTTAATAGGATCGACATGGTGCATTGAGTTTGGAATGTTTTTTATTGCTCGTATTTTTTTGTGCACCAAAAAAATTCTTTATTACTTGATTATAGCCAAATGTCAAGTTATAACACCTTAATATTTCATAGTATGTTATCTAATTAATGTAATTCAATAGCTTACGCTACACACAAGACCGTGTTCGAGCACACCACAAATTACCAAACTAGCCGTTCAAAAAGTGGTTATGAATAGTATTAATTGCATTTTGAATCTAATATACTCTATATAATTTTAACATCCATATTATGTGTTTCTTATACATAATATAAGAACTAATTCATTTTTTCAGATAAAAGATGTATTTTTAAAAAAAATGCAAATTTACTGCCTTTTAATGGAAAACCCTTTTTAAAAATAGTATTTGACACTTTTATATATTCAGTTTAATGAAATTATAATATTATTTAGAAATTATACATAAAAATTTAGATTTGATAAATTTTTGTTACTTTTCTAATAACTTTTATGTTTTGATGAATAATGAAAAATACTATGTTTTAATTGAAAACAACTTTTATAATCTAAATAATTTATAGTGATAAATTATGAATTTGAATGGTTTTTAAGAATAATTAGATTTTATTTTTATCATTTAATAAAATTTAGGTCATTATAAGTAATTTCACATTTAAATTTGACATAAACACATGTCAATCTTTTTATAGTGTTTAGTTTTTAAAAACCTGTTTTTTCAATTTGACAACGGGAATTAATTTTTAATTAATAAATGAAACATATATGTTATGAAATTGGCAAAATAGACTTCATTTTTAATTTTGGAATATCAAAATTATCTTAGGGTGAATTTTTGGTATTTTTCTGAAAAAAATCAATTTTTGATTATTAGTGAGAAACAATGCATTATTATTTAAAACCGACTTGTTATTTAAATAATTATTTATTTTATTTAAATTTATTTTAAGTCAAAATATATATATAATACCTATATAATTTTAATTCAATTCTTGTATTCATTTTATTAAAAAAATTTATGTATAAAATTTTATTGAACTTTTTAACCTCTTTTACCCACCTTCTAGGAACAATAGCAAATTTGCACATAAAACTTAATTTTACCACTTTTGTGTGTTGAATTTTAAAAATATGAGAGATATGGTTTACATTATTAAGTAAAATATGATTCAATAAGTTTAAAATAATTTTTGGTGAACATTAACTTTTGACTTTTATTTACCATGGTTAAAAGTCAATAGGGAAATTAAAGGTAAAAATTATATTATAATTACCCAATCACATGTCCTAATTCTATTTGACAAGATTAATTAGAAAAAAACAACCTTAGGAATAAAATATGATCGTTTAGATCCACTTGGATTAAATTAGGACATTTATTATTATTTTATTCAAAAAGAGTGAAAAGTGTTAAATTAAAAGTTTATTAAGTAACCATTTTTAATATATAGTTATACATAAGATAAATTCTACTGTAAATATTAATTATAAAGATAAAAATATTTCCTAAATGATGGTATTTTATTTATAATTTTTTGAGATTAAATAATTAAATTTATTTATGACACAATGATGATGCAGTAATTACCTTCTCAATGAAATATTAAAATAGTTTATATTAAAAATATTAAAATAAATATAATTTAAAATTATATATTCCATCCAAGAATTTTATAGGTTAATATGATATGTTAGGGTTTATTAGATAATTTTATTTTTAATTAATAAGGTTGTTATGTCTTTCACGAAAACAAAATACAAAATAGTTTCAAAATTGACATAAATTAATTTGTTTAAAACATACTATATTATTGGTTGATATAATATTCCCAAAAATATAAGGTTCATCCAAAGGGATTAAATAATATTATATATGTTGTTAATTAACCACTTTAGGTTATCTTGTAAATTTAGAGTATGTTTGTTAACCATATTGTGTAAGAATACAAGAAGACATGGTAAAAGTTAAACTATTTAACTAAGAGTTAAATATAAAAGATAAGGTCAATATATTGACATAAACCTATCTAAAACCTATTGGTTCAGTGGTTTTAGACCCATCCCCACCTTATCCTAGAAATAAATCATTTTGGAGAAATTAGAAACCCAAAATTATTTTATTTTCAAATAATATTTCAAGCTTTTCGAAAAGTGACCCTCACCTATCTTATAAAAGGGTACGTCTCATTCTCTCAAAATCACATATCCAAAGCTATTTGGATAGTCCAAAACCTACCAAAATATCCTAAAAACAAACCTCACATCAACCTAGAGTCCTTACTTTGATCATAAATCCAACTTAAGGTTCCCTTTTGATCAACTCAAAAGGAAACACCCGAAGAAGAGGTAATAATTTCACCACACTCTTTCAAGTTCTTTTCTTCTTCCACTTACTCTTTATTTTTTTACATACCAAAATAATAACTCTAGTACCTCATAAAAACTGTTATGTTATTATAAATATGGTACAACCATATTCTTTATTATATCCATCCTATTAATGACAAAGTCACCATACGTGCGTACGTACGGCTTACCGTCTCCACATCGTGGTGTAGTTTGTTATTCAAACACTTCATTATTTGTATGGGTATAATAATGAGTATAAAGGATATAAAAAATAAATATAACATGTTAATTATTCTTTATATATGATATAACATCCAATTACATACTATTTCACCATCAATATAATGATATTTTCGCTTGTGATTATGTACAGATTACTGTCTCCACGACGCGATGAGATTCATTTCCACATTCACCATTCAACGATGACTATAAAATATATATTTTTAATAAGTATGTAATACATGACATAATAATTATACTCTATATATATATATATATTTATTTGCTTACTTACATATATCTTATTCACTTACTTCTGTTCAATACGAAATGAAAAAGAAAACAGCGTTTATGTGTACGTACGGCCTACCATCTCCATAAATGGTGCCTTCCATTTCATATATCTATCTATTATGAATATTTATATTCTAAATATATATGATATATAAATAAAGGTTTATATTCTAGAATTATTTAAATCATTATCTAAATGACAAGATCAAGAATAACAAGGTAAAACATGTATGATAAAGAAAGCGATTATTACCCAAAATGTTAATTTATCATGAAAATCATTATTAAATGGGTAGTATAAAGTCATAAATGAATAATTTATGATATAATAAATATGAATATGGTTCTGTTATAATTTAATAACATACTATGGTCATTATACAGGAGGTTAAATGTACCATCGACCAAAGGAAAGTGCAAGGTAAGGGTTAATTTCACAATCTATTTATTATCAGTGGTTGTTTTTACGTTAGTATCTACTGGGAGAAATTTATTATCTATGTCCATGTTTCATAAGAGTTTTAAAAGGGATTATTTTAAAATAATTTTTACTATAACCTCATTTTAAATGTTTTAAAGATATATTCTTGTAAAACTTTCTCATTAATGTCCATGTCTTCAAAATGGTTTTAAGGATTTATTTATATGGACACGAATGTTTTAATGTGTTAATTCCTTTAAAAATTTTCAAAGTGGTATGTGACACTTTGATTTAGAACTATCTTGTAAATGAATTCCTTTATATTAATTATAAATGATTTCATGAAAAGGGATATTTCTCTCAGATAATTTTACTGATCATTTTCAACTATGTCAACATCCTTTACAGGATATTATTCTTGATCGAGGTTGATTTATTATGATAAAAATCTTCCATATTGTATTGAAGGTTTTGTGATATTTTTGACATTGGATGTGTTATTTTTATACCATTCATGGTTTATGTATAAAGTATTGACATTGCGTATTCTTGTTTTAATATGAATATTTATGTTATGTTTAAACCTTTTCATATGAGGAATGCATTGGAATTAGTATGTGAAGGGTGGAGCCTGCTATAGCTCCTTGATGCATCAGTAGGTCTCATGAGGAAAAATAGTGTCTTGGAACAAGGCCTTGATAGAATCTTATTTGTAGTCTTGGCACAAGGCCTTGACTATGTGGTTATGAAGTATGACATTATGCATTCCATCGTTATGAAATTGGATATTGATATTGCATATGATTATTCGACTAGTAGAATATCAATGTGAATAAATAAATTGCATTATTTGATTTATATTTTCCATATTATGCTGAATTTTAAGTTTAAAAGTCTTATGTTTTAGTCTTATACATTTCCTTAAATGTTTATTCTTATTTATGAATGTTTCCTCTATATTTTTATCCATACTAAGTATTTGAGATAACCCCTTTCTATTTTTTATTTTTCCCTAGATGCAAATAACAATATTATAACTGACATGCAGGGATAGTCTAAGGGATTTGAATGTGTTAAATGGAGACAATGTTGTTGATGTTTTTCATTTTATAATGTAATATATCATTCATGTATGAAATCTATTTTCCAAGACTACAAAATCGATCAGTCCTTTGGGACTTGATTCCTGTTAATCATACCAATGTATAAAAATAATGCAACGACTCTAGGTAGTTGGGGTTGGGGCATTGCAATTAGTATAAGAGGAAGTTTAGTACATAAATTTGAAACTAGATTTAGATAAACTCTTCTTAGAGAACGTTACCCTAAGATAGAATTTGAGGATTATTATAGAATAACTTCCTATAATTTTGGTAATGTAGAGATTTCATATATTTTCCAAGCAATACATCTCGGTCTGGATACGAGCAGGTAGAGGCAGCTCTGGCACAGATGTACCTAGGGGTGAAAACTCAGAAAATGAGTTTTGGTCTAGACCCGGGTATCCTAGTACATGACAACGGGCCTTGGTGCACTCTTGGTTGCGACACTCTCAGGAGATATTCTTAGGATAATTCACATTTTCATTACAAGCCATTATGAAGGATTTATGAGTAAGTACTTCCTCAAAGAAAACATTTTATGATTATATATTATATGCATAATCTTTTCAACTTATGTTTGGTATTTTACAAGTTTGAAATTATGCATTGCGATTCATAAACTGACCTAATGTATGCTATTGTTTAGAAATGGTTCCTAGTAGATGGAATGAGAACTCCAATAATACGCATGATCCAAATATTAAGAAGGATCATATATTTCAGGTTATTAAGACAACATTTAGAAGGGAAATAGTCTCCAACTTATTCTCATCATATGATGAAATAGTATCATGTGTTAATAAGATAATTAAATAATTCTCTGAGTCCTATGGCTTTAAAGGGAAGTAAGAGAATAAAAGGATGGAAGAGAGAAATATGGATAAAGGGAAGTGGGAAAAGAAGGATTTTACCATATCTGATAATTATAGAAAGAATCACCTTGGTAAATTATTGAAGGGAATGAGAGTTTGTTATAAGTATGGAGAAAAAGGCCACCAAGTATGTGATTGTAAGGGTAAGAATAAGGTGTAAAAGGTACAATGATTCATCTGCAAGGACTTGGGACACTACACGAATCAATGTACAGGTCATCAAAGTACACCCCAAATGATAATATAGGATAATAATTGAGTTATGATACTACCATAGATGAAGAGGAATGAATAGTGTTCTTATGTTGTTATTAAAGAATTATTTCCTTTGAGTGTAGTATCAACGATGTACTGGTTATATTAATTATGGAAATAAATAAGTATTGTACTGCAGTACTATTTCACTAAGGATTTGAGATTGTATAGTACTAAGAAAAGTAACTCAATAGTAATTTAATATTTTTGGAAAATACACGGCTGAGGAAAGATAAACCATAGTATAGTTTTAATACTGAGGTAGTGATTTTGGAATAAGATATGATTGATTTGGATAAATTATATTGGATATTCTTGACTACCTTGAAACTGATTAATGATTTGTATATTCTATCATTGTTGGAGCATAAATAAGTTTTGGATATAATGAGTATATCCAGTATTATATAAGGAATAAGGGAGAGTGAATGGAATCAATAAGGTTTTATTGTAATTCAGGGTATTACCATGTTTTAAGATAATACATGATGAAGGTATTCACGTGTTATTATGTGGAAAAAAGTGATCTTCATTATGTTTACCTTCCTTATAAATTTTAGACTGTGAGTTTGGACAGAAGTATTTTGGATAAGTATAAAGGTTGGAATGGATTAAGTTGGACATTGGATATAGTTGTTTAAGGTTAAAACATTTCTTAAGATTATTTTTGGATTATTATAAAAAGGAAAACCCAGAGTTTGGGTGACAACCTGTCGCGTCTGGCAAGGTCGTGAGACTTGAACCTACAACTGAAGGGTGACAAGGGTGCATCACCTACCACTAGCCCAAGTGATGTCCTGGTTTGTATAATGTAGTTTTCTTTAAAAATGGGCAGACAGATGAATTATAATTTCATTTTTTTGAACTATATATGATTATGACAAATAGAATATTTTTGAGTTCTATTATCTTTTGATGTGAAAGATGAGTTTTTGGTAGAAATTAGTTAACAGATGGAACTCTACTTGTCAAGTAATATTTTTCCTACTTATTCTATGAAGAAATTAATTCTTAACCTTTAGGGATGGGATCTTAAAACCAAAAATGTGTTATCCTAATACCTTATATTTTTTTTAAACGGATGATATTTTAAATCATCATATATTGATGGCTTTGAGGCCCTCAATTTTACACTTGTTTGTGATTGATGACCTCAATCACCCCAATAAATATTTACGTTTTTCCTCCAATTATGTGTCTCTAATTTCCACCAATGTTCTTCTAATTGGGACCATAATTTGGTGGTGAATTTTTTATTTCCCTTTCCCTCTTATTAAGAATAAATTTTATTAAGCCAATTTCTAATGTGGCTTTTCACAAAGGAATTTTTCTATTTTTAACCTTTTATTTTTGAAGTACAATTTAAAATTGAGATAATTCAATTTATTGAAGTAGGGGAGAATGTAACACCCCAATATTTCATAGTATGTTATCTCATTAAAGTAATTCAATAGCTTGCGCTAGACACAAGACCAAGTTCGATCACACCAAAAGTTACCAAACTAGCCATTCAAAAAGCGGTTATGAATAGTATTAAAAGAATTTTGAATCTTATCTACTCTATATAATTTTAACATCCATATTATGTGTCTCTTAGACATAATATAAGAAAAAAAATTCATTTTTTCAAATAAATGAAGTTTTTTTCAAAAAATGAAATTTTACCGCCTATTAATGGAGAACCCTTTTTTAAAACCAATATTTGATCCTTTAATATATTAAATTTAAGTAATTTAATTTATTCTTTATAAGTGGGACATAAAATTTTGTTTGGATAAATTTTTGGTACTTTTCTGATAACTTTCATATTTTGACGAATAGTGAAAAATACTATGTTGTAATTGAAAACAATTTTTTTAATCGAAATAATTTATAGTGTTAAATTATGCATCTGAATGGTTTTGAAGTATAATTAGATTTTATTTTTATAATTTAATAAAATTTAGGTCATTATAAGTAATTTCACATTTAAATTTGACATAAACACATGTCAATCTTTTGATAGTTTTTACTTTTTAGAAACCCTCTTTTTTGTTTTAACAATGGAAATTAATTTTAAATTAATAAATGATACTTCTATGTTTTGAATTTGGTAAAATATACTTCACTTTTGAATTAGGAATATCAAAATTCTCTTAGGGTGATTTTTTGGAATTTTTCTGAAAACTTTCAATTTTTGATGAATAGTGAAAAACACTACGGTATTATTTAAAACAAATGTTTTATTTAAAGTTATTTTAAGTATAAATAGATATATAATTTCTATATAAGTTAAATTTAATTAATTGGAGTACTCTTATTATAAAATTAGATTTATAAAATTTTATTGAACTTTTTATCCTCTTTTACCCACCTTCTAGGCATGTTAGCAAATTTGCATAAAATATAATTTTACCGATTTTGTGAGTTGAATTTAAAAAATAAAAGACACGCGGTTGACATAAGTAAGTAAAATTTTATTCAATAAGATGAAAATAATTTTTGGTGAATAGAAACTTTTGACTTTTATTTACCCTGGTTAAAAGTAAATAGGGTAATTAAAGGTAAAAATGATATTGTAATTACCCTAAAACATGTCCAAATTCTATTGGATAAGTGTAATTAGACCAAAAACAACCATAGGAATAAACTATGATCCTTTAGGTCCACTTGGATTAGATTTGGACATTTATTATTATTTTATTTAAAGAAGAGTTAAAAGTGTTAAATTCACAGTTTATTAACTAAACCATTTTTAATATAGTGTGATACATAAGATAAATTGGACTATAAATATTCATTAGAAAGATAAAAATATTTCCTACATAATGGTATTTTATTTATAATTTTTTAGATATTAAATAATTAAATTTATTTTTGAAACAATGATGATGAAGTAATTACCTTCTTAATGAAATATTTAAATAGTTTATATTATAAATATTAAAATAAATATAATTTAAATGTTTTTATGTAATACACTAATTTTATAGGTTAATATGACATGTTAGGGTTGATTATATAAATTTTTTCGAAGTAATAATGTTTTTATGACTTTAAAAAAAACAAAATACCAAATAGTGTCAAAATTGACATAAATTAATTTTTAAAACAAATACTATATTATTGGTCGATATAATATTCCAAAAAATCCAAGGCTCATAAAAAGGGATTAGATTATATTATATATGTAATTAATGAACAACTTTAGGTTCTATTGTAGGTTTAGAGTAAGTTTATTAACCATATAGTGTAAGAATACAAGAAGACACGGTAAAAGTTAAACTATTTAACTAAGAGTTAAATCTAAAAGTTAAGATTAATATGGTGACATAAACCTGTCTAAACCCTATTGGTTTAAAGGTTTTCTATACATACCAACCTTATCCTATAAATAAATCATTTTGGATTCATTGGAAACTAAAAATGATTTTATTATAAAATAATATTTCATGCTTTTCCAAAAGTGACCCTCACCTTTATTATGAAAGGGTACTTCCCCTTATCTCAAAATTACACCTCCAAATCCATTTGGCTCAGCCAAACCCTGCCCAAATATCCTACCAACTTAACTCACATAAACCTATAGTCCTTACTTTGATCATAAATCCAACCTATGTAGCCCTTTTGATCAACTCAAAAGGAAACACCTGAAGAAGTGGTAATAATTTCACCACCCTCTTTCAAGTTCTTTTCTTCTTTCACTTACTCTTTATCTGTTGTTTCCATACCATAATAATATCTCCAGTGCCTCCTACATAATGTAATGTTATTATAAATATAGTACAACTGTATTTGTTATTATATCTATTCTATAAATGAAAATGTCACCATACGTGCGTACGTACGGCTTACCGTCTCCACGTCGTGGTCACTACTGGAAAAAGGGCCTATACCCACGGTTCAAAACCGTTGGTATAGCCCCCAAAACCGTGGGTATAGGGTATACCCATGGTTTTGGAAACTGTGGGCTGGAACGACATCGGTATAGGGGTCTTGACCTATACCCACGGTTTGGTAGAAACGTGGGTATAAGTGTGTCACACAGAAACACCACGCTGTACAGCGTGGAAGGGCACTTTCCCCACGGTTTTCAAATCGTGGGAAATATATTCATTTTAAAAAAAAAACACATCCAGCAAGGTTTGATCGCTGCACCTAACGCCTGAGAGTGAGACCCTGAACCAACCGAGCTGGGAATTTTATATGTTAAATATACATATATAAGCTAATATATATTAATCCGCACCACGTCGCGTATTCAAAAAATGCGGCCTCGGGGATTCAAACCCGCACCTCCGGCAACCCGTCCCGCAAGCTCCCCACGTCGGACCAAACAAGTTGTTAATTTAATCTATTATTTATTCATATATCTGTGTATATATATATTAATATAAAAAATAATTAAATTCAAAAAACGCTGGTATGGAGACTCGAACCGACGTCTCACAATGAGACTCAACACCGCATTTCAGTAAAGCACCAACCGAGCTGACATTGTTATTTGTTATATATACATTCATCTGCTTATATAGATTAATATGATCCATGAAAAAATGTCTCCCCGCCAAATTTTTTTCGTGTCCCGCCTAATGTTTTTTCCCCACCATAAAGTCGGAAAGCTATACCCACGGTTCTAGAGAACCGTGGGTATAGGTCTTTAAAAAAACCGCAATACCTACAGTTTTGAAGAACCGTTGGTATAAGTCTTCAAAAAATACCCTATACCCTTGGTTTTCTCCAAAACCGTTGGTATAGGTCTTAATAGAAAACAATACCCAGGGTTTTGGCCCAACCGTAGGTATAGGTGACCTATACCCACGGTTTTGAAAAACCGTGGGCATAGGGGTACTCTATACCCAAGGTTTTGGAAAACTGTGGGCATAGAGGTACTCTATACCCACGGTTTTGGAAAACCGTGGGCATAGAGGTACTCTATACCCACGGTTTTGGAAAACCATGGGCATAGGGGTACTCTATACCCACGGTTTTTTGCAAAATCGTGGGTATATACCTATTTTCCAGTAGTGGGTGTAATTTTTTATTCAAACACTTCCTTATTTGGATGGGTATAATAATGAGTATAATTGATTTAAATAATAAATATAACATTTTAATGATTATTTATATATGATATACCATCCAATTAAATATGATTTCACCATCAATATAATGATATTTTCGCTCGTGTGTATGTATGTATTATCGTCTCCACGACGCGATGAGATTCATTTCCACATTCACCATTCAACGATGATTATAGAAATATATATTATTAATAAGTATGTAACATATGAAATAATAATACTACGGGATATATATATATATCTGTGTGTGTGTGTCTGTGTGTCTGTATGTATGTACTTACATATATCTTATTCACTTCTGTTCAATACGATATGAAAACAGAAACAACATTTATGCATAAGTACGGCCTACTGTCTCCAGTGTAGCTACATCGGAGGGAGTAATAAACCCAAATGCTAATTCAATACGATCATCATTCTGAATGGGAGTCGGTGGATCCAGATGAATTCTTAGAAGGTGGTGGTGGTGACGTCTCTGATGCTTTCTGACATATGATGTTGTGAGGTCTGTTGTTTGCTATTTTCTCTCCTCTGCACTTTGTAATCTATTTTTATTAATATATTTCTGGGGGACTAGGAACTTCAGCCTAGTCCTTCTCCTTTCTTGGTTTTGATCAAGTTTTATATTCTAGAAGTATTTAAATCATGATCTAAATGATACGATCAAGAACAACAAGTTAAAACACGTAGGATAAAGAAAGCGATTATTACCCAAAATGTTAATTTAAAATGAAAATAATTATTAAATGGGTAGTATAAAGTCATAAATGAATCTTGTATGACATAATAAATATGAATATAGTTCTGGTATACATTAATAACATACTATGGTAATTATACAGAAGGTTAAATATACCCTCGACCAAAGGAAAGTGCAAGGTAAGGGTTAATTTCACAATCTATTTATTATCCGAGGTTGTTTTTACTTAAGTATCTACTGGGAAATATTTATTATCCATGTCCATGTTTCATAAAAGAGTTTTAAAATGTATTATTTTTAAGGTTCTTTTTATTAAATCGTCATTTTAAATGTTTTAAAGATTTATTATTCTAAACCTTACCCATTAATGTCCATGTTTTCAAAATGGTTTTAAGGATTTATTTATATGGACATGAATATTTTAAAAAGTTAATTCCTTTTAAAAGTTTCAAATTGGTATGAGACACTTTTATTCAAAACTATATTTTAAATGACTTCCTTTATATTACTTTTAAATGATTTCATGAAAAGGGATGTTTCTCTCAAAGATTTTTACTGATCATTTTCAACTATGTAAACATCCTTTACAAGATATTATTCTCAATCGAGGTTGATTTATTATGATAAAAATCTTCCATATGGTATTGATGGTTTTGTGATATGTTTTATGGTGGATGTGTTATTTTTATACAATTCATGGTTTATGGATAAAGTATTGACATTTCATATGCTAGTTATAATATGAATGTTTATGTTACGTTTAAACCTTTTCATATGAGGAATGCATTGGACTTAGTATGTGATGGGTGGATCCCGCTATAGCTCCTTAATGCATCGGTTGGTCTCATGAAACAAACTAGTGTTTTGGCACAAGGCCTTGAAAAAATCTTATTTATAGTATTGTAACAAGGCATTGACTATGTGGTTATGAAGTCTATCATTATGCATTCCATCATTATGAATTTGGCTATTGATATTGCATGTGATTATTCGACTAGTAGAATATATATGTGAATAATTAAATGACATTATTTGATTTATATTTTCCATATTATGATGAATTTTATGTTTAAAAGTCTTATGTTTTAGTCTTAGATATTGCCTTAAATCTTTATGCTTATTTATGAAAGTTTTCTCTATATTGTTATCCTTACTGAGCATCTGAGCTCACCCCTTTCTATGTTTTATTTTTCCCAGGATGCGAAGAATTATATTATGACTGACCTATAGGGATAGTATAAGGGATATGAATGTGGTTAATGGAGAAAATGTTGTTTTTGTTTTTCATTTTATAATGTAATGTAACATTCATATATGTAATCTATTTTCCAAGACTACTAAACTGATCGGTCCTTCAGGACATGATACCTTGTAATCATGCCAATGTATTAAAATAATTCATTAACTATCGGTAACTGGGGTCGGGGCATTACACAAGTTTCTATTAACAATTATTGACATAGCCGGGTATGAAAAAATTTAATCTCCTTCTAGGCAGAGGGAGGACCATGATATGTGATTGGTTATGTTTTCACATAATGGAGTATGTACAAACAGTGCATTGGTTGTCTGCATGATAGGGTATGCGGTGCCACGTCCCTTGGCAAGGTAGGTTACACATTGAAAGACTTTCGCATGATATGTTATATGGTGGTTGTAGTGTTTTATATAATGGGTTACGCAATGCCACACTTTTTGTGTGATGGGTTATGTGATGCTACTACCTTTCGTATAATGGGTTACACGATCCCTCATCTCTTCACATGACTAGTTATGTGAAGGAGGATCATGGAATCCCACTCCCTCTCTTGAATGAATATGTGAAGGAATTCTTGCATAATACTCTTCGCTTAACCATTAAATAGGCTTGTGATGCTCCGTTTTGTGAGGAAAAAGAAAGCACTCTGCCCCAGACAGGAAGCACCCATTTCTAATGTGTGATATCCCTATATTTATAAAAAAACAATTGTGCTATATCTACTCACCTGAGAAAGGTGGCATGCCTGGTGAATGTGCTCTACCATCCATTAGATCAACATAGTCAGCCTGAGATCGGAATATAATGTCGACTCAAGGTGTGTCTTCAAACAACCAATGATTTTGGTATTATTCATGTGACATGAATTTGTATTTGTGCAATCACATAACCTCATGGAGGCTTTTTGTAGTATCAGGATCCACATATGGAGTTGCACTGTGGAAATTTCTCGACTTTTTTTAATATATTTTTTCAAAAACTTCTTTTATTAAATAGGTTGAGGTTTAAGATATTTCTAAAAATATGTTATAAAGGCAGAAGCAGCACTGCCGCCTTGCAGGTTAAGCTAAAAGGTTGCAACCGTGATGCCGCCTTTCTGCTAAAATAAAAAAAC
The DNA here is from genome assembly GCA_963277665.1 of Viscum album. Taxonomy (NCBI): domain Eukaryota; kingdom Viridiplantae; phylum Streptophyta; class Magnoliopsida; order Santalales; family Viscaceae; genus Viscum; species Viscum album. The sequence continues at coordinate 15,140,388 of OY728119.1, forward strand.
AATTTTTTACTATTTTTGTATTTGTAAAATTTTTATTTTATTTTTGTTTATTTGTTTATATATATATATATTAAAAAAGTTTCAATAAAATTTATTTGATATGTAATATCTAGCAGTACTGTCCTTAAAACTGTCTGGATTCTGATATAAGCCCTCATCCAGGGCTCCCTTTTATAAAAGGGTTTGCCTAAAAAATCATTCTTCATTTTCGATGTGTGATTCTGGTTCTCCATTTCCTACAAAAAACATTCTGCATTTCTGATGTGTGATTTGGAATTATTTCAAGTACATGGCTTTGAAAGAATATAAAATATAAACAACAAGACCAATATTAATGAAACTTAAAACATGGATTAAACATATAATAAATAGTTGAAAATAAAAAAAACATAAAAAATGTTGATGAAAAATAATTTATACTTTTTCAAAGCCACATACTTGAAACATAAAAATGTTTCAACTATGTGTCTTTGAAATCCTAAAAAAATAAACTATAAGAACAATATAAATGAAAATTCAAAAATGGATTAAACATATAATAAATAGTCTAAAATAAAAAGAATTTCATAATAAATGTTGATGAAAAATAATTATTAAGCTTTCAAAGCCACCAACTTGAAACTTAAAAATGTTTCAAGTGTGTGACTTTGAAAACCTATAAAGAATAAACTATAATACTAATATAAATGAAACCTAAAACATAGATTAAACATATACGAAATGGTTGAAAATTAATAAGTTAATTTGTAATATAATTATTAACTATTAATTATTAAATATATAATTAATTATCTAATTAGTAATATCATTATAAATTATATAATAATTAATTAGTAATATAATTATTAATTATATAATTAATAATTATATTAATAATTAATTAATTGATTATCATATAATTAATAATTAATAATTGTTAATTATTAATTATCAATTAGTAATTATATAATAATTATTTAGTCAAGTATTAATATAGTTAATAATTAATAATTAATAATTAATAATTAATTAGTTAATTTGTAATATAATTATTAATTATAATTATTAATTATTAATTAATTAGTTAATTAGTAATATAATTATTAATTATAATTAATAATTAATAATTAATAATTTTATAGTATTTAATTATATAATTGGTAATATAATTTTTAATTATAATTAATTAGTTAATTAGTAATATAAATATAAATTATATTTATTTATTATTTATTATTTATTATATAATATTTAATTAGTTAATTTTTCATAATTAATAATTAATTATTTTAATGAATAATTATAAATAATTATTTTATTACTAATATACTAATTAAAAATTATATAATTAATAATTATATTACTAATTAACTAATTAATTATTTTATAATTATTAATTATATTACTAAATAAATAAATAATTATTATTTAATTAATAATTATATTACTAAGAAACTAATTAATTATTAATCAATAATTATATTACTAATTAACTAATTAATCAGTACATAATTAATAATTATATTAGTAATTAACTAAGTTATTATTATATAATTACTTATTATATTACTAAGAAACTAATTAATTATTAATTATTAATTATTAATTATATTCCTAATTTACTAATTAATTATTACATTATTTATAATAAAATTACTAATTAACTAATTAATTATTATATAATTAATAATAATACTACTAATTAACTAATTAACAAATTAATTATTGCTAATTAATACTTATATTACTAATTAACTAATTAATTATTATAAATGAATAATATATTACTAATTAACTATTATAAAATTAGTTATTATTAATTAATAATAAATAATTATAATGTATAATTATAATTAATAGTTATATTACTAATTAACTAATTAATTATTATATAATAAATAATTATATTACTAATCAAATAATTAACTATTATATAATTATTAATTAATAATTATAAAGAATAATTATATTACAAATTAACTAATTAACTAATTTATAATTAATAATTATATTACTAATTAACTAATTAATTATTATATTATAAATAATTATATTACTAATTAACTAATTAATTATTATATAATTAATAATTATATTACTAATCAACTAATTAATTAATATATAATTAATAATTATTTAATAAATAATTATAATACTAATAAATTAGTATATAATTACTAAATATATTTTCACAACTTCTCTTTCTTATGTATTATATATCAGTGTGGTGGTGACCTGGCACAATGACTTCAATGCATGCTCTGTTTCGGGGCATAGTACTTCATGGATACATGTACTGAAAATGGCAATGAGACTTCATGAGTACCGATCTCATGGCCCCCCTTTCATCCATGAACAGGGATTGCAGAAGTGTATACCACACCTTGAGCTTCATGCATGCACTGAAAATATTCTATAGGCATCACTCTTGCTTCATGTGTTGTAGTCACCACATGAATGGGATATCCAGGCTAAGTGTTGTAGGTCGTATACACCAAATTATATTCCAATCGATGGACCATCATGGTAGCATCACATGTCTATATGGATGGTTCATGATTCCCTACTTTCTCTCCCAGACGATGAGGATGAAGTGGAAGATGGTCCTACTATGAGTTTTTTAATATGTTTTATGAAAATTTTATTTAAAATAAAGTGTAGGTTAATTTTTTTAAAAAATATGCATTAAAGGCGGCATCTCTGATGCTGCTTTTGGGTTTATACCCAAATTTCCTAGCGACACTACCACCTTTCTTCCCCCCTAATGTGTTTACCCCTAATCGATGGCATGGTATATGCGATAGGGGGTCGCCTTTCCATAAACTTCCTATAAAAGGGAACCCTCCCCCCTTTCTCCTCACTTAAATTTTCCCCCATCTCTCTTCATTCCACTGCTTCTCTCTCTATAAAAACTCATTTTACATGCGGTGGAGTTGGTGGTCTAAAAGAAGGCCTGATTTTTGCGATGAATTATTCAGAGGTATTTTTTTATTTAATTTAATGTTTTTTATTTATTCAATTGAATTGTTTTTAGTTCGAAATATTTCATTTTTTATGTAGTTTAGTTAGTTCTAAATATTTTGTTTATTAAGTAGTTTAGTTAGTTACATATAGTTTGGAATAATAATTATTATTACTAATGATTAATAATAGATTAATTATAGATTATGTTTAAAATAACTTAGGTATAAGTATTATTAAATTTTTGTAGAATAAAAATCATATGGTTATCTAAGTAATAAAATACCTGTCTAAATACAAAAAAGTGGATGTTGCTCTGGCATAGATGTACCTAGGGGTAAAACCTGAAAACAGAGCTTTGAGCTAGACTCGAATGGGAACTGGTGCATTATAATGGGCCTTGTTGCACTACTAGTTTGACACTCCCAGGCGATATTCTTTAGATGATTCAAATTTTCTTTATAAACTAATAAAATAACTTAAGAAAATAAAAACCAAATAGGTATATTTATCAATGATAAAATGATAATTATGATGATATAGAATGAAATGGACAAGGATAAAGGCATTAAATAATGGAAGTTGTTATTAGTAATTGAATTCTTTTCAGTTAGTTTTAAAGATTATATTTATTAAGTAGTTTAATTAGTTATATATAGTTTAGAAATAATACTTATTATTAGTAATGATTAGTTATAGGTTAATTATTGAATAGAATAGGATTAAGAAATGAATACATACAATGATAAGCTAATAATAATTAACTAAAGAATATCATATCATTATTGATTAAATAAGTAATGATTATAGAGTGATTGAAGAATGATTAACTAATTATTAACTAATGATTAACTTAGTAATGATTATCTAGTGATTAAATATAACACCCCCAAGACTTCATATCACATTATTTCTTCAAAGTAATTCAATAACTAACACTACATGCAACATCGAGTTCAAGCGCACCACGACTTACCAAACTAGCCGTTCAAAAGTGGTTATGAATATCATTAACTGAATTTTGAACTATATATAATCATTATAATTTTAGAATCCATATTATGATTTTCTTAGACATAATGTAAGAACTAATTCATTTTTTCAGATAAAAGAAGTATTTTTCAAAAAAAATATACTCTTACCGCCTTTTAATGGTGAACCCTTTTTAAATCTAATATTTGAAACTTTCATATATTCAATTTTACAAAATAAACTTATCCTTTAGAATTGGGACATAAGAATTTAGTTTTAATAAATTTTTGGTGTTTTTCTGATAACTTTCATATTTTGGTGAATAGTGAAAAGTACTATATTTTAACTGCAAACAACTTTTTTAATAAAAAATAATTTATAGTGTTAAATTATACATTTTAATGTTTTGGAAGTATAAATAGATTATATTTTTACCATTTAATCCAATGCTGTTCATTGTATGTAATTTAAATTTGAAATTGGAAATAAAAAAGTGTTGAACTTTTGATAGTTATTATTTCTTAAAAATACGCCTTTTTATTTTGACAGTGGGAATTAATTTTAAAGTAATAAATGCAACTTCTATGTTTTTAATTTGGTAAAATAGACTTCCTTATTGAATTATAAATATCAGAATTATCTTACGGTGAATTTTTTGTATTATTCTGAAAACTTTTAATTTTTGATGAATAGTGAAAAATACTGAGTTATAGTTTAAAACTGAATTTTTATTTAAATAATTATCTTTTTTTTTAATTTATTTTAGGTCAAAATATATACATAATACCTATATAAGTTCAATGTAATTCATTGGAGTCATTTTATAATACTTTTAGATATATAAAAAGTTTATTGAACTTTTCACCATCTTTTACCCATCTCCTAGGAGAATTTGCAAATTCATATAAAAATTAATTTTACCACTTCTGTGAGTGGAATTTTGAAAATCCGAGATACACGGTTAATATCAAGGAGTAAAATGTGGTTCAATAAGATAAAAATAATTTTTGGTGAATAGTAACTTTTTGCTTTTATTTACCACGGTTAAAAGTAAATAGGGTAATTAAGGGTAAAAATAATATTAATATTACCCTAACACATGTCCAAAATCTATTTGAAAAGAGTAATTCAAAAAAAAACAACCTTATAATAAAATATGAACCTATTTGTTCCACTTTAATTAGATTAGGACATTTATTATTATTTAATTCAAAAAGAGTTAAAAGTGTTAAATTCAATGTTTAATAACTGAAACATTTTTAATATAGGGTTAAACATAAGATAAATTTGACTATAAGTATTCATTAGAAAGATAAGACGATTTAATACATAATGGTATTTTATTTATAATTTTTATAGATTAAATAATAAAATTTATTAATGATACAATGATAATGCATTAATTACCTTATTAATGAAGGAATCAAATAAATGGTATTTTAAATATTAAAATAAATATAATTTCAAATTTTTTATGAAATACACGAATTTTCTAGGTGAATATGACATGTTAGGGATGATTCAATGTATCTTTTTCGAAGTTATCAAATTGGTATGACTTTTACAAAAACAAAATACCAAATAGTGTCAAAATTGACATAAAAGAGTTTTTAAAACAAATATCATATTATTAATTGATATTCTATTCCTAAGAATCTACAGTTTGAAAAAAGAACTTATATAATGATATGTGTATCATTAATAAACCACTTGGGGGTTTCTTGTAGGTATATAGTAAGTTTATTAACCATATAATATAAAAATACAAAGAGACATGGTAAATGTCAAACTAATTAACTAAGAGTTAAAAATAAAAGATAAGGTTAATAAAGTTACCCAAACCTGTCTAAAACATATTGGTTGAGTGGTTTTCGTCCCATAACCACCTTAGAATTTTCATAATCCAATTTTGAGCCATTATAAACCGAATATGAATTTATTATAAAATAATACCTCAAGTTTTTCCTAAAGATCCCCTCCTCCCCCTTATAAAAGGACACCACTTCTAACCAATTCTTCATACCTTAAAATCCTTTTGGTTCGGCCAACCCCTGACCAAATATTCTCCCAACTTCCCTCACTTCAACCTAGAGGCCTTATTTTGGTCATAAATCTAACCTAAAGAGCCCTTTTGATCAAATCAATAGGAAGAACCCGAAGAAGAGGTAATGATTTCACCACCCTCTTTCAAGTTCATTTCTTCTTCCACTTCTTCTTTCGTTGTTATTTCCATTATAAAATAATAAATCCAGTATCTTCTATATAATTTTATGTTTTTATAAATATTTCACAACTATATTCATTATTATATTCATCTTATGAATGATAATGTCACCATACGTGCGTACGTACGGCTTACCGTCTCCATGTCGTGGTGAAATTTTTTATTCAACACTATGTTATTTGGATGGATATAATGATGATTAATATGTATATAAATAATACAAATAACATGATAATGTCTCTGTAAAATTAATATACCATCCAATTCCACACCTTTAGGGAAATGATATTGTCGCTCGTGTGTACGTACGGATTACTGTCTCCACGACGCGATGAGATTCATTTCCACATTCAGCATTCATCGACGATTATAAAAATATATATTACTAATATGTTTGTAATATTTGAAATATTTAATGCTACTAGAGATATATATATTTATATATATATATTTACTTACATATATTTTATTCACTTAGTTCCGTTCAATACGTTATGAAAACGGAAACAGCGTTTATGCGTACGTACGGACTACCGACTCCATAAATGGTGTTTTCCATTTCATATATATGTCTATTATACAAATTAATATTCTAAATATATATGATATATGAATAATTTTTAAAAAATTTTAAGTATTTAAATCATGATCTAAATGATACAATCAAGAGTAACAAGTTAAAACACATACGATAAAGAAGGTGATTATTATCAGAAATGTTAATTTAAGAAGGAAATTATTATTAAATGGGTAGTATAAAGTCATAAATGAATATTGTATGATATCATAAATATTAATATGGTTCTGGTATAATTTAATAACATACTAAAGTCTTCATACATAAGGTTAAACGTACCCTCGACTAAAGGAAAGTTCAAGGTAAGGGGTTTTCATCTCACTCTTTATTCCCATGAGATTCATGCATTATTGCCACTATTACCTTTTGTGTGGTGTATGTAGTGTCCATAATTGTATTATTTGTGTAATATACTTTAATTTATGTTTATTTACATATTCATTTTATGATACTTCTTTCATGGGGTGTATGTTCCATAAGTTACCAAATTGGTAAGGGTTATTTCCTCATTCTCATTATAATCCGAGATTGTTCTTGTGTAAGTATTTTCAGGAACATACTTATCATAGATACCCATATTTCATAAAAATGATTTCAAAAGTAATATTATAAGGTTTTATGGTAGGTTCTATTTAACTAGATCATCATGTTAAATGTTTTAAAATTTTATCTTTCTAAACCATTTTAATTAATGTCCATATTTTCAAAATGATTTTAAGGATTTATTTATATGGACATGAATATTTTGAAACGATAACTCTTTTCAAAAGTTTAAATTTGGTATGGGACACTTTGATTCAAAAATATCTTTTAAATGAATTCCTTTATAAATTGTGATACTTACAAACGATTTCATGAAAAGGGGTATTTCTCTCAAAGAGTTTTACGAATCATTTTCATCTATGTCAACATCCTTTGATGGATTTTAAACCTGTTTGAAGTTGATTTATTATGATACAAATATTCTATATTGTATCGATGGTTTTGTTATATGTTTTACTATGGATGTGTTATTTTTATACCATTCATGTTTTATGGATAAAGGATTGACATTTTGTATGCTAGTTTTAATACGAATGTTCATGTAATGTTTTAACCTTTTCATATGAGGAATGTATTGGACATAGTAAGTGACGGGTGGAGCCCGCTATAGCTCCTCGATGCATCGGTAGGTCTCATGATACAACTAGATGTGTAATTGGCCGAGGCCCTTTCCCAATTTGATATATGGTTTTGGCTGAGGCCTTAATCATTTTTAGAAGTCTTGGTCGAGGCCTTGAAAAAATGTTTCAGAATGTCCAGCATTATACATTCCCTCATTATGGAAATAATATTGATGGTTTACACGGTCATTTGACTAGTAGAATACCCATGATTATGTTTTATTATGGAATTATTTACTCATCTCAAATTCTTTCCATAAAAGTATTCATGTTTATTATTGGTAAAGGCATGTGGTTTCAATTATTCACCATGCTTAATATTTATGTCATTTTCTGTTGTATTACTTACCCTTATTGAGCGTTTGAGATCACCACTTTCTTATGTTTCATTTTATAGGATTCCAAGAAGTGTATTATGATTGATATGAAGGGTTAAGCTAAAGAGAATAATGTAATTCTCAATGAACTATTTACACTGTGTTCTATGTTTGAAATTATAATGTAATGTTAATGTATGTAATCTATTTTCCAAGAATGCTAAACTGATTGGTCTTTCAAGACTTGATTCCTTGTAATCATTCCAATGTATTAAAATAATGCACCAACTCCGGGTAACTGGGGTCTGGGCATTACATTTGGTATCAGAGGATGTTTAGCAATAACCTTGGAAACTAGATTTAGATTAACTTTGATTAGAGCAAATTATCGTAAGATAGATTTTAATGATTAGTATAGAAGAAAATCCTAGAATTTTGGTAATGTAAAGATTTTGTGAGTTTTCCAAGAAAATACATACATGTCTAGATACAAGCAGGTAGAGGTGGATTTGGCACAAATTTACCTAAGCGTAAAACCCGAAAACACCGCTTTGAGCTAGACTCGAATGGGGAGTAGTGCACGAAAATGGGTCTTGCTTCACTCTTGGTTACGACACTCCCGGGGGATATGCTTAGGATAATTCTAATTGTCTTTACAAACCACTATGAAGGGTTTATGAGTATATACCTCCACGATGAAATCATTTTTGTGATTATGGATTATATCCATAAACTATTCAATTTACGTTAGATATTTTAGATGTTTGGAATTATGAATTGTGATTCATAAACTAACCTAGTATATTCCATTGTATAGAAATGGAACCCAGTAGAAGGAATGTGAACTCCAGTAATACGTATGATCCAAAGAGTAAGAAGGATCATATCTTTCACGGTATTAAGCCAACATTAAGAAGGGAAATAGTCTCCCATGTATTCTCAACATATTAAGAAATAGTATCATGTGTTAATAAGATAAGAAAAGAATTATCTGAGTCCTATGGCATTGAAGGGAAGCAAGAGAAGAAAAGGATGGAAGAGAGAAAGATGGATAATGGGAAGAGGGAAAAGAAGAATTTTCCCATATGTGATAACTGTGGGAAGAAACACCCTGGAACTTTACTGATGTTAATGAGAGTTTGTTATAAGTGTGCAGAAAAAGGACACCAAGTACGTGACTACAAGGGTCAGAAAAAGGTTTCAAATGTACAATGCTTCGTTAGTAAAGAGTTGGGACACTATGCGAACCAATATCCAAATCATCACAGTATGACCCAAATGTTGCTATTCGATAATAATAAAGTTATGATACTACCTCAGATGAAGAATAATGACTAGTGTTATTATATTATTATTATAGGATTATGTCATTTAAGTGTTGTATCAACAATGTAATGGTTATAATAAAAATGGAGTATATAAGGATTGTACTGCAGTACTATTACATTAAGGACTTGAGATTGTGTGGAACCAAAAAAAGTGACTCAATTGCAGGTTAATTGTTTTGGAAAATATATGGTTGAGAGAAAGATAAACAATAATATGGTTCTGATACTGAGGTAGTGATTTTGGAATAATACATGATTGATTTGGATAAATTATATTGGATATTCCTGACTACCTTGAAACTGATTAATGATTTTTATATTCCATCATTGTTGGAGTTTACAACATTTTTGGATAGGAGTATATCCAGTATTCTATAAGGAATAAGGGATCATGAATGTAATAAATAAGGTTTTATGGTAATTCAGGATGTTAGAGTGTTTTAAAAGAATACATGATGAAGGTGTTCACATGTTATTACATGGCAAAAAGGATCTTCATTGTGTTTACCTTCCTTATGAATTTTGGACTGTGAGTTTGGATAGAAGTATTTTGGATAATTCTAGTTTGAGATTATTTTTGTATTTTCATAAAAGGACAACCCGAAGGTCAGGCGGCAACCCATCGTGTCCGGCAAGGTCGCGAGACTTGAACTCACAACCGAAGGGCGACAAGGGTGTATCACCAACCACTGGCCCACGTGATGTCCTGAATTGAATAATGTAGTATTTTTTAAAAGGGTCTGGTAGATGATTTATAAATTCATTTTTTTGGAACCCTATATGAATTGGATAAATAGAAAATATTTTTAAAGTTCTATTATCTTTTAGAGTGAAGGATGAGTTTGTGGTAGAAATTAGTTAAAGGATGGAAATATACTTGACAAGTATACCTTTTTTTCTTCTCTTATTCTATGAAGAAATACTTTCTTAAACTTTAGGTAAGGTATCTTAAAACCAAAAATGTTTTATCCTAATACCTTATATTTTGTTGAACCGATGGTATTTTAAATCATCATAGATTGGTGGCTTTGAGGCCCACAATTATAAAATTGTTTGTGATTGATGACCTCAATCACTCCCTATAAATATTTATGTTTTTCCTTTAATTATGTGTCTCTAATTTCCACCAATGTTCTCCTAATCGAGATCATAATTTGGTAGTGACTTTTTCATTCCCCTTTTCCTCTTACTAAGACTAAATTTTATTAACCCAATTTCTAATGTGGGTTTTCCAAAGGTATTTTCTATTTTCAACCTTTTATTTTCAAAAAATAATTTCAAATTGTGAGGATGCAATTTATTGAAGGAGGGAATAATTTAACACCCCAAGATTTCATAGTACGTTATTTCTTCAACGTAATTCAATAACGTACACTACACACAACATCGAGTTCAAGCACACCACGACTAACCAAACTAGTCGTTCAAAAGTGGTTATAAATAGTATTAACTGAGTTTTGAACTATATATAATCATTATAATTTTAGAATCCATAATATGAGTTTCTTAGACATAATGTAATAACTAATTCATTTTTTCAGATAAAATAAGTATTTTTCACAAAAAATATACTTTTACCACCTTTAAATGGTGAACCATTTTTAAATCCAATATTTTAAACTTTTATATATTCAATTTTACAAAATAAAATTCTTCTTTAGAATAGGGACACAATAATTTAGTTTCAATAATGTTTTGGTGTTTTTCTGATAACTTTCATATTTTGGTGAATAGTGAAAAATACTATATTTTAACTGAAAAAAAACATTTTTAATAAAAATAATTTATAGTGTTAAATTATACATTTTAATGGTTTGGAAGTATAAATAGATTATATTTTTACCATTTAATCCAATTATTATCATTGTAAGTAATTTAAATTTGAAATAGGACATAAACAAGTGTCAAACTTTTGATAGTTATTATTTCTTAAAAATACGCCTTTTGATTTTGACAGTGGGAATTAATTTTAAATTAATAAATGCAACTAATATGTTTTAAATTTGGTAAAATAAACTTTATTATTGAATTCGGAATATCAAATTTAGCTTAGGGTGAATTTTTTGTATTATTCTGAAAACTTTTAATTTTTAATGAATAGTGAAAAACACTGAGTTATAGTTTAAAACCAAATTTTTATTTAAATAATTATCTATTTTATTTAAATTTATTTTAGGTCAAAATAGATACATAATAAATATATAAGTTCAATGTAATTCATTGGAGTCAGTTTATAATAATTTTAGATATATAAAAATTTTATTGAACTTTTCACCATCTTTTACCCATCTCCTAGGAGAATTTACAAATTCATATAAAACTTAATTTTATCGCTTCTGTGAGTGGAATTTAGAAAATCCTAGAGACATGGTTAATATCAAGGAGTAAAATGTTTTTCAATAAGATAAAAATAAATTTTGGTGAATAGTAACTTTTTACTCTTATTTACCACGGTTAAAAGTAAATAGGGTAATTAAGGGGAAAATAATATTTATATTACCCTGTCACATGTCCTAATTCTATTGGAAAAGTGTAATTCGACCAAAAACAATATTAGAATAAAATATGAATCTATTTGGTCCACTTGAATTAGATTAGGACATTTATTATTATTTAATTCAAAGAAGAGTTAAAAGTGTTGAATTCAATGTTTAATAACTAAAATTTTTTTAATATAGGGTTACACATAAATTAATTCAACTATAAATATTAATTATAAAGATAAAATTATTTACTACATAATGGTATTTTATTTGTTATTTTTGGAGATTAAATAATTAAATTTATTAATGATACAATGATGATGCAGTAATTACCTTATTAGTGAAAGAGTCAAATAAATAATATTATAAATATTAAAATAAATATAATTTCAAAGTTTTTATGAAATACACAAATTTTATAGGGGAATATGACATTTTATGGATGATTCAATGTATCTTGTTCTAAGTTATCAACTTGGGACGACTTTCACAAAAACAAAATACCAAATAGTGTCAAATTTGACATAAAAGATTTTTTAAAACAAATATTATATTATTAATTGATATTCTATTCCTAAAAATTTATGGTTCACCCAAAGGACTTGTATAATGATAGGTGTATTATTAATGGACCACTTGGGGGTCTCTTGGAAGTATATAGTATGTTTATTAACCATATAATATAAAAATACAAAGAGACATGGTAAATGTCAAACTAATTAGCTAAGAGTTAAAACTAAAAGATAAGGTTAATAAAGTGACCCAAACCTGTCTAAAACCTATTGGTTGAGTGGTTTTCGACCCATCCCCACCTTATTTTTTGAATAATTCACTTTTTAGCCATTATAAACCAAATATGAATTTGTTATAAAATAATATTTTAAGTTTTTCCTAATGAGCCCCTCCTCCACCTTATAAAAAGTCACCACTTCTAACCAATTCTTCATACCCTCAAAGCCTTTTGGTTCAGCCAAACCCTGACCAAATATCCTCACAACATCCTTCAATTCAACATAGAGGCCTTAGTTTGATCATAAAGCCAACCTTAGGAGCCCTTTTGATCAAATCAATAGGAAGAACCTGAAGAAGATGTAATGATTTCACCACCCTCTTTCAAGTTCCTTTCTTCTTCCACTTCTTCATTCTTTTTTATTTCCATTCTAAAATAATAACTCCAGTATATTCTATATAATGTAATTTTATTATAAATATTTTACAACTATATTCATTATTCTATCCATATTATGAATGATAATGTCACCATGCGTGCGTACGTACGGCTTACCGTCTCCACGCCGTGGTGTAATTTGTTATTCAACACTATGTTATTTGGATGGATATAATGATAAGTAATATGTATATAAATAATGAAAATTACATGATAATGTCTCTATAAAATTAATATACCATCCAATTCCACACCTTTAAGGAAATTATATTTTCACTCGTGTGTACGTACGGATTACCGTCTCCACGACGTGATGAGATTCATTTCCACATTCACCATTCATCGACGATTATAAAAATATATATTACTAATATGTTTGTAATATATGACATAATAATGCTTCTGTATATATATATATATTTATTTATTTATTTATTTACTTACATATATTTTATTCACTTAGTTCCGTTCAATACGTTATGAAAATGGAAACAACGTTTATGCGTACGTACGGACTACCGACTCCATAAATAGTGTTTTCCATTTTATATATATGTCTATTATAAAAATTAATATTCTAAATATATATGATATATGAATCCTGTTTTATTTTCGGGAAGTATTTAAATCATGATCAAAGTGATACAATCAAGAGTAACAAGTTAAAATACATACGATAAAGAAAGCGATTATTACCCGAAATGTTAATTTAACATGGAAATTATTATTAAATGGGTAGTATAAAGTCATAAATGAATAATTTATGATATTATATATATTAATATGGTTCTGGTATAATTTAATAACATACTATGGTCTTCATAAAAGAGTTTAAACGTACCCTTGACTAAAGGAAAGTGCAAGGTAAGGAGTTTTATCTCACTCCTTATTCCCGTGAGATTCATGCCATATTGCCACTATTACCTTTTGTGTGGTGTATGTAATGCCCATGATTGTATTCGTTGTGTAATACACTTCAATTTATGTGTATTTACATAATCATTGTATGATAATTCTTTCATGGGGTGTATGTTTCGTAAGTTACCAAATTGGTAAGGGTTATTTCCTCAATCTCATTATTATCCGAGATTATTCATGAGTAAGTATTTTCTGGAACATACTTATCATAAATACCCATATTTCATAAAAAAAATTCAAAAGGAATATTTTAAGGTTTTATGGGAGGGTCTATTTAACTATATCATCATGTTAAATGTTTTAAAATTTTATCTTTCTAAACCCTTTTAATTAATGTCCATATTTTCAAAACGATTTTAAGGATTTATTTATATGGAAGTGAATGTTTTGAAACGATAACTCTTTTCAAACGTTTTAAAGTGGTATGGGACTCTTTGATTCAAAAACATCATTTAAATTACTTCCTTTATAAATTTTGGTACTTACAAATGATTTAATGAAAAAGGGATATTTCTCTCAAAGAGTTTTACGAATCATTTTCATCTATGTCAACATTCTTTGATGGATTTTAAACTTGTTTGATGTTGATTTATTATGATACAAATATTCAATATTGTATCGAAGATTTTGTGATATGTTTTAATTTGGATGTGTTATTTTTATACCGTTCATGGTTTATGGATAAAGTATTGAAATTTCGCATGCTAGTTTTAATACGAATGTTCATGTAATGTTTCAACCTTTTCATATGAGGAATGTATTGGACATAGTAAGTGATGGGTGGATCCCACTATTGTTCCTCGATGCATCGGTAGGTCTCATGAGACAACTAGACATGGAATTGGCTGAGGCCCTTTCCCAATTTGATATATGGTTTTGGCTGAGGGCTTAATCATTTTTAGACGTCTTGGCTGAGGCCTTGACAAAATGTTTCAGAATGTCCAGCATTATAGATTCCCTCATTATGGAAATAATATTGATGGTTCATGTGGTCATTCGACTAGTAGAATACCAATGATTATGGTTTATTATGGAATTATTTACTCATCTCATATTCTTTCCATAAAAGTATTCATGTTTATTATTGGTAAAGGCATGTGGTTTCAATTATTCACCATGCTTAATATTTTTGTCATTTTCCGCTGTATTACTTACCCTTACTAAGCGTGTGAGCTCACCCCTTTCTTATGTTTCATTTTCCCAGGATTCCAAGAAGTGTATTATGATTGATATGCAGGGTTAAGATAAAGGGAATAATGGCGTTCTCAAAGAACTATTTATGTTGTGTTTTTTGTTTGAAATTATAATGTAATGTTAATGTATGTAATCTATTTTACAAGACTGCTAAACCGATCGGTCCTTCGGGACATGATTCCTTGTAATCATTCCAATGTATTAAAATAATGCACTGAGTTCAGGTAACTGGGGTCGGGGCATTACATTAAAGAATGATTAACTTAGTAAAAATTGTACTAAGAAACATTAGTATCATAATTTAGGATATAAGAAAATGTTTTAAAATTTTAGTATCATAAAGAATATATAGTTTATAAATAATAATTATTATTAACAATGATTAATTTTAAATTAACTAATGAATAACATATGATTAAAAAATGAATCCATATAATGAATAGATAATGATACATATGATCATATAAAGTGAAATAAAGAAGAATAAATAGATTAAATAACACATGAATGCCTTAAAACATACAAGAAATACCTAGAACTTTTTAAATAGAATGTGATTTGGATGAGATGATTCTCCCTTCTTACAAGATGTAAAATTTAGCTTATTTTTAATCGGTACCTTCATAACATCTTCCAAGGATATGTACTTCACTTTTGAACTTTCAAAGGTTTTTGGATTTTTAATTACATCTAAGTTATATCATTAGAAGGTCGAAATATTTTGAAAGTTCAAAAGTGAAGTACATATCTATTGAAGATATTATTAAGATGACAATTAAAAATAAGCTATGTTTTACCTCATATCCAATGTGAGACTTATCTCATCCAAACCACATTCTATTGAAAAAAATCAAGGAATTATTGTATGTTATAAAGCATCCATGTATTATTTAATGTGTTTGTTATTATTTATTTCAATTTATATGATCATAATTTTTATTTTATCAATTATAAATAAACAAATTTGATGTTTCCTCTTCTTTTTACCTCGATTTAAAAAACATTTTGTGACTTATATTCTAATAAACTATTATATAATGAAACATTACTAGAATATTTTTGTGTATAAAAAGGAGTCCAAAAATTAAATTCTAATAAATATTATATGGTCAATTATCAATGTTAATATTTATTACACTATCATAATCTTGATCAAAAAAACATTTTTTGGCATAAAGAGTCATGTTTTTCTTTGTGTACTACTAAGGGGAGGTTATTCAAACTAAAAAAGGAGATTCTTACAGTACACAACCAATAATAATGGTTAGTACAACTGATTGTGTAACCCTAAGTGACCTTCAAGACATAATTCACGGTTCCTTAAATCTAGGACCTGATCAAGAGATTAAGTCTATGTTCTATAGATATTTTCAATTCCCAGCAACATTATAGCATCTAGCTCGTCCATTGGTTGCTGATGTACAGTGGGTCCAAGCAATAAATTTATTTTCTCCATTGTCACATGGTACCATAATGGAGTTATATGTTGATGTTTATACTATAAAACAATGTCTAGTTGTATGAATATGTATACATACAGTATTGGTTGAAGATAGTTCACCCCATGAAATTCAGCCTATTCCAAATGATGCAGAAGAGGAAAAAATAGATGATCTCCCAGATATACATGTCCATCCGAACATTAATGAAGAGTTTCGTAATGATGGGTCATATGTTGACCACATTGCTGATGAGGAGGGACCAATAGAGTTTAGGGATGAATTTTCTAGAAATTAATTAGTTGTACGGAAACCTCAACCAATAATAAATAATCCACCACTCTTTGCATCTTGGTCAAAAGAAATGAAATGTGTGCCTAAATTTGACAATAATGTTCTCACACTAGCAACTGAGTTTTCTAGAGTTATACCATATAGGTTTAGTGAGCTGGAAAAAACCTTATATGTTGGAAGGTATTTTTTAAGTAAAGATGCATTAAAAATCCCACTAAATAGATTTCACATTGATAGGAACTACATACATATAGTTTATGAATCATGCCATAGTAAATATCTCATACGGTGTGAGATGTATGGGGATGATTGTAGATTCCACTTGAGGGAAATTCCAGATATTGCATTTGGAGGTCTCAGAATCTCAAGGATCGAGGCAGCTCATACTTGCATTCAGCGAAGCCTGACATAAGATCATACCTCATTGGATACAGAATTTGTGTCATCCATTATCATTGAGATGATTAGGACATGCCAAGATGTTCTTATTTCCATTGTGCAAGAAAGTATACAACATAAATTTTGTTATAATATTTCTTATAATAAGGCAAGGATGGTGAAATTGAAGAAAATTGTGAAGGTCTATGGTGATTGGGGTGAATCGTATGAGGTGTTTCCACAATTTCTAGCCATAATGTGGCACCATAAAAAAATTGAAATCCATCTTGATATAAATTAACATGTGTCTCAAGATAACTGAATTGATCCATCTCGTGTTCAGTTTTATCGATTATTTAGGGAATTCCTCCCCTCTATCTCTACATTTTGTTTCAGCAAACTGTTCATTAATATTGTGTAAAATTTCTATATGAAAAATACATCAGGTTTATTTTTGATTGAGGAAAACCAAGATGGAAATATTACACCTCTTCCGCTTGACTTTTCCATTGTAGAGAAAGAAAACTATAAATCATGGAGTTGGTTTTTGGCATGTATCAACAACCATTTAACCAAAATTTGGCATGTTTGTTTGATATCTGATCAGTGTCGGGAAATTAACATGTTAATAAATGTGGATCCCGATACATGGAGATACCCAAATGCACATCCTCAGTTCTGCATTATACACATTGCTAGCAACACGCTGAAAAAATTCCCCAATGAACTGATGAATAAGGCAATCATGAGTCTTGGTACGAAATTTATTTGTTATTTTTTACTATTTAAACATAAAGATAAAATCAATTTATGTTAAATATAATATTTTTTGTGTATAATATGAGCAGTATCAATGATATTTTGAAGAAAGGTTAAAAAACATTTGAAAGTCTAACCAAGAAGTTTATGATTATATAATGTGGATTCCAAAAGAAAAATTTACATTGTCATATAATGGAGGGAAGAGGTATGGACACATGACCACAAAAATTTTGGAGTGCATCAAAGTTGTCTTAAAATCGCTTCGCAAGTTACCTATAACTTCCTTAGTTTAGGAGAAACTATTTTGTTTGGTGAAGTACTTTGTTAATAGAAAAAAAATATCATCAGACAAAATGCAGTAGGGGCAAAGGTACGGAAGACACTTTCAATGAGAGATTGAAAATAATATTGAAGAAGGTTTTGGTTATCATGTCTGACTTTTTTGATGAGAAAACTCTCGATTTGAATTTCAAGAGCGTTTGGACCCCATCACAAATAGAATCAGTGAAAAAATAGTGGTATTATTAGAAATGAGACAATGTTAATGTGGAAACATTCAGGCCTTACAGTTTCCATGTGCAAATTCCATCATAGCATGTGCCTCTGTGAACATATCATGTGAAGCATATATTGATCCAGTGTACCAAATGGACACAATTTCTAACTATTATGTTTCACTATGGACACCTATTGGGGAGTTTGTTTATTTCCTAATGCATGAATTCTAACTGATAGTGATGCTTGATATCAATCTGTTGCGTCCCCATGGGAGACCGAAGGTCAGCAAGATTTGGAATGATATGGACTAGCCTCAAGAACAAAAGCAGAGTTTGAGATTCACCATATGTCATCAAGAAGGTCATAAAAAGAAAAAATTCCCTAAAATTGTTGGGTTGAGTTCACACTCTCATCCACAATGATGTAATGTATTCATTGTGATATTCTCATATTGTAAATTATATGTTTTTATCTATTCTATTTACCTTGGTTTTCTAAACTCGAAAACCTAAAATCTAAACACTAAAGCTAAAAAAATATTCCCTATACCTTAATCTCAAAATTCTAAACCCTAAACCTTAAAACCTAAATTTTAACCTTGAATTCTTAAACCCAAACCCTAAAACCAAACCAAAAAATCATAAAACCTAGACCCAAAAAACTATATCTAAAACCCTAATACTTAAATTGTAAAGCCTAAAAGATGATCCCTAAACATAAAAACCTATCCCCTATAACCTAATATCAAACTAATAAACCCTAACCCTTAAAACCTAAACCCTAACACTAAAATCATAAACCAAATGTCACACCCGCCTGCTTAAATTATTTTTTATTTTATTAATTCTTGGCCCGGGTTCTCTCACCCAGGTCTGAGCTGGGTCCCAAATTAAAATTTTTGTCATTTAACATCTTTTATGGGGTTTCGGACCAATGCACGGTCACCGCACGGTGGGCGGTATCCGCACAGTCAGCTCAGGTACCGCGCAATAGTCCAAAGTTTAAAATAAATAAAATTTTATAGAAATAAAAAGTATTTTAATATTTGAATCGTAATAATAATAAAGATATTTTGTAGATAATAATATCGTTATTAATAAGAATTGATAGTAATATCTTGGTTATTTAAAATTTTGTAGTTAATATAATTGTTAATAAATTTTTATTAATAATTTATCATTATTATTATTGTATTATTATTATTAAATTTATTATTATATTATAATATTATTAAGTTTGTTATTATTGTTATAATTCTTCTTTATATTGCTATTATTATTATTATTATTATTATTTTGGTATTAATATTAGTATTATTATTTTATAGCTATTTTATTATTCTATTTCACATATTATTATTATTATTATTTTATTATAAAAAAACTAATTAACCTAACCATAATCCCTTGCCCCCCCTTCCCTGTTCCTACACGCCACACCCAGACACCCATGGACCCCTCTTCGTCGCCTCTGCCTCTCCCCGTAGAACCCTGTGAGTGCCGTCCTTTTTCCCCTCCCAGCGGCGCAACAAACCTCCTCTCCCCCTCCTTCTAGTGGTGCAATGAAGTAGGTCTCCGCCACCCCGCGCTCACCCTCTTCCCTCGCCAGTGTGCTCCATCAGGCCACCTTCACCGCTCCACCAATCTCCTGCGCCAACCCATGTCCATCCAGCGCCCCCTGCGGAACTCACCCGAAGCATTTCCCCTGTTTCCTCTCGCATCTCCGCACTCCTGTGCCTCCGCTTCCTGTTTTTCCCTTCCGTGAATGTTGGACACCTCCTGGCTCTCCCTGTACAGTGCTGCTAGTAGTTCGACCCTCCATGTTCCAGTAGGCAGCAGCGCACCGACTCCTGCCTCCCTACTCTCCCTGCAACGATGCGGCCCCCAGCCAACATACACCCCTTGCCTGCCCCAGCACCCCCCCTTGCATCGCGTCCTAGTGGCCACCCTATGGCCTATTCCCGACAATATAATCCCTTCTCATTATTTTTTTCTTTTTCTTATAGTGTTTTTCTCAAATTAACTGAAATTTAATACCTTGAATTGTAATTCGTGCATTATTATTGTTGATTAAAGGGTGTGGTTAGTCTGCGGGGTGTGGTTCTACCATTCTTGAAGTTTAATCTCTTTCGCACGTGATTGAGGTAGGTGAATCCGTTTTTTTCTTTCCAAATTAGTCCATATAATGCTTGCATGTTTTCAATTAATTCATTTACTTGATTCGTGCCTCCACAAATTAATTGGTCAACATGATTTGAAAATTTTTAAGTTTGTCTAAATCTATAAATGTGTTCTTTGTTATTATTTTTTGGTGCTTTAGATGTTTTGAAGTTGTTTGGGTGCTCATTGTTTGAGAATGGACTTCTAGTGAAGGAAATTGTTTTGTTTTTATGTGTGTTGTGATGTAATATTTCAAAGAAGTGGATTTTAAGAGTGTTTTGAAGGTGTGAAATGCGCTTTACAAATGTTTTGGCATGTGTGTGTGATGGAATTTTATTTTCTGTTAGAAAGGGTGTGTTTTTCATTTTGGTTTTGTTTTGGTTATTTTATAGATGTGTTTAATCAATTACTTATTGGGTGTGAATTTTTTTAAGGTGGTGAACATGTTTAAGTGTTTGGAACATAAATTTTAATGGAAAGCGGCGGTGATGTTTTGTGTGTGAAAATGGGTGCATTATTTTATAAATTGTTTTATGGGTTGGTTGTTAGGTGTGAGTCATGTTTTGGTGTGATGATGTTGTGTGTTTTATTTTAAAGTGTTTTCTTATGTGAAACTGAGTATGTTTTCATGTGAACCTTGGTTTCACCATTTGCGGATGTTTTATGAATTGTTCCAATGGTTTATTTATTTAATCATTTTGTGCGTATGATGTTTGTAAAGTGGTTAGTGTGTCTAAATGTTGTGATTGGATTATAATATAGAGTTTGGTTGTGTCTTGATACGTATTTTGGATGTGATATTTTCTAAACATATCGAGCTGGTTATTTTGCATTGTTTGTTCGTTTGGATTGTTTAAAGTCCATGTTTATGTGTTTTTAGTTGTTTTTGTGGGTGTTGTAGTGTGTCGTTGAGGAAACTGTGATACTATGATCATCGTCTTGTGCGTGCTCGCATGCCTTTGCGAGGCATGTCGCATCGTCGTGTTCGAGCTGCGAGTCGAGGTAGGTTCCCATTGCACTACTTTTAAAAATTTAAGTTACATTATTTCTTTCTGTTTGCGTACACTAATTGTTCAAAATAAATATTTTATTAATTTTAATAAATGTGAGATAATAAAAGATAATTAGTTTTTGATATAAGATAATTAATTTTTAAATGATTTTTTGGTGAAAAACAAGACGTTTATTTTATACATGACACTTGAAATATTTTCTTGATGAACAGACACCCAGTAGTGAAATAATGCTAGTTTGTATTTTAAACATAATTCATGGAATTTCAATTATAATTCTAATTTTAATGATAAATTATTTCTTCTCAAGCATGAACAATCATTTTGGTTCTTTTTAAAGTGGTGATTGTGAAATGTATTTAATGCCCGTTTGGAAATTTATTGAAAATGATGAAAATGTTTTGATACAAACCCTCATAGGATAACTCTCCTACCTTGGTTGTAATTGATTGTTTGGGAGGACGCGCTTAGAGGCTCCCAGGTACTTGAGTATTTTAAAGGCAAGAGTTTGTCCCTTGGAGTGGCTCAGGGTGATGCCTATTGTGCTATATATATATAATTGGATGCTCAGTTGGCATCGGTTGGCTCACCCCCTTTCCAAACACTTGAGACATGGGAATCAGGTATATGGAGAGAATATTCTAAGAATTATTGTTGCACTGGTAGGTTATGGTACTGACCAGTGGCCCATAGTATGTGGATATATTGGGTTTATTACTATGGGATTTTCCCTCGACCTTCCTGAGAAACGATGGTCGAGCGTATTGGGAGTTTTTATCTCATCGTGTGTGACATGTCAACGAGGATGATTTCTCATGTATTGGTGTCTTTTGGTTTATTCTTAATCTCCTAGGTTCACCCATGTCTGTTGGCTTTCAGTTACTTGTTGTGATGAATATGGTACTTGTATATATTTTCTTTTCATTTCCCTTATTGTGTAATTACTGTAGTGTTTTCTTATGTAGTGTTTTTACTATAAAGTGATGTGTGATTTGAAAGTGGTTTATGAAAACTCTTTTCAAAGAAAGGTGTTTTATACTTTTTGTGAAAATTGAAAATGTAGACCACACATTCTCTTTGAAAAATTCTAATGTCTCCCCAAAAGAATGACTTGGTTATTGAGAAATGACTAGTGGAAATGACTTATACTTTGTTTTTGAGTAACATATATAAAACCTTAATTTTATAAATTATAGTTCAAACTTGAAATGGTGTTTGTTTTATTTTAAAGGTAGTTCATTGTGAATAGATATCGGTCTAGCCTAATGAGTTTAAATACTCACGCCGATATATCTTTTCTGTTTTAGTGTTTGTGCAGGCTACAACTTGAGTGTGCTCACCTAGGGTGACGTTTGATCGTCGAGTCGGAGAGTGACCCGTGAGGTCACACGAAGTTAGTTCGAACGTCGTGTTTGGTTAGTTTTAATTCTTCTTTTGTTCTGGTTTAGTCTTTTTGTTCGGTTTACTCATTCTACATTGCTCTATATTATCTCTATGGATTTGTTTATTTATTTTGGGATAAATCGTTCCCACCACCTCTATTGATGCTCTGGCGCTTGTCGCTAGCTCGGGAGGATCAGTAATGCCTCTCGGTCCATGTCGCGGACCGGCTCAGGTGACCGATTCAAGGTCGACTCAGGTTGGTTCGTGAAAAAATGGTATCAAAGGAGGTCAGCTCTTAGCAGACCTCGCATTTCATATCGCCCTTGTTATTTGGGGTGTCTGGTAAATGGAGATTAGGACTGTCGGGACTCGAGAGGTAGGTACGATAAGGAAGTCCTGAACCCTCACCCGTTCCGAACCTCGAGTCACCAAGGGTAGTCCATGAATTGAGTTCTTTTCTCGCTCTAATTTGTTTTTGATTTAGGGATTACAATGGAGGCAAACCAATGTTACATTGTGATTTTACCTAGTGTAGTGACCCATGTGGAGTCCGCGTACGTGGTTTATGTTCTTCTTAGTCATTGGCACTTACTTGGGGCATAGCCCAGTAACATGTCGCTAGGTTAACATTGACTACTAGTCCCTCTCTTCAGTGATTTGATGCAAGTTGTGTATTGTCTTGGTTTTTGTGGGTATAAGTGCACATCTAAAAATGATGAAGGGTTTTTTAAATGAGAACGTTTTCTTTTGAATGGCTTTGAATTTGTAAAAGGAATTTTTAATACTGAAAGCTCTTGGCCTAAAAATCTAGTGGTCACTTAGAACTGGTAGAGATATGGTTTGGGTGCACCCTCTGGTACTCTTTATAATCTTTTGCACATGCAAGGGAATACATGAGAAGTGTGTGTTGGTGAGTATGGATGAAAGAGGATGAAGACATGTGCAACGGTTCATGGGATTACTGGGGTGTTCACTTAGAATTAAAGTCTAGACCTTGTTTTTCTAAAGTGATTTTAATAAAGGGAAAATGTTTTTTGAAAAATTGAAATTGGTTTGAAAAATGGGTTTGGTAATTGGAAATTGTCCTTGAAGGAAGGCGGTTGGAAATAAAAAAATGGAAAGGGGATTTTGGAAGAGGAATTTTTGAGTTGTGTTTGTATTTTCTTTTTTATTTTGAGCTTGTTGTTTTGGATGAGGGAATTTTATTTGATGTTGTTTCGGCTTGATATTGGTTTTGGTTCTGTGTTTTATATGTTGTTTAGAAAATGCCACCCAGAGAGGTCCCCAGAGTTTCCGATAATTCATGCCTAGTTTTTGGTCTTTCTTAGACATTGTCTGTACTTAACAGTGATTTAGGTCTGTTAAAGGTAGTTATGTGGTTTGAAGATGTCAAGTGTGCTTTTAGGATGTTGGGAACTCCCGAAGATATCAGAGTGTGTGTTGTTTTGGGTTTGTTCGATGGTCTAGACCTGGACGAATGGGAGTGGGTTGCCCCGCCATCAATGCAAGTTGGGATGACGTGGGATATCCTTAAATCCGTCTTCGTACGATGGTTTATACCTGAAGAATTGATGGGAAGAAAAGAAAAGATCTTGTGTGTATTCAACAAGGCCAACGGATGGTGAAGGCATATGTTGACCATTTCAAGGAACTTTTGTCCTTTTTTCCAGAGGTAGCGTCAAAGGATTTTATGAAGACTTCTCTCTTCATCGGGGGTCTTCGTCCATAGATCAAGGAGAAGGTCCTCCCTTTGAAGGTCCATTGTTTTGAGAAACTGGTGGATGAGGTGTTCTTAGCTGAGTGGGTACTCGAAATGCATATTTCTAGGAATACAGTGTATCTGGTCGCTTGCAAAGGTTCCAATTTGGCGAGCAGGGTGTTCTAGAGGAACCAGTTGCTAAAGAATCATCTACAGTGGTTCGGGTTTCCAGTTCGCCAGACCGTTCAGCGGTGTGCCACCAGTGTGGCCAATTCGAGCACGTGAATCCATCATGTCGCATCCCTCCAAAGACGTGTCATCGTTGCGGCTATCTGGGTCACTTGGAGAAGTTTTGCAGGAAGCATCACCTAAAGAAGATGTTGTGACTAGAGGAATTCCAATGCCTGATTGTGAGGTATGAGATGATTCATCAATCCGATCCCTAACCACAGGTCTTGGGGTGAAGCTCGCGCACAGTCAGGGGTTGCTGGGGGTGTAAAGGTTCAGTTCGGGTTTTGTGTTTCGTGTTGGTGGTGGAACATTTAAAGTCGTTTCGTTCTTGTTTTTCTACTATTAAAGTTTTGATGTTGTTGAAAGTTAATTGTTTTTTCATGGAGTTATTATGAACATGCTCTATTATAATCTAAACTGTTTTGTTCGTTGGGTTAGGGTTTTCTGCATTGGGTGTTTTTCTTAAGAGTGTGATTGACCCTTGTATGGGTCAATCTTGGTTTAGCGGTGTTTGTTTGGAGACGTAAGTGCCTGAGGAGGAGTCTAGGTTTGCGGTTATGATCGGGTTTACTACTTGGGTTAAGTGCTGCTCGGAGGTTTTTCTCTAATGTTTGGGATTTCTTTGGTCTGAGTCGATATTTCCATGTTTTGGCAGAGGTGCTATTTTTATCGTGATATAGAGGTTAGTTTGAATTGGTTGGGAGTTTCCGAGTCCCCCCCTCTCCCGGGGTGGTATGTTTGGGTGTTAGAATTTCCACACTAGTTGAGTTCTTATGGTGGGGAGAACCCTCTCGTGTTCTCCCATTCTTGTATGTTTTGGTTTATTCTGGTTTTATTTGGGCATGGATTCTTTTTTGGTCCATCATTCGGCTTGGTGACTTTCTGGGGGAAAAAGTGTCTATGGTGGGGAGAATTGTCACACCCGCCTACTTAAATTATTTTCTATTTTATTAATTCTTGGCCCGGGTTCTCTTTCCAAGGTCTGAGCTGGGTCCCATATTAAAATTTTTGTCATTTAACATCTTTTACTGGGATTTGGACCCATGCACAATCAACGCACGGTGGGCGGTATCTGCACAATCAGCTCGGGCACCGTGCAATAGTCTAAAGTTTAAAATAAATAAAATTTTATTCAAATAAAAACTAGTTTAATATTTAAATCGTAATAATAAGAATTCTATTGTGTAGATAATAATATCGTTATTATTAATAATTGATAGTAATATCTTGTTTATTTAAAAATTTGTTGTTAATATAATTGTTAATAAATTTTTATTAATAATTTTATTATTATTATTATTGTATTATTATTATTATTAAATTTATTATTATGTAATATTATTATTTAGTTTGTTATTATTGTTATCATTCTTCTTTATATTGTTATTATTTTTATTATTATTATTATTCTGGTATTATTATTAGTATTATAATTTTATTGATATTTTATTATTATTATTATTTTATTATAAAAAAAACTAATTAACCTAACCCTAATCCATCTCCCCCCCTCTTCCCTGTTCCTACGCGCCGCACCCAGACACCCCTGGACCCCTCTTCATCGTCGCTGCCTCTCCCTGTAGAACCCTGTGTGCGCCCTCAATTTTCCCCTCCAAGCAGCGCTACAGACCTCTTCTCCCCCCTACTTCTAGCGGTGCAAAGCAGCAGGTCTTCGCCGCCCCGTGCTCACCCTCTTCCCCCATCGGTGCACTCCAACATGCCACCTTCACCGCTCCGCCAATCTCCTGCGCCATCCCCTACCCTTCCAGCGCCCCCTGCGGAACTCACCTGAAGTGTTGCCCCCTGTTTCCTGTCGCATCTCCGCACTCATGTGCCTCCGCCTCCTGGTTTTCCCTTCCGTGCATACTGGCCACATCCTGAATCTCCCTGCATAGCGCTGCCAGCAGTCCAGCCCTCCATGTTCCAGCAGGCAGCAGCGCACCAACTCTCACCTCCCTACTCTCCCTGCTATGATGTGTCCCCCAGCCACCTTACACCCCATACCTGCTCCATCTCCCCCCCCTTGCACTGCTTCCCGGTGGCCACCCTATGGCCTATTCCCGACAATACAATCCCTTCTCGGTAATTTTTCTTTTTCTTATACAGTTTTTCTCAGATTAACCGAACTTTAATGCCTTGAATTGTAATTAGCGCATTATTCTTGTTGATTAGAGGGTGCGGTTAGTCTGCGGGGTGTGGTTCTACCTTTCCTTATGTTTAATCACTTTCGCACGTGCTTGAGGTAGGCGAATCCATTTTTTTCTTTCCGAATGAGTCCATATAATGATTTCATGTTTTCAATTATTTCATTTATTTGATTCGTGCCTCTACAAATTAATTGGTCAACATGCTTTGATGATTTCAACTTTGTTTAAATCTATAAATGCGTTCTTTGTTTTTATTTAGTGGTGCATTACATGTTTTGAAGTTGTTTGGGTGCTCATTGTTTGAGAATGGACTCTTAGTGAAGGAAATTGTTATGTTTTTATGTCTGTCGTGATGTAATATTTCAAAGAAGTGGGTTTTAAGAGTGTTTGGAAGGTGTGAAATTCACTTTAAAAATGTTTTGTAATGTGTGTGTGATGGAATTGTATTTTCTTTTAGAAAGGGTGTGTTTTTCATTATGGTTTTGTTTAAGTTATTTTATAGAAGTGTTTAATCAATTTATTATTGGGTGTGAATTGTATTTTTAAGGTGGTGAACATGTTTAAGTGTTGGTAACATAATTTTTAATGGAAAGTGGTGATGTTTTGTGTGTGAAAATGGGTGTGTTATTTTATAAAATGTTTTATGGGTTGGTTGTTAGGTGCGAGTCATGTTTTGGTGTGATGATGTTGTGTGTTTTATTTTAAAGTGTTTTCTTATGTGAAACTGAGTATGTTTTGATGTGAACCTTGTTTTCACCATTTTAGGATGTTTTATGAATTGTTCAAATGGTTTATTGATTTAATCATGTGGTGGGTATGATGTTTTTAAAGTGGTTACTGTGTCTAAAGGTCGTGATTGGATTCTAATATAGAGTTTGGTAGTGTTTTGATACTTGTGTTGGATGTGATATTTTCAAAACATGTCGAGCTGGTTATTTTGTTTTGTTTGTTCGTTTGGATCATTTAAATTCCATGTTTATGTGTTTTTAGTTTTTTTTTGCTGTTGTTGCAGCGTGTCGGTGATGAAACCATGATACTATGATCATCGTATTGTGCGTGCTTGCACGAATTTGCGAGGCATGTCGCATCATCGTGTTCAAGCTGCGAGTCGAGGTAGGTTCTCATTGCGCTACTTTTAAAAATTTAAGTTACATTATTTCTTACTGTTAGGGCACACTAATTGTTCAAAATAAATATTTCAATAATTTTAATAAATATGAGATAATAAAAGATAATTAATTTTTGATATAAGATAATTAATTTTTAAATTATTATTTGGTGTAAAAAGAGTTGTTTATTTTATACATGACACTTGAAATATTTTCTTGATGAACATACACCCAGTAGTGAAAGAATGCCAGTTTGGCTTTTAAACATAATTCACAGAATTTCAGTTATAGTTCTGGTTTTAATGATAAATGATTTATTCTCAAGCATGAAAAAGCGTTTTGGTTCTTTTAAAAGTGGTGATTGTGAAATGTATTTAATGACCTTTGGCACTTTATGGAAAATGATTAATTTTTTTTATAAAAACCCTCCTAGGATAACTCTCCTACATTGGTTTCAATTGATTGTTTGGGAGGCCACGCTTAGAGGCTCCTGGGTACTTGAGTAGTTTAAAGGCAAGAGGTTGTCCCTTGGAGTGGGTCGAGGTGATGTCTATGGTGCTTTATATGTATATATATAATTGGATGCTCGGTTGGCATCGATTGGATCACCCTCTTTCCAAACACTTGAGACATGGGAATTTGGAATATTGAGAGAATATTCTAAGAATGATTGTTGAACTGGTAGGTTACGGTACTAACCAGTGGCCCATAGTAGGTGGATATATTGGGTTTATTACTATGGGATTTTCCCTTAGCCTTCTTGAGAAAGGATGGTCGAGCGTATTGGGTGTTTTGATTTCATCGTGTGTGATATGTCAATGAGGATGATTTCGCATGTATTGGTGTCTTCTAGTTTATTCTTGATCTCCTAGGTTCACCCATGTCTATTGGCTTTCAGTTACTTGTTGTGATGAATATGGTACTTGTATATATTTTCTTTTCATTTCCCTTATTGTGTATCTACTATAGCATTTTCATGTGTAGTGTTTTTACTAGAAAGTGATGTGTGATTTTAAAGTGGTTTATGAAAACTATTTTCAAAGAAAGGTGTTTTATACATTTTGTGAAAATTGAAAATGTAAACCTCTCTTTCCCTTTGAAAAATGCTAATGTCTCACCAAAAGAATGACTTGGGTTTTTTAGAAATGAATAGGGGTAATGACTTGTACTTTGTTTGTTAGAAACATGTAGAAAACTTTAATTTTATAAATTATAGTGCAAACTTGAAATGGTCTTTCTTTTATTTTAAAGGTAGTGCACTGGGAATAGATATCGGGCTATCCTACTGATTTTTAATACTCACGCCTATAGATCTTTTCTATTTTAGTGTTTGTGCAGGCTACAACTTGAGTGTGCTCTCCTAGGGTGACGCTTGATCGTTGAGTCAGAGAGTGACCCGTGAGGTCGCATGGAGTTAGTTCGGACGTCGTGTTTGGTTAGTTTTAATTCTTCTTTTGTTATTATTTAGTCTTTTTGTTCAGTTTACTTATTCTGAACTGCTCTGTAATTTATCTGTGTATTTATTTATTTATTTTGGGCGAAATTGTTCCCACCGCCTCTATCAGTGCCCTGGTTGTTGGGAAAAAATCCCTCAAGGTACCATTGCAGTATTTTTGGGTTGATTATGTTTGTTGAAAAAGCAGGTTTTCATGGATAATTGTCGATTTCTCGAGAAGTTGTTGACATTCCATGTTGACAAAGTACGATGACAAAGGAAAGGACGATCTGGAGGCGGTACAAAAGAGCAGTACAAGGTGGCGCCGTTTCCCAGTGTTTTCCAAATTTTTGTGGTCCAAAATTTGGAGTTTGGTGAGCATCGCGAAAAGTGGATTTCCATGAAGATCATAATTTATTATGGAAAAGGCATGAATTTCGCGAAGATAGGATGCATGGTTTGGATTTCACGAAGACTAGAAGAATGGAGGCGATGATGCTTCACGATTACATCATGCTTCGCGAATGGCAGAGGCTGAAGCGCATCGCGGCGATGAAGGGATTTGCGAGGGAGCTTCATGGTGAAGGCGCGGAGGAATGTTGGGCTTCGCGAGGGAGCTTCGCGGCGAAGTCGCGAAGGTATGTTGACGGTGATTCTTCGTGACTACGTCAAGCTTCACGAACAGAAAATTGCCGTGGTGCTTCGCGATTTGGACAGAATTCCGGAAGAATCTTTGGAGCTTCGCGATTTGAGATGACGTGGCGTTGAATTCACGCAGAAGGGACGAGGGTCGGTGGAATCACCTATAAATAGAGGCCGACCCCCTCGAGAGAAGTAGAGATAATTTTCAGAGAAAATCCATTGCTCTCGGTTCGCAGAGGTGGTTCGCGAAGGCAGTGTGCTTCGCGAAAGGGGAGGTTCGCGGCGGCTATTCTAGCTCCGTGAAAGGCGTGTGCCCCGTGTTTGCTCAGTGAGCTTCATAGAGAGGTAGGAGCTCTGCGACGGCCTAAGCATTGCGAAGGTCTGTGCATCGCGAGAGTGCTTTGCAATAGAGCTTCACGATAGAGCTTCGCGAAAAGGCAGGAGCTTCGCGAAGGCTTGTTTGAGCTTCGCGAAATTGGAAGCCTAGTGAAGTTGAGTGCTTTGCGAAGGTCTTTCCAAAGGTAGTTTTCCAAGTGGATAGTGGCAAAGGGGTATTCATCTACGGGTGAAAGTTGAAATTCAACAGAGCATCTATATAAAGAGAAAGATGCATTCCTTAATGGAAATGAAGATACCTACTGGTCTATAAACTGTGAGTGAATACCTTCAAAGAGCAGTGAGCTTAAGAAGAGGAAAAAGGTGATCCTCTCCACCGGCAGTGAGCCAGAGAGAGAGAAACAGGGAGTGACCCATGGGAAAGCAGTGAGCTGACCCTAAACTTTGTAAAGGCAGTGAGCCTGGGCATAGAAGTGATCTAGCCCAAACATTGTAATCCACAGCTAGTGATGTCTAGTGGAATTGGTACGACCGACAACTTGTCGGCGTATGATCCTTGGACGTAGCCCTTTGCGGTGAACCAAGTAAAAATCTCTGCGTCTGCCTACTAATTTTCCTGCATTGCACATAAAGCATCATCATCAAATAAGGGAGAAAGTAAGTGATCATAACATACACACAAGTGAAAACAAAGTGACCCTTGTAACAAAGAGGTCAAGATCCAGCGGGGCAGGAAAAACTTTGGAAAATAATATCCATACCCTGATTCACCCCCCCCCCCTCTCAGGGTATATAGGCCCCTATTGGTCTTAAAAATTGGTATCAGAGGGATAGGTTGCTTTTATCATATCTGTTTGCTCCGACTTGGTTTAGTCGATCTTTGTGTTTAAAGAATTAGTCTGCTCTTATCTCGGTGAGCCATGGCAAAGGGAAAACATCCAAGAAGAAGTAGAAGTCATGTGGTATTCCTCAGTGTGGAAGTATGTATGGAAAATGTGTGATTCAATTAAAAGAATCAAACAGTTTACTGAAGGAAGGTCTGGATGAATCTGACAGGGAAAAGATTGATTCACTCAATCATGATGTTGGAATGAGTGAAGTACATGAGCATCAGAGTGATGCTAAAACAGAAGAATAAATTGAAGGAAGAATAGATATACGAGCTGAGTTGGAGGCTGCTCTTGAGGAGATAGATGTTTGGAGAGCAAAAACAAAGAAATCCAACAAAGTTTTTCATGATGCCAAACTATATATGCAACAGCAGGAAGAAGAGAAGTCTGAGTTGATGGAAGAAATTTAGAAACTAAAGTTATCAACACGAGAGAACTCAGAATCGGTTAGTGAGTATAAGATTAAGATTGAAGAACAGAAAAGGGAGATCGATGGCTTGAATAGAAAAGTGAAAGATCAAGTCAAGTGCGTCGAAGAACCTGATATTCCAATTGATGTTGGAAACACCAAAGAAGTCAAATCTAAAGATATCCAGATCAAAGTATTAGAGATTGAGGTCAAAAAGCTAAGAGGCTTAAATCAAAGGCTTATTTACATAGTTACTGACCTAACAGAGAAGAATGATCCTCAAGCCAATGAACTACAAATGATTGCTAAAATGAAAGGAAAACAAAAGGCTGATGATTATGAAGAGAATCAAAAGTCAGATGATGTATAGAATCTGAAAGCAAGAAATGATGATCTAGTAGCATAGTTGTATGAAGAAGTTCAGAAGAATCGAAGCCTACAACAAGAGAATGAATATGTCTCTAAATCTTCTTCTGAGGAAAAATTAAAAGTAGTGAAGCAAAGTGCGATGGTGGAAAAGCTCACATAGGAACTTGAAGATGAGGTGAGTAGCAGGAAGATTTTCAAGAGAGAACATGATGTCCAACTTGAATCAAGGGAGACGAAGATTCAAAAATTTGAAGAGGAGCTATAATCAGTAAAGAAGGAAATGGAGAAATCGAATGCTAAAGGAATGCCAAAAATGAAGGATGTATTACACTTGTTATTTGATCATCCTTCGACAAGTGATGATAAAATGAAGAACATATATGCTATTTTTGAAGAGAAACAACAGAATATTTTCTCATCTCAAAGACCAACATGTTTCGGAAAAGCTGGTATCAAATTTTATGAATCCCCTCACGTGAAAAATAGAAAGAGAGCTGTGAATAGTTCCAGATGTGAAAGAAATCCTATAGGTGCTGGAGATAGGACTAAAAGGACAGTTACAAAAAGTAGTGATAACATGTGCTATTTCTGTGGGATTCATGGCCACACATCAAGCTTCTGTTTAGAGGCTCTGGAATACATTTCAGGCTGTGAAAACAGATAGATTACTAAATCTGAGATTAAGAAGAAGCATCATGATAAATCAGAGAGAAGAGTTTCTCAGAGGAGAATATTCATCAGATGCTATTACTGTGGAAGGATGGGACACACTATGTGTATGTGTCAGGAAGCTCATGAGATCCATTCCAGAAGAAGAAAACAAGTTGCATCAACATCTCAGCAGAGAAGTGATGAAATGAGGTATGCCTTTAAAAAGAAATGTTTCATATGTTCTGATCATGGGCATTTGGCCAGACAGTGTAGCAAGAAGAAACCGGGGAAGGAAAAAGACCCGAGAAAGAGATTACCAACTCTAGTGGTACATAATGAGAAATTATACACTGGGAGATAGAGTGGTAAGGTGAAAAATAGGCTTAGAGCCTCAGGGGAATCACATGGAGCCGAACGAAAGGTGTATCAGTCACCTCCTCTATGGTACTCACAACCGCTCTCAAAGAGAGAATGTGAAAAAACCTGGAAGATTAAGGGGAGATCTACTCCAGCTGTGATAAAGAAGAATGAAAGTTCAATGGAGGACTCACCACCAGAAAAAAAGAGTGTGGTGACTCAGACTTCTGATAAAAGGAAGATTCCAAATAGAGAGGCTCCTACTTAGAGAAATAATCAATGAAAATGGAATTTCGGTAGAACCTCAAAGAAGGAAATGTGTACTAGCGGGTTTATACCCCAAGCGGTGAGAAAGGCCGAGCCTACCAAATCTACATATCAGAAAAAGGCACAGAATGTAGGCCATGAATGCCTAGTCATATGGCTAGAACAGTTGATGTTGTCTAGGTAGTTGTAGGAAGCAAGAAAAGAGTGTGATGCCCTCTATGAAAAAATCAAAGGGTTGACCCGTCATGATCAACCACTGTCCTTGTTTTGAGGATTCGAGAAACAACCCCTCTCCCTATGTATAAAAATTCTATTAACTGATGATTGATGTGTTTCGGGTTCTAGGGAGATACGATCAAAGGGGAAGTGGCATCTAAGGATGCGAAGTGGATATGTGATATGCTCTACAGTTTCAATTGATTAAAATCAGGTACCAGAGTTGAAGAAGAAAGGGAGCAATATAGCACAATAGAATATGATTATGTTGTTAACTTTGTCTCTTGTTTCCAACACCGAGTTCCAACTCAGTTGACTTAGAGATTTGGTTAATGGCTCGATGCTGAGTGCCAGATTAGTATAAATGGTGCCCGTAGAGAAGAATGGCTATGGGTCTCTACCGTTGGGCCTACCAGATAGAAGTGTTGTGTAACACATGGGGAGCATTCAAAATCCAAATCAGATTCAAGAGACATCAATGAAATAATTGGATGAATCAACTCGGGTGTTTCCTATTGAGGGAAGAAAGAAACACAGGGAGAAGCAGCAGTAACAATGTATTTCATGCTTATCTATTTGCTCTAACAATATGGTATCAGCTGACTGATTTCAGGATACTAAGAAGCTACAAGAGAAAATCAAAGGCGTCTCAACAAAAATATGAGAAAAGTAGCTGAAAGAAATGAAGCCACTGAAAAATGAGTCAGTGAACAACTTCCTGATGAAATTGTTGAGGAAGAAAGAAACACAGGGAGATTAGAAGTGGCTTATGCTGATTCAGAAGAACACACTGATGATGAACATGAAAGTGTCTAGTTTGTGCCTACAAGGAAGCCAAAGAGCTAAGCTGAAATTGATAGACAGAATATCATTGGTGATCAGGAAGCTCCTGTTCAAACACGAATAATGAATTCACTGTAGCAGACTTCTTTCCTACCTCAAGTAGATCTAAAATTCTTTGCAGATGCAACTGACATTGAAAACTGGGTTCATGCTATGAATAAAATGCTTGATCAGATTGCGAAGAACCAGATGTGGGAGATTGTTTCGAGGAAAGCAGATAAAGATGTCATTAGAAATAAATGGGTCTATTAAGACAAGATGAATGAATATGGCACAGTGATTCGGAACAAAGCCCGACTGATGTGCAAAGGAGACTCCCAGATAGAGGGAATAGATGGTGATGAGACATTTGCACCGATAACAAGGCAGGAATGACACATTAATTTCTCAATCCAAATATTCCAAGGATTCTTTGGAATGATTTGGAATGGAAAATTCCAAGGATATGAAGACTCTGGTTTCTACCCGGATGAAATCATCAAAAGATGACAGTGGCAGGGCAGTTAATCTCACTGAAAACAGGCAGATTATCAGCAGTTTGCTGTACATGACGGCACCAAAGCCTGATATTGTTTTCGCCACATGCCAAGCAGAGATTTTTAAGAGTAATCCCAACAAAAGCCACATGATTATAGTGAAAAATAATACTTCGGTATATCAGGGGCACAGTGGATTTCGGTTTGAGATATAATGAAAAATCTCAGACAGAGTTATTGGGATATACTGATGCAGACTGGGCCGGTTCAGCGGATGATAGGAAATCAACATCAGGTGGTGCTTTCTATCTTGGTGGATTGTGTATTTCTTGTCTTAGCAAGAAGCAATATTGCATTTCATTGAGCACCGCAGAAGTTGAGTATATTGCGGCCACTCAAGCATGCACATAGTTATTGTCGATGAAGCAGCAGCTTGAAGATATGGGAGTTGAAGTGAAGTCTCCGATCGGAATCCAGTGCGACAACTCAAGTGCTATAAATCTTAGAAAAAATCTCGTCCATCACTCAAGGACAAAGCACATTGAGATAAAGTTTCATTTTATCAAGGAGAAAGTTGAGCAGGGAATTGTGAAGTTGGAGTGTGTGCCTACAAAGCTACAAGTTACAGACATTCTGACAAAGGCCTTACCCAAGCATTCTTTTGAGAGGCATCGACTGGCTCTGGGAGTTCAGTCAACTCCCCGCACTTCGGAGAGTGTTCATGGGGATCTCACACCCCCCCTCTCCCCGTGGTATGATGTGTTTTTCCCTAATGTGCTGATATGTGTTCTCTACTATGTTACAGACTACAAAGGAGTGACCTTTGGGTTCGTTGACAAAGGGGGAGAAACTAGTGTTTGTTCAAGGGGGAGATAGTGTGGAGATTTGATAAATCATGAATGATATGGGGAAAAGATGACCAGTGGAGTATCCAGATAGGGGGAGCAATGAGAAAGGGGGAGAGCGTTTCAAATCTAATGATGCTAGAAGTGATCGGTCAAAGCATAGATATCACGACAACTGAGGATCGTGATAAAAGTAGAACAGTGGTGTTGGAATGGTGTGAAAAGGTGTCCAGCTATCATCAAATGGTATCAGTGTGGTTAAACAATTGGTATCAATTTAAGAATTGGTATCAGGTTGGAATTGACAATTGGGGTCTGACATGAAGTGATTCATTGATGAACTTTTCATACTAGTCTTGTTTCTCATGCTGAGCATTGATCATGTGGGATTAGAGTACGTGTTAAGTGAATCCTTGAACGCTATGAGAATCGCAAGAGGCGAATGGTGGTAGCGGCTGGAAGAAGACTCAGTGAGGTATCAAAGTGCAGAAAATCATCCTGAGCAGAGTTGTGAAGAGTTGTCAACAAACCCAAAGGGGGAGATTGTTGGGAAAAAATCCCTCAAGGTAACATTGCAGTATTTTTGGGTTGATTGTGTTTGTTGACAAAGCAGGTTTTCATGGATAATTGTCGAGTTCTCGAGAAGATTTTGACATTCCATGTTGACAAAGTACGATGACAAAGGAAAGAACGATCTGGAGGCAGTACAAAAGAGCAGTACAAGGTGGTGCCGTTTCCTAGTGTTTTCCAAATTTTTGGGGTCCAAAATTTAGTGTTTGGTGAGCATTGCGAAAAGTGGATTTCCATGAAGATCATAATTTATTATGGCAAAGGCATGAATTTCGCGAATATAGGATGCATGGTTTGGATTTCGCGAAGACCCGAAGAATGGAGGCGGTGATGCTTCATGATGACGTCATGCTTCGCGAACGACAGAGGATGAAGCACATCACGGTGGTGAAGGGATTTTTGAGGGAGCTTCGCGGTGAAGCCGTGAAGGTATGTTGACGGTGATTCTTCGCGACTAAGTCAAGCTTCACAAACGGAAAATTTCCGTGGTGCTTCGCAATTTGAACAGAATTCCTGAAGAATATTTAGAGCTTCGCGATTTGAGATGACGTGGCGTTGACTTCACGCGGAAGGGACGATGGTCGGTGGAATCGCCTATAAATAGAGGCCGACCCCCTCGAGAGAAGTAGAGAGAATTTTCAGAGAAAATCCATTGCTCTCGGTTCGCAGAGGTGGTTCGCGAAGGCAGTGTGCTTCGCGAAAGGGGAGCTTCGTGGCGGCTATTCTAGCTCCGCGAAAGGTGTGTGCCCCGCGTTTGCTCAGTGAGCTTCGGGGAGAGGAAGGAGCTCCGCAATGGCCTAAGCTTTGCGAAGGTCTGTGCATCTCAAGAGTGATTCGCAATAGAGCTTTGTGATAGAGCTTCGCGAAAAGGTAGGAGCTTCGCGAAGGCTTTTTTGAGCTTCGCGAAATTGGGAGCCTAGAGAAGTTGAGTGCTTTGCAAAGGTCTTTCCAAAGGTAGTTTGCCAAGTGGATAGTGGCAAAAATGTATTCATCTACGGGTGAAAGTTGAACTTCAACAGAGCATCTATATAAATAGAAATATTCATTTCTTAATGGAAATGAAGAGACCTACAGGTCTATAAACTGTGAGTGAATCCTTTCCAAGAGCAGTGAGCTTAGGAAGAGGAAAAAGGTGATCCTCTCCACCAGTAGTGAGACAGAGAGAGAGAAATAGGGAGTGACCCTTGGGAAAGCAGTGAGCTGACCCTAAACTTTGTAAAGGCAGTGAGCCTGGGCATATAAGTGATCTATCCCGAACATTGTAATCCGCAGCTAGTGAAGTCTAGTGGAATTGGTACGACCGACAGCTTGTCGACGTATGCTCCTTGGACATAGCCCTTTGCGGTGAACCAAGTAAAAATCTTTCTGTCTGCCTGATAATTTGCCTACATTGCACTTAAATCATCATCATCAGATAAAGTAGAAAGTAAGTGATCATAACATACACACAAGTACAAACAAAGTGACCCTTGTAACAAAGAGGTCAAGATCCAGCGGGGCAGGAAGAACTTTGAAAAAGAATATTCATACCCCGATTCACCCCCCCCCCTCTCAGGGTATATAGGCCCTTATTGTTCCTAACATTGGCGCTTTTTGCCAGCCACGGAAGATCGAGAACGCCTCTCGGGCCATGTCGCAGATCAGCTCGTGTGACCGGTTCAGGGTCAACCTGGGTTTGTTCATGACAAAATGGTATCAAAGGGGCCAGCTCTTAGAAGACCTCGCTTTTCAGAGCGCCCTTATTAATTGGGGTGTCCGGTAGATGGATATTAGGACTGTTAGGACTCGAGAGGTAGGTACGGGAAGGACGTCGTGAACCCTCGCCCATTCCGAACCTCGAGTCGCCAGGGGTAGTCCAGGAATTGAGTTCTTGTCACGTTCTGATTTGTTTTGGATTGAGGGATGACAATGGAGGAAAACTGATGTTACATTGTGATTTTACATGGATTAGTGACCCATGTGGAGTCTGCGTACATGGTTTAAGTTCTTCCTATTCATTGACGCTTACTTGGGGCATGTACCACTACCATGTCTCTAGGTTAAGCATGACTACTAGTCCCTCTCTTCAGTGATTTGATGAAAGTTTTGTATTGTCTTGGTTTTTGTGGGTATAAGTGCACTTTTGAAAATGAAAAATGGGTTTTGAAATGAGAATGTTTTCTTTTGAATGGATTTAAATTTGTGAAAGGGATTTTTAAAACTGAAAGCTCTTGGCCTAAATATCCAATGGTCACTTAGAACTGGTAGAGATATGGTTTGGGTGAAACCTCAGGTACTATTTATAAACGTTTGCACATAAGAGGTAGCACATGAGAAGTGTGTGTTGGTGCATATGGATGAAAGCGGATGAAGACATGTGCAATGGTTCATGGGATTACTAGGGTGTGCACTTGGAATTAAAGGCTAAACCTTGTTTTTCTAAAGCGATTTTAATAAAGGGAATTGTTTAGAAAAAATTTAAATTGGTTCGAAAAATGGGTTTTGTATTTGGA
The DNA here is from genome assembly GCA_963277665.1 of Viscum album. Lineage (NCBI taxonomy): Eukaryota > Viridiplantae > Streptophyta > Magnoliopsida > Santalales > Viscaceae > Viscum > Viscum album. The sequence goes on from OY728119.1 coordinate 15,179,582, forward strand.
AAGTGGCCTTGAAGGAAGGTGATTTCAAATCAAAAATGGAAAGGGGATTTTGGAAGATGAATTTTTGAGCTGTGTTTGTATTTTCTTGTTTATTTTGAGCTGGTTATTTTGGATGAGGGCGTTTTATTTTATGTTTCTTCGGCTTGATATTGGTTTTCGTTCTATTTTTTATATGTTGTTCAGAAAATGCCGCCCAGAGAGGTCCCCAGAGTTTTCGATAAGTCATGCCTAGTTTTTGGTCCTTCTCGCACATTATCTGTACTTAACCGTGATTTAGGTCTGTTAAAGGTAGTTATGTGGTTTGAAGAGGTCGAGTGTGCTTTTAGGATGTTGGGAACTCCCGAAGCTATCAGAGTGTGTGTTGTTTTGGGTTTGTTCAAAGGTCCAGCCTTGGATGAATGTTAGTTGGTTTCCCCGCCATCAATGCAAATTGGGATAACGTGGGATATCTTTAAATCCATCTTCGTTCGATGCTTTATAGCTAAAGAAGTTAAGGAGAAGAAAATGGAAGAGCTTGTGCATATTCAACAAGGACAACAGATGGTGAAGACATATATTGACCATTTCGAGGAACTTGTGTCCTTTTCTATGGAGGTAGCGTCAAAGTATTTGATGAAGACTTCTCTCTTCATCTGGGGTCTTTGTCTAGATATCACGGAGTAGGTCCTCCCTTTGAAGGGCCATTATTTCAAGAAACTAGTGGATGAGGTGTTCTTAGCTGAGCGGGTATTCAAAATGCATATTGTCTGGAATCCCGTGTATCTGGTCGCTTGCAAAGGTTCCCATTTGGCGAGCAAGGTGTGCCAGAGGAACCAGTTGCTAAAGAATCGGCTGCAGTGGTTCTGGTTTCCAGTTCTTCAGACTGTTCAGTGGTGTGCCACCAGTGTGGCCAGTTCGAGCATGTGAATCCGTCATTTCGAATCCCTCCAAAGACGTGTCATCGTTGCGGCTGTTTGGGTCACTTGGAGAAGTTTTGCAGGAAGCATCTCCTGAAGAAGACGTTGTGACCAGATGAATTCCAGTGCCTGACTGTGAGGCAGGAGATGCTTCAGCCATCAGATCCCTAGCCACAGGTCTTGGGGTTAATCTTGTGCATAGTCAGGAGTTGTCGGGGGTGTGAAGCCTCAGTTGGGGTTTCATGTTCCATGTTGGTGGTGGAAAATTTAAAGTCGTTTCGTTCTTTTTTTTACTGTTAATTTTTTGACATTGTTGAAAGTTTATTGTTTTTCCATGGAGTTATGACGAACATGCTCTATTGTAATCTAAACAGTTTTGTTCATCGGGTCAGGGTTTTCTGCATTGTGTGTTTTTCATAAGAGTGTGATTGACCCCTGTATGGGTCAATCTTGGTTTAGTGGTTTTTGTTTGGAGACGTAGGTGCCTACGGAGGAGTCTAGGCTTGCGGTTATTCTCGGGTTTACTACTTGGGTTAAGTTCTGCTCAGAGGTTTCTCTCTAGTGTTTGGTATTTCTTTAGTCTAAGTTGAGAGTTACATGTTTTGGTGGAGGTGCTATTTTGCTCGTGCTATAGAGGTTAGTCTGGATCAGTTGGGAGTTTCTGCGTCCCCCCACCCTCCCGAGGTGATATGTTTGGGTGTTAGAATTTCCACACTTGTTGAGTTCCTGTGGTTGGGAGAACCCTCTCGTGTTCTCTTATTCCCTTATGTTCTCTTATGTTGTGGTTTCTTATGGTTTTATTTGGGCATGAATGCTTCTTTGGTCCATCATTCGGCTGGTTGACTTTCTTGGGGCAGAAAGTGTCTGTGGTGGGGAGAATTGTAACACCCACCTGCTTAAATTATTTTTTATTTTATTAATTCTTGTCCTGGGTTCTCTTTCAAAGGTCTAAGCAGGGTCTTGGGAAATTTTTTTGTCATTTAACATCCTTTACTAGGTTTCGGACCCGTGCATAGTCACCACACAGTGGGCAGTAGCCGCACAGTCAGCTCGGGTACCGCGCAATAGTCTAAAGTTTAAATAAATAAAAATTTATTAAAATAAAAACTAGTTTAATATTTAAATTTTAATAATAATAATGTTATTGTGTGGATAATAATATCATTATTATTAAGAATTAACAGTAATATCTTGGTTATTTAAAAAAATTTTTTTGATATAATTGTTAATAAATTGTTATTAATAATTTTTTATTATTATTATTATTATTATTGTATTATTATTTTTATTATTATTACATTTATTATTATGTTATATTATTATTATTTTTGTTATTATTGTTATCTTTCTTCTTTATATTGTTATTATTCTTATTATTATTCTGGTATTATTATTAGTATTATTATTTTATTGCTATTTTATTATTCTATTTCAGATTTTATTGTTATTATTATTATTTTATTATAAAAAACTAATTAATCTATCCCTATCCCTCGGCACCCCCCCCCCCCTCTTCCTTGTTTCTATGTGACGTGCCTAGAGACCCCTGGACCCCTCTTCATCGCCTCTTCCTCCTCCCGTAGAACCTTGTGTGTGCCCTCCTTTTCCCCCTCCCAGTGGCACAATTGACCTCTTCTCCCCCCCCTCCTTCTAGCGGTGCAACGCAGCAGGTCTCCGGCACCCCGCGCTCACCCTCTCCCCTCTCCGGTGCGCTCTATCAGGCCACCTTCACTGCATCGCCGATCTCCTGCGCCAGCCCCTATCCATCCAGCGCCCCCTACAGAACTCACCTGAAGTGCTACCCCGGTTTCCTCTCGCATCTCCACACTCATGTGCCTCCGCCTCCTTGTTTTCCCTTCCACGCATGCTGGCCGCGTCCCAGCCCCCCCTGCACAGCCCCTCTAGCAGTTCGGCCCTCCATGTTCCAGCAGGCAGCAGCGCACCGACTCCCGTCTCCCTACTCTCTCTACTGCGATGTGTCCCCCAGCCACCTTACACCCCCTGCCTTCTCCAGTGCCCTACCCCCCTGCGCCGCGTCCCGGTGGACACCCTATGGCCTATTCCCGATAATACAATCCCTTATCGGTATTTTTTTGTTTTTCTTATGGTGTTTTTCTCAGATTAACCAAACTTTAATACCTTGAATTATAATTTGTGCATTATTCTTGTTGATTAGAGGGTGCAGTTAGTCTGGGGGGTGTGGTTCTACCTTTCTTGAAGTTTAATCGCGTTCACACGTTCTTGATGTAGGCGAATCCATTTTTTTCTTTCCAAATTAGTCTATATAATGCTTGCATGTTTTCAATTAATTCATTTACTTGATTCGTGCCTCTGCAAATTAATTGGTCAACATGCTTTGATGATTTCAAGTTTGTTTAAATCTATAAATGTGTTCTTTGTTTTTATTTTGCGGTGTGTTAGATGTTTTGAAGTTGTTTGGGTGCTCATTGTTTGAGAATGGACTCCTAGTGAAGGAAATTGTTATGTTTTTATGTGTGTTGTGATGTAATATTTTAAAGAAGTGGGTTTTAAGAGTGTTTGAAAGGTGTGAAATGTTCTTTACAAATGTTTTCTCATGCATGTGTGATGGAATTTTATTTTCTGTTAGAAAGGGTGTGTTTTCATTTTGGTTTTGTTTTAGTTATTTTATAGAAGTGTTTAATAAATTGCTTATTGGGTGTGAACTGTATTTTTAAGATGGTGAACAAGTTTAAAAATTGGGAACATAATTTTTAATGGAAAGAGGATATATTTTGTGTGTGCAAATGGGTGTGTTATTTTATAAAATGTTTCATGGGTTGGTTGTTAGGTGCGAGTCATGTTTTGGTGTGATGATGTTTTCTGTTTTATTTTAAAGTGTTTTCTTATGTGAAACTAAGTATGTTTTGATGTGAACCTTGGTTTCACCATTTGTGAATGTTTTATGAATTGTTCAAATGGTTCATTGCTTTAATCATGTGGTGCATATGATGTTTGTAAAGTGGTTAGTGTGTCTAAAGGTCATGATTGGATTCTAATATAGAGTTTGTTTGTGTTTTGATACTTGTCTTGGATGTGATATTTTCAAAACATGTCGATCCAGTTATTTTACGTTGTTTTTTCGTTTGGATCGTTTAAAGTCCATGTTTATGTGTTTTTAGTTGTTTGTGCGGTTGTTGTAGTGTGTCGGAGAGGAAACCACGATACTACAATCATAGGCTTGTGTGTTCTTGCACGCCTTTGCGATGCGTGTCACATCATCGTGTTCGAGCTACGAGTCGAGGTAGGTTCCCATTGCACTGCTTTTAAAAATTTATGTTACATTATTTCTTGCTGTTTGCACACAATAATTGTTCAAAATAAATATTTTATTGATTTTAATAAATGTGTGATAATAAAAGATAATTAGTTTTTGATATAATACAATAAATTTTTAAATGATTATTTGGTGTAAAAATATCCGTTTATTTTATACATGACACTTGAAATATTTTCTTGATGAACAGACACCCAGTAGTGAAAGAATGCCAGTTTGTCTTTAAACATAATTCATGGAATTTCAATTATAGATCTAGTTTTAATGATAAATTATTTCTTCTCAAGAATGAACATGCGTTTTGGTTATTTTTAAAGTGGTGATTGTGAAATGTATTTAATTCCCATTTGGCACTTTATGGAAAACGATGAAAATGTTTTGATAAAAACCCTCCTAGGATAACTCTCCTACCTTGGTTGCAATTGATTTTTTGGGAGGCCATGCTTAGAGGCTCCCGGGTACTTGATTAGTTTAAAGGAAAGAGGTTGTCCCTTAGAGTGGCTCGAGGGGATGCCTATTGTGCTATATATATATATATATATATATATATATATATATATGATTGGATGCTCGGTTGGCATCAGTTGGCTCACCCCATTTACAAACACTAGAGACATAGGAATCTGGCATATTGAGAGAGTATTCTAAGAATGATTGTTGCACTGGTAGGTTATGGTACTGACCAGTGGCCCACAGTAGGTGAATATATTGGGTTTATTACTATGGGATTTTCCCTCGTCCTTCCTGAGAAAGGATGGTCGAGCGTATTGGTCATTTTGATTTCATCGTGTGTGACATTTCAACGAGGATGATTTCTCATGTATTAGTGTCTTCTAGTTTATTCTTGATCTCCTAGGTTCACCCATGTCTGTTGGCTTTCAGTTACTTGTTCTGATGAATATGGTACTTCTATATATTTTCTTTTCATTTCCCTTATTGTGTAACTACTGTATCGTTTTCATGTGTAGTGTTTTTTCTAGAAAGTGATGTGTGATTATAAAGTGGTTTATGAAAACTGTTTTCAAAGAAAGGTGTTTTATACTTTTTGTTAAAATTGAAAATGTAAACCTCACGTTCCCTTTGAAAAATGCTAATGTCTCACCAAAATAATGACTTGGGTTTTTGAGAAATGAATAGGGGCAATGACTCGTACTTTGTTTTTGAGTAACATGTATAAAACCTTACTTTTATAAATTGTAGTTCAAAAATGAAATGGTGTTTCTTTTATTTTAAAGGTAGTACATTTGGAATAGATATCAAGATATCCTACTGAGTTTTAATACTCACTCATATAGCTCGTTTCTATTTTAGTGTTTGTTTAGGCTACAGCTTGAGTGTGCTTTCCTAGGGCGATGCTTGATTGTTGAGTCAGAGAGTGACCCGCGAGGTTGCACAGAGTTATTTAGGACATCGTGTTTGTTTAGTTTTAATTCTTATTTTTTTCCTGTTTAGTCGTTTTGTTTGGTTTACTTATTCTGCATTGCTCTGTATTATCTCTGTGGATTTATTTATTTATTTTGGACGAAATCATTCCCAAAACCTCTGTTGGTGCCCTGGTGCTTGTCTCCAGACCGGGAGGATCATGAACGCCTCTTGACCCGTGTCTCGGACCAGCTCGGGTGACCGGTTCAGGGTCGACCCGGGTTAGTTTATGACACCTAAACACTAAAAGCTTAAAAAAATCCAAAAACCTAGACCCAAAACCCAGTATCTGAAACCCTAATCTCTAAACCCCAAAACCTAAAAGATGAACCCTAAACCCAAAAACATCTTCCATTTACCTCAGATTTCAAAACATTATGTAACTGGTATTCTAATAAAATTTTATATAATGATATCATAGTATCATATATTAAGGTACATGAAGACGTTATAAAATTTCAGTATAATGAAGATTATAAGATCAACCATCTTTTTCAATATTAGTTACACTATCAAAATCATGATCAAAAAAAATTCGGCGTATAGAGTCATGTTTTACCTTTGTGTACTACTACGGAGAGGTTATACAAACTAAGAAAGGATCTTGTTATAGTACAAAAACGAAAATATAGGTTAGTATAGCTGATTCTATAACACTAAATGAACTTCAAGAATGAATTTGTTGGAAATGAACCTGGCGCATGAGGAATAGTGACAATGATAGCGGTGATGGAATGAGATTACTTCATCACTGTCGTTGTTGTCTTTGTTCCTCCTACATCATGGTTCATTTCCCACAAATTATTTCATGAAGTTTAGTTAGTGTTGTCAAATGACTTGTACATGTGAAAAAATAATCATGAAACATACAATCATGTGACATTCATACAAAAATTACAAAGCATGCCATTTTCTAATAAACATTTACATAACAAAGACAATTTGTTTATATATATAAATATATAAAACCATATTTTACAAAACACCATTTTCTACATAAAATCATATCTTAACAACACATCAGTAATATGATATGAAAAACATGAAGACATGCCCCTTTCTTTCGGTAAATATAACTTCATAAAACAATGTGAATAAACATGGAATGTTTTTCATTATACAAGTCATAACATTCTACTGACTATAACGTTATATTTACATTTCAAATTTACGACTTATTTCATTTGTTTATATACATATATAGGTGCTACATGACGCTCTGCGTGGATTCTAGTATGATCGGTCATTTCTATTGTTTTCTAATGATACTAATAGTTATTGCATTTAATTTCTAATTATTTTTCATTATTGATGTTGTATTTTATAGGTTGTGTCAGAAACACAGTTTCCCTGCAGTTCTAAGACACCATTTGGGTGCATATCGGCTCAAGTTAGACTGTATCTTACCCAACCAGGTATGTATATACAATCTATAACTATCAAAAAATTAATAATAGCATAAATTTTTTGTTTTAGTAAGGATAGTTTTTGAAAAAGGTCACATGTTAATTAAGATTTCATGGATTCCATACTGGACTATTATAGACCAGTTTCCACCATACTACACTGTTGTGTTTGAGTATGCTATTAATATATTTCCCATCATTCCCATCTATATTATTGAGTGGCAGTAGCCTGATAGATTCATTTTCCAGTTTTACTGTGCTCAACCGATTCGATTATTTCCAAGATAGACCAGGAAGCTTTATGAGGTGAATCTGACATGGAGGTTGGATGAGGATTGACACCAAGTACCTTCCAGCTTTCTCAGCTGCTAGCGTAGATGTGAAGAGTTTCGTATTCATGGTGCACCTATGAATCAATTATTTATTTCTAATTATGTCATGTAAGAGCCATGGTATATACTGAAGTTAATAATGTATCTTACCCTACACGACAAAGAGATTAATAAGATTGTAAGTCATTAAATATCCATTAGTTTGTTTATTGAACTATTTTCTTATTCATTTTGAATCTCTTTATAGGGAACTCACTCAAAGTATCTTGTTCATTTGAGTGATGAAGAGGAGGAGGGGGTCTTTAGCTAGGAAACCATCCATGCAGAAGCATTGGAGCTGATGTTATCTTATCATGTGCTATCTGAGAGCATTTTTGAGAGCCCAGTCCAAAGAGAGGAGGTTACGGCACCATAGTAACATTCTACAATAGCTTCTGGTGATGAGGAACCACAGAAATTACGACGTAGACATCGTTGTACTGCATGCGAGGCCTCACATATTCCACCTGAAGTGGTTGGACCTCTATTAGTCCATCCTCAGTCTATTGAGGATGTGCCTCAGGTGGCATGAGATCTGAATTTATTGATTGGAAATTTGTAGTTCTCTCCATATTGGGCTCTATATCCATTGAATACTTGGGGTCTAGATCCATCACAGCCTTGGGATCAAGATCTGTCAGAACCTAAGGGTATAGCTCCATCACAGGCTTGGTTCCCCACTACGATGATGATATGTCCTTCTACCACCCTAGTGGGAGAAGGATTAAAAGCCTAGTACGACATGCAGTTGATAACTCCTCCCATTAACACATAGGTGGAGGATGTGACAATCGACATTTTAGTGACCGAGGATAATCCCCTTCCAGGTCATCAGACTCCACAACGAACTCGTTCTGGATGTCCTATTCCCAGACCCCCATGTAGGACAAAATATCCTCACTATAGACGTAGTCCTTGATTGTACATTTTCATTTATATGTTTTGTTTCTATTGAAATGAAGATACTATTATTACTGTTAACCCTTCTTATATGTTTATCCACTATTTCAGTTTTCATTAAGATTTTAGGAATAATATATATTTGACAAATTTCAAATATGAATACTTGAAACATATGAATAATTAATAAATTTCATGTATATAACTTTAAAATATTATAAAATATAAAATATAAAATATAAAAAAATTTAAAAGATATCCTAAACATCTAATTTTTTTAAAAATAAATAGTTTCATAAATAAAAAAAATAAATGAAAATTAAAGGAATATAAGAGTAGTTACTCAGAAGTGAGAGTGAAAAAAAGGAATGTTATAGGCTAGCAATGTCACGTACTTGAAACATTTTTAAGTTTCATGTTGGTGGATTAGAAATCTTATAAATTATTTTTCATCCAAATTTTTAAGAATTTTTTTTATTTTCAACTAAATAATATATGTTTAATAAATTTTTTAAATTTTCATTTATATTGGACTTATAATTTATATTTTAGAGGATAGAAAAGTCACGTTCTTGAAACATTTTTAAGCTTCCAATAGGTGGATTAGAAGGATTATAAATTATTTTTCCTTAATATTTTTTAAGAAATTATTTTTGTTGACTATTTCTTATATTTTTAATCAATGTTTTAATTTTCATTTATATTGTTCTTATAGTTTATATTTTATAGGAAATTAAATTCATGTAATTGAATTATTTTTAGGTTTCAAGTTTGTGGATTAGAAAGCTTATAAATTATTTTCTATCAAAATTTTTTATGAAATTATTTTTATTTTTTGACTAATTATTATATGTTTAATGAATGTTTAAATTTTCATTTATATTGGTCTACTAATTTATATTTTAGAGGCTAGAAAATTCACATACTTGAAACATTTTTGAGTTTCAATTTGGTGGATTAGACAGCTTATAAATTATATTTCACCAACATTTTTTAAGAAATTATTTTTCTTTTTAACTATTTATTATAAGTTTAATCAATGATATAATTTTCATTTATATTGGTCTTATAGTTGTATTTTATAGGCTATCAAAGTCATGTATTGAAACATTTTTAAGTTTCAAGTTGGTGGATTGGAAAGCTTATAAATTATTTTCCTCAACAATTTTTGAGAATTTTTTTTATTTTTGATATTTAATATATTTTTAATCAATGTTTTAATTTTCATTTATATTGATCATATATTTTATATTTTATAGGATATCAAAGTCACATACTTGAAACATTTATAAGTTTCATGTTGGTGGATTATAGAGCTTATAAATTATTTTTCATCAACATTTTTTTTAAAATTATTTTTTATTTTCTACTACTTCTTATATGTTCAATTTATGTTTTAATTTTAATTTATATTTGTCTTCTAATTTAAATTTTATGTAACGCCCCGACCCCAGTTACCCAGAGTCGGTGCATTATTACATAACATTTTCATGATCACAAGAAATATCAAATCTCGAAAGACCGATTGGTTTAGTAGCCTTGGAAACACTAGATATATTCATAAGTTTTACATTACATCATAAAATGAAAAACTACTACAACAACATAATGTCTCCATAATCCACAATACTATCCCCTCATAATATCCCTGCAGGTCATTCATAATTTACTTCTTCACATCCTGGGAAAAAATAAAACATAGAAAAGGGGTGAGCTCAAATGCCCAGTAAGGATAACAATATAGCGGAAACTTTCATAAATAAGAATAAACATTTAAGGCAATGCATTACTAAAACAAAAGCCTTTTAAATTTGAACTTCAACATGGTATGGCAAAAGTAAAATGAAATAATGCCATTTACTTATTCACATGGATATTCTACTAATCGAATAATCACATGCAAAAATCAATAACCACTTTCATAATGTTGGAATGCATAATGCCAGACTATCATAACCACATAGCCAAGGCCTCGTGCCAAGACTACAAATAAGATTTTGTCAAGGCCTTGTTCCAAGACACTAGTTTGTCTCATGAGACCTACCGATGCATCGAGGAGCTATAGCGGGCTCCACCCGTCACTTATTAAGTCCAATGCATTCCCATATGAAAAGGTTTAAACATAACATAAACATTCGTATTAAAACTAGCATACGAAATGTCAATACTTTCACAATAAACTATGAATGGTATAAAAATAGCACATCCACAGTCAAACATATCACAAAACCTTCAATACAATATAGAAGTTTTGTATCATAATAAATCAACTTCAAATAATCTTAAAATCCATCAAAGGATGTTGACATAGATGAAATCAAAATTCTTTTTAAAGAAATATCTCCTTTTATTTTGAAATCATTTAAGATCCATATAAAATAAAACATTTTCTTTGAAAATATTCTTATAAGCTTGTAAGGAAAGCTTTGAAGATTTTATAACGGCGTAAAATAACCGCACCCGCCGTATAAGTTAAAAAAAACATTCTTACCTCAATTATGTCGAAAAGGTTAAAAAGGACCTTGTTTTGAAAACGACGGAATGATTCCTTTATAAACCTCTTATAAAAAGTCAAACAAGGGTATAAATGACTTTAACCCATATTCTTGTAAATAGTAAAAATGTTTTGAAATACATTTCGAAGAAACATGGATGTGGATGATAAAGAGATCCCAGTAGATTATTACGTATAATACAACCTCGGATAATGAAGAGATTGTGAAATAACCCTTACCAGTTTGGTAACTTATGAAACATACCACCCATGAAAGAGGTATCATACAATGAATATGTAAGTACACATAAATTAGAGTGTATTACACAAAGAATATAATTATGGGCAGTACATACACCACACAAAAGGTAATGGTGGCAATATGGCATGAATCTCATGAGAATAAGGGGTGAGATGAAAACCCCTTACCACGTTAATCAACTGAGTCATATGGACAAAAGTTAATAACCACCAAATGATTTACAGAATAACATGAATATAAATAGAATCATGATAATATATATCAAATGGCAGTACACAATACACCACTTTCAATAATTTAGTGGCGAACAATGGAAATCTCACGGAATTGAAAGTGAGATAAGAAAATCCCTTACCTTGTACTTTTCCTTGGTTGGGGTAGGTTAACCTCCTGTATAATGGTGAAATAGTTGTTATTAAATTATACAAGAATCATATATATTAATATGATATCATATATGATCTTTTAACATTGATTTGTTAATAATATCTTAGAATTATCGTCGTTTCGGGAGTTAACTTACTCATTTTCTTTTATATGTTTTGTTACATAAGCCATGGTTGTTGTATCTTATTCATATCCAGAATGATATACAGTCCTTAAACATCATTTTTAAATCATCAAATGATAATTATACTTGAATGGATACGATGGAGAATGAATCTCATCGCGTTCGTGGAGACGGTAGTCCGTACGTACGCACGAGCGACAATATCATTCTTTTGATATTAAAATAATATATAAATGGATGGTATATCATATATAAAGAATCATTAACATGTTATATTTATTATTTACATGAGTTACACATCATTATTATACCCATCCAAATAATATTATATTGAATAACAATTACACCACGACGTGGAGACGGTAAGCCGTACGTACGCACGTATGGTGACATGTTATTCAAAGGGTGGATAGAATACTGAATATGATTGTACCATATTTATAATAACATCACAGTATATGTGAGATACTGGAGTTATTATTTCAGAATGGTAAGAACAAAGGAAGAAGAAGTGGAAGAAGAAATGAACTTAGAAAAGGGTGGTGAAATCATTACCTCTTCTTCGGGTTCTTCCTTTTGATTTGATCAAAAGGGCTCCTTAGGTTGGCTTTCTGATCAAACTAAGGCCTCTAGGTTGTATTGAGGGATGTTGGGAGAGTATTTGGGCAGAGTTTGGCCGAACCAAAAGGCTTTGAAGGTGTGAAGAAATGAGAAGGAGGAGTGCCCTTTTATAAGAGGGGTGAGGGGAACCTTTGGAAAAGCTAGAAATATTAATTTATAATAAATTCATATTCGGTTTCTAAAGGCTCCAAAGTTGACTATTCAAAGGATGAGGTGGGGATAGGTCGAAAACAACTCATCCAATAGAATTTAGACAGGTTTGGGTACTTATATTAACCTTATCTTTAAGTATTAACTCTAAGTTAATTAGTTTCACTTTTACAATGTCTCTTTGTATTTTATATATTATGGTTAATAAACTTACTATATACATCCAAGCGACCCCCAAGTGGTCCATTAATGATTAACCTATCATAATATAAGTCTCTTGGCCGAACCTTAGATTTTTAGGAATTTAATATCAATTAATAATATAATATTTGTTTTAAGAACTCTTTTATGTCAATTTTGACACTATTCAATAGTTGATTTTTGTGAAACTCATAACAGATTGATTACTTCGAACAAAGTCCATTAAATCACTCCTAATATATCATATTAGCCTAGAAAAGTAGTTTAATTCATTAAAAGTTTCATATTATATTTATTTGGGTATTTATAATATCAATTATTTTAATGTTTCACTATTATATTAATTACTGCATCATCATTGTGTCATAAATAAAATAACTTATTTAATGTCTAAAAATTATAAATAAACTATAATTATGTAGGAAATCTTTTTATCTTTCTAATGAATATTTATAATCGAAAATCCAACATGTATAGCCCTATGTAAAAATTGTTGTTCTAAAAGATATATGCTTGTGTCATTTTTTGTATTCATTTTGACTTAATTAAAATAAAGTGTCATTATCACTTACAAGTGGATCCATGGGGTCCCAAAATAGACCCAAAGATGCCCATGGTCGACCATGTATCAACCAATAGGGTTAAGACACGTTTTAGGGTAATTTAGTATTATTATAATATTATTTTTTTTAACCCTTATTTACCGGATTTACCCTTTAACCATGGTAAATAAAATATTTACCGCAGTAATTATTCAAAATGTGTAAAAATAAAAGTTACCTATTTACACAATTTGAACATCCTGATTCCAAATATGGAATCCATTTTCCTAAATTCAAAACACAGAAGTGGAAGAAATTAATTTAAAATTAATTCCCGCTGTTAAAACAAAAAGCGTGTTTTTAAGAGATAATAACTATCAAAAGATTGACACTTGTTTATGTTCGGTTTAATTGTAAAATTATGTCCAATGACCAAAATTATATTAAATGGTAAAAATATATTCTAAATATACTTTAAAACCACTCAAATTCATAATTTATCACTAGTAATTAATTTGATTAAAAAAGTTGTTTTTAATTAAAATTTAGTAATTTTCACTATTCATCAAAATATGAAAGTTATCCGAAATGTACCAAAATTTCACCCTAGGCTAAATTCGATATTCCGAATCCAAAAATGAAGTCCATTTTCAAATATAAAATATATATAATTTCAAAAAGTAGGTATTACTATTCATAACGGCTAGTTTGATTAGTTATGGTGTGTTAGAACTCGGTGTTGCGTACAACACACGCTATCACATTATTCGAAGGGAAACGTACCGTAGAAGCTTGGGGTGTTACATTCTCCCCTCCTTCAAATAATTGCGTCCTCGCAATTTCTAGGGTATTACTGCATAAAAAGACTCGGGTGGTTCTTCATCATAAGTTCCTCGGGTTCCCACGTTGCCTCTTCCATCTTATGATTTCTCCACAAAACTTTTACCAGACGCGTCGTCCGGTTTCTCAGTACTTGTTCTCTTGTATCAAGAATCCTGACGGGATCTTCACAATAAGACAGATCCGGTTCCAGTTCTAATTCCTCATAGGTGAGTACATGCGTTGGGTCAGGCATGTATTTTCTCAACAGAGATACGTGGAACACATCGTGAACTTTGGAGAGACTTGGCGGCATTGCCAATCGGTAAGCTACAACCCCAATTCGTTCTAGAATTTCGAAAGGTCCGATGTACCTGGGACTCAATTTTCCTTTCTTACCAAAACGTATGACTCCCTTCCACGGAGATACCTTCAGGAAAACATGATCACCGACTTGAAATTCCAAATCCTTCCTTCGATTATCGGCATAGCTCTTCTGCCTACTTTGAGCTGCTTTGATGTGATTTTGGATTACCTTCACCTTTTCCACCGTTTCCTCCACCAGTTCTGGGCCTACAAGTTTTCTTTCACCAACGTCATCCCAACAGGTTGGTGTACGACATCTCTTTCCGTATAATGCTTCATATGGTGCCATCTGAATACTTGAATGGAAGCTATTGTTATAGGAAAATTCTACCAGTGGTAAATATTGATCCCACATACCCTGAAAGTCAAGGGAGCAAGATCTCAACATGTCTTCTAAGGTCTGAATAGTCCGTTCTGATTGTCCATCTGTCTGAGGGTGGTAAGCAGTGCTCAAATGAAGTTCAGTATCCAGGGATTTCTGAATACTTTTCCAAAATCTTGAAGTAAAACGGGGATCACGATCAGAAACAATCGATAGGGGTACTCCATGAAGTCTCACAACTTCATTAATGTATAGTCTTGCTAGACGTTCCAGGGGTAGATCTTCTCTTATAGCAAGAAAATGTGCTGACTTGGTAAGACGATCAACAATAACCCATATTGCATCGTTCCTTCTAGGAGTCTTTGGTAGCCCCATGACAAAGTCCATTGTAATATTGTCCCATTTCCACTCCGGTATGGGAAGAGGTTGCATGACTCCTCCAGGCTGTTGCCTTCCAGCTTTGACTTGTTGACAAATCATACATCTTGACACAAAATCAGCAATCTCCCTCTTCATGTTGTCCCACCAAAAATGTTCCTTCAAATCTCTATACATTTTGGTGCTCCCAGGGTATATAGAGAAATTGGAACTATGAGCGTCATCCAGCAATTCCCTTTTTAGATCAGGTATATTGGGAACACAAAGTCTCTTTCCAAATTTCAAAGTTCCATCTTCATACACAAAGTCTCTCAATCTCCCATCATTCACAGCTTTAATCTTCTTCTGAAATTCTTCATCATCGGTCTGAGAACTCTTAATCCTTTCTAGTAAAGATGGTTTGGCAACCATTTGAAAAAGCATTGATGTTTCACCTTCCCGGGTTATTCCCATGTCCATCTTCACTAGATCCATGAAAATTGGATCCCTTTCAATTCTCATCATGTTCAAAACTCCATGGTCTTTTCTGCTCAAAGCATCTGCCACCTTGTTTGCCTTCCCCGGGTGGTAGTGTATCGTACAATCATAATCCTTGAGTAATTCAAGCCATCTCCTTTGCCTCATGTTGAGTTCTTTTTGTGAGAAAATATACTTCAAACTCTTGTGATCAGTATAAATCTCACATTTTTCACCATAGAGGTAGTGCCTCCATATCTTCAAAGCAAAGATCACAGCTGCTAACTCAAGATCATGAGTAGGATAGTTTTGTTCATGAATTTTCAACTGTCGTGATGCATAGGCAATAACTCTATCATTCTGCATAAGGACACAGCCAAGTCCTTTCTTTGATGCATCACTATAAATAACATACCCATCATTCCCCGATGGTAGAGTCAATATAGGAGCATTGACTAATCTTCTCTTCAGTTCTTCGAAACATTCTTCACACTCTTTTGTCCAAACAAATTTAACCCCTTTACGTGTGAGCTTCGTTAATGAGTTTTCCAATCGGGCAAAATTCTGGACGAAACGTCGATAATAACCTGCCAAACCAATAAAACTACATACCTCAGTTATACTCGTAGGTGCTGGCCATTCTTGGATTGCCTTGGTCTTAGAAGGATCAACAGAGATTCCATCTTTAGAGACAATATGTCCAAGAAAAGAAATCTCCTGAAGCCAGAATTCACACTTGCTAAACTTTCCATATAATTCATGCCTCCTCAGAGTCTTCAAGATAATGCGCAAGTGATTTTCATGATCTTCATAGGTTTTGGAGTATACCAATATATCATCAATAAATACTACCACAAATTCATCGAGATACTCCTTGAAAACTCTATTCATCAGATCCATGAATACAGAGGGTGCATTGGTCAATCCAAACGGCATTACAGTAAACTCGTAATGCCCATACCTGGTTCGAAATGCTGTTTTTGGAATGTCTTCCTTCTTCACACACAACTGATGGTATCCAGATCGAAGGTCAATCTTTGAAAAGTATTGAGCTCCATGCATTTGGTCAAATAAATCATCAATACGAGGTAGGGGATACTTGTTCTTTATCGTTATAGCATTGATCTCCCTGTAGTCAATACATAACCTCATAGATCCATCTTTCTTTTTAACAAAAAGAACAGGGGCTCCCCATGGAGAAACACTAGGGCGAATAAATCCCTTATTACTCAATTCCTCTAGTTGTTTCTTTAGTTCGACTAACTCTACAGTGGCCATTCTATAAGGGGTCTTCGATATAGGCCTTGATCCAGGAATCAAATCAATAGAAAACTCAACTTCTCGTTCTGGAGGATGTCCAGGTAAATCTTCCGGAAATACATCTACAAATTCTTTCACAACAGGTACATCCTCTATTTGAACATTCCTTTCCTCACCGACAGTTATTTCATTCTCTTCCTCCCCAATAATTGAATTAAGTTGAGCTACTGGGGGTGGATCTAAATAAGAATTAGGTGGTGACGATTCTGCTCTAAAAATAAGGTGCTCCTTATCATTATCATCAAGAATCGTAACCTCTTTCTTCTTACAATAAATCTTCGCATCATAGTCTGAAAGCCAGTCCATACCGAGGATTATATCAAACTCAATCATAGGTATGACGATGAAATCAGCAGATAAAGAAAATTTATGTGCTCTAATGGGGACTGATTCACAAAACTTTGTTGCAACGATACTTCCCTTAGGAGTTTTAACTGACAACTCCCTTATTAAATCAAATTGGAAATATCTAATTTTCTTAGCAAACTGGGAAGATATGAAACAATGCGATGATCCAAAATCAAATAATGCATTTGCTAAACTTGAGGAAACCATTAAATTACCTGCCACCACGTCTTTCGGAGCTTCTACCTCAGCAGTAGTGATAGCATAAGCCTGGCCTTGATCCCTTGGCCTTTTCTGAGGTAAGTTCTCCTGACGCTTAGGACATGCATTTGCATAATGCCCCATCTCCCTGTAATTGTAGCACTGAACGTTGGTAGCTTCCTTCTTCCCCTTGAAATCATGAGCTTGGTGGCCTTTTTCACCACACTTGTAACAGACTCCCATTCCCTTCAAGCAAGTACCAGGATGTTTCTTCCCGCATTTACCACAAGATGGATATTCAACCTTTCCCTTCTTCCCCTTATTTCCATTCCCCGATTGATCAGCAGGTCTCTTCTTCTCTTGCTTTTCTTTAAAGTCATAAGACTTAGAGAATTCCTTTTCGGTCTTTATAGCACATGAGACAATGTCTTCGTACGATGAAAAGGATTGTGAGACTAATGCTCGACGGAGAAATGGTTTTAACCCATCAAAGAAACGATCAATCTTACTTCTTGGGTTGCGAATATAATCTCCAGCATACCTCGCTAACCTTGTAAAGTTAGCCTCACACTTTGTGACATTCTCATCCTCCTTTTGTCTCAGACTCAGAAATTGTCTTTCCATATCCGCTCGATGGTCGCGAGGGAAGTATTTTTCTAAAAACAGATCTTTGAATTCCCTCCATTCCATATTTGATACTTCATCATCTTCCTTCGTATTTTGAATCAATGACCACCATTGATCAGCATCTCCAGTGAGGCGGTAAACTGCCATGATAACTTTTTCCCTTTCACTGCTCCCCAAAGCCTGAAATATTTTCTCTAAGGAAAATATCCATTGCTCAGCTACTAAGGGATTTGTATTCCCATTGAACGTTGGTGGTTGTTGCCTCATGAATCGATCTAACATTGATCCTCCACGCTGCGGATCAGGGTGCTCCATACGGGTAAGGTTATTATTCATAACCTGAGTAAGTTGTCCCAGTATGGTGATTAGCTGATCGGCACCAGTTGCATCACCAGCCCCACTATAATTATCTTGAGCAGGAGGGCAATCCCTACATGGAGTGCGCGCATTGATACGGTTTCCATTTCTTCCACTAGGCGCCATTTCTAAACAATGGCATAAACTAGATCAGTTTATGTATCAAAATACATAATCCCATACTTATAAAACACTTAACATAAATTGATCTATTTATGGATATAATCCATAATCATAATAATGTTTTCTTTGAGGAAGTATATACTCATAAACCCTTCATAATGATTTGTAAAGATAGTGAGAGTTATCCTAAGCATATCCCCCGGGAGTGTCGTAACCAAGAGTGCAGCAAGGCCCGTTGTCGTGCACCAGTTCCCGTTCGAGTCTAGCTCAAAGCGGTGTTTTCGGGTTTTACCCCTAGGTACATCTGTACCAGAGCCGCCTCTACCTGCTCGTATCCAGACAGGGATGTATTGCTCGGAAAACTCACAAAATCTCTACAATACCAAAATTCTAGGAAGTTCTTCTATACTAATCCTCAAAGTTCATATTAGGTCTACGTGCTCTAATCAGAGTTTATCTAAATCTAGTTTCCAAGGTTTGTACTAAACTTCCTCTGATACCAACTGTAACGCCCCGACCCCAGTTACCCAGAGTCGGTGCATTATTACATAACATTGGCATGATCACAAGAAAGATCAAATCTCGAAAGACCGATTGGTTTAGTAGCCTTGGAAACACTAGATATATTCATAAGTTTTACATTACATCATAAAATGAAAAACTACTACAACAACATAATGTCTCCATAATCCACACTACTATCCCCTCATAATATCCCTGCAGGTCATTCATAATTTACTTCTTCACATCCTGGGAAAAAATAAAACATAGAAAAGGGGTGAGCTCAAATGCCCAGTAAGGATAACAATATAGCGGAAACTTTCATAAATAAGAATAAACATTTAAGGCAATGCATTACTAAAACAAAAGCCTTTTAAATTTGAACTTCAACATGGTATGGCAAAAGTAAAATGAAATAATGCCATTTACTTATTCACATGGATATTCTACTAATCGAATAATCACATGCAAAAATCAATAACCACTTTCATAATGTTGGAATGCATAATGCCAGACTATCATAACCACATAGCCAAGGCCTCGTGCCAAGACTACAAATAAGATTTTGTCAAGGCCTTGTGCCAAGACACTAGTTTGTCTCATGAGACCTACCGATGCATCGAGGAGCTATAGCGGGCTCCACCCGTCACTTATTAAGTCCAATGCATTCCCATATGAAAAGGTTTAAACATAACATAAACATTCGTATTAAAACTAGCATACGAAATGTCAATACTTTCACAATAAACTATGAATGGTATAAAAATAGCACATCCACAGTCAAACATATCACAAAACCTTCAATACAATATAGAAGTTTTGTATCATAATAAATCAACTTCAAATAATCTTAAAATCCATCAAAGGATGTTGACATAGATGAAATCAAAATTCTTTTTAAAGAAATATCTCCTTTTATTTTGAAATCATTTAAGATCCATATAAAATAAAACATTTTCTTTGAAAATATTCTTATAAGCTTGTAAGGAAAGCTTTGAAGATTTTATAACGGCGTAAAATAACCGCACCCGCCGTATAAGTTAAAAAAAACATTCTTACCTCAATTATGTCGAAAAGGTTAAAAAGGACCTTGTTTTGAAAACGACGGAATGATTCCTTTATAAACCTCTTATAAAAAGTCAAACAATGGTATAAATGACTTTAACCCATATTCTTGTAAATAGTAAAAATGTTTTGAAATACATTTCGAAGAAACATGGATGTGGATGATAAAGAGATCCCAGTAGATTATTACGTATAATACAACCTCGGATAATGAAGAGATTGTGAAATAACCCTTACCAGTTTGGTAACTTATGAAACATACCACCCATGAAAGAGGTATCATACAATGAATATGTAAGTACACATAAATTAGAGTGTATTACACAAAGAATATAATTATGGGCAGTACATACACCACACAAAAGGTAATGGTGGCAATATGGCATGAATCTCATGAGAATAAGGGGTGAGATGAAAACCCCTTACCACGTTAATCAACTGAGTCGTATGGACAAAAGTTAATAACCACCAAATGATTTACAGAATAACATGAATATAAATAGAATCATGATAATATATATCAAATGGCAGTACACAATACACCACTTTCAATAATTTAGTGGCGAACAATGGAAATCTCACGGAATTGAAAGTGAGATAAGAAAATCCCTTACCTTGTACTTTTCCTTGGTTGGGGTAGGTTAACCTCCTGTATAATGGTGAAATAGTTGTTATTAAATTATACAAGAATCACATATATTAATATGATATCATATATGATCTTTTAACATTGATTTGTTAATAATATCTTAGAATTATCGTCGTTTCGGGAGTTAACTTACTCATTTTCTTTTATATGTTTTGTTACATAAGCCATGGTTGTTGTATCTTATTCATATCCAGAATGATATACAGTCCTTAAACATCATTTTTAAATCATCAAATGATAATTATACTTGAATGGATACGATGGAGAATGAATCTCATCGCGTTCGTGGAGACGGTAGTCCGTACGTACGCACGAGCGACAATATCATTCTTTTGATATTAAAATAATATATAAATGGATGGTATATCATATATACAGAATCATTAACATGTTATATTTATTATTTACATGAGTTACACATCATTATTATACCCATCCAAATAATATTATATTGAATAACAATTACACCACGACGTGGAGACGGTAAGCCGTACGTACGCACGTATGGTGACATGTTATTCAAAGGGTGGATAGAATACTGAATATGATTGTACCATATTTATAATAACATCACAGTATATGTGAGATACTGGAGTTATTATTTCAGAATGGTAAGAACAAAGTAAGAAGAAGTGGAAGAAGAAATGAACTTAGAAAAGGGTGGTGAAATCATTACCTCTTCTTCGGGTTCTTCCTTTTGATTTGATCAAAAGGGCTCCTTAGGTTGGCTTTCTGATCAAACTAAGGCCTCTAGGTTGTATTGAGGGATGTTGGGAGAGTATTTGGGAAGAGTTTGGCCGAACCAAAAGGCTTTGAAGGTGTGAAGAAATGAGAAGGAGGAGTGCCCTTTTATAAGAGGGGTGAGGGGAACCTTTGGAAAAGCTAGAAATATTAATTTATAATAAATTCATATTCGGTTTCTAAAGGCTCAAAAGTTGACTATTCAAAGGATGAGGTGGGGATAGGTCGAAAACAACTCATCCAATAGAATTTAGACAGGTTTGGGTACTTATATTAACCTTATCTTTAAGTATTATCTCTAAGTTAATTAGTTTCACTTTTACAATGTCTCTTTGTATTTTATATATTATGGTTAATAAACTTACTATATACATCCAAGCGACCCCCAAGTGGTCCATTAATGATTAACCTATCATAATATAAGTCTCTTGGCCGAACCTTAGATTTTTAGGAATTTAATATCAATTAATAATATAATATTTGTTTTAAGAACTCTTTTATGTCAATTTTGACACTATTCAATAGTTGATTTTTGTGAAACTCATAACAGATTGATTACTTCGAACAAAGTCCATTAAATCAATCCTAATATATCATATTAGCCTAGAAAATTAGTTTAATTCATTAAAAGTTTCATATTATATTTATTTGGGTATTTATAATATCAATTATTTTAATGTTTCACTATTATATTAATTACTGCATCATCATTGTGTCATAAATAAAGTAACTTATTTAATGTCTAAAAATTATAAATAAACTATAATTATGTAGGAAATCTTTTTATCTTTCTAATGAATATTTATAATCGAAAATCCAACATGTATAACCCTATGTAAAAATTGTTGTTCTAAAAGATATATGCTTGTGTCATTTTTTGTATTCATTTTGACTTAATTAAAATAAAGTGTCATTATCACTTACAAGTGGATCCATGGGGTCCCAAAATAGACCCAAAGATGCCCATGGTCGACCATGTATCAACCAATAGGGTTAAGACACGTTTTAGGGTAATTTAGTATTATTATAATATTATTTTTTTTAACCCTTATTTACCGGATTTACCCTTTAACCATGGTAAATAAAATATTTACCGCAGTAATTATTCAAAATGTGTAAAAATAAAAGTTACCTATTTACACAATTTGAACATCCTGATTCCAAATATGGAATCCATTTTCCTAAATTCAAAACACAGAAGTGGCAGAAATTAATTTAAAATTAATTCCCGCTGTTAAAACAAAAAGCGTGTTTTTAAGAGATAATAACTATCAAAAGATTGACACTTGTTTATGTTCGGTTTAATTGTAAAATTATGTCCAATGACCAAAATTATATTAAATGGTAAAAATATATTCTAAATATACTTTAAAACCACTCAAATTCATAATTTATCACTAGTAATTAATTTGATTAAAAAAGTTGTTTTTAATTAAAATTTAGTAATTTTCACTATTCATCAAAATATGAAAGTTATCCGAAATGTACCAAAATTTCACCCTAGGCTAAATTCGATATTCCGAATCCAAAAATGAAGTCCATTTTCAAATATAAAATATATATAATTTCAAAAAGTAGGTATTACTATTCATAACGGCTAGTTTGATTAGTTATGGTGTGTTAGAACTCGGTGTTGCGTACAACACACGCTATCACATTATTCGAAGGGAAACGTACCGTAGAAGCTTGGGGTGTTACATTTTATAGTCAAGAAAAGTCACGTACTTGAAAAAAATTTAATTTTCAAGTTGGTGGATTAGAAATCTTATAAATTATTTTTCATCAACATTTTTAAGAAATTATTTTTATTTTTGAATATTTCTTATATGTTTAATCAATGTTTTAATTTTCATTTTCATTGTTCTTATAGTTTAAATTTTATAGGCTAGAAATGTCATGTTCTTGAAACTTTTTTATGTTTCAATTCGGTGTATTAAAAATATTATAAATTATTTTTCATCGACATTTTTTAAGAAATTATTTTTATTTTAGACTACTTCTCATATGTTTAATCCATGTTTTAATTTCAATTTATATTGGTCTTATAATTTATATTTTATAAGTTAGCATAGTCACATACTTTAATAAGAGATAAATTCTTCTGAAACATTTTGTTTTATATATATATAAACATAACAAAATAGAAAAAAAAAATTAATTTTTAAATATATAAAAAAATATTTAAAATAGATTTTTTTTTGTTTTAGGGAAAAGGTAGCAGAAGCGATGCCTCCTTTGAGGCACATTTTAAAAAAAATTAACATAAGAATTTTAATTTTTTTTTTCTATGGAAAATATATTTTTTAAAAAATAGCCCTAATACATAGTATCTCCCTCTTTGTAAGTGGATAATCTCTGTGTGCATGAAATATTCACATTCTAGAAATACCTAAAGTAGTCGACTTCATGGCCTCCTTTTATCCACGAACATGGCTTGTAGAAGCGTATACTATATCAGGAGATTCATCTTTATGTTATGGAGATTCTACATATAGAAATGGTGCATCTTTGATCCATATATTAATTGATCACACATGATCAAGCTATCCACAATAATCATAGAAGATGACATGCGTCTCATTTTGATCTTTTATATGAACCATTTTTGCGACACCAAATGTAACGCCCCGACCCCAATTACCTAGAGTCGGTGCATTATTACATAACTTTGGCATGATCACGAGAAAGATCAAATCTCGAAAGACTGATTGGTTTAGTAGCCTTGGAAACACTAGATATATTCATAAGTCTTACATTACATCATAAAGTGAAAAACTACTACAAAAACATATTGTCTCCATATTCCACACTCATATCCCCACATACTATCCCTGCAGGTCATTCATAATTACTTCTTCATACCCTGGGAAAAATAAAACATAGAAAATGGGTGAGCTCAAATGCCCATTAAGGATACCAATATAGCGGAAACTTTCATAAATAAGAATAAACATTTAAGGCAATGTATAACTAAAACAAAAGCCTTTTAAACTTGAACTTCAACATAGTATGGCAAAAATAAAATGAAATAATGCCATTTACTTATTCACATGGATATTCTACTAATCAAATTATCACATGCAATATCAATAACCACTTTCATAATGATGGAATGCATAATGTCAGACGATCAGAACCACATATCCAAGGCCTCGTGCCAAGAATACAAATAAGATTTTTTCAAAGCCTTGTGCCAAGACACTAGTTTGTCTAATGAGACCTACCGATGCATCGAGGAGCTATAGCGGGCTCCACCCATCACATATTAAGTCCAATGCATTCCCATATGAAAAGGTCTAAACATAACATAAACATTCGTATTAAAACTAGCATACGAAATGTAAATACTTCATCCATAGACCATGAATGGTATAAAAATAACACATCCATAGTAAAACATATCACAAAACCTTCAATACAATATAGAAGTTTTGTATCATAATAAATCAACTTCAAATAAGCGTAAAATCCATCAAAGGATGTTGACATAGATGAAATCAAACTCGTTTTAGAGAAATATCTCTTTCTATTTTGAAATAATTTATTTATAAAATAAAACATTTTCTTTGAAAATATTCTTATAAGCTTGTAAGTGAAGCTTTGAAGATTTTATAACGGCGGAAAATAGCCGCACCGGCCGTATAAGTTAAAAAAAACATTCTTAACTTAATTCTGTCGAAAAGGATAAAAAGCACCTTGTTTGGAAAACGATGGAAAGATTCCTTTATAAACCACTCATAAAAAGTTAAACAAGGGTATAGATGACTTTAACCCAAATTCTTATAAATAGTAAAAATGTTTTGAAATACATTTTTAAGAAACATGGATGTGGATGATAAAGAGATCCCAGTAGATTATTACGTATAAACAACCTCGGATAATGAAGAGATTGTGAAATAACCCTTACCTTGTAATTTTCCTTGGTTGAGGGTAGGTTAACCTCCTGTATAATGGTGAAATAATTGTTATTAAATTATACAAGAATATGATATCATATATGATCTTTTAACATTGATTGGTTAATAATATCTTAGTATTATCGTCGTGTCGGGTGTTAACTTACTCGTTTTCTTTGATAAGTTTTGTTACATATGTCCATGTTTGTTATGGATAGGATGTATCTTATTCATATCCAGAAAGATATAAAGTCCTTAAACATTATTTTTAAATCATCAAATGATAATTATACTTGAATGGATATGATGGAAAATGAATCTCGTCGCGTTCGTGGAGACGGTAGTCCGTATGTACGCACGAGCGAAAATATCATTCTTTTGATATTAAAATAATATATAATTGGAAATTATACCATATATACAGAATCATTATCATGTTATATTTATTATTTACATGAATTACACATCATTATTATAGCCATCCAAATAATAATTTATTGAATAATAATTACACCACGACGTGGAGACGGTAAGTCGTACGTACACATGTATGGTGAAATTTTATTCAAAGGATGGATAGAATACTGAATATGGTCGTACCATATTTATAATAACATCACAGTATATATAATATACTGGAGTTATTTATTTATAATGGTAATAACAAAGAATGAAGAAGTGGAAGAATAAAGGAACTTGGAAAAGGGTGGTGAAATCATTACCTCTTCTTCGGGTTCTTCCTTTTGATTTGATAAAAAGGGCTCCTTAGGTCGGATTTCTGATCAAAATAAGGCCTATAGGTTGTATTGAGGGAAGTTTGCAGAGTATTTGGGAAGAGTTTGGCCGAACCAAAAGGCTTTGAAGGTGTGAAGAAATGAGAAGGAGGGGTGCCCTTTTATAAGAGGGGTGAGGGAACCTTTGGAAAAGCTAGAAATATTAATTTATAATAAATTCATATTCGGTTTCTAATGGCTCAAAAGATTATTATTTAGAGGTTAAGGTGGGGATGGGTCGAAAACCACTTAACCAGTAGAATTTAGACAGGTTTTGGTTACAATATTAACCTTATCTTTAAGTATTAACTCTAAGTTAATTAGTTTCACTTTTACAATGTCTCTTTGTATTTTTCTATTATATGGTTAGTAAACTTACCATATACATCCAAGAGACACCCAATTGGTCCATTAATGATACACCTATCATGATATAAGTCTCTTGGATGAACCATATATTTTTAAGAATTTAATATCAATTAATAATATAATATTTGTTTTAAAAATTCTTTTATGTCAATTTTGACACTATTCAATAGTGTATTTTTGTGAAACTCATAACAGAAATATTAATTCGAAAAAATTCAATTAAATACATCCTAATTTGTAATATTATCATATAAAATTATTTTAATTCATTAAAAGTCTCAAATTATACTTATTTGGGTATTTATAATATCAATTATTTTAAATTTTCACTATTATGTTAATTACTGTATCATCATTGTGTCATAAATAAATTAACTTATTTAATCTCTAAAAATTATAAATAATATATCCTTATGTAGGAAATCATTTTGTATTTCTAATTAATATTTATAGTCGAAAATACAACATATATAACCCTACGTAAAAATTGTTTTTCTAAAAGATATATGCTTGTGTCATTTTTGTATTCATTTTAACTTAATTAAAATAAAGTGTCCCTATCACCTACAAGTGGCTCCATGGGGTCCCAAAATCGACCCAAAGATGCCTATGGTCGAACATGTATCACCCAATAAGGATAGGACATGTTTTATGGTAATTTAGTATTATTATAATATTATGTTTTTAACCCTTATTTACCGGATTTACCCTTAACTATGGTAAATAAAATATTTACCAAAGTAATTATTCAAAATGTATAAAAATAAAAGATACCTATTTACACAATTTGAACTTCATGATTCCAAATATGGAATCCATTTTTACAAATTCAAAACACAGAAGTTGCATAAATTAATTTAATATTAATTCCTGTTGTTAAAACAAAAAGCGTGTTTTTAAGAGATAATAATTATCAAAAGATTGACACTTGTTTATGTCTGGTTTAATTGTAAAATTATGTCCAATGACCAAAATTATATTAAATGGTAAAAATATATTCTAAATATACTTTCAAACCACTAAAATTCATAATTTATCACTATTAATTATTTTGATTAAAAAAGTTGTTTTTAATTAAAATTTAGTAATTTTCACTATTTATAAAAATATTAAAGGTATCCGAAAAGTACCAAAATTTCACCTTAAGATAAATTCGATATTACAAATCCAAAAATGAAGTCCATTTTAAAAAATAAAATATATATAATTTCAAAAAGTAGGTATTACTATTCATAACGGCTAGTTTGATTGGTTATGGTGTGTTAGAACTCAGTGTTGCGTACAACACACGCTATCACATTATTCAAAGAGAAGCGTACTACAGAATCTTGGGGTGTTACACCGCATGTTCATCTAGAGGCTTCACATAAACCTAGAGTTGTAACACCTTTCATGTCATGTGCTAATATGAGTGCATGGTTCCACAAGATATTGAATTATATATGCATCTTCTTCTCTCTATTTGATGGAATTGCAGGCGTTTGGTGTTCATATGAATGTTTCTCACATGGAAGTATTGGTGTTAACAAGGATGTGCACTTGATGATTTGTTGGTACACAACATAAACCCCTAACAAAATAGGTGTGTGCTCGAGGATCTGCTGGGGAGCAATATCGATCCCTGGCACAACTAGCTGGCCAAAACTATTGTATCATGAGGTAAAATAATGTTATGTGTGATTTCATTTATGCATCATGTGATATTCATGATATGAATCCTTCCATGGAAAAGTGTGTGATGTGAAAATATGAGCATCAATAGCGGTCATTATGACCATGATGAACATAGTTTTATAGAACTAATTTTTTTTTACCATTATAGAATATGGATTATCATATAAAATCAAAATTATTTTTATATTTGACTATAAAAAGGATTATTATAACTAGTAATGAAATTTTGAAATGATTATGAACAACATCATCTATCCAGGTGGTACAAACTGACTATAATTTGAATGAGGTTTTGAAAATACTTCAAGAACTAAAAATAATAAATATTTGATTTTTATAATTAAATTATAGAATCCTTATAATACATATTTCATGTTATTAAAAGGATATGTTAGATTTAGAAGGAATTAAGAAAATAAAAAAACCAAAGAGTTTATTTATGAATAAATTACCTCTTCTTTCATATGACTCTATTGGTACATGATTTAAGGATTTAAAGTGTCGTGTTTTTTTATGAATAGAGACAAAACATTGGGTATTATAGGAATTATAGATATATTTCGAAAGATCCTTAAGAAATTAAGATGTTTTGGAAGTGAATAAAAATGGGTGAAAAAGGGTGAAATTTACTCGTAATGGAAGAAGGGATATGTTAATAAAATATTGAATAAAATATTATTTTTTCTTAAAACTATTAATTCTATTTTTTATTATAACTATGTGAAAGGTGAAATATGTCATTTATTTTATTTTTAATTTAAGGAATTAATCCCCATAAATTTTATAATTTAAGGGAAATTATCACATAATTATTTAATAGGTGTGTCTTGTAGTTTACAACACTATAAATATTCCCTTTAATAGTACTAAAAAATAGCTTTGTCAACACTAAATAAGTGCTAATAATTTGAGTGATGTTAAAGGTTCTGATTTATAAGTGCTCGAAAAATGTGTTCATAAATTCAACCTTTAACATTACTAAAATAGAGTTGATGAAGGGGTACTTTACCAATACTTTTTTAGTGCTAATAAAGGGGGCCTTTATCAGTGTTTTTTTCAAGCATTGAAAAAGGCCCCCTTTATCTGGGCTACAAAAAAACCACTGACAAAAGACCCCTTTATGAGTGATTGTTTTTATGAACTAATAAATGATTAATTTTTGGTGATCTCTACCTCCCCTTTGTCAATGATTCCCCCTCCCCACCCCTTTATCAGTACTTTTCACCCACTCACCAACCACCCCTTTGTCAGTGCTTAGAATGGGCCTTTTTTATAACTTTACGAAATTCCAACCTATTATTGACCCAAACTGTGTGCCTGGGTTTGATCTCTGCACCTATCCTTTGGAACCGAAATGCCTTTACCACAACACCAAGATATTTGGTTTCCTATTTTATGATATATATATACATATATATTTATACATATATCCATATAATTATTTTTCAATACACCTATAATATATATGTTTGTGTGTGTTATATAAATACTTATATTTATTTAAATATATGATATATTAATATTAATTTACATATATGTGAATATAATATAAATATATATCTATTTTTTTAATACACACACATATGTATATATAAATATTATATATATTTGTACAATTATATATATATTCATATGTTTTTATAATCTAATTTTTTTTGATATTGTTTTAAATACATTTCTAGAATACGTATATATATTTTATATTTATAGATAAATTTTATACATTACATATATATGTATATGTTTATATATATACATATTAACATATAATGTTTTATTTACATATAAATTTTTTATAATTAATTTATAAATATTTATTTTAAAATAAATTTAGATATTATATTTATTGATAATGATATTTATTTACTTGTAAAAAAGTTATATATGATGTATATATACATAATATACACATACACATATTAACACACACAAGTATACATTTTTTTTCTCACATACTCATACAAGTATTTTCATAATATGTATTTATTTACAAATATTAGAATATACATATAAATATTTTTTTATTGACATGAACATGTTTATATATAAAAAATAATTGTATAGGTATATCTATACATATTAATGAATTTTTAAAAGGTAAATAAAATGGAATTTTTTTTGTTTTAAATAAAATTAATAATGATTTATTCACTTCAGAGATCCCTCACAATGAAGACCTAGGCGATAATGGATTTGGCTATAGAGCCCCCCCCCCCCCCTACGGAAGGGGGAGGGACTCCCTCCCCCATCTTCTTCAGATGCTCAGTATCATCCCTTTTTCCATTCTCTAACCCATATTTTCTTCCTCGTTTCTTAGAAATCATGATATGCCTAAAAGTTCATGATCTCTTTGATGTCTCACCTCAACTGGCGATTTCATCATTAGAGTTCATAGAATCTTTTGGAGTTCTTGATTTGACCCTGGTTTCTCGGTTTAGACACCATCGGCCTTCAGTTGATTCATTCAATAGGTCTGTTTTTGGTTCCTAGGGTCTTCAAGAATGAATGAAAATTAACCTCCTCGACAAATAACATATAATGTTTTTTTATTCAGTGAATGACTTGGTCCTTTTCTGGTCAGGAGTTCCCCAATTCTACAATGGATGCCGATTTTAACTTTTCTATTGGTCATATTATATTCACATGAAATGTAATTCTCCTTCTATATCATTGCTGTAATATTCCCAGAAATTCCTTTTCCATTCCAAAATACCTCCATTATTCATATTCTAGGGAATTGGGTTAGTCATTATCTATGCTCTGATAGCCAAACAAACTTAGTCTGTCATTCGATTTCTCCTTATATTTTTGGGGAATTTGATGTGTCCAAGATATCAGGGGAGTGGGTTTGGATTGCTGTGGGGAGGATATCCACTACAAATGAGCAGTTATCTTTGAGTCGTGGATAGATTTTTTTTCATTTTTCAAGAACTAGGGACATCTTGATTTATCATATCGGTGAGACCGTAATGAGGAACATAACAAATATTCATTTCAGTCAGACCCTTAAGATAAACCTAGAGTTGATGAACTTGATAATAAGGATTTACCCTCTACTTATCCCATCCTAAAAGGGGAAATTCCCTCAAATCCTGACCCAAAGGTTATAGAAATATTCTATGGTTTGAGACATGATTTGGATGGATCCATTTTGGAAAAGTAAATCCATTCTAAAACATGGGAATTGAAGGGTAATTATAAATTATCTCCTCAAATCCAAGTATCAATACACCAAATTCTACATCCTATACAGAGGCAGTTTGAATGGGTGATGGATCTGTTTAGATATAGGATTAAAGAGAGGAGTATCCCACTGGTAGTATTGAAATCTGATATTCAAAGAAGAGTCTAATAGATGGAGATGGATACAGCTTAAATGTTAAGAATAGGTCTATTTCTAGAAGGTCTAACCCAACTATTAACATTAGTAATCATTTTGAAGGCTTGGAAGTGGATGATTCAATATAAGAGCATCGAGACTCAAGTTGGATAGTATTGGGAATCCAAGAACCCGTGCATAATCACATTAAAGGGAAATGAATTTTTGATGATGATTCAAGAAATGAGAGTTATAACTTAGTCTCAGTTGATAGTACCGAGGGAATGTATGGAAAAGGATTCCAGAGCCCTAGGATAAAGAGGGGTAAAAGGGAAACCAAGATTCAGAGAATTGTTTTGTGATTAAGGGGATGGAATTAAAAGGGAATAAAGATTACATGAACTTACCCAAACTGAATAAGACTAGGTCATCTAGGAAGCTAAGGTAAAAAGATATTAATGATGTTCCCACTATTAGTGACTAGGATTCGAAATTTAGGGAATTATGAAGTCATTTTTAGGATAGTATTGTTATTATGGATGACTCTAAAAGTGCTCCCAGCATTGATTTGTTGGTTCCCACTAGGGAGGAGCTAAATAAGATAAAGTAGACAACTGTTAAAGAGATAGAAAATATTTCTATGACCTAGGATCTTTTCATTCATTTTGGGGAATAAATTTTGTATAATATTATCCATATTAAAGATTCACAAGAGGAGGCTAAAAGGTTGTACTAAAGAATGATTCATGTTAAAACAAATAAAGATCCATTTGGGTATATCAATAAGCAAGATCACATCTTGATATGTGGTTTCAATGAATGGAAGATCAACATTTAGGATTAGCTTTAAACTTGGGACTTGATGGATTACCATTTTGAAGATCTTTTCAAGGACGACCCGGGTATGAATGTCCATACTGTCCAAAGGATTTTATATAGGGATATCACTTCCGGTAGGCTAAAAAATTATTTTATTGATTTTTTATTTTTGTTTTTGGTAGAAAACATTTTTTAACTCATGAGGTTTCACACTTTTTCCATAAAAGTTTAATAATAAAAAAATCTAATTTTCAGTCAAAAAAATAAAATAATAATAAATAAAATGAATAATAAATATTTATTTACATTTGGATTATATATTTAAAAATGCATTTTTTTGTTAATATTTTTAAATATGAATTTATACAATTGATTTATTATAAGTAAATGTATGAAAATATGCATGTATTTAATTGAAAATAAATCAAAATTATGAAAAATGATAATATTTCAATACCATAATATCTATATGAATGTAAGAGCTAGGAATAATTTCAATACCCATTGAAAATGGTCAATAATACACTTTTAGATGAAGTTGGATTACTAATGAATATTAAAAAAATTGGGCATCCCAACTAAAAACTCAGTTTTAGAGGCCTTCTAAGAGTTTTTTGGTCTTAAAAAAATTATTTGAGGTTCTCTCAAGTTTCAAAGGTGTATAAATCTTTGAAGACTTTGATTTGATATGTAGTAGATCCCAAACATGTAGCTAGATCAAAATATATGGTCGTTTGAAGTTCAAGTCATGTTCTTAACTTATCATTGATCATTAATTAATTCATTTAAATTTTATATCATCCAATTGTTATTAAATGACTATTATCAATAATAATTTTTAAATTTCTAATTAATTTTTTTTAAATTATTTGATTTTCCATGTTTAATAAATATCTTATATATTAAGTGTAAATGAATATTTTTAATTATCTAAATCATATTTAAAAAAAATATTATATTTATATCAATATGAATAAATTTATATATTAATATATTATTTTTAATGAAATATAATTATTTTTATGGAATACAACCTTTATCAGTGCTAGAAAAAAGCACTGATAAAGGGGGCCTTTCTCAGTGTTTTTTATTAGCACTAATAAATTATCCCTTTATTAGTAATTTTTTAGCAACACCGATAAAGTCCCCACTTTATCAGTGTTTTTCTATTAGATCATATAAAGGGCCCCTTTATCAGTTCTTCTTTTTTAATGATGATTAATCCCCTCCATTTTTCAGAGCTTTTAGCTACTGTTGATAAATTATAACACTGGATAAACCCATATTTGTAGCAGTTTTATTATCTAAATGTCCTAAAATCATGAATTTAAATGAATTGGTTAATAATTATGGTTTTGTTTCCATGGGCAGACTTTCATTTGGGTGTGTTTTGATGTTTTAGTATCTCGTTGTGGAAGAATGAATAATGATGGAGGATTAATTTTTGGATGATTGTTGAAGAATCTTACTAGATACATTGTATGTAAGATTCGTTTTTAATATTCACTCAATTGAAAATTTGGAAAAGTCCATAAGTAAGGGTCACTATGCAGAAGTTATGTATATGTAAGGGTTACTGAAATTTTTTTCTAGATGATATTTAAGATTAATCCCATGTTTTAAAGGAATATATAAGAGTTACATGTCATATATGTAAGATTTACCCCATATATTTTCTAATATATAAAGGTTTTCCCTTTTCCACATAAGTAACGATGATGATACATAATAGTCATGATTTGATACATAATAGTAACACTAGTTGAAACCCATTCATGCCGCCATGGAACATTATTATGCCTTCCAAATTTACACTTTAGTTACAACGTATTAACAAGTTCCACTTAATGTAATCCCATACAAAAAGGAAGCTACTTCTTCCCATGAAATCTCAATTTACATTTAAAGAGAAGAACTGACGTTTTGTGGTGTGAATCTCAATATATTCACCCATTAAGATAATTCAATATTTTTTTTGACTGTATGCATTAATATCATATGGAATAAGTAAATTTGTTCAAGAAGGATATTTAAAGGGAATACTGGAGATAATAGAATATGTGAAAGAATTAAAACATGAAGAAAATTTTGGAATAATGTTGTCGGCATGGAAAATCTTATTGTTAAAGTCATTATTATGTTGAAGCACCCCATGAATTTCAAAACCCATAGATTTTAAAAATAATTTATTCTTTTAATTGTGAGGAGGCTATATTTTAGAGTTAATAACATATCCCTATACCTTTAGATAATAGATAGGGTTTTGTGGTTATTCATTTCTATATTAGGTTTAATAAACAACTGTATTTTCTTACTCTATCTTATATTTTTTTCCTTATGTTCTTCCACTTTGATATTTAATATTAATGATGTTGAAGAACTAACCCAAGGGATATCCTATGGGAATAATCCATTGATGAACCCATAACCTTACTCAGTCATGTCTAAATGACTTTTCTCAACTTTGGGTACTTATAAGGTAATTAGTGGTGGAGATTTATGTCATTGTGTCCTCATTGTGGTTTTATTAGGGTTAAATTATTCATCCTCTACTATTATCCCTTCCTTAACCTGATAATTATTTAATATAATGGATATATTATGGTTAAGTGATGAATGGGTGTGATTATATACCAAACAAATCGGGTAAGGGGTGCTCTTAATTGGGAATCCCTCTAGCTTGTTAAATAACGTATATGTGTATGTGCAGTGTAGTTAGTGATATTTAGGTACATTATATATTCACATTAAGAGTAGATGAGTATGGCCACACATATGATGGAGTGTGATCATTTTTACGAAGGATACTAGACAAGAGGAAATCAAGTTTCACTCAGGGAAATTATCTTAGTAGTATCTCCTTTATTTATAACTTCATATTCTTTTCATCTATATTTATATGTTTAAATTTTTTATACATTCCATCAAACACATCACTAATTTTACCCTAGTTTTAAAATATCAAGAAACCAAAAATATAATAAGTTTGGATAGAATAATTAGTGATCCAAAACACTCCCCTTGAGAGATGCCCCTAGTCAGCCACTTTGTTTCACTAAAAGTAAAATACATATTAATTTTACAACCCTGTGAAAGGTGAGTCAAAATTTGGAATCATTTCCATGGATCCTAGGTGATCACTTCTTATTCATATCACTATTTGAAATTACTTTTCAATTGTTTTTTAAAAATAATTTTTTTAAAAATAGTTCTTTTATTCATGATGTATTCAAAATCAGATTATTATTATGCATAGATTAAGTACTCTCAGGTGAAAGTGTAAGAAGTATATGATTCAAAAGAATCTTATTTGAAAGATATTATAGAGGACATATAGGAGATAAATTAGCAGATTTCCTAGATATAAGAATACATCTGAGCATCATATGAATAGAAAATGGGGTGGTAAGAATAAGAAATAGTAGATGAAGCGATTACTAAGCTAATTTTTCATGTTAAAGAACTTAAGGAGGTTGAGAAGGAACAATTTTAAGCTCGAATGTTTTTATTTTCATGACCATTTATATAATTTAACACTAAAATAGAACTTCTAGTCGAGGCACATATGACATATCAACAAATTTTGGATAAATATGGAAGTAACTTTATAAAAGGTAACCTAAAATGTGTCTCTCCAATATTTGAATAAGAACCATCGGTGCCACAATACATCTATATAGTCTTAGAATAATTTTCCACTTAAGTGGTGTAATATGAATATAGATTATAGAAGATTGGTTACCCTTCACCATCCATGACAAAACATATCTAAGAGGCACTGAGAAGAGAAGAATAATGGATAATTAATCTAATACATGGAAATAATTTGTTCTAGAACTTATTCTTATTTAATTTTATTAAAATAAAATGGATTATTAAATCCCACTATTTTTAATTTTTCAGATATGACCATCTCATGGATTATGTAACACCCTCAAATTATAAAATAAGAACATTTCATTCTATAGCATATGTGAAATAAAACACCAATATTAGAAAAAAAATATTACACCTTCGGATTGTACGACATATTTATTTTTAAATAAATTAATTCTCTTTAATATATTTTGATACATGTAACACTGATTTTATCTTCCATTACATGAAACACTTAGTTTGGATTGCATTACGCACAACACTAAGTTTAAATGAAACCTGGCATATTATTAAAATATTATTATTTAATGTGATAGTTATCACCTAGCCCTTAGAATAGAATGTATGAATATGATTATATAAAATATGAAAATGTATAGTTTACACCCACTCATTTTTTATTTATTCATTTGAAATAAAATAATTATCAATAATAATAATTTAAAATAAAAATAAATGTTTTCTAAAAAAATTGTATTTTTCTAAAAGACGGTTTAATCACGCTTTACGCACATAATTTCAAATTAATATTTAAAAACATTACAAAAATTATTTTAAAAATAAACTTAATTTTTGAAATCGATGTACCAAAATTATCTTAGGGTGAAGTTTTGAGATTATTTTAAAAATTTTCATTTTTTGATGAGTAGTGAAAAATACTGATTTTTAATTAAAAAATGTATTTTCATTTAAATAATTTATAAGAATAAATTAGATTTTAAATTAGTTTTAATGTACAATTATTTCAATTATATATGTAATAATAAAATTTATGTCATTTTAATCATTTTTATATTCAATATTTATGTAAAAACATTGTAAACATTTGAACATTTTCCCTTTTAAAAAATTCTTTCTCGTCACGTCTATGGCATTAATTTTAATATAAAATTTTCCAATTTTGTGAATTGAATTTGGGAAAATGGATTCCATATTTTTAATAGTCATAATTTATCATTTATAATCAGCTAAACTTATTTTTTTACCAAAATGAATAGTGAAAACAACGAAAATTAATTGCTACAATTAAGGTAAAAAAGTATTTATCTTGGGGTTAAACTGAGAAGATAAGGGTAAAAAATGACCTACCCACTTTTCCAACGCCCATTTTCTTGAAATATTTATACCGTGTACCTTATAGGTTCAATGATGGCCCATTTTTTAATATTTGTTTCATGTTATAAATGTGGATTTGATTGAATATTTTCAAAAGATTACAAGTGTGTCACTCGACTCACTTATAAAAGGCCAGCCCTATACTCTCTTATTCACACCTTCATCACACATTGATTCATACAATATCTTCCCAAATCAATTCCCAAATTCCCTACCTTAATCCTAAAATCCAAATTTTGGTCATAAATCCAACCTAATAAGGATTTATTGGAAACCTATAGAGGATACCTGAAGAAGAGGTAATGTTCTTAAACAAGCGTCTTTCTTTTATTTATTTATCCACATCCCTTAATTCATAATAAACTATGATGATATAAAAAAATAAATATATTTGATATACTAGGATATTTTCTAATAAGGTAATGACCTAAAACCATCTTCACTTCCAATATATGTAATAAAAAATCATCTTTCATGTGTATGGTGGAATACAGACTCATGAACTGATGTAATTCATTTTTCCATTTCCACCTTTCACGGTTGGGTACGATGATGTATATAAATTATATATATGATATTTATAAAATATTTTTACATAAAGAGTCATTAAATAATATATATATATATCCTTTTGTTTCTATCCATTTTGTTGGTAATAAGATAAAATATTAATTAACTCCTTTCTGTGAAGATCATGGAAAAATGGATATGTTACTCATGCATATGTACGCCCTACAATCTCCAGGATCGTAACACACTTCATTTTTTGTGACCATCTTTCATAATTTATTTTAAAAGTATAATTGATGTAAAAATATAATAACTATGTCATGATTACTATTATGGATATGATAAAACTATATAATATGTGCAATAAATTGATCTTTCATGACGAAACACCCATGATAAAACAATATAATTAAAACCTGAAATAATGAAAATAATGAAATATTATCAATGAACAAGTTATAAGTTGATATAAAATGATCATATATGATATTAGAATAATTAATATGGTTTGTTAATAAGTTAATAACATTTATAAAACCACTATGCCGGAGTTCAAATAATATTCAATCAAAAGGAAGAGTGAGTTAATGTATTTCTTAACTCAATTTTCATTCATTGGGTTAAAATTATTCTTCATTGATTATGTCATTCTAATATTATGTGTATAATGACTTTTTATTACATTATTTTTTATTTACACTAGTTTAATATTGGTTTATAGATGAAATAAATAATCAATTCATTGGTTAATTCTCACTTCAACGTTATGATCACTATAAAGGTTTATTTCACAATCTCATTCAAATTGAGATTGTTTATTAATTAATTTTAGTTGAAGGAAATTAGTTGACCATTTTATAATAAAAAAAATTAATTTATTCTTCTCTGGTTATTCATGATATTTTAAATTAATTATTCCAATTTTCCCTCTCTTTGGTACTTATATTAATTAATTGTTTTAAACAAATTCAGAATTCATTTCTCTCTTCGATCGAAAATCTATTTCATTCCAAAACAATTTTTCCAATAAATTTTTTAAAAAATGTTTTTAACCTTTTAAAATATTTATTAAATGAATTTTAACCCATTTTTACTTTTTAAAAAATGTTTTCAAAAGAAGCTTATTCCATTTTCAAAATAATAACTGTTTGTATTTTACTAAAAAAGTGTAAGGAATCTTCTTATTGTTTTATGATCAAGGAATTTTTCTAACCTTTTAAAAGTAAAAACAGAACAATATTTTAAATAATATTAAATGTATAGAATTACCCTCTATCATGATCGTCATTTCATTGAATATTCATTTGAAATTTTACAGGAATGTTTTTAAAGAAAATATTTAACTAATATTTTGGAAATTATTTGTTTTTAAAGGTGATTTTAAAAGAAAAGGATTTCCAAAATGTTTTATGTTTTGAAGATTTATTTTCAAAATAAAAAAGAAATTTTAAAAAAAATCAATAAATTTTTATGGTATTTCCATTCATCAATGACTATAACCCTTGATTCTTACTTCAATTGGTATATGTTGTATTTATAACTTCCTTATTATTTCTATGGATAGTTTATGATTATTTTGAATAATAAAAGTATTTACATTCACTTTCTTGATTCATTTTTATAATAATTAGCTTTCTCTTGAAATATTCAATTTACTATTATCATTGGACATTAAATTTCCGCTAAATATCATTATTATTTATCTTGGATATGTTAACTACTTAAAATATATAAATTTTTTTACATACAATGTTCTACATTTAATGTTATTTGTTTTTCTGGGGAAATATTGAAAAATATGTATTTTTTACTCTATATGGATATTTGGTGATAAAGAGAATTTTTCATGAATTAAATTGATTATTTGATATATGAGGAATTATTTGGACCTACAGTGAGGGGTGGGTATGGGTATAATATAGCCCCTCTATACCTCAATGCATCTCATGAGACAAAATATGTAAGCTATAATTAAATGAGTTTTTACCTGTAGTTTTAAAAAATCTTGTAAAAGGTCTTGATGGTAGAGGTATCATGATTTCTTAAGATCATGGAATCCAATAATTAATCATTGACTTCATTATTATTTCATTTATTATCATCCATGATATTTTCATAATGATATTATCTCTGGATGCCTTCCATTCTTAGTTTATTGATTAAATGACACATGTTTTCAATTATTTACCTTGTAATATTATTTATGCCATATCTTATCATGATAGTGAAGTTATTAAAATATAATATATGTTTATTTATTAACCTTTCAATGTTTATTTTTATAATTTAGTCATGATAGCTTCCACTATACCTAACCCTTACTGAGAATTTGAGCTCAACTTTATTTTGTTTCCATTCGTAGGAATACATGAAGAGTACTATGTTTGCTATAGAATGATATTCTATAGAGAATAATGATATTAATGAATTTTTTTTTTGTAATTTGTGTTCGAAAATGTAAAATGGGAATCATTTAGGTATATGATTGTAGAAACCATGAAATGTGTTCCATGCACTTCTTCAAAAAATGATCTAATTCGGCCTAGAAAAGTTCACGGTGTGACTCTTCATTTTTCATGGGGGTCAGTGATGGTAGCGAAGGCAGTGGGGCGAAGGGCTGAGACTGTGGCCTAAAACTGATCTGAAGCAGTGGTGCGGGGGTGCAGTCCTCGCGGTATGGAGTGATAAATTTGGCTAAGTCCCTAAAGCAGTTCCCAGGGTACCTACACACAAACACCTTCATGCCACAATGCTGGAGGAGAATTAAGAAATTATTTTGGCTAAGTCCCCAAAGCGGCACCCCAAATTGGCCATGTCACTGTCAGCATGCAAGTATACTTGGGCGCCACCGATATTTCATGAATCCACTTGCACACCACAATTCTTCCATGCAATCCACTTGCGTGCCCAAACTCCTTTTTCCCAGGGTCTTATTTTTTCCTATAAATATACCCTTAGGGCCTTCATTTGTGCCAACAAATTTCCCAAAAACCTAATTGCTGCTCTGGTCTCCCTAGTGCTTCGCCCAAACCTTTGAAACTTTAAAGGTAGTTCTTTAACACCTCTA
This sequence comes from Viscum album, assembly GCA_963277665.1. Taxonomy (NCBI): domain Eukaryota; kingdom Viridiplantae; phylum Streptophyta; class Magnoliopsida; order Santalales; family Viscaceae; genus Viscum; species Viscum album. Next base: position 15,220,342 of record OY728119.1, read on the forward strand.
GTGAAGGATTTGAAAGAGGATCATAATAATTAAGTCCTTTTAGTGTTTGAAATCCATAACACTTGCACGCTTAAAGCGCCCAACCTCCCTAAATTAAAAACACTTGGGCGATACCTATTCCTTTTATAGGAACTTGAGTGAACCACTTCTGATAATACCTATGTATACTCTTTGAAGGATTGATTCAAGTCTCACCAAAGTATTAAAATACAAATTGTTCAACACTTAAGTGAACATCAGGTTTTGCAAGCCTAATTGTATGCCCATACTTGCGCGCCCCTCTTCGATTCACCTAATCTCTTCAGTATACAAGCCATCAAGCCCTCCTCAAAGCCATTCATGGAAAGGATTCTTCTTCATTGTCTCCCTTGTTTGAAAGGGATTATTTTGAGACCTCCACAAAAACCTCTTGACTTATCAAAACATTGGGAAATGTCCATCAGCGTGTCTTTTATTTGGTTTTTTATATCTGTAATCATAGGTTTCCCAAAAAAAATTTAATGGTTTTAGGATTCATGAAGTGTCTGTGGTTTTGTATATCCACAGTCAAAAGGACCTTTCTCCCAAAAACAGTTTTGGGAAGTTCTCGGTTTGGAGGAATAGAGTTTGGGTTATGTCTTTCCCTTTTCATCTCTATGACCCAGAACCTCAGGTCTATGGAATAGAAGGTATGGTACACACTTTCTTTTCCATGAAATAAAATGAAAAGTCTCCATACCCTATTAGGATCAATTTTAGGATAACCATCCTTGTGTAATACCCTAACCTTCATCCCTCCTTCCTTTAATTGTACCCCTATAAAATGTAAAAAAAATAGAGGGAGGGCTTGTCACCTCGCCCTCTTCCTGAGTCACCTTGACCCCATCCACCATCACCATCGTAGGCGTGCCCTTATCCACCAGTAGAGGAGGAAAAGTGTGGGTGCCTGTGTTGAATCTATGACATCCTCTTGTTTCTCACACCGAGCATGACTCACATGGGCTTTGAGATTTGTCATGATCAAAACCATTTCAAAACTTAATGAACTATGAGAACTCTGATTCCTGTTAAAATTAGGATACATAGGAACCCTTCTCAGGGCTTGAGCTCGTTGTATATCCTCTTTAGGAATCCAAACATAATTCCCTTAATCTGAGCTTGTTTTTTAGGATTAAGCCCCAAATTAAAACCCCAAATCATCAAGGAACTTTTCAGGAAGTAATCCCAAACTCAATTCTCTAAAAGTACTATAATCTTCCTTGAGATTTATCGAACTATGTGGTATTTTATTCCCATCCAAATGGGATACGTAGGAAGCCTCCTTGAGGTTCAATCCCAACACTTCAAATCAACCTTGTTCTCCTTGGGCCATATTCCCAATAGGGTCTAATATTAATTGGAAACCCATATCCTTTCCACATTCCTTAGGCTACTTCAGCATATGTCCGGTAAGATTTGGTGTCCTAGAACCAAGTGGTTTTAATTTGAGTACATGAATATTTAATGTATTGTTACATATTGTTCATTATTCTCCATAACTATAATGTAATAATGTCCTAGAGTATTTGTTGCATTGATAAGATCCTGGTAGTTCCCCGCTATGATGAGAACCTTGAAATGATATAAAAATATTCTTAAATATAGTTATGTGGTTGGATGAAATGCTATGATGGGACACATAGCATGCATACCATCAGGTGTGAGTACTCATAAACACATGAGACTTACTCTCATGAAGTTCGCACTTGGTAATCTCCAAGATAAGAGATTATGAGAACATACCCGCTAGTAGGAATTCCTCATGTTTTGGTGTCATCATATATTTCTATCTGCGAGAATATGTAATGATCCTTAGACATTAAGTTTAGCATTAATATGTGTCATGACTTATGCACTTTTATTTACTAACAAAAATCGTCACACAGACAGTTGGTAGGAAGTAGGGTGCGTCACGAGGGGCATGTTATTGATGGATAAGTCGAGGAAGGATTTGTCCCTTCCATTTATGGAAGTTAATATCTCAACCCTTTGATTGAAATAGAACCGTCACATGAAATTACATGGCCATGGTGTAACGACGAGTTTATTTCAGGTAGTAAAAGAACGACGTGTCAAGTATAAAAGTTGATGATACAATCATGAAACCTTCTTGATGGGATATTGTGACAAAGGGATTATATTACATAGTGAGAGTTCATATGTGGATGTCGTTGTTGTGACTTTATATTCTTTCTCTTGGGTACCTTGACCCGTTGCTAGACAATACTCTTACACTTTAGGTAAGCTTGCCTAATGTCAAAGAGAAATAATCCTAGAGGGTCACACACTAATTTTTTTTTGTGGTCTCAGTTGAATTCTATTTGAATTTAATTAATGAAATAAATATTATTATCAGGACTATGGAATAATTTTATTCAAGTTAATATGATCGCATAAATTAAATTAAATATATTTATTTATTTTACTGAACATTTAATAAATATTTATTTTCTAGTTTATAAATTAAATATTTATTTAAGAGAATAAATTATTATTTTTATTTATTTAAGTGTTCAATAAATGGAAGTGGAGTTTAAGTGGACCAAGGTTGGTCCAGTTGTAAAATAATTATTTGCAAGACGGTAAATAATTATATAACTAGTTGGAACAAATTAAAATAACACTGGTATTATTTTGTGACACGTAATTTTATTTATAATTCTATTTTGTGTATGTTGGAACACTATAAATAATGACGTGGTATTATTATTAAATGTATGGGTTTTATCTAATTTCATGAATGTATTTAATTGTTGTTATGTAATTATTTATTGTAACTGAAATTCCATGTATATAAATAGGCAAGTACCCCTATTGTGACATACACCACACCACACGCCTGTTGAATAGAGAAATGTTGAGCCAAAAAATTTCTCTCTTGAATACTCTTCTCTCCCCTCTCATGAACGTGAGGAATTATTCAAGGCCGAAGAACAAGCGATAAAGAATGTCCGACAAAATACACTCGCTTTGCCGCACTAGCACTTAGAGAACGAGTGGTTTCAATCGGAGGCCATCGGAGCATGTGTGGATCACCGCTAGAGGGATTCTAGTTTGGATCCTTACAAGTGTAACGAGATAATCTGAAAGGGTCATTACGAATGATCAACATCATAAATGAATAAAAATACCAAATATACATGTATTATTTTCCATTATAAAATTAATTAATTTAATTATAAACATTATGTGCAAGATCATCTCCAAGGTTTCAGGCCTCTTTCCTCTTTATCTAAATATTTGATTATATTCCATGGAGACTGTAGTTCATCATCATATTGATCCTAGAATAATCATTTATCATGGTAAAAATCAAATTTGGGTGTCGCCCCAACCATGCTTCTGCTGCGCCCGGAACCTTCAAGTCCCACACCAAACATTGACAAAGCACATTTCGCTTAAATGTCCTTACCACATGAAATAGAACTATACAGTTATGTCCTTATCACATGACCTTAAAAGGTATGATGTGTCCCATTAAGCAGCACTGAACTATGAGGGTTTTGATTCATTTCACAAGGATACATAGGTATCCCACTTTATGGGTACGATCCCAATATCAAAACAATCTTTCGTCTCCCTGGATGATAATAAATTCTAGTAACTTCTAGAGTTCCCCAATGAGTGGATTAAAAACCAGTATCATAATTACAATGATTAAAATAATATCTAAATAATATATAAGAGGATACCATTTATGGAGAACCTCAAATACATCTGAATATCTCTATTAATGAAGAACCTTGAATACATATTGATGATTCTAAATTTTAAACATGTTAATAAGTGATGGAAAATTCCCAGAGATACATACTTTATACTTAGTGAATTAGCAAGGATTCATGAAAATATCTAAAATTTATAAAGAGAGTCCCGAAGTAGACAATATTTCCCCCTAAAAGGTTGTGATGAGTCCAACCTCACATCCTCTTGACCAATACACATTCCTAAGTATCGTAAGGTTCAAAATTAAAGAACACATGCCATTGGAAAGAATGTCCCTTTTGGATAAAGAACTGTTGGTAGTTTCTGGTTCCATGAATAAATCCAATGGAAACTTCCGGGAAGCAGTGATTCTTAAAACTACATCACACGTTTCAAGGAACTAAGAAGAAAAAATGGTGAACCCAACATGAATCCTTAACCAAGTTAATAATATTACACACCTGTCAGGACCCTATCAATTGATAATGGAAATCCAGAAAAAGGAATCAATAACACATGTATCCATCTAAAATATGTCACTTTAATGGATTTTATTGTTACTTTAATGTTTTTTCTCAGATGTCCCTTCAGTCTAAATTTGCTTTCTTCAAGATGACATCTGTGTACTTCCCGACTGCTGCTCAAGCTGGATCTTCATCAACAGGAAGGATTCCATCACCCACCCAACCTCTTCAACACTGGGACTCTAATATGATAGTGAGGGATTACCATTAGAACAGTACAATACCAGCCTTGGAGGCTGCATGATTGGCTCTCCAGTTCAATAATAATCCTCGATCATCCGGCCAACGATGACCAATGATCAAGAATAAGATAGTGTCAACCACCGTATTCAACTGTTTCGGGTCCTTATCCCTAAAACACTTTAACCAGTCCCTCCTGTACTATATGGAGGTGGATCAAGAGGTCACTCAGGGAATCAATTTAAGGATGCAGGGGTCCTTCCTAAGGATACCCACAAATAATCATCGCCAGCAAAATCGTGTGGTAGGGATCCCCCAGCAGGATGGGGGTGTTGCCCTTGGACATTCGACCTAGGTCCCTCAAAGCCAGGCATGCAAGAAGAACTAACGGGAACAATTTCTGGTCAATAGGTTGTAGGTTCTTAGCCATTCCCCCTCTGGAGAAGTCAATCAACCAAACTTGATGGCGAACAACGAGCAACCACATACACCCATCCGTCCTAATTATGCTGCCCAGTAGACTCGTCGGGCAACAACCTACCAATCACACCTGAAAAATCTAGTGGATTACCATGAATAGGCACATAAACCTATTTAAATATTATCATCAAGTTAGAAGGATCGTTTGACTACATTTAAATAAGCCCGACAATCAAATGTGGTAGAAACAGGTAAACAAGAACATACACATGCTTACAATCACCAATTATGCTAATAGTCTCATTTTTCAGTATTGGAATAAGTCTGTCAACCATTCTTGATGAAAAATAGCCAGCATGCACATACACCTTCTACTGTTCATCAAGCCTACCAATAGTCTCATTTGTCAGCATCCTAAGAGGTCATTCAGAAAGCTCCTAAGAAAAATATGGGGCAGACCCAACTCTCTTCCCCCATACATGAGTACTATCAATACCCATTGATAGAAAAAAGAGGACAAGAGTGGGTATATACACCAACTCCAGATACATAATTGATATATATTCTTATTCCAGATGCTGAAGTCACCAATAACATTTTATTAATGGTGAAAGAGAAGACACAAATCCATGCCCATATTCTGGAAGCATGCCTGAATATTATAAAAACTACTTTAGCAGTACCTGAGGAACAGACACATAAATCTATCCCCACACATAGTATGACACATCAACATGCCATCCCAAAGTAGATACACATCTATATTCCAGTATAAGAGGGTCATGGAGAATAATCCCCCATGTCATATAAACAAGAGGATTGGGAATATACACCCTTTCTAATTGGAGGTAATCATTCCATTTTGGTCAGTGATCCAAGTCAGGATCATACACCTTCCCATGATAAGAAATTCTTCTATCAAGTGTCCCCAACTAAGTGTAAGAGAGGATCTAAGAATAAATCTCACCAATCATAGTTGGTAAATCAAGAGTCAAGTTTTAATTTTGATCCTCTTAATGTTGGAGTTCTTGAAGCCCTCAAACATTTATCTCTTATAGATCAAGATCCGACCATCTCATTACCAAATTATACTAGTGGTAGCAATAATTTTAAATTTCCCCATAGGATACATCATCATGAAGGCTTGATTCATGAAAAATCATTCAATCCGGAGAGCCTATCTTTAGATGAGAGCCACATAAACCCTTCGTGCGGCCAGAAGACCAAGGATCATAATGATTTTTCCCTTGCTATTATCCACCATGGTGGTCCTTCTCATGAAGACATTTTCTAAAAAAGTTATCGCGGCAGTTTTATTTCACATTGTCAAGATAATTCTATAATTGAAAATGTAGTAATGAGAAATCCCTATTATTTCAAGGCACTTACCAATACAAGGCCATTAATGTCTGATGCCTTATCATTTACAGGTGAAATACTTTGTCAACTAGAATCTATCTTAAGTGAATAGTCACTCTCCAAACCTCCCTTGGGTCACTTTCCTTCTAATACAGAAGAAGAAAAAACGACTGATTCCATAGTTTTTAATAAAACAATCAAGAAGTTCTCACTTTGGTTAGACCAAGTAGAGAACCCTCTAGTGAAAGATGATGAAGATATGTTAAACATGAGAAAACAATTGGCTAAAGGATAAATACCAGTCATGTTCTATCCTTCAGAAAATTATCAATATAAAATTCCTAAATTGATGGAAGAATATTTCATTCATGATATCCACCTCAACTTATGGAAGACTCTTCGTCAATTGAAAACCAATGTATTACATTATAATAAATATCAAAATCATTTAAAGGTAATTGAAGGGTTGAAATTCCAAATTGACATGGTGTCTCTATTATTTTTCTAACATTAAAAGGTTGAAAAGTAGTAGAGAACCCTTTAGCATGAATGAATCAATGCTCTAAAAAGGCTACACCAGTTAATTTCTGATTCCCCATTTGGTGTTCATATTAGAGGATGGGGTGAACATAGAGAATTTTATTTCACTACACTTTAGAATCAGCAAAGCCCACCAAAAGTGGTCTCATGAAATGTTATTGCCCATGGCCGGAAACAATCAACAGATTTTGTATGTAATCAAATGTACACTCAAGAATATACCTTAACTAGATCTCATCAGAGTCAGTCCCAAAGAAAACAAGTTGTTGATTTACTTTTTCATCATGAATCTGGGCATCTTCACCATTCCTCCATCATAGGGGATGTCATCCATCAGATAACACAAATGACTGAAATAGCACAACTGTCTTCTAAAATAGGTGATTTGAGTGGTTTTTCGATAATTCACCCAGCTAATGTTTGAACAAAAATTCATAAAATCAAAATAGCAGCTATGTGAATCTAAGACATAGAAGTTCAAGATCCACCCCAACTTGTAGGGTTGGGGTCTTGTTTAATTCAATCATTGAATTCAATAAACAAAGTTCAAAGGTTTGAAGAAGAAGAACTGGAACAGCCCCAGCCTATAGGGATGGGGGATTTTTTACATCTAGAATCCTCTCCTCAACAAAAGTCATTTTTCTCCAAATTAGGGAAGAATGCACGAATAGAGATCACAACTAAACTATCCAAGTATTCACTTCAGGTTACTATCTTCCAAACAGTTCTTAGAAATTCATCATATAGGAGAACATAGCCTCGTGGAAGATACAGAAGGAGATGATCTTACAAATATACTGACAGAATTCTACCAACGTATTATGCATCAGTGAATGTTATTAACACCATTGCAGAATATCCTACAGAAAATGATTCTAGTTTAGGGGAATTAGAATATGAATTTATTATCCATAACACAGTACACACTGAAGAAAATGAAGAATGTTTACATACTTGAAATCAAAGGCTTACCCAGAATCTAGGTATGCCTTCAAATAACCAAATCCCACCCCTCCGAAAGGTATATAACAAGGAGAAAGGTAAAAGTTGGATTGCATATCACCTTTCCACTGGATAATGTCAATATCTTTCACTTGAAGAGATATTTTCATAGAAATAAGAGTAGATAAAAGAGTTGAAAAGACTCAATACAGAGATACATCGAAGCAAAATTTCTTCTAGACATACTCCCTAAGAATATCCTCAACTTTCAAATCCTATATGATCTATTCAGCATAGAGGATTTGTGGTAAAAACAGTTGCAGATAATGAATTCCATCCATTGGGTACACAGCCAAGGAAGGATCAAACACATCCTTATAGGCCGGTTCTTGTGGGTTTTCCAAGGAAATTACTATCAGCACCACCACCAGTGGTTTTTCTGGTTGTTTCACAAATTCAAGATCCAACTAATGTTCCTGTACAGGTCCCAACTCATCTGGATATTACCCAAGTGATTATAAACACAATTTAGGCATTTAAAACTCTATTGGAATTCATGGGATAACAGCTTGTGTCAGTTCATACAGAATAGAAAGATTACCCCGAATGGGTGGATTTGATCCATCCCCCACCAAATTTTGTGAATACCATATTCCCAATCTTTAATGGTTCAGGAGATCCAGAACAAAAATTAACACATTTCTTTTCTCGTTGTGATCACATAATTGGAAAACCTCAACAATAAGAATTAGTAAAGCTTAAGTGTTTTGTGTAGTCATCACAAGGACAATTTTTTGTATGGTATAAATGTTTGTAATCTCAATTAATTACTAGAAGGTAATATCTACATTATAAATTCCTTCTTCAATTCAGCTCAATTCAACCTCAGACAATAGTTTTATATCTTAAAATTTTCAAACAATGGGAAAATAAAAGAGTTTCGTATTTTATTTCTCTATGGAAAGGATTAACATATTCCTTAAATCTAGAATTACCTTAGGAAGAGTTGCCGCTGATTTTTGTGGAAAATATGCATTTTGAGTTACGCACACCAATAATCCATGTGAAATACACTAGAGGGTTTTGATACCTTACATAAATTTCCCAATAGATAGAAGATTACATTATGCAAACTAAAGCTAAAACATGTCTAATTCAATCACCTCTGAGAAGGAGAATAGGGAAAGTAGAAGCTACTTCATTCACACTTAATCAAGAACTTGTACCTTCTTCCAATTCAAAACATTCATCATATCGAAGGGCTCCACCTACCGAGCATTACAAGAAATGACACCCTCATTAAGATGATCAAAGAAATCAAAGGCAGAAATAGTTTGAGGAGTTAAATAACAAAGTTTATTCTTTGCATAATGAACACATTCCCAGTTACTTCATCTCGGCTCTGGAAAATAATTTGGTTCAGTTTTCAAGGTCGAAGAAACCAAAAAAATAATGATACGAAGATCTTATAAATTATTTTCCCTTTCACCATATGTTGGGGCATCCCATTTAGGAGTGTTTTATTTTCAAAGACCTCCTGAAAGAAATGGTAGACTCTGTACCAGTGAAACTAAAGAGTTCATCATCTCAAGTAGCTTGTATTACTGCTACTGATCCAGAAGAAGAAGGATAATGGAAAGAAGTAAAAAAGTAAAAATGTGCAGAAATATGATGATTGGATGATCAGAAAACTAATCAACCAAAATCATTCCATTCAAAGAACACTATTGAAAAAACTGATTGTGTCTTCTGCCACTCCTTACACAATAAAGCTACCTTCATCAAAATATCAGTCCTCTAAAATTCAATCCCCAAAGAAGCGATGTGATCAAATGGGAAAAGAGTAGTCAGAAGAATAGAAACTCATGTCAAGGTCAATGTTTCCTTTGACTCTATAAGATTTCATGCCATCACTTTCAAAAGTACGGGCACTACCCCAACAAATGGAAAAACCAGAACCAACCTGTTAAAAAGAATCTTCATTAGATAAAGAATTGACCTTTGGTTCCATCAACATTATCCACTTAACATATCCCTATACCAATGGTGATTTGGGTTATAATGAGTCTGAGTTCCCTGTATATAATTAGGGAACTAGAGTAATAGGCCAAGTTTTAGGATATAAGGGAAGATTTGGGTATTCTAGAAGCCACTATTTTAACTCTACCCCTGCTCGAAATATATATGCGGTGGAAAGTCTTGGGGGAGACCTTTAGTGAGATCAACCAGAACAAGAATATTCTTCCACGCATGATAGATTCGGTCCTGACATTATTATTTTGGAGGAATAATTATAGGTTATACCATCTTCCTATTAGTAAGTAGATAGACCTAGTCATTCTAATTTTCCAAATCCAGAAGTATTTCTAGTTTCTGCTCTGACACAAGGAACATCCACATCAGGATCATCAACTTCCATGGAACCAGTGAAACCCCATATCCATGCTGGGAAATTCAGACCTTTGGACCAAAAGCATGATTTCTTGAAACATAGGCCCAAGTACTGGTCAAGTTGTCAATTTTGGATGTCTTAAATATGTCAAAAGAACTTCGAGAAGCACTTATTGAGGCATTGTCAAGTCCTCAAGATTTTTAAACCAATGTTGTTGTTGTTGAGGTTTACCGTATAGAGAATGATCTTGTATAGTGTCAGGCAGTTATATCCTTTATGAATGAAGATGAAGATTATGTTGTACATGGACATATTGGGCCCTTGTATATATCTGGAATGTTTAATGACATAGACATCCAATGAGTATTTATTGATAATGGCTCAGGAGTCAACCTCATTCCTATTCATACACTTCATCAATTAGACCTCAATTAATCAGACTTATCTCCTTCCAATTTAATGTTGAAAGCTTATGAAAAGAATTAGAAAGAACCTTTGGGTGATATTACACTCAAAACTCAGTTTGGAGATCTTGTGTCTAATTTAAATTTCATGGTTGTTCATCAGGAAACAACCTTCAATATTCTGCTTGGAAGGCCTTGGCTACATCCATATGCATCCATACCTTTGTCATACCCTCAAAGTCTCAAATAATATTTCAATGGTCAAAACGGGAAATTGTATGGTGACAATGATCCATTCAAAACATGTGAATCTAAATACATTGAGACATAATTTTATCACACGAAGGGAATGAGGTCCATGGAAAAGGAGGTAACCAGAATTAATGCTCCGAATGTCATGGAAAAGAACCTAGCAAACCCATTCATACATTTGAGTACAGATTATGTGTTAGAAATCAATCAAATTGAATGGGTAAACCCAAATCCAAGCATTAGTCCAGTAACTTCCATAATGTCACTTGTGGAAATCGAGCCTGATGGAATGGGAGAAATTGTTGATTCACCAAGCAGTGGTGAAATCTTAAATGGAGATGTATTCATTTAATCCATTGAACTTTAGCAAGCCTCTGCTTTACCAATCATATTAGAATTAATTGTTGCATTATTAGAGGAATACTAGGATGCTGATTCCAAATCCATCATCTCCTCTTTATTACCCCCGAAAGACTCTTCATCATCATTAGGGTCATAAATGGTGGCCTCTTCTTTAGAACATTCAAATACTAACTCCTCCACAAACTCTAGAAGTTTTTCTTCATCATCTACTATGCAAGTAGAAATAAAATAAGTAACACATAATGAAGAAGAAGAGGAAGATCTCAGGGATGCTCCTCCAGTATTTGACGAAGGTGTCTCTACCATTGTGGATGAGCTCAAAGAAATAAATCAGGGTACAAAAGAAGATCCACCCCACATCTAATTTGTGTGGCCATGAATTATGAAGAGAAAGAGACATATACTTCATTTATAAGGAAACATCGAGATATATTTTCTTAGAATTATATAGAAATTATAGTACATAATCCTGATGTATCTACTCATCATTTGGGTTTTCTAGAAGAACATCAAGGATTCAAGCAGGCAGTAAGAAGAACACACCCAACTCATGCCTCTAAACTTAAAGTTGAAGTTGATAAGATTATAAAGGCTAACATTTTCAGGAAGTTTCAATATCCTAAATGGATGGCCAACATTATCCTAGTGAAAAAGAAGAATGGGAAAGTTAGATTTTGCATTGATTTTATAGATCTTAATCAGAAGTTTTCTAAATATGACTTTTCAGTTCCGGTCATAGATCTTTTAATTGATGCAGCAACTAACTATGAAGCTCTTTCCTTTATGGATGATTACTATGGGTATAAAAAATCCTCATGTCCCTAGAGGATGAAGAATATATATTCTTCAGATCCCCTCAAGGTGTGTTTTTTTATCAGGTAATTCCCTTTGGCTTAAATAATGCAGGTGCAACGTATCATCTTCCATGAACCATATCTTTAAACCCTTCTTATAAAAAAATTTCAAATGTTATGTGGTCGATTTGGTGGTTAAATCCATATGACGTTCTGATCAATTGTATGACCTGGAGACAATATTCAATAAACTTCGGCAACACAATTTGAAGATGTACCCCTTGAAATGTTCTTTTAGGGTAACCTTAAGGAAGCTCATTGGCTTCGTTGTACACCATCATGGTATTGAAGTTGATCCTAAAAAAAATCAATCCTTGGCATGTCACCTCCTAGAAATTTGAAAGAATTAAGATGACTCCAAAGAAACTTTTCCTATATTCATCTCTTTATCTCTAATTCGGAAGGTAAGTGTTTTCCTTCACTAGATTAATGAAGAAGGGAGTCACCTATCAATGGACTAAATAATTCCAAGAAGCATTTGATGCCCTCAATAAATATCTCTTGAGTCCACTGGTATTAATGCCTCCTGTTGAAGGAAGACCACTTATTCTCTATGTGATAGCTTTAGAGCGATCACTGGGTGTCTTATTTTCCCAGAAGAATGAATCTGGGAAAGAAAACATCCTTTACTATCTCATTAAAAATATGATTGATGCAGAAACTCGGTATTCAAGTATTGAAAAGTGATTCCTGAAATTAATATTTGCAGTTAATAAATTAAGGCCCTAACTGCAGCATCATGAGGTCCAATTGGGGTCTCTCAGTAACCCTCTTAAATTTATCCTCAGTTGTCCTATGATTATTGGGAGTCTGGAATGGTGGGAAGTTATTTTACAATAGTTTGATATCCTGTTTGTGCCTCAGAAGGCAATAAACGTCCAATCTTGGGCTGATTTCTTTTCTAAACACCCATCCACAGAAGATACATCATTAAATAATAAACATCTGGGTGAAGAGGTCTTCTCTATTCAAGATTATTCACAAACATGGAAAATGTACTTTGATGGTGCCTCCAAAAGTCCAGCAGGGAAGATAATGGAAAACCCTAAAATCAACAAAGTTGGGTTAGGAATTGTTCTTATCTCTTTAGAAAAGGTAGTGTTGTGTTATTCCTTCCTGTTGTTGGAAGGTGGAACCAATAATGAGGTAGAATATTAAGCTCTAATTACGAGTCTATAATTAGCACTTCAGGTATTATTGAACCACTTGAAATTGAATGGTGATTCAGAGTTAGTAATCAAACAAATCAATGGGGATTATTCCATCAGAAAAGTAAAATTAATACTTTTGTGTGATTACATCAGAAGGTTAATGGAAAAATTTCCCTCAGATCTGACATTGTCTTATGTCCCTAGATCACAAAATTCCTAAGATGATGCACTTGCTGATGCAGCTACAACCTTGGCAGATCCAAACCGGGATGATACAGTCATCAGTATATCCCATCTTCATGTGTTATCACCATTCATTCAAACTAGAATGGAGAAAATTAATGAAATTAGCCCAATTTCTGAGACATATGGACATACTATCCGATAGAGAACACCCATCATGGAATACCTTCAAAATGGAGTACTTCCACCAGATATGGCTAAAAAAGAACAGATCCAATGTCAAGTGGCCAATTTTACTCTTTATGATAGTCATAATCACTAGAAGATCCTCTAAAAATGAGGCTTTTATGGAATCCTTTTTATGTGTATTGATGGAGAATAAACTATAGTTGTCATTAAAGAAGTACATTCAAGAGCTTGTCGTGCTCACCAGTCTGGGCATAGGCATTCTGATCAAATCCTAAGGCTTGGATACTTTTGTCCTTCAATGGCGTAGGATTTCACAGATTTCACTATGAAATTTCATCCTTACCAAGTGCATACCAACATCATTCATCAACCCCTGGATTTGCTACATACAACTAAATAATCCTAGAAATATTCCACATGGGGAATGGATATAGTAGGACCTTATCCTCCATCTACGGCTAAGAAGTTCAAGTATATTATTACTGCTACTGACTTCTTCTATAAATGGGATGAGGCAATTCCTCTCAAAGAAATCACATCCAAAAGAATTGTTAGTTTTGTTAAAACTAACATCATCACAAGATTTGGTGTCCCTCATAGTATATTAATGGACAATGGAACCAATTTATATTCTGTTGAGGTAAATAAGTTATATCAGGAGCACAATATCAAATCCAACCATTCATCTCACTATTATGCGGTGGTCAATGGACATATAGAATCTTTCAAAAGGACCCTATCAAATATAATCCAGAATATGGTGGGTTAAGATAAGAAATCTTGGCCTGATAAAATTTTTCATGCTTTATGGGGTTATCAGACAACTACCCATACTTCCACCTAGGAAACCCCATATTCATTAGTGTATGGAATATAAGAAGTTTCCACAATTGAAATTAAATTGTCTTCACTTAGAGTTGCAATATGTGATCAGTTGTCTACAGATGAGAAGTATCAGAAATGGTTTGATGAGCTGGAACAATTAGACGAAAAAAGATTTCATAATTTGCATTATTTAGAAGTCTATCAGAATAGAATAGCATGAGCTTTTAACAACAAACTTTTCCATTATTCATTTCTTCAAGGAGAATTGGTATTGGTCCTCAGGACTATAATAATACCAGGAAATAAACCTCCAATATTTGAGAAAAAGGGGGAAGGACAATATTCCATACATAAGGCCTACTTGAATGGATATTATACCTTAATCTCAATGGATGGAGATCTTATTACAACTCCATCAAATGTGAGATTCTTTAAGAAACACTTGGTGTAATTGTACACAATGTCCTCACTACATGACTTAAAATTGCACAGTACAATGTCCTCACTGCATGACTCAAAACTAAATAGTATAATGTCCTCGTTGCATGACTCTAAACTGCACAACACAAGGTCCTAGTAAAAATATGTTGAACTATATAAAAACCATAATAATCCATGCTACATGATGTTAAAATGTGTAGAATCTTTTTCCTTGTCATATGACATTAAACTGCATTGTACCATTTGTCCTCGTTACATGTCATTAAACTATACAGTTAATGTCTTCTCTACTTGACGTTAGGAGATTTCATATGTAAGTATCATTGACATCATTGCTACTCCTTAGTGGCACAAGAGTCCCTTTCTTCCCTATGTCTGAATTAGATCAGCATAGGGACCTCATTTCAAGAACTACTTGTGGATTGATTCTCATCTATTTGAGATACATAGAGAAGGCTAGATCTCCAATATTGAGCCCAGCGACAACCAAAAAAAATATTTCTTTTTCTCCTCCAGTATATAAATCAAATCTATAAAGAGTGTTATGTTAAGATACAAGGTTTGATCTTTATACCATTTTATGTCATAATCTTAACCATTCTTGCAGAATGTGTCAAAAAACCCCATCTCCCATATCCAACTCGATTGGTGTGGGAAATTAACATTTAAAGAACTATGTACGGATTGATTCTCATCTATATGAGATACATAGAGATACTCAGATCTCTATTATTGGGCCCATCCATTATATAAACCACCATTTTATTTCTTATATAAGAATCAAACCTCCATTGGGAATGTTTAAAGAACTATGTATGGCTTGATTCTTTCCCCCAACAAGACACATAGTGAAAATTTTATTTTATCTCTTAGTCTAGCTACAATAGATCTTTTTTTTTCAAAATGGTTCATCTTTGTCCTTACCGCATGATGTCAAACTGCATGGAAATATAAGAACTACAGTTGGCTTGATTCTTGCATCCAATAAGATACGTAGCGAGCCTAGGTCTTATGCCTTGGCTCAGCCATAAATTAATCATAATACCCATATTATTCACTTGTGTCACCTTTTTTGTTCCATAAGAAACCTTTACTATTCCTTGTTTCTCACACTGAGAATAGCTCACGTGGGATTAGGAATTGGGTAAAAGGCTTCTCAATATAAATAAGGTGTCCCAATTTCTTATGGGGTTATCAATGGTCTTTACTGCATGACGTAAAACTATACAGTACAATTTCCTCACTACATTGATTAAAACAACACAGTAATATGTCCTCACTGCATGACTTAAAACTACATACTACAATGTCCTCACTACACGACTTAAAACTGCATAGTACAATGTCCTCGCTGCATGACATTAAACTGCACAACATAATATTGATTCAAAGGAAACAAAGAAATTATCTATTTTTACATATGATTCATATCTCTATAAAGTACTTAAAACTCTTGGCCATTATTGATTCAAAAATTTCTCATGTGCATTTAGCATAACCCCCTTTCATTTTTCAAACTCTTAATCTTGAATATTTTTAGATCTTCATAATCTTTCTTACGGTTTCTGGTGAAAAAATTTCTAATATCTGAGATCTCTTTTGCCTAACTCTAAAGTATGTGTCATTAGGTGTCCATGCATAAGTTTTCAACATAACGGGCCTATCAGTCAAAAAAGGACACTATTTGACTATATAATATATGACCTAGTTCGACCTGCATAATACAGTCCCATAATGAGTTTTTCAAATGATGGTAATTTTTTTTCTCAATTATAGTGTCTATGTCCCCTTAAAACTTTGATGACAATATACAAGAATCTATATTTTAAAATATTAATTCATGTATATTTGTCCCATTATCTTTCTCTCTGTCTGAAAGTCTTCCAGACCATGTTTTACACATCTCTCTCTCTCCATGTGTTCAAAGAAATATGAAATAACCTTGGATCACTTGACCACATATCATATATTGTTTCCATTTCTTGTCCTAGTCGTATGACCTAACACTACAGACACCATACTTCCTATGTTTGGGTCAGACCTTCGTAGAAATCATATTCCTACAATTCTTTGTAAATCATAATTGGAAATTCCCTCTCCATATTCAAGTACCTTTCTTCATAAACCAAACTCCATTCTTTGGAAAATTTGAATCTCCATAAAAAATTCTTTTACTTTTAGTTATATAATCTCAAACTTCTAAGAGCTCTTTTTCCTGACTATATAGTACATTCCCTAAGGCGACCTTGCGTAAGTTGCACACATAACATGACTTTCCATCAAAAGATTCTACTACTTGAATATGTATCATATGCCCTATTTGTACCTACATAATACAACCCCCATAATGGTTTTGTAAAGTAATGGTAACTTCGTTCTTGGAAAATACTTCCTCTAATGCCTTTATCCCTTTTCCTATATCATTATTCAGATCCAGAAATTCTCAAATCACAGTTTACAATTTTCCCTTCCATACCTGAATATGGTAATAAGTTTCCAAACAAATTATCAAGAAATTAGGAGAGTCTCATACCTTTGGTCAAAGCTAAAGACATTAAATTAAAACCATATAATGTCCTCACTACATTACTTAAAAATGAACAGTACAATTTCCTCACTATATGACTTAAAGCTACACGGTATAATGTTATAAATTCTTCTTTATAATAAATTTTAACCATTCCTCATATACCAAATTTTTACAGAAATGGTTTTAATATTCATGAAATATGTTTTCATAGATAACCCTTTATTCTTAAAATTTCCTTCCTTGTCAAAATCACCCACTGTGGTCTTGAGTCACCCAAATCTTATTTTCCATTATCTATAAATAGTAAAAAGTTAAATTCCAAAGATATATTATTCTTGACTATGCAATATGTGCCCATAGGTAGCCTTTCATAAGTTTCCTACATAACAGGAATTTCATTCAAACAATGATACTATTTGACTATGTAACATATGACCTATATGGACCTGCATAATACAACTTCCATAACGGGTTAGTGAAATGATGGTAACTTCATTCTTGGAAGAAAACTTCCCTTATGTTTATACAAGTTTTAGAGTTGGTGACCATAAAATAATCATGGCACAAGATTCCCCTTGGAAATATTTAATTAATATTAGAGAAATTGTTGTCCACTGAGTCTTGTTTGGGATCTAATTTCAAAATTTATGGTCAAAGATGTTCGACCTTAGACATTATCCCTTTATAGTCCATCATGCATGACTTTAAACTTACAAAAACAAGAGACGTGGTACTCACTAGATTGGGAACCCACAAAGGGAACTCTGAACAAAAGTCGAGTCCCAGATCACTAAACATACATTTTTTATGATTTAGGTAATATAGAGTTATAAAATGTAAAAATATGCAAAGCTTGTGGGGTTGTCAGTATAAACCTAGTAAAAATAAAACTTTGCTCGTTGGGCCCCATGGCTTAGGCAAAAAATTAGAGTGTCCTTAAAAAATTAACACAACTCCAAATCTAACCAAATGATGTTGGAATGCATCAAAGTGCCCTACTTTTACCTTAGAACAAGATTCTTTCCATTATGAACGAATCAAATTCTAAATAGGGGAGGCATTTATTGACACCATGAAATGTGTTCCATGAACTTCTCTATAAAAATGACCTAATTCGGGCTCGAAAAATTCACGGTTCAACTCTGTATTGTTCATGGGGGGTCAGTGATGGAAACGAAGGCAGAAACTGGAAGGGCCAGAATCATAGCCTGACACTGATCCGATGCAGGGGTGTGGGTGAGAATCCCTCATAGTATGGAGGAAAAAATTTGGATAAGTCCCTAAAGCGGTATCCAAGGTACCTACATGCAAACACCTACGCGACACAAATGCTGGAGGAGAATAAAGAAATTATTTTTCCGAAGTCTTGAAACTTTCACCCCAGTTAGGAAAAATCCTTATCAGCATGCATGTATACTTGGGAACCACCCATTTGGAATGAAACCACTGGTGCGCCACAATTATTCTGCACAACCCACTCAGCGCCCTCGGTGCATCATTCTTTCCCTAATCTCATTAAGGACAACTGAGTGGATTCTTCAGCAAAGGGAAGGTGGGTTCGATGGCATCCGGCAGGTCAGGGTTTTAAGATTAACACAGATGGGTCAATTTTCATGGGGGAGATGCGAGGGGGAGGAGTCATGAGAGATCAGATGGGATCAGTCATTGCAGCATTTGCTGCTACCTATGAAAGAGGCGATGTCCTGCAGGCCGATGCAAGGGCCATGGAGACTGGGCTGGAGGTATGTAGGAAAAAAATAATCGGTCTTAGAATAGAGGAGACAGACTCCATGGTTTTGTACAATGATTTGATGGGAAATGGAAGTATCCTGTGGAGAGTTGTAGGTAACCGCACGGAGGTATCTCATACATGGAGGGAGGGGAACATGGTTGCAGACTTCTTGGCATCTCTGGCATCATCAAATCAAAGTATGTTCTCTTTCTTTTTCTTGGGTTCATTTCCAAAGGAGGGAATGAATTTGGTTGTCAATGATGCTTTGGGTTTACATTACTTTAGACCTCCATGAGGTTTCTCCTTTTGGGTTTTTTGTATGGTGGTTTTTCAAAATAAATAAAAAATATTAATTGCCCAATAGACCCTTGGAGCTTTCATTTCTATGAAAAAATTTCCCTAAAACCCAATTGCTGCTCTAGTCAACCTAGTTCTTCACCCAAGACCTATGAAACGTTCATGGTAGTTCTTTAACACCTAAAAAGTTGGACTTGAAGGATGATCATAGTACATAAGTCCTTTTATTGTTTGAAATCCATAACACTTGCGCGATTAATGCTACCAACCTCCCTAAATCAGAAGGACTTGCATGGCACCTATTCCTTTTGCAGGAACTTGAGCACCCAACTTCTATGAATACCTGTGAATACTCTTGAAATCTTGAGTCAAGTCTCACCCAAGTATTAACATACAGTTTGTTTTTCACTTAAGTGAACATCAGGTCTCTCAAGCCTACTTTCCAGCCTATACTTTTTCACTAGTACCTACTTGGGCACCCCTCTTTGATTCACCAACTCTCACTAGTCTACAAGCCATCAGGACCTCCTTAAAGCCATTTATGGAAGGTCTTCTTCTTCATTGGATCCCTTGTTTGAAAGGGATTCTGTTGAGACCTCCACCAAAGACCCCCTGAATTATCAAACCTTTGGGAAAGTCACATCATCATGTCCCTTATTTGGGTTTGTATATCCACAGTCAGAGGTTTCCCACATATGTTTCTCAATGGTTTCCCACATAAATTATATGGTTAGGTCCTTATCACATGACCTTAAAAGGTACGATGTATCCCATTAAGAGGAACCAAACTATGAGGGTTTTTATTACTTTACCAAGGATACGTAGGTTGTAACGACCCAAAGTTTCATTAATGGAAATCCCTCTTGATCTAATTAAATATCTCTTTATGTTTATATAAAGTGTCAAATTCATTGGTTTTATGTTAATAATTATGACCGTTGCTAATATAGACATTGAACAGTGATCACATGATTAGTATAAATATAGGACTTTAACAAATCCAATTTACTCAGACAAAAGAAGCGATGGCCTCGTCCAGTAGAATTGCTCCATACGAAGCCCATTTGTTGGAGCTCAGAAAAGTGGTGGCATCCTGGGGCTTCGCCCTTGACCAAGACCAAGCTGAGCTTCATCATTTCAAGCTAAAATATGACCGTCTACGGGAAAAGTGGAAGTTTATTGAAATTACCACTCGAGTGATATTATGTGAGCCACCCCAAGAGTCTGTCACCATCGTACACCTTACCCTTAGGTCTTATGCAGCTGTTTTAAGGGGTTATGTAACAAATAAGTAGTACTATGTTCACGTACATTATTTTTTTTGTATATAATAATGAATATAATTTATAGTCATTTTTTATAGATTGTAAATAGTTTTTAAAGTACAAATGGTGTTTTTAGTTTTTATTTAATTAAGAAATCTATTTTATTAAATTAATGGATTTTTGAATTAATTAATATTTTAATAAAGTAATATTATTATTATTAAATTAATTTTTATTCAATATAAATTATCTTATAATTTTATGAATGCAATTAAAATTTTAATTAAGGTTTGAAAGCCATTTCTGTCAAAACCCATGAATTTTCGATAAATGTTGGTTTTTATTTTAAAAGTGAAAATTCACATATTTATAAAATTATTTAGATAAAATAAATTTCATTTTTGTAATCAGGACATCGAAATTATCCAACATTGAATTTTTCATAATTTTCTGAGACAGTCAAATTTTCGGGTAAAAATTAAATACCATTTAAATATATAATCTGTTTTATGACATCATAATGACACAATAGTGTTGTAATAAAATACTATAATATTTATTTTCGGCCAATATATGTTTTAACATTAAAATAATGTGATTTTGGGTTTGTTTCACTTACTTTTCAAAGCATTAATGGACCCCTCAAGACTTATTCAACACGTTGCCTTTTTAAATTAATTTCCATGGGAGTGTGACTCACCTCCCCATAATCAACCTTATTATTTTAAGAAGTTCGGACTCTGGCCTTATAAAATATTGTTTTCATATTCCCTTTTCCAAAAACCATGGGCAAAAACCATGGGATGGTTTGAGGTTTGGCTTAATTTAATATAAGGGGTCCCAAACCTAAATAATAAAGAATTCCCTCACCTTTCCTATATAAATCCACCCAATATCCCACTTCCTCCTCACTCAAAGCCCTTGGAGTTCGTCCAACCTCTTCCCTACTCTCTCTAGAATCCTCCCAATGTGCCCCAATCTCCCAAGAAGCCTCTCACAAGCCTCTCTCTAGACTTTGGAAGCACACTTCCAAGTAAGGGTTTTTTCTGCCTTTCTCATTTTTGTCCAATTTTCTTTAAGTTTTTTTTTCCTTTTAATTTAAATTATTAATGTTGGGGTATGGTTTCTAACCTTCCCCATACTGCCCTCTTATTTTTTGAATGATGGGATACCCATTTCTCTCTCATTAAATTCCTCCCATGTACACCCGTTACTATGCCGAAATTCCGAAAGGAACATCTCTCTCCTCTTTTACATTCAAGCAATAATTTTTTATCATGAATCTAAATTCCATTAAAATTGTTGGGAAATGTATCTATATGACCTCCTTACTGGACATTATATTTAAATATGATGAGTAACCCCTTTCTCTCTCACAAACCATTTTTATGAAATCTTATGTCACGCTGTTACGCTGCCGAAATCGCACCGATTTTCTAAGCCAATGCCATTGTGTAGTGGATACCATGCACATTTCTCCATCAAGGGTATCCACATTTATGCACCTTTACTTATTGATTAAAAACTCTCATGTATGAATTCCACATTCCATTATCATGGAATAAATTATTTTGTTTTATGAATCCATGTTTTATGATCCATGTGGCACAATTATGCATGAAATGAAATGTTTAAGAAGGGTGCACCCTTATAGCGCTCCAATGCATTGGGTAAATTATAGTATCATGACACGTCATGTGCAATGAGTTTTGACTCATGCTAATTCAAGTGCAAAGAGGGTTTACTCGTGCTTTATGTGCAATGAGTATTTACTCATGCTCTACGTGCAATGATCCTTGGCTCATGCTAATTCCATGTTAAGTGTTGTTGCCACATTTCCATGTTATGATTATCATGATTTATCATGCCTTTATGTTCATGTTTCTTTTATGCTCTATTGATATGCCTATTGTCTAAAATGTATTGTAATCCTCATGTTATTCCATGTGTACTCCCTTACTGGGCTTTATAGCTCACCCTTTTCTTATGCATGTCCTCAGGTTATCCCATGCAATGCTAAGTACGAGGGAATGTGGTGGTCATGTAAAAGAAGTTTTCAATAAAGGTGTTGTATTTCATGTTCCAAGCTTTTATGTAATGATCCTAATTCCCAAAGACACTAAACCCCTCGATCTTCTTGTTGTATCAAGTGATGTTTATGTAATAAATCATGTTTAATTTTGTAATAATAGTAGGGTTGTCATATTTGGTATCAGAGGAGGAACCCAGACTTAAGTGCAGTGCACTGCCTGGGTTGAGATGTAGGGCCCACAATAAGGGCGTTGTGCTCTAAAGGGGGGGGGGGGGTGATTGTAACATCCTCAAATGATAAAGGGTTAAATGAATAAATGATACGACTCATGTCAACAAGGTGCACCTTCCTTTTCGATAGCCTACCTGATTGGAACTCCACAATTAAGCGTGTTTGGCCTGGAGTAGTGATCAGGATGGGTGACCTTCTTGGAAGTTCCCCAGGATGTGTGTGAGTGAGGACAAAGCACACTAGAAAGGACAAGTGTTGGCCTGTGGGGACTGTCATTAGTCAGATTACCCATTCAGGCATGTGGGTGGACCCTGGGGTGGGCCCCAAATGTTTGCAGGGAAACTGGTGGTACCTGGTGGGCCAGGACCCGACGGCCATGTTAAGGCGGGGTGGTTGTGCTGTCACCGGGGCCCGGTTGTCACATTTGGTATCAGAGGATAGGTCTAGTTATTTTTTGGATTAGGAAACCCTAGTAAATACTTAGAGACAAGACTAAATATAATAAAAATATCCCTATGTTTTGGTAAGTACTGAGTAAGTGGTTTATTAGACAAATACATCCCAGTCTGGATATGAGCAGGTAGATGCGGCTCTGGCACAGATGTATCCTAGGGGTAAAACCCGAAAACACCGCTTTGAGCTAGACTCGAATGGGAACTGGTGCACGATAACGGGCCTTGCTGCACTATTGGTTACGACACTCCCGGGGGATATGTTTTGATAAATTCAGAAGCTTATAATGAAACCTTATTAAGGGAATTAAAAAAATGCCCCTAAGAATATATGTTAGAAAGTAGATCATGAAAAGCCTAGATTGAAGCCTATAGACTCACGAGTTAAGGAAATGAAATTTTATTTATAAGTCATCAACTTTTGTCTTTGGATTACCCTTTATGTGTTACCCCTAACTTTCCTTTTATTCCAGCCAATGGCTGGTAATAGGAGGACCCGGGCTAACAACCGTTGTGAAGATCAGTGTGATGACTGTACTAATGAGATTCCCAATCCAATGGGAGTGGGAATCACGAACTTTTTCATGATTCTCTTTCAGCTAACTCAAGTTTTGAATAGAAACACGGGTCAAGAGGAACGTTCAACACCCCCTAATAAAGAACAAGTCACTATCGAGAGCTTCATGAGACAAAGGCCTCCTACTTTTAGTGGATCATCTGATCCCACAATAGCTGAACAATGGATCAACTCCATTGACAATATCTTCTCTATCCTTCAATTTTCTGAACAAGAGAAGATTCTTCTAGCTGATTATCGTATGGAGGGTGAAGCTAATCAATGGTGGAAGTTGCTCAAAAATATGAAGCCTGAGGAGGAGATCGAGGCGTTGGAATGGAAGGATTTCCGGAACATGTTTTTCGATAAATATTTTCCCTGCACCCTCCGGCTTAAGATGGAAAGGGACTTCCTTTCCCTCAAGAAGATAGAAGAAGAATTTGTTGGAGCATACGAGACAAACATCACAAGGCTTGCATGATATGTTTATGGATTTTTCGTTACCCCCGAATGCAATGTTGACCGCTTCTTTAGTGGGCTGAAGCCTAGCTTTCGGAAAGCATTAGCAATCCGCGACTTTGACAGCTATGAGGAAATTGTCCGATGTGCCCTCAAGGTCGAAATGGAGATCGGGGAATCACAAGGGTATCATGGGGACAAGAATCTTAAGGCGGACTTAAATGATGGTGGTCCAATGGATAAATCCAACGGTTCTAAGAAGATCCAGCACCCCACTTGCCAAAAGTGTGGAAAGAAGCACCCTGGAAATTGCCTTAAGGGGACGAGAAAATGCTTCAGGTGTGGAAGAGAAGGGCACCTAGAAGTGAACTATCAGAAAGAAGGACTCGCGGCTACGACAGAGGAGAGGAATGATCTGTTCGAACCTCAATGCATTGTTCAATGCTAAAAATGCAAAGAACCGGGTCATTTTTCAAATCAGTGCCCTAATCCAAGGGTATTCGGAGGCAACCAACAACCTCCAGGACAGCAAGGAAGAGCTTTTGCCATCACTTCTGCCGAAGTGAACCCCGAAAACGAAGTGGTGACAGGTACGCTAGTTATTCATTCAAGAATAGAAAACGTACATTTCGATTTAGGTTCTACACATTCTTTTATATCTTGAAAGTTTAGTAGAACAATCACAACACCACCAAAAATCATGGAAGTAAAGATGTCAGTGAGTATGGAAAATGGGGCAATCATTGCATCCCATGAATATAAGTCATCCCCTGTTATAATCTGTGGAATTAATTTCCCAGAAAACCTCGTCATACTCCCTCTGGTGGAATTTGATGCAATTCTTGGCATGGATTGGATTTCCTTATATATATCCAACATAAATTGTCGGGAGAGGGAAATCACACTCCATATAGAGAATCGACCCCCGATTCTTTACAAGTGTCAGGAGGAAGATGAATCTCCTTTAGCTCCATCCTCTCAAGCATGGATATTACAACCCTATGAGCACGCGTATCTGGCTCAGATGATTGAGTCCAAAGAAGAAACCATCCTTGAAGAAATGCCTATTTCGAGGGAATTCACTGATGTGTTTCCC
Source organism: Viscum album (assembly GCA_963277665.1). Lineage (NCBI taxonomy): Eukaryota > Viridiplantae > Streptophyta > Magnoliopsida > Santalales > Viscaceae > Viscum > Viscum album. Next base: position 15,245,734 of record OY728119.1, read on the forward strand.
AAGGAACTGCCTGGTCTTCCTCCTAGAAGAGATGTTGAGTTCTCAATTGAACTTATACCTGGGGCGCTACCAATATCCAAGACTCCATATAGAATGGATGTTGTATAGCTTGAAGAGCTGAAGAAAAAACTACAGGAGAATCTGGATAAAGGGTTTATACGCACAAGTGCTTCACCATGGGGTACACCAGTCCTCTTCGTCAAGAAGAAGGATGGGTCAATGCGGATTTGCATAGATTATCGTGAATTTAACAAAATCACAATAAAGAACAAGTATTATCTCCAATGAATCGATGACTTGTTTGATCAGCTGCATGGAGAAAAATACTTCTCCAAGGTGGATTTGCGGTCGGGATATTATCAAGTAAGGGTGATGAAGGAAGATGTCCCCAAGACTACTTTTCGTACAAGATACGAGCACTATGAATTCATAGTAATGCCTTTTGGACTCACCAAGGCTCCAGCAATATTCATGGACTTGATGAATAGAGTCTTTAGAGATTACCATGACAAATTTGTGGTAGTCTTTATAGATGATATTCTAATATACTCCAAAACAAAGGAGGATCATGAGGAGTATTTAAAAACTGTACTAGAGACTTTGCGCAAGGAGAAGCTCTATTCCAAATACAGCAAGTGTGAGTTCTGGTTGAAGGAGGTCTCATTCTTGGTCCATATCATCACAAGCAATGGGATATCTGTGGACCCCTCCAAAACAGATGCAATTGAGGGATGACCGGGGCCAACATCGGTAACAGATATCTGTAGCTTCTTGGGGATAGATGGATATTATCGATGATTTGTGAGAAATTTCTCACGATTGTCCAACCCTCTTACCAAGCTAACTCTAAAGGGTGTAAAGTTTTCTTGGAGTGATTAATGCGAAGAAAGCTTCAAGGAGTTGAAAATGAGGCTTATCACTGCACTCGTGCTCACTTTACCCACAAGTGGGGTGATTTTTATGGTATTCAGTGATGCTTCGAAGAAGGGCTTAGGATGTGTGCTGATGAAGAATGATAAAGTGATATCCTATGCCTCAAGGTATTTGACAATCCATGAGCGAAACTATCCAACGCATGATCTGGAGTTGGCAGCGGTGATCTTTGCCTTGAAAATCTGGAGGCATTATCTCTATGGAGAGAAATGTGAGATATATACTGACCACAAGAGTCTTAAATATATATTCACACAGAAATAGATTAATATGCTCCAGAGAAGATGGACATAGCTCATCAAGGATTATGACTGTTCAATACATTACCACCCTAGGAAAGCGAACAAGGTGGCAGATGCCCTAAGTAGAAAGGACCCAACAATTCTATAAATGATGAGAATTGAGAAGGATCCAATCTTCTTAGACTTGATGAAGGTGGATATGGGAATCATAATGAAGGGAAAATCATCAATCATTTAAAAATGATTACTCAAACATATCTTTTGGAAAGTTTAAAGGATGCTCCAAAGGATGATGTGGGAATTCAGGAAAAAGTGGAAGCTATCAAAAAAGGGGAATCTTTAGAGTTTAATGTTAATGAAGAATGAATTGTGCGGTTTGGGAAAAGACTGTGTGTTCCATCAAGTCCGGAGCTGAAGAAGGAACTTTTGGATGATGCTCATAGTTCAAATTTCTCTATTCACCTAGGGACCACAAAGATGTATCGAGATCTCCGAGAAAACTTTTGGTGGGATAATATGAAGAAGGAGATCGCTGAATATACATCAAAGTTCCTGGTGTGGCAGCAAGTGAAGGAAGAGAGGCAGAAGTCTAAGGGGATGATGCAACCATTTCCCATACCAGAATGGAAATGGGAGAACATCACCATGGACTTTATCACCGGACTTCCAAGGACATCCAAAGGCAACAATGCAATATGGGTTGTTGTGGATCGTCTTAAAAAGACTTCACACTTCATTGCTATTCAGGAGGATTTCTCATTGGATCAACTGGCACAGATATATATCAGGGAAGTGGTAAGGTTTCATGGAGTACCACTATCTATTTTGTCTGACCAAGATCCAAGATTCACTTCTACGTTTTGGAAGAGTCTCCGACATGCTCTGAATACTGAACTAAACTTCAGTATGGCCTATCATCCTCAAACTGATGGCCAATCCGAGCGGACTATCCAAACACTTGAGGATATTTTGAGAGCATGATCAATGGACTTTAAAGGAGGATGGGATCAACATCTTCCTCTGGTTGAGTTCTCTTATAATAACAGTTTCCACTTGAGCATCCAAATGGAACCATATGAATCCTTGTATGGGAAAAGGTGCAGAACATTGGCATGTTGGGATGAGGTCAGTGAACGTAATCTGCTTGGACCAGAAATGGTTGAGGAAATGGTGGAGAAGGTGAAAACCATTCAGCAGCATATCAAGGCAGCCCAAAGTTGACAGAAGAGTTATGCAGATAATCGTCGATGAGACCTTGAGTTTAAAGTTGGAGACATGGTTTTTCTACCCATATCTCCGTGGAAGAAGGTCATGAGGTTTGTAAAGAAAGGGAAGTTAAGTCCAAGGTACATCGGCCCCTTCGAGATTCTTGATCGTGTCGGGGTTGTGGCCTATCGACTAGCACTTCCACCTACCCATGGCCAAGGTGCATGATGTCTTTCATTTATCTCTCTTAAGGAGGTACATACCGGACCCTTCACATGTACTCTCTTCCGAGGTGGTACAATTGGAAGATGATCTATCTTATGAGGAGAAACTAGTGAAGATCTTAGATCATAGAGAAAAAGTTCTACGAAATAAGACAATGCCCCTCATCAAGTTGTTGTGGAGAAACCACGATTTCGAAGAAGCAACATAGGATATGATGAAGCTGAGTTACCAACATTTGTTTTAGTATGGGAAAAGGAAAATTTCGAGGGCGAAATTTCTTAAGGGGGGAATATTGTAACGAACCAAAGTTTCATTAATAGAAATCCCTCTTGATCTAATTAAATGTCTATTTATGTTTATATAAAGTGTCAACTTCATTGGTTTTATGTTATGAATTTTGACCATTGCTAATATATCCATTGAACAGTGATCACATGATTAGTATAAATATAGGACTTTAACAAATACAATTTACACAGAAAAAAGAAGCGATGGCCTCGTCTAGTAGAATTGCTCCATACGAAGACCATTTGTTAGAGCTCGGAAAAGAGGTGGAATCGTTGGGCTTCGCCCTTGACCAAGCCCAAGCTGAGCTTCATCATATCAAGCTCGAACGTGACCGTCTACCGGAAAAGTGTAAGTTGATTGAAATTACCACTCGAGCGATGTTATCTGAGCCACCCCAAGAGTCAGTCACTATCACACACCTTACCCTTAGGTATTATGCAGCTGTTTTAAGGGGTTATGTAAAAAATAAGTAGTACTATGTTCATGTACATTATTTTTTTTGTATATAATAATGGATATAATTTCTAGTCATTTTTGATACATTGTAAATAGTTTTTAAAGTACAAATGGTGTTTTTAGTTATTATTTAATTAAGAAATATATTTTATTAAATAAAGGTATTTATGAATTAAATAATATTTTAATAAAGTAATATTATTATTATTAAATTATGTTTTATTAAATATAAATGATCTTATAATTTTATGAATGCAATTAAAATTTTTATTAAGGTTTGAAAGCCATTTCTGTCAAAACCCGTCAATTTTTGATAAATGTCGGTTTTTATTTTAAAAGTTAAAATTCACATATTTAGAAAATTATTTAGATAAAATAAATGTTATTTTTGGAATCAGGACGTCGAAATTATCCAACGGTGAATTTTTTATAATTTTCTGAGACAATCAAATTTTTGGGTAAAAATTAATTACCGTTTAAATATATAATGTGTTTTATGACATCATAATGACCCAATAGTGATGTAATAAAATTTTATAATATTTATGTTCGGCAAATATATTTTTTAACATTAAAATAATGTTATTTTGGGTTTGTTTGACTTACTTTTCAAAGCATTAATGGACCCCTCAAGACTTATTCAACACTATGCCTTTTTAAATTAATTTCCATGGGAGTGTGACTCACCTATACATAAGCAACCTTATTATTTTAAGATGTTTGGACTTTGGACTTATAAAATATTGTTTTCCTCATCCCTTTTCCAAAAACCATGGGCAAAAACCATGGGATGGTTTGTGTTTTGGATTAATTTAATATAAGGGGTCCCAAACCTAAATAATAAAGAATTCCATCACCTTTCCTATATAAACCCACCCAAGATCCCACTTCTTCCTCACTCAAAGCTCTTGGAGTTCATCCAAAATCTTCCCTACTCTATCTTTAATCCTCCCATGGTGGCCCATGCTCCCAATAATCCTCTCACAAGCCTCTCTCTAGCCTTTGGAAGCACATTTCCAAGTAAGGGTTTTTTCTTCCTTTCTCATTTTTGTCCAATTTTATTTAAGTTGTTTTGCCTTTTAATTTAAATTATGAATGTTGAGGTATGGTTTCACACCTCCCCCATACTGCCCTATTATTTTTATAATGATGGGATACCCCTTTGTCTCTCATTAAATGCCTCCCATGTACACCCGTTACTATGCCGAAATTCCGAAAGGAACTTCTCTCTCTTCTTTTACATTCAAGAAAGAATTTTGTATCATGAATCTAAATTCCATTAAAATTGTTGGGACATGTATATATATGAACTAATTACTGTACATTACATGTAAATATTATCAGGAACCCCTTTCTCTCTCATCAACCATTTTTATGAATTCTTATGTCACGCTATTTCGCTTCCGAAATCGCACCGATTTTCTAAGCCAATGCCATTCTGTAGTGGATACCATGCCCATTTCTCCATCAAGGGTATCCAAATTTATGCACCTTTACTTATTGATTACAAAGTCTCATGTATTAATTCCACATTCCTTTATCGTGGAATAAATGATTATATTTTATGAATCCATGTTTTATGATCCATGTGGCACACTTATGCATGAAATGAAATGTTTAAGAAGGGTGCTCCCTTATAGAGCTACAATGCATTGGGTAAAGTATAGTATCATGATATGCCATGTGCAATGGGTGTTGAATCATGATAATTCAAGTGAAATGAGGGTTTAATCATTCTTTATGTGCAATGAGGATTTACTCATGCTCTATGTGCAATGAGCCTTGGCTCATGCTAATTCCATGTTAAGTGTTGTTGCCACATTTCCATGTTATGATTATCATGCTTTATCATGCCTTTATGTTCATGTTTCTTTTAGGATCTATTGATATGCATATTGTATAACATGTATTGTAATCCTCACTTTATTCCATGTGTACTCCCTTACTGGGATTTATAGCTCACTATTTTCTTAAGCATGTCCTCAGGTTATCCCATGAAATGCTAAGTACAAGGCAATGTAGTGGTCATGTAAAGGAAGTTTTCAATAAAGATGTTTTATTTCATGTTCCAAGTTTTTATGTAATGATCCTAATCCCGAAAGACACTAAACCTCTCGATCTTCTTGTTGTATCAAGTGATGTTTTATGTAATAAATCATGTTTAAGTTCGTAATAACAGTAGGGTTGTCATATAGGTAGCCCATTTTATGGGTATGATCCCAATATCAAAACAAACCTTTGTCTCCTTGGACGAAAATAAATTCCATAGTGCCCCACTGAGTGGCTTAAAAACTAGTATCATCATAAGGGTGATTAAAATAATCTCTAAATAGTATTTGAGAGGAAACTATTGATGGATAACTTTGAGTACATACAAATATCTCTATTAAGGAAGAACCTAGAATACATACTGATGATTCTAAATTTCACACATTTTAATAAGTGATTGAAAATTCCAAGTAAAAAATTATGTAATACTTTGTGAATTAATAAGGATTCATGAAAATATATTAAATTTATAAAGAGAGTCCCATAGTAGAAAATAATTCCCCCCAAAAGGGTGTGATGAGTTAGACCTCCCATCCTCTTGACCAATGCACATTCATATGTATCATAAAGTTAAAACTTAATGAATTACTATATTTAGAAAGCAGGTCCCTTTTTAATAAATAACTATTGCAAGTTTCCAGTTCCATGAATAAATCTAATGGAAACCTCCTAGAAGTAGTGATTATTAAAAATAGAACACATGTTTGAAGGAACTACGAAAAAATGGTTTAACAAAACTACTAGACTATTATTTTCTTCAGGATTTGATTTCTTGTATCTTATGTAATTGTAATAAATTATGGAGCCAGCTTCAGGCTATTGAGATCAGGGTCATTACATATTTCCATTGAGGCTAAAAAAGGAGATGAATATTCAAATTTAGGGGAACACATGGATCTTCTTGTACATATCAAACACATTATTAAGGAAGAATAATGTCCATTGGCCTTGCATGAGGATAAAAAGATACAAGATGACATGATTAAAGGGGGATATTTTAATATTGATTCAAATTTATTTACTCACTAATTCTTATTTTGATATATTTAATGAAACAAAAATGGATAAATTCCATAAATTTCAAGAGGAATCCAAAAAATAGGTGGATGAAGTAGTGGAGGACCCATACCCACTCCCACCCCCACCCTGAAATTTTTACACCATTTCTAAATAGGTGGATCTATAGTTCTCTGACCAAAAAAACCTCTAAAAACAGTGTGAATGGATTCATGCTGGAAAAAAATAAATTTTGAGAACTTAAAAAAAACCCAATAAATAATCAGATTTTGGGTAATATATGGAACTACCTAGATATGTGAATAAAAAATATAGTACCCACTTAGGGGGTTAAAAATAATTCTTCTTTACCATTATAAAATTTTTATTTTTTCCATTCGATAAATATTTCATATTTTTTATTACGTAGGATCCATAATGTGTTACTAAAGAGCTTAACTCAGGCCACTATATGTATAATAAAATCATTTTATGTTTCTTATTCCTATTTTATTCATGCCACACATTCTAGATTAATGTTCTCTATGCCCTAATTTTAATCGGTAGTATCACTTAAGTGTAGGGAGGTTTTAACCTAATTTTAAATTTTAAATTTTATTATTTTTTAGAAAAATTGGGCTTAAATGAATAAGCGTTATAATTTTTCACTTTTGAATTAATTTTTTGGGAATTAACTTGATTTTTGAAAACAAAATTATTTTCAAAAGTCTTTTGATATGGATATTTTTACTTAAATTTTATTTTAAAAACATTTTTATGTGTTAGACCAATTTTTGAAATCTATGTATTTGAAACACTAAACTGAATTATATTTTCTATATAGGGAAGTATTCTAAACCATTTTGACAGTCTTCTTAATACCCTCAATTTCTTGAAAAAAACTTGTAAATAGTGTGATAACTATATATTTTTATTATTTTTCTTGAAATCATTGGAGTTCAAGAATTTTTGTTAATATAATTAAAGAAATTCTTTGACTAGAACACATTTTCACCTAGATAACTAACTTTATATAGACCCTTGTTTGTCCATGAGAATATATGATTTTTCTTATAGTTTTAAGCTACATAATAAGTAAATTTATCCTTACCTAATAGTACTCTTAATATATTTTCATGATTATTTCATGTTCTAGTTTGGGGAAAGGTACTTTCATTTATTTTTTTACTTAAGAAGTATTATAGTATATGATGATGTGGGGAATGTGTCTCTATTTTGTTAATTTGAGAGATTAATTGGAATGAACCAATTTTATCAAGTGTATTTAAATTATTATCATCCTTTTATTATAAAAAATATATAAAAAATATAACATACAAGTGATGTTGAATTATTCATTATGAATACTCCTACGAATCATGGACATTGTTGGGGTGGAATCTGAGTGGTAAACCTCATAATCTTGTATCCAAATGACCATGGTTTTAATCCTAGTTAGCCCCTTGTAGGATTCATGTCACTGGAATTGATGCCAACATGATGTGGTTAATCAGTGATGTAGGCCTGATATAAGAAACCAGTGACTCATGCATGATGTATGTTTAGTAATGTAGGAAGGATGATGCAGGCATGATGTTGCACTATTCCTTCAGGCCATGTTCATAGGCCACTTGGCCATTGAACTATGAGCTATGTAATGGTTCTCTCTCTAACTAGATAAAAATAGGTCTTTGATTTGATAATAAAAAATTGGACTCAACCCCTATGACTCATGTCCCTCACAAAAATAATGGCATGAATTGTTATTCAATAATTATACTCATTAGACACCTCATCCTCCTTGAAAAAATAATCGAAGAAAAAAAAATCAAAAAGAAAAAATTGGGAAAATAAGGATTAAATAATTCATTGAATTTATTATATGTTTCATGGACCTTTTAGGGAAAATGGTGTGTGGTGTTACATCTTGTAAAAGGAATTGAGATAGGTATATTTCATGTTTGTTAACATTCAAGAATTATATATAAGAGTTTAACTTCCTATTTCCAACCTTTGAATTTTTAAATGATTTTACCAATGAACCCCTAGCCATAAAAACACCTTTTAAAATAACTCATGATTGAATACATTTTTATGTATCATGGTGTGGAGAAAGAAGTTTTTTTACAATATTATGGTGAAACATGAATTTTTCCAAGCATGAGAATAACTCCATAATAAATGTATCTTTAGTGAAGAGTGATATGAATTTATATGTGAGGTATGTTTTGATGGTCATGGATGTATTTTTGATGTTGAATATATTTAAATATGATAGAATAAAATAAGGAAATTTATTTTTTATAAATGATACATCATAGAAAATATTTTGAAGTAAATTGTTTAAATTATCTCATGGTTGGTTTTTGTGTGAATTTGATGTGGATATGTGATGATTTCCCAATAGTGAAGTATTTAAGTGTGGGGAAATTGATAGAGAACAATATTTTATTATATTTTACTTTTTAATTTAATTAATTAATCCCCATAAATTTCATAATTTAATAGAAATTAGCACATATTTAGTCTATAGGAATATGTTGGAGATTATTATTGAAATGACATAAAATCATTATTTTAATTGTTTTTTTATATTTTATATTTTTTACCAGAGAAAAGTTTTAATTAGGTTTAATGTTTGAAAGTATTTTTCCATAAGTAGGTATAATAAAGAAGTAATAGGATTCATTTGGGGAATATTATTGAAGAATTTGATAAAGGTCTACATGAAGAAGAGTCATTTTAAATTTTCACTCTATTGTAATTTTAGAAAAGTCCATACATAAGGGTTACTCCACTGAAGTCTTGAATAAATAAGGGTTATCAAGCAGTCATATTTTCCAATACATTAGAGTCATACCATGGTGAAAAATAATACATAATAGTTTTTTGGTCTATAATTAAGAGATATACCATGGTGTAATGGCATATGTAAAAATTTCTTGTCTAATACATAAGTGTTTCCCCATAGATGCATTGATACATAAAGGTGTTTCGTTTATCATAGAAGAGATGAGGATGACATGTAGGGGTCATAAGCTGACAAGTAAGAGTCACACTGGGTGAATCCCATGAACACCCATAATTCCCTTAAATATTCTCAAACCTAACCAATATATTATCAATTTAAAATTTATTCAAAATATTCTCTCAACATAATTCAATCCACCAATATATCTACCATTTCATATAGTGTATCAAGTTTCATTAAAAGGGAAGAACCAAAGCTGCATGGTAAGAATCTCGAGATCTTCATCCATTAAGATAGTTCCATATTTTTTTGACCACATGCATTAATCTAAGGTAGAATAAGGAAACATTATCAACAAGGATATTTAAAGTTAAGACTGGAGATAATGGAATATTTGAAAGAAATAATAGTTGAAGTAATTACTGGAAGTTTTTTATCATGTAGAAATATCTCACTACACAGTCTATTATGAGATGAAAGTATCCCCCTGAAAGTCAAATCCTGATGAATCCTATTACCTATAAAAATTATTTGTTCCTTTCATTATGATGTGGTTATATATAATTTTTTAAAATATATCCCTATATATTTCTTTATTATATAGTATTTTCATTGTAATTCATTTCATTATTAGGATTAATAAACAGCAGTATTTTATTTCTCTTACTTATCACATTTTTATTATGTTCTTCCACTATGATCCCCAATATTCATGATTGAGATGAACTAACATGAGGGATCTTATAGGGTAAGAATCTAGAGATGAACTTGAGTCCTTTCTCACTAATGTCTAAATTTATTTTTTTTTTCTACTTTGGGTTCTTTTGAGTATGACCAGTGGTGGGGATTGATGATAGAGTTTCCTCATTACAGTTTTCTTAGGACAAACTTATTCCTCTAATAATATTCTAACACCCTTTACTTGATCATTATGGAATACAATGTATCCATTATGGTTAAGTTCCAAATTTATGAGATTTCATACTAGGATGTTTGGTTATTGGTTGCTCTCGATTGAGGACACATCTAGCTTGTGAACCAAGAAGGAGGTAGATGTGTATTTTTCTTAGTGATAATTAAGTACAATGTATATTACTATTAATGGTGGACGAATATTACCATACATATGATAGAGTGTCATTATTGACGAAGAAAGAGACTAGTTAAGAGGTAGTTAAGGTTCACTTAAGGAGAATCTCTTGAGAGTATCTCTTTTTATTCTAACTTCATTCGATTTTCATTTGTATTTGTATATTTAAATTTTATTTGTATTTAGTGAAACACAACCCCAATTTTCCCCTTATTTTTAAAGAATGGAAATACAAAAAATATAATAATCATGAAAAAAAATTGATCTAACATGGGCTCCTTGAGAGACAACACTGGATATCCAATTTGCTACACTAGAAGTAAAATAAATATTATTCTACCCCACCCCACAACAGGAGACTCACTATGTATAGTTTGTTTTCATTATGTTATTGACCCAAAACATTAATATGTCACACATCATGATTTTAATTTTGTATTTATCTTATGATAAAAAAATACTACATTTTATTATATTTCACAATTTACCTTTATGTTTCCATATTTATGAAAATATAAAAAATTCAAACTTACCTAATTTTAATGTCTAGATTCCAAAAACAGAAATACTTTTGTTCAAAAAACAAATAATTAGTTAAATTTTTTAAATTTAAAATAAAAATTTGTGTTTTACTAAATAAGTTAAAACATGCTTTATTAAAATTGTACGCATATACTTTTATCGAGTTTCGTGAATTGAATATTCATTTTATGACACTTTTATAATTATATCTACTTATCTTATTTATGGTATATATTTACTCATAATCTTACATCATCAGTTACCCTAACAGCCATTTTATTATTCTAATGATTAGGTAACTATTCTAATGATTATGTTATTATTCTAAAAAACATATTTACAAGAGATACTTTACCCATTTAAAATGGTTGTTAAACACTTTTACTTTCAATATATACCTATTAATTCCTTTATTATTCATTTAATTAATTTTTTTAAATATTATATAGATTTACTTTACAAAATATTTATCTTCTTTCTAATATTTTTTCTTTTTCATTTTATCCCAACTACGGTATTTATAGAAGGAAACGTGTAATGAACAATGTCATTATGGGTTGACATTTTTAGCTGAAATTTAAATTCTAAAACATGGATCGAGGTCTTTTTGGGTGTTGAGACTTGGATTGGGACCCTAAGAGTTGAGACACATATTAGGGTACTTGTTCATGTGTTCTGGTGTTTTAGTGGATTTTTGGAGCATAGGGATAAGGATAGAGGAGTTGGTCTTGGCATGTTCTGATATTTTTAGGTGTAAGAGGAATATAATACACAAATAAGAGGCATTATGGCTTGATTCCTAAGGATATAGAACATATAAATTTTAGAATCTAGGGAGGGGTAACATCATTGTGAAGGACGATGTGTTGTGAAAGGAATCCCAAGTGGTGGTGAGCTATAAAATCTTAGGTCGTGCTGTAATGAGTGGTTGTGGGTTTTTAGGTTTTTTCTGAGGAAAATGTTTTTCCCATGACCCATTTGTTCATGTTTCAATGCATCATTTATGTTGAGGAACTGCACTATGAGCATTTTGATCATATTGCTACCTGGATTGAGATTGGGAAAATACAACAAAATATTTATGGTCATGCTATAATATACTCTTGTAGAACTATTTTTAAAAAGAGTAGACCAAAATTTTCTAGGTTATTCCCTCCTACAAATAATTATGAATGTGATTTCCAGGTAATTTCGTTTAGTTATCTCTTTCCATCATCCTCCCTCCCCTTTAGTTCCCTTTATGTTGGGTGGTTTTAAGTGGTGTTTCCATAGCATTTTGGATATTTGACCTCTCTATTATCCCTATATTATTACTTTTCTTAGTTTTTATTTATTTTTTATGGTGTTATATTATAGATTGAGTTAGGATTCCACCAGAACATGGTGGTAACATCCTAGACTAATGGGATTCTAGTTATGGTGGATTAAGTGAATTCAGGAATAATGAATGCATAATGTTATTCACTATTTATATTTGGGTATGTTTTTTAAAGAATTTATTTGTGGTTTTAATTAAATTAGATTAAATTTGTGGGTGATTGTGTTTCATTTTATAGGTAGTTTTCTTATAAAGGTGCAGTGGGTGATCTATATACCTTACTCACATAACCGGTTTCAGTTTTGATGGTGTTACATTTCTTGATTATATTTGGGAGGGTATTCCTAACATGAATTAAATGGTTAATTTAATTTTATATATTCTAATTAATTTTATGTGACTTTTCCCATGAGATAAGTGGTTATGAGAATGTCTTGGATTTGTGGAAATGTAGATGAGATTAGATTGAGAAGTGTAACTCCATACCGAGGTAGGTGATCCCTATAATACTTAATAATATTCCTATTTAAGAATTATTTTGTAGGAATACATGGAGTTTTGGAATTGGGTAATTTTAATTATGGGTTGAGATTGGACTTAGTGGATAATTTAGTGGCATAGAGCCTCCTATACTTATAGAGAGTTCTATGTTGTATGTTAAGTGATTTATAAATTCCCAACAACTTAATCTCTAATGGAAAAAAATTATAGATGATCATAGAAGGGGACTAAGATAGGAATCTAAGATTAGGATGAGCAGTGAATAGCCTAAGATGGACTCCTTGTGGTTGGTAAGAAAGGCATGGTGGGTTTAGGACCAATGTTTACTGTTCAGATCATCATGCATCTCATGAAGGTTTAAGAACACCCTCTGAGGGTAAGGAGCAGTCTTGGATCTTATAGTGAATATGATTCATCCTTTAGGACATGGTATTATGTTATGAGAATAAATACCTCTTGAAAGATATCTTGAGATCTATCCATTAAGTGGTGTGTTATAAAAACCAAAGCACAAGTTTTTAGGATTGTTTTTTGATAACTTGATAATGAGTTGCATAGGATTCCTAGGTTTGATTATCCTAGGATAGTAATGGAATCTAAAAACGTGGATGGTGATGCGAGAAATAGGAAGTGAAATTATTTAAACTTATTATGTTGGGGTTAGTGAATGCCTTTGTATTTTGAGATCATCGATGGGATATTAGATGTGGATTGGAATCAGTGAGTAAATACCTGGTTAGGTATGAAGAACCTACTGGTTTTATTCTATGTATAAAGAGGTATACTATTGAGTTTAGATTACCGTTCCATGTTTGTTAGGGATTTTCGTAGAGGGGTTATCCTATGGGGATAGGCACAATTATATGTGATATGATCATCCAAGCTATGTCATGTATGATTATTTCTGAGGTCATGAACCTGGGAAAGTGATGTGCTAAGTGTATGATATTTCTAACTGAGATCCAGATATGGGGCTATGACTTCCTAGTGCATGTGATATATCTATGGGACCCTACTATAAGGGGATTTTTAAGATTATGTGAAAGATTTTTTATGTTTTCCCCCTTCAGATCACTTCCTATGATTCCCAATATGTATGAGATTAGCCATGGGACCTTTCTCTTGTTGGTGGTTCAGCTCATGTAGGAGGTTGGATATGTTATAAGCTCCTTGTGATTCACTTGATGTATATATGAATAGTCATTTTACTTACCTCATGTCAATGGTTTAGATCATGTGGAAGGTTAACTATGTTATTCCCTTCTTGGGATCTACTTTATATATATGAGACTTATCCATGGGACTTACCTACGGTTGGTGGTTCATCTTGTATAGGAGGTTGGATAGGTTACACACTCCTCAGGATTCACTCTCAATTTTATTATCGATTGTTGTTTGGCATGGGATGGGTTTATTCTATCATTGGTTTAAGTAAATGATTACTTTTTACTCATGGGTCTAGTTGTGCTTCTCCTTTCTTATTATTAGTTTCCAAGGACTTAATACTATGATATATGTTGTTCACAAGAGGTGATCAAATTAGATATAATCAAGTGCCATGGTGGTCTTGTTAGAACATGATAACCTGATGTCTATGATCATGTGTATTGTGGGTTCTTTCTTATTTATTTTACATATGAATATACATGAATATGAGGGAATATAATATGGACCTCATTGTTGGTTCCCTACTAAGATGTATTTCTCATCACCCTATATGGGAACCCCAGTACTTGTGCAGATCTTAAGTTTTCCATGAAAGCCTGATCACAAGTCGCATGGTGAATCATTTGAGAGTAGGTTGATTGGATTGAATATTAGTTTTAGGTGAGTCTTGGGGTTGGTAATGGATCATCTTGTGTTTTTATTATTTTTTTTCTTTTTTTATTCTTTGTATTTTATTAATTTTTTTAGTGTTCTATTGGGATGTAAACTGTATGACTATTATTTTACATTTATTAATGAATGGATGTTTGTTTATTCTTCTATGGTTTACTTAAGATGTAATTAAATATGTACATACTCTAATTTTATATTATGGATATTTTTGGATTATTAATTTATTTTTTTGGTACTGATATTGAGATTATAGTCTCCCCAACATCGATTATAGACTTTTTCCACCAGTCTATATCCAATTGAATATAGGAAGGTGCATCTAAGGTATGATAGAACCACCAACCAAATTTTAGTTTTTATAATTTTGGTCAGGGTATTAAAAAATGGTATGAAAGAATTATTTATTTATTTTTAAGTATTTTTGTATTTTTTATCTAGTTATAGGAAAGTTTCAGAGCTTAAGGTGGACCTCAGGCTGGTGTATCATGAAACCCTATCTGGTGGTAAGTCTTTGTTACCATAGTTAATAGATTTTAGTTTTTAGTTTTCACTATTATAGTTGTGATATTTTTTTTAAATATTATGTGATATTTTTAGGTCTTTGTTTATAGTTTTAATATTATCCTAGAGTGGTAATAGGCATGTTTTCATGCATCATTTTAGGGGAAATGGATTTTCTATACATGTCCATGAGTACTTATGATATCAAAATGGTCTTGGAAAAAAAGAAAATGATTTTGGAAAACTCATTCTGAAAAATAAAAGGGACCATCTTGTAAATGTTTTAATTAACTAAAAGTTTTATAATAATTTAATCAATTTTGTCCTTAATAAAAAATTATTTTAGTATTAATTATTTGAAACCAATGACATTTATTTTTATGTGATATTAACTGACTATGATGATTAAATTTCAATTTTTGAGTGGTTTTTTATAACACTGAGTGGTTAGGTTTGGGCATTTGATGCCTAAGTGGTACGTGTACATAGGAAGGGTGTTCTTGAACTATGGTTCTGAATGGGAATAGGTTTATTTATGAGTCTGATACCCTTGAGAGGTTAAATTAAAAACATATTGATGCCTTGGGCTGTTGATATTTAAGTGTTTATGGTGCTTGTGATTTTTTGTTGTGTTCAGAAGACAAGATTAGTTGAATTCCAATCCTATTTGTTTTTAGATATAGATTTACCTTAAGATATTGAGGGGTGATTACAGATGGTTAGTCCCAAGATTAGTTGATAATGAGAGGATTTTCATGGTTCTGAAAATATTCCTGAGATGATTTTGATCATGCATTCATCCTAGTCATAGGTGATATTTCTTGGTTTTTGGAAAAGCGAACATTGGTAGTGTATTTTGGTTTATGTGTTCACTTTTAAGGGATGTATATAATTACCCAACCCTAAAAATTAAATAATATAGTTAATTAAACTAGAAATAACTTTCTTACATTCACAAAGATCTTTTTTGTTTAGTGTTTTTAAGGTTAGGACATAGTTCATATATATCATCCCAAAAGAAATCAGAGTGGGTAAAACTAAAAAAATATCCATTTATTTCATAATAATAAAGTTTTTAATAAAACATGTAATATTTTAAAGAAATATCTTCACAAAATTCACCCGGGATTCTTCTTTTCTCTTACCCATCCTTAAAACTTGTGAAAAATATTTTAAAAATTGGGATGAGCACAAAAATCCCAGTAGGGGGTATAAAAAGAATTGAAGAAACCATTATTCCATGAATACTTATAAACTGAGGAAATAATTTTCACAAAAACATACTTATAACCCCTAAAATATAATATAATTACCCTCTAAAACATGATATTTACATTAAACATATAAAATATAAATAAAACCATAAAGGTATATTGGGGAATTACTTACTTGATATTTTAACCCTCACAACTACCTTATGATTTGTAACCCTCATGGCTACTATATAATGTAACCCTCATAGCTACCTTATGGTGTAACCGTCACAGTTACACTTAGAGTAACCATATGACTGATCTCCAACATACACATACATAATGAATTGGATGGAGATATAGGTTCCACTCTTCATTATAAAAAATTTTGAAGAACCATAACCTAATCATAAAACATGAATAATTTCATGAAAAAACCTCTTTCGAATTTTGTTAAACAAAATTTTAAAATATTATTTTTAAAAAAAATTCTCATACAGATATCATACAATTTCTCGTTTAAAGCAAGACTTGGGAATTCAAGAGGTAGCTAACAATGGTAAATTATCTATGAGTTTGGTAGAGAATAAGGGACGAAGGCATGTTGGCTCTCATGGGTGGGGCTGGGAGGACGCGAACATAAAACCTCTGTACATGGGGAGAGGATATGAACAACCCATAGGAATGGATTTGATGTAGGTTAAATCATTACTATTTGCGGAAACAGGTTCTCAAAGTGGATAGGAAAGGTTAAAGGATAGGGATGTTTTGGGGTCCTTAGATCCCAACACCATCAGAACCCATTCCGAGGTATTGAGGAAGGTTGGGGATGGGGTAAAGGATTTTGGATTGGGGGAGAAAACATATAAGGAGTTGAGTTTGCAAATGGCGCACACGGATGTAGCGGCAATAGAGTTGGGGAATCGCATTGATGGTCTGGAGGTCCATGACCCCCCTTTACCTCATGAACAGGAGTCTTCCGATGATGATAGTTATAGTCACCCTTTAGTGGAAAGCATGGAACAAAATAAAGGGAAAGGACCCCATATCTCTAGATGAATGAATGGGAAAAGTGTCATCTGTGACTTGGGGAAATGCATTTTGGTACATGGGAAAAAATAAAAGGCATGCAAGGACTATTCATACTTGCCAAAACCAATGGAAACTCGGCCGGCTAAGAAGGGTGGAAAAAAGGAAGGTAAAGAAGCCAGGAATGGGGAAAGTGAAGAATCGAGCAGGAATTCAATATATTGGGAAGAGTATGTTGGGGAGTGCTTGAAACTTATCCTGCACTCCAAGGAAGAAATGACAGAAACAAGTCTCTGGCCCAATGTCTCAGAAGAAGAGATACAAAGAATTTATGAACGTCGGTTGCAGGTTGATGCTAACGAGGAGCAAGAAGTGTGGATAGAAAAAAAAGATCGCATACTAGACCAGGGATTCAATCAGAGAAAAATCAATACAGGTGATTTTATTCAGACAATAAAAAGTATTATCACTCACCTTCAAGATATTATCATAAAGGATTTAGAAACCCATTTTTAGCACACTACACTAGGATCTTTATGGAGTTTTTGAATCAAGTAATCTTAGAATGGTGTTTAATCAATTTTTTAGTTCTTTTTAGTACGTAGTGGTTTCATTGTTGAAGAACAATGGTTTACCATTTCCCTTAAAATGGTTTTGTCTTAAAAAAATATTATTTGGATGGATATCATACAATTTAATTCAAGATTAAAATAACAAAATAAATAAGTGTATACACTATAAATCCACAAAATAAAACATAATATAAACAAAATTTATTACATAAATAATCTTAGTACTACATAATTAATGAAGTAAAAGGTTTACCCAATGAATATAAATTGGGTTAATAATTCCCTTACCTCAGGTTTATCTTACTTAAAATGTGTTTAAGCAACCTGTATAATGGTTAAAATAGTGTTATTAATATTTTAAAGAGGAATATTTATGATTATAACACCTTTTATTATCATTTTTTAAGATTGTTTCACCTATTTATTAATAATATTTTTTTATTTCCATTTTTTGGTGCGTGCTTTATATGGTTTCCATGGTCAGTTCATAATGGATTTTCTTATTGAATAGAAATGATAATCAAAATGTGTAATGAAATGGTATTAATATGTTTCCAAAATATTTAATGGTACCATATGTAATTTTCTTTATATATGATGATGAATCATTTGATAAAACATTAATGATATTTATTTAAATCATTTTATCGGTTCTTCGATAATCACAAGCTAGTTTCATTATATAATTCAATATTTTGAATATATGTTAATTATAGAATATAAAATAGGTTGTATACTACAATTTAAAATATGTTTCAAAAATTAAAATGGTTTTATAACCATCCTTGAAGTAATTAATTTAAATTTAAAACCCATCGTCCATGACGTTAGTAAATTGACACATCATGGATGGTGTTTCTATTTTTAGAATAAGAGGGAAAGGAGAAAAAGAATGATGATGAATTTTTCAATAAACATGATAAAATTAATGTAAATATATTATAATATATTTTCCATGCCTCTTAGATTAGGGGAGGTGAAGAGAGTATAAGAAAATAAAAAGAATAAAAGAAAATAAAAGAATATGAAAGAATATTTTTACCTGTTGATCTCTTCTCCTTGAGATCCTCTTTAAGGACCTCAGTTTTCAACTTTTGGTGAGAAAAAAATTTATTATATGTGGGGAAGATACTTTTTAATAATAATGGGAAAAATTTATTCAATGATCAATGCTTGGGAGGTGTGTGGAGAAGTGGGGGTGAGGGGTGGTATTTATAGTAGAGGATAGGATGGTCTTTTATTATTTTATTCATTAGTTTATTATTTTGGCTCATCACTATGATTAGTTTTAGAATTATCCCTAAATATATTGAAGTGATCAAGGGATTTTTTCGATTATGGTTCTTACATCATTCATGATTTTTTGGAATAATTTATTTAACATATAATGTATATATACGGTAAATTACCATATTTCACTATTCACAAAAATTCAAGTATTTCAGAAAAATCCAAGAAATTCACCCCAACCATTTTTAAAATTTTAAAATTCACAAATTAACTCTATTTTATAAAAATAATTTTATAAGTATGAGAAATTTAACTTTTAAATAAAATCACAATTTATTCAAAAAATAATAATCTTAAAACTATAACTGATTTTATAACACCATGAAAAATTAATCAGGGTCCCATAAAATTATCTTATTACCATAAGACAATAAAATATTAATTTATAAATCTATTTTTTGAAAATAAAATATCTATTAAATCAATAAATTAATTATAAAATTATAAATAAACATTTATGTTTCACAAAAATTCAAACAATTAATTTATCATTTCAAAAATATTTATTAACTTATTCCATGATATATATATATATATAGATCATATTTTCACTTATAATATACCTAATATTTATTTATACATTCATATGCGAGGTTACTATTCTATTGGCCAGATTACTATTCTTAATGGGCAAGTTACTATTCCTAAGGTCATATTACTATTCCATTAGTATAAATTACTTAACTTCTATAAATATCAATTATTTCAATATAAATTTATAATGAATTTAAATATTTAGTTCTTCAGAGAAAATAAAAGTATTTTATAAGTACATGGGTTGTTACATTCTCCCCAGCTTCTGGAAATTATGTCCTCACAATTTTAATTTACTTACTAAACAAGTGAGGCTACCTTTCCCTCATAGAATTTTCAGATTCCTATGTTTCTTATTCAACCATGTGGTTTCTCAAAAAATCATTAACCTAGTGTGTTACCTTATTCTGGAATAATTTCTTTCTATAATTAAGAATCTAAAAAGGTTTCACTTCATAAGAAAGGTTCTTTTCCAGCTGAACTTCTTTTGGGCTCAAAACATGAGATGAATCTGGAACATACTTTCTTAACATCGAATCATGAAAAACATTGTGTACTTGAGATAAAATCAAAGGAAAATTTACTAGGTAGGCGACCGGTCCAACTTTCTCTAGGAGTTTATAAGGTCCAATGAACTGTGTCCATAACTTTCCTTTCTTACCAAAACACATAAAACATTTCCATGGTGAGATTTTAATGAAAACACAATCACCTACCTCAAAAGAAAAGTCTTTACTATAGCTATATGCATAAATTTTCTATCTACTATGATATGTCCTCATCTTTTACTGGATAATCTTCACTTTCTCAGCCACTCCCTCTACTAATTCGGGTCCCATCAACTTCCTTTCCCCGACTTCATCCCAAAAAGTTGTAGTTTGACGCCACAGTCTATATAATACCTTAAAAGGTTCCATCTGTGTAATGGCATGAAAACTACTATTATAAGAACATATTACTAAAGAAAGATGTTGACCCCAACTTACATTGTATTCCATTGAACAATCTTAAAGCATATCATCAAGTGTCTAAATTTTTATCTCAGTCTATCCATCAGATTTAGGATGAAAACAAATGTTGAAATTTAATTTTTTGCCCAATGACTTCTGAAGGCATTTTCAAAAGTTATAATTGAACATGGGTTCACAGTCAGATACAACAGAAATAGGAACACCAAGTAACATGACAATCACTCTGAGTTACAATTGAAAAAGCTGATCAAAAGGCATAATATCTCGAATAGGAAGGAAATGTGCATATTTAGTCAATTAGTCAACAATAACAGAAATCACATTATTACCACAAGATTTCTTTGGTAGTCCTACCACAATTTCCATATATATATTTTCACATTTCCACTCTAGAACTAGCAAAAACTAAAACATCCGCTTTAGTAGTTTTCGTTCTTATTTATCCTGTTGACATGTCAAACATTTAATGGTAAAATTTTCAATATCTTTTTTCATTCTATCCCACCTGTAATATTCTCAAAGGTATCTTTACATCACAGTACTACCTGGATAAACTAAAAATGGAGAACTATGAGCTTCACACAACAATTATTTCTTTATCCAGAAATCACAAGGAACACAATTGTTTATCCAAATCTTAAAACACAATCTTTATCAACATTAAATTCTAAAAACTTGGCCATTTTTAACCAATTCTTCCTATTTCTATAGCTCACATTCATCCTTCTACACTTTCTAAATTCTATCTGATAGGGATAAGTACACTGACACATAAAAAAACAGATAAATTTACTACACCACCAACTTCCAAGACAAAATTCACTAAATCATTAATCATGGGGTCACATTCCAAAAAAATCATGGTTAACGATGCATGATGTTTTCTACTCAAGGAATCTACTACTTTGTTTGATTTCTGAGGATATTAATTGATCATGAAATCATAATCCTTTATTAGTTCATGCCATCTTCTCTGCCTCTTGTTTGATTCCTTCTAAGTAAATACATAATTCATACTTAATGGTCAGTATATATTTTTTATTTTTATCTGTATAAATGATGCATCCAAATTTTCAATGAAAAAACCATAGTTGTTAATTACAAATCATGTGTGGGATAATTTAACTAATTAGGGATTAGTTATCTTGAAGCATAATCAATTACCTAATCATCCTATATCATAACATAACCAAGTCCCTTCAATGAAGAATCATTGTAGATAACAAATTCACCATATCTGAAAGGGAGGCCCAAAAACGGGAGCATTCACCAGTCTCTTATTCATTTCATAAAAAGAAACATCACATTCTTCTATCCAAATAAATTTAACCCCTTTTCAGGATAACTTAGTTAGTGGGATAGATAAACATGATGTTTTTAAAAACAACATCAGTTATAGCCTACTAATCCAAAAAACTAATAATCTATGTACCATTTTTTGGTCTTGGCCATTCGTGAACAACTTTTGTTTTGGTGGGATCAACTATTATGAAATAATTATTTATAATGTTCCAAAGAAAAGAAATATTTTGCAACTGAAAATTACATTTTCTAAATTTTCTGTATAACTTATTTTATTTTTGAGTTTACAGGACAATCCTTAAATGATTTTTATGATCCTCATAACTTTTTCAAAAAACCAAAATATCATGAATAAAAACAATAAACAACTTATCCAAGTATTCATGGAATATTATATTCATAAGATCCATGAATACAATGGGGGAATTTTTCAATCCAAAGCGAATAACAACAAACTCATAATTCCTATATCTAGTATGAAACACTATTTTGGGAATTTCATTCTCCTTAACCTTCAGCTGATGGTAACCGAATATCAATTCAATCCTGGAAAAATACTATGCTCTCGGGATATAATCCAAAAATTCATTCCTATGAGGAAATGTATACTTATTTTTACAGTAATTTATTCAAAGCTCAATAATCAATAAAGAGTCTCATGGAACCATCTTTATTTTTAACAAACAAAATAGGATCACCACATGGTGAATTTCTAGGATGAATGAAGCCTTTATTAAAAAACTCCTACAACTAATTTTTCAATTCAATAAGTTCCACTTGAGCCATTCAATAAGGGGGTTTTCAAATTAGCTTAGAATTAGGAATTAACCCAATGATAAATTCAACTTTCTAGTCAGGTATAACACATAGAAAATCATCAGGAAAAACATCCAGGTATTCATTAACCACAAGAACATCATTAATATAAAGAGTTCCCCCACTTTCAACAATATGAGCAAGATAAATTTCATTTCCATAATTTAACAGTTTCTCAGCTTCTTGATATGTTATCAATTGTATGTGTCTTTAAAAAACTTGCCATATGGAAAAAAATTATTCTTTATTTAGAAGTACATTTGATCATTAGAAAACTCCATTTCTACCATCTCAGCACATCAGACATGTTTATCATAATATTTGGGGCATACCTTTCTAGTCGGGGGAAGTTTTCTTCATACACAGCCACAAAATCTTCCACTTTTTTCTTCAATTTAAGTAATTTAGTTTCAATCCCATGTTAAACCACCTTAGAAAAATATTTTTTAGGGAAAATATTTTTAAATTCAACCCATTCCAAGGAATCCATCTCATCTATATTGTTGTTATTATTTACTATTGACCACCACTATTTAGATTTACCTTCAAAATGGTACATAGAAAGAATATAATTTTTATTATCTAAACACCCAATATCATCAAATATATCTTTAAGAAATTTAATCCATCCATTAGCTGCAACTAGGTCAGAAGATCCATTAAACACAGGTGGCCGATGGCTCATAAAATTTCCACTATCATCATGTTCCTTTTTGGTATCTATGGTTTTTCTCTTTCATGGATTACACTTCCATTTATAGACGTATTCAACTAATATATTGTTGTCACAAACTATTCATTTCCAATTACCACTATCCTAGTTGTGTATTTGTAATGATATCATCCTCTCAATTCCTCCCTACTCCATCTTCCCTATTCCTTCATCAGAAAACCATTCTAAACAAACATATATTAGAATAATAAACATGGTAATCCTCAAATTATATATCATTTCAATATAAACATAAGTTAAGAACCATTTATGATATTCTATTAACATCATCATAACCCCTAAAGTTATCTAAACCTTTCTATGATTCCAACAATAAGGACCTAACCATGAACATTACAAAATCTAGTTAATTCAACTAGAAATAAATTTATTACATTACAAAATATCTTTTCAGTTTAGTGTTTTATAAATTTAGGTAATATTTTATACATATAATTCCAAAATCATTCAAAGTGTGTAAAACTAAAATAGTATCCATTTCATTCAAAATAAAAAAGTTTTTAATAAAACATTAAAATTTTTCATGAAAAGTATTCATGACATTTACCTTGGATTCTCCTTTTATCTTACCCATCCATACACCCTGTGAAAAAAATTTAAAACTTGGGATGAGCATAACAAGATCATTAAAGGATGTGAAATGAAATAAAGAAACCATTAGTCCATGAATACTTATAAATATATGAAATCATTTTCACAAATACATGATTCTCACTCATAAAGTGTCATATACTTACTTTGTGAAACATGAGATTTCCATAAACCATATAAAACATAAATAAAACAGAAAAGGTATCTTAGGTAATTACTTACTTAATATTGTAACCCTCATGGCTACCTTGTGATTTGTAACCCTCGTGAATACCTTACAATGTTACCCCCATGGCTACAATAAGGTGTAACCATCACAGTTACACTTGGAGTTACCATACTACCTACTTCAAACTTACCCAAACCCAATGCATTGGAAGGAGATACAGGTCCTACCCTTTATCATATGCAATCCCCAATAACTATAACATAAACAGAAAACACAAATAATTTTAGAAAAACATTTTTTTTGAATTTTATAAAATAGAATTTTAAAAGAGGATTTCTAAAGAAAAGTCCCTTCCAAATTTCATAAAATTGAAGTGATGATTAAAAGAATGAAAGAAATATGTTTATAAACTAAAAATACAAACAATAAAATATAATATAAAAAAATGATTACACAAATAATCATCGTACCACATAATTAATGAAGTAAAATGTTAACCCAAAGAATGGAAATTTAGTTAAGAATTCCCTTACCTCAGGTTCATGTTACTTCAAACATGTTCAAAACTAATGAATAATAGATAAAAAGTGTTATTAATATTTTACAGAATCGTATTCATGTTTATAACACCTCATATGATCATTTTATAAGATCATTCCACCCATTTATTAATAATTTTTTTTTATTTTAAGTGTTTCGGGTGTGTGATTTATATGGTTTTCATGGTCGGTCCGTAATGGATTTTGTTGTTGAATTAAAATGAAAATATAGAAGTGGAATAAAATGGTATTAATAGGTTTCTATAATATTGAATGATACCATAAATCATTTTTTTCAGATATGATGATGATTCATTAGATAAAACATTAAGGATATTTGTTTGGATCATTTTGGCAGTTCTTCGATAATCACAAACTAGTTTCACTATATAATTCAATATTATGTATATATGTTAATTATAGATAATAAAAGTGGTTATATAATACCCTTTAAAACATGTTTCAACCATTGAAATGGGTTTATAACCATCCTTGAAGGATGTAATGGAAATTGAAAACACATTGTCCTCGATTTCGGTAGATAGACACATCATGAACAATGTTTTTATTTTTAGAATAAGAGGGAGAGGAGAAGAAGTATGATGATGAATTATTCCATAAACATGATAACATTACAATATATATATGATACTATATTTTTCATTCCTTTTGGATAAGGGGGTGAATAGAGTATAAGAAAAGAAAAAGAATAAAATAAAATAAAATGAATTGAAAGAGGATTTTTACCTCTTGATCTCTTCTCATTGAGATCCTCCTTAAGGCCATTGGTTTTGGACTTTTGTTGAAATAGTGGGTTCCCTAGACCCAACAATTCAGTGATTTTCATTACCATATTTTGTATACAATTATCTATTCATGATGTCATCTTACTATTATAGTGTAAATTTATTTGCATCCACTATTGAAATGGTAATGTCCAAAGATTAATTATCTTATCGAAAGGTTATAGAAAATCCCAAGATATAATGAGAAGGTACATATACTGTGATATTAATCCAAAATATATGTTCTATGGTCTAGATACATTGTACTAATCATACACAGTAGATTTTTTAATATCAGGTGCTGGGGTATCATAAGCATTGAGACTTATTCTCATGAATTTTGCACTTGGTGATCTCTAGTAGTGAGATCATAAGGACAAACCCACCAATAGAAACACCACATGTTTCATGTGTCATTATATGTTCCTATATACGATCATGTGTAATGGTCTCCTGACTTGAGATCATTTCTAGTGTATGTCATTTGATAGTGTACTTTGATGCAAGACGAAAACCATGATGTTGAAATCATTGTGAGGTAGTTTGTGCTGGGTGCGTCCTTGATGGCATTACATTAGTTGAATAGTCAAGAAAGGATTTTTTTCTTATGGGTCATGGAAGAAATATATCTTAGGCTATGTTGATAAGTATGGAAGTACCTTCATAAGACCATGTCCATGTGAGTTGATGGTAAATTCGTCCAGTTGGATCAACTAATAATAAAGCAAGAAAAGGGCGATGACACGCGTGTGCATCCTTCTTTATGAGGTATTAATGAAAAATATATTATATTACACAGTACATGTTCATAGGTTGGTTTTCTCTATTGTGAAAATCCTTACCTCTTCAGGGGCCATGATGGGTTGCTAGGTCCCGCTCTTGATCTATGAATACTATTCACTACTATCGAGATAAGGGCCTAGAGGGTCACACACAATAGCGTATTCAAGAATCCACCCTATTCAGTTGAATAGGTATTTTTGAAAATGGTGGGTCCTAACACTGGGGTCTGGGATTTTTCCAAGGAGATACGATCACCAAAGTAATAAATAAATTCTAATTATTCATGTTATGAATAATGGACATTGAATTTATTTGTTAAATGTATTTACAAGTTGTAAGTAAATACATGAGAAATATTAATTGATGAATATTTGATTAATATATATTAAAGGTTCAATTAATATTTATGGGAATGATGAGTCAAGTTATGGACTTATTTATTATCATTTAATATATTTATTATATTACACAAAAATGATAATAATATTTATGACTAAGATAAGTAGTCATAATATGTCGTATATAGTGCATTAAATTATTCAAGGACCTAGGTGCCATTTCATGTAATTTATTACATACTATAAATAAAGGAGTAGTGGAATTAACCAAATATTTTTCAAGGTATTTCTCCCTAATATCTTCTATCCCATGTTCTATAGAGATAATCTCTGGATCCAAGGAGCTCAGATCGAGATCTCTCTCAATAATCGCAAGGAAAGCGATGTGGTAATCATCGAAGCATCAAAAATGTCATCAGATCTCCACAATAGCACTTGGAATTTGACAATCAATGCTTCCGTAGATTTCTTGAACTGTATATGGACGATCTAGAGGAATTCAGCTTCAGATATTTCAAGCAGCGATCACAAATTATGATCAAACATTCTGCATGGCTTCAGATCTAATCAATTTATTTTATGGTTTTATGTTTGTGATTAAAACTTTTCATGTGTGATCCTCAGTTTAAACAAGGTAGTTATTCACCGACATTGATAAGATTACGTCAATCATTGGTGATTTTCTAAAAAATCCCACCTTTCATGGATTTCACTGCATTCCTGGTTCCTTTAAGTGGCATCAGAGGGAGAACATAAACGATTTTAAGCAAAAAAATTAAATATTCATTAAAACTTATTGAGGGAATAGTTACAGTTCCAATGTCGTAGATGAAATCAAAATCGAACATCAGATGACCAGTCTACAGTCATTTTAAGTTTTGAAATCAGATTAAATTCATTTTATTGTTAGTTAAATGAAGAACATATAACTGTTTCAATTTCATAACTAAGTCTATCTTTCATTTTATTTTTGATGAGGTTAAAAATTATTATTATTATAATAATTTTATTGTAATAATATTAATATTTTTATTATAATAATAATTTAATTATTATAATAATATTATGATAATAATATTTTAAAATTATAATAATAATATTATTTTCTAAGCTTAATATACAGTTTAGAAAAATTAAATCTTGGGGAACTTTAAAAAAAGGTCGGCTTGTTCTATAAGCCAGAGACCAAAAAAATTAAAAAGGGCTTGACTAATAGGGGCATCTCTTAAAGGGTAGAAAGGAGAACCAACAAATATTTGTGGAGGGCGAGACCTATAAAGATGATGTAGATAAAAAGAAAAGAAAAAGGAAGGGTTTGTGGGGGTCTGGTGGCCCCCCGTTTTCCCCTTCCTTACGCACTAGTAGATGCGTCGTCGCCCTGTTCGGTGACCTCCCGCACCACGCCAGCGCCCTGGTCCTGGCTCCTCCCTTTCTGCTATAGGCGGCCATGACTGGGCGAACTCCTCCCTCGACGCCTCCCTGGTTCACCCTATCTCAGGTGGTGCTCCGTAGTGGCACCCCGCACCAGCTGAGCCCCTCTCCCGGCACCCCTGCGCCACCCTCCACGAGTCGGCCTCTGCCGGCCTACCCTCCTGTCCGTCGTGAGGCTTCTCTGGCCTCCTCTACTTCAGGTGCTCCCAGCCGACGTCCACCTCACCGGACTTCCATAGACCCTCCCTAGGTCTCCCTTCCGGGGCCACTTCCTCCTCATAGTGCTCCCCACTCCTAAAGCCTTCATGTCGGTCACCTCTCATGTGTCTCATCATTCCACTTTACGTTTCTTCCTTGCTCGGTCAACACTGACTTCACGAGGTACTCTGACATGGGCTACATCACCTTAGGTGGCCAAATCCTGGGATACTGAGGCCTGATCTGCAACCTCTGGTCTTGTCCCAATCGCGGGACACCTAGTATCCAATAGGCAACCCTGGTTGGTTCCCTTTGTACTGAAATGGTCTCAAGTGGGTCAGCTCAGCTTGGAATGGGCGTGGGTTGACCTTCCCTACCCCAAAACACCTACACAAGTCAGGATAGTCTGAAATGGGACTGTGCGGGTTTACCCCTAGCCGCAAATTCCCTGCACAGAATTTGTGGGGCCCGAGTAATTTTAATTAATCAAAAATTAATTAAAATAATTAATTTAATTACAGTTTATAATTAAATAAATTAAATATTAATTTTTTATTTTAAAAATGAATTTGATGTAAATTAATTTAATTTGGTGATTAATTAAATCAATCAATTAATTTAATTTTAGTTTTATAATTAAATTAATTAATTGGGGCCGAACAACGTTAAAATATTGAATTAAAAATTAGAGTGAGTTTTTTAATTCAATTAAATTCCTTTGAATTTATTTAATGTAAGGTTAATTATTATTTGGTATTAAGTTTATATATGCGAGTTAATGTGTATGTAGATCATGAGCTGGAGACCGACCAATGCATGTCTGCTGTTCGATTATTTATTTAATTTCTTTATTTAATTATTTCATGGTATTTTATTAATTAGTTTAATTAATAAAAGACAATATGTGTATCTTCTCAAAGTCATTATATGTATAAGGGCTTGCACACCCATTCTTAGAGTTGTATTTTATATACTCACCAGTTCCCATCACTTGCGTGCTAGTATTTTTGTATAATTATGAGATGAACACTAACGCACATTGTGACGAGTCACGACGATGCTCCAGAAAGGAGATGTGATGCATTGGAGGGGGAAGACACTGCAATTCAAGTTTCAAGCAACGCGAATCAAGGTATTACTCCTAGGGTCTTGGTTGATCCATTATTCACTAAATGAATCAACCATTTATATTGGCTCATGATCAGGTCATCATTTTTCTTTTCATGGTTTATTAATGGTTGTGAATATGTAGTTAATGTGTGATCACATAGATTAGTAATTAACAACCATGCAACATAAAATGAACAAGTGATGTGATGAAGTTTTTTATTCCTTACATGGTTAGTTGTGAGTGCGATCACATAGTATATTCTTATATAAATAGAAAAAATGATTTCTTTCCTCGCATTAAATATAATAACACCCTCATTGATATATTAAGTTATATTCTCCATTTGTTTTTCAAATTTGGACCAAACTGGGTGTTTGGTTTCCATTCATGCCATAACTAAGGGTTCCTCTTACTATCGTGGAGTCCTTATAAGAGTGATGGTTCGACTTAACTAAAGTGCTTTTAATTATTAGACATATTTAACTTTTTACAATTTTATAGGCAAGCATTGAGTAAATAAAGTTCTGATTTTAGAAGCTGGTACTTCACTCAACAGATCATAAAACTGTGAGTTCATACATTTGGCTAGCCAAAAACCTACATTGAACCCTCCAAGTAGTGGTGTATGTTGGGATTTCTGATTTAAAATTTAAATTATGAAGAGAGAGAAAATATTAATGGAGGGATTTTCTAAACATTAATGAAGGATTTTCTCCAACATTAATGAAGAGTTTTTCCCAATATTAATCGGTGGAATAATTCTGGGATTATGAATGTTGACCGCATTAATTGGAGATATGGGATGGGTGTTTATATAAGAGGATGCAGTAGCATGATTTGGAATGTGGTCTGACAATGATGTAGACACCAAGACAGAGCGGCAAAGGGGTTGCTGCGTTTGGGGAAACTGGTTTGAAATGAAGATAGTGATCATGTCAATGATATCAGAGGGATTGGTTGAAGTACTCAGTTCTAGAACACAGTGACAAGCATCTGGTGGAGCAGCTTATCAAGGACTCAGATTTCATCAGAAATGACAACGATATTAGCGGTGTTGCTGGAATATCAAAAGTCTTCTTGGCCGCAGGTGTCATGCGGCATGTTCCGTTCATTGGGTGACATTCGAATCTTGGTGGAGTTGGAGATCAAATTGACCTAGATGGTAGATATGAATGTGTAGTATTTGAATTTTAAATCAAAGTGGAGATTGTTTGGATTTCTGATATAAAATTTATATTATGAAGAGAGAGAAAATATTAATGGAGTTATTTTCTCAACATTAATGGAGGATTTTCTCCAACATTAATGAAGATTTTTTCCCAATATTAATTGGTGGAATAATGATGGGATTATGAATGTTGACTGCAATAATTGGAGATATGGGTTGGTTGTCTATATAAGAGTATGCAATAGAATGCTTTGTAATGTGGGTTGGAAAAGATGTAGCCACCAAGACAGAGCGGCGAAAGGGTTGTCGTGTTTGCGGCAACCGGTGCGAAGTGAAGATGATGAAGATGAATGAAGAAGAGGTGATTATGCTGATGATGATGGCGTGTCAACGACGAAGATGATTGAAGACAACGATGATGACTGTGCCATGTATCGAAAGTCCTCTTGGTTGCGGAGATCAAGCGGCGTGTCCCAATTGTGATGATCGGTGGTACGAACAAAAATGGTACGTTTATGAGTGTCATGTGTCGAGTGAAAAATCATTTGGGTGCATTTTAAAAGGCCTTCGGGTGTTGTTAAAAATCCTTCGGGTGATGTGTGTAAAATTCCTTCGAGTGATAAAATGCCTTCGGGTGATAAAAAGGCCTTCGGGTGAAATCTTCTTCTCTTGTGTGTTTCTACAACGACTACGTCTGCTACGGCGCCGGCCTCCATGCCCCAACAGTGTAGCCACAACTTTTATACTATAAGGGGTGGTTTATGGATAATTTTCCATAGAATACTCAAGTGATATATTATTTTGATTCTATCATAAAGGGTTCCTAAAATCTGATAAAATAGTGGGAGACATTTAATGATTTAATTAATTAATCAAAATTTCTAACCAGATAATCTAGAGAAAATGTACAAATCTACTAGATTTTTTTTAGAAAAATATAATGTTAAATCAAATGTTTAAAACTGCAATAAATATTTGAAAAAATAAATGTTTTCACTAACATGAGTATCCATGAATAGTACATGCGCTTTCACATAGTACTATGATATACGAAACTCAAGGAGCCAGTATCCCCAACACTAGTTATACTACCTCAATAAGAGAGAGTGAAATTGCATACATGATACTTTTGTACCATGAATATTATGATTTTTTAAATATTCTTTCATTAATTTCTAATGTTAGATGTGGTTTCTAAATCAGGACATGGATGATAAAAATATAAAGTCCCATCTCTGTGACGTTTGCAAGGAGAAAGAAAAAAAATGATATGAATAAGGCAATGGTTACACTGACATGTGTATATTGAAAGAGGGATCATGATATTTAAAATGATTCCTTTCTCATATAATTTTCAACCCTTAATCATGTTTTGTTTTAAGTTATAAAATGAACAAGTATTGAGTAAACGCTTCGTTTCCTTTTTAGGTAAGGTTCTCCATGTGAATAATAATTTCAAAGACAATTTTTTCTTTAATTATTATAGAGAATAAATTGAAAGACAATGTGAAAAGGCAAAGGGAAAGTAATTCCAATGGCACGTTCACAACATCCTTTAATGAATGAGGTATTATCAAGTGTTATTTTCATTGCATATTATAAAATAAAACAATGGAAGTTTAAAATAAATAAATTTAATTAAAGAAGCAATTTACCCGTTTCTTCTCCAAAAATATTCATTAATTGTAATGTTTGAGATTTACTACTTGGGTATTAAATACAATATGTTGGTGACATATGTATATTATAATAAAGTAACCAATTTGTTTTTTTAAGTTTGGGGTCGAAGCCTCATTTTATTATTTAATGCAAAGACCTCTTTAGACTGGGTAGAGGGAGACCCATTACATAGCCCGAAGGCCTAAGGCCAAGTGGGCTGAATACTAGGCTTGAATGCCCATATTTTTTGGCCCAAAGAGCCCCTTGGTGAATAGTACTTCTACAGTACCTAGTCTGCTATAGTACCTTCTATAGTACCGCCATCGCTACAATTCCTGCTACTGTGCCTCCACCGCTATAGTGTCGTCGCTGCTATTATTAAGTATAACCAAAACATTAATTTATACTGTCATTGGACATAATGAGACATTATTCCAGGTTCAAGAATGAATGTTGTTTTTGCTATTTTATACTCAATCATTAGTTCAGTGATACATGAATCATAGGCAATGAGAGATGAATATAAAAGATAAGACTTATACTCATGTGGCAAGATAATTCTTTGTCAAGTAAAACTAAAAGTGGACATCAAGACAAATACCCAGTATAGTAGTCAGGCTCAGCAAATCTAAACACCATTGGTATTATTGACGTATTTAGTTTGGGGAAATAATCCTTTTGAAATAATGGTATGTCACTGTTGATGCTCCTTTCCGTCACAGATTCTAAACAAATGAAAAGGGACGTACCTTGAACCCAAAGTGATTCAACCTTTAAAGAGACATAAAAAATTGACAAAGGCATGACTGAAGATTCATTTTCACTTGGGTCGCGCAAGTTCCACCAAGGTCACACAAGTATACTTGCGCACCACCCAATGGTCGCGCAGGTGACTTACGCGCCTTCTTTGATTTTTGCTCAGGGTCTTCCCTGGCCTATAAATAACCCTGGTGGGCCCCCCATTTCAGGACGAAAAAATTCCAAAACTCATATTTGAGCTTTGGTCACCCATGTATCTTCTGGAAGTCTTACGAACACTTCTAAGGTAATTTCTTACAAAGAATGGAAGGTCTAAATAGGGAAACAAGGCCTAAGTGTTGAAACTCATCAACACTTGTGCACCTAAGTGGCCAGCCCTTAAGGGAAATGGTCACACTTGCGCGCCACCTTACCCCTTCAACAAAACTTGCACGCCACTCTTTTAGAAGCCTCTAGGGATAGTACTAAGGGATTGAGCCAAGTCTCGCCCAAGTATTACCCTAAGGGTTGACCATCGCGCAAGTACCCCTGTGTCGCGCAAGTCTACTTGCGCGACCAGGACTTGTACGCCCACGCAGGACCTGCGCGCCCACTTCTTTTTGAGTGCCTCTCTTCCTATTTCACCTCTCTTATGCCTATCCACCTCTACTATTCATGATCCAGCCTTCAAACCCCTCTTTAAAGCTATTTCTTTTGGCATGGATTCCTTGTTGGATTCTTTATCTGAAAGGAATAATGTAGAACATCTCTCAAAACCTAGTGATTTACATATCTTTATATCACTAAGGTTAGAGATTTCATTAATTTAACCTCATAATTTAAAGATGAGAGGATCTTTTAATTTAGGACTCCTCTTTAGGAGTAAGCCCCAGTCATAATTTCCATTAAATTCGGCATCCTTCTCAGGAATAAGTCCAAAGTCTCAAGTCTCCTTTATAAATGGGCCTCCTCCTCAGGAGTAAGTCCCAATCTCAAAATTCCGAATGTGGGCTTCCCTTTCATGAGTAATCCCTAGTCTTCAAGTTCCTTTAATTTTGGGAATCCTCTTCAGGATAAGCCCCATGTTCCCAAATATGGGCATCCTCCTTAAGAGTAAGCCCCAAATCCAAAATCCTTTAACCTGAGCTTCCTTTTCAGGAGTAAGTCCCAATCATAAGTTAAAGTTCCCCTTTAATCTGGGCATCCACCTTAGGAGTAAGCCCCAAGTTATAAATCCCTTTAATTTGGGATTCCTTTTCAAGAGTAAAACCCATTCACAAGTCCCCTCCTAATTTGGGCATCTTCCTCAGGAGTAAGCCCCAAGTTAGAGTATCCAAATCTCCATAAAGCACATATAACTTTATAGACCTTGTTCCCGGGTTTCTTCCCTGAAGTAAATCCCAATCTTCATTTATCTGGGCAGTCATACATATATAAGCCCCACATCATTTCTTATAATTGCATCTTTCATGGCATAATTTTCTGGTTTTACCAATACCTCTTGATTCTCACACCGAACATGACTCACGTGAGCTTAGAGTGTAAAAGTAATTATGACATCTTTCTTTGAGCCATCAATCATGCATAAACCTCATACTTCTTTACTCGAACTATGTGGGTTCTGATTCCTTTTCTAAAAATAAAGGATACGTAGGTAGCCTATCTGCGGGTATGATCCTAACTTTGAAATAATCTATGTCCTTATGAATGATAATAAACTTCAAGTGCCCTGCTGAGTGGCTTTAAAACCAGTATGGTTATCATAATGAGCAAGATATTTCTATATAATGTGTCGAAGGATACAATTGAATAATAATATCTAACAAATACAGATGATTCTCTATCAATGAAGAACCTCAAATACATATAAAATATTCTCTAAATCTCATACATATTAATAATTGATTGTCAGATCTTAAGGAAATCTCATTTTCATACTTGGTAGTGTAATAAGGATTCACGAACATAACTTAAATCTATAAAGAGAGTCCCAGAGTAGACAATAATTCCCCTAAAAAAGGTGTGATGAGTCCGACCTCCCATCCTCTCGACCAATGCAAATTATTAAGCCTTATTGATTCATAACTAATGAGCACCTACCTTTGGAAAGTATGTCCAAATGGATATAGAATCATTGGATGTTTCCGGTTCTACAAACAAACCTGTTAGAAACCGCTAGGAATGTTTGACACTTAAATCAATGAGGTCATTCCCATTTCCATAGGAAACAAAAAATGGTGAACCCCACATGAATCCTTAACCAAGTTAAAATGATGTTTTACTTATTTTGTTAGGCCCCTATTTAAACTCAATGAGAGGGCCAACAATATAATCAATAACGTATGTGCTCATCCAAAAGATGTAGCGGCCGGATTTGTCTTGATTACATCTGTTATATCAAACATGCACTCTTTTCCATGATCTTATGCATTACAAGAATGGATTTTCTTAAGTTCACATCTGTGAATGCCTCTGTTGTGAAAACCTCTGTTGTGAATGCATCTGCTGCTACTCCTACTGGATCAACATCCGCTCTAAGGACGACATCACCTACTCAGCATCTTCAACACTGGGTATTGAATGCACTGGTTAAGGAGTACCGTCAACACGGTACCATTCCAACACTGGAGGCTGCTCGACAAGCCCTCCAAGTGAACAACTCACCCTGGTCGTCCAGACAGTGACGACTAGTAATCAAGAAGAAGGTGGTGCTAACTACTGTCTCCAACCGTTTCGGGTCGTTATCCCCAGAACGCAACAACCGTTCCCACCCATATTATGAGGAGGTGAATGAGAAGGTCACAAAAGGCCTTAACTCAAGGAAACAAGAGTACTTCCCAAGGGCTCCCACCAATAATCGCTGCCAGAATCGCACGACAGTGCACCCTCATCATGATGAGGGTGTCGCCTTCAGGGGTTCGAATCAGGTCCCTCAGACCCGAGCACACAAGACGAACCGCCAGAGGCATAATTTAGTCAACTGTCAGTAGGTTCTTATCTCTTCCATCTCTGGAGAATTCCACCACACTAACTTGGTGGCAAGCAATGAGCGGGCACACACACCCGTCCATTTTAATTCCGCTGTTCAGCAAACTCGTCTGGCAGCATCACACCATTCCCGCCAGGCAATTCCGGCAGAGTACTATAGACAGGAACATAAACCTATTTATAAGTCATCATCTAGTCGGAAGGCTCGTCTGACTACATACGATGAATCTCGCCAACCCAATGTGTTGACAACTGGTAAATAGGCACATACACCAGCTTACACTCATCAGTCCTTCCAGCAGCCTCATATGTCAGTATTGATGGAAGTTCCTCAACCAAATTTGGCAGAGTGCAATCAGCAGGCACATACACCTGCTAGTATTGATCAAGCATACCAACATTCTCGTTTGGTATCATTCGGAGAAGTCAGTCGGAAAGCTCCGACGACAAACAGGAGGCAGACTCAACTCTCTGCCCCCACACATGAGTACTGTCAGAATCCACTGACAGGAAAAGGATGAAAGGAGTAGGAACACACACCTATTACAAGAACGGAATGGACGTATATCCCCGCTCCAGCAGCTGATGTCACCAAGAATATTCTATCAATGGTGAAAGAGCAGAAGCAAATACCTGCTCATATTCTGGATGTCTGCCAGGATATTATAACAGCTTCAGCAGCATCACAGGTAAAGAAATGAAAATCTATCCCTACCAGTGGATTGAAACATCAATATGTCACTCCAGAACAGACACACACCTCTGTTCCAGTCTAAGAGGGTTGTGGGGCGTACTCCCCCTTATCATACGGACAACCAAGTCAGGCACATATACCTAATTTGAGCGGAGATAGTCAGCCTAACCTGATCCTTTCTCCTGAGCAGGCACATACACCTGCCCATAATAACCACTTTCGTCAACAAGTGGTTCCTAAAGTGAGTAAGAAGGCATCTAAGAAGAAGACCCACCCAACACAGTCAAGAAACTAAGGGACAATCTGTAACAAGGCCTTACTCGATGCTGGAGTTCTTGATGCACTCAGACAATTATCTATTGCAACTCAAGATTCTACTCCCTCAGTTCCCAATAGTGGGAACATTAATTCCGAATTTCTGCATCAGACACTTCCTCATGAAGGCTTGCTTCATGAGAATTTGGTTGATCTTGAAGTTTCATCTTCAGATGAGAGCCACAAGAACCCTCTGTGTGGCCAGAAGACCAAGGAGCAAAATGTTTCATCTTTTGTTGTAACCCACCATGGTGGTCCTCCCCATGATGATGAATTTAGCTGCGAAATTCCCCTCCCCAGTAGTGATTCACATTGCTTGGAAAATGCTCCAATGGACAATGTAGTAACAAGAAATCCCTTTTATCTTGAGGCACTTGTAAATGTGAAGCTAGTCATGTCTGATGATTTACCATTAGCAGGTGAAATACTTTCTCAATCAGAAGATAGAACTGGGTGTAAGTCATTCTATGAACCACACCTATTTCATGCATCTTCTAGTTTGATAAGTGAGTTCTCTATAGATCTTGTTGAATCTGATAAAGAAACAAAGAAGCACCATCTTTGGTCTAAACAGGTAGAATAATCTTCATCAAA
Organism: Viscum album; assembly: GCA_963277665.1. Taxonomy (NCBI): domain Eukaryota; kingdom Viridiplantae; phylum Streptophyta; class Magnoliopsida; order Santalales; family Viscaceae; genus Viscum; species Viscum album. The sequence continues at coordinate 15,283,412 of OY728119.1, forward strand.
TGATAAGGAGGAAGTACTGAATATGAGAAAACAACTGGAAAATGGTGAAGTGCCAGTTATGTTTTGGCCTTTGGATGACTCTCATTATGACATTTCAGAGATGTTAATGGAAGATGGAATTCATGATGTTCGTCTCAACTTAGGGAAAAATATTTGTCAGTTGAAAAAGAAAATATTATCCTATGAAGAATATGAAAATAATGTCAAGATAATAGAAGGGTTAAAATACCAAGTTGACTTGGCATCTCTCTCAGTTTCTCGATATCCAAAGGCTGAAAAGCAGTAGAGAGCCCTTCAACGTTCATGGCCTGGCGCACTAAAAAGATTGCACCAGTTAATCTCCAATGCCCCATCTGGTATTCATACCAGGGGATGGGGTGTCCATGGAGCACTACATTTCACTGTACTCTCTAATCAGCAAAGCCCGCTGAAAGTGGTCGCATGAAATGTTATTGCCCACGACCGGTCACAGTCAATGGGATTTGTTTGTAATCAAAGGCTTGCTCAAGAACATGCCTCAACTAGTTCCTCTAAAAATTAAGAATACAGAGAACAAGTTGTTGAAATAATTTTGCATCAGGAAAATGAGAACATTGAACATTCTTCTCCTTTAGAGCGTTCACATCATCAAGTGACAGAAGTGTCAGAAATCATCCAATGGTATTTTGAGCAGAGTGATAAAAGCGGATGCAGGTTAATGCATCCGGCCATTTTCTGGACTAAAGTCTGCAATATCAGGAGATATTTTAAGAAGGTCTCCGATATAGCAACTAAAGAGACACCCAAGCTTGCCAGACTGGGGACTCTTTTAACCCAAACCTTAGAATCAAAAAATAGGATTCGAGGAGTTGAGCAGAAACAACAGGAACAGCCCCATTCCATAGGACTGGGGACTTTTTTAAATCCTCAATCTTTCCCTCATAGAAATTCAGTCTTCTCTCGATTAGGGAAGAAGCCCCAAGAGGAACGAAGAGCCAAATTATTAGGAGATTCCCTCCACATTACGGTTTGTCAAGAAGTTCCTGAGGGATCTAATCAACTAAAGGAAATGTCTCATCAAGGACATGGAAGAAGATAATATCGCAGAAATGCCGATTGAAGGGATTCAATGCATTATGGATCAATCAATGTCATCAATGCTGTTGTTGCTGATCCCCCATAAGAGGCTCACTCAGAGGGATCAGATGAGGAAACTACTGCTCAAGAGGTTGTACACATAGGCATAAATAAAGAAGGTGTGCGTACATGAAATCAATGGATTTCCCAGAATCTAGGTAATCTTTCAGGTAACCCAATTCCCCCTCTTTGAAAGGTGTCCAATAAGGGGAAAGGAAAGAATCAGGTTACATAACATTCCTCTGGAGAAGGCCAATTTCTCTCTTTAGAGAAAATATTCACACAACAAGAGGAAGAGATAAAGGAATTAAGGAGGTTGAATGCAGAACTACATCAAACACTACTACAACCTGCGCCTTTATCAGCGCTAAAAACCATCATTAACAGCGCTAGAAAAGCGCTGTTAATTCCGGCGTAGATAAAGGGGGGGTCCCCTATATCAGCGCTTCTAGGAGCGTTGATAAAGGGGTCCTTTATCAGTGCGCGGTGGAGCGCTGATAAAGGGCCCAGTGCCCAGTACCTGCACCTAAAAAACAGTACCTGCACACCTGCACACCAGAATACCTGCACAAAGTAGCACATGCACACCTGCACACCATAGCACCCACACCCAATATTTTGACTGACAACGGTATATACATTTACTTAACATCAAGAATACAAAAAAACGCATTGCTATATACATTTCAAAAATTGTTTTACATGGTTACATTTTCAATTATTCAAAAACAGTTATAAACATTCATGTTTCATCCTTTGATATCCGTGATCCGCTCTCGATGGTATTTGTTGCCGAACAAAGCATCCGAACTCAAGGAAAAAAATCACCTATATAAGAAAACAAATATTATGTTAGTAATGCAATAATGAAAGAAATTAAAACAGTAATATGAAAGAATACATTAATATAGAAATGTGAAACTAAAATATTAAATTTTAAACTCAAAAGTTTTCATTTTCATAACAATGAAAGGGAATAATGTAAAATCAATTTGTTTTTGATTGATTTATCTCATTTAATAAATACTGATTCTTTATCTAATGAAAAGCTTTACCGGTAACACCGTGCATCGGATTGAGGTGCGGTTCATTCGTACGCGTCACAAATGACTCGTGGATCATTTTCCTAAAGTATCAAAACAATCTTAAGGCGTTTGCTCGGTTTGGCGTATGTCATTGGTGTTGTTTTCCAAAGATTATCTCATTTTCAAACTGATATTAGACACTTTTAGCCATACCGGTCACACCGTGCGTCGGATTGAGGTGCGGTCGATTTGTACACGTCAAAAATGACTCTTGGATCTTTTTCCTAAAGTATCAAAACAATCCGAAGGCGTTTGCTCGGTTTGTCGTATGTCATTGGTGTTGTTTTCCAAAGTTCATGTCATTTTCAAACTGATATCAGACAATTTTAGCCATACTGGTCACACCGTGCGTCGGATTGAGGTGTCGTTGATTCATACGCATCACAAATGACTCGTGGATTGTTGTCCTAAAGTATCAAAACAATCCGAACTCATTTGCTCGGTTTGGCGTATGTCATTGGTGTTGTTTTCCAAAGTTCATGTCATTTTCAAACTGATATCAGACAATTTTAGCCATACCGGTCACACCACGCGTTGGATTGAGATGAGGTTGATTTGTACACGTCACCAATGACTCGTGGTTCGTTGTCCTAAAGTATCAAAACAATCTGAAGTCGTTTTCTCGGTTTGGCGTATGTCATTGGTGTTGTTTTCCAAAGTTCATGTCATTTTCAAACTAATATCAGACAATTTTAGCCATATCGGTCACACCGTGCGTCGGATTGAGGTGCGGTCGATTCGTACGCGTCAAAAATGACTCGTGGATCGTTGTCCTAATGTATAAAAACAATCGGAATGCGTTTGCTCGGTTTGGCGTATGTCATTGTTGTTGTTTTCCAAAGTTTATCTCATTTTCAAACTGATATCAGACACTTTTAGCCATACCAGTCACACCGTGTGTCAGATTGAGGTACGGTTGAATCGTGCACGTCAAAAATGACTCGTGGATAGTTTTCCTAAAGTATCAAAATAATCCGAAGGCATTTTCTCGGTTTGGCGTATGTCATTGGTGTTTTTTTCCAAAGTTTATCTCAATTTGAAACTGATATCAGACACTTTTAGCCATACCGGTCACACCGTACGTCGGATTGAGGTGCGGTCGATTCGTACGCGTCAAAAATGACTCGTGGATCGTTTTACTAAAGTATCAAAACAATCCAAAAGCGTTTGCTCGATTTGGCGTATGTCATTGGTGTTGTTTTCCAAAGTTCATGTCATTTTCAAACTGATATCAGACAATTTTAGTCATACCGGTCACACCGTGCGTCGGATTGAGGTGCGGTCGATTTGTACACGTCACAAATGACTCGTGGATCGTTGTACTAAAGTATCAAAACAATCCGAAGGCGTTTTCTCGGTTTGGCGTATGTCATTGGTGTTGTTTTCCAAAGTTCATGTCATTTTCAAACTGATATCAGACAATTTTAGCCATACCGGTCACACCGTGCATCGGATTGAGGTGCGGTCGATTCGTACACATCACAAATGACTCGTGTATCGTTTTCCTAAAGTATCAAAACAATCCGAATGCGTTTGATCTGTTTGGCGTATGTCATTGGTGTTGTTTTCCAAAGTTCATGTCATTTTCAAACTGATATCAGACAATTTTAGCCATACCGGTCACACCGTGCGTCAGATTGAGGTGCGGTCGATTTGTACGCTTCAAAAATGACTCTTGGATCGTTTTCCAAAAGTTTCAAAACAATCCGAACGTGTTTGCTCGGTTTGGCGTATGCCATTGGTGTTGTTTTCCAAAGTTTATCTCAAATTGAAACTGATATCAGACTTTTTTAGCCATACCGGTCACACCGTGCGTCGGATTGAGGTGCGGTCAATTCGTACGCGTCAAAAATGACTCGTGGATCGTTGTCCTAAAGTATCAAAACAATACGAAGGCATTTGTTCGGTTTGGTGTATGTCATTGGTGTTGTTTTCCAAAGTTTGTCTCATTTTCAAACTTATATCAGACACTTTTAGACATACCGGTCACACCGTGGGTCAGATTGAGGTGTGGTCGATTCGTACACGTCACAAATGACTCGTGGATCGTTTTCCTAAAGTATAAAAACAATCCGAAGGCGTTTTCTCGGTTTGGCGTATGTCATTGGTGTTGTTTTCCAAAGTTTATCTCATTTTCAAACTGATATCAGACACTTTTAGCCATACCGGTCACACCGTGCGTCGGATTGAGGTGCGGTCAATTCGTACGCGTCACAAATGACCCGTGGATCGTTTTCCTAAAGTATCAAAACAATCCGAACACTTTTTCTCAGTTTGGCGTATGTCATTGGTGTTGCTTTCCAAAGTTCATGTCATTTTCAAACTGATATCAGACACTTTTAGCCATACCGATCACACCGTGCATCGGATTGAGGTGCGGTCGATTTGTACACATCACAAATGACTCGTGGATCATTTTCCTAAAGTATCAAAACAATACGAAGGAGTTTTCTCGGTTTGGCGTATGTCATTGGTGTTGTTTTCCAAAGTTTATCTCATTTTCAAACTGATATAAGACACTTTTAGCCATACCGGTCACACCGTGCGTCAGATTGAGGTGCGGTCGATTTGTACGCATCACAAATGACTCGTGGATCGTTGTCCTGAAGTATCAAAACAATACATACGTGTTTGTTTGGTTTGGCGTATGTCATTGGTGTTGTTTTCCAAAGTTTATCTCATTTTCAAACTGATATCAGACACTTTTAGCCATACCGGTCACACCGTGCGTCGGATTGAGGTGCGGTCGATTCTTACGCGTCACAAATGACCCGTGGATCATTTTCCTAAAGTATCAAAACAATCCGAATGCGTTTTCTCGGTTTGGCGTATGTCATTGGTGTTGTTTTCCAATGTTTTTGTCATTTTCAAACTAAGTAGTAGGAATTCACTAATCTAAGGATATGAAACATAATAAAGGGAGATCATAGATGCTCAATAAGTGTAAAGTTAGATATAAATTACCATATAAAGATAACATAAGTATTAGGAATTCACCTTCATTTTCCTATTTGTTTACATCCTGCGATCAGGTACGCTGCCCATTCGTTTCTAAAGACATTTATATCATCTTCTGAATAGGAGTTTTTGCGACAGTCACAGTAGTACTGAAAAAATATAAATACACAAGGGATTAATAATTATTTTAAATAAAGTAGTAATTATTTTCAAAAATACCTCTTCAGGGATGCTAGTTTTTCCATGAAATACGATCTCTTTCATAAATTTACAAACATAATAACTGCAGTCCTTGTCATTTGTTTGTTTTAGAAACTACAGAAACATCGAGAAAAATAAGTAATTGGTTTCGATATGTATTTGGATAGTGAAATATAATTATATATACCCAGATACTTCTCCATTTGTAGATCTTGTGGTCATTGTCGTCCTTACACCCTGGATTCATTCCAGCCTTTAGACGATATTCATACACCGCCCTATCATAACAAAATCCTCATTAAAAGATAATATAAATTATATAACAAGATATTTAGTTCTAAAATGTTGGATCTAGTGTATTACAAATTGAAAATTGCCATCATGTGTGGCTGGTTAGTTGGATATCCATGCAGTGAATCCAGAAAATAAATCTTTGGAGTATCCAAATTGACTGCAATGAGAATCCAATGTTCCCTAAAAACACAAAAAGAAATAAGTACTGATAGAAATGAAAATATAATTGATATGATTAAAATTTAGAGTTTTACCCTTCCATCGTTGGTATTAAAAAGAGCCTGTCAGTCGTAATTCTTCTTTGAAACGTTCTGAGCAGATTTGACATCAATTCAGCCTGAAAATTAGAATCTATTTCAGTTCGTTGTATAGAAATGGGGTGAGGACTAACAAGTCCAAATTTGTATTCATGGGAAAATCCCTTCAACTGTTTTTCATATATACGCCTGTAAAGAATATGAGATGTATTTATCCATAATTATAAAAGTATATCAGCTTCTGTAAAATCAAATCATGAAAACATACCTCATGTATACATTTATAATTGAGGCGCCTAGCCAGTCATATGTGATGATCTCAGAAACAGCGTCTGCACTAACGAAATCCATTATTTCCTCTCCGTACATATCTTTTTCACAAATAATTTTATGATTCTTTCCATCTTTCATTTTTGTATCCACATGAGTTTGCAATGATATTAAATGTGGATATAGAACGGGCGGGGTGAACGTGCTCTTAGTAGATAGTTTTGATCGGTTGGTTGATCCAATCTTGGAGGCGCTCCTCCGTTTTAGCTTCTCCATTATATCCTTCTGTAATAACATTCATCGGTTCATCCATTTTCTAATTTAATGTTAAAGGTTCTTCTTGAAAAATGAACTGGAAATGAATACCTCCTGCTCGACGTGTTTTTTTACAAGATTCGACGGCCATGCAACGAATGTTCCAATAGATTTTTCCACCGTATGAATGTCGTCATCGTCATTTGGCATGGGTAGCTCGGCACTCGACTCATTAGCTACGTTAATCGACACTTTGACATGACCGGTTGGAAGTGGTCTGGAGTGTAGCGTGTCATTCTGCATATTGAACACCGTAGCCCTCGCTACAAGGCGATGGGTGAGAGTTGACAGATATAAATCACAGTCATTTTCACCCTGTAGAATATCATTAAATGAAAGGTATCAGTGTCTATTTGATTCACATCTCACAAAAACGAATATTATAACATTGATTACCTAGGCTAAGTCAGGTCTTTGAGGGGAATGGCTCGCCTCAAAGCTGGTGAGGGGTGGATCTTCTCGTGGGGGTTGTTCTTGAGTTGTTTGTTCTCTTCACCTCTCCTCCATAAAACTCTTTATCATCTCTCCCTGAGTTTGGATTAGTTCTTCAAGGGTAGCTACTCTATCTCTCACTACATGAAATTCTTTAGTTTGTTCATCCTCTTGTTTTTTTTTCTTAAAATATGTCTTGGGTGACACCCCAAAACCCACACCTCTGATGCAGCCATATTGTTCTGGCTGTTTCAAGGCCGTTGAATGTATGTCTGCATCCGGTGCGGGTGTTGATGTTTCCTGTGACTATGTCAAATAGAAAATATGAAAAAATAATTAAGCATCGTTATGTAATAGTGATTTAAATCAAAACAAGTTTATATTATGTCATACTTACACATGATTCCCACACTTTTTGTGTGTTTTCATCTATCAGTTTCCCCTCTTTATTAACACGAGCCTCCTTCCATAGCACATGGCGTGGAATGGTAGTGACTTGAGATTTTTCTTCATCAATCTGCTTATAAACAGAGAAACATGGATACAGTGTTGTTTTATGTCACATAAAATTATTACAGTACTTTTAAAATACATACCAATTGTTTTTCAATTGAAGCGTACCCCAACCTTGCTTTACGGTAGGGGTACACTGGTTTTGCTGCCCGTTCTTTATTTCCAGCACTCAGTTGCTGTTTCATAAATAAAAACCTATCAATCAATGTGATGAATACAAGCAATGTTACACAACGTGTAACCAAACAAAATGTACCTGAAAATACTTTTCCACACGACGGTTGCAAAACGCATCCCACGTTCCTTGGGATATCAAGTGTGCATAAAGAGGAGGCGGGTGCGGCTTGATTTTCCCTTTGGCATCTTTCAGATGATTTTTCGTTAAAATGGTGCAAAAGCCTCTATGAATCCTTCCTACCAGTCTGAAAACATATTCTTTGTACGAAACATCTACTATAAATGCACTCTGCAAGAGATGATGAAGGGTTAGTCAATATTTCAATATTTTATTTTATTTTAATAAATTAAATAGATGATATCGTAATGTTACCGTAATCTCTTCCCACATTAATGTTTTCAACCCGCTGACAACATGGTGCCACGACTCTACGTCAATCGGCACGCGTTGTCGAGTGACGAATCCAATGTAGCTACTAAATATGGCATTGTTGGGGTTTACATGCTGGCCTAGCTTATTCCATCCCACCTCAAATTTGATGCCTTTTGCTTTTTCCTTAAGGATTTTTGCTAAAACTGTCAAACTATGGAACACCTATTTTTTTGTGTCACTGGGGTTTCATCGCCTACCATTTCCTCAGTTTCTGCATCATCATTATGTTTCTCCAAAACACTAGCTTCGGCACTGAAACCAGCTGCAACAGGTTGAGAGACCTATTGTACGTCAGCAGTGGGACCAGCTGCAACAGGTTGAGAGACCTGTTGTCTCTCAGCAGTGGGACCAGCTGCAACAGGTTGAGAGACCTGTTGTACGTTAGCATTGGGACCAGCTGCAACAGGTTGAGAGACCTGTTGTCTCTCAGCAATGGGACCAGCTACAACAGGTTGAGAGACGTGTTGTGTCTCGGGATTGGGTGCATCAGCAGGTGAAGAAGTCATTATCTGCAGAACTGGTCTAAAATTTAAGTTAGATCACATAAAAGCAGCAGCGAACAGATAATAACATAATGTAACATTATCTATATTACAATAAAAATCAATAACCTGATTATTGAACTCCCTTTTTTTAAAGGCTGAAGGGATTTCACCCCTCTATCAACTATCTATATCCCTTCATTGTGGTCTCCTCTGGCATACAAAACGTCGTCTACATTGAGACCACTACGAAATGATTGTGAAATCCCAATGAAATGATCATCTTCCATTGAATTTTCATCTGACCCTTCAGCTGTTTTGGTCGATAACAGAACAATTGACCAGTTTCGGTTAGCGGGATCATGAACATAAAATACTTGCACTGCCTGTGATGCCATTATAAATGGTTCGTCTTTCTCCCCTTCCTTACTGAAATCAACTTTCACAAATCCCAAATCATCTATTTTAACAGCACTCCTGTTATCAACCCACATGCATTGAAATATCAGAACTTGAAATTCCGTATAATCCAACTCCCATATTTGTTTGATGATGCCAAAGTATGACATATTCGCATAAATTGGATTTCTGTCCTTAGCACCGGAAACATGCATCGCTTCAACCACAAGTGTAACCCCACTATTCTGCATGGTACTGTCTTCATCAAGTTCATTAGTATAAAATGTATAACCATTAACTACATAAGAATTGTAAGATAATGAATACACACTTGGTCCTCCGGTTATCCATCGAAGTCGTTCCGAAATAGACTTTGGATTTTCATCTGACTTCTTAAAAATATGATCTCGAAACCATCCTATAAACTGTCGATTATGTGTATTTGATATCCATTTTTCAGCCCTTGATGGATTCAATTGCCTAAGAATTTCTTTGTGGATTTCAACATATGGGTCAACGTCCAAACTGTTATGCAAAACATAAAGGTGGGCCTGCTCCCTATCTGTAATATTGATTGTGACAACCTTTCTTCCAGAAATTCCTTCACCCTCTAACCGCCCAGTGTGACGAGATTTCGGTAAGCCAATGCTCTCCACACCAGACAAGTATTCGGTACAGAATTCAACAGCTTCCTCAACAATATATCGCTCTGTGATACAACCCTCTGGCCGACTTCGATTTTTGACATACCCTTTCAAAATCTTCATATACCATTCAATGGGGTACATCCATCTGTAATGTACATGACCACATAGTCGAATCCCTCTCACCAAGTGGACCATCTAATGAACCATCATATCAAAAAATGAAGGTGGGAAGAACATTTCTAATTCACATAATATGATGGAAATTTCTTTTTCCATAGCTGGCAATTTCGCCGGGTCTATAACTTTGCTGCATATAGCTTTGAAGAAGAAACACAGTTTCGTTAATGTATGGCGAACATTCTTGGGAAAAATGCAACGTAAAGCAATTTGAATGAGATTTTGCATCAAAACATGATAGTCATGTGATTTCATACATTTTAACTTCAAGTCGCTCATTGACACAAGGTTACTGATATTTGAAGAATACCCCTCTGGAACTTTTACGTCATTCAAGAAGTTGCAAAACTGATATCTCTCCTGCCTGGAAAGAGTGTAAGAAGAAGGAGGAAGAAATGTTCGTTTTTCACCCTTTACTGGTTCCAACTCTTCTTGTATTCCCATCTCAACCATGTCCAACCTAGCCTTAATTCCATCTTTTGTTTTTCCAGATGTATTTAGCAACGTGCAGATAACACTGTCAAATACATTTTTTTCTACATGCATAACATCAATAAAATGTCTTACATACAGACAATTCTAGTATTGTAATTCAAAAAAAATTTATCTCTTTTTCCAACCGATTTTCGTAAGGTTTTTCGAATCCGGTTTACCAAAAGTAGTGTCCAAATTTTTAACTTTATCAAACAATTGATCGCCTGTTAGTGGAGATGATGTTGTACGTTCTTCTGAACTTCCATCGAATGATGTCTTCCAAGAACGGTACTTATGTCATCGCGGTAGAAATCTGCGATGTCCTAGAAACACGGTTTTCAATGAATGTTTCAACCTAATTGATTGTGTACCTTCTTCGCAAACGGGACAGCCTTGAGTTCCTTTAATGCTATATCCTGAAAAATTTCCATACGCTGGGAAGTCATTTATCGTCCCATACAACATGACTCTCAAAGTGAAATCTTCCTTTCTGTAAGCATCATAAAATGTAACACCTGAATCCCACAATAATTTCAAATCTTCGATCAATGGAGCTAAATAAACATCAATATCATTACCCGGTTGTTTTGGTCCTGATATAAGCATAGATAACATGATGTATTTTCATTTCATGCATAACCACGGTGGTAAGTTATAATTTATCAACATAACCGGCCATGTACTGTGACTGCTGCTTTGAAAACCAAAAGGATTCACTCCATCTGTAGATAACGCAAGACGAAGGTTTCTCGACTCGTTTCCAAATTCAGGATACTCATGATCGATTCTCTTCCACTGAGGAGAGTCTGCCGGGTGACGTAGTATCCCATATTTAATTCTTGTATCTGCATGCCATGTTAATTGTTCTGCAGTCTCCTCACTTCCATATAGGCGTCTAAACCTTGGAATGATTGGAAAGTACCATACAACTTTAGTAGGATTGGATTCATCATTCTTGTATCTAGAAGCACCACACTTTGGGCATTCTTTAAGTGATTTGTGGTCCTTGCGAAACAGTATACAGTCATTCGGGCAGGCATGTATTCTTTCAGAGATCATACCCATAGAGCGTAGCATTCGTTTGGCATCGTATGTTCGGCTCGGGAGCTCATTGTCTTCTGGGAGCATGTCATTCAAGAGGGCAAGTAGTTTCGTAAAACTGTGGTCACTCCACCCGTTATCTGCTTTCAAATTATACAGCTTCAGTACGGCTGACAATGCTGTATATTTAGTGCAACCAGCATACAATGGCGTCTTTGCACAACTTTTTAAATTCTCAAACAATTTTGGGAAATCACGAAGTTCATCTTCGAAGGTCCTTGTCATTTTCTCAATACGATCTTCATCATCATTCACATCTGTAATCACATCCTCCATATGGTCATCTTCATTGTTCATGTTTATAATCATATCAGATGATCCATAAAACGCAGTGTCACCCCAGTCACTACCTACATTCGTTATTTCCCAGTGTTTATTCCAACATGTATAACTATGATCTATTCCGTGACAGATCAAGTGTTCTTCTAACTCATCTGGACTAATTTGTTTTGAATAACAATAGTGTAAACACGGACAAAGGATTTGAGAAGAGTCGCATGCATGATCTATTGCAAACTTGATAAATTCTTTCACGCCTTCTTCATACTCTTTTGTCAACCGATTGGCATTCATCCATTCTTTATTTATATTCATCCTATTTAAAATCCATAGGATAAGTATATAGGTTAAAGGAGAAGGAATATTAGTATAATTTAGATAAAAAACAAGATACTTCAAGGAAATAAAGGAATAAATAAATACCAAAATAAAAAATATATTGGGAACCACTACAATCCCCAAGCCTCACATCAATATGATACCACCGTGCGCCAGTTGAATCACCCATAAAACCTAATCTAGATAAATCAAAAATCAATAGAATCTAAATATAAAGAATAAAATGGTAAGGAAGATGGTGAAATCACTTGAGGAACCTCTCAAACCATGGTGGAGGAGGAGGAAACAGAGTAGGAAGAGGAGGAGGAGGAGGAGGCACCGGTGGAGGAGGAGGATGAGGCAGTGGACTAGGAGGAGGAGGAGGAAGCGTCGGTGGAGGAGGAGGAGGACGAGGCTGCGGTGGAGGAGAAGGAGGAGGAGGAGGAAGAGCAGAGGAGGAGGAGGAGGCGGAGGCAGCGGAGGGGGAGGAGGATGAGGCCGGTGGATGGGAGGAGGAGCAGGAGAAGAGGAGGAGGAGGCGGCCGCGGCGGAGGAGGAGGCAGTGGAGGCAGTGAAGGAGGAGGAGGAGGCCGCGATGGAGGAGGAGGCACCGGCGTGACCGCGGCGTGACCGCGGCGTGACCGCAGTGTGACCGCAGCGTGACCGCAGCGCGTGGAGGAGGAGGAGACGTGGAGGCACTGGCGGCACCGGCGGAGGAGGAGGAGGCATCGGCGGAGGAGGAGGAGGCCGCGGTGGAGGAGGAGGCACCGGAGGCAGGGCAGAGGCAGGGAAGAGGCAGGGCGGAGGTATCGAAGGTAGCGGAGGAGGAGGAGGATGAGGCCGGTGGAGGGGAGGAGGAGCAAGAGCAGAGGAGGAGGAGGAGGCCACAGAGGCACCGGCGTGACCGCGGCGTGACCGCGGCGTGACCGCGGCATGACCGCGGAGTGACCGCGGAGTGACCGCGGCGTGACCGCGGCGTGACCGCGGCGTGACCGCGGCGTGACCGCGGCGTGACCGCGGCGTGACCGCGGCGTGACCGCGGCGTGACCGCGGCGTGACCGCGGCGTGACCGCGGCGTGACCGCGGCGTGACCGCGGCGTGACCGCGGCGTGACCGCGGCGTGACCGCGGCGTGACCGCGGCGTGACCGCAGTGTGACCGCGGCGTGACCGCGGCGTGACCGCGGCGTGACCGGAGAGGAGGAGGCGGCCGCGGAGGCACCGGCGGCACCGGTGGAGGAGGAGGAGCCATCAGCAGAGGAGGAGGAGGTCGCGGTGGAGGAGGAGGCACCGGCGGCAGCGCAGAGGCAGGGCGGAGGCAGGGCGGAGGCAGCGGAGGCAATGGAGGAGGAGGAGGATGAGGTCGGTGGAGGAGGAGGAGGAGGAGAAAGAGCAGAGGAGGAGGAGGAGGCCGCGGCGTAGTAGGAGGAGGCAGCGGCCGCGGAGGCACCGGCGTGATCGCGGCGTGACTGCGGCCTGACCGCGGCGTGACCGCGGCGTGACTGGGGTGTGACCGCAGCGCGCGGAGGAGGAGGATACGTGGAGGCACTGGCGGCACCGGCGGAGGAGGAGGAGGCATCGGCGGAGGAGGAGGAGACCGCAGTGGAGGAGGAGGCACCGGAGGCACCGGCGGCAGGGCGGAGGCAGGGCGGAGGCAGCGAAGGCAGCGGAGGAGGAGGAGGATGAGGCCGGTGGAGGGGAGGAGGAGCAGGAGAAGAGGAGGAGGAGGCGGCCGCAGAGGCACCGGCGTGACCACGGCGTGACTGCAGAGGAGGAGGCGGCCGCGGAGGCAACAGAGGAGGAGGAGGAGGCATCGGCGGAGGAGGAGGAGGCCGCGGTGGAGGAGGAGGCACCGGCGGCAGCGCAGAGGCAGGGCGGAGGCAGGGCGGAGGCAGCGGAGGCAGCGGAGGTAGCGGAGGAGGAGGAGGATGAGGCTGGTGGAGGAGGAGGAGGAGGAGGAGCAGGAGCAGATGAGGAGGAGGCGGTCGCGGCGTAATAGGAGGAGGCGGCGGCCGCGGAGGCACCGGCGTGACCGCGGCGTGACCGCGGCGTGACCACGGCGTGACCGCGGCGTGACCACAGCGCGCGGAGGAGGAGGAGACGTAGAGACACTGGCGGCACCGGCGGAGGAGGAGGAGGCATCAGCGGAGGAGGAGGAGGCCGCGGTGGAGGAGGAGGCACCGGAGGCACCGGCGGCAGCGCGGAGGCAGGGCGGAGGCAGGGCGGAGGCAGCGAAGGCAGCGGAGGAGGAGGAGGATGAGGCTGGTGGAGGGGAGGAGGAGCAGAAGTAGAGGAGTATGCGGCGGCCGCGGCGGCAGAGGAGGAGGCAGCGGAGGCAGCGGAGGAGGAGGAGGAGGCCGCGGTGGAGGAGGAGGAGGCCGCGGTGGGGGAGGAGGCACCGGCGGCAACGCAGAGGCAGGGCGGAGGCAGGGCGGAGGCAGCGGAGGTAGCAGAGGCAGCGGAGGATGAGGAGGATGAGGTCGGTGGAGGAGGAGGAGGAGGAGCAGGAGCAGAGGAGGAGGAGGAGGCCGCGGCGGATGAGGAGGAGGCGGCGGCCGCGGAGGCACTGGCGTGACCGCGGCGTGACCGCGGCGTGACCGCGGCGGGACCGCGGCGTGACCGCGGAGTGACTGTGGTGTGACTTCGGCTTGACCGCGGTGTGACGGCGGAGGAGGAGGAGGCCGCGGAGGCACCGGCGGAGGAGGGGGAGGCCGCGGAGGCACCGGCGGCACCGGCGGAGGAGGAGGAGGCATCGGCGGAGGCAGCAGAGGAGGAGGAGGATGAGGCCGGTGGAGGAGGAGGAGGAGGAGCAGGAGCAGAGGAGGAGGTGGCGGAGTTTTACTACTCTCTTATTATATTTTTAAGAACGCATGCATAATGTGTTATTTTATAGGTAATGGTACTAGATATGATAGTGTTGGATGGGAAAAGAGAAAACGGGCGAATGCTATGTTTTATGGACAGTGAAATAAAATGGTATTGAAAAAGATCGCACCTTTTAGGATGAGGAAGATATGGTATTTGGACCCCCCATTATACGCCCCACCTACATGTTCACCCACTGAACATCTCCCCCACCTAAACACCCCCCCACCCACTACACCCGTAGAACCTGCACCCCCCCACTTCAAATAAAATTGATTCACACAAATCATTATAGTTGAAATATAGAACAAAAACAAAAAACAAAGCAAATTACAGGCATAGAATACCGCACAATGGAGGAGGAGGAGGCTGCGGAGGAGGAGGCTGCGGAGGCACCGGCGGAGGAGGAGGAGGCCGCGGTGGAGGAGGAGGCCGCGGTGGAGGAGGAGGCACCGACGGAGGTGGAGGAGGCACCGACGGAGGAGGAGGAGGCCGCGGTGGAGGAGGAGGCACCGGCGGCAACGGCGCGGAGGCAGGGCTGAGGCAGGGCGGAGGCGGCGGAGGCACCGGAGGAGGAGGAGGAGGATCAGAAGCAGAGGAGGAGGCGGCGGCCGCGGCAGAGGAGAAGGAGGCGGCGGCAGTGGCGGCAACGGCGGCAGCGGCGCAGACGAGGGCTTCCGTGAGAGCTTGATTATGTGCGGGGAGGAGGAAGAGGACTCGTGGGTTTTTAATAAATCCGCAAGACCCTTTATCAGTGCTAGTAAAAAGCGCTGATAAAGGGTGTATTTATCAGCGCTAAAATGAAAAGCGCTGATAAATAAAGCCTTCATCAGCGCTAGAAAAGCGCTGATAAAGGGTACCCCTTTATCAGTGCTTTTGTTAGCGCTGATGAAGGGGTACCCTTTATCAGCGCTGATACAGTGGAAGGCCTTTATCAGCGCTTTTGTTAGCGCTGATAAAGGTCCGGCCCTTTATCATCGCTTTTCCGTTAGCGCTGATAAAGGCAGGTGCATGCCTTGCCCAGTTTTGTGGTAGTGAAAGTTGTCTTCCTCCTAAGCGTGTTGGAGTCAGTCAGCCAAGGGAATTTGTTGCGGTTACTGAGTTGGATCAAGAATATCCTCCTTTATAAGTACACCCACACAGATCTAATCTTATGGGTCATGTACAACAACAACCGGTGGTGTCATAATCAGATGGAGTACCATCCACCACATCTGTCTAGGCTCCAGTTATTGCACCTGCATAGGTCCAAGCTCGACCGGATGTTTTTTCAAAAGTTAATTACTACCATTGAGTCATTAACAGCTTGGTTGGAAGCTATGGAAGGAAAGAGTGCACCGGTTCAACTGGAAAAGAGTGCTTACCCTGAATGGGTAGATGCAATTCCTCCCCCATCAAATTTTTCAAGTACCACATTCCCAATCTTTAATGGTTTGGGAGACCCAGAGAACCACATAACACATTTTGTTTCTCATTGTAATCCTATGATGAGAACCCCTCAGCAACAATAAGCAGTTAAGATTAGGTGTTTTGTACAGTCATTACAAGGACCTGCTTTTGTCTGGTATACAAGCTTGCAATCCTGATCAATTACCGGGTGAGAGGATCTTCGTCAACGATTACTTCTTCAATTCAAATCAACTTTACCAAAGACAAAAGTTTTTGATCTTAAAAACTATAAGAAAATGGAGAATTAAAGGGTTTCAGATTTCATTGTTCACTGGAATGGATTAACATATTCCCTGAGCTTAGCACTCCCTCAAGAGGAATTTTTTCCAATCTGCATGGAAAATTTACATGATGAGTTGTGCACACCGTTGATCCCTATGAAATACACAGAAGGGTTTTGAGACCTTACATAGATCGCTAAGCAGATTGAAGACTCTCTTATTAAGATTAAGGATAAAACTCGTGTAATTCCATCAGCTCCATGAAAGAGAATGGGTAAAGCAGAGACTTCTACAGTAATGCTTAAACACGCACCTGTACCTGTTTCAACTTCAAAACCTTCATCTTCCCGAAGGGCTCTGCTTCCTGAGCGTCAACAACAGAGGCCGTTTCATCAAGATGATCAAAGAGATCAAAGACAGAAACAATTTGAGGATATAAAGAGAAAAGTTTACTCTTTATGAAATGAACAAGTTCCTAGTTACTTCATTTCGGCTCTGGAAAATAATTTGGTTCAATTACCAAGGCCCAAGAGGCCGAACAAGGAAGGAGATGAAGACTGTCCCAACTATTTCCCATTTCATTAGATGTTGGGGAATCCCATTCAAAAGTGTTTTGTCTTCAAAGAACTCCTGCAAAAAATGGTGGACTCGGGACAAGTCAAGGTGAAAGGTTCTTCAGCTCAGGTAGCATGCGTAAATGCTACAAATCCAGAGGAAGAAGGTGAGTGGCAAGAAGTCAAAGGAAAAATGCACAAAAATATGATGATTGGATGGTCAGAAAAATGATCAACCGAAATCATGCCATTTTGTGAACGTAATTGAAGAAACCAATTGTTTCTTCTACCATGAATTCCACAGAAAAACCCTCTTCATCAGAGGTAAAATACTCAAGAGGGCGGAATAATTCAAAGAAAGAGGAACAATCAGTAGAATATGAGATCGTGTCAAAGCCGAAATTATCTTTGACTCTGGCATATTTTATGCCATCTATTTCGAAGCCACAGGCACCGCCCCACCAAACGGCATAGCCTAAACGAGCTAATCAGGTAAAGTCTTCATTAGATGAAGAGTTGATCTTTGGTTCTATTAATATGATTCATATAATAGATCATTATGTCAGTCTCAGTTTCGATTTTGATGAGACTAAATTCCCAATATCAAACAGATGAATTAGATGGAGTTCCAGAGGTCTGGGATATAGAGGAAGATGTGGATATCCCAGAAGCCACTATTCCAATTCTACCCCAGCTAGAATAGTGTATGCATCAAAAACCCGTGGTAGAGACCTTCAACGAGCTCAACAAGAACAAGAAAATTCTTCCACCAATAGAAGACTCAGTCCTGACACAGTTATTCTGGAGGATCGGTTAGAGATTCCACCTTCTTCCTCTCAGCAAGAAAATAGACCTATTTGGTCTAATCTTCCAAATTCAGAAGTATTGCCAACTCCTACCCCAATACAATATACATCTACTTCAAAAACTTATACTTATAATATACCTACAAAACCACATGTTCTTGTTAGGAAACACAGACCTTTGGATCAAAAGTATGATGTATTGAAACACTTGGCCCATGTACCGTCCAAGTTATCAATTTTCGATTCCTTAAATTTATCAAAGGATCTTCGGGAGGCACTCATCGAGGCTTTGTCAAGTCCTCGTGAATTTGAAACCGAAATTGTTGTAGCTGAAGTCTACCATGTAGAGAATAATCTTGTAGAATGTCATGCAGTGATATCCTTCATGGATGAAGATGAAGATGATGTCTTGCATGGACATATTATACCTTTATACTTATCTGGAAAGGTCAATGGTGTATACTTCTGAAGATCTTTCATTGATAATGGTTCAGGAGTCAACCTCATCCCCATTCATACACTTCATCGATTGGGCCTCACAGAATCTGATTTATCTCCTTCTACTCTGATGTTGCAAGGATATGATAAAAATGAACAAGAACCACTAAGTGAGATTACACCAAGAACTTAGTTTGGAGATCTTGTATCCAATTCAGATTTCATGGTTGTTGATCATGACACAACCTTCAACATATTTCTTGGAAGACCCTGACTACATCAACATGCGACTATCCCTTCATCATACCATCAATGTCTCAAATATTGTTTCGATGGTCAAATTGGGACATTGTATGGTGATAAATACCCTTTCAAAACATGTGAGTCTCAATACATTGATGCGGAATTCTATCACATGAAGGGTAAGGATAAATCCACAACAAGGGAGGTCACCGAAGTTAATGCTCCATATGGTTTGGAAAAGATTCCAGTAAGCCCATTTACACATGTGAGTGCATATTATATGTTGCCTATCAGTCAAATTGACATGATATACCCAAATCAAAATGCTCTTATGGAAACCTCCATAATGTCAATTATGGAAATCAAGCCAGACAGCATGGGAGAAATTGGTGATTCACCAAGCAATGATGAAAACTCGAATGGGGATGTCTTCATTTCATCTGCTGAAATCTAGAAAGTCTATACTTCGCCAACCAGGCTAGAAGAAGTTATAGCAATGTTAGAGGTGAACAATGATGTTGATTCTCAAATAGTCATCTCCTCTTTATTACCCAAGGAAGACCCTTCATCATCAATAGGGTCAGAAATGGAAGCTTCTTCTTCAAGATGTTCAAATTTTAAAATCACTTCTGATCATGGAAATTCTACTTTATCATTTACTATGCAAGTAGAAATAGAAGAAATGAAACATGTTGAAGAAGAAGCGGAAGATCTCAGGGATTCTCCGCCAGCATTTGAAGAGGGTATCTCTACCACTGTGGATGAACTCAGAGAAATAAATATGGGTAAAAAAGAAGATCCATTCCCCACTTTAATTAGTGCGGCCATGAATATTGAAGAGTAAGAAACGTATATTTCATTTTTAAAGAAAAATAGAGATATATTTGCTTGGAACTATACAGAGATTCCATGACTTGATCCTGATTTTGCTACTCATCGTTTGGATTTTCCAGAAGAACATCGAGGATTTAAGCAAGCCACTAGAAGAACACACCCAACCTATGCTTCCAAAATTAAAGTTGAAGTGGATAAACTTATCAAAGCCAACTTTGTCAGAGAAGTTCAATATCCCATGTTGTTGGATAATATTTTTCCTGTGAAAAAGAAGAACATACAAATTAGAGTTTGCATTGATTTTAGATATCTTAATTGGCATTGTCCTAAGGTTGATTTTTCAGTTCCGATTACATAACTCTTAATTGATGCAACAGCTGGCTATGAAGCACTTTCCTTCATGGATGGATATTCATGAGATAATAAAATCTGAATGGCTCCAGAAGATGAGGAATCTACAGCTTTCAGAGCCCCTCAGGGTGTTCTTTGCTATCAGGTAATGCCCTTTGTCCTGAAGAATGCAGGTGCTACATATCAGCGTGACATGCATCGTATCTTCAAACCCTTTTTGGGGCAGTTTTTTGAATGTTATGTGGACGATTTGGTGGTTAAATCTAGGCAATGTTCTAATCACTTGGCTGATTTGGAAGTCATATTCCACAAACTTCGGCAACATAATTTTAAGATGTAACCCTTAAAATGTGCTTTTGGGGTAACCTTAGGAAAATTTCTCAGCTTTGTTGTATGCCATCGTGGTATCAAAGTCGACCCTGAGAAGGAAATGTCAATCCTTGGTATGTAACCTCCTCGGAATTTGAAAGAATTGACAGGACTTCAAAGACACTTAGCCTATATTCTGCATTTCATCACTAATTTGGAAGGAAAAAGTTTACCCTTCACCAAATTGATGAAGAAGGGATTCACATACCAGTGGACTGAAGAATGTCAAGAAGCATTTGATATTTTCAAGAAATATCTCTCGATTCCACTGGTGTTAATGCCACCTATTGAAGGAAGACCACTTATCCTCTATGTGATAGCTTTAGAGCGATCATTGGGTGCCTTTCTTGCTCAGAAGAATGATTCTGGGAATGAAAACAGTCTCTACTATCTCATTCAGACTATGCTTGAAGCAGAAACCCGATACTCAAGTATTGAGAAGTGCTGACTAGCATTAATCTTTGCAGTTCATAAGTTGAGACACTACCTGCAACATCACAAGGTACAATTGGTATCTCACAATAACCCACTCAAATTCATCCTTAGTTGTCCAATGCTTACAGGACATCTGGCAAGGTGGGCAGTTATTTTGAAACAATTTGATATCCAATACGTGTCTCAAAAGGCAATAAAAGGCCAAGCTCTAGCTGATTTCCTTACTGAACACCCTTCAGTAGAAGATACATCTTCAGATATTGAACTTCCTGATGAGGAATTATTTTCAATTCAAGATAGTATTAAAATATGGGAAATGAACTTTGATGGTGCTTCCAGAAGTCCAACAGGGAAGAAAATGGAAGATCCTAAATTCAACAAAGTTGGGTTAGGAATTGTACTCATTTCCCCGGAAAAAGTAGTTATACCTTATTCCTTCTCATTGTTGGGAGGAGGTACAAATAATGAAGTAGAATACCAAGCTCTTATTGCAGGATTGGAGTTGTCTATTCAAGAACAAGTTAATAACTTAAAGGTGAAAGGTGATTTAGACCTGGTAATCAAACAAGTCAATGAGGATTATGCAATCAGAAAAGAAGAGTTAATCCCTTTGTATGATTACGTCAGAGAGTTAATGGCGGAGTTTCATTCGGAACCAACATTTTCTTATGTCCTAAGATCACAAAATGCCAGAGATGATGCACTGGCTAATATAGCCACAGCTCTGGCAGATCCAAATCGGGACGAGACAAGCATCAGTATTTCCCACCGTCGTACAATTTCACCTTATGTTCAAATCAGAACAGAGGAAATCAATGAAATTAGTCCCATTCTTGACCCATATGGTCATACTACAGTATGGATGACGCCTATCAGGGAATACCTTAAAAATAAAACACTTCCACCTGATAGAGCTGGGAAAGAACAAATCCGGCAACGTGTGGTCAATTTTACCCTTTATGATAGCCAAGATCACCTAGAGAAAATTCTCTACAAAAGTGTTTTTGATGGAATTCTCTTCTGATGCATTGACGGTGAAGAGACAATGGTTGTCATGAAAGAAGTGCATTTAGGAGTATGTGGTGCCCATCAGTCTGGACATAGACTATCTGATCAAATTTGAAGGCTTGGATACTTTTGGCCTTCAATGATACAAGATTGTGTTGATTTCAAAAAGAAGTGTCATTCTTTCCAAGTACATGCTAACTTCATTCATCAATTCCCAGATTTGCTTCATAAAACTAAATACTCGTGGCCATTTTCTACATGGGGAATGGATGTAGTAAGACCTTATCCTTTGGCTACATCCAAGCAGTTTAAGTACATTCTTACTGCTACTGACTTCTTTTACAAATGGGCAGAAGAAACACCCCTCAAAGAAGTCAGTTTTAAAAGCATTGTTATCTCCATAAAGTCTAACATCATGACCAGATTTGGTGTCTTTTATACCATATTGATGGACAATGGCACCAACTTCTTTTCATATGAGGGGAGGAAGTTGTATCAAGAATACAACATCAAATCCAATAATTCATCTCGGTATCATGCAGTGGACAATGGCAGATAGAATCTTTCAACAAGAATCTTTCAAACATACTATAAAAGATGGTGGATAATGATAAGAAATCATGGCCTGATAAACTATTTCATGCTTTATGGGCTTATCAGACCACCACCCACACTGCAACGTGATCAACTCCATATTAATTGGTATATGGAACGGAAGCAGTCTTTCCTATTGAGGATCAATTACCCTCACTCAGAGTAGCCATTTGTGATCAGTCATATACAGATGAACAATCTAAAAATCAATTGGATGAATTGGAACTGTTAGATGAGAAAATATTGTGCACCCTGCACCACTTGGAAGTCTATCAGAATCGAATAGCATGAGATTTCAACAAAAAAGTTTGTCTTCATTCGTTCGTTCCAGGAGAATTGGTATTGGTTCTCAAAACTCCGATGATACCAGGAAAGAAACCTCCCATGCTAAAGCCAAAATGGGAAGGTCCTTATTCAATACATAAGGTCTACTCCAATGGAGCTTATTCTTTAATCTCAATTGATGGAGAACTCATCACTACTCCAACCAATGCTAGATTTCTAAAGAAGTATTTTTTGTAACACAAATACCTTTTCGTCTAACATGACGTTAAACTATGCCATCGTCTAATAAGACATTAAATTACACCATCCACGGTCCATTCATATGACCTTAAACTACTCGCACCATCGTCCAACATGACGTTAAATTGTGAAAAAGTCCCTAATACGTCCAACATGACATTAAAATGTGTCCTCTTTTGTCCTCACTGCATGGAATTAAACTACACAATCCCCCTTTCATCCAACATGACGTTAAACATTGTCCCAATATTCATCCTACATGACATTAAACTATACTTCTCATTCATCCTATAGGACTTAAAATTGAGAAAAGTCCCTTAATATGTCCTACATGACATTAGACTCTATTTTTTCCCTGCTACATGACACTAAATTGTGTTGCACCAATAGTCCTCACTGCAAGACTTTAAACTGCATAGTCCCTTCATACGTCCTACATGACCTTAAACTGTGCATCGTTATGGTTGTTGTTACCTCTTGTTTCTCACACCAAGTATGACTCACGTGAGCTTAGAGTAAACTTCAACCATAACACCCTCTCTGGGCCGCTAACCATGTGTAAGTCCCAACACCATTTTTTAGGTCATTGTCCCCAAGTAAAACTTGATCACTAATTCATTCTTTAATTGAACTACGCAGACTTTGATCCTTGCCTTTTAGGCTAGTTACATAGGCAACCTCCTAAGGTTCAAGCCCAAAACCAATCTCTTCACATTGGTTCACCTTTTTCCTTACTACATGACATTAAACTATACAACACCTTTGTCTTGTACGAAAATAAACTACAACATTCTTTGATACCCTCACCTGAGAGAGAATCATTATTTACATTGATCTCCAATCATGTTATATTCTAAAGACTATGTGCATACATGGAAATGCCCGAACCTTTTATCTTGGATCAAACCATCATTACACTAAAGTCCCCTTCACCATTCACTTGTACAAACCAAATCTGTATAGAGTGTATTTCAAGAACTACGTGCGGCTTGATTGCCATCCTTATGGGATACGTAGGAACATTTGAGAATCCCTCCAATCCATCCCCAAGTATTTGGGCCTAACCCCAAATTTTACTTTCAGTCCCTTGGCTGAAAAGTCCCTGTGAAAACACATACTGTGTATTCATTATTATGTTCCGAGTTCTATGACCCTAAACTAAGATTTCTCATACTTTCGTCCCACCTGACATTAAACTGTAATTCAAGAACTACGTATGGCTTGATTCCCATCCTTATGGGATAGGTAGTGAAGTCCATCACCTCAATTCAGGACCCAACCACAACATGATTATAGTTAGAATTGATCTATGTTTCTCTTTCATGCATTGAACAATACCCATTTTCATGTGTCATACTCCTAACCTTAAATAATTCCCTATCTCCATAACACTTTTCTTGACTTCTGGTCACAAAATGTCCAATTTCTGAGAGTTCTTTTTCCCGAATATGCAGCATGTTCCCTTAGGCGGCCTTGCATAAATAGTCTACATAATAGACTTTTCAGCCAAAAGATACCATTATTTAACTATTCAGTCAATGCCATTAGATGGACCGGCATAATTCAACCCCCTAACGGGTTTGATAAATAATTGTAACTTCATTCTTTGGAAGAAAACCTCTTTTGTCCTTAGTTGTATTAACAACAATTTATAGGGATCCACAAAAATAGTCATCCTTAACATATTTGGCCCATACTCTTTTTCATGATCTGAAAGTACTCAAGTCTATGGTTTATATTTCCCTTCCTTAAGTTTGGGTCAGACCGTCGTAGGAGTGACATTCATCATGTTCTTAGACAATCTTGTTTAGAAATATCCTCTCTGTATTCAAGTACCTCTCTCCATATAGCAAACTCTATGATTTGGAAAATTTGAATCCCCATAAACTTCCACTGGATTTTTAGGAGTAGAAAAGTAAATTTCTGAGAGTTCTTTTGCCTGACTATACAGCACATGCCCTTAGGCGGCCTTGCCTAAGTAGTCTACATAACGGGCCTATCGGCCAAAAGATGCTATTATTTGACTATACAGCCAATGCTCTTAGGTGGCCCTGTATAATTCAACCCCCTAACGGGTTTGTTAAATAGTGGTAACTTCATTCTTGGGAACTACTTGTTCTAATACCTTTTAGCCATTTTTCATATCATTCCTCAGATTCAAAATTTCTTAAGTCACAGTTTACATTTTTTCCCTCATACTTGAGTGTGGTAATATGTTTTCGGATAAATTATCAAAGAATTGATTCAATCTCAATCCATTCAGTCAAATCTATTTCGACCTTAAACATTAGCCTTTTCTATGTACGACATGCATGACATTAAACTGCCAGATTCCATGGTTTTCTTCTTTACCTCAGAGTCACATCCTTATTTCTTTCCGATACAACTCTGAGGGGGGACTTTTTTTTATTCTCCTTTCCGTCACAGAGTCTAGATGAATGAAAAGGGAAATACCTTGAACCCAAAGTGATTCATCCTTTGAAGAGACATCAAAAATTGACAAAGGCATGAACGAAGATTCATTTACACGTGGGTCGTGCAAGTTCCACCAAGGTCGCGCAAGTATACTTGCGCACCACCCAATGGTCACGCAGGTGACTTGTGCGCCTTCTTTGATTTTCACTCAGGGTCTTCCCTGGCCTATAAATACCCCTGGTGGGCCCCCCATTTTAGGACTGAAAAATTCCAAAACTCATATTTAAGATCTGGTCACCCAAGTCTCTTCTGGAAGTCTTCCGAACACTTATAAGGAAATTTCTTACCTATAATTGAAGGTCTAAATAGGGGAAATAAGGCCTAAGTGTTGAAAATCATCAAAACTTGTGCACCTAAGTGGCCATCCCTTAAGGGAAATGGCCACACTTGCGCGCCGCCTTACCCCTTCAATAGAACTTGCGCGCCACTCTTCTGGAAGCCTCTAGGGATACTACTAAGGGCTTGAGCCAAGTCTCACCCAAGTATTACCCTAAGGGTTGAACGTCGCGCAAGTATCCCTATGTCACGCAAGTATACTTGCACGACCAGGACTTGTGCACCCACACAGGACCTGCGCACCCACTTCTTTTTGGGTGCCTCTTCTACCTATTTCTCCTCTCTTATGCCTATCCACCTCTCCTATTCAAGATCCAGCCTTCAAAACCCTCTTTAAATACATTTATTTTGGAATGGATTCCTTGTTGGCTTCCTTATCGGAAAGGAATTGTGTGGAACAACTCTCAAAACCTTGTGATTTACATATCGTTATATCACTAAGGTTATAGATTTCATTCATTCAACTTCATCCTTTAAAGATGAAAGGATCTTTTAAGTTGGGCCTCCTCTTCAGGAGTAAGCCCCAGTCATAATTTCCATTAACTTAGGCCTCCTTCTCAAGAATAAGTCCTAAGTCTCAAGTCTCCTTTATAAATGGAACTCCTCCTCAAGAGTATGTCCCAATATCAAAATTCCAAATGTGGGCTTCCTTTTAAGCAGTAAACCCCAGTCTTCAAGTTCCTTTAATTTTGGGAATCCTCTTCAGGAGTAAGCCCCATGTTCCCAAATATGGGCATCGTCCTTAAGAGTAAGCCCCAAATCCAAATTCCTTTAACCTGGGATTCCTTTTCAAGAGTAAGTCCCAATCATAAGTTAAAGTTCCCCTTTAATCTTGGCATCCTCCTTAGGAATAATCCCCAAGTTATAAGTACCTTTAATTTGGGCTTCCTTTTAAAGAGTAAAACCCAATCACAAGTCCCCTCCTAATTTGGGAATCTTCATCAGGAGTAATGTAACACCCCGAGCTTCCACGATACGCCTCTCTTTCAATAATACAATAGCTTGCATTGTACGCAACTTCGAGTTCTAAAACATCGCGACAAATCAAAGTAGCCGTTATGAATAGTAATAACCACTTTTTAAAATTATAGAAATTTTGTATTTCAAAATGGACTTCATTTTTGTATTCGTAATATCGAAATTAGCCTATGTTGAATTTTTGGTATTTTTCTGAGAACTTCTAATTTTTTATGAATAGTGAAAATTACTTAAAAACAACTTTTTTAATCAAAATTATTTATACTGATAAATTATACTATTTAGTGGTTTTAAAGTATAATTAGAATATATTTTTACCATTTTATCCAATGGTGGTCATTAGAATTAATTTAACATTGAAATTGGACATAAACAATTGCCAATCTTTTGATATAAATTGTTTCTTGAAAACACGCTATTTGTCGTAACAGCGGGAATTAATTATAAAATTAATTAATGCAACTTATATGTTTGGAATTTTGTAAAATAGACATCATTTTTGAATTCGGAATATCAATTATAGCTTAGGGTGAAATTTTGGCATTGTTCTGAAAAAATTCAATTTTTGATGAATAGTGAAACCACTAAGTGGTAGTTAAATAACTGATTTTTCGTTTAAATGAAATATTACCACTTCTGTGATTTGATTTTCAAAAATCCGACATACATGGTTGTCATTAAGAAGTAAAATGTGGTTCAATGGGATAAAAATAATTTTTTGGTGAATAGTAACTTATTAAGTTTTAATCGCGATTAGTGGTAATTAGTGTGGTTTAAGGTATAAATAATACTTTAATAATATGAAATGACCTAGACACATGTCCCAACCTCATTGGTTGTGTCATGGCCGACCAAGACAAGCCATGGCCTAACTTGGGGACCCCATGGATCCACTTTTGTTGGGAAATAACATAAATTACTTTTTATTTAAAGTTAAAGTGAAAATGACACTAACATAAATTGTTTTACTGAAACAATTTTTAAGTAGGGTTACACAAGTCCAAATTTTGACTATAAATATTCATTAGAAATCTAAAAAGATTTCCTAAATCATAGTATTTGTTTTATAATTTTTAGACATTAAATAAATTAAATTATTTATGACATCATTATGATGTGGCGATGACCTCATTATTTAACGATTTAAATAAAATGAGAAGATAATGCAAAATCCAAGGCTTAAACTTGTCCAAATCCTATTGGATGAGGAGATTTCGAAACCTTATCACCTTAGCCTCGAATTATATAAGTGTGGGACCTTTAGAATCCGAAAAAGCATTTTGAAATAATGTAACATTTCAATCTTTCCAAAAGTGCCCCTCCTCTCCACTTATAAAAGGCCCCCACCTCTCCCACTTCATTTACACTTTCAAGCCATTTGGCTCGGCCAACCTCTGCCCAAATACTCTCCCAACATTCCTCCCTTACTCCTAGAAGCCTCACTTTGGGCAGAACTCTTCCCAAGGAAGTCTTTAGCTCAAATCAAAAAGAGTTACACGATTTTGAGGTAATGTCTTTTATAATGATGTTTTGTTTTATTTTTATTCTCCAACCCCCTAAACTCTTTTTATTCATTTCTTTTGTAACAACACCAGTATCCTCAATATACTAGGATGTTGTTATAAGAAGTATTCGAGCTAAACTTACACACACCTACATCTAATGGTTAAAGAACATACGGTTTCTGTGGATGGCGAATTTCTGCCTCACGAAGCGATGATTGTTCAAAACTCATATAACACCTTCAAAGGTGGCCATTAAGATGTCACTCTTTTTATATATGATATATAATATGTTTTTGTTTTACTTATGCTTCTGTATTTCTCATTTATGGCATACTTTATGATTTCCATTATGGGTAAAACGCGATAATTTCATTTTAGGAAGTGCGGACTACCGCCCCCTCAAAGTGATTTGAATCATAAATGCCATATGTGGGATGTATAAAGGATGGAGTAAATGGTATTATACAATATATTATACTGGAATTATATTATACATTTATATCATTATGATTTAGTTCCATTAAATATGAAATTGAAATGAAAGTAGCGTTCATGCGTACGTACGGCTTACCGTCTCCATGAACGGTGCATTTCATTTCTTACCTCTAAATGTTACGAGACATTATGAATGAATGTATATACTGTATATATGATATATATGATATCTAAATCATGAATATAATTCCGGATATAATGGATATTTCACCACATGAACAACTTGTAATTATAAGAAGTTTATTTTTGACTCAAGTACCAAAGATCGACAAAACGACCGTTATTAACTTAAATAATTACATAATGTTCATAACATTGTAATAAGTGATATAAAAAGGATAATGAAATTGAAAATGGTTCTTAATAAGGTAGATATTAACTCTAGTTTATTATTCAGGAGGTTAAAGAACGGTTGAGTCAAGTCGGACACAAGGTATGGGAACTTCTTAACCCAATTTCCATTCTTTGGGTTAATCTCCTACTTTCAAATTATGTCATTATATTATTATGTCGTATCTTGTATTTGTACTTTATTTATGTGTACTTATAGTGAATACACATAATGTATCTATTTTATTTTAAAAATTATCTTTGTAAGGGAACTTCTTAACCCAACTTCCATTCTTTGGGTTAATCTCCTACTTTCAAATTATGTCATGATATTATTATGTCTTATTTTGTATTTTTTACTTTCTTTATGTGTACCTATAGTGAATACACATAATAGATCTATTTTATTTTAAAAATGATCTTTTTAAGGACTTCGTCTCAATCCCCATTCATTGAGGCATATTTGGTTTTATACGCAACTTTCTTTTATACAGTGTATAAACCCCTTTTACTTTTACGGTTATTCAAAAGGAATCTTTTTAAACAAAGCGTTTTGCTAAACGACAAAAGGGAATGTTTTTCTTTCCGTACTTATGCGGCGACAACGACTTCTCCGCCGCCGTGACCATTATTTGAGTTTCGGCTTCCTCTATAAGCCATCTTTTTTTAATGAAAAATAAATACAAATTTTAACTATCTTTTATTTTGGTATTGAAAATGGTTTTGAAAGCGTTTTTATTATAACAATGTGTTGTATTGATATCTTGTCATTGAAATGTGGAAATGTTATGTTTCCTTTATGCATGTTTTACGTGATACGATTATGTTATGGTTTATTATATGTTTAAACCTATTCATATGAGGAATGTATTGGACTTAATAAGTGACGGGTGGAGCCCGCTATAGCTCCTCGATGCATCGGTAGGTCTCATGAGACAACTAGATGTGGAATTGGCCGAGGCCCTTTCCCAATTTGATTTATGGTTTTGGCCGAGGCCTTAATCATTTTAGATGTCTTGGCCGAGGCCTTGACAAAATGTTTCATAATGTCCGGCATTATACATTGCATCATTATGAAAGTGGTTATTGATATTGCATGTGATTATTCGACCAGTAGAATATCCATGTGAAGAAGTAAATGGCATTATCTCATTTTACTTTTGCCATATTATGTTGATGTTCAAGTTTAACAGGCTTTTGTTTTAGTTATACATTGCCTTAAATGTTTATGTTTATTTATGAAAGCTTCCGCAATATTGTTATCCTTACTGAGCATCTGAGCTCACCCCTTTCAATGTTTTAATATTTTCCAGGATGTGAAGAAGTATTTTATGAATGAACTGCAGGGATAGTCAGAAGAGGATATCAGTGTAGACTATGGAGACTTTGTTATTGTAGTTTTTCACTTTATGATGTAATGTAACGTTTACGAATGTATCTAGTGTTTCCAAGGCTACTAAACTAATCGGTCTTTCGAGACTTGATCTTTTGTGATCATGCCAATGTTACGAAGTAATGCACCGGCTCTGGGTAGCTGGGGTCGGGGCGTTACAGTTGGTATCAGAGGCAGTTTAGTACTAACCTTGGAAGCTAGATTTAGATAAACTCTGATTAGAGCACGTATCCCGAATATAGACTTTGAGGATTAGTATAGAAGAACTTCCTAGAATTTTGGTATTGTAGGATGTTGTGAGTTTTCCGAGCAATACATCCCTGTTTGGATACGAGCAGGTAGAGGAGGCTCTGGAACATATGTACCTAGGGGTAAAACCCAAAAACACCGCTTTGAGCTAGACTCGAACGGGAACTGGTGCACGACAACGGGCCTTGCTGCACTCTTGGTTACGACACTCCTGGGGGATATGCTTTGGATAATTCCCATTTTCTTTACAAACCACTATGAAGGGTTATGAGTATATACTTCCTCAAAGAAAACATTTTTATAATTATGGATTATATCCATAATTAGTTCAATTTATGTTAAGTGTTTTACAAGTATGGAATTATTTATTTTGATTCATGAACTAATCTAGTTTATGCCATTATTTAGAAATGGCGCCTAGTGGAAGGAATGGAAACCGTATCAATGCACGCACTCCGTGTAGGGATTGCCCTCCTGCTCAGGATAATTATGGTGGAGCTAGTGATACAACTGGTGCTGATCAGCTTCTCACCGTACTGGGACAACTCACGCAGGTTATGAATAACAACCTTACTCGTATGGAGCACCCCGATCCGCAACGTGGAGGATCAATGCTAGACCGTTTCATGAGGCAACAACCGCCAACCTTCAATGGGAGTAAAAATCCTATAGTAGCTGAGCAATGGATAAATTCCTTAGAGAAAATATTCCATGCCCTGGGGAGTAGTGAAAGGGAGAATGTTGTCATGGCAGTTTACCGCCTCACTGGAGATGCCGATCAATGGTGGTCACTAATTCAAAACACAAAGGAAGATGATGAATTAACAAACATGGAATGTCAGGAGTTCAAAGAGCTGTTCTTAGAAAAATACTTTCCTCGAGACCATCGAGCGGATATGGAAAGGCAATTTTTGAGTCTGAGACAAAAGGAGGATGAGAATGTGGCAAAGTATGAGGCTAACTTTACAAGGTTAGCGAGGCATGCTGCAGATTATATACGTAACCCAAGAAGTAAGATTGATCGTTTCTTTGATGGGTTAAAACCATTTCTCCGTCGAGCTCTAGTGTCACAATCTTTCTCAACATACGAAGATATAGTCTCATGTGCTATCAAGACAGAAAAGGAATTCTCTAAGTCTTATAACAACAAAGTAAAGCAAGAGAAGAAGAGAACGGTGGAACAAGAGACAGATAAAGGGAAAAAGGGAAAGAAGGATTTTCCATTATGTGATAATTGTGGGAAGAATCACCCTGGTACTTGCCTAAAAGGAATGGGAGTCTGTTATAAATGTGGAGAAAAAGGTCACCAGGCACGTGATTGCAAGGGAAAGAAAGAGGCTGTCAAAGTTGAATGCTACAATTGTAGAGAAATGGGTCATTATGAAAATGAATGTCCTAAGCGTCAAGGAAACTTACCTCAGAAAAGGCCAAGGGATCAAGGACAATCTTATGCTATTACTACAGTTGAAGCAGAATAACTAATGTATTGGTGCTTTTGGACTCATGGATTATATTCTGGTTATTAGAATAATGTGATCTATATAAGGATTGTACTGCAGTACTTGTTGGTTTCAGTAAGGTTTTAATATGATTTTAGTATGTGACAATAAAAGAAACTTTACTTTGTTTGGGGAATCTGATAAATTGATTTTGGAATTAAGAGTCCTTTTAGAGAAAGTCTGGACAGAGGTATTTTGGATAACTATAAAGGTTGGAGTGGATTAAGTTGATTTTTGGATAGTATGGTTTAAGGTTAAAAAATTTATGAAGATTATTTTTGGAGTATTATAATACTATAGTTTTAGGAAAAGGACAACCTGCAGGGTGGGGCATAACCCGTCGCGTCGGACAAAGCTGGAGGAATCGAACCCACAATCATAGTGCGACATGCCTTTATTTCCTACCACTAGCCTACAGGAATTCCCTGGTTATTACAATATAATTTTACTAATCTAAATGGTATGTGTTAACATTTGGAACCTTATACAATTAGGATAATAATAATATTTTTGAGTTCTATTATCTTTTTGAGTGAAAGATGAGTTGAAGGTTGAAACACTAATTGTCAAGCATAAATATATATATACATATCTCTTATTCAATGAATAAATTAATTCTTAAACTTTAGTAAAGGGATATTAAAACAAAAAATGTGTTATCCTAATACCTTATGTCTTGTTGAACTGATGATATTTTAAATCAACATAGATTGAAGGCTTTGAGGCCCTCAATTTGACAGTTGATTGTGATTGATGACCTCAATCACTCCCTACAAATATTTACGTTTTTCCTCCAATTATATGTCTCTAATTGCCACCAATGTTCTCCTTATCAAGATCATAATTTTGTGGTGACTTTCTTATTTCCATTTCCCTCTTATTAAGGCTAAATTTTATTAACCTTATTTCCGATGTGGGTTTTCCCCAAAGGTATTTTCTATTTTCAACCTCTTATTTTCAAAGAAAAATATCAAATTGCGAGGACGCAATTTATTGAAGGAGGGGAGAATGTAACACCCCGAGCTTCCACGATACGCCTCTCTTTCAATAATACAATAGCTTGCATTGTACGCAACTTTGAGTTCTAAAACATCGCGACAAATCAAAGTAGCCGTTATGAATAGTAATAACCACTTTTTAAAATTATAGAAATTTTTTATTTCAAAATGGACTTCATTTTTGTATTCGTAATATCGAAATTAGCCTATGTTGAATTTTTGGTATTTTTCTGAGAACTTCTAATTTTTTATGAATAGTGAAAATTACTTAAAAACAACTTTTTTAATCAAAATTATTTATACTGATAAATTATACTATTTAGTGGTTTTAAAGTATAATTAGAATATATTTTTACCATTTTATCCAATGGTGGTCATTAGAATTAATTTAACATTGAAATTGGACATAAACAATTGCCAATCTTTTGATATAAATTGTTTCTTGAAAACACGCTATTTGTCGTAACAGCGGGAATTAATTATAAAATTAATTAATGCAACTTATATGTTTGGAATTTTGTAAAATAGACATCATTTTTGAATTCAGAATATCAATTATAGCTTAGGGTGAAATTTTGGCATTGTTCTGAAAAACTTCAATTTTTGATGAATAGTGAAACCACTAAGTGGTAGTTAAATAACTGATTTTTCGTTTAAATGAAATATTACCACTTCTGTGATTTGATTTTCAAAAATCCGACATACATGGTTGTCATTAAGAAGTAAAATGTGGTTCAATGGGATAAAAATAATTTTTTGGTGAATAGTAACTTATTAAGTTTTAATCGCGATTAGTGGTAATTAGTGTGGTTTAAGGTATAAATAATACTTTAATAATATGAAATGACCTAGACACATGTCCCAACCTCATTGGTTGTGTCATGGCCGACCAAGACAATCCATGGCCTAACTTGGGGACCCCATGGATCCACTTTTGTTGGGAAATAACATAAATTACTTTTTATTTAAAGTTAAAGTGAAAATGACACTAACATAAATTGTTTTACTGAAACAATTTTTAAGTAGGGTTACACAAGTCCAAATTTTGACTATAAATATTCATTAGAAAGCTAAAAAGATTTCCTACATCATAGTATTTGTTTTATAATTTTTAGACATTAAATAAATTAAATTATTTATGACATCATTATGATGTGGCGATGACCTCATTATTTAACGATTTAAATAAAATGAGAAGATAATGCAAAATCCAAGGCTTAAACTTGTCCAAATCCTATTGGATGAGGAGATTTCGAAACCTTATCACCTTAGCCTCGAATTATATAAGTGTGGGACCTTTATAATACGAAAAATCATTTTGAAATAATGTAACATTTCAATCTTTCCAAAAGTGCCCCTCCTCTCCACTTATAAAAGGCCCCCACCTCTCCCACTTCATGTACACTTTCAAGCCATTTGGCTCGGCCAACCTCTGCCCAAATACTCTCCCAACATTCCTCCCTTACTACTAGAAGCCTCACTTTGGGCAGAACTCTTCCCAAGGAAGCCTTTAGCTCAAATCAAAAAGAGTTACACGATTTTGAGGTAATGTCTTTTATAATGATGTTTTGTTTTATTTTTATTCTCCAACCCCCTAAACTCTTTTTATTCATTTCTTTTGTAAAAACACCAGTATCCTCAATATACTAGGATGTTGTTATAAGAAGTATTCGAGCTAAACTTACACACACCTACATCTAATGGTTAAAGAACATACGGTTTCTGTGGATGGCGAATTTCTGCCTCACGAAGCGATGATTGTTCAACACTCATATAACACCTTCAAAGGTGGCCATTAAGATGTCACTATTTTTATATATGATATATAATATGTTTTTGTTTTACTTATGCTTTTGTATTTCTCATTTATGGCATACTTTATGATTTCCATTATGGGTAAAACGCGATAATTTCATTTTAGGAAGTGCGGACTACCGCCCCCTCAAAGTGATTTGAATCGTAAATACCATATGTGGGATGTATAAAGGATGGAGTAAATGGTATTATACACTATATTATACTGGAATTATATTATACATTTATATCATTATGATTTAGTTCCATTAAATATGAAATTGAAATGAAAGTAGCGTTCATGCGTACGTACGGCTTACCGTCTCCATGAACGGTGCATTTCATTTCTTACCTCTAAATGTTACGAGACATTATGAATGAATGTATATACTGTATATATGATATATATGATATCTACATCATGAATATAATTCCGGATATAATGGATATTTCACCACATGAACAACTTGTAATTATAAGAAGTTTATTTTTGACTCAAGTACCAAAGATCGACAAAACGACCGTTATTAACTTAAA
The DNA here is from genome assembly GCA_963277665.1 of Viscum album. Classification (NCBI taxonomy): domain Eukaryota; kingdom Viridiplantae; phylum Streptophyta; class Magnoliopsida; order Santalales; family Viscaceae; genus Viscum; species Viscum album. Next base: position 15,318,619 of record OY728119.1, read on the forward strand.
TAATTACATAATGTTCATAACATTGTAATAAGTGATATAAAAAGGATAATGAAATTGAAAATGGTTCTTAATAAGGTAGATATTAACTCTAGTTTATTATTCAGGAGGTTAAAGAATGGTTGAGTCAAGTCGGACACAAGGTATGGGAACTTCTTAACCCAATTTCCTTTCTTTGGGTTAATCTCCTACTTTCAAATTATGTCATTATATTATTATGTCGTATCTTGTATTTGTACTTTATTTATGTGTACTTATAGTGAATACACATAATGTATCTATTTTATTTTAAAAATTATCTTTGTAAGGGAACTTCTTAACCCAACTTCCATTCTTTGGGTTAATCTCCTACTTTCAAATTATGTCATGATATTATTATGTCTTATTTTGTATTTTTTACTTTCTTTATGTGTACCTATAGTGAATACACATAATAGATCTATTTTATTTTAAAAATGATCTTTTTAAGGACTTCGTCTCAATCCCCATTCATTGAGGCATATTTGGTTTTATACGCAACTTTCTTTTATACAGTGTATAAACCCCTTTGACTTTTACGGTTATTCAAAAGGAATCTTTTTATACAAAGCGTTTTGCTAAACGACAAAAGGGAATGTTTTTCTTTCCGTACTTATGCGGCGACAACGACTTCTCCGCCGCCGTGACCATTATTTGAGTTTCGGCTTCCTCTATAAGCCATCTTTTTTTAATGAAAAATAAATACAAAGTTTTAACTATCTTTTATTTTGGTATTGAAAATGGTTTTGAAAGCGTTTTTTATTATAACAATGTGTTGTATTGATATCTTGTGATTGAAATGTGGAAATGTTATGTTTCCTTTATGCATGTTTTACGTGATACGATTATGTTATGGTTTATTATATGTTTAAACCTATTCATATGAGGAATGTATTGGACTTAATAAGTGACGGGTGGAGCCCGCTATAGCTCCTCGATGCATCGGTAGGTCTCATGAGACAACTAGACGTGGAATTGGCCGAGGCCCTTTCCCAATTTGATTTATGGTTTTGGCCGAGGCCTTAATCATTTTAGATGTCTTGGCCGAGGCCTTGACAAAATGTTTCAGAATGTCCGGCATTATACATTCCATCATTATGAAAGTGGTTATTGATATTGCATGTGATTATTCGACCAGTAGAATATCCATGTGAAGAAGTAAATGGCATTATCTCATTTTAATTTTGCCATATTATGTTGATGTTCAAGTTTAACAGGCTTTTGTTTTAGTTATACATTGCCTTAAATGTTTATGTTTATTTATTAAAGCTTCCGCAATATTGTTATCCTTACTGAGCATCTGAGCTCACCCCTTTCAATGTTTTAATATTTTCCAGGATGTGAAGAAGTATTTTATGAATGAACTGTAGGGATAGTCAGAAGAGGATATCAGTGTGGACTATGGAGACTTTGTTATTGTAGTTTTTCACTTTATGATGTAATGTAACGTTTACGAATGTATCTAGTGTTTCCAAGGCTACTAAACTAATCGGTCTTTCGAGACTTGATCTTTTGTGATCATGCCAATGTTACGAAGTAATGCACCGGCTCTGGGTAGCTGGGGTCGGGGCGTTACAAGTAAGCCCCAAGTTAGAGTATCCAAATCTCCATAAATCTCATATAACTTTATGGACGTTGTTCACGGGTTTCTTCCCTAAAGTAAATCTCAATCTTCATTTATCTGGGTAGTCATACATACATAAGCCCCACATCATTTCATATAATTGCATATTTCATGGAACAATTTTTTAGTTTTACCAATACCTCTTGTTTCTCACACTGAGCATGACTCACGTGATCTTAGAGTGTAAAAGTAATTACGACATCTTTCTTTGATCCATAAATCATGCATAAACCCTATACTTCTTTACTCAAACTACGTGGGTTCTGATTCCTTTTTTAAAAATAAAGGATACGTAGGTATCCCATCTGCGGGTACGATCCAAACTTTGAAATAATCAATGTCCTTATGAATGAAAATAAACTTCAAGTGCCCCACTGAGTGGATTTAAAACCAGTATGGTTATCATAATGAGCAATAGATTTCTATATAATGTGTCGAAGGATACTGTTGACTAAAAATCTCTAACAAATACAGATGATTCTTTATCGATGAAGAACCTCAAATACATATAAAAGATTCTCTAAATCTCATACATATTAATAATTGATTGTCAGATCTAAAGGAAATCTCACTTTTATACTTAGTAGTGTAATAAGGATTCACAAACATAACTTAAATCTTAAAGAGAGTCCCGTAGTAGGAAATAATTCCCCTCAAAAAGGTGTGATGAGTATGACCTCCCATCCTCTCGACCAATGAAAATTCTTAAGCCTTATTGGTTCATAACTAATGAGAACCTACCTTTGGAAAGTAGGTCCAAATGGATATAGAATCATTGGATGTTTCTGATTCTATGAACAAACTTGGTAGAAACTGCTTGGAATGTTTGAACCTTAAATCAATGAGGTCATTCCCATTTCTAGAGGAAACAGTCACAATCCTTTAAAAATTTGTTCATCAAGTGAGTATGAGTTGTTTGAAGGCAAAGCTAGAGGTATATATTTACTTCATAATATTATTTTAATTAATTAAGGAATAGTAAAGTGAAGTAAGTGCATGGTCCAAATATATGAGTTGCTTCTATCCAACATGTTGAAGTATATCTTGACCATGCAATCAACGATCATGATAATGTAGCATGGAGTAATTCATAAACGCACATTACCTTATCCACATCATGGAATTGATGATAATGAGGAGTATTGATGATGAAGTCTTAAATGTCAACATTGATCAATGAAATGTATCATGGATCAATTCCTAAACACAAATTTTATATATCAGAGTTATGATGTATGGAGTATTATTGTAGCAACTTGTAGAAACATCCATTGTATTTCATGACATGCTTTGCAAATATTGGTGTAATCCCATAATCATATGCCAAATAAAATGAAAAATGGATATCATACGAGTCATATTATGATGATATATCCATTATTTCATATGAACATGTATATGGATGCAAAGAGTTTTTTTGGACCTAAAAAAATATGTGTCAAGTTAAACACATGGTGCGTCTATGTAACTATCATGACAATCGCTTAGGATATTATAAAAATACCTAAGATAAAAAATTAGTAGTCAAGTGATTGACTAAATTTATATAAGGGTGCACATCTATTTTGAGATAGTGGGAGCTAAATTGACTTCGATTTATTCAATGTTTCAGATACACAAATAGTTGGAATAGGATCTAGTTCCACAAGTGCATGTGGAACATAGTATGTTCTAGAGACGCATACTGCATAGGAATGAAAAATCCATGGTATTGGTTTTTGTATTCATTGTGGTCAGTGATCAATTATTCATTGTGAATAATATTTCCTACAGGTAATAAATATATGAAAATTAGCTAAAATTGATAAGACCAACTAAAATTCAATTAATGGATTCCATGTATCAATGTGAATAGGGGATTATTATGTTGAATATTGCAGTGGGTATTCAAGTGAGTTGATATATGGATGGTAAAAGGGTAGTACCAATAAGGCTCGATTGGTTTTACCGAGTCGTTGCCCCTAAATCTATTAAAATTTTACTTATCATAGCTAATATGTATGATCAAATTATTTATCATTGGATGTCATGACCACCAATCGTGGATAGTGTCTATACGATGCAACCATAAAGGGATGGTCACGTCACAGAATGCTAATATAGGTTGCAAGTTACTGAAATACACTTTAGGATTGAAGTAAGAATCATGATCATAGAGTATTAATTTAGAATAAAGGACTCTCATGTGTCTACCAGAGCTTAGGGGGAGTGCCATGGTTTTCTAAGAAAAGTATGTTCGGTTACAAATAGAAAACATACAATTGTATTCATGTTAGTTAGGACCAAGATGAAATTGATTCTCCAATGATTGACTTAAAGTAGAAACCTATGTTATATGGAACAAGATCTCTTGAGGTGGATCTATAGGTTTCTTTTAACTTTTCAATCATATATATAGTAACATAGTATTGAAAACATATAAGTTGGAACAATTCAAGAGATGATTTTTCACCTATGTCACAAGGAAAAATCTCTTCAGGTTGACATGTATGAGACATGGGAGGAGATAAATGTGATGAGTTAAATATATACATCAAAGTGATGGATCGATCATGTATTCCATGATATGTACAAGAATTCATATTTTTAGGATATGCTTTATTGTAGGAAAATATCAGTTATATCTAGGATCATTACAAAAGATGAAGTTAAAACTATCTCGTTGTACTTCAAAAAGTACAAAAGAAATGTACCTGGTATGTGGGGAAGAAAGGATACTGGTTTTTGGGGATACAAAATAGCCTTCTATAGATTAATGTGATCTAGTATCTCAGTTAGGCTAAGGTGATGAATGAGACAAGCTCATATAAGCCAATGGTATCTATACCTAATAATATTGAGTACGTTGCAACATTAGAGGCATCAAAGAAGAAGTTATTAAATGCAACGATTTGTTCTAGTTCTTAGAATCACACCAAATAAGAAAATTATTATAATAATGTAAATTATTATATTCTTACTAGCCAAGATGTCAAGTTATGATAATGGAAAAAAGGGAGATGCTCAGGATACCCTCTCTTGAGAAGTTTTACTCAATGAGATGAGGTCACAATTGCAGAATAGCCACGCAGAGGAACCATGGAGGACCTAGTAGCTAAAGTTGTTACTCAGTAGAAACATGATGTTCATCATGTGAGTAGCTAACATGTTTGGTTAGCAAGTTGGCTCTAGTGAAAGTTCGAGTGTTGAAATAGTGGGTTCCCTAGACCCAACTATTTAGTGCTTTTGATTACCATTTCATGTATATAGTTAGCTATACATGATGTCATCTTACCATTATATTGTAAAATTTTCTGCATCCACTATTGAAATGGTAATGTTCAAAGATTAATTGTCATATTGAAATGTTATAGAATATACCAGGCTATAATGATAACCTCTAGATACTACGACATTAATCTTAAATATATGTTCTATATTCTAGATACATATTACTGATCAGAAACAGTAGAAGTTTGACTATCAAGATTTAGGGGATCAGAACCATTGAGACTTCTTCTCATGAAGTATGGACTTGGTGATCTCTAGTAGTGAGATCAGGAAGACATACCCACCAATAGGAACACCACATGTTTTGGGTGTTATTGGATGTTTCTATCTAAGATCATGTGTAATGGTCTCCTAACATGAGATCATTACCAGTGTATGTCATTTGATTGTGTACATTGATGAAAGATGAAAACCATGATGTTGAAATCGTGGTGAGGTAGTTGTTGTTTGGTGCACCATTGATGGAATGAAATTGGTTGAATGGTAATGAAATGATTTATCACTTCTGGGTCATAGAAGTAATATATCTCAGTCCATGTTCTTAAGGATGGTAGTACCTTCATAAGACCATGTCTATGTAAGTTGATGGTAAATCCATCCAGTTGGATCAACTAATAATAAAAAAGAAAAGGGTGATGACACACGTGTGTGTTCTAGTTTATGAGATTTTAATGACAAGCAGATAAGACTACACAATACATTTTTGTAGGTTAGTTTCCATTTTTGTGATAGTCCTTATCTCTTTAGGGGCCATGATGGGTTGCTAAATCCCACTCTTGGTCTGTGAATACAATTCACTATTGTCATGATAAGGGCCTAGAGGTCCACACACAATATCTTATTCAAGAATCTTCCCTATTCAGTTGAATAGGTTGTTTTTGACATGGTGGGCCCCACCACTGGGTTCTAGGATTTTTTTCAAGGGGATATGGTCACCAATGTAATAAATAAATTCATATTATTCAAGTTAAGAGTAATTGACATTGAATTTTTTTATTAAATGTATTTACAAGTTTTAATTAAATACATGATAAACAGTAATTGATGAATATTAATTTAATATATATTCAAGTTTCAATTCATATTTATGGGAATGACAACTCAATTTACAAAATCATTTCTTACCATGTAATATATTTATTATATTATAGGAAAATGATAATAATATTTATGACTCAGATAAGTAGTCATAATATGTCATATATAGTGTGTTAAATTATTCGAGGGCTAGGGTGACATTTTAGGTAATTTATTAGACACTATAAATATAGGTGGATGGGAATTTGCCAAATATTTTTCATGGCATTTATCTCTCATCTCTTCTCTCCCATGTTCTAGAGAGAAATGCTCTGGATCCAAGGAGCTCGGATTGAGCTCTATCTCAGGCATCATAAGAGAACTGATGTGGTGATCATTGGAGCATCAAAAGCATCATCTAATCTCCGCACTAGCACTCAAAATTTGATGATTGACACTTCTTTTTATTTCTTGAAGCGCGTGTGGATGATCTAGAGGAATTTGGCTTCAGATTCTTTGAGCATTGATCACCAATGACGAGTAGATGTCATGCACGGATTTGGATCTAAACAAGGTATTTTATGGTTTTAGTTTTGTTCTTAAAAATCTTAATGCTTGATCCTTAGCTTAAACTAGGCCCCTTTTCGCCAACATCAACAATATTATGTTGATTGTCGGTGACTTGTTTTTAGAAATCCCACCTTTTGGGGATTCCACTGCATGCCCAGTTCCTTCACCTTTTGGTGAGACTAGAAGGTCTTGGACATGGGGGAGAGTCTTAGGAATAATATTGGGTAGAATTTAGGAAATTATCAAATCATGTTAGGTGTGTGGAGAAGAAATGGTGAGAGATGGTATTTATAGTGGAGGAGAGGAGGGTTTTTGACTATTTTATTCATTAGTTTATAATTTTGGGTCAAGAATTTGAATGGTTTGAAAATTATCACTAAATATATTAAAATAATCAATATATGTTCTATATTATAGTTCTCACATCATTAATGATGTTAGTAATAGTGTATTTAACATATAATGTAAGTATACGGTAAATTACAATATTTCACTATTCACTAACAATTCGTGTATTTCATAAAAATCCCAAAATATTACCCTAACTATTTTTTGATGTGTAGAGCTCAAAAATGAACTCCATTTTATCTGAATAATTTTATAAATATTATAAATTTATTTTTTAAATAAAATGAAATTTAATTTGAAAAATTAAAATTTTAAAACTATAACTGATTTTATAACTCCATGGCAAATTAATCAAGGTCCCATTAAATTATCCTATAACCATAATAAAATAAAATAATAATTTATTAATCCATTTTATGAGAATAAACATTATTTTAAATCAATAAATTAATTATAAAATTATAAATAAACATTCATGTTTCACAAAAATACCAACAGTTAATTTATCATTTTCAAAATATTTATTAACTTATTTCACGGTATAAATATATCATATTTTCACTTATAGGATACCTAAATTTTATTTATAATTTCATAGGTGATTTTATTATTCTATTGGCCATTTTACTATTCTTAATGGTCAAGTTACTATTCCTAAGGTCAAGTAACTATTCATTAGTATAACTTACTTAATTTCTATAAATATGAAGTATTTAATTATAAATTTATAATGAATTTAAATATTTAATTCTAGAAAGAAAACAAATTATTTTATAAGTACTTGGGTTGTTACAATGTATGAATGGATGATTTGGCATGTGAAGTTAGGTTTGGTGAGTAGTGACTCATGGAGGCATGATTTGGGACACGTGATCCATTAATAGAAAAGTGTATAAAAGTTATAATTAGGTTTAGATTAAGCTATATAATGTGTGAGACCCAATGAAAGGGTTATTAAAGGTTCACTTTGGATTTGAGAAAGAGAAAGTGAGTGTTGCATGACCACTTGCGTAAATGGGTCTTGATGTGTGGAGGGAAATGCATATTAGTTGAGTGTGGTTCTATTTCAATATGTAGATTGATGTAATGGAATATGTGTTAGGTCCTTGATAAATAATTGTGTTTCTAGAAAACCTAAGTGATGTAGTGATGTAGGAATGGTGGTAGGTACCTATTGGTTATTGACTGATTAAAATTGAGACCAAGAACTCCAATGGGTCAAGGTAATCATTCAAACCTAGGGTGTGATCAGGAGTGGGGTGTGGTTCATAAAATCTAATCATTGATATAGGATCGATAAGATCTATGAGATTATGAAGATTTGAATATCATATGGTTATGGATATGAGTGGATCATTGTTCTCCATTGGTCACGAGTTCATGAGAGCATGCTTTGTGAACAACAGTGACTGACCATGATTCTTTCAAGGTGAATAGTGCTTAAAAAGAGGTATAAGGGAAGTCACTTGGTGGGTATATCACAATAAATAGTTTAACTGTGTTATCCTCATTTTGAATAGTTATGGTAAATTTTATAGGTGGAATTCTTGGTAATTAAATAATTGGAAGTGATCAAAATTTCTTACTAGCACTCAAGTATGTGCGGGTTGGTCATGTGTAGTCATTATGTTTCGTAATAGGATAGGTTTCACCCTTAGGGAATGGGTATTTTTTGTTCATCAATATGATTATTTCAATATTATCATAGTGGGGAATATAATATTGGTTATGGATATTTAACCTTCATATTGAAATGGTTATGATTGTGGAGAAAATGATACATGGGTGATTCTAGTAACACCTATAGTACTAGTTTGAGAACAAAAAATTATTTCCAGTTCCATGGTAAATACAAAAAATGAATTTATTTAGTGGGGTTAAACTGGAGGTAGGGACAAAAAATGTTGGGTCAGGGTGTAATCTAATGTTTTTTCCAAGGGGGAATAAAACTGAGGGTATGTTGGTGCATGTTGGGAGAGTATTATTGCGGGTTTAAATGTGTTGAGGATTTTAATATTTGACGACACTAAGTTTTAGGTTTTAACTTCATTGTGGGTTTTTAGGGGGATTCTGCAATGTCTACTATAGTTAAGGTAGAATAATTAGGCCAAGGTGTGGTAACATATTCTAATCAATAAATTAGAAGTTGGGAAATGTTTTTTAGACCATATTCGCGGTGAGAATCCATATGGTGGGGGTTTGGTAGTGATATGAATCATTACATGTTGGTATTTTATTGTAAAATTTGAATCTTAAGTCCCTAAGAAGGGGTTTTTGGAGAATTGAGAGTCATATTGGAACTCTAGGATTTGAGACAACTCTAGGGATGTATTTATATATATTTTTAGGTTTCTTAATGGATTTTTGGAGTTTGAAAAAATGTTGGAGGACTTGTTCTGGGTGTAAGGTTATCTTTTTAGGTGTAAGAGGCACAACATGATGAAGTAAGAGGAATTGTAGTGTGACACCTATGTATGTGGAAAATACATGTGATAGTATCTTGGGAGGGGTCACGTTCTAGTGAAGGTGGTTGCTCCATGGAGGGAATCCCAAAGTTATATTGCATTGTAAAGCCATTGGATACCTAAAAATGGGTATCCATGGGTTTTTTGTGCTATTATGAGGGTAGGAATTGTACTAAGTCCCATTCTTTCATGCTGCAATGCATCTTTAGAGATTGGGAATTGTATTGTGGTATATTCGTTTAGGATACAACCTTAGAAAGGATTGGGGAATTTTTTCATGACACATCTACTCATTTTGTAATATAACCCCAAGCAAATTATTTTTACAAATGGGTAGCCACAATTTCTAGTATTTCCCCTCCTAAAAATAAGCAGTAAATGGGGTCTCAGGGAGGGACATTTCGCTATCCCCTTTATTTTTTCTCCTTCATGAGTGATGATTTTAAGTGGAGTTTCTATGGTATTTTTGTTATATAATATTTCTCTCATCCTTCAATTCATCATATTTTTAGTTACCACTAATTTCTTATAGTTTAAAATTAAGGATTGAGTACGGATTCCATTAGATCACTATGGAATCATCTTGAACCAAGGTGCTTCTTCGTATGGTAGTTTGAGGGAATTGAGGGAAAATGAGCACACTCTGTTATTTTCCATTTATCTTAATTTATTGAATTTTTATAATTTATTTGATGGTTTTATTTACTTGGATAAAATTGGTGGTTGGTCAGTTGTCAGATGATAATTACTTTTCTCATAGAGGTTCCAAGGGTGTCACGGACCTTACACATGTCATTGGTTATAGCCTCAATAGTGCAGTATTTCCTTAAGATAATTTGTAGGTTATTCCCATTTTTAATTAAATTTTAAAATTAATTATACATGTTATAATTTATTCTATGATCCTTGTTCCAGGAGATAAGTGTTTTATAGATTATCATGGCATGTTATGATCATATATAATCCTGTTTTGAAGAGTTAAATTCCATATCATGTTGGGAGGTCCTTATAATTCTTAATCATATTATTGCTTATTTATTATTTTTCATACCTATATAGTGTTTTGGGTTTAGGAAATTTTAATTTTGGATTGATATTTCTCTTAGTAGATAATTTAGTGTCATAAATCCTATTAGACTCAAAATAATTTCCCCACAGCATGTTAGGTGATTTATAAATGACTAGAGACTTCATTATTAAGAATTTGAGGTGTTGTCTGAGTGTTCAAGGGAATTTAAATAGGTATTTAGCCTCATGATGAGTTGTAAATATCCTAGGATGGACTCCATGAGGAAATTATGGAAGACATAGTGGGATTAGGCATATGTTTGATGGTTTATATGTCCATGCATCTCATGACTGGTTGGTAGAACCCTTTAAGGGTGAGGAGTGATCTTGGTTCTTATATTAACCATGGAACATCCTTCAAGGATTCTCATAGTGTGAAAAGGATGGTTTCCTATGGATGACTATCTTGAGTGCTCTCTGTTGAGAGTTCTGTGATAGGAACCCATGAATGGGTTATTTGGATTGTTTTATAATGACTTGATAATGAGTTACTAAGGAGTCTTGAGTGTGGTTATCCTGGTTTAGTCTTAGTATATCGGGATCAAGATACCGATGAAAGAAATATAAATGAAAAATAGACTGGAATATTGATTCTCATTTTAGTTAAGGCCTTCAAGATATAAGTACATCAGTGAGATATTGGATGTGGGTTGTAATCAGTTAGTAGAGCCCGGGTTGGGCCTGAAGAACCTTGTTTTTTCATTATATATAAAGAGGGTTATGTTAAAGGATTTTTCCTATCATTACCCATGTATTATGGATTGGAATTGAGGGGTTAAGATACCAAGATAGATACAAATATATGAGATATGAGTAGTGGTACTATGTCATGTATGACTAGAGACTGGGTCATGATTTAGGGAATATGATGCACTGGGTGCATGATATTTCCATGTAAGAGTTAGATATGGGGTTGTGATTATATAGTTCATGTGATTATTCCATGAGACCATAACTTTAGTATATGGTTAGACTTGAGTAGGAGGTTGATTATATTAGGCCCTCCTCAGATTTCTTCCTATGATTTCTATGATTGATGTGATTGTCCATTTGATAAACCTTGTGTTAGTGGTTCATCTCATGCACAAGGTTGGTTATGTAATTTCCACATCAGGATCCGCTTATTATATAAATAAATAACCATAGGACCGACCTTATGTCGGTGTTTTAGTTCATGTGGTAAGTTAGATATGTTACACCCTCCTCAGTATCGACTTCCTGTATATGTGACTTAACCATGAAGCCTTAATTTTGTTGGTTTTTTAGATTATATTGGATGTGGGACATTATATGTAATCCTCAATATATTCTTTCAATGCTGTTAGTGATAATTCTCTATCAATGTAAATGATTCATTCCGTTGTTGGATAAATAAAATTATTTCTTTATAGGCCCAGGTATAGTGGTGTCTTACTTTTCTCCTAATGGGATTCCAAGGACTTAAGACTTCGATGATCTTGGTTCAATAGGTATTATTAGACTAGGTATGGTCAGGTTTCATGGGGGCCTTATTAGCGCATGATAAACCAAAATTTATACTAGCGTGTGCCAATTTTTTATACTTATTTATTTTACTCATGCATACCCATGTGTATGATGGTTTATATTATGGATCTTATTGGTGGATCCCTAATGAGATGAGTTTCTCATCTCCCAATATGGGAAATTGGGTGCATGTCAAGAGATCATGTCTCTTTTGCAAGTATGATCATAGGTCGCACAATGGATCATGATAGATCAATTCGATAGAGATTGGAGATGGGGTTGAGGTGAGGTTTAGGGTTGGTAGCAGAATATTTTATAAATATATTCTTTTATTCTTTGTTTTTTTTGTATATTTGATCAATCTTAGTGGGCGAGCTATTTAGTTATATGACGTTATGAACTAAATTTTACATTTTCTGTAACAAGGATGTGTTATTATTTTATTAATGGTTTTGATAGATTATAATTTCGTGCATGCTTAATTTACTTATATGTTTTGGATGTTATTGGGTCACTTCTCAATAATTGATGGTACTAATATTGAGAGTATAGTTTCCCAACATTGAATATAGACTCTTACCACTATTTACAACCTCTGGAATATGAGGAGGCATGCCTGAGGTTGTATGGAACCACTAGTTTGGTTTCCATTCAGTTAATTTTAGCTGGGGTATTTCAAAATGAGTTATCAAATTTTAATATTTTAGTACTAATATTTAATTGTTTTTTCTTTTCCTATTATACTATTATTAATCTTATAGAGTGTATTCATCATTAATTTATAATATTATATTTTGAACTAAAATATCTATTTGGTTTCATAGTGCATATGATTTATTTACAGTATACTCTTATACTCTTGTTTCTTAATAAATCAAATTTATTATAAAATATATAAGTTTAAGGAAGTAATCTTCGTATAAAAACATTATATTTTACATTTTCCCACTACTAAAAATTTAGTGCTTGAAATTTTAATTTAAACTCTTAGAAAAAAAATATATTAGGGTATATTCATTTTATTACATCCTCTTCTTCCCATACTACCACTTCATATTTTTTATTTCTTCTTAATACTTTTAAAATGTGAATTTTCTTATTTTACTTCACTTTATCCCTATGATCCAAGATATTTAAAGGTTGTTCCTCATACTATACACCATAAATCAATTATACCATCTCAAAATTTAATACATGAAATGAATCATCTATGTTTTTTTAAAAGATATTTGTATATAACATATTATATACCTGAGAATGATTTGGTGGAAGTACAATTTGATAGGCTATAAAACCCACATGCTTAAGAATTTTTAAAGGGATAATATATCTAGGGATTAATGTTATCTTTTTTCTAAAACTCATATTCATTTTATATTAATATATTTAAAGGAATACATTATCCCCTACATTGAAATATATATATCATTGTTGATAATCAATATATCTCATTCAGTGACTCTGGGATCCTCTAATATATTACTGAATGAATTATATATTCTCTCTTATATGTTTATACAAGTTCTAGTCAAAATAGATTCTTCTATCTAAAATCATCCCCACATGTTGAAGTTATAAATTTATTCCCATAAATAAATTCATATGGGTTGATCTGTATACTCAAGTGAGAATTATTATTACATGAAAACTCAGACAATAAAAACATATTTATCCTAAACTTCATTAATGTATATAGAAAAGGATATAAGCATGTATTTCTTAAGTTTGAATGGTTCTTTCAGATTTTACATTTCTCTAAGGGTGATATATTATAATGAAGTTCAACTTTGTGTCCAATTTATTTTAGAAACTCCATATTAAATTTGATGTGGGTCTAAGATCTTAAAAATATACAATCAAAAGTGGTTCCACGTGAAACCTCTCCACTTATTTGATATATATCTTAGAAATTATATAATGTGTATAGAAATGAAGTGGGTTAATTTTCTAATATGATCCTATACAACCCATCTATAATTGTTTCCCTTAGAGGTTCCTATAATACCCATTCCAAAATTTATGGTGATATTATCCCATTTCTGTATTGATATTGGTAATGGTTCCATTATAAACTTGAACTTATATAACTCTATAATAACTTTCTAGTGTACTAAGATCCATGTTTTATATTCAAAAATTTCATTATATATATTACCCCACTAGAATTAATCATGGAAATCTACAAATATATTTTTTCTTCCTAGATGAATAGGGAATGATAAAATATGTGTAACCAAAATAACCCTATTATTTTTGGCACTGATGGTATACATCATTGTGTTAAAAATCTTACAAATACATATTTATCAATTTTCAATTATAATATTTTCATCTTCCTTGTTTCTTAAAACTTCTTATATATCCTTATATAATCCTTTTGTTTCATATTATCTTCTCAATGATAGACAGTTGAACAATAATTTGAGAAAAGTTGGATTTTTATTTTTAGTTTATGATTTCCATGACTATCTATTATATAGAAAATAATATTTGATCACTTTTGATCCTCATCATAGATAAGGTAGTATGGTATTTTATACTTAGATCATCCTGCACCTTAATCTCCTTCCCAAGATGAAAATGAATTGTGAATTTATAATCTTTGACTAGATTTTATGATCATTTTAGGGCATATTGAGATCATTATATATGAATATAAAATTTAATAATTTTTTATTAGTATATATTTAATGAAAATGTTACCCCTTCTAACTTTAGATCACAAATAAAGTAATTTTTTTCAAGGATATTTTACTATCTTGAGGAATAATATCACTTTATCATATTTCTTGAGGACACAACCAAAACCTTTCATTGAAGCATCACTATATATATTATAAAACCATCTCCATTTGAGGATAGTGTGAGTATTTTTTTTAGTGAATTTAATATTAATATTCTCATTGAATATATCTTTATATTCTTCTATCCAAAAAAACATTACTCTCACTACTACAAATATGGATTTTATCAGCGCTAAAAAGGCCTTTAACAATGCTAAAGAAGTGTTGTTAATGCTCGTGAAGTTAAAGGGGGGGGGGGGTGGTCCCCTTTATCATCACTCTAAAAAGTGCTGATAAATACCCCTTTTATCAGCAATTTTTTTTAGCACTGATAAAAGTTAAAAAATTTAAAAAAATTTAAAAAAAATTAAAAAAATCAGTAAATCGGAGGGTGCTCTTAACAGCGCTTCCCCCCCATTTATCAGCACCCCGGCCCACCCACTCCCCCACAAGCCCTATCCATGAAGCCCCACATTTTTTAAGCTCTTTGTAGACCCCTTTAATAGTGCTATACCCCCCCCTAAATTCACCCATGTGCGCGCCCCTGCCCGCCTCTACCAGGTTTTGAACTCAAGACCTCCTCCCATGTGTGCTAAGCCTTTACCACTCCTCTAATTTGATTTGTTCTCCAACTAGTGATATATCTATTTATATATATCTAGTTAGTTATATTTATTCATGTATTAATATAAATTTATATAGTTGTATTAATATATATATATATATATATACATATATAGTTATATTTATATATTAATATATTTATTTGTATATTAATATATATATATATATAGTTAGTAATATTTATATATGTATATATTTATATATTTATTCATATATTAATATTATGTTATATCTATTTATTTATATATATTTAGTTATATTTTTTTATCCATATATTTATTCATATATTAATATATATTTATAAGATTAGTTTTCAATACAATTATAAAATATGTTTTGTTTTGTGTGTGTGTAAATAAATACATATATATACAACACAAACACACACACACATATATATGTGTGTGTTTCTATAAGTATAATTATACATATTTATATATATATATAAATATATATATGCATATACATATGTTAGAATATATATATATATATATATATATAATATATCATTATGTTACTATATAGACACACAAATAGACACACACACATTGTATAGGTACATATATAGTTAGATTAATATATAGGTATATAAATATTGATATATTGATATTTTAAATAAAATGGATATTAGTTATTATTTAGATAAAGATAATATATTTTATATGTAAATATGTTTAATTATTTATTTAAAAAATTAATTTTTATGTGTGAATATATAATAAATATGTATATATTGTTATATATTTGATTATAAATAGCAGTGCATTATAAAAAATGATAAAATTTCAAATACATGATATCAATATATGTAATACCTTGGAATAAATTCAGTCCCCACCAAAAAAAGCCAACAATACCACCTTAAACGAGGATAAAAATCCACAAAATGTTAAAACAATTGGGGTATCCAAACTAAAAACTTAGTTTTCGAGGACTTCTGGCCTTTGTTTGGCCTCAAAAAAAGTGACAGAGTCTTTTCTTGGGTCACCAGCGTGTAGAGCTCATTGCTGACTTCGATTTGATATATTGTAGAGCTCAAACAGACACCCAGATCAAAAGTTATGGCCGTTTGAAATTCAAGTTGCGTTTTCAACATATTTTAGATCTTTTTTAATTTTTTTAAATTTTTTTAGTCTTCAAGTTGTTATTAAATGACTATAACTCCATAATAACTATCAAATTATTAATTAAAAATATTTTTTTTAAAATTTTTTATAAGCCATTTTCACTAAATATCTTATATATTAAGTGTAACTGTATATTTTCACTTATATAAAATATATTTAAAATTATATTTAAAAAATATATATTATATTTATATCAATATAACTATATCTATATATTTAAATACTAACATATATTTTTTAATGATTTTTTTTGGAATCAGACCTTTTATCAGTGCTTTAAAAAAAACGCTGATAAAGACCCCCCTTTATCAGTGCTACTAAAAAAGCGCTGATAAAGGGGTACCCTTTAACAGCACTAAAAAAAGTGTTGTTAAAGGGGGTACCTTTATCAGCGCTAAAAAAAGCGCTGATAAAGGGGTACTTTTATCAGCGCTTTTTTTAGCAGTGACAAAAGTTCCCCCTTTATCAGTGCTTTTTCGTTAGCGCTGATAAAGGCTGGCGCTGGCCTTGCCCAGTTTTGTGGTAGTGTCTCTTCTATGTTATCATTGTTAGTGGGTTTTGAAATCTTGGAAAATGTACCATAAGCTATCAGTAAAATCCAAATAATTTGAGAAAAGTATGAGTCTTTAACCTTGATATTATTCAAATTCATTATTTAATCAACTTTTTATTTGAATGATCGACATATACCCCCTTTATTATGATTATATTCCCTAATAATTTCTATTGATCCATTCAGAAATCGCATTTTCTATATTTTTCATACCACTTCTCAATTCATAATTTCTCTGACACAATATTCGAATTCTCATCATGTTGTTTGTTAATTTTAGAATATATAAAAATATTATTTATAAATGGAACTATAAATTTATCAAGGTAATCTCTAAAGTATCAACTCATCAAATTCATAAAGATTATTAGAAAATTTTTGAGTCCAAATGACATCACTATGAACTCATAATATCCATATACTATACAAAATTAAGTCTTTGGATTATCCTCCTTTTTCTCCATCAGTTGATGATATCTTGATTTAAGCTCCATTCTTTTGTAGAATTAATCTCCATGTTGTTAATAGAATAAGTCATTAATTTGGGATAGAGGATAGTCATATTTTATCATGATTCTGTTAATATTATGTTAACCAATGGAAATATGATTTAACTCATCCCTTTTCTTGACTATGTGATGTAACACCCTATAGTGAAGCACTATGACATATAAAATCCTTGTTTAAATTCTCTTGTAGTTACTTATTTATTTTTTCTAACTAAATTGGGGTTATTTTATAGGTATTCTTTTATGTGGGCATAAAACTAAGTATATGTTTTATTTCGAACTTCACCACATGATTTGAGGGAAGAAGAAACTCTTCTAGAGGAATAAATTAACATACTACCACATAGTCATTATATATTAATGGTTAATATTTTCCTTCATATCAATCGATTGAGCCATATATGTTAGATCATGAGATAATAAAATCCACATTACTGAATAAGTTTCCAAAGGAGATTCATAATTATCCTTGCATTTATATAGAATTTTTGGATTATTTGGGATACGAAATGAGATTTTACTCCCCTGTAAGTTGATAATGTCTCTATATAAGTTGTTATAATTCACGCTCAATACAACATAAAATTATACTAAATGAATAATAACTACATTTTATTAAATAATCTACCCAAAAATGTTAATTATGTAAGATCTATATAATCGATATGTGATAATTTAAAAACAATGTGTCTTTAATGAAAAATCAACCCCTACATCTTTAGTTGCATATTTATATAAATTTTATGATATATGCATTGAACTAGAATAAATTATGTTATTCACTATTCATGAATAAATAGAAAATGAACCTATAATAACATTATTTTGTTGATTCACCTTGATGATAGTGATAAAATAAGATAATACCCATTCTATTATTTTTTAATGTTACTAACATCAATTATATTCAATGAGACCTGGATTGGTGAATTGAATTTTATAGTGTCCAGGTTCCATGCAATTGAAACAGTAGATTATGGGTGGAGAATTATGTGGAACCATACTTTTATACATCATATTTACTGCCCTTTGTATGTATATTTTGGAGTCATGAACTTGATATCCTAAATCATAATTCATTTTTTATTTGATTTTTAGAAGCCACTTTAAAGATGAGCGGTAACCAACATTCCAGTGAGAACAGATACAAAATAACCCCATTAAAAATTTCAAAATTCAAAACCGTCCATAAAACCCAATGTCATCCTGATCTAAGAATCACTCACATAATCATCATGATACCACTGTTTTCATCACTAGTCATTATTAACCTGAGTACCAATATTGTCATCACTATCCTTTACAACATCATTATCAACTTCCTACCACCACACTAGAGACCATTGGAGACCTCCGGCTTCACCGTAAACATATCACCAAAACCAAAACTAAGAAAGAACACTTCATCAAAATGTATAATACATCGCCATGCTACCATCGAGAACAAAATAATCAAAAAAAATAACTAAGAACATGGAGAATAAAACAAAAAAAACATAAAACCAACATTGAAGAACCAAATCTGAAATGATGCTAGCCGCCGAACCACACCTTCCAAAAATAGATTGGTACTACCTCTCCAACTCTGACTAGTATGGAAGAAGTATATCATGAGGTCAAAGTAGTTGTTGAAATGTCGAGATATCCAAACATCCACAATGCCAGTGAGGAGAAAATTAGTAACAAAAAACTAGGATTAGTGAGCTGGCATCACCTTGAGATCTGTCGACCGCCCAAACTCACAACTCAAAAACTTCATGGAACCATCACTCCATATCTGAACTAGAGACACATATAAGAACTAGATATCAGAGATAGGTAATGCTGATTTGAGGTATCCACAGTGGACAACAAGCATTGGATCCCCAAGACCGCCTTGCATAAGATGTGGTCATCATGAAAGAAGAG
Organism: Viscum album; assembly: GCA_963277665.1. Classification (NCBI taxonomy): domain Eukaryota; kingdom Viridiplantae; phylum Streptophyta; class Magnoliopsida; order Santalales; family Viscaceae; genus Viscum; species Viscum album. The sequence goes on from OY728119.1 coordinate 15,337,985, forward strand.
GTACCGAAGGGAAGAAATCAAGGATAGCTTCATCAACAAGAGGGAGAGTCATCATCAAAGGAGAAGAACCCCTAAAATAGGGTGAAATAGACAAATGAGCACCTAATACTCGTGGGAGAAAGGTAGAAACATCTTCTAAGGGGGATAAACTCTAGAATATGGAAACAAGAGCGAAGAGGATTGGGAAGAACTAACACCGAATGAGGAGAAACCCTAAGTGGGTGAGGGAGACACAAGAGTACTGTAGACCAGGGGAGAAAGGATCAGTGGGGCATATTCCACCCCCACACCATCCATCAAGGAAAAATTATCACCTTGATAACTTTATATCATCCTTTTATATAATTGTATAATTTTTCATCACCTTTCTTTATATTTTTTCCTTTACTTTTTAAAAGTGGGTAGTTGAATATTCTTTCCATCATGAACCTTTTTAATTAAACCCCTATATTAAAACTATATTCTTTATTTATTATCAATATATTCTTGATATTATTGGGATTATCAATTATTTATTTCAAAATTGAGAGAAAATTGAACTATATCTTCATATCCATCAAATTCTGGAATTTTAAAATATTTTTAAAGACTTGGTTTTAGGCCACAAATTAATTAACCGATCTTTATTTCTTGTTCGGTGATAAATAAAATGGTGTACCTTGAAAGTCTTGGGAAGTTTTCTTTATAATACCTAATATATTGTTTCTTGAGTTAACGGAATTATATCTTCATTTTAATATATATAGTGTGAATAAAATATTTAGAGATTATTCTTTTTGAAACCCACTTATTCCATTGATTTGATTTCATATGTTTCCATTATATTGATTAGTGTCCACTACTTATTGAATTTTCCTTCTAGTAGAAAAAAGATATGATGGAGTTCTTTTTATTAGAACATTGAATCATATAAATTATTTTTAAAATGAATTTATCTATTTCTCCATAATTAATGGATTAGATGATCACTACTAAAAAATTGGGTTTATCTAGTGCTAGGGTTTTAACAGTACAAGTTTAATGTGTTACTAAGAGCCCCATTATTAGTTCTAGAAAAAGTGTTTTCAAATGGGGTATTTAATAGAAATTTTTTTAGAATTGTTAAAGGGGTCCCTTTATTAGTGCTGGTAAAAAAGCACTAATAAATCCTCCTATCAGCACTAGTAAAAAAGCGCTAATAAAAATTGCATTAATCATCACTTCTAAAAAACTAATGATAAAGAGTATATTTGAAAAAAACTATTTTCAATAAAAAAATATATTTATATATTTATATTAATATTAATATAATATATATATTTTAAATATGTTTTAGAAAATTCTAAATAGGCATTTATGCATAATAAATAAGATATTTAGTGAAAATGGATTATAACCCTAGAAAATCACTACAAACCCAAAAGAATCCAAAAATTCGATAATAACTCTAGAAACCCTTAAAATCCATAAAAATGTTAATAAACCCTAAAAACATGGAAAAAATAAAAAAATTTGATCCAGAAGTACTTTCATCTCTATAACAAGTAAAAATAAAATCTTTTTATATGTTCTAAAACCACATGAGATTTCAATCGTGTAACAGTCAAGGGAATTAAATATATTACACTATCAAAATACTCTGAAATCATACTCGAACATAAAATGAACATAAATTTTGATCTGAGTGACCATTTTTGGTCCACCACATATCAAATAAAATCATGTGATCAGATATATGCCTCATAGGATGGACTAAGATCTATGAGCATTGTCATATCCTTTGACCCCCAAAAACCCCTAAAAGGACTCTGAAACTGAGTTTTTAGTTGGGGCACCCAAATTTATTAAAATTACAACATCTATAACTTCTGATTCGTGTTTATATTCATCATATACCACATATAAAATCAAATCTTAGGATGATATATACACCATGGTTACCCACGACAACACATGTTCATCTTTATCGAGGAAAAATTGTGTTTATAGTCACTATACCCCGATTTTTTCACATTCGATGGTCGTTCAAACGACCAGAACTTCTGATCAGGGTGTCCATTTGGGAAATTCCACATATCAAATTTAATCTTGTGATGAAATATATTCATTGGTGACCCCCAGGATCCTTAATCATTTATTTTGAGGCCAAAAAAGGTCTAGAGGGTCTCCAAAACTGAGTTTTTAGCCTATGTATCCCAATTGTTTAACATTAAATGGATTTTAAAACTCTTTTAAGGGGTATTTTTTCCCTTTTTCAGTAGTTAATGAATTTATTCCAAGGTATTACATTTATATTGATATTATGGATTTGAAATTTTATTGTTTTTCAAAATTTATTATTATTTATAATCAAATATATAACAATATAACAATATATATATATATATTTTAGTCACACATAAAAATTTAATTTTATAAATAAATAATTAAACATATTTATATATAAAATATATTTCTCAATATATAAACCTTATCTAAATAACAACTAATACCCATTTTAATATATATATATATGTATTAATATATATATATATATAAACATATATATATATACATAAACACACACATATATATACATAAACATATTTATAAATATATGGATAAAAATATAATAATATATATATATATATATATCATAAAATTTAAAACAAAACAATATAGGGGAGTGGAAAAGGCGCTGGTGTATTAGCTGGAGGGATCAGATTTGAAACTCATTAGAAGTCGGGGCACGTGCTGTGGGGTGGTATTATCTAAATCATTTATAATGGGGTAGGGGAAGAACTAATAAAGGGTGGATAACTGATAGGGGGAATGAAAATAATTATACCCTTTATCAATGGGGACTTTATCTTCTCTTTTTTAGCATTGTTAATGGGGGCCTTTATCAAATATTTTTACAAGCATTGTTAAAGCTAACCCTTTAGCATCGCTTAAAATATCAGCACTTCTATAGAATTGATAAATTCCTTTTACCAGTGCTGTTAAAGGTCCGATTTTCAGTAGTGGATCATGAAAAATATGGTGGTCATTTTCTCATAAATGACTCAACCACAAATTGATCCTTCTTTTGATAATTGGAACACTTCATATGGTTCAAGTTACTATTCCTAACTTGAGTTAATGGATCTACTTCTACAATAAGTTTATCAATTATATATTCCTTTATATGTTTCATATTATTTGGTAAATCATTTAATTTATAATTGAATTGGTTATTGGAATGGTTTCTATTATTTTCACCCATTTACTAAAATAAGGAAATGGTAGTGATGAAAATAAATAATATAAAATGTTATTCATAGGCATGTAAAAGGAAACTTATCCCTTAAAATATGTATTCCTTAAATTAAAAATATATTGTATATTTTTATTCTATATGTTTAATCCTATGTTATTTATATATTTTTTCCTATTATATTAACAAAAACAATCCCCCAAAATAAGTATACCTTTCTCTTATAAAATTATAATGACCCATAAAAATATCATGAATGTAACATCCCGGTTCTGAAATCCGCCCAGAGGTTCCCCGTTCCCAATTGGTCACATGGCCTCAAGCGCATTTCCCCAAATCCCAGAGGCTTCCGACTAGCAGTGAGGGCCTTGGGTGTGATAGTGGGGAAACTATTCCCTCATTGGAAGAGTAATGCAATTGAAATAAACAGATAAAAAAAGTATAAGCAATAATAATATCATACAATAGTAGACGGTGGACGAATGAAAGAAATAAATAACTAGAGCACGTATATAAATGACCCATGATACATATGTCTAGGAAAGTATCCATACAAGTCACAATGTCGGAATAGAGTACTAATCCAAAGAAAAAATAAAAAAATAAACTCCAGCAACATCGTAACCATAATCTTGGTCCCATTCTCTCCAGCCCCACATCAATCAAGTACCTAAAATAGAAGGTTGTTTCCCCATATCTATACTTGCAACAATATAATCTGTTTGGGCCCAAAATCATGACCCAAACTGGGTGTGAGAGAAATCTGAGAAGGCAACCACCCAAAGACCTATGCCTCATAGTCAGTGAATATATATGGTAGGCAATTAGCAAAATGAAGCAGTAACCAAAGAAGTACTCAAAAGTAAACAATCTTGTAGTTTCCATTATATCATTTACATTTAACAATTTAATCAACCAAACACAAAAACTAGAAACCTTTTGTAAAACTTCTCATAGACTTTCCCCTCTAGTTCAGCCAACAATCTCAAGTAACCCTCTAGGTAGTTCTCACAGCCTAACCTGTATGGTTAAATTTACAAGAAGTATATAACTAAGACTCTATGATGAATCAATCACCATCAATTCCCCCTATAGTCTTGTTTAATCAATGACTCTCTATGAAAGAACCCACCATAAATTCCCCTTATAGTCTTATAATGGTAAACTACAGACACTCTGAGGAAGCACTCAACCTCAATTCCTCATGTGGTCTCGTAATGTATATATAGACACTCTAAGGGAGAACTAAACGTCAATCCCCCCCTATGGTCTTGCAGCGTGATAATTATAACAGACACTATGGAAAATCCCTCAACGTCAATTTCCCCTATGGTATCACTACACCAAGTTCCCGCATCCTTGTGTAAATAAATCATACACAAACGATAAACAACATCCAAAGTAAACCTCAAATTACTACTTGGTTAATTAGCTACAAGGCATGGCACAACATATTTGATAAACAATCACTCCATCTTAACAACACTAGGAATGGAAAAAAATATCCTAACAGGGAAAAGCTATACCAAATGGTCAAAATCAGACAAGTATGGGAAAACACATACATAACATGGCAATTAAACTTATTCACAATCAAACAAATTTTATTCAAACATAAAAGGCATAGCATGCATTAACAGGGTTAAAATCCATAAACATGCAATACCTAGAATGAGGGTATTGGGAACTTTTTCACAAATAACTCAAATAATAACTACGGAATGGAACAAACCACCTGCCTCAGCGTTTTCTGATAGATATATGTGATTCTCAAGCCTTGAATTTCCCTAGAACGTCGTAGATCTACAAAAACTCGAAAAACGTTCAATCGAGGATATCTCATGAAAGAGAAGGAATCAGAAAATGAGGCTCTAGAAGAAGAAATATCTTACCATGGTGATTCCAACGCTATCGATGGTGGTCTAATTAGAGAATAGATGAGGAGTCGGGGCTCAGAAAATATTTTCGGCCTATGAATACTCCTCGATGAGATGGATTAAGAAGAAGTTTGTTTTGATGATTAGATGCGACCCTGGTATATTTAATGAGAAAAAGAAAGTATACAGTGTGTTATTTTAATGTATACAGTGTGTACTTTCCTTTTCAAGCTTCTACTTTAGATGGTCTCCTGGTCACCACACCAAGCCATATACTTGGCTGTTACGTGGCCTGTACACGGTCACCCATGGAAACTAGGTACATGGCGTGTACTTATAAGAACACAACTTGTACTCCTGAAATTTCCAAAAACGCATCTTTTCCTCAAAAACCACCAGAAAATAAAAACGTACCTAAAAATAAGATTTGGGTTCTTACAAAATTTTCCCCTTAAACAAATTCTTCCCCAAATTTCCCTAGAAATGTGGCATAGAAGAAGAATCCTCGAACAGCTTCGTCCACTGCGATCGTACATCGGTCTTCTTCTCCCAAGTCTCATCCTGTACTCGCCCAAGTTGCTATAGTACTCGTACCAGAGGAATAGAACATCCACAGAGAACCTTTTCACTACAATAAACAATCCAGATAAGAATCTCTTCGAACAATGCGTCCACCTCTAACTCAACCTCTTCAGGTAGGAAAACTTGAGATGGGTATGATAAGTAACATCAGAGCTAAGAAATGTGGAAGACATCATGCATATCCCGGTACCTCTAAGCTAACTGAAATCGATAGGCAACCGGTCCGACCCTCTCCAAAAACTCAAATGACCCGACCTACCTCGACGAAATCTTACCCTATCTCCTAGTTCTCCTATGTCCCAACCTCAGTGTGACACGTAGGAAAACCTGATCTCTGACCTCAAACTCCAGAGGTCATCTCTATCGATCATCATAAGACTTTTTTCATGACTGTACTGTAACATCCTAGGTAGATAATGAACATGAAATTATATATATATATATTAATATTTAGGAATTAAATATTAATTTTACTTTAAAAGAGACACTATGTTCGATGGCGTACCTGATACGCAACAATGGGTTTCTTTGGAATCTTACATTGCACACTAATAATATAATATTATTATTGTAAATGGTAGTTAATGCCTAGCCGTTATATTTGAGAGAATGAATAGAACTAACTACAATATGATTATAGATGTTTTTTGAATATTTTTTACATTTATCCAATAAAATTTAGAGGCTTAAAATAAGTAAATAATTCAATTTTAAGCATAAATACTCTAATATTCACTAAAAGGCCGATTTACCACCTTTTAGTGGAAAACCCTATTTAAATATATTTTTGTCACTTTTATATTTTCTATTTGAAAAAATAAAATTCTTCTTTAGAATCAAGACACCAAAAATTTACTTTGGATGAAATTTGGGTATTTTTATGATAATGTTCATTTTTTTAATGAATAGTGAAAAATACTGTATTTTAATTCAAAAGTGCATTTTAATATAATTTATTTATATAGTTATATTATATTTATTAATTTGTTATAATGTTTAATTATAATATATTTTTACCAGTTAATCCAATGTTGGACATTGGAATTAATTTCACTTTGGAATTGGACATGAACAAGTGTCAATCTTTTGATAGTTATTATTTCTTAAAAACATGTGTTTTGTTTTAACAGCGGGAATTAATTTGAAATTAATTTATACCACTTCTATGTTTTAAATTTGTAAAAATGGATTCCATATTAGTTGACCTTTTGAAACTGAAGATGAGTTTATAATAAAATAATTGTTCAAACTTTCCTAAAGAGTCCCTCCTCTCCCTTATAAAAATCCCTCCCTTCCTACCCATTTCTCACACTTCTCAAGACTTTGTCTCATACAAACTCTACTCAAATAAGCTCCCAATATTCCTCTCTTTATCTTAGAATCCTTACCTGAGGCAGAAATCACTTCAAGAAACCCTTTTGGTTCAAACCAAAGGGAGTTACCCGATTTAAAGGTAACATCTTCTGTTAAGTTCTTTTATTTTATTTTACTTCTCTAACCCCTAAACTCTTTTTATATTTTTATTTTATAATAAAAAAAGTATCCTAAATATACTAGTATGTTTATATGAGAAGTAGTTTAACTACACTTACACACACCTCAATCTAATGGGTGAAGAACATACTATTTCTGTGGATGACAAACTAACGTCTCACTAAGCGATGATAGTTCAAATATCTCCTACCACCTATCATGGTGGGAATTATGATGGAACTGTATTTATATATGATATATATTATGTTTTTGTTTTCTTTATGCTTCTATAATTTTTATTTAAAAACATACCTTTATTCTTTCCAATATGTGTAAACATGATAATTTCATTTGAGGAAGTGTGGACTACCGCCCCTCACGGTGATATGATTCGTTCATGACATACATGAAACGTATAAAGATGGAGTTCATGAAATTATGTAACATATATATCATATGATATTATACTGAGATTATAACATACCTATGTATCATTAATCTATCATTCCATTAAATATTAAATAGAAATGAAAGTAGCATTCATGCATACGTACGACTTACCGTCTCCATGAACGGTGCATTTCATTTCTTATCTCAAAATGTTATGTACTATTATAAATATATATATATATACACTATATATATATGATATATATGATATATAAATCATTAATATCATTCTTGAGATAATAGAGTTTTGACCACATGTACAAATTGTAATTATAACAAGTTCATTTTTAACTGAAATTCCGAACATCGACCAAATGTACGATATGAACTAAAATAATTAACTAACTATTATTGCAAGGTAATAATTGATATAAAATTAATAATAAACATTAAAAAGGTTATTAATAATGTATAAATTAACTTAAGTTTATTATTCAGGAAGAACAACGAACATACGAGTCAAGTTGGACACGAGGTAAGGGATTTCTCATCTCACTTTTAATTTTGTGAGATTTCCATTGTTCGCCACTTATTTATTGCATGTGGTGTATTGTGTACTGAAATTTGATATATATATTTTCATTTTATCTTTATGTTCATGTAATTATGTTATTAATTTTGTGGTTATTAACTTTTGTTCATACGACTCAATTGATTATCACGTGGTATGGGGTTTTCATCTCACTTTTTATTCCCATGAGATTCATGCAATATTTTACACTATTTCTTTTCGTGTACTGTATTTACTACCCATGATTGTATTAATTGTGTAACATACTTGAATTTATGGGTATTTACATAGTCATTTTATGATCCTTCTTTAATGGGTTGTATGATTCGTAAGTTACCAAATCAGTAAGGGAACCTTCTAACCTCATTTCTATTCCTTGGGTTAATCTTATAATTATTAATTATGTCATGCTATGATTATGTGTGGAATCCCTATTTATTTATTTATGTTGTAATTTACACTCCCCTTTGTGTGGATATACTTTTGATACAAATAATCACTCCATTGATAAATTCTCAAGTCATCAATATAAACCTCATAGGAGTAATTTTAACTCAATTTCCATTCATTGAGTTAAACATCCAAGTCATTTGTTTTGTCATAAAATGAACATGTGTGAATGTCCTATGATTGATTTACACAGAATATTCAATTATATTGAGTGTATTTATATTATTAACATGTTATTTTGTAATTTTTCTGTCCTTAATCTAAGGATATAGTATTTATATTGGATTTCATCTCAATTTATATTCCATTGAGACTTCACTGTTGTTATGCACCAATTCACTCTTATATGGTGTATATACTGTCCTTTGGAATATTATATCATGAATCTCTTTATTCTCATGATATTATAAAGTTTTGATTCAATGTTATTCCTCAATTATTTTTATTCAAGAGGCTCTCATTTTTTTAAAATATCTTTAACTAAAATATCATTTTAAATGTTTAAAATATTTATTCATATAAATCATTATCATTAATGTACATGTTTTAAAAATGGTTTTATGTATTTATTTAAGTGTACATTAATGTTTTCAAATTATAAATTCTTTTGAAAGCTTCAAAGTGGTATGGGACACTTTGATTAAAAAATATCCTTATTAAATGTTTTAAATGGTTTTATAAAGCATTGTTTATTTCAATATCTTGATTTGATATATTGTGATTGGAATGTGAAATGTTATATTTCCTTTATTCTTGTTTTATGGGTTGTGAATATGTTATGGCTATTGGGCATTGTTTATGTATACAAGTGGTTCCATGGTAAACCTAGGGCAAGTGAGCTAGAGATAGCTCTCCAATGCATTGGGTAACGTGATAGAGGTAAATGTGAATGTTTCTTCTATGATATTTAGGGAATATAATATGATGGGTATTACAAATGTGACTACCTATGTAGCTGTGGTAGCTACAATGTATGTTTGATATGGATTCCATAAGTTACCTTTATGATATATGATTTTTGTGTGTTATTCATAAATCTTATAATTTCATGAGGTGTGTTATGATTGAAAAGTATGGTTTCATTGTTTTATATTTATTAATGGGATTATGTTTTCCTTCCTTATTTTATATCCCTTACTAAGTGTTTTATGCTCATCCCAATTTTTTGATTTTTTTTCACAAGACTTAAAGATGAATAAGGGTCAAGGATGGGATCAAGCAAAATTCATGTTGTCTAAAACATGGAACTAGAGATGACTCTTTTTTTAAGAGTATTTTTATGAAAAAATGGATACTGAGTATAATTTTCTACATGTAATATTCATGTTGTTATGTAAATTTTATGACCTAATTCTCTAAAACTCTAAACTGGAAAAGATACTCAATGTGAATTATCCGTTTAATTCAAGATTATGTAATTTTTAATGATGGGTCATTATAGTTGGTATCAAAGTTCGGTTTAGATAACTTTAGAGGTTAGGGTGTTATTTAAGCATAAGTGACATAACCATAATTTTTATCATATTAGAAAGAGTCATGGTTATTTTAGATAAATATAACGAGTTTAAGATGACAAGAATAAGTATGTATTAGTGTTTAGCCTACTTATAAGATAATATATGACTATTTTATGGATAAACTCACACTAACCATTTTGGTTTTAGTAAATGGTTGGATCTAGTAGGAACCAACGTAACAATAGATATGAAAGAAACTGTAGTAGTTTTCTCAATGAGATATTGAATGAAATGGGAGATGCAATGAGAACTCTTGTGGATAAAATATGTTATGGTTATTTTTGAGGAATTTATCTCATTTTGGTTAATGTTATAAAATTATATGGTTTTAGAAAAAGGAAAACCTTTCGGAAGGGTGACAACCCGTCGTGTACAGCAAGGCTGCGGGAATCGGACCCACAATTGAAGGGAAACAAGGGCGTATCGCTTACCACTGGCCTATATGAAGTCCCTAGTTATTATGAAAAATTATTTAATTTAGTTGATTTTATGGATCAAGAATAAATTGATCTTATGTTTTATCAAAAGGATATCCGTATTATAGAAATGATTTGGTAATTAAGTGATAATGGATGTTTTGGAAGACGTTCTCTCTTTTGGGGAACAATATATACCTAAGGAAAAGGGAATACAATGGGATTTAAATTGTGGAGTAATGGTTGAAATATTAATTTTGGAAGAATTTATGTTTTATTTTGGAAATATATATATTTGGGTTATTTATGTAAATGACTAACCTATCATAGAGAATATGTGATTAGGTTAATTACACTTTAGTATGAGACTTTAAGAGTAGTCGATGCTATTTTCAGATAAATGTTAAGATTTACTATGGAAGACTATGGGATTAAATCCCTATAAGTTTTGGGTTTCAATCTTAGTTTTGATTATTTGAATAATTTTAAGGACAATTATGTATTGAATGGTCTTTCTTGATCTTTGGGTTTTTTTTTTGAATTTTAGAGATTAAGAGTAGTATTTTTTTTATAAAGGATTATCCTTTTTTGGAGATTATATGATCTCGTACTAACCATTTTTGTTTTAGATGATGTCTAAAGACAAGGGAAATATATAGTTCTTCTTTTGTGGATTATGTGATTCTCTAGAATATGATTCTTGTGCTTTTGATGTGACCAAGTCTTTTTGAATGCTCATTGTTTGGAGAAAAGATTAGTTTTTGGTAGAAACTTATTAAAGGATGAAAATCTACTTGAAGGTAAGTATATTTAATTATGTTCTTATTCTATGTAGTAAATGAATTCATCAAAATTATGAAAAGGAACATAAAACAAAAAAAATCAGTTTAGGTTTCCTACTGGGAAATCAAAGCCCGTATAACACATCATAAGTTTGTGATTTTCTTGTGGTTAACTTTCTCCTAATCTTGTTTTCTATCACTCTCCATAAGAACATGATGGTTTGTTTTCTCTTCCATATCCATGTTTTCATACATGGAATCCTAGTATAGGTTATCTCAGGTAACTTTTTTGTTTCTTTTTATTTCTTTTAAAGTGATAGTTTTATTGACTCTTTTACCCATGTGGGACATTAAATGATGTTTCTGAGCCCAATTTTAAAATTGCGAGGATGCAATTCCCAAAAGGGGGTAAGGATGTAACATCCCAGGTAAATAAAGAACAAGAAATTTTTTATATTTATTAATATTTTTGAATTAAATATTATTTTTACTTTAAAGGGGATGCTACGTTTGATGGCGTACCTGATACACAACAATGAGTTTCTTTAGAATCTTACGTTGCACACTAATAATATAATATTATTATTTTAAATTGTAGTTAACGTCTAGCTGTTGTATTGGTGATAATGAATAGAACTAACTAAAATATTATTATACATATTTTTTTAATATTTTTACATTTATCCAATAAAAGTTAGAGGCTTAAAATAAGTAAAGAATTCGATTTTAAGCATAAATACTCTAATATTCACTAAAAGGGCGATTTATCGCCTTTTAATGGAGAACCCTCTTTCAATATATTTTTTGTCACATTTATATGTTCTATTTGACAAAATAAAATTCTTCTTTAGAATTGGGACACCAAAATTTAATTGGGATGAAATTTTTGTATTTTTCTGATTATGTTCATTTTTTAATGAATAGTCAAAAATACTGTATTTTAATTCAAAAGTTCCTTTTAATATAATTTATTTATGTAGTTAGATTATTATTTTAATTGGTTATAAAGTGTAATTAGAATATATTTTTACCATTTAATCCATTGTTGGACATTGGAATTAATTTCACTTTGAAATTGGACATAAACAAGTGTCAATATTTTGATAGTTATTATTTCTTAAAAACACGTTTCTTGTTTTCACAGTGGGAATTAATTTTAAATTAATTTATACCACTTCTGTGTTTTTAATTTGGAAAAAAGTATTCCATATTTGTAATCAGTAGTTCCATATTGTGTAAATAGGTATCTTTTATTTTTAGGCATTTTAAATATTTTACCTCAGTATATATTTTATTTACCATGATTAAAGGGTAAATATTATAAATTAGGGTAAAATATAATATTATAATAATATTAAATTACCCTAAAATGTATCTTAATCCTATTGGATGATACATATCCGACCATGGTCATCCTTGGGTCTAATTTGGGACCCCATGGAGCCACATGGGAGTAATAATGACATTTTATATTAATTAATTTAAAGTAAAGATAAAAATGACATAAACAAATATCTTTTAGTAAATAAATTTTTACAAGGGGTTATATAAGTTTTATTTTCAACTATAAATATTATTTGGAAGTATAAAAATATTTCCTACATCATGGTAGTTTTTTTATATTTTTTAGACATCAAATAAATTAAATTATTTATGACACAACAATGATACAATATTTACCTCATTAATAAATTATTTAAATTGAAAAGATTATAAATATTAAAAAAGATATCCAAAACCTGTCCAATTCTTATTGGATGATTTTATTTAGACCATGAGTCATATTAACTTCTACTTTAATGATTAGTTGATCTTTTGAAACCGAAGATGTATTTATAATAAAATAATTGTTTCAAACTTTCCTAAAGAGACCCTCCTCTCCCTTATATAAATCCCTCCCTTCCTACCCATTCTCACACTTATAAAGCTTTTGTATCATACAAACTATACTCCAATAATCTCCCAAGATTCCTCTATTCGTCTTAGAAGCCTTGACTTAGGCATAAAGCACTTTAAGAAGCCCTTTCGGTTCAAACCAAAGATAGTTACCCGATTTAAAGTTAACATATTCTCTTAAGTTCTTTTGTTTTATTTTACTTATCAAACCCCTAAAATATTTCTATTACTTTATTTTATAACAACACCAGTATCCTCAATATAATAGGATGTTGTTATGAGAAGGATTATAACTACACTTACATACACCTTCATCTTACGGGTGAAGAACATACTGTTTCTTTGGATGGAAAACTAACACCTCACGAAGCGATGATTGTTCAAATATCTCCTACCACCTCTCATGGTGGATATAATGATGGAAATGTATTTATATATGATATATATTATGATTTTGTTTTCTTTATTCTTATTTAATTTTTATTTACAAACATACCTTTATGATTTCCAATATGTGTAAACACGATAATTTCATTTGAGAAAGTGCGGACTACCGCCCCCTCAAGGTGATATGATTCGTTCATGACATACATGGAATGTATAAAGATTGAGTTCATGAAATTATGTAACATATACATCATATTATATTATACTGAAATTATAATATACCTGTGTGTCATTAAGTTTTCATTCCATTAAATATTAAATAGAAATGATAGTAGCCTTCATACATATGTATGACTTACCGTCTCCATGAACGGTGCATTTCATTTGTTATCTCGAAATGTTATGTACAATTATATATATATATATATACTGAATATATAAAATATATATTATATCTAAATCATTAATATAATTCTGGAGATAATGGAGTTTTGACCACATGGACAAATTGTAATTATAACAAGTTTATTTTTAACTCAAATCCCAAACATCTTCAAAATGTCCTATATGAACTCAAATAATTAACTAACTGTTATTGTATGGTAATAAGTGATATAAAAGTTATAATAAACATTAAAAAGTTTATTAATCTATTAGAAATTAACTTAATTTTATTATTCATGAAGAACAAGGAACATACGAGTCAAGTTGGACACAAGGTAAGGGATTTCTTATTTCACTTTTAATTTTGTGAGATTTCCATTGTTCACCACTTATTTATTGCATGTGGTGTATTGTGTACTAAAATTTGATATATATTATCATGATTATATTTATATTCATTGTATTATGTTATTAATTTGGTGGTTATTATCTTTTGGTCATACGACTCGATTGATTAAAACGTGGTCAGGGGTTTTCATCTCACTTTTTATTCCCATGAGATTCATGCTATATTTGCCACTATTTACTTTTGTGTAGTGTGTGTACTACCCATGATTGTATTCATGGTGTAATATAATTAAATTTATGGGTATATATATATTCATTTTATGATCATTCTTTCATGGGTTGTTTTTTTCCTAAGTTACCAAATTGGTAAGGGAACCTTTTAACCTAATTTCTATTCCTTGGGTTAATCTTCCAATTCATAATTATGTCTTGAAATGATTATGTGTCGAATCACTATTTATTTATTTATATTGTAACTTTCAATCCCCTTTGTGTGGATATACTTTTGATACACATAATCACTTCATTGATAAATTTTCAAGTCATCGATATGAACTTTATAAGAGTAATTTTAACTCAATTTCCATTCATTGAGTTAAACATCCAAGTCATTGGTTTTGTCCTAAATAGAACATGTGTGAATTACCTATGATTGGTTTACACTGAATATCCAATCATATTTAGTGTATTTATATTATTCACACATTATTAGGAAATTTATTTATCCTTAATCTAAGGATATAGTTTTTATAAGGGATTTCATCTCAATTTACATTCCATTGAGAATTCATTGTTTTTATGCACCAATTCACTCTTATATGGTGTATATACTATCATTTGGCATATTATATCAGGAATCTCTTTATTCTCATGATATTATAAATTTTTGGTTCAATTTTATTCTTCAATTATTTTTATTCAAGAGTCTCTCATTTTGTTAAAATCTCATTAACTAAAATATCATTTATTTTTTTTTAAATATTTATTCATATAAATTATTATCATTGATGTATATGTTTTAAAAATGGTTTTAAGGATTTATTTATGTAGTCATTAATGTTTTCAAATGATAAATTCATTTAAAAGCTTCAAAGTGGTATGTGACACTTTGATTCTAAAATATCTTTATTAAATGTTTTAAATGGTTTTATAAAGCATTGTTTATTTCAATATCTTGATTTGATATATTGTGATTGGAATGTGAAATGTTATCTTTCCTTTATGCTTTTGTTATGGGTTATTAATATGTTATGACTATTGGGCATTGTTTACGTATACGTGTGGTTCCATGGTAAACCTAGGGTGGGTGATCGCAAGATAGCTCTCCAATGAATTGGGTAACATGACGGAGGTAAACGTTAATGTTTCTCCTAAGTGATTTAGGGAATATACTGTGATGGTTATTCCAAATGTGACTCCCTATGTAGTTGTGATATCTACAATGTAAGTTTGATATGGATTCCACAAGTTACCATTATGATTTATGATTTATTTGTGTTATTCATAAATCTTATAATTTCATGAGGTATGTTATGACAGAAAAGTATGGTTTCATTGTTTTGTATTTATTTATGGGATAAGGTTTCCATTCCTTATTTTATATCCTTTACTGAGATTTTTATGTGCATCCCAAGTTTTTGAAATGTTTTCCACGGGACTTAAAGATGAATAAGGGTCAAGGATGGGATCAAAGAAAAGTCATGTTGTCTAAAACATGGAACTATACATGACTGTTTTTTTAAGAGTTTTTTATTTTATGAAAAAAATGGATACTGAGTAGAATTGTCTACATGTTATATTCATGTTGTTATGTAAATGTTATGACCTAATTCTCTAAAACTCTAAACCTGAAAATATCCTCAATGTGAATTATCCATTTAATTCAAGATTATGTATTGTTTAAGGATGGGTCTTTATATGTGCAGTATTCATCCTCTTTTAAATCAACTCTATCTGCTCTAAGGTCTCATGGAAAAGACAAGGTCCGAGCATAGCTTCCTCTCCTGCCTCTATCCAGCATAAGGGTGATTGGCATGAAGTACTTTACAAAGCCTCATAAGTTTCAATCTAAATAGTTTCTTGAAAACTATTATTGTAGGAAAAATCCATAAGAGGTATGTGCTTCTCCCAAGAACCTTCAAAATCTAGGACACATGCTTGAAGCATGTCCTCCAACATTTGAATCTTATGCTCTGATTGGCCATCTATCTGGGGGTGGTATGTTGTACTCAGAATTATCTGTGTACCCAATTCCCTCTGTAATCCCTTTCAGACCCAAGAAGTAAAATGTTCACCCCTGTCTAAAACAATAGAATGTGGAACTCCATGTAAACGTACAATATACCGGATGTACAACCTTACTAGCTCATCAACACTGAAGGTATCCTTGATCAGCAAGAATTGGGAAACCTTTGTGAGTCTATCAATGACAACCAAAATTGCATCATTCCCTCGAGGCGACCTCAATAAACATATCACGAAGTCCCTCGAGGCATCATTCCACTTCAACTCGGGAATGGGTAACTACTGGAAAGCCCTGTTGGTTGCTGATGCTCCACCTTTACCTAATTATAGGTGGAAAACCTCAAGAAAAAAACCAGAAACATATCCCTTCATACCTAGCCACCAATACTGATGGGGAAGATCACGATACATCTTGGTGAAATCAGGATGAACTGTCCAAACTAAGGAATGAACGTCTCACGTTAGATCCTGGCGTATGTCTGTTGGCATCCACATGCGTCCCTGAAAACACAAGATCTCATCCCTTCCTACTCTCTACCCAGGAATAGGGTCCTCTCTTGACACACTCTTCCATAAGACTATGCCTTAAGAATCTGACAGCTGCCTCATTCGCACTCAATCAAATAGAGTAGAGGTAAAATCTACGGAAGAAATAAACATTTTCCCCTGTCTATTGTGCACCTCCAAATGCATCCCAGAGAATAGATCCATAAGATACCACTCACTGATGGCCTCCTGAACTTTCTATATCTGAGTCCTCCTTCTCAACGCATTAGCAACTGCATTGCCTTTCCGAGGCATGTAGGAAAGCTCAAAATCAAAGGACTGAAGGTACTCAACCCATTGTCACGGTCTCAAATTTAGATCGCACTGAGTGAAGATATACTTGAGACTTTTTTGGTTGGTAAAAACCACAAAATTCTCTCCCAGAATGTAATGTCTCCAATAGCATAAGGCATGAACAACTACATCCAGCTTGAGATTATGGGTCAGTTAATTTTTCTCACATGGCCTCAATTGCTAAGAAATGTATGCAATGACTCCTTCCCCATGCACAAGAACTGCTCCCCGCCCAATTCCTAATACATCACAGTATAAAGTATAGCACATTCCCGGATATGAAAAAACTAGTATCGGTACTGAAGTCAACCTCCCTTTCAGCTCTTAAAAGGCTGACTCACAAGAATCTGACCACAAAAACTTCGCACCCTTCTTAGTCAAACCCATCAATATTGATTATATGTATGAAAAGTCTTGTATGAAGCATCTATAGTATCCAGCTAGCCCTAGAAAACTTCATACCTCAAATAAGTTCTTCTGATGCTCCTAGGAAACTACTGTTCTCACATTCTCAAGGTCTAATGATACTCCTGTCTCTGGGATAACATGACCCAAGAAGTGAATCTGGTCCATCCAAAATTAGCATTTTGAGAGCTTAGTATATAACTGATGCCCTATCAGTGTACTCAAAACGATCTGAATATGTGTGGCATGGTCGAGTAGACTGAGATAGTACACCAAGATATTGTCCATGAAGACTACCACAAAAGAATCCATGTATAGATGGAACACTCGGTTCATCAGTGCCATGAAGACTGCAGGCGCGTTCATGAGACCGAACAACATAACCACATAATCATATAGACCATACCTACACTGAAAGGACGTGAGAGGTATATCATATAGTCTAATGTGAAACTGATGATAACTGTACCTCATGTAAATCTTCGAGAACACCCAGTCTCCTCGAAGATGATCAAAGAGGTCATCGATCTTTGGTATGGGATATCATTTTTTGATTGTCAACTGGGTCAAATTCTAATAATCCACAAAAATTTTGAGGGTACCATCCACCTTTCTGTAATTAGGATAGGCGACCCCAAAGGGAAGTACTGAGTTGAATGAAACCCCTTTCCTGCAACTCCTCCAACTTCATCTTGAGCTCCTGTAACTCTCGTGTAGCCATACTATAGGGAGGAATGAAAACGAGTGCTGCTATTGAATGCAGAGTCATAGGGGAATTCTAATCACCAGCTGCTGGTGAGAAGAACTGACAGAAGCACTGAATATGGCCCATATTGCCGCAAGATCGACACTCTACTGGGTCTCTTAGGCAATGTGGCCTCATATTCCCAACCGTTCCATACTGGTAGCATACCACCTAGCTACCTGAAGGTGTATATAACCTACTCGGATCTCCAGGTGTAGTCTCCCAATGGTGCTTTCTACTATCATTTAGAGAAGCACTATCTCTGTTTATCAAACCACCTTAGCCCACAACTCAAGAATCCCTCAGGTTGCGCTCCATGATCAGCACCTGGTTGACTATAGAAGATATAGTAGTCTACCTGAAGATGTTCACCTGAGCCTGAATGTATTTCCTGAGACCATCCTCAATCTTCCTTGCTAGGAATATCTCATATCCCCCTAGAAATGGTAGTACTGAAAATATGTGAAGTGGGAAGAATACTCTATAACTGAAAGAGTAACCTGCTCTAGACTCATGAAATCTCAAGCTCGATCGGCCCTAAAAGTCTCTAAGTAGAAGTAATCATAGAACATATGCTGAAACTTCTTCCAAGACATAACCTACTGGCGTCCTGCCTGTGAGATCACATCCCACCATCTCTTGGTGGAATCCTGAAGCATATATGTAGCGATCTTGACCCTCCTCTCTAGAGGCATCTCTAAATTCTCGAAGATCGTAAGTGTGGCTTCTAACCATGAATCTATAGCCCAAGGTCCTCCTTCCCCTATGAAGGTGGGGGGATACTACTGTTGGAAAACCCGCATCAACTCTTCCATAGATGGGGTATGATGTGGTACTCTCTAGAAGGTCTACATAAACCTCATAAATCCCTCTCAGAACTATGTATCGACACCTATATCTCATATACCGGCTGGTGCGAAGACTAGAACAACTAGAGGATCTGTTGGCAGTCCCTGATCAGCCATGTCCAGTGTCTAATCACTACCCTATAACTGGCGAACAACCAGAGGACATCTCGGTGTCATGACTCTGCAAGGTCAAACAAATACATTAGGATCAATATTATTAAATACTGAAACATAGAAGTGTAATAAGGGAACAAGAGAAATAAAGTAGTCATGTTTTTCAAAACATGGATACATAACGTGTATAATGCCTACATGGCGTGTTCCCTTAAGCCTTCACATGGACGTTTACTTTTACCAACCAAGGTCATGTAACACCCCATACACACGACGTGTTGTCCTAACACACAACATGTACTTGAATCTTCTTCCCCTTCCCAAGTTCTTCTACATGGCTAAGCCACATGGTTATCCTAGAACCAGACTACACGGCGTGTTTGTGCTAGACACGAAAAGTACTAGAAAGATTTCACCAACCTGAGTTGTTCACTACACAGCCGGATACATGGGTTACACTACACGAAATGTTCAAGATTTACACGATATGTATAAATTAAGGTTTATCCATCCGTGTTGTTAGTCACATGGGTGGACACATGTTCTACACAACACGGCATGTTCCCCCAAAGATTTTCCAACATCATGTCTCTGCCCACACAACTAGTGACACGGTTAGAGACTACACGGTGTGTACATACAATACACGGTGTGTACTCAATAAAAACAATTCCTTCTCGAAAATAAGGACCCATGGCGTTTGTTCGTCATTTCATGCTGTGTATTCAGGGTTTTTTCAGACATTAAGCCTCGGAAACTACTCTAGAACCCATAAAAACACTGAAACAAACATTAAAGTGCCAAATTCTAATCTGTGAGGGCCCATACACCCCACGAATAAAAGCTTGGAATCCTATAAATTTTATATAAAAGGAATAAAAAGGCAACGATCCACTGAATTCTGATACAAGAGGGCCCATAACACCTCAAGAACAAAAGTTTGGCCTTCATTTAAAAGAAACCTTACACAATTAAATACCCTATAAAAAAGATGGTATTCAATCAAAGAATCTATCATAACAATGAACATATTTAACACAACATCTATCACAAAAACATGCAACCACTAATGCACCCTAAATGGCATGGCAAGAATGCATGACATGTGATTTCTAACAAGTGCCTATTTGATGCATGAGATGGTATACACTCATATCATCAGGTTGAAAAAAATAGAACCTCAATAATATCAACGATAACAACAAAAAACATTTGAATCACCCAACGGTGAAATCAAATCAACTGTAATAATTTCAAAACCAATAAAATTACAATAACGAGGTAAATTGGATTTTACTTGTACACGGGTTTGATAATCCTAGGAACAACTTATTAACAAGTACCTATACCTTCCCATACCTAGCTATAGACTCCAAACAGTAAGTCAAGAAGAAAATAATCCCTCTGATACCACTTTGTAACATCCCAATTCCATAAGCCTCCTAGAGGTGCCCTGTACCTGGTTGGTCACATGGACTCAAGCGCATTTACCCAAATTCCAGAGGCTACTGAGTAGCAGTGAGGGGCTTGGGTGTGATAGTGGAGAAACTATGCCCTCATTGGAAAAGTAACACATCGAAAATAAACAGATAAAAATAAAAGAATCAATAATAATATCATACAACAATAGACAATGCATGACTGAAAGAAATAAATAACTGGAGAACATATATAAATAATGCATGATTCATCTGTCTAGAAAAGATTCCAAACAAGTCACAGTGATGGAATACAATACTAATCCAAAGAACAAAGAAAACAAATAGACTCCAGTAGCATTACAAGCCGCAGCTTTGTCCCATGCTCTCCATCCCCACAAAAATCAAGTACCTAAAGTAGAAAGGCATTTTCCCTTATCTATACCTACAACAATATAATCTATTTAGTCCCAAAAGCATGACCCAAACAGGTTGTGATACAAATCCGAGTAGGCAACCACCCAATGATATCTTCCTAACAGTCAATGAATATATTTGGAAGGCAATAAGAAAAATGAACCAGTAACCAAATAAGTACTCAAAAGTAATAAATCCTACAGTTTCCATTACATCATTTACATTTAACAATTTAATCAACCAAACACAAAACAAGCAACCTTCTGGGAAATTTATCGCATCCTATCCCATTTGGTTCAACCAACAATCTCAAGTACCCCTCTAGGTAGTTCTCATGAACTAACCCCTCTAGTTAAATTTACAAGAAGTATATAATGAAGACTCTCTGAGAAAGCACTCACCGTCAATTCCCCCTATAGCATTGTGTAATAAAAGACTCTCTGAGAAAGTAATCATCATCAATTCCACTTATAGTCTTGTAATAGTAAACTATAGACACTCTGAAGAAGCACTCAACATCAATTCCTCATGTGGTATCGTAATGTTTATATAGACACTCTAAGGGAACACTCAATGATAATTCCCTCTATGGCTTCAAAGCATGATAATTTTAACATACACTCTGGGAAAGCCCTCAACATCAATTTTCCATATGGTCTCCCTACACTAGGTTCCCACAACCCCATGTAAAGAAATCATACACAAATGATAAACAACATCCAAAGTAAACCTTAAATTACTACTTGGATAATTAGCTACAAGTCATGGAACAACATATCAGATAAATAATCACTCCATCCTAACAACACTAGGAATGGAAAACAAATAGCATAACTAGAAAAGCTAGACCAAACGGTCAAAATAAAACAAGTACGGGAAAACACATCTATATCATGGAAATTAACCCTATTTACAATCAAATAACTTCTATTCAGACAAAAAAGGAATATCAGGAATTAATAGGGATAAAATCCCTAAACACGCAATACCCCGAATGATGGTATTGGTAACTTTTGCACATATAACTCAAAGAGTAACTACATAAAGGCACAAAGTACCTACCTCGGCATTGTACGATCGATATATGTGAGTCTTGGGCCATAAATCTCCCTAGAATAGTGTAGATCTACAAAAATGATAAAAATTTTCAACCGAGGATATCTCAATAAAGAGAGGGAATTAGGAAACGAGGCTCTAAAAGAAGGAAGATATTACTGTGGCGATTCAAACGCTATCGACGGAGGTCAAATCAGAGAATGGATGAAGATTCAGGGGCTCAGAGAATATTTGTAGCCTAAGGTCGCCCCTAGATGAGACAGATGAAGAATACGTGTGTTCAGATGATTAGACGTGACTATGGTCCGTTTAAAGAAAAAAAGGTACACGATGTGTACTTGCCTTTTCTGGCCTCTGATTTACGCAGTCTCTTGGTCACCACACATGGCCATGTACTCAACCATTACATGTCCAATACATGGTCACCCGCGAAAACCAGGTCCATGGCATGTACTTAAAAGTATACAGCGTGTACTCCTGAAATTTAAAAAAACTCATATTTTCCTACATAAAAACCAGAAAATAAAAACATACCTAAAAAGAATATTCAGGTTCTTATAATTATAACATTTTATGCAAAGAAACCATATAATAATACACACTTAAAATCTAAAGGTCTAATTTATTTGTGATATTAGGTATATAAACTTCCAATATTAAAAAATAACAATATTAAATATATTTTTCAACTTTATAATATAGTTTCCAAATCCCAACATACATCTATCACTATATGTGAATCTCTACGGAAATATAAAAAATATGGTGAGATAAAATACGTGTATGGGAGGAATTAAAATAATCAAGGAATCCATAATAATGGTGAGATATCATATGCATTAATGGGTATAATGTAACACCTCAATATTTTATATAACATTAAGTTTGATATGATTTACAACATGCAACACTAAGCTTAAAAGAAAAACAAAATATCTTTATTTAAATATGACCATTATAACGAGGTCATTAAATTGGAGTGTATGAATAATATAAAATTATTTATGAAATATATATATATTTACTAATTAATAAAAATTTATTTTGAAGTTCTTAATAAATAATCACTCAATATTTGATGAAGATATTTTACTCTACAAAATTATGTTTCCTCCAAAAATGTTTTTTATTTATTTTTGTGGGAAAATAATAGAATTAACTTATATAACATTAGGAATTTTATTTTATAAAAAGAAAATCATTTTTAAATCATCATATAAAAATTAAATTATGGTTAAATTTTAGTATTTTAATGAAATGTTTGATTTTTTATTGAATAGTTAAAATTATAGATTGTTCAAATACTATGAGTTCTTTTCTTTATATAAAGTAATTTAAAAGTTTCATTATATATTGGTTTTGGTATTAAAATTAAATATAAACCTTTTTATTTATAATAATAAAATTAATTTCATTTTTTATAATCAATTTTTATGATTTGTTATAAATTTATTTTGATGCTTAAAAACACAGTTTTCTGCTAATTGTTTTTAAGTGCCTAAAGTTTATCCATTTTAATAAATTAAAATTACCCATATTAAAGAATGAATTAAATTAAATTTATATATTATAAATATATTTATATTAATTTAAATTCATATTATTATATTTTACAATTATATAGTTAATATAAAATTATTTATATCTCGAAAAATTTATTTCTTGAAAAACTATTTTTTGGCATGTTTTGCGAGTTAAATTTTAAAAAAAATTATAAAAATTATCTTATTTTAATTTGATAAATATTTTCTATATATCAAATAATAATAAATAATATTATGTAAAAATTTAAACTTAATTTTTGTTTATAATTAATAGTAAAAAAAAACTAGATACTTTGGTGAAAAACTAAAATGGTAAAACTGAGTAAAATTAGAGTTAAATGAAATAAAATGTTTAAAAATGTTTAATTTTTAATTTTGGTGGTTTTTATTGACCATATATCCCCTAAAATATATTATTTATCAATTTTGGAGGCACTTGGATTGAGAGTGACCTCCCATTATTGAATAGTTATCAGAATTTTTAAAAATGACTCTCCCTCTCACTTATAAAATAACACCTCCTATCTTCTCCTTTATATGCATAAAAATAATTTTAGTTCATCCAATACATACCCATATCACACCCTTAATTTCCTCCCCAATTCCTAGAGTCCTTGTTTTGATCATAAATTCAATATAGGGAGGCATTAGGTATAATCCTAATGATGTTGTCTAAAGAAGAGGTATAGTTCTCAACTAATAATCTTTATTTTATTTATTCTTATAATTCCTTAAAAACTTACCAAATCATTATTATATAATAAAATCGGTATCTACAATATAATTATATGTTATTATGTTAATGGAATAACCTTGAACTATCTCCTCCTCCATCAAATAAGAAATGAAACCATCGTTTGTGCGTACGACAGACTACTGCCTCATGAACCGATGTAATTTTTTTTCCATCATCACATCTCACAACTATTAATGACTATGGATTTAAGATTTATATATTATTCATGAAATATTAATCATTATTTACAATTAATATATCACATACCTTCGTACCTCGCCATCCATTGAAAAATGATAATGTCGTTTATATGTATAACGGACTACCGCCTCATAAAGTGATGTGATTAATTTTTATTATCACATAACATAGATGATATATGTAAGTTTATTTAAATAGATAATAATATATTTATCATATGATTATTATTTCATAAAGATAAAATAACACTTACCTTCTTTCCATCATGGTCGTTAAAAATTGAAATGTTACTCATGCGTACGCACGAACTACCATCTTCATGATTGTAACGTAAGTCATTTTTCATAAACATATTTCATGGTTGGTATTAAAAATATAATTTGTGTATAAAAATTATAATTATTTCCTAATATTAATTTTTGATCTTATGAAACAATGACTTCGTTTACCCTAGTCAACCTACCGATTTCATCTTAGACACATGAATCGAATATTATAAAAATGTTTGAAATGAACTTAATTGATTAAGTAAATATATATAACATGGTTATAAATAAAATAAAATGAATAATAAAAATGAAAAAAAAAATTATAAATAAATTAAATAAATGACATAATTATACAATTCATGGGGATAAATTATGTATGTGACGGGTAGAACTCAAGGTAAGGGTTTTCGTCTCAAAACATCATTCTTTAAGACACATGTTATTTTATGAACCTAATTTATTTTAAATGGTTTATATAGTTAAAATATAATATTTTAAATACTTTATTATTGTTATTTTAATTTAAAATTCAATCTTCCTTTTTCAAGTGGTTTTTATTATGATGTTTCATAAATTGTAAGGAACTTCGTCTTGATTTTCTTTTATTGAGGAACATTTTAATATTATGAACCAATTTATTTAAAATGGGGAATGTACTTCCCCTTTTACATGTAATACCATGAATAATTTATACATAATGGTATTTAATTTTTCAATTTTAATTATTTCATCCAAGTTGATTTGGAATTAAAGTCACCAAGTTGTAAGAAATTTCATAACTCAGTTTCTTTTCAATGTGTTATATTACTTCTTTGTTGACTTTGATATTCTAAGATTATGTGTGTAATTTATCTTGATTATTTCAATTTTTATTTACACTTTTTATGTATTTTAAAATTAGATACACATAACACATTCATTGATTAATCCCTACTTCAATGGTATGATCTTTGTAAGATATTTCATGTCTACTTCCACTCCATTAAGACATATATAGTATTATGAAACTATTTTTTTACTATCCCTTTTATTTTTAATATCATGAATCAAATTATATTCATGTTATTTAATACTTTAATTTAATTTATTTCCTTCATGGGGTTTATTAATCAAATTTTACCAAAGTGGAAAGGTTTTATGCTTTAATCTCATTTTAATCGGGATAATTTATGCTTGAATTCACATTGAAGGAAATTATTTGATCATTGTCCAATAAAACCCATTTAATTTTATTCTTATATATTTATTTATAAAATATTCAAGTAATAGTAACATTTTTATTTCTTTGGTACTTAAAATTATTAAGAAAATGTTTTATAGAAAAGAAAAATTTATTTCTCTTTTCGGTCCAAAATGATTTTTATTTCATATCTATATTTTCTTTAAAATGTTTTAAAGAATATTTTTAATATTATCCAATGATTTACAAATTTTATTTTTACCAATGTTTTAATTTTTACCAAAAAAATTAAATGTAATCTCATTATCACTTTCTGAATAAGTTAATTTTTGACTTTTTACCAAGAATGTGAAAAGAATATTTGTTTTAACGTACTTGGCATGAATAAAATATTCCCACCATAAAGTCCAATAAATTATATGAATATTATTTTATAATTTTCTATGTTTCTTTTTAATGAAAAAAATTTCTATAATATTTTGAATTTTTTTAGATTTTGAAGAAGTGATTTTAATTTGAGAAGGGTATTTCCCTAAAGAAATATTCTATTTAATATTTTAAAGAATTTTTAATCAATGATTAATACCTTTAATGTTATTAATTTATTTTAAATTATGTATATATTTATCTCATATAAATAGCTATATTATTCTCCCATACCTTGATGGGGTAATAGATGACTTATGTTCATCTCTATAATTCCTTCATTATGAAATCTTGTTTTATTATTATATTATACAAGATAATGCAACCAATTTTTCTTTCAATGGTGAATTATTATGTTTATGAATTATTATTGATTTAATTTTTTTAGCACATATAATCATGAACATGTTATTATTGGTGCACCCAAATATAACTCAAATTTATTGGTTAAATATTTAGTCTCATCAGATGTCTTGTATGTGATTAGGGAGTAAACATAATCCATAATGGTAATTTTTGCACCATGTGATATTGTCTTTGAAGTTAGCCTTCACTCATGTTTATGTCATTTTATATGTTACTACCAAAATTCTTATGTTTCCATGATATTATGATACCATTTTATTTATGTTATGATCCCATGTGATTACTAATTCACCTTCTCTTTTATGATATCATGTTATACCTTTGAGTCACATGTTATATTTATTTATCATGTTTATTACCTTATCAGTATATTTATCTCACCACTTTTATCTATGTATTCTATAGGTTATCTCATGAATTTTTTGAGGCTTTAAAGGATTTAAGAGCTCATTTTGGAGAATAAAATAATGTAGTTTTATTTTAGCCTCACTTTCATATATTATGGACCTAGTCTTGGAAAAACACTAGGCCTCACGATCTTCGGTTTGTAATTAATGGATTTTTTATCTTAAAAATCATGTAATAATATGTATGAAAGGATTGTTACACTATAGTTGGTATCAAATAAAATACTATTTATTTGGGAGGTTTAGGTTAGAATCATAGTGATAAGTATAAGGATAATTATAAGTATAGAAAACCATCCTATAATTGTGGAGAAGTTTACAACGAGTAGTTTCCATGAATTTAAATCTATGTATGGAAACTATAAGCGGATGTGGCTGCAGAAATTTTTTACCTAGGTTTAATGAATTCTAAAAGAGAAAATTTAAATTTGAATCAATTGTCACCTGTTGCATGATAATAGGCCTTATTTCACACATGGTTTGAAACTCCAGATGGATATGTTTTGGAATTTCAAAAAAAAATTTATGAACAATCATAAAGGATTTAAAAAAATGATAATCAAGGATGAAATAGGTTGCACCTAAGGTGTCATTTGAAAATAATGTGTCATTATTTAGAAATTATATAAATTATTTTTTATGAGTATGATTATTATTGCTCACACCATGACTTTTTGTTTCAAACAATTGACGAAACCAAGAGGAATTATGTTAATGATAAATGTGATAGAAAATATTGTGGTTCTAAGAAACTAAATGGGATGATGACTAAATTGAATGATATTTTGATTATTTCTAATCAGTTATCAAAATATATTTTTAACAACATTCACCTTAACTAACTCTCGAACTCAGAAAATAAAAGACTTATTGAGTTAGCTAAGAGCTCGGGTGGAGGACACTATGGAGGAATGAAGCCTTGATTTCAATTATGTTAGAAATTTGGTAAGAGACACCATATAAAATGTATCAAAGGAGTAGTAAAATGTTTTATTTTTGGAAAATAAGGTTATAGATCAATGAGTTTCCAAGGAAAAATGATGAGTTCAATGGAGATAAATAAATATAACACTAGAGATATATTTATAGTTTATCATCATAAATGTGGGGATCCTAGGAATTATCTGAGTCAATTCCCTCTTATAAATGTTAAATCCTAGACCAATGAAGGATCTATTTTATTCAAATAATTTAGGTGAAAGGATTTAAGTATTTATATATTTGGATTCAAGAATTATTTTATAGAAGTATTTTTATCAAAGGTTTTTTGGTTATAAAAATCATAAATCATATAGGGAATTTGGAACCATATATGGTTTTACTATGTATTTATGGTGATTCATGTTATTGATGTGAATTATTATCAAATATGATTAGGGAATATACTTTTTGATATAATACTTTAAGAGTGATGTATTTTATTTAGATATAAATGTTAAATTTATATTGTATGAATTTGTTATAAAATCATTAATATATTTGTTTTTTAACATTAGTAAAAAATATTTTAAATAATTTTATGGTCATTTATTTATCAAATGATCTATGTTAAACATTGTGTGTTATTGTTGAGGATTTAAATATAAATTTTCTATTTCATTGTATAAAGGTTTATCCATTTTGGGAACTATCTTACCTTATGATAACCATTTTTCCTTTGGTTAATGTCTAATGACAAAAGAAATGGATTGTTATCATTTCATGGATTATGTGATCTATTAGATGTTAATTCTAGTGCTTTAGGCATGAAAAAATTATCTTGAATACTCATTGTTTGGATAAAAAAATGAAATTGTGGTGGAAATTTGTTAAAGGATGAAATTCTACTTGTCAGTTAAGTATATTTCCTTATGTTCTTAGTCTATATGGTAAATTAATTCCTAATCTCTAGTAAAGGGATGTTTAAAGAATATATATTATCCTAGTACCTTCATTTTGTTTGATTCAATGGCCTTTTCACATCTCATAGGTTTACAATTTTGTGGTCGTTAACTTTCTTATGATCATTCACTTTCTTGGAATCAATGTTCTATGTCACAATCTATTAGTCCTTTGGTGTTACTTTTCTAATCAATGCCCATATTTTTCACTTTCCATTAATGTTATCCTAGTTGGAAATATACTTTTGTGTTATTTTATATGGCCTTTATATTTTTTTCCATCTTTTTAGGAGGATGTTTTCCTAACCCTTTAATGATGAGGTTTTTTCAAAAAAGGTATTTCCAAATATCAAAACATTGATTATTGAGTTGAATATCAAATTCATAGGATGAAATTTATTTAATTGGTGAATAATATAAAAACTTGATATTTTAAAAAAACATTATGTGTAATATCTTATACAACACACAACATAAAGCTTAAATGATCCACTAAATATTGTTATTTAGATAAGATCGTTATAAATTAACCATTAAATTTTTGGGTATTGATAGTATTAAAAAATTTATAAAATATATTTAAATTTATGACTTAATATAAATTTATTGATAATTATTAATAAATAAGAACTCTACTTTTAATAAAGATATTTTATTCTATAAAAATAGGTTTCCTTTAAAAATGTTTTTAATTAATCTTTGAGAGAAAATATTATAATTAATTTATAGAAATTTTAGAAATTTTATTTCATAAAATTAGTTTTTTTAAATCAGTATATCAAAATTAACTCTGGGTGATATTTTTTAGATTTTTTTGAGATTTACAATTTTTCAGTGGATAGTTAAAATTATCAAATTTCCAATTCATGTCATTTATATTCATTAAATCAAGTAATTAAAAAGTTAAATTATATTATAAATTTGGTATTAAAGTCACATATGAAAATTTTTGTTTATAATAATCTAATTAATTTCATTTTAATAATCAAATTACATGATTTTGGAATAAGTTTATTTTGATTCTAAAAAACACAGTTTTCTACAAAACAATATTAAGTGCATACAATTTATCCATTTTAATTAATTAAAATAATCCCTTGAAAGGAAATATTTAATTGAATTTAATATATTATAAATATATTTATAATAATTTTAATTCATATAATTATTATTTCTATTAATAGATTTAACATAAGATCATATATTTTTTGAAAAAATCATTTCTTGAAAAAAACAATTCGATATGTTTTGTGGGTTTAATTATTAATTGAATTCTGAAAATTCAGTGATTTTAATTTGATAAAAAAAATTAATATTTTTAATCATAATAATTAATATTATTTAATATTTTTTAGTTAATTTTTTATCACAATAAAAAAAACAAAAAAAAAACTTTTTAGTGTGGTGAAAAACTAAAATGTTAAAAGTGAGTAACCTTAGTGGTAAATGGAATAAAATGTTTAAAAAATGAGTATTTTATTATTTGGTAG
The DNA here is from genome assembly GCA_963277665.1 of Viscum album. Lineage (NCBI taxonomy): Eukaryota > Viridiplantae > Streptophyta > Magnoliopsida > Santalales > Viscaceae > Viscum > Viscum album. Next base: position 15,368,858 of record OY728119.1, read on the forward strand.
TTTTTTATCTACCATATCACCCATAAAAATCATTATTTATCAATTTTGGAAGCACTTTCCTTGAGAGTGACTTCCCATTATTGAATAGTTCTTTATATTTACAAAAATGTCACTCCCTCTCTCACTTATAATAGGGCACATCATATCCTATCAGTCACACACTTAAAAGACTTTTGTTTTTCAATAACACTACCCAAATACTCTCCTTACTTCCCTCACCACATACTGGAGTCCTTGATTTGGTCATAAATCCAATCTATGTAGGGTTTTGGTATAATCCAAAAGAGGCAGTACAAAGAAGAGATATCGTTCTAATCCAAGAATCATTGTTTTATTTCATATTCCACCTCCTTGAAATATTACTCAATAATTATGATATAATAATAGAAATATGTACCATATAATTTTATTTTATTATATTAATGTCATAACCTACATCTATCTCCTCTTCCATTAAATGGGAAATGAATCAATCATTTGTGTATACGGAGGACTATCACCTCACGAATTGATGTAATTATTTTTCCATCATCACATCACATTAATATTCATGATTATCGATTTAATATTTATATATTATATTCATGAAATTTTCATAATTATATAAAATTAATATATTATATACCTTCTTACCTTACCATTCATTGAAAAATGATAATGTTGTTCATGTGTACAGCAGACAACCACCATGTGAAGCAATGCGATTCATTTTTATTAAAACATAACATGATTCATATATATAAATGTATTTAAAAATATAATATTATATTTATTATATAATTATTATTCTATATAAAAAAATAACACTTTCTTTCTTTCCGTCATGATCGTTGAAAAATGGTAATGTTACTAATGCGTATGTATGACCTATCATCTTCATGACTGTAACCAAGTTCATTTTTCATTACTATATTTCAGGGTTGATTTTAAAAATATAAATTGATGTATAAAAAGTAAAAATATTTCATGATTATTATTCTGGATATTATGTAACAATTATTTATTTTACCATAGTCAACCTACCGAAGTCATTTTAGAAACATGAACTGAATACCATCAAAATGTCTTTACATAAACTTAATTGATTTATAAAATATATATAAAAAGGTAGTAAATAAAATAAAAAATAATAATAAACTTGAAATTTTTATTAATTAATTAATTAATTAACAAAGTTTTATTTTTCAGGAAGATAAAGTGCGTACTCTATAAGTCAAACTCGAGGTAAGGGTTTTCATCTCAAAACATCATTCTTTTAGGAACATGTTATTTTATGCACATAATTACTTTTAAATGGTGTATATACTGTAAATTTAATATTTTAAATCATGTATTCATGGTATTTTAACTTCAAATTTAATATATATATCTTTTAAGTGTTTTTTTATTTTTCTTAAACTTTAAGGGACTTCATCTCAATTACCTTTTATTTAGGTGTATTTTAATATTATGCACTAATTTCATTTATATGGTGTATACACTCCCCATTTTAAAAGTAATACTTGGAATAATTCATAATTAATGGTCTTTTAAGTTTCAATTTTAATTATTTCATCAAAGGGGATTTGACTAGAAAGTTTCCAATTTGTAAGAAATTGCATAACTCAATTTATTTTTAGTAGTTTATATTACTTCTCCGTTGTCTTTGATATTATAAGATTATATATGTAATTTATATTTATTATTTTATATTTTATTTCAATTTGTTTTATTTGTATCTAAATTTAAAATACATAATCAATACATCAATAAATCCCCACTTCAATGATATGGTCTTTATAATAGATTTTGTCTCAATTTTCACTCTATTGAGATGTATTTGGTATTATGCATCTATTTAATACTATGAGGTTTATCTACTTCCCCTTTTAAATTTTATACCATTAATATATTTATATTCATGGTATTTAATGTTTAAATTTAATTTATTTCTTTCATTGGGGTTATGATTCAAAAGTTAGTGAAGCGGTAAGGGTTTATTCTTCAATCTCGTTTTAATCAGAATCATTTATGCTTTAATCCTCATTGACAGAAATTATTTGATCACTGTATAATAAAACCCTTTTAATTTTATTATCATTTATTTATTCTTGAAATTTTCATATAATAGTATTATTTTCCTCTCTTTGGTACTTTAAATTGTTGATAAAATTTTTTTAATAAAAGATAACAATAATTCTATTTTCAGTCAAAAATAAATTTTATTCCATATCTATATTTTCCATAAAATATTTTAACAAATGTTTCTAATATTATAAAAAGATTTATTATAGAAAGTATTACCTATTATTTATTTTTATGAAATGATTTTAAAGGATTCTTCTTATCACTTTTTGAACATGGTACTTTTTGACTTTTTACCGAGAATGTGAAAGGAATATTTGTTTTAATAAACTCAACCTGAAAAAAATATTCTCACCATCATAACTAATAGATTATTTTTAGATTCCTTTATAATTTCCAATGGTTATTTTTTTAAAAAAATTATTCCTATATTATTTTGGAAAATTATATTTTTTGATGAATTGATTTCATATTGAAAAGTGTGTTTTCATCAAGAAATATTCCATGTAATATTTTAAAGACATTTTCATGAATGATGAAAAAATTTTATATTATACATTACTTCTAAATTATGTATATATTTCCTTAACATATATTTTTATATTAATCCCCTTACCTTTATTGTGTAATACAAACCTAATGTTCATCTCTAAAATTATTTCAGTATGAAATTTACTTTGATTATGATATGAGACAAGATTGTGCAACCAATTTTATTTACATGGGTAATTATTATGTTTATACCTTATGATTGATTTCATTTTTGTGGAATAAATAATCCTAAATATTTTATGATGTGTGTGACTAGATAGCACCCCATTTCATTTGGTAAATCTTTAGTCTCATGAGATTTCATGTGTGAGATTATGGATTAAACATAATCAATTATAGGACAATTTTCACCCTGTGATATTGTCTAGGTTTTTAGCCTTGAATCATGTTTATATCATGTTATATTTTACTTCCACAATTCCTATGTTTATAGGATCTTATTATATCATGTTATTTATGTTATTATCCTATGTGATTCTTTATTTGTATTATATTTTATGATATCATGTTATAAATTTGACTCATGTGTTATGTTTTCTTATTATGTTTATACTATTGCTGGGTTTTTTATCTCACCCTTTTTTTCTATGTATTCCCAAAGTTATCCCATGCATTTTTAGTTTCTTTAAAGTATTTAAGATCACATTATAGAGAATAAAATATATATAAGTTTTATTTTATTCTCACTTTGATTTATTATGAACCTAGTCTTAAAAAGACACTTGGCCTCACGATCTTCAGGTTGTGATTAGTTGATGTTTATGTTAAAAATCATAAAATTCTATGTGAAAATAGATTGGGTAAATATATATAATAAGTAATCATAATATAGGAGGATTATTCATCATCATATTGAAATATGACATGAGAATGAGTATTTTATAAAAATATGATGACCATATAAATGTGGCATCAATAAAAAACATTTCCTTATAATAATATGTTATAGCTCACTGCCAAGATTTCATTACATACTATTCTTATCTCAATTCTTACACACCATATATAAAATATCATGTGATTTAATCATAATGAAATTTATTTATATAATATATAACTATATTTCCACCTATCACATCATAACATATACCTACATATGTGTTCTATATAAATACAGATATTATAATTTAACAATAAGTCTAATAACCCAAGGAAAATGAAATTTGATTCAAATTTAAGTCATATGGAATAATCATAACATAATAAATTGAGGAATCATGTATATCCATAAATAAGAAATAAATAATATATAATGGGTATCAAAGTATGGTTCAATCCCTGAATAAAATAACTTATATCAAGAGGATAAAAATATAAGTAATATAGAGTACATAAAGAAAGAGTTTAAAGAATGTTTTGGAAAAAATCTTTACTAAGACTACAAGGTAAGAGTAGATCATAAAATAATATGGAAGTGTTAAAAACAAATGAAAGTAACCCAAATAAATGGAATAAATGTTATAATATAAATACAAACAAAGGGGTATGGGAATCATAAAATAATATTAAAATGATAGGATTGATATATAAAGAGAAAAGAGATACAAAAGAGTTTCACATACATACTTTTTGTAGTTAGACTTAAAAAATTATTAATAAAATAATATAAAGATATATATATCCCTAAATAAAGAGTGTAAAATGAAATAAAAGTTAGTAAAAAGTTGTTTATTTATTATTGGAGATATACACTAAATCATAAACCATGATATAGTGAGATTCGCCACATTGGTGTGTGTCTTGATTCTGAAGGAACCCAGGACTTTTGGAATCCTTTTTAACTTGTATTTTAATATATTTTTTACCCTGATCAGAATCAAAAATAAATATCTAACATACATAGTTTAAGTTAATCCATGGATCTTGTGAACATAAATTTAAGTATGAAGAATGGTATTTTATAAAGTTGGATGCATACTTGGTTTCATACTACTTTAATCATTTATTTACCTTTTTGTTGTATTAGGTAAAACTTCCTTCATTTTCCATGGATGTTGATTTATTTATGGAACTTTTATCCAAGAAAATTGTCCAAATATATCATATTACTTTTGACAAATTCAATTACTATCTTTCCACCAATTTCGTAACACCAATGATGCACCCAACATAAGCTACCTCACTGTAAAAATAAACTGTCATGGGTTCCATATATCATCAAAGTAGGTGGTCAAATGATATACGTTTACAATGATATCTAGTTAAGATAAAAATACACATTATTATAGATAGGGTCATCCAATGAAACCCAAAACATGTGTTTTTTATTGGTGGGTCAGTCCTCATATTTCCCTCTACTAAAGATCACTATGTATGAACTTCATGAGAAGAATTCTCAATGCTTATGAGACCGCAACACCTGATAGTCAAACATCATATATGTATTATCAATATAATGTATCTAGACCATAAAATATATGTTTAATATTACTATCATAGTATCTCTAGGTTCTAATTATAGTTTTTAACTACTATAAGCTTATGATGTGACTCATAATCCAAGGGAATTACGATGCAAATTATGTAAAAAAAGTAATAACACTATTACGGTAAGAAGAAATAATGTATAAATCTCCATATAAAACATATGGTAATATAAAATTAATATTTATGTTAGGCCTAGGGAATCCACTTTAACTATAATCCCACTTTCACTAGATCAAAATTGTTATTCATCTACCATTTAGATCTCAAATGATACATCATGCTTCTTATGATTTATGGATCTATTCATTAGGCCTACCAAATTTTCTTCAATGAAATCTATTATTTTTAAGAATTCACCACTAGAGATGATATATTCAGGTATATACATTTTTCCCTCTATCAAAACCTTGAAATATTGTCTAGTAACAACATTTTAATACTATTTCAATGTATATTTTTAAGAATAATGCATTTTTTAGTAAAATTCTAAGAACTGGGACAATTCGTTGTATATTTTAACTACATATTTAACTACATCAGAAGCCATTACATACTTAGTATTTATAGAAATGGATAATTATACCTTTAATTGCCATGAACCATCCCAGTGGGACCTGTGTCATGGCCACCTCAATCCCACCCATCGATAGGCCAGAGGCTATTTACTAGCACCGAGTAGGCATATCTCACCAATGGGAGGCCTTAGCCTAAGTACTTATACACATCCATATGTCTCCAAGATCAAAAAGCTAAAAGAAATGAAAAAACAAACCAACATGAATGAAAACCACTAAATTTAAAAGTAATACAACCAGAGTGAAACTGGAAAGTAAAGTGAAGTACTACAAACCAAGCCAGAATACAAGCTCAAAAAAATACTAACCAGCTAACGAGGGTACTGAATCCGTAGTAGAAAGATATCAGGAACGCCTTAGCCTATCCGATTTCACAAGGAACCATCTAGTCTAAGACTTGGTCCTAATCCACCTAAGACTCCATCAAAGCATCATTCATCTTCACAAGACACGACACGTGCAGGGGTGAGTAAAACAATAGTCAGTAGGATTCCCTGAAAACCACAAAAGAAATCACAAAGTAATGCACAATCACCTCTACATAGTTATACATCCATAAATATACCAAGATACCCAGATATAATCATAAGTATCCATGAGAAAAGAGTGGGTAAGTCACAGCCAAATGTCAGTCATAAGACTCCATTGACCTGCTCCCCTCCCAATGAGGAAACACTAGTCAAAGGTCATAATATATTGATAAGGGATTATAAAGAATACTGCAAAAAGAATCTATGTTACCCCACACTGTATTGGATTCTCAAAGAATACCATGAACCCTATGGGGCATCTCATAATGTAGAGGATTCCGAAGAATATTGTGAACCCTAAGATATGACCTACTAGATGGAGGATTAACATCTTACGCTTGGAGGTCACATCAATACCCAACAAACTCCATCCGGGGGATATAGTATCACTCCCATCCCAAGGAGGATTAAAACTCTATCTTGGAATCTTCTCTTGAGGGGATTGCTAGGTAATGTTGTACCGAACCCTTAAGGGGAGAAGCAAGTGGGAAATCTGCACCCATACTAGTCTTTTCTAACAATCCAACAAGCCATCTCAAAAGGTTTACCTCATCGTGAGGTTGAAAACTCCTAAAACATCTCGTCAATCAGACATACTGTTTTAATGTTATGAGACTTTTTGTAAAAAGGGGCTAGTGGGGTCTGGGTTTGGCCCGACCTAGTTGGACTGACCTGACCTGACCCATGTCTACCGACCCGACCTGGTCTATTGAGTTTATCCCAGTATATTGAGTCTAATATGACCTGCTGGGTCAACCCGGCCAATGGGGCTCATCCTGGAGTGAGGCATTGGGCCCGAGGTTGGTATGCATATTCATGTCGTCCTACTGGAGCGGACTAGTATGCTCCGCCCGAGATGCGGTGGGCACCGCATCTCCGAACCACCTGCGACAACAGTTTCGGGTCACCACCATAGTCTTGATGGACTACGAACTCCAACTGTGTGATGCAGCAGTGAGCCACGTCCGTTGAATACTGACACCATCTATTGTAGACATCCCCTTTCAGCCGCTTGCGGCATAGCTGTGAGCCTCTTTCACTATCGTGGTGTGTACCACCTCCCGCATTTCCATGACAATTGAGCCGTGATCCCCCATACGTCACTTGAAGCCTCTTACCATGGGCCTCTTCCGCCGCCACAACATCCCACATCCCATGCTGCCATGGACCTCTGTCGCCACCGTGGTTCCTGCTTGGACTGCAGATCTTCGCCGTCGTTGTGATCTTGGATTCCTTTCCATATTGTTGTAGTGACGAAGATCAAGAAATCAAAAGGGTGGGGAGGAAGAAAATTTAGATGAACAACTCAGGTGGTTGGATTGTTCCTTGTTCATTTCCACCTTGATCCATCACCATTATAATTTGAAAATGGGGGAAATATGTTCAATACTAACCATGGATCAATTTAAATATGAATTAAACTAGACATGAATCAATCTAAACATGAATCAATTCCCAATTAATATCCCACAACATAAATCCCCAACCCAGATCTACACACGATCTGTGAATCAATCCATTCGTCGATTGATTCACATTCATTGTAAGTGAAATAATGAAAACCGAGGATAAAAATAAATTAAATCACACACCCTACCTCGGGGTTGGATCAGTAGATAAAGAACGTTCACGTTCGTCATTTGTTGATCCATTTTCTAATGATCCCGATCCATGAATCCTCATTTGTTTATTTCCAATGCCTCCTCCCAATGATTCCTCTCACCAGATCTCCCAAGAATGATCTCAGGGTTATGAATTGTAATCATGGACCCCTGCCTCTAGGTTTAATTAAAGGAAATTGAATATTTTTTGTGCCAATATATTATTTTTATTAAAATATTTTTAATACTAGTTATGTCCAAAATATAATTTTTTTGTATGGCCTGTTCTAGATGATGTTCATCCCTGCCTAAGGTAAATCTGTTGTTTTAGACGTAATGGTGCCCTCAGATTTTAGATTCAGGCACTTGTTTAGGATTTATAAAAATTCATAGTTAGTTTTTGAGCATTATTAATTAAAAAAATTATTCAAAAAAAATATTCTGGGCACACGAGGCCTCAAAATCTCGTGCCATCTCAGTTTGTGGTCTCTGTATTTTCTAGTTAATTTATTAAAATAAATAAAAGAAAAATAAAAGCCATTAATCCTCCCCATCTTAGGTTTTTACGTCCCAAAAATCCAAAATAAGCGCTAATTAAACAAAAATATGATGTTGTTGAGACCACATCTGAGCCTACATCTCCCAGTTGCTCTCTTAGAGGTTCTCATGTTGCCGCTGAACATGTACTAGAGGAGTCGACCACCCACGAAGGGTCCATTTATATCGATCCTCGATCTCCCTCAGGAACTCTGCAAATGTCTCCCCATCATCAATGTCCATGTCACCCTAGTTGATAAAGTGTGATGGGTCATTCACATACCTCCTCAGCTGCGACATGTGAAATAAATCATGCACTAGGTACAACTGATAAGGTAGATCTAGGTGGTGCACCACCTCACCAACTCTGCTCAGAATCTGAAAGGGTTTTTTGAACCTTATGGAAAACATGACACCCCGACCAAATCTCTGCGAACCCTAATGAGGTGAGACCCAAGGGAAGACATGGTCTCCCTCCCTGAACTCCAAGGGCCTCTTTCTTCTGTCAGCATAAGACTTCTACCTGCTATGTGTAGTACTCATCTGCTCCTGGTTGATCTGCACCTTCTCGATGGTAACCCACACCAACTATGGTCCCATTAGTGCTGACTCCCCTGGGTCATTCTAGTATAACGGTGATATGTAAGGTCACCCATACAAGGCCTCGAACAGTGCCATGCCAATGGTGACGTGGTAGCTATTGTTGCATGAAAACTCCACCAGAGGTAAGTGATCCTCCCAATTGCGACTAAAGTCCAAGATGCAGGAACAAAGCATGTCCTTTAGCATCTAGATGTTCCTCTCCATATAACCATATGTATGGGGATGAAAAGATATGCTCGGCCAAAACTACTTCCCAAAATACCTCTACAAACCTTTCCACAGCCAGGAAGTGAAATGAGCATCATGGTCTGAAATTTTTGTCGAAGGCACCCTGTGAATTCCAAATATCTCATGGACAAAGAGGTGTCCCAAGCTCTCTATAGAACTATGATCCCAAATAGTTAGGAAGTGGTTCGACATGGTGAGTCCGTCAAGGATCACCTAGATGGAATCATGTACCCTAGAATTAAACGATAAAATCATCATGATGTCCATCGATATCCGATCCCACTTCCACTCCGGCACTTCGAGTGGCTGAGTCAAGCCTTCCGGAAGCTGGTGTTATGCCTTCACTTACTAACAAGTGAGTCATCGGGAAATGAAGTATACCACTTCCTTCTTCATCCCTAGCCACTAGAACTAGTATTTGAGGTCCTGATATATCCTTTCCACTCTTAGATGTACTGTCAAGAGGGATATGTGAACATACCTCAAGACCTCCTCCCACAACATCAACGACACTGCTGTGCGCCCTCTAATGAGAACAACGTGCTCCCCACCTATTGAATATCCATTAGGGGCCTACCCTGTGGACAAATGAGGACATCAGGACTCACAGTCGACATCCATAGTATGTGCCTCCATGACTCACTATATGATTGGAGGGGTGAAAACCATCAACTGGAGATAAGATGTTCCACCATCATTTATGAAGGAAATCTGCAGCGAGACCAACTGTTATGATTCCACACCCATTAACTACAAACTGGACCTCCTGCTGAGTGCAAACTCAACCATGTTTCCCTTCCTAGGAGTATAGAAAATCTTGAAGTCATAATCTTGGACAAAATATAGCCACTGTATTTGTCTCAAATTCAGGTCCCTCTGAGAAAATATATACTTGAGGCTCGTATGGTTTGAGTAGATGGTAAATGTATCCCCGATGAAATAATTCAGACACATTTTCAAAGCAGAGACCACTGCAACTAGTTCAAGATCATGGGTTTCATAGTTTTTCTCATGATGCCTCAATTGGCGTGAACCATGGGAAATCACCACTTTACCCTACCTCAGGACACATTTGAGTCTAGTCCATAATGCGTCACATAAGATTGCATACCTAACACCCTCTTCTGGTAGCCACAAGATGGGAGCGCTTCCCAACCTCCATATCAGCTCCTAGAAACACTTCTGGAATTTTTCTATCCACAAAATGGGTTGTCCCTTCCATTTCAAGGCCGTCAAGGGTGCTTCTAACCTAGAAAAGGTGTGCACAAACTTCTAAAAATACCCATCCAAACCTAGGAAACACCTTACCTCAGTCACACTCCTGGGTGGATCCCAAGCAATCACTACCTAAATATTCACCGGATCCACCACAAATCCAGCTTCTAAAATGAAATTTCCCATAAAGTGGATCTCCTGAATGCAAAAATAACACTTTGATATCATCCCATAAAGTTTGTTCTCTCTAATCATGTCAAAAATTGTCCTCATTTGTATCGCATACTCCTCCTTGAAGACCAAGTACACCAAACATTCATCAATGAATACCATGAAAAACTAGTCAATGTATAGCTAGAAGATCTTGTTTATGAGTCCCATGAACTTTCTAGGGTGTTAGTTATGCAAAAAAAAGTACTCATAGTGCCCATACTGACACCTAAAGGTCATCTCCTGTACATCCTCACCCCGTACATGAAGATAATGAAAACCTGATCTGAATTCTATCTTCAAGAACCACATTTATCCCTTAAATTGGTTGAAAAGGTCATCAATTCTTTATAGTGGATACTTGTTCTTCACGGTCACCTATTTCAAGAGATTGAAGTCCACACATAGCCAAAAAATCCCATTTTTCTTCTTGGAAAACAAAAATGGAGCTTCCCATGGTGAAACGACGGGCCTCACGAAGCCCTTCCTCTGCAAATCCTTCAGTTCTATCCTCAACTCCCAAAGCTCCATAGAAGCGATCTGATATGCAGGAGTAGATATCAGTTTCATCTTGTGGTACATATCAATGCAGAAGTCAACCTCACTTTGAGAAGGTAGTCTTGGAAAATCCTCGAGGAAGACGTCCTCATACTCATCCACCACTATAAGAAACAGGGGACTACTCACCCCCACCGCACTGTGGGGGAGGCTAGACAACTAATGATTGATCAGATGCAACCTCCTCAGAGAATTACCATCCTGCACTGCATGCATCACTCTTTCACTAGTAAAGGAAAACATGGTCCCATCACTGCGGACACACCATACTATGTGCCCAAAATAGTCAATCTGATCATGGACTATGGATAACCTGTCCATACCCATAATGACATCATAAGGACTCAACACCACTACTAGGAGATCCCAATAGAGGCTCTCACCTCCAAGAGTAATCTCACACTACCGACACCAGTGTGTGATCATTGAATCCCCTCCAATAGGAGTCTCTAAATGTATGGATCGGTCCAATGGCTCCATTGGAATCTCTGAGCTCCGAAAAAAGTTAATAATAAGGAAGGAGTGACTATCAAATGTGTCTATAAGAACTATATCTAGGTTATAGAAGACACATATCATACCACTAATCATCTCTAGAGCACCGCGACCATTTTCCTCCATCGCCTAAAGTTGTCCTCACCCTGGTCCACCAACTCCTGGAGCCCGTGGTGGACCACCCAGGGGGTGGTGGTGGTAGTACCTTGAACATCAGTCCACTACCATATACTATACATAATCCCCTACATCATCTACCTCACTACATAACACCCTGCTCAAACCTCTTCCTCTGCCTCAGCGGTCTCTCAACTGCCTGCTGGTCATCTGCATGATGTGTCGGGAAATCATGAGCTAAGTTTCCCCAACCATTGAATGTGAAACAAAGTCCATAATTTGATTGTCCCGCTCTACCCTGGGAAGCTTAAACCACTATTCTAGTATCCTGTGGCAGTCACAAGAAGGACCCGCCCTGCTTAGGCCCCTTCATCTACTGCCAGTTTCTCACAACTGAAGACTAAGGTACCTGGTGCCTGCTTGTAGGTCATACTGTTGGCATCTGCTCTGCCAGAAATATATCAATGATCATAGCTCTCTATTTTAATCTAGCCTAAGTAGGGATTCTAACGGACACCATGGATGCCCTAATCTCCTGATATAGTCCCAGTTCAAAATCCCAAGCCCTGAAGAATGGTTCTCACACCATGTCTATAGAGTAGCCAGAAATCTCGATGAATCTCATTGACTACTCGACTACTGTCATGCTAACCTTCTGTAGGTGCATTAGCTCCTGTATACACACAGAGTGTAATGTTTCTAGAAATAACTCCTCCCAGAATATGTTCTCAAATTATATCCAAGTGTGGGTCACCTCGTCGTGCGTCTAGATCGTCAATCTCCACCATCTCCATGTCGATCCCTGAAGATGGCTCATGACTAGAACTACCATTTGAATGGGAAGATTCCTCACAAGATGGAAGATTCATGTGATCACCTCTAGGAAATAATCATCAATCTGGGGGTTGGTATCATCCCTGAACATGGGAGGTCTCTACCTATGGAACTCAGGAAATGCTCTGAGCATGCGTGCATCCTCAACCGGTAGTGCTGGAAAAAAACTACTGCTCAACGGGTGGTACTATAGCAGGAAAACCACATGGGTGTGCCATTTTTGGCATAATACCATGTACTGATGCCTCATTTATAAGTGGATCATCCTCATGATGATGCATCGGTATCCTTTCTGGTTGTCTATATGGAGGAATCCTGAAATAGATCAAGATGAACCATGATAAATTGAGTATATATGGAGAGCTGACTCAAGAGAACATAGAAAGCACCACCCATTCTGATATAATGCATATGCCATTAATTTCCCTGCAACCAATTTTTTCATGTACTGATTTGAAAAGTAGGTGCCCAGTGTCCTCGTGTATAGATACGTCGGCCGCCACCCCAACACTAGATTTCCTGGCCTAAAATCTGAACTTGATAGACTTAACACTATTTCCCAAAACCAATCTCATTAACTCTCAGTCCCAATGTGGAACCAAACCTGCCCTTCTGATACCACTCTATCAGGACCCGTCTTGGTGGGGCATGTTCCATGAAAACTCCAAGCCTGCCTCTGATAGGTTAGGGGATGGAGACTAGAAGTGAGTAGGAATATACCACAAATGGGAGGCCTTATCCTATGTACTCATACACGCGCACGCATATCCAATCCCAGAAATCTAAAAGAAAGGGAAAACACCGAAAACTATGCATGAAAACCACTAAACATAAAAGTTATACAACCAGAGTGAAACTGAAAAGTAAAGTGTAGTACCACAAACCGAGCCAGAATACAAGCCTGAAAAAAATACAACTAGAAATACCAACCTACTAATGTGGGTAATGAAGTTGTAGTAGAAAGGTGTCAGGAATGCATTGGAACATATGATCTCACAAGGCACTGTCTGGTCCTGGACCTGGTCCTGCTCCACCTAGGACTCCGTCAAAGAATTGGTCGTTTCCATAAGACACGACACATGCGGGAAAAGCCCTTATAGGGGCGAGTAAAACAATACTCAGTAGGATTCCCTGAAAACCACAAATTAATGACACAAAGTAATTCACAATCATCTCTACATAGGTATACACCCATACATATAACAAGATACCCAAATATTATCATAATCAGCCACCAGGATAGAGAGGGTAAGTCAGAACCAAATGTCATTCATAAGACTCCACTATCTTGGGCCCCACCTAATGAGTAAACACTTGTCAAAGATCATCATATATAGATAGGTGATTTCAAATAATACCGCGAAACCAATCTGTGTTACCCTGCACCATAAGGGATTCTCAAAAATACCATGAACCCTATGGTGTGGCTCATAACGTAGGGGATTCTGAAGAATACTGTGAACCCTATGATATGACCAAATAGATAGAGGATTAATTCTCTATGCACATAGGTCAAAAAAATACCCAAAGAACTCCATCCAGGGAGACAAAGTATCACTCCCATCCCAAATAGGATTTACAACTATATCCGAGACTCATATCTCGAGCGAATCTCCATGAAATGTCATACCAAACCCTCAAGGGGAGAACCAAGGAAAAACTCCACACCTGTATTGGTCTTTGAAAAAAAAATCCAACAAGTCATCTCAAAATATCCGCCTCATATTGAGGGTCCCAACATCACAAATGGTTCATCAATTGGACTTACGGTTTGAATGTTATAACCCATTTTGTAAAAAGGGGTTGGTCAGGTTCGGGCCTGGTCCGGCCCAGTTGGACCGACCCAAACCGGGTCTGACCCAGTACAATGGAGTGGGCTAGTATGGTCTACCCAAGACATGGAGGGTGCCACATCTTTGAACCAGTCATGACAATAGCCATCGACGACCTCCGCAGTCCAGTTGGACGGTAGCCTCCAGCCGCGTGATGCGACAATGAGATGCATGACGTGGTAGCGAGCTGCGTCTTCTGGAGACTATCGTCGCCCCATGTCTACCACCACAGCGCACGACCCCTCCCGCATCGCCATGATCGTCAAGTCCCCCCCCCCCCATGCGCTTCCCCCAACCTCCTACCGTAGACCTCCTCTCCCATTGTGGTTCTCGCCTGGACTACAGATCACTTCCGCCACTGCAATCTTGGATTCCTTTCCAAATTTCTATGGTGACAAAGATCTGGAAATCAAAATTTATGAGAGGAAGAAAATTCACATGAACAACTAAGGTGTAAAGATTGATCCCTATTCATGTCGGCCTTTATCTGTCCATGTTAGAATTTGAAAATGAGGGAAGGATGTTCAATTCTAACCATGGATCAATTAAAATATGAATCAAACTAGACATGAATCAATATAAACATGAATTGATTCCTAATTAAAATACTTCAACTTAAATCCCAAACCCAGATCAATGCATAATCTATGAATTAAAATCACAACCCTACATCTGGGTTGGATTGGTCGATGAAGAACATTCATGTTTTTCATTCGTCATTCTGTCATTGAGCAATCCCGATCATCGAATCCTCGTTCATTGCGTTCCAACACCTCCTCCTAAGGATTACTCTCAACAGATCCCTCAAAAAAGATCTCAAGGTTATGAATTATAACCATGTATCAATTCCTCTGGGTTTAATAAAATGGAAATAGAATTTTCGCTGCGCCAACAAAATATTTTTTATTAAAATATTTTTAATAATGATTATGTCTTAAATATCTCATTTTCATCTGACCCACATAAGACGATGTTAGGCCCTGCCTAAGATAAATCCACTATTCCAGACACAATAGTGCCCTTACATTTTGATATGGGAACCCGTTTGGGTGTTATAAAAATTTAAAGTTATCCACCGAGCGTTTTTATTTAAAAATAGAACTTTCTTTAAAAAAATTATTCTAGGCACACCAAGCCTTGGAATTTCATGTCGTCTCAGCATGCAGTCTCCATATTTTTCCTAATTAATTTATTAAAATAAATCAGAGAAAACTATGAGTAATTACATTAATGAACTTATTTTCAACATTAACAGAGCCTAACAATGGAATTAAATCCTATTAATCTTTAGGAGAATTAGTTCATGTGTCCATTTTTTAACTAGTGTTCCTTCTCCCCCAAGTACCAGGAACATAACACATGTAATTTATAAATCACAGTTAGATATATTTGACTACAACCTTATGTAATTATCCAAGATTTATTTGATATATTCATATCATGATTTATGTATAAGAAATATCCAATATCTTTATATATCATGGTATACATGGTTGTTTCTTCTGGAAATAGGGATGACCTTGTTTGTTTAATGTTCAAACATTCCAATCAGTTTCTAACAGGTTTATTCATAGAACCAAAAAAATCCAATGATTCTATATCCATTTGGACCTACTTTCCAAAGGTAGGTGCTCATTAGTTGTGGACCTATGAGGCTTAAGAATTTTCATTGGTCGAGAGGATGGGAGGTCGGACTCATCACACCTTTTTGGGGGGAATTATTGTCTACTCCAGGACTCTCTTATAGATTTGAGTTATGGTCATGAATTCTTATTAATTTAACATGTATGAAAATGAGTTCTTCATTTAGATCATATAATAAATGATTGATATGTATGGAATTTAGAGAATCTTTTATATGTATTTGAGGTTCTTCATCGATAGAGAATCATCTGTATTTATTAGAGATTCTTAGTCAGTGGTATCCTTCAACACATTATATAGAAATATCTTGGTTATTATGATAACCATACTAGTTTTCAAGCCAATCAGCATGGCACTTGAAGTTTATTGTCGTTCATAAGGACATGGATTATTTAAGAGTTGGGATCGTACCCGCATATGGGATACCTACATATCCTTGTTAAAAAGAAATCAGAACCCACATATTTCGGGAATTAAGATATAGTTTAATGTCATATGGGACATATGAGAATTAATGGGTGACGGGCTTGAACCTTAGAAAGGCTTCCTATGTAATCTACTTTTAAGGCAGAGATCAAAGTCCATGTAGTTAGACTAAGAATTGTGGGGCTTACATAAGATTAATGGCCCAAAGAGATGTGTCGTGGTTACTTTTACACTCTAAGATCACGTGAGTCATGCTTGGTGTGAGAAACAAGATGTATCAGTAAACCTGACGATTTTTTCCATGAAAGATGCAGTCCCAAGGAATGATATGGGAATTATGTATGTGTGACTCCCCAAGTAGATGAAGTCTAGGATTTTTGCCAAAAAATAAGCCTAGGAACAAGGTCCGTAAATATATTCTTGATTTATGGATATTTAGATACTATAACTTGGGGCCTACTCCTCAGGAGGATGACCAAATTAGGGGGACTTGGGGCATACTCCTAAGGAGGAAGCCCAGATTAAAGGGGACTTTAAATTATGACAGGGGCTTACTCCTGAGAAGGATGCCCTAATCAAAAAGGAAATTAGGATTGGGACTTACTCATGAAAATGAGACTTAAAGTTTAAGGAGATTTGTAACTTGGGACTTACTCTTGAGAAGGAGTCCCAGGATAAGGGAAATTATGACTAGGGCTTACTCCTAAAAAGGAGGCCCAATTTAAGGGGACTTTATGATTGGGTTTTATTCCTGATAAGGAATCCCAAATCAAAAGAAATTAATATTGGGGCTTACTCTTGATAAGGAGGCATAGATTAGGGAACTTGGGGCTTACTCCTAAAGAGGATGCCTAGATTAAAGATCTTCTCATCTTGAAGGATGAGGTTGAATGATGGAAATCTCTACCCTTAGTGACATAAAGTTTTGTAAATCAAAAGGTTTTGAGAGATGTTCCATATAATTCCTTTCAGATAAGAAATCCAACAAAGAAACGATTCCATGAATGTCTTTGAAGAGGGTTTTGAAGCCTAAATATTGAAAAAGAGAGGTGTATTTGAAGAAAAGAGTTAAATAGGCAAGAGGGGCACCCAAAAAGAGGCAGGTGCGCAAGTACTGTTTGGGCACGGAAGTCCTGGTCGTGCATGTATACTTGCACGACATGGGTGTACAAGGGTTATGATTAACCAATAGGGTAGTTCTTGGGCGAGACTTGGCTCAAGCCCTTAGTATTATCCCTAAAGGCTTCCAAAAGGGTGGAGCACAAGTTCTGTTGAAGGGATAAGGTGGCACACAAGTGTGGCTATTTCCCTTAAGGGTTATACACTTAGGTGCACATGTGTTGATGAATTTCAACACTTAGGCCTTGTTACCCCTCTTTAGATCTTCCATTCTAGGCAAGAAATTACCTTAGAAGTGTTCGGAAGACTTCAAGCAAAGACTAGGGCGCCGAGAGCTTAAATCTGACTTTTGGATTTTTCATCCCCGAAATGGGGGGGGCACAAGGGGTATTTATAGGCCATTGAAGACCTTGGGAAAAAATAACACAGGGTGCGCAAGTCACATGCGTGACCCATATGTGGCGCGCAAGTATACTTGAATGACCATAGTAAAACTTGCACGACCCATGCTTAAAGAAATCCTTGTTCATGCCTTTGTCAATTTTTGATATTTCTTCAAAGGATAAATCTCTTTGTGATTAAGGTATTACCATTTTTCAGTCGTTAAACTTTGTGATGAAAAGGAACATCAACAAAAGTCCCCCCTTAGAGTTGGATCCGAAAAAGGAAGAGGATTTGACTCTGAGGAAAAGGAGAAAACCAAGGAACTTGGGCGCGTAGGTGCAGAGCACGCAAGTGGAGGCGCGTAGGGTACGGCGTGTAGGGGTACGGCCTTACCTATAAATATGCGTTCCATTCTCATGAAAATCACTTGGCTTTCAAGGAAACTCGCTCTCATCGCGCAAGTGTTTTCTCGTTCTCACAAGTGCTGCTGTCCGTGATTCATTGTTTCTTTGTCTTGTGCTTCTCTAGAGGTATTTGGACTTGCGCGGTGATACCTGCGAGCCCAAAACTTGTGCGACATGATTAAACTTGCACTCCAACATGAGAATTGTGTTCCGTAATTCCTTATCCATTTTTTTTTGAATTCATTCACAAATTTTATGAAAAATAAACTTACTTAAAAGTTTATTATTCGATCCTTGTGCAGATTCAATGGCTCCCAAAAGAATTGGAAGGAATAATGAACTGGATAGCAAGAAGATTGATGATATGATGAACATCTTTGTCCATGAATATTATAATATATGTGACAACACTCTCCAATTTTTGGCCAAGTACTTGAAGAAATATCATGTCAGTTTCCCACAAAGTATTTACCTTCCTTTGTATGGGCATGGTCATCTGCAAGAAGTCAACATTCCAGATGCAAAGATTTATACACTTGATATGCAGTTGCACTTCTACCCCTCTATTTTGGTTATTTTGTGCATTAAGAGCAGCAACAATGGTGTGAACTTTCAAATTTTTCCTCCCTGCCATTTCCTTACAGATATGAAAATGGAAAACCCATGGGATGATATGTTTTCCACTTCCGGTTAGTGGAGAGAATACTATCATGACATTAGAACAATATCTGAAAAGAGTACTCTCTCCAAATGGCTCTTTACTTCCAATGCTCCATTCTCAAATCCATGTATCCATCTTCCAAGTCTCTTGTATTGAAACAGAGTCACTGTTTGATCAGCAGAAAAGTTTCTCAAACCGCACTCAAGTACATTCCTTTACAATTGTTCCAAGAAGAGCTGGTATCACTGCGTCTCATAGTGTATCTAGTTGGATGAATGAATTCTAGGTGGCTTATGATGAAGCTCGGGATGTCATAAATCAAATGAAGAGTTATGTTGAAATCCACTTGTAATTCTTGAAAAATAGAAGATAATCCAATCTGTGGATGTCCTTCTAACTCTTTGTGCATTAATAAAAAACACTTTCATCTTCAATCATTTGCCTGTATTCTCTTTCTACCTGATTTAAATTTTTACCTAAGCCAATGGGCCTAGTAAGCATAGTTTGATTTTTGCTAGGATTATAAAAATAACCCTTCAAACATTGAATCTTTTTGTTTCTCAATATTACCTAAATCATACGAAATGTACGTTTAGTGAGATGGGACTTGAATTTTGTTCAGAGTTCCCTTGTCTTTTGTGGGCAGTTTAAAGTCATGCACGTTGGACATAAAAAGGCTAATGTTTAAGGTCTAATAGCTTTTACCGAATGGTGAATGGATGAAAATTGACTCAATTCCTTGATAATTTATCTGAAAACATATTACCACATTCAAGTATGGGGGAAAACATGTAAACTATGACTTAAGAAATTTTTAATATGAGGAATGATATGAAAAAAGGCCTAAAAGGCATTAGAATAAGTATTTCCTAAGAGTGAAGTTACCATTATTTAACAAACCTATTAGGGGGTTGAATTATGCAGGGCCACTTAAGGGCATTGGCTGCATAGTCAAATAATAACATCTTTTGGCTGACAGGTCCATTATGTAGACAACTTATGCAAGGCTGCCTAAGGGCACATGTGGCATAGTCAGGAAAAAGAACTCTCAGAAATTTTACTTTTCTATTTCTAAAAATCCAGTGGAAGTTTATAGAGATTCAAATTTTCCAAAGCATAGAGTGTGCTGTATGGAGAGAGGTACTTGAATATGGAGAGGATATTCCCAATTAATATTATCAAAGAATTGGATGAATGTCACTCCTGCGAAGGTCTGACCCAAACATAGGGAAGGGAAATATAAACCATAGACTTGAATACTTTCAGATCATGAAAAAGATTATGGGAAAAATATGTTGAGGGTGACTAATTTTTTGTGGATCCCAACATATTTTCGTTAAGACCAATAAGTACAAAAGAGGTTTTCCTCCCAAGAATGAAATTACAACTATTTGACAAACCTGTTAGGGGGTTGAATTATGTAGGGACACTTATGGGCATTGGATACATAGTAAGATAATAGTATCTTTTGGATGATAGGTTTGTTATGTAGACTTTTTATACAAGGCCGCCTAAGGGAATGTGCTTCATAGTCAGACAAATGAATTCCCAGGTATTAGAAAATTTGTGACCAGAAGTCAAGAAAAGCATTATGGATATCTGGAAGTATTTAAGGTTAAGATTATGACACATGAAAATGGGTATTTTCCAATGCATGAAGGATATACATATACCAATGCTGACCATAATCATGTTGTGGCTGGATCCTGAATTGGGATACTGGACTTCACTTTATATCTCATTAGAATGAGAATCAAGCCAAATGTAGTTCTTGAAATATAGTTTAACATCATGTGGGATGATAAATTAGGAGATATTAGTTTAGTTTCATAGATATCAAACCATAATGAGGAATACCCAATGTGTGTTTTATAAACTTGATGTAAATAAAGACCAAGGTTTTCATACCACATTCATGTTTTCACAGGGGGACTTTTCAGCCAAGGGACTGAAAGTGGAATTTGGGGTTAGGCCCAAAGACTTGGGGCTGGATTCGAGGGAAGATAGAATGTTCCTATGTATCCCATAAGGATTGGAATCAATCCATACGTAGTTCTTGAAATACCCTTTGTACAGATTTGGTTCGTACAAGTGAAGGGTGAAAGGGGACGTTAGTGAAATGATGGTTTGACCCAAGATTAATGTTTTGGTCATTACCATGTATGCACATAGTCTTTGAAATATGACATGATTGGAGATTAATGTAAATAAGGATTCCCTCTCAGGTGAGGGTGTCAAATAGTGTTGTATTTTATTGTCGTACAGGACAAAAGTGTGAATAGTTTAAGGTCATATGCACAGACTGGCGCTGCATAGTTTAGTGTCATGTAGCAAGGACATATGGATATGCAGTTTAATGTCTTGTATTGATGACACTGGGGGGAACTGTATAGTTTAACCTCATATAGCAAGGAAAATGGTTCTACATAGTTTAGTGTCATGTAGCAGTGACAAAAGGGATGTACACAGTTTAATGTCATGTGTGATAAAGATGATCCAACGTGAAGAGATTGGTATTGGGATACTTCACGGATTAACATCATATGAAACAGAGGTGAACCGACGTGAAGAGATTGGTATTGGGCTTGAACCTCAGGAGGTTGCCTACGTACCCAGCCTAGAAGGGAAGGATCAAAGTCTGCGTAGTTCGATTGAAGAATGAATTGATGATCAAGTTACACTTGAGGACAACTCAAATATGGTGTTGGGACTTATGCATGGTTAGCGACCTAGAGAGGGTGTTATGGTTGAAGTTCACTCTAAGATCATGTGAGTCATGCTCGGTGTGAGAAACAAGAGGTAACAACAACCCTAAAGATGCAGAGTTTAATGTCATGTAGGACGTATAAGGGAATTTTTCACAGTTTAAATGACATGTGTCACAGACATGGGGTGCTTCGTAGTTTAACATCTTGCATCTTGGACGAATAGTTTAGCGTCATGTTGGATGACAAAAGAGGGGACACAGTTTAACGTCATGTTGGAGAAATGAGGGTACTATGCAATTTAAAGTCTTGCTGTGAGGACTATTGTTGTTTCATAGTTTAGTGTCATGTAGCAGGGAAAAAATACAGTTTAACATTATGTAGGACGTATTAAGGGACCTTTTTATGTTTTACATCATGTAGGATGAATATGTGAAAAGTTTAATGTCATGTAGGACAATACAGTTTTATGTCATGTTGGACATTGGGTTGTACAGTTTAACGTCGTGTAGCCAAGACGATGGTTATGCAGTTTAACGTCTTGTTGGATGTATATAGGGACACCGTTTAATGTCATGTTGGACGAAAGGGTGGTGTATAGTTTAGCATCATGTAGCTAGAACATATCGTATTTGTGTTATAAAAAATACTTTTTCAATAATATGGAATTGGTTGGAGTTGTAATGAGTTCTCCATTCATTGAGATTTTAAGAATAAGCTCCATTGGAGTAGACCTTATGTATTGAATAAGGTCCTTCCCAATTTGGCTCAAGCTTGGGAGGTTTCTTTCTTAGTATCATTGTAGTTCTGAGAACCAATACCAATTCTCCTTGAATGAATGAACGAAGATGAAATATTTTGTTGAAATATCGTGCTATTCGATTCTAATAGACTTCCAAGTGGTGTAGGGTGCACAATCTTTTCTCATCTAATAATTCCAATTCATCCAATCACTTTTGAGATTGTTCATCTGTAGATGACTGATCACAAATGGCTACTCCGAGCAAAGGTAATTGAACCTTAATGGGTAATACTGCTTTTGTTCCATATACCAAGGAATATGGAGTTGACCGTGTAGCAGTGCGAGTGGTGGTCTAATAATCCCATAAAGCATGAAAAAGTTTATCAGGCCAGGATTTCTTATATTTATCCACGATATTTTTTAGTATATTTGATAGAGTCTTGTTGAAGGCTTCTATTTGTCCATTGGCCGCTACATGACACTGAGATGAATGGTTGGAATTGATGTTGTATTATTGATATAACTTCCTTACCTCGGATGAATAGAAGTTGGTGCCATTGTCTGTCAATATGGTATGAGGGACACCTAATCTGGTAATGATGTTAGAATTGATGAAGCTAACAATGATTTTAGAACTAACTTCTTTGAGAGGTATTGCCTCTACCCATTTGGAAAAGAAGTTAGCAGTAGTAAGAATATACTTAAACTTCTTGGATTTAGCTGAAGGATAAGGTCCTACTACATCCATTCCCCATGTGGAAAATGGCCATGAGTATTTAGCTGTATGAAGCAACTTTGGGGGTTGATAAATGAAGTTGGAACATACTTGGAAATAATGACACTTCTTATTGAAATCAAAACAATCTTGTATCATTGAAGGCCAAAAGTATCCAAGACTTTAAATTTGATCAGACAGTCTATGTCCAGACTGGTGGGAACCATAGACTCCTGCATGTACTTCTTTTATGACATACATCCTATAGTCTGACCATATGGTCTATAAATGAGACTAATTTCATTGATTTCCTATATTTTGATTTGAACATAAGGTGAAACTATATGAAAGTGGGCAATACTGATGATTGTCTCATTCCGATTTGGATCTTCCAGAGCTGTGGCTACATTATCCAGTGTATCATCTTGAGTGTTTTGTGATCGCGGAACATAATAAAATGTTAGTTCCAAAGTAAATTCTACCATTAACTCTCTTAAATAATCATACAAAGGGATTAACTTTTCTTTTCTAATGGTATAACCCCCAATGACTTGTTTAATTACCAGGAATGAATCACCTTTCACCTTTAAATGATTCACCTGTGCCTGAAGCGTCAAATACAATATTGTGATGAGAGCTTGATATTCTACTTCATTATTTGTACCACCTCCCAAAAATAAGAAGTGATAGATTAGTACTGGATTTTCCAGGGAAATA
Organism: Viscum album; assembly: GCA_963277665.1. NCBI lineage: Eukaryota > Viridiplantae > Streptophyta > Magnoliopsida > Santalales > Viscaceae > Viscum > Viscum album. Next base: position 15,392,753 of record OY728119.1, read on the forward strand.
AGTAAAATTCCCAACATAACTTTATTGAATTTAGGATCTTCCATTTTCTTCCCGGTTGGAATTTTGGAAGCACCATTAAAGTACATTTCCCATGTTTGAATATTATCTTGAATAGATAGTACTTCCTCATCCAGAAGTTCAATATCTAATGATGTATCTTCTACTGAAGGGTGTTCAGCTAGGAAATCATCCAGAGCTTAGCCCTTTATTTCATTTTGCGACAAATACTGGATATGAAACTGCTACAAAATAACTGCCCACCTTTCCAGACATCCTGTAAGCATTGGACGACTAAGGATAAATTTGAGCAGGTTATTGCGAGATACCAATTGGACCTCATGATGTTGCAGGTAGTGTCTCAATTTTTGAACCACAAAGATTAACACTAGGAAGCACTTTCCAATACTTGAATATCGAGTTTCTGCTTCAATCATAGTCCGACTAAGATTGTAAAGGCTGTTTTCATTCCCAGCATCATTATTTTGGGCAAGAAAGGCACCCAATGATCGCTCTAAAGCTGTCACATAAAGGAAAAGTGGTCTTCCTTGAACAAGTGGCATTAATACCGGTGGACTCAAGAAATATTTCTTGAGAATATTGAATGCCTCTTGACATTCTTCAGTCTACTGGTAAGTGACTCCCTTCTTCATCAATTTAGTGAACGGTAAACATTTTCATGCCAGATTGGCGATGAAACACCGAATATAGGCCAAGTGTGCTTGAAGTCCTCTAAATTATTTCAAATTTTGAGGAGGTGACATACCAAGGATTGACTTTGTCTTCTCAGTATCGAATTTGATACCATGATGGTGTACAAAAAAGCCGAGAAATTTTCTTGAGGTTACCCCAAAAGCACATTTCAAGGGGTTCATCTTAAAATTGTGTTGTCGAAGTTTTTGGAATACGATTTCCAAATCAGCCAAGTGATTAGAACATTGTCTGGATTTAAACACCAAATCGTATATATAACATTGGACAAATTTCTGTAAAAAGGGTTTGAAGATATGGTGCATGGAACGTTGATATGTTGTACTTGTATTCTTTAGGCAAAAGGGCATTACCTGATAGAAAAACACAACCTGAGGGGATCTGAAGGTTGTAGATTCTTCATCTTCTGGAGCCATTCGGATTTGATTATACCCGGAATATCCATCCATGAAGTAAAGTGATTCATATCCAGTTGCTAAATCAATTAGGAGTTTTGTGATCAGAATTGGAAAATCATCCTTGGGACAATGCCGATTAAGATCTCTGAAATAAATGAAAACTATAATTTGTCCATTCTTTTTTTCATAGGGACGATATTATCAAACCATTTGGGATATTGAAATTCTCTAACAAAGTTATCTTTGATAAGATTATCCACTTCAGCTTCAATTTTGGAATCATAAGTTGGGTGTGTTCTTCTTGCGGCTTTCATGAATCCTCGATGTTCTTCTGTAAAACCCAAATGATGAGTAGAAACATTATGATCAAGCCCTAGAATTTATATATAATTCCATGAAAATATATCTCGATTTTTAAAAAAAATGATATATATACATTTCTTGCTCTTCAAGAGTCATGGACGCACTAATTAAAGTGGGGCGTGGATCTTCTTTTTTACCCAAATTTATTTCTCTGAGTTCATCCACAATGGTGAAGATACCCCCTTCAAATGCTGGAGGAGCATCCCTGAGATCTTCCTCTTCTTCTTCAACATGTGTTATTTCTTCTGTTTCTACTTTCATAGTAGATGTTGAAGCATAATTTCAATGATCAAGAGAGATGTTAAAATTTGAACATCTTGAAGAAGAGGCTACCATTTCAGACCCTATTGAAGATGAAGGGTCTTTTTTAGGTAATAAAGAGAAGATGATGGATTGAGAATTGACATCATCATTCATCTCTGACATTGCTATAACGTTTTCTGGCCCGGTTGACGAAGTATAGAATTTCTGGATTTCAGCGGATGAAATAAAGACATCTCCATTTGATCATTCATCATTTATTGGTGAATCACCATTTCTCCCATGCTATATGGCTTGGTTTATGTAATTGAAATTATGGAAGTTTCCATAAGAGTACTGGGATTTGGGTCTATCCTGTCAATTTGACTGATAGGCAACACATAATCTGTACTCACATGTATGAATGGGTTTACTAGAATCTTTTACAAACCATATGGAGTATTAACTTCGGTAGCCCCCTTTGTCATGGATTTATCCTTCCCTTCCATGTGATATAATTTTGCCACAATTATTGAGATTCACTTGTTTTGAATGGGGATTTATCACCATACAATGTCCCAATTTAACCATTGAAACAATATTTGAGACATTGATGGTATAAAGAAGGTACGAACGCATGTTGATGTAGCTAAGGTCTTCCAAGAAAAATGTTGAAGGCTGTGTCATGATGAACAACCATGAAATCTAAATTGGATACAGGGTCTCCAAACTGAGTTCTGAGTGTAATCTCATCCAGAGGTTCTTTTTCATTTTTATCATATCCTTGAAACATCAGAGTAGAAGGAGATAAATCGGATTCAGTGAGACCCAATCGACGAAGTGTACGAATATGGATGAGGTTGAATCCTGAACCATTATCAATGAAATATCATCGGATGTCTATATCATTGACCTTGACAGATAAATACAAAGGTCTAATATGTCCATGCACAACATCATCTTCATCTTCATCTGTAAAAGATATCACTGCATGGCATTCTGCAGGATTATTCTCTACATGGTAGACTTCAGCCGCAGAATTTTCAGTTTTGAATTCCCGAGGACTTGAGAAAGCCTCAATGAGTGCCTCCCAAAGATCCTTTGATAGATTCAAGGCATCCAGAATTGATAACTTGTCCGGTACTTGGGACAAATGTTTCAAGAAATCATAATTTTGATCCAATGGTCTTCGTTTCCCAACAGGAACATGTGGTTTCACATGTGCCTTAGAAGTTGATGCTTTGGAAGTAGATGCATCTTGTATCGTGGTAGTAGTTGGAAATACTCCTGGCTTTGGAAGATTAGACTAACTAGGTCTATTTATTTTCCAAGAGGAAGAAGGTGTAACCTCTAACCAATCTTCCAAAATAACTGTGCCAGGACCGAGTATGCCATGTGTGGAAGAACATTCTTATTCTTGTGGAGCTCGCGGAAGGGATCTTCCATGAGTTTCTGCTGCATAGACAGTTCTAGCAGGGGTAAGATTGGAATAGTGGTATCTAGAATATCCACATCTTCCTCTATATCCTAGACCTCTAGAAGTCCCTTTAGTTCCTCTTTTTGATACAAGGAATCCAGGCTCATTGTAGGGTCCTAAAAAATCCGCAAAGGATATTCTACCCAAATCCCCTAAGAATTGGGGAAAACAATCAAAGAAGAGACACAAACAGGATCGGTCCGCAAACCCGTCTCGTGGAAGCGCAGAGTGGCCAGGCCCTACGAGGCACCCCCCACTGCGAACCATTGTTGTTCGTGAAATGGAGGCGGAGAGACTCTGCGGTCACGATGCAGGATGGGCGCCAGTCCGGTTCACCATCACGAACCGCCCCAACCGTGGACCGCGTCAACCGGTTCAAGCCGCACCCGCTGTCATTCACGGAATGGAGGCGGAACCCTCCGCAGCCGCGGAGCACTCCCTGAGTTCGCCTCGCAAAGGGGGGGTAAGCGTTCAATACCCCCCCCCCCCCCCCCCCCCCCCGTGAATCACAGGTTGACCAAGTCAGCTGTGAACTATGTATTTGGTTATGGGCCTCCGCAAAAGGTGATGTATGGCCACAGATACATCCCTTTCCCCACTCTATAAAAGAGGACCAAGGGGGAAATAAAAGGGGGAGGAGGTCATAGAACTGGAATCGGATTCGGAGGGATTGGAGATTTGGAAGTAGATCGGTTGAAGGAAGGCTTCGGATTTCACAAACAACGAAATTCCCATCCGCGAACCACAACAGGTTTACAAATTAACAAGGAATTGGAAAACTCATAATAATTTGGTGAACCGCGAACCTAAAAATAATGAAAAAGTAGAACCATGAACCATACCCCCTCCGTGGATGACTTACCCGTGGACCAGGGAATTTATGCCTCTTTTCCCATCCATCGTACCGCGTATCACTCTCCTACGTGGGCAAAGAACCGACCAACGAGCCTCTGATCGGCGCTGCCCTTGGCCGCCGCTGCCTGCTTGGAACCCTCCGCGAACCACCCTGGTTCGTGTATTGAACCCACAGTCGCGAACCACCCTGGTTCGTGGATTGAACCCAAAGCCGCGAGCCACTCTGGTTCGCTGGCCACCAATCAGTCCGTGGACCACCCTGATTCGCAGACGGCTTCTCCAACCACGTGGCACTTCCATGGGTGAAGGGCACCACCACCCATACCTCTCAGTGGCTCTCCAAATACTTCAGTGTTCTCATTTCCAAAGCTAGGTAAAATCCTTCTGATCCAGCCAAGTCCTCCGCGACTCCCTCATTGGCCTGTTCATTGGCCCTGAGCCAAGGCCTCCACCGGATCTGCATGGTGTAACTTCCAGGTGCATCAGCGCACCATTTTGAGTTCACATACCCACGGTAAACAGGGGAAAATGGGTTTCCCCGACCCTTGAGCAGATTCTTGAAACATTCCTGGGTTCACATTCCCATGATAATGTGGATCCTGAGCTCGGGAATCCATTTTCTGCCCCTCCACTTGTTGAGGGTTCCTCGAAGATGGTAAAATAGCCATCAGAAGGAAGACCTCATGCACTGCAAGAGAGGATATGGGCACACAAGCACCCCCTTTCCCTCTCCCACTGGGCTTCGTCACCCCGGGCATCCATCTCAGAGTAATCCTCGACCCTCTGGGCCTCCTCAGAGTGTAAGCCCCAATTCATCATCTTGGGCCGCTCCATGTGTAAGCCCCCCTCCGCTTCCCACGGACGCACCTTTCACGATGTGATCCTCTGGTCCCTGCTGCCTCTTGTTTCTCACAACAAGCATGACTCATGTGGGCTTAGAGTAAGCATCGACCATGAAAATCCACCATGGGCCTCCTCAAAGTGTAAGCCCCAATCCATCATTCTGGGCCTCCTCAGAGTGTAAGCCCTAAGCCAAAGCGAACTACGAGGACTTTGATACAGGCCAAAGCAAGGTACGTAGGAAGCCTCCAAAAGGTTCAAGCCCACCACTCGGCCGTTTCTTCACATCGAGTTCCACCCTCATACAGAACAATGTTAAACTGTATATATGAACTACGTGGACTTTGATCCCTACCTCATAATCAGGGTACGTAGGAAGCATCCCTAAGGTTCAAGCCCAATAATTGGTCGATCCGATCATCCCCACACCGGTTCAACGCGCCACTCCTAGTGCCACCTCAAGCGAGTTCCAACCCTTCGGTGTCATTAATCCAACGAGGGATGGTAAACCTCAGGCATAAATGATTCTGAACCCCTGCGTCCTGTTAACCATTTCCCACCAAGGTTAAATCCATGGATACTATGTTTGGGTATAAACCAAAGATTCGTGAACATATGAATACGTCTTAAATCTATAAGAGAGTCCCAGAACATGCAATAATTCCCACCAAAAATGGTGTGATGAGCCCGGCTTCACATCCTCTTGACCAATGTGAGTTCTTAAGAGTCGCTGGTCAGACCATCCGGCGAACGCCTGCCTTTGGAAAGCAGGTCCACCAATAATTGGATATGGAGTTGTTGGGTGTTTCGTGGCCGAAAACCAGAATGAAACAAAAAAACTGGTGAACCCGATGTGAATCTTTAACAAAACATGACAGATTCAACTTAATCCCACCCTATGCCCCCTATGCTCTAAAAGAGGGCCAAGAAAGGTCATTAATTACGCATGGGATTATGAGATGCTTCTTTGACAAGTTTGATGCTTGTATTTGCTATTTTTTTTTTGCAGGTACCACTTTCAGAACTCCCTTCGATCCAATGGCATCACAAAGGAACTCACAAGTGCGTGTTTCCAACGACGCAAGGACGAGACTTCCTTAACAACGGAGGACCCCATCACCCACCCAGCATCTTCAACGCTGGGTTTTGGATGCACTGATCCAAGAGTACCATGTGAATGGTACTCTCCCAACGGTGGAGGCAGCCATGCACGCCCTCTGATCCATCAAGATTCGTAGATCGCCTACCCAGCAGCGACCGCAAAGGCGGATCCAGACAGCCCCTTTCGCTGTCTCCAACTGTTTCGGGAGCCTATCCCCGGAATGGGACAATTCGTACCTCCCTTATCTTAGGGAGGTAGATGAGGTCGACTTTTAGGACTTCATCCACACCGAACGGGGGTTCCGCTCCAAGGCCCCTACTAGAAAGCGTCATCATGGTCACTCCACGACTCAACATCCTCTCACCAAGGAGGATGCCTCCCCAATGATTCAGGCCCACGCTCCCCAAGCTCCGGACCCTCGGACCGCCCGACGAGGGAGGCCGACGTACAATTAGGGACCGGTCATCACCCTGGTCCTTGAGGAGGAGCTCCACTGTCCAGCCACAGAGACTTACCACGAACAAGAACCTACACCTGTTTGCTCCTCCCAAACCCGCTATCCAGACATGGAGGCATCATATGAGCTGGCGTGCATCCCCACTGAGCTCCATCAAGCCCGTCGCTCACGCAGGACGACACTTACTAGGAAGGCACCTCTCCCTTCAATGGGTCGTGAACCCCACCAACCTGACATGGTGGCGACCCGGTACCTGCAGGACCAGCTCTTAGCAGATGCTCCTGACGCCCTCCATCCCGATATGGTGGCGATCAACAAATGCCGCCACCCAGATTTGGAGGAAAATCATAGGCGGGCACGTCTCCCCACCAACAAAGGCCACTGACTCGATATGGTGGGAAACCAATATATGCAGGGCCAGCTCCATGCGGATGCAAGTAAAGCCCGCCATCCCGATGTGGCGGCAAATGGAGAGAGAAACTGGCGTATCCCAGTATAGGGCAAGATTCGTTCACCTGCCCCAACACAGGAGAATTGTCAGTACCAACTGACCACTGGAGGACCAAAGCAGGATATTCCTACTCCGATACTGGAATGGGCCTTCATACCCGTTCCATCCAAAGATGTCTCTTTGTATATCCTGGAAATTATGGAGGAGTAGGTATCAATCCCAGATCATATCTTGCGGACTTGCTAACATGTAATTGCATCAATGGAAATAGTAAGGACTCGGGCCCGTCAGCCTGTCTCCCCAATTGAGGTGACTCATCTAAGAGATGATATCGCCACCTCGGAGCAGATCTGCATCCCTGCTTCTGCCCAGGAGGGTCGCCGACCATATTCTGTGACGTAAGGGCAACCAGATCGAGCTGCTTCACTCATTTCAGCTAGGGGGACACCCGTCCATCACGGTGGATGCTCCAGAGCAAGAATATATCCCTGATAAAAGTCAAGATGTTCGTCGACGTATCTCGGCGGCATCCCAGGACCCAATTAGACAGGGACCCAAAGGAGGTGAAGGTCGTTGTCAACAGCAGACGGTCCCCACTGCCTGCAAAAGAGCACCCTGAATGCGCCGAAGGCAGCCGAAAAATAAAGAGTGGGTTCATGACTCCGTTCTTCTAGAAGCTGGGGTTCCCGACACCACTAAGCACGCATCAATGGATCAAAACCCTTCCCACCCATTAACATATTATGGGAGCGTCAGTAGCAGTTGTGAAGGTCCTCCCCGTAATGTTGCAACCAGCAGCTCTGAAGGTCCTCCTCGGAGCACTCATGGGGGCTTCCCCCGCGGGCATATAACAATCGGTCACGAGAGCCTCTCTCTTGATGCGAGTCACAGAAACCCTCCATGTGACCAGAAGATCGAGCAACAAGAAGGTCCTCCACTTGCTGCGGTCCACCCTGAAGGTCCTCCCCGGGGTATACACTGCAATCACTCTCCATGCAGTGGAACCAAAGATTGTAATTGTAGTCCTCGCTATCATAGTCGCAACTACGAAGGTCCTCCCCATAGTGACGTCTCATAACGACAAGAAGGCCATCCCCTTGTCGTGGCCTTCCCTGAAGGTCCTCCCCAGGGGTCATGCTGCAACGAAACTCCACGCAGCCAGACATCTAGTCACGGTGGTAGTCCTCGCCACTCTAATAACGGAGGTCCTCCTCATAGAGACGTCGAGCAATGAGAAGGCCCTCCCCTTGTTGCGGTACATTTTGGAGGCCCTCCCCAGAATTTTTCCCGCCGATATTCTCCCTGCAGCAGTAGTAATGGTAGTCCTCGCCATTACTGTAGTTGTAATGGTAGTCCTTGCCACCACGGCCGCCATTGCGAAGGTCCTCCCCGAAATGGCCCCAAGTGAGAAAAAGGTCCTCCCCTTGTCACGGTATGTCTTGAAGGTCCTCCCTAGGATACACGTCGAACGTCAAGCCATGATGGTCATCCTCACCATGATGGCAGTTGTTGCGAAGGTCCTCCCCGTAACAACTCTACGCAGCCAGAAGGTCCTCCCCTTGCTGCAACACGCCTTGGAGGTCCTCCCTATGGTGTACACCACAAAAGTCCTCTATCCAGTGAAGCATCAAACAGTAATGGTAGTCCTCACCATTACGGCCGTCATTGAGAAGGTCCTCCCCGTAATGTCATATTATTTCGACAGGATGTCCCTCCCCCTGCCGAAGCAAGAACTGAAAGGCCCTCGTATTCCGAGGCACACTGAAGGAAGGGATCGAGCATGTCAGATTCCCAGCTTGTCGCTAGCAATGCCCTTCTTCGATCAGGAGTCGTTCCAGGGCCGTGTTCATGTTCTGAACCACCTCGGAATCTCCCATAAGACAATTCGATACCTACCGGTCCCACTTCCTCTGACTATTGTGAGCGCCTTAGTTAGGCTAACCAGGTAGAAGAATCACTGGTGGAGGAGTACGCCGATATGCTGCACCTGAGAAAATGACTGGCCAGGAATGATATTCCAGTTATGTTTTGGCCCACGACCACCTCTCGGTATGACAAACCAAGGGAGGTGTCGGAAGAATGAATGCACGACATCCACCATAATCTATGGATGACCCTCCATAGGTTAAAATCGAGCTTCCTTCCCTATGATGGGTATGTAGACCACGTTAAGATGATGGGGGACCTCCTGCGTCACATCGACCTAGAGGCCCTTTCCTGGACACGACCACAACGCCCCGAGAGGCGCAAAGGGAATATGGAGGCAGCTTTCCTCCGTGCACTGCACAAACTGTGCCGCCTCATTGGTGACGCTCTGACGGGAGTCCATATCAGGGGATGGGGGAACACAGAGCTCTTCATTTCACTCCTCTCCCCGCCTAGAAGAACCTATTCAGTATGGTGTCTTGCAACATTGTCACATCGAGACGGAAATCTGGCGGACCTCCTGTTAAGGAAAGGCAACACACCCAACATAGTCAGGCCTTGAGTAAGTCCCAGAAGCATCAGGCCCGGCGGGAACGAGCCATTCAAGAACTCCTGAATCAGGCCACCGAGAGCATCCAGTAGGCCTCTCTCCTAAGAGAGGCCAATCAGCGATCTTTGCCTACCTCCCTAGAAGGGACTGATTCACAGGTGAATTCGTCACCAAATCTGGTTCACCCCTGGATGGGGGAATGCGAGATCAGGCAGGTCACGATAGCCGCAGCCACTGCCGCAATCCAGGGTCAACCCCAGCCTGCAGGGCTAGGGTAATTTTTAACAACAAATGCCCCCGTAAGACAAATAAAACCGGGAAGAGACTCAATGTCCAGGGAACGGATCCAACCCTAGCCCTCATGGCTGGGGGCATTATTACCCCCCCTCAACAAAAACCTCCCCCAAAAGAGTCGGTATTCTATCATCTAGGGATGACAGTCAGAAGAGGAGGCTCTCGTATTATCCCTTCATATGAATCATCATCCCCTTTGCGAGGAAGGCGCACCATAAGGTCGCATAAAAGAGCTCTCCATGTCACCCTTCGTCAATGAGTCCGACGGAAATCTCAGGTCATGAAAGGGAAGGCCAGCCGAAGATGCGGGAGATGATCTTCCTATTTGGAAGATGACGTCCCCTCCACCCCGCAATATGCGTTCATCAATGCCATAGAGGCTAACCCTGCTGGTGACACCAGAGAAAATGCAAATCCGGACAGATCAGGAGACGACGGTTCCGATCAGGCTGTGACTCACAACGAACCCCCAGATGTGCACACCCGGAACCAGAGGGCCGCTTTAAATATGGTCGCCCATTCAGCTAACCTCCCTCCACCTACCCTGCGAGCTTCCAGCAAGGATAAAAATAAAGGAACGATTACCCTTAACTCGTCCCCTTCTCTCGATAAAAACGAGCCACTGATGCTCGAAGAGAGCTTCACTCGACAGGAAGAAGAGATGAAATAATTGAGGCGACTTAACGCTGAGCTACTCTATAGGAACCAATTTATTGAAAGTGCATCCTGAGAAGAGCCACATCTTGCACTCCTAGCAAGTGCACCTCAAAGGCTAAGGTTTACCCCGGAAAACGAAATACGGTCAGGGCTCCTGTTTAATGAGGCACCTGGCCCGTCCAACTACCTAGATGTGGATCTGGACGAATACCAAGATTTCCCTCCACTCAGGAAGCAACCAGAGAGAATACACATGAACCCTCTGAAGGTGACACAAACGGCACGCGCACCCTTGGTGCCGGCCAACTCGGACCCTCAGGAAATGCCTCGGGCTACGCCTGCCCAGGACCGGGCCCAACAGGATGTAAACCAGGGACTCACCAACACCATCGAGGCACTAACAGCTCGATTGGAAGTGATGGAAGGTCGACGTGTTCAGATACAGCCAGAGCGGAAACCCTAACCAGACTGGGTGACCAACACACCACCTCCACCCAATTTTGGGAGCCCTGTATTCCCCATCTTCAATGGATCAGGCGATCCAGAGGAACATTTTATGCACTACGCGTCCTATTGAGACCCTATGATGGGGACTTCGTAACAACACGAAGCAGTGAAACTCAGATGCTTCATACGGGCCTTGCAAGGATCCACCTTTGTCTGGTATACGAGTCTACTGACCCAGTCGATAAAGAGTTGGGAGGACCTCTGGAAGTAGTTCCTGTTCCACTTCAGCTCGACGTTGCCCAAAACAACGGTCATCTATCTCATGAACCGCAAGCAGAGGGAGAACAAAAGGGTCTTCGATTTCATCGCCAGATGGAAGGTCCAGGCCTATTCTCTTAATAAACCAATGCCTCAAGAAGATATTCTAGCCATATGCATCGATAATATTAGAGATGAGCTGCGAACACCACTCATAACAGTGGAGTGCACCACTGGCTTCCGCCATCTCTTGACCATTGCCCATAGAATTGAGGACTTCCTGCAGCGGACAAATTCAAAGTCCCGAATAGCCTCGCAGGCTCCCACGAAAAGAGCCCCTAGAGTTGAAGCGTCCGCTGTCACACTCAAGCCGGACCCTGTGCCCGCTCCGCCGCTCAGGCCTCCACCAAATCGTCAAGGGCCCCCTACATATCAGCGGCCACCCCCGCCTAAACAGTACGACCAGAGAGGACCGAAGCAGAAGCAGTTTGAGGAACGAAGACAAAAAGTATACTCGTTCCAAGACGATCAAGTTCGTGGCTAATTCATTGCCACCATTAATTTCAACTTGCTCTGCCTCCCGGAGCCAAGGAGACCTGATGAAGTTGGCCGCGATGACAGGCTAGATTACTGCCCCTACCATCGGATGTTGGGGCACAGTATCCGAGAATGTTTCATCTTAAAATAACTCTTACAGAGGATGGTAGACTCTGGAAAAGTTGAGCTAGGACCACCCCCATCACATGTGGCATGTATCTCTACCACCGACTCCAAAAAAGAGGAGGGTTGGCAGAAAGTCACCAGCAAGCAGGGGTAGAAATTTGATAACTGGATGACTCGGAAGACTATAAACCGAGCCCAGGGCATACTCCGAGCTCAACTACGGTAGCTGGTGTTGCCACCAATAGCCCCTAGAGCCACAGAGCCGATCACATCGACCTCACAATCCTCTACGATCCGGTCATCCAAGAAAAGTCGAAGGAGGAAACAATCACAAGAGGAGCAGTCTGTGGTGGGGCCAAGGTTAGTCCCAACCCTGTCAGACTTTATGCCCTCAGATTTGACACCACGGGCACCGACCCACCAAACGGCGCCATCAGAGACAACCGACTAGGTTGACCTGTCATAGGATGAAGAGCCAATTTTTGGTTCTATCAACGTCATTCATCTCATAGAATCATTCCCTGACGAAGGTATGACTACGAACCCAAGTTCCCAGCATGAGGAGCTAGGAGGAGGAACCGCAGAGGTATAGGATACCAGGGGTGGTGCAGCCGCGGCCGAAACCAACCCTATAGTTGGACCCCGGCCCAGACCATCAATATTGCGGAAACCCGTGGGAGAGCCCTTCAATAGACTCAGAAGGAGAGGGAATGCCCCTCCACTTCCACAAGCGGCCACTCTGGCCCTGTTGTTCTGCGATACCCACCAGAGGAGGATCAAGTGTCTAGTCTCCTAGTGCGCACAAACAAACTAGCCAAGCCAAGTCCTCAAAACGCAGGAACCCCATCGACATCTGTCCCCACGGCCGGTCCCTCCTCATCAAATGCTTCAGCTCCCAAAGCACCCGCCAAGACTCTCCCGCCAATGGAGAAGCGTCGGCCATTGGAGCAGAAATATGATATCCTTAAGCAGCTGGCATCAGTACCAGCCAAGTTTTCAATCCTGGATGCCCTGGGTTTGTTAGCCGACCTTAGGGAGGCGCTTATCAATTCATTGATCATCCCCCCCAAGAGTTTCAAGCCAAGGTAGCTGCCACCGAAATTTATCAGACGGAGACTGGACCAGATGAATGCAATGCGGTGATTTCCTCCACCGATCAGGATGAAGATGCCATCATGAAATGACACATCAGTCCGATATATGTTTCCGGCACACTGAATGGTGTTGAGATCTGAAAAGTATTTATTGACAATGGCTCTGGAGTTAACCTCATACCCCTATAGACACTCCATAGGTTGGGCCACAGTGAGGACGATCAAATTCCCTCAGCCACAACTTTGTTGGGTTACGACAAGATTGAGAATAAACCAATGGGAAAGATTAAGCTAAAGACTCATTTTGGTGACCTGGTAGCCTACACGGAATTCCTGGTGGTTAGGCAGACCACAACATTCAATTCCCTGTTGGGAAGGCCATGGCTCCATAAGCACATGGTCGTTCCTTCATCATACCACCAGTGTATCAAGTACTGCGTCAATGGAAAAAGTGGGATGTTTCATGCCAACAAGGCCCCTTTAGAGCTCTCCGAGTCACATTAGATCGATGCCGGGTTCTATGAGAAAAAGAAGAAGAAGCCTTTGGTCGAAGGCGTCGACTGGATCCCCACTTCAAATGGCCTGGAAATGGTCCCCGATGACACCCTCAGGAAGCTTGGAAGAGATTATGTCCTACCCATCAACCACGTGGAAGGGAGGAGTTCAAGTCCAGACACGCATTCAGATGTCCTCATGACTTTAGCCATGATGGTCGAGCACGAAAATGCGGGAACATATACCAACTATCGATTTGGGGATGAATACTCAAGAAGGGATGCCCACGATGCATCTACCTCAGACCCTCGAAGATGAGGACATGGGAGAAGAAGAGGAGGAAGATCTCATAGATCCACCTCCCGCATTTGAGGAGGGTATCTCTACCACTGTGGACGAACTCAGGGAAATAAACCTGGGTACCGAAGAAGACCTGAGGCCCACTCTCATTAGTGCGGCCATGTCCCCTGAAGAACACGAGGTATATACCTCCTCCTAAGGCAACACCGGGATGTCTTCACCTGGAATTATAGGAAAATTCTAGGACTCGATCCCGAGGTAGCGATGCATCACCTGGGTCTTCCAAAAGACCACTAGGGCTACAAACAAGCCACTAGAAGGACACACCCCTCCCATGCTGCCGAGATAGAGGCTGAAGTCGATAATCTCATTAAATTGGGCTTCATCAGGGAGGTCTAGTACCCCATTTGGTTGGCCAACATTGTCCCTGTCAAGAAAAAGAATGGGAAAATCCGCGTCTGTATTGACTTCAGAGACCTTAATCGGCATTGTCCGAAAGATGACTTCCCGGTTCCAATCACCGAGTTTTTAATTGATGCAACAACTAGGTATGAGGCTCTATCCTTCATGGACGGCTATTCCGGATATAATCAAATCAGGATGTCCCGAGAAGATGAATAAGCCACTACCTTTAGGGCCCCTCAAAGGGTATTTTGTTACAGGGTCATTCCCTTTTGTCTCAAGAATGCTGGTGCCACATATCAGTGTGCCATGCATCGGATCTTTAAGCTATTCCTGGGGAAATTCGTTGAATGTTACGTGGATGACCTAGTGGTCAATTCCAGACAGCGCTCAGATCACTTGTCGGACCTTGAGACCATCTTCAACAAGCTCTGACAACATAGCTTAAAGATGAACCCCTTGAAAGGCACCTTTGGGGTTACCTCAAGGAAATTACTGGGCTTCGTCATTAACCATCGTGGCATCGAAGTCGACCCTGAGAAGACGAAGGCTATCCTGAGCCTACCACCTCTTTGAAATCTCACTGAGCTAAGGGGATTCCAGGGACACCCAACATATATTAGGCAGTTCATAGCCAACCTGACAGGCAAATGTTTTCCCTTCACCAGGTTGATGAAGAAGGGGGTTACGTACCAAAGGAAATATGACTTCCAAGATGTGTTCGACAACTTCAAGAAGTACCTCTTAATCCCACCGGTGCTCATGCCCCCGGTTAAAGGAAGACCTCCCATTCTATATGTGACGGCCCTAGAACGTTCATTGGTAGCCTTCCTCGCATAGTAGAACGACGCCGGTAGCGAAAACAGTCTCTATTACCACAATCGAACCATGATTGATCCTGAGACTCGATACTCAAATATCGAGAAAAGCTGTTTAAACTTGGTCTTCACGGTTCAAAAGTTACGAAATTATTTGTAGCATCATGAGGTCCATTTGATCTCACAGAGTAACCCTCTCAAGTACATCCTCAGTCTCCCAATGCTAACCAGAAGCCTATCCCGATGGGCAGTCATCCTGCAACAGTTCCACATCCGGTTCGTGCCTCAAAAATCCATAAAAGGCCAGGCATTAGTAGAATTTTTGGAAGAGCACCCTTCAACAGGGACCACTGCACCAGACGCTGAACTACCTGATGAAGATATCTTCTCGGTCCAAGAAGAGTTCCCAGCATGGGAAATATACTTTGATGGCGCATCCCGAAGCCCCACTGGGAAGAGGATGGAGGATCCCAGATTCAACAAAGTGGGCCTGGGGGTAATACTTGTGTCCCCAGAAAAGGCAGTCTTTCCATATTCCCTCCTCCTATCATAGGGATGTACAAACAATGAAGCGGAATATCAATCTCACATTGCAGGCCTGGAGCTCGCACTTCAGGCACAAGTACAACACCTTAAGGTAAAAGGTGACTCGGAGCTGGTCATCAAGAAAGTCAATGGTGACTATGCTATCAAAAAGGAGGAGTCGATCCCCCTATTTGACCATGTCCGAGGGCTAATGGCGGTGTTCCCCACAAGAACCGGCATTGACTTATATTCCCCTATCCCATAACGCTCAGGCTGATGCATTAGCCAACGCGGCCACAACCCTATCCAACCCCGACTGGGATGAAACAGTCATCAGTATTGCTCACCGTCGAATGGTATTACCATTTGTTCAAGCTAAGATGGAAGAAATCTACAAAGTCAGTCCTATCCCGGAGTCGTATGCTCCTGCCACTAGTTTGATGATCC
Organism: Viscum album; assembly: GCA_963277665.1. Taxonomy (NCBI): domain Eukaryota; kingdom Viridiplantae; phylum Streptophyta; class Magnoliopsida; order Santalales; family Viscaceae; genus Viscum; species Viscum album. Next base: position 15,408,520 of record OY728119.1, read on the forward strand.
CCATCACGAACTAACTTCAACGGGGAGAGCTTCCATCAGACAGGTCTGAATGAGAGAAAATAAGGAGAAGGGCAATCAATTTTGTCCTATATGGTGGCACATGTTAGCAAGAGGTCCTCTACAAACAAGGCCTCTATGGAGTGCTCCTCAGATGCATTGATGGATAAGAAACCACCGCCGTCATGACTGAAGTACATGTAGGAGTGTGTGGAGCACATCAACTGGGGACCAAGCTTTCCCATCAGGATCGAAGGCTTGGGTACTACTCGCCTACAGTGGCATGAGACTGCGAGCATTTTATTGAAAAATTCCACTCATGAAAGATTCATGCCAACTTCATACACCATCCCCCAGAGTTACTTCATCAAGATAAGTACTCCTGGCCATTTACCGTCTGGTGGATGGACGTCGTGGGACCAGATCCTCCCGCCATGGCCAAACAACTAAAGTATTTCCTCATGGAAATAAACTTCTTTTCCAAATGGGCAGAAGTCGTACCCCTCAAGGAAGTCAGGGCAAGAAATATTGTCAGCTTCGTGAAGGCCAATATCATCACAATATTTGGTGTCCCTCATACTATACTGACGGACAAAGACACCAATTTTTACTCTTCTAAGTTGGAAAAGCTATACCACAAGTATGGTATCAAGGAAAACCACTCATCCCGCTACCATGCAGCGGCCAATAGACAGATAGATGATTTCAACCGGACCCTGTCCAACATCCTCCAGAAAATGGTGGACAAAGACAAGAAGTCATGTCCAGATAAACTCCTCCATGCATTGTGGGCTTATCGAACCACAATCTTCACTGCTACTCAGTCTAACCTGTACTCATTGGTGTATGACACAAAGGCGGTTCTGCCCATTGAAATCCAACTTCCCTCACTCCGTGTTGCCATTTGTGATCAATTATCCAATGATGAGCAGCTAGAAAAGCGGCTAGGTGAATTGGAACATCTAGACGAGAAGAGGTTGCACACTCTGCACCACTTGGAAGTGTACCAGAATCGGATCGCACGAGCCTTCAACAAAAAGGTCTGCCTCCAGTCTTTCATGGAAGGAGAATTAGTGCTGGTCCTCTATACCCCAATGATACCCAGCAAGAAGCCTCCAAAGTTGGAGCCCAAATGGGAGGGACCATACGTTTTACACAAGGTCTACTCCAATGGAGCATATACCCTAATCTCTATGGATGGACAATTTACAACCTCTCCTAAAAATGAAAGATTCCTGAAGATGTATTTCTCATAGAAACTGAAAGTGTTCACATCCTCACCACATGACGTTAAACTGTGTGGAATCCAATAATCCACCTGTGTACAGACCAGACCTACATGGGGTGTATTCCATGTCCTCACCGCATGACGTTAAACTGCATGGAATCCAATAATCCTCCCGTGTATGGACCAGGCCTACATGGGGTGTATTCCTCATCCTTACCGCACAACATTAAACTACACGGATAATAAGAGTCAAGAATGCTTCCTCCCCCCGTGTATGGACCAGACCTGCATGGGGTGTATTCTTCGTCCTCAACGCATGACGTTAAACTGCACATACCCCTCTTCTTTTTCTTTTTCTTTTCACGTCAGGTCACCTACGTCCTTACCGCACGACGTTAAAATGCATGGAGTTTGTCCGAACTGCATGACGTTAAACTGCCAAGAACCCAACGGTCCAAACTCTATGACCTAAAACTAAGAGTATTATTTCCTCACCGCATGACGTTAAACTGCACGGACAGGGTGATTTAAAAATGCCCTCTTCCCTTGTGTACAGACCAAAACTGCACAGGGTGTATCGTCTTTTAGAGAACTACGTGAGGCTTGATTCCTGCCCTCACAGGATATGTAGTGATTCCAAAATTCCATACCCTAGACCAGCCACCTCAAAAGGAAAAACAAAAATGCACATTCCCCCATGTATGGACAAGACTTGCACGAGATGTGTTCACATCCTCACCACATGACGTTAAACTGCATGGAATCCAATAATCCCCACGTCCTAACCACATGACGTTAAACTGTATGGACCTCATCCTCACCACATGACGTTAAACTGTACGGATTTCAGAGAACTACATACCGCTTGATTCCTCCCCTTGAAAGATACGTAGTGAAACCATGATCCCCTATCTTGGCCCAGCCACTCCCTAATAAATGCCTTCTCCCCCCCCCCCCCCCCCCGTGTATGGACCAGACCTGCGCGGGGTGTATCCCTCGTCCTCACTGCCCGACGTTAAACTGCACGGACATCATGTTTTAACAATTCCCCTTCCCCCGTGTCCAGACCAGCCCTGCATGGGGTGTACTTATTTCAGATAACTACATCTGACTTGATTTCTGCCCTCGCAAGATATGTAGTGACACCAAGGTTCCCCATCCTGGCCCAGCCCCCCTGAACAAAAAATAAAAATTCCCTTTCCCCCCGTGTACGAACCAAACCAGTATGGGGTGTACTTCGCGTCCTTACCGCATGATGTAAAACTACATGGATATCAAGATTTAAAAATGATCCATTTTCCCCGTGTATGGTCTAGACTTGCACGGGGAGTATTTTTGCATCCTTGCCTCAAGACGTTAAACTGCACAGACGATAATGTTAAAAATTCCCCTTTCCCTCATATTCGGACCAAACCTGCATGGGTTGTGTACTTCATTCTCACCGTATGATGTTAAACGGCACGAAATTCGTCCTCACTGCATGATGCTAAACTGCAAGGAATTCATCCTGACCCACCCAATACACATGGCGATTTGAGATGGAGATACTCCTTGCACATTTTGGATTCATCCTTTCCATACATTAGACTCCATGAACCGGATAATTATGGATCTTCATAACCACTCATGGCCATCAGAAGTGGAAAGTATTCGACCCGTGGACACCTTTACATGACTATGAATACCATGCCCTCAGCGGCTCTACATAATGATATCCCCTAGCTCGTCTACCAAAGGCAAGATTTCCACAAGCGACACTCTTCCTAGCTCCGTACGCTTACCGGCCTCAGAGCCCCCATACCATACCTCCTGATCTAGAATTTTATGGCGAAGTGGTTTACAAGTTCATTCCCCTTTTCACATCTAGGTGTTTCCAGGGTATTCCTATCTGGATAGCCTATGTGTTTGTCAGTGGTTCACATAGCGACCTGCATCAACAAACATCAAGCCAGGACTAGGCTACTTTGACTCAACAGACAATTGTAGTGAAGATGTTTCTTGTATACCCAGACACCATTATCCCCACATGCCGAACTCTGCACTATGAGCAATCGCGGATTTTCATAATCATTCACAGCCATCGGAAGTGGAATGTTATTGACCCGGGGACACCTTTGTATGACTATGCATACCATGCCCTCAGCGGCTCTACATAATGATATCCCCTGGCTCACCCATCAAACACAAGATTTCCTCAGGTGGTACTCCTCCTAGATCTGTACTCCTACCGACTTTAGAGCCCCCACACCATACCTCCTGATCCGGGAATGTTAAAAGTTACAGTTTACGACCTTCATCCCCCACCTTTTTCTAAGTATATTAGAGCATGTTGACTCAGTTATCCTCGGAGTGACTACAGCAATAGTCACCCAATGGTCCGATCTCTATGATCGATAAACTAGGAGTACCTCGTCCTTACCACATGATGTTAAAATGTGTGGAATTAAGGCACACCCCGACGCACGAAAAAAAAAGAAAATATCAGCGTAGGGGGCTCTTTGAAACTCAACAAGAAACCAAGGACGGATATCCCCGACATGTCCAGACATTCTCCTGCCAAATGATAGACATTGTGGCCCGGATAATTGTGGATCCTCATAACCATTCATGGCCATCGAAAGTGGAAAGTCATTGACCCATGGACACCTTTGTATGACTACTCATACCATGCCCTCAGCGGCTCTACATATTGATAGCCCCTGGCCCGTCTACCAAAGGCAAGATTTCTACAGTTGATACTCTTCCTAGCTCCATACGCTTACCAGCCTCAGAGCCCCCATATCATCTATCCTGATCCAAGAAGCCTCGGAACCATGATTTCCACCAATCAAACCCACCCCCACGTTTGGAACATGTTGAGGTATTCAAACCCAGTTGCATTCTGATGAAGAGAAGCCTTTACAAAAATACTCCCCGTCCTCACTACATGACGGTAAACTTCATAGATACCTTCAAAAACTCATCTCGTCCTCACCGCATGACACTAAACTGCAAGGATTATGTCTCAACTTCAAGACGATAAACTACACAGTCATACTCATCCTGGGTTAAATGAGAAACATAGTCTTTTTCTCTATCCTTTAGTGCACGGGTCAGACCTGCACGGACCACCGCCTCACACCAGCGTGAGAAAGAATTACTTCTCCCATTCTCGAGAAGTTCATTCCAGATATTTCCCCTGTATTCAGGAACCCTCTCATCAAAATCCATACTATGTACTCAGAAAAAGCCGAACTCCCATAAACCACCCTTGGTGGTCCCAAATATCAACTTCCCTGAAGTTTCTCAGCTATCGGAAGTAGATAGTCTTTGACTTAAACACACCTTTGTACGACTATGCATACCATGCCCTCAACGGCTTTGCATATTAATCTCCCCTGGCCCGTCTACCAAAGGCAAGATTTCCTTAGGAAATGCTTCTCTCTGTATGCCTCTTGGCCTCTGAGCCCCCATTTCTATCTTGGGATTCAGAAACCCTCTGAGCTACAGTTTACCAACCTCTTTCACAACCCTGCCTGAATATGGTGGAACGTTTTTGACAAGATTACTGAGAACTAGAAGAAGTCGTTCCATTTTAAACGATATCCCAACTGCATGACTCTAAACTGCATCAAGCCTCAACCATCCCTTACGCTAACTAAATTTGTAGGGAGGTGGCCTCCAGACCACACTCCTAATTAGTACGGATGTTACCAAAACCCTTTCAGATGTCACACTTCCCTTCTGAGCCACCCCTGGTGGTTTTCATAATTTTCCATGCCACCCATCATAGTTCCCATAAGCCGGACTTCCATGAAGTCCCCTGGCCATCAGAAATGGATAAGTCTTTGAATTAAGGACACATTTGCATGACTATGCATACCATTCACTCAGTGGATCTACATATTGATTTCCCCTAGCCTGTCTACCAAATGCATGACTTCCTTATGAAATGCTCTTCCTACCTCTATACGCTGATGCGGCTCCCATGCCTTGAGACATGCCCTGCATGTCGTCCAAACATGTTTTCCCCCACGTGTGTTGGAAGATTATTGAGACATCTTTTAATCATTTGAACCCCATTGGGGACCTCGCCCCACCATATTTGGTTAAATTTTTTCGACATAAAATATCAATAGTGATAGTCTTGATGGAGGGAATTTAAACTGCTCATGAAAGAAAGAGGCACAAAGCCTATTAGGCTGAAAACCCGAAAAGGGAGACCTAAGAAAAATCAGGGTTATACCCGCTGGGTCCACACTAAATGGGTTGAGGCAAAATCTGGGCATTAAAAGAAAAAAAAGAGAGAAAAAGACAAAAAGTTTGTGGGGTTTTCCTATAAAACCCTAGCAATAGTCAGACTATGCTGGCTGGACCCCATGGTCCAGGAAAAAGTTAAAGCTTGATTTATTTTTAGTCCTGGATTCAGATTATTCTATGTTCATGGAGTTAACATATACATCAATCACAGCAAATAGTTTCTATCACAGGAAAATGCGATAAGAGAACTAAGGATAAATGTTTCTTTGTTCCATAACAAAGTGGGTAAGAAGGGGCATCCACAATCTGGAGCCTCCCCTAGTGCGAAAAGTGATTACATGAGTTTTTCGGTGGATTAAAAAAGTTGTATCAGGCTCTGGTGAGAATTATCGATTGTCTAAGAGAGATTATACAGTAAAGCTGTCTCAGCTTCTGCACCAACCCGCAATTCTTCTACCTCTTGGGCCGCCTTTGTGCTTGCCCTCATTTCCTCCTCCATCCGTTGCTCCCCTTCTCCGATCATGGCGGCGACGTTGGCCTCCTCTTGCTGAAACTGCCGTATCTCAGTCCTCATCACTTCCAAGTGAGAATGCTACTCAATAACTTCTCTCTGAAGCCTCACGATGACCCTGGCATAGTCATGAGCCTCTGTTAGGCAGAGCTGTAGAGTTGCGAAAAGGTAGGCTTCAGATTGGGCAGCGGAATTGCGAGATTCGAAATCACCTAGCCTCTCCTGATCAGTGACTACCTTCTTGACTATGTCATAAACACCATGATAGTCAAAGATATCAAACCCCAGAAACATAAACAAATTGCATAGCCTCGGTAATTTGGTCGGCATCTCGACCAATGGCATTTGAGAGATTAGTCTCCAGATTTTCTCCCAAGCCCTTTGGCGAGCGGGCCAAAGGCTGGAGAGGACTTGTTGATCAGGCTCAGAGTCACTCCCTGATGAAGAAACATATTTGGGAATAAACATCACCAAGGAGGGACCCAAGGCGGCCTCACCTGCAAACCCTGGCACTGTGGTAGCTTCACCCCCAACTCGTAACACAATTTTCAGCGCCAGTGGTTGTGGTCCTGAATCCCGAAAGTCAAAAAGACAGATGATTACCATTAATTTGAAAAGGAAAGAAAAAGGAGTCAGTTGTAGGAGACCGGGGAACTTATCCCTAATCAATGAGGCATCGGCATCCACAAGCTCTACATTGCCACTATAGCCACTCGAAGAGGATTCCACATCTTCGATACGCAAGGGAATCCAGGGAGCCCCCAGAGGGGTCCAGGGCCTGCGGCCATGCCTATGGCCAACAGTCTCCAAAGCCTCCCCCAAATGGTCGCCTACGGAAACCATTCTCGAAGGAATCACTCCCCTAGTGAACAAGATAATGGCCCACTCCGGGTTCCCAGTAACTGGATTAATGGAAGGCTCTTCCTCCATCATCATGGGATCCGTTGGGCCTGGGGCGGTTGGCTCCGTCAGATCTAGAGCCCCCTCAGCGATCACGGGCGCCCTGTCGTCCTACGGAATTGAAAAGGTTATCTGATCAGCATGGGTCTCGGATAACAGCGGTTCCTCATCTAGCATATCTCTGACTAGTGAAGGTGGGATTAGATCATCTATATCGTGGCCCCACTGCCAGGGCTCACCATCTCGTCATACCCGGGCATGGTTAAAAGTGATTCTGCAGACGGCAAGGAGGCGGAAGGCAAAACCGCTTGGGTAGCCACAACCAGACCCCCCGAGTGGCCCTGCACCACACGTCAAACAGTTAACGACTGGTGGAGTCTAAGAATTCAAGTTGGAAATTGGGAAAACATGAAGTCATGATTACCTGACGTTACCGATTTGAGCTGTTCTGATAAATGGAATGCCTGTCGCCATCTCTGAATCTTCCCAGGGGACAGTTCGCCTAGAATTATGGAAGGAGTGGGAGGATGAAAAAACCTACCTGAGTCTGCGATGATCGCTTCTATGAGCTCATCTGCGCCAGGGGACCCTTCCCCGCCGACCCCTGTGGGAAAAAGTGCATGCTCCCCTGCCGTAGTACCACAAGGGGTATACTCCGAAGAAGGAATTACTCCCTGAGATTCTTCGGCACCCTGTGTGAAAGGAAATAAACTTTAGAACCTCCACGATAAAGGAGGGAAAAAGTCAGAATGGGCGAGCAGAGCAACCTCTTCTTCAGGGTCGGACAATTCGTGACGTCTAATCATCATAGACACCTGGATGATCTGATAGAGATGATTCTGGAGTGAATGAAAGTACGCATCCATCTCCTTTAATGAGGTGACTATTTCATTTAAATCCTCCTCCAATAGCAAGTGGGGTGGAGCGAAGATCGTCCCAATGTTCGGAAGTTTAAGAGGGTCGGTTTGAAGAAACGCCCAAACTTCTTTGTCTGAACCACTGACCATCAGGTCATCCCAAATCCTCCAAGCCTCCGAGAATGCGGCCATGGCATGAGTCGACAACCAGGGAGGATCAACCTGAGAAGGTCGGGCGGAGATAGAGGCTGGTAAGGGCTCCAATGGCCATATTTGTGTTGCGAATCCTACCGCCGACCTAGAACTCTCTAGGGCTACCTGGGGACAGGACCTCATGGGTAGGGAAGAGAATTCCCTGGCTTCGGCCATGATGGGAAGATCTTCAAAATATTTTCCCCCTGAAGAATGGTCACTTCCTTCCCCCTCTTCATCAGTCACCTGATGCAGCATGGCCTGGACTCGGTGGGTTAATACCGCGTGACCCTGGAGCGTGTAAATATAGACCTCAAGGTCCTGGAGATATCAAACAACCCTCTCGGGGTCCGCATCATAAATAATGTCAGCGGGAGCAGATATGTAACCCAACCCGTCAAACGCTACCTCTGATTTCTGAAGATACTGCCACAGAGGATGGGGGTACTGGCTGTGAAAGGATGACCGTGCTTTGAATTCGTCCCATTGGCCCCAAGCTATCGGAAAGGCAGCGTCAGTAGGAATAACTACCCCCCTCTGGGAAGCCTCAAGGGAATGAGAGGATACACCTCTGTCTATCAAGATCTTCCCCGAAAGCACGGGACCAGCAGGGTGATGAAGGATTTTTCCCAGCCTAGTTGGAGAACCTTCCTCCTTTCGCTTCCTTTTTCCCTTTGATGGCTTGGGACTTGAGATGGTGGGCACCAATGTCCCTAGCTGGACATTTGGGTATGATTGTACCCAGGAGTCAGCATAATGCTTAGATAAGAAAGGCACAGAGTCTGAAAGCGTGGGGGTCATAACCTCACAGCCGGTATCCTCCCGGGTAAATATTAACCACAATTTTCTGGACGCCATTAAATTACGGTTTCCTGCGAGCACCATTAATTGCGGGGGGACACTGTGCTTGGACACAGCCAAATTGACACCCAAATCGACAAGGCGCGTACCCCTCACAGATCAGTTCTCCGCCGATGCGAGCCACCAGAATACCCTCTCGGAGGGAGAGGAGGTAGCCCCGCTTGCTAAAATCGTCTTTTATGGTGTTTGTAATTGCACCAACCGGGGAATAAAACAGATGAAAATTGAAATGGTCATAATTCGAGATTCAACTTGATAGAAGACGCTTGTTTGGAATTGTCTGTTGACTATCCTTCTCTTGGGACACCCACTATTCAGGCATAACCCCACTGGTCAGTTGCAAGTATGTCCGGAATTCGGTGCCTAGAATTTGAAGAGGGTTGATGAAGGTATAGCAGTTCTTGATGTGTATGCTTAACTATCCTCAGAGAATTTGGAAAGGGCCGACCACTCGATTTGGCTGACTCCCATCAGTCATGTTACCAAGCAGCCTGTAAATCCTGGCCAGTACTGGGACATCTAGTTTGATAATGTTACTGGTACCCAATTGTTCTGCCATGAGAAAAGTGGTGACCCGTACACCACCATCCTCACGTATGGGTAATAACCAGCCACTTAAGAACATGGCCAGAAAAGCTGCCAGGCAGAGCAATTGATCGACATCCAGAATAAGCTCCCAGCCCTAGCCGTGAAAGTCTCCTTGCTCCAAAATCAGCCAATAGTTTCTCCTCTATTTACAGGACTCCATCATAGGTCAAGTCATGGGCCTGCATGGGAGAGCCACTGATTCGTCAAATTTGTTCTCTCTCACAAAATCCTCGACCCATTCATGATATGGGATGAGCTGTTTTGGAGACGTAACCTTTGAGCGCTTCCGAGCCTGATTAATAAGTTGCTTCACTATGGGGGGATTCCTATCTTCATTCTCCCACACAGAAGAAGGAGGTAGGAACTCGTCATACATACTCCCAATGATAGGGACCCCCAAAATCTGAAATACATCCCATAGACTAATGCCCACTTCCCCATGGACCATATGGAAGGTGTTGGTGTCCGGGCTCTAGCGACTCATAAGTTTCTTGGCAAGGGCTTGAGGCTGGTGGGTGTAGGTTTGGGACACCCAGGCAGCTTCATACAAGCCTACGACTCGCAACTCTTCCCCAAAATTTTGCACAGCTTTGATGAACCCAGGAGGGCCACCCCCAATCCAGTGACTTAAATGCTCCCCCAGGTCAGAGATCCCGATTCTCCGGCCAGCCATACTGGTCGCTTACCATGGCATTGAGAGCAATACTCTGATTGCAGTGAATTGTTCCTTCTGGTTGACGTGGCTCGCCTGTCGGAGATACTGGAAGGTGATTCAACACAGATCCGACAGCTATACCCCTCAAGGCAGGCTGCCCGCCGGCAGGTATCACGAACTGAGGGATAGTGGCGGTAAATATCCATGCTTCAGGATTGTTATCACGGGATGGTTCCGGAATTGGGGTATCGGACAACAAACCAAACCCATAGGTGGGAAGACTGTTAGAAAAAGGATACTCTTCCTGTGATTTGGGGAGCCGGTCAGTATGGAAGGAAGATGGTAGGTAATGGCAGAATCCATCTTGAACAAAGATAGCCATGTCCTACAGGCGTTGATCAGCAATTGGGAGCGGCTCTGCAGCAGGCCTCAGCGCAGAACAAGGGGGAACCATATTTTCTCCCTCCATAGTAGGAGCCATCAATTTGTTATTCTGGAATAAAATTCTAGAAAAAAACAACCAAATGAATGGTTGAAGGGCCTTCATAATCAAAATCTACAAGGAGACCTTGGAGGATGATTCGCGATGACATCATCCCATGAACCAGCACTTCACGAAATCAGTCCGCGAAGCCTTGGCCCACAGAGCATTGGCCAGGAAACCGCGAACCAGGTCGCTCCGCAGAATTTCAATCCTGAGTTTATTCGGAAGACTCAGAAACTTTTTAAAGTTCGAGAGATTTTTAGTCCACGGAGCATCGAAACCGCGGAGCAAGTTCCTCCGCAGCCCATCATCACTTACTTTTTAATTATTTAAGAGTAATGGTTCGCGGTTGGGAAGCTGGTCCGCGGATGAAGGTGATCGCGAAGAAGGAATGGTTCGCAGAGGTCACTGTCGGTTCGCAGACAAGGCACTTCGCGAAGGAGAAAACACACGGAGGCGAAGGAGCTCTAGTTTCGTGAGGAATTTAGTAAAGGACTAATGAAGGGATCCTCGTATTTATAGGCATGGTCCCCTACCTGGTCCACCTTTCTACCACAAACCATATCAGTTTTAGGACCACTTTGCATTGGAATGGACTCCTCTTCGTTCCGATCGGACCCCATTCTGATGGGGGGCATTTGTAGGGTCCTGAAAAATCCACAAAGGAGATTCTACCCAAATCCTCTAAGAATTGGGGAAAATAATCATAGAAGAGACACAAATAGGACCGGTCCGTGAACCAGTCCCATGGAAGCACATAGTGGCCAGGCCCCGCGAGGCACCCCCCTCCGCGAACCATTGTCGTTCGTGAAATGGAGGCGGAGAGCCTCCGCGGTCGCGAGGCAGGATGGGCGCCAGTCCGGTTTACCGTCACGAACCGTCCCAACCTCGGACCGCATCAACCGGTTCAATCTGCACCCGCTATCGTTCGCATAATGGAGGTGGAACCCTCCGCAGTCGCGGAGCACTCCATGAGTTCGCCACACAAAGGGGGGGAGCGTTCAATACCCACCGCAAATCGCGGGTTGACCAAGTCAGCTGTGAACCGGGTATTTGGTTATGGGCCTCCGCAAAAGGTGTCGTATAGCCACAGATACATCCCTTTCCCCACACTATAATAGGGGACCAAGGGGGAAAGAAAAGGGGGAGGATATCGGAGAACTGGAATCAGATTCGGAGGGATTGGAGATTCGGAAGGAGATCGGTTGAAGGAAGGCTTCGGATTTTGCAAACAGCGAAATTCACATCCGCAATCCACAGCAGGTATACGAATTAACAAGGAATTGGAAAACGCATAAAAATTTGGTGAACCGCAAACCTAAAAATAACGAAAAAGGAGAACCACGAACCATACCCCCTCCACGAATGACTTCCCCACAGACCAGGGAATTTATGCCTCTTTTCCCATCGGTCGTACCGCGTAACACTCTCCTACGCGGGCAAAGCCCAGACCGACGAGCCTCTGATCGGCGCCACCCTTGGCCACCACTGCCCGGTTAGAACCCTCCGCGAACCACCCTGGTTCATGGATTGAACCTAAAGCCGTGAAGCACCCTGGTTCATGGATTGAACCCAAATCCACGAACCACTCTGGTTCGTGGGATGCCAATCAGTCCGCGGACCACCCTGGTTCACGGACAGCTTCTCCAGCCACGTGGCACTTCCCCGCGTGAAGTGTGCCACCACCCATACCTCTCGGTGGCTTGCCAAATACTTCGGTGTTCTCATTTCTAGATCTAGGTAAAATCCTTTCGATCCAGCCAAGTCCTCCACAACTGCCTCATTGGCCTATTCCTCGGCCCCGAGCCAAGCCCTCCACCAGAGCCACCAGATCCGCGTGGTGTAACTTTCAGGCGCATCAGCACGCCATTTTGAGTTCACATAACCATGGTAAACAGGGGAAAAAAGGTTTCCCCGACCCTTGAGCATATTCCCGAAACATTCTTAGGTTCACATTCCCACGATAATGTGGATCCTGAGCTCGGGAATCCATTTTCTACCCCTCTACTTGTTGAGGGTTCCTCAGAGATGGTAAAATAGCCATCAGAAGGAAGCCCTCATGCACTGTAAGAGAGGAGATGGGCACAGAAGCACCCCATTTCCCTCTCCCACTGGGCTATGTCGCCCTAGGAATCCATCTCGGAGTAAGCCCCAACCCTCTGGGCCTCCTAAGAGTGTAAGACCCAATTCATCATCCTGGGCCGCTCCATGTGTAATCCCCACTCCGCTTCTCACAGACGCACCTTTCGCGACGTGATCCTCTGGTCCCTCCTGCCTCTTGTTTCTCACACCGAGTATGACTCACGTGGGATTAGAGTAAGCATTGACCATGAAAATCCACCATGGGCCTCCTCAGAGTGTAAGCCCCAATCCATCATTCTGGACCTCCTCAGAGTGTAAGCCCCAAGCCAAAGAAAACTTCGAGGACTTTGATCCATGCCAAAGCATGTTACATAGGAAACCTCCACGAGGTTCAAGCCCACCACTCGGTCATTTCTTCACGTCGCGTTCCACCCTCGTCCAGAACGAAGTTAAACTGTATATACGAACTACGTGGACTTTGATCCCTACCTCCTAAGCAGGGTACATAGGAAGCCTCCCTGAGGTTCAATCCCAACAACCGGTCGATCCGATCATCTCCACACAGGTTCACCGCGCCACTCCTAGTACCGCCTCAAGCGAGTTCCAACCCTTCGGGGTCATTAATCCAATGAGGGATGGTAAACCTCGGGCATAAATGATTCTGAACCCCTGCGTCCAGTTGACCATTTCCCGCCAAGGTTAAATCCGTGGATACTATGTCTGTGTATAAACCAAAGATTCGCGAACATATGAATACATCTTAATTCTATAAGAGAGTCCCGGAACAGGAAATAATTTCCCCCAAAACGGGTGTGATGAGCCCGAATTCCCATCCTCTCGACCAATGTGAGTTCTTAAGAGTCACTGGTCAGACCATCCAGCGAACGCCTACCATTGGAAAGAAGGTCCACCAATTATTGGATATGGAGCCGTTGGGTGTTTTGTGACCGAAAAGCAAAACAAAACCCTCATCAAGATTGAAACTTTGATTGAAATATGGATCCATTAAGTGAATCATGTTAAAAGCACCAAAGATCACCTCTTCATCTGATGAAGATTATGCCTGATTATCCGGTTTAGGCTGTGCCGTTTGGTGGGGTGGTGCCCGTGGCTTTGAAGTAGATGGAATAAAATCTTCCAGAGTTAAAGACGACTTGGGATTTGACACAAAATCATCTTCTTCTGACTATTCTTCTTTCTTCGAATTATGGTGCTTTTTTAAGGATTTTTCCTCTGATAAAGTGGGTTTTTCTGTGGCATTCATATCAGAAGACAAAATTGGTTTCTTCAATTGCATTTGTAAATTGGAATTTATTCAGTTGATTGTTTTCCTGACCATCCAATCAATATATTTCTGTGCATTTTTTCTTTTTTACTTCAGGCCACTCACCTTCTTCCTCTGGATCTGTAGTAGAAACACATGCTACTTGGGATGAAGAACCTTTCAGTTTTACCTGTCCTGAGTCCACCATATTTTGTAGGAGGTATTTGAAGACAAAACAATACTGAATGGGATGACCCAACATTTTATTAAATGGGCAATAATTGGGAAGGTCTTCATATCCTTCCTTGTTAGGCCTTTTAGGCCTTGGCAACTGAACCAGATTATTTTCTAGAGCCAAAATGAAGTAACCAGGAACTTGTTCATTTCGGAAAGAATAAATTTTGTTCTTCAACTCCTCAAATTGTTTTCATCATTGATCTCTTTTATCATATTGATGAAACAACCTCTATTTTTGACGCTCAAGAGGTGGATCCCTTCGGTAAGATGAAGGTCTTAAATTGGAAGCAGGTACAAGTGCCTATTTAAGCGTAACTGTAGCAATCTATGCTTTACACATTCTCTTTCCTGGAGCTGATGGAATTACACGAGTTTTATCCTCAGTCTTCATAAGAGAATCTTAAATCTTCCGAGCAATTGAATTAAGGTCTCGAAACCCTCCTATGTATTTTACAGGGATCAATGGTGTGCATAATTCATCACGAAAATTTTCCACATAGATTGGTAACAATTCTTCTTGAGGAAGTGCTAAGCTTAAGGAATATGTTAATCCCTTCCAGTGAGAAATGAAATCCAAAACTCTTTCATTATCCCTTTTCTTATAATTGGTAAGATCAAAAACTATCATCTTTAGCAGTGTTGAACTAAATTGAAGAAGTAATCGTTGACAGAGATCTTCCCACCACGTAATTGACCAGGATTGCAAGCTTGTATACCAGACAAAAGCAGGCCCTTGTAATGACTATACAAAACACATGAGCTTAACATATTCTTGTTGTTTATGATTTCCCATCATAGGATCACAATGAGAAACAAAATGTGTTGAGTGTTTTTTTGGATCTCCCGAACCATTAAAAATCGGGAATGCGGTACTTGCAAAATTTGATGGGGGAGGAATTGAATCCACCCATTCAGGGTAAGCTCTCTTCTCTAGTTGAACTTGTGCACATTTTCCCTCCATATCTTCTAAATGACTTGTTAATTAGTCAATGGTAGTCATTAACTTTTGAGAAACATCTAGTTGATCTTGGACTTGAGCAGGTGTAATAACTGGAGTTTGGACAGGTGTGGTGATTGGTACTGCAACTGATGGTAGCACTACCGGTTGTTGTTGCACATGACCCATAGGATTAGACCTATGAGGGTGTACTGGTAAAGGAGGATATTCTTGATCCATCTCAGTAGTTGCAACAAATTCCCTTGAATGACTGAATCCAGCATGCTTAGGAGGAAGACTACCGAGATGTAGTTCTGCATTCAACCTCCTTAATTCCTTCATTTCTTCCTCTTGTTGTGTGAACCTTTGATCTAGTGAGATTGATTGGCCTTCTACAGAGGAAGGGTGTAATGTAACCTGAATCTTCCCTTTCCCCTTGTTGGACGCCTTTCGGAGAGGGGGAAGTTGATTATTTGAAGGAAAACCTAGATTCTGGGTAAGCCATTGATTTCATGTACGCAAACCTTCTTCATTTTTTTCAGTGTGTACAGCCTCTTGAACAATAACTTCTTCATCTGATTCTCCTGAGTGAGCCTCATGTTCTAGAGGATCAACAACAACGGTATTGATGAAATTTATTGAAGCATAACACATTGCATCCCTTCTATAAACATTTCTGTGATATTTTATTCTTCCATGTCCTTGATGAGACATTGCCTTTTATTGAGTTGATCCCTCAGGAACTTCTTGATGAACTGTAATTTGGAGGGAGTCTCCTAATAATTAAGCTTTGCGTTCCTCTTGTGGGTTCTTCCCTAATCGAGAAAAGACTGACTTTCACTGAGGAAGAGATTGAGGATTTGAAAAAGTCCCCAATCTGGTGGACTGTGGTTGTTCCTGTTGTTCTTTCTCAACTCGTCGAATCCTATTTGTTGATTCTAAGGGTTGAGCTAAAAGAGTCCCCAGTATGGCAAGATGAGGTGGATCTTAAGCTGTTATATCTAAGACTTTCTTAAAATCTCTCCTGATATTGCGGACTTTAGTCCTGAAATTAGCTGGATGCATCAACCTACATCCACTCAAATCACCTGGCTCAAATGACCGTTGGATGATTTCTGACACTTATCTCACCTGTTTATGCGCATTCTCTAGACGAGAATCCTATTAGATATTCTTATTTGCGTTATGTAAGAGTAAATCAAAAACTTTTTCCATGTATGCCTGACTTTGGGAAGAACTAGTTGAGGCATGTTCTTGAGAAAGCCTTTGATTACAAACAAAACCAATTGGTTGTGGCCGGCCATGGGAAATAACATTGCATGAGACCATTTTTGGCGGGCTTTATTGACTGGAGACTACATTGAAATGTAGTGCCCCATGAACACCCCATCCCCTAATATGAATACCATATGAGGCATTGGAAATTAACTGGAAAAATATTTTTAGTGCGCCAAGGCATGAACGCTGAAGGGATCTCTACTACTTTTCAACCTTTGGATATCGGGAAACTGAGAGAGATTCCAAATCAATTTGGCGTTGTAACCCTTCTATTATCTTGACATGATTTTCAAATTCATCATAAGATAATATTTTTTTTTCAATTGACAAAGAGTTTTCCACATGTTGAAATTAATACCATGAATAAAATCTTCCGTCAACATTTCTGGAGTATCATACTGAGGGTCAACCAAAGGCCAAAACGTGACTGGTACTTCTCCTTTCTCCAGTTTTTTTCTCATATTCAGCACTTCCTCCTTATCATTTGATGAGGACTCTTCTACCTGATTAGAAAAAAGCTGGTGCTTCTTTGTTTCTTCATCAGATTCAACATGATTAGTAGAGAATTCATTTATTAAACTAGAAGATGAATGACCCAGGGGTGATTCAGAGAATTACCTACACCTCGGGCTATCTTATGATTGAGAAATTATTTCACCTGCTAGTGGTAAATCATCAGACATGACTGGATTCACATTTACAAGTGCCTCAAGATAAGAGGTCTTTCTCGTTACTGCATTTTCCTTTGAATAATTTTCCATGTAATGTGAATTACTACTGCGAAGAGGACTTTCGCAGATAAATTCATTATCATGGGGAGGACCACCATGGTGGGTTATATAAAAAGTTGAAACCTTTTGCTCCTTGATCTTCTGGCCATGCAGAGGGTTATCGCGGCTCTCATCTGAAGATGATACTTCGAGATAGACCAAACTGTCATGAAGAAAGCATTCATGTGGAAGTGTCTGATGAAGACCTTCAGAATTATTTCTCCCACTATTGGGAAATTAGAGAGTATAATCTTGAGTTGCAACAGAGAATTGTCTGAGCGCTTCAAGAACTCCATCATCGAGTAAGGCCCTATTACAGATTGGCTCTTGATTTCTTGACTATATTGAATCAGTATTTTTCTTATATGCCTTCTTACTCACTTGAGGAACCATTTGTTAAAAATTGTGGTTATTATGGACAGGTGTATGGGCCTTCTCAGGAGAAACGGTAAGGTTAGGCTGATTATCTCCATTCAAATCGGGTGTATGTGCCTGACTTGATTGACTATATGACATGGGGGAGTATGCCCCACGACCCTCCTGGACTGAAATAGAGGTGCGTATCTGCTCCGGAGTGACATGTTGATGAGTCACTCCACTGATAGGGGCATATTTATGTTTCTTTCCCTGTGATACTACTGAAGTTGTTATAATATTCTGACAGGCATCAAGAATATGATCAGGGATTTGCTTCTTATCTTTCACCATTGTCAGAATTTGCTTCGTGACTTCAGCTGCCGGAACGGGAATATACATCCATTCTGTGTCTGGAGTAGGTGTATGTGCATGCTCCTATCCTCCTTTTCTTGTTAACAGATATTGATAGTACTTATGTATAGGGGAAGAGAGTTGAGTCTTCTCCAAATTTGTCGTCAGAGCTTTCCGACTGACTTCTCTGGGTGCTACCAAACGAGACTGTTGGCATACTTGATGAACATTGGAAGGTGTATGTACTTGCCGAGTATTCTTTGTCAAGTATGGTTGACAAATTTTCTTCAATACTGGAAGGTGAGACTGCTGACATAATTATTGATTTTAAACAGGTGTATGTCCTTACTTATCAGTTACCACCATATTAGATTGGCGAACTTCTTTGGGTGTAGTCAGACGAGCCTGCTAACTAGGTGATGAGTTAAAAATAGGTGTATATGCCTGCTTATAATACTCTTCTGGAATTTCATGGCTGGTTTGGCATGTTACTTCTAGACGAGTCTGCTGGGCAGTAACATCAGGACGGATGGGTGTATATGCCTCCTCGTTATTTCCCATCAAGTTGGCTTGATGGACTTCTTTGGAGGGGGAAAAAGTAATAAACTCCTCCATGTTCACCATATTTCGCCTCTGGTGGTTTTTCTTGCATTCTCAGGTCTGACGAACTTTAGCCAAACCCCGAAAGGTGGTACCCTCATTATGTTGAGGGCGCACTACCGCATGAGTCTGGCGGCGATTGTTGATGGGATCCCTCGAGAAGGACTCCTGTCTCCTTGAATTAAGGCCTTGGGTGACCTCTTCATTCACCTCCCTATAATATAGGAGGGACTGGTGATTTCATTCTGAGGATAACGACCCGAAATGGTTTGATACGGTGGTTAGAACCACCTGATTCTTGATCACTGGTCGTCGCTGTCCAGACAACCAAGGTGAATCATTGACTTGGAGGGATTCTCGAGCGGCTTCCATAGTCGGAATGGTACCGTGTTGACGGTATTCCTTAACTAGTGCATTTGAGACTCAGCGTTGAAGATGTTGAGTAGGTGATGTCGTCCTCATAGCAGAAGAGGATCCAGCAGGAGTAGCAGCAGATGCATTCACAGGTATGAATTTTAGAGAAGCCATTTCTGTAACGCAGAGAGATCTTGGAAAAGAGTGCATGTTTGATATAACAAACGTAATCAAGATAAGTTCATCCACTACATCTTTTGGATGAGCACATATGTTATTGATTTCCCTTTTTTCCCTCACATTGAGTTAAATAGGGGCATAACAAATAAGTAAAACATCATTTAACTTGGTTAAGGATTCACGTCCAGTTCACCATTTTTTTTCTTCTGGAAATGGGGATGACCTTGTTTGTTTAAGGTTCAAAATTTTAAATCAGTTTCTAATGGGTTTATTCATAGAACTGGAAATATATAATGATTCTATATCCATTTTGACATACTTTCCAAAGTTAGGTGCTCATTATTTGTGGACCTATGAGGCTTAAGAATTTCCATTGGTCAAGAGGATGGGAGTTAAGACTCATCACACCTTTTGGGGGGGAATTATTGTCTACTCCGGGACTCTCTTATAAGTTTGAGTTATTTTCGTGAATCCTTATTAATTTACCAAGTATGAAAATGAGTTCTTTCTTTAGATATTGAAATCAATGATTGATATGTATGGGATTTACAGAATCTTTTATATGTATTTGAGGTTCTTCATCGATAGAGAATCATCCGTATTTATTAGAGATTATTAGTCAATGGTATCCTTAAACACATTATATAGAAATATCTTGGTTATTATGATAACCATACTGGTTTTAAAGCCACTCAGCGGGGAACTTGAAGTTTATTTTTGTTCAGAAGGACATGGATTATTTCATAGTTGGGATTGTACCCGCAGATGGGCTACCTACGTATCCTTGTTAAAGAGGAATCAGAACCCATTTAGTTTGGGAATTAAGATATAGTTTAATGTCATATGTTACAGATGATAATTAATGGATGACAGGCTTGAACATTTGAAAGGATTCCTATGTATTCTACTTTTAAGGCAGAGATCAAAGTCCACATAGTTCGATTAAGAATTATGGGGATTACATATGATTAATGACCCAAAGAGATGTGTCGTGGTTACTTTTACACTCTAAGCTCACGTGAGTCATGCTCGGTGTGAGAAACAAGAGGTAGCAGTAAACCTGACGATTTGTGCTATGAAAGATGCGATCACAAGGGATGATATGGAACTTATGTATGTGTGACTGCCCAAGTAGATGAAGACTAGGATTTACTCCCGGAAAGAATCCTAGGAATAAGGTCCATAAAGATATTAATGTTTTATAGGGATTTAGATACTCTAACTTGGGGCCCACTCCTGAGGAGGATGCCCAAACTAGGGGGACTTGGGGAATACTCTTAAGGAGGATGCCCGGATTAAAGGGGACATTAAATTATGACCAGGGATTATTCCTGAGAAGGATTCCCAAATCAAAAAAGGAAATAAGGATTGGGACTTACTCCTGAAATGAGGCCCAATGTTTAAGGAGATTTGTAACTTGGGACTTACTCCTTAGAAGGAGGCCCATGTTAAGGGAAATTATGACTGGGGCTTACTCTTGAAAAGGAGGCCCAATTTAAGGGGACTTTATGATTGGGTTTTATTCTTGAGAAGGAATCCCAAATAAAAAGAAATTACGACTAGGGCTTACTCCTAAGAAGTAGGCCCAGATTAAGAAACTTGGGGCTTACTCTTAAAGAGGATGCCCAGATTAAATATTTTTTCATCTTGAAGGATGAGGTTGAATGAAGGAAATCTCTAACCTTAGTGACATAAAGTTATGTAAATCACAAGGTTTTGAGAGATGTTCCATATAATTCCTTTCAGATAAGGAATCCAACAAAGGAATGATGCCATGAATGGTTTTGAAGAGGGTTTTGAAGGCTAAATCTTGAAAAGGAGAGGTGGATTTTAAGAAAAGAGTTAAATAGGCAGGAGGGGCACCCAAAAAGAGGCAGGTGCGCAAATCCTGTTTGGGCGCGCAAGTCCTGGTCATGCAAGTATACTAGCATGACATTGGTGTACTTGGGAGATGGTTAACCAATAGGGTTATACATGGATGAGGATTGGCTCAAGCCCTTAGTATTATCCCTAAAGGCTTCCAAAAGGGTGGCGTGCAAGTTTTGTTAAACGGATAAGGTGGCGCGCAAGTGTGGCCATTTCCCTTAAGGGTTATACACTTAGGCGCACAAGTGTTGATGAATTTCAACACTTATTCCTTGTTCCCCCTATTTAGATTGTCTATTCTAGGTAAGAAATTAACATAGAAGTGTTCGTAAGACTTCAAGCAAAGACTAGGGCACCGAGAGCTTAAATCTAACATTTGGATTTTTCATCCCCAAAATGGGGGGCCCACATGGGGTATTTATAGTCCGTTGAATACCTTGGGTGACAATAACATAGGGAGTGCAAGTCACTTGCATGACCCATATGTGGCGCGCAAGTATACTTGCGCGACCATAGTAAAACTTGTGAGACCCATGCTTAAGGAAATCATTGTTCATGCCTTTGTCAATTTTTGATATTTCTTCAAAGGATAAATCTATTTGTGATTAAGGTATTCCCCTTTTTCAGTCATTAGAATCTATGATGAAAAGGGGTGTCAACAATAATATATCCCACCATTGATGCATATAGATTTTTAATTATCATGTTAATCTTCTCTTGTGACTTATAGACATCTTATTGGAGAGAATTATTTCATGTTACATTGGCAATAATTCCCAATCAAATTGTTTTATTTGGTATTTTAAATACCTTGTAAATATATATACGTTGACATTGTCTAACCAACCCATAGATCAATCTTAGTTGATCTTGTTCCGTAAAACTTTGGTTAATACTTTATGTCATCATTTAGAGAGATAATCTCAACAAATTCTGAAGTAATTAAAATTTAAATGAATATTTTCCTTATATTACGTGGAAAACTATGTCTCTCCCATTTACCACTTATAGAAACACGTAAAAATAATCATTCTATGACTTAATTCTTATTATGATCCAAAAATAGATACTTGTAGCTTTTATATAATAATCATGGAAAGCTACATTGGGAAATCTAGATTTAAATGGAATTTAGAATGATTAATGGTGAAATGTTTTTACCACAATTGGTGCCTTAACTTATCTTAAACCATTAGAAACCATTCTTAATTTATAGGTATTCACTTTCCCCTATATCTACAGATCTCTATTGAATAGCTATTTGATCCTAGATATATTTACATCAGTTTGAGATGATGCAAAAACAATGAATTATTTTTTGCCACATAGAATCCATTCTTCTGAGTTCATCTTCTTACTTGTGGGATAAATATTTTTTATTCTAAAAGAATAAAAGCACTCTATTTTTTTATAAAACCTTACTAGGTGATTATAAAACCTATCTTTTTGTTTTTATCTTTCCTATATAATATTTGTTCCTCTAAAACATTCATTTTCCATGATATCTTATAACACTTGTTCCTATTCCAACTAATTGTGCATCTCAAGCCATAAATTTTACCAAGTTTATTCTTATCCCACTTTTCATATTGAGTTATGAACCCTCTAATAAAAATATATTCTTTCTTATTACTATAATTTTTCTATATTAGGTATTTATATAATATCATTATAATCCCATAAGATAAATAATAGAGATGCACTTTGTATTTTTCTTGATGAAAGTTTCTTTCTTGAATTTTTCTTAATAAAAAAATTATATATAAATACTTTGATTTGTGATATAAATAATTAAATTCATATTAGAACTTATATGGTATCCATTCTTCATTTTGTTTTTCATACGGTTAAGGGTTAATGAAATTATTTGCGAAGTATGACTCAAAAGGGATGATGAAATATTTCCAAGGCTAACAAAAACATCATCAATCCTCATTTTAATAATATCATGACTCTAATATATATACAAAAATGTGTGTTTAGGAATTAAACAACTATATAGTTGATGACTGATGATTTCTTGGTTAAGATATTGTATGGATAACCTACCCGAAGCATCTTTTATCTATTTACCAAGACCATTTTTTACTAAACCTTTTACATTAATTAAATCAATTAAAATTATATCATTTTTACATCATTATTATTAAAATATTTCATTCATATGTTAATGAACCGATTCTAGAATCTTTATGGATTTATCACCTTTAATACTAAAAGGTTACTTGGTGATTATACCTTATAATCCATCATGCCAAATGCTTAATATTTTTATCTCAAAAGGGTGTAAATAACATTGGTATATCTTTAACACTTACTTTTGGTATTAATTGACCAAGTTTTATCTTGATAGAAATGGGTATTATTTGAGGTTTATATTTTATATTCATTATTAGTTGCCAATATAATATATAACTAATTCAAATATAATTAAACTAATATTAAAGTATGTTATACTATATTATTTTATTTCAAACATGAAATAAATTCTCATTATGGATCAACATTGAGAAAATGTTTTTGGTAACAAACAAAAAATAATAACAGTTTTCAAATACATTAATATCTATTCTTGGAAATATAAAGTTATAATATTCTCTTGATAATGTAAGAATCAAGATACATTAGTAAATTGAAGATCAATTTCACTTTTTTAATCCTTATAAAAATTGTTTTTTCTTGTATTTGGATACAAATATACAAGTCAAAAATTTTATATAATACCCAGAAGTAAAGAATAAATATTACATGCAATGATGAATATACTAGAATTAGAATCTTCTACTTTATTCATATTAAATTTATTAAAGTTCCTTTTCAAGAGGACTTTCTTTCCATATGTGAAGCAAATATCCACATGTTTTATGTTTTTTGTATTTATCTTTGGTTTCTTATAAGGATATTGTAAAGGTTCCTTTGGTGTTACACTTTCCATATGTTTTTTCACCACTCAATTACTTTTTTTCACCATACAAACTAAATATTTATCTTTCTTAAAGTTCTTATTAACTTAGAAAACCATATCCAAAATATATTTAAGTGATTTATCCATATTATTTATTTTATAATTCATAATTAAACTGGAGTGACTAAGTGATAAGGATGAAAGAATGAGATGTGTTGAAAGATATTTATCTATCTTGAAACCTAACTCTTCCAGTTGATCAATGTACTCTCACATATTGAGTTCATGAGGACTAGCCTATAATCAATATTTCATCTTACATGTGTTTAATATATTGATAATATCATTTTGTTTATTGTTTCACTTTTCCTCAAAAAAGTTTTTTAGATGAGACAATATGATGTAAACATCCATGTTCTCATGTTGCTTTCATAAATTACCAGATATTAATGATATTAATTTGATGTAAATATCATACTCATTATCCAAGTATCTCATATGAGTTTAATTTTCTCCCTCACTTTCTTCCTTAGGTGGATCATTATGTAGTGGGAAATCTAGTACATATAATTTCATTTCATATCATAGTTTTATGCACAAGAACTTATATCAATCTTTGAAATTTGTTTCATTATTGACCTAATTTTTTACAATATTTTTTATATTTATTGTTTGGTTTTAATTTACATTTATATACAAAATAAAAATTAAATAGATAAATAATTTTATCTTGCTTACTATTTTTTAGACATTATATATTTAATAATCTTAAATATATCCCACTATTTTATTCAAATATTAGTGTCCCTCAATTACTAGATTCAAAATGCGTAGTCACATGAATATTACAGTTGGAAAATATCCTTAAACCTCTATTCATATCCCATTTTTTTGGAATTTATATTTCTATAAGAGTCTAAGATATGATTTTTGTGGGCCAACTACATTAACATGTTGCAAATAGATCTGTTGAGTGGAGACTCATCTCCTATGAATCTAAATCTTGAATTCTATCAAAACTTGCACTTAAAATTTTACCAAGATATCCATGACTATTTCTTTTATCCTGATTTTGGTTAAATTAACCTACCACACATAGTAAAAATCCCATATAGAAGGAAGCACCCTGATGTATGGTTTTTGAGCTCCTCAAATTGTGGTGTCATCCCAACTTAAGTGATAAAACGTATCCATGACTAAATATTTTTTTCATTGAGGTAATTTTAAGTTTCCTTATTTTCTTCATGACTGAAATATGATTCTATTGGTCATGACTTTTAATATGTGGTCATGGTCATATATTTAACCATTCATAAATAGAAAACATTCATCATGTGTTTGTTCATTTTATCCCCAAATTCTCATTAATTAACCTATGTGATCATGTATTATCCACACATCAAAAAATAATTAACCATGCAGGAAAAAATAATTAAATAATGACATCATCATGAGTTATTTTCTGTTATTTGATCCATCAATTGGATGATAGATCAAACAAGACCTTAGTGGGGTTACATGAGTCATATGCTAACCTAAATTATAAATCCCCATCATTTATCATGTATCGCCACTTTTTTGGATCTTTATAATTATTGTCTTAAACTATGTCATCACAAACTCCTCCATTATTTACAATGTTTACTAAAATGTAGTCATGGGTAACTCAGGATGTGTGAATAATATTTTTTTTCACTCAAATGTATTCATAAATATCCTTAAATATTATAAAGAATTAGGGATGATATGAAGATCCCCATATAATACATTTAAATAATTAATTATGATAAGTGAAATAATCGAATTAAATAAATAAACTCCCAAACACACACAGGTCATTCATATCTCTTGATCATTCAATAAATAAAAAAATAAAAAATATAAAAAATATATAATAATTCAATTAATTTATTATGAAATGAAGTATCAAACAACTGCAACAATGTAGTAGTTTGAGTGTGTTAGTACCTTAGTAGAGATCTCGCCACCAGGGCAGTGAGTGGGGACATGGGGAAATGCCCCTAGGGTGTCGAGGTGCAGTGCCCATGGATAAAAACTTTACTAAAATCCAACTTTAGGGGATTTTAAATATTATTTTTTAATTACATATACTTAAATATATATATATATTATTTTTTATATGATTTTTATAGGTTCCTTTTGTCTTCAAATGGGGGTACCATATGAAAAAATAGGGTCTGATCCATCAGGTTGGCTGCAGTGGCCACCACACCGCCACCTTAATTTTTTTAATATTACAATATTTGAATAAGGGTTGTATACTCTACTTATTATGATACATATGGTCCAATAACCTTTTATATAATGTGGATATTTAAAAAAATTATATTTATCATCTCGCAAGCATTTTCGACACAAGACTAGTGAGAGACACCACCCATTGACCAGAGGGTGGTGAGAAAACATGGGAAGATTAACTATCCTCTTGAATATATATATATATATTATTTAAAGTCTTTCTACAGGGTAAAATCTCTCTTTTTATTTTGGTGCATGTGATTCCCATACACCACAACCCCTATTGAATTTTTCCATACTGAAAAAATATTAATACTTGGATAACTCTTTTTAAATATTCCAATCTATTATAAATTCACCTCCAATGAAATTATGACCATATAGAAGCCTTATATCTGAATTCTTTAAAATGTATTTTAAATTTTGAACTAAACTTCTTCATTTTCACCCAAATACAATTTGAAGGAATACGAGCCTTTCATAAGAAATTATTACTAATATTTCATATTTTTTAACTTGGATCGGAATCATAATACTATATCAGAAAAACTAGGTTTGGGATCATCCATACATCTCCCGAAAATAAATTTAAGTATTATGAATTTAATTGGAACCAAACATAAACAACACCTTATTAGAATTATAGGATCCTAGTGTACTTTACTCGTATTTGGTTTTACCCAACTTGAAGGATCCAAGAAAGGATCCCTTTAGATCATCAAAATGTATAGAAAATCCCCCCAAATACTATTATTCATTTTCTAGGAGCTAGTATGGAAGACCAATTTGCTTCATGATTCTCCATTGATCATAAGAAGATCACACAATCAATCTACGAACACGGTTCAAACTGTTCTTCATCATTACTTATGTTTATTTCTATATAACTTGAGATAAAGGATGGAGGATAGATAATTATACAAGGATTCCATGGTTTGAAATTTGGGCTAAAAATCCTAGCTAGGTCAATACTTCTATAAATTGGGTTTTAATCCTTATAAAACATAACCCATAAAAAAAATCTAAAACTGCCAACAACAACCCATTTAACATGACATAAATATCACAAATATTTCATCACTCACTTATGATACCAAGGTAAAATGATGAAAAATGATCCATTAACTCAGTCCATCCCTCCCATATATTTTTAACTATAGTGAATAATAAATATTCATTAGGAATTTTTTCCAATATTATTTTATTTAAACTTAATTTTTTTTGAATATATTAAGAAATAAATTCAATTATCATTATTATAAACCTGAATAATAAATAGTTAAAATTAAAATTTTAATTAATTTGTATTTTTCACACTCAAATGTTACTTAACCACGCACATGGGGTCCACTTAATCCTAATCTCCAATTCATCTGAATTGGTGGAACATGCCCATAAAATTTTTGTATGTACCTTTAGGAAATTATATTGATCACATTGAATCATATTTAATAAACATGAGTGATATCTAGAAACACATGTTGGCCCCTAAAGAGATTAAGTATAATTCATAAGTTAGGAAAACCTATTGTAAGTACTTACTGTGTAATATAATATCTTAGTCTCAGAAGATCATATAAAGTAGGACATATAATTTGTTTCATCACCCATTAATTTTTTATTTATATATTTTTGACTATATTAGATAAATTTTTATTATGGCCATGAAAGGAACTATCAAACAAGTTAAGTGACCAAAGATATCTTCTTCCTTTTAGAAATGGAAAATCATGTCTTCATCATTCATCCACTTTCATACCACCATTGATAAACATAACATAATATACCTTAACACAAACATAAAATATCACAATTTTCATCTTGTATAGAATTATGTGATCAATTGATATACATTTATAATGATCTCAATTAGAGAGACCAATACAAAAACTTATATATAAGAACATCCAATGACACCAAAAACATGTGGTGTTCCGATTGGAAGGTTAGTTGTCATGATCTACTCTATATGAGATAAGAAAGTGAAAAACTCATGAGGAGAAGTCTCAGGATTAATATCCTCCATCACTTGATATTCAGACATCAACTATGTTTGGTTAGTATATTGTATCTCATTTATAGGACAAACGTTTAATATTTCTATCATAGTATCTCAATGTTTTCATTATAGATGGGAACTGCTATAACCTTTTTATATGACTAATAATCCAAGTATATTACCATGTAAATAGTATACATAGAATAAAAAACATTATTATGGTTAGAAAAAATCATACATAACTGTCTGTATACATGATATGGTAATCAAAAAATATTATTCATGTTTGGTCTAGGGAACCTACTTTCACAACAGAGTCATAGATCCTGATTCCATTTCATGTTTCTTATATAGGACAATATTATATATCACTCATTAAACTATTTTATGATGATAATTAGTTTTTATTTATCTTGTGACACATCATATTATTATATGTGCATTAAGTGAATGTGAAAAAGATTTTTAACAAGTTAGTTAATTGATATGGTTGTAATAAAAAATTACAAGAATGGAAAGAAAAAATATATTTATTTTAAATTTTTTGAAATTTCATACTCTAGTAAGATCATTCATTTAATGAGGAAGTCTTTATTTAATGAAATTACTGGAAATAATTAGGGTATATATGATACATTAGTGATTAATCATTAAGTTTAAGAACTGTTTAATATTTTCTATCAATTAACCTTTATATAGGATGTGATAGAGAAACATTAAAAGATAAGGGGACTTACCAAATTTTTTAGTGATTCTAGTGGTTTGTGTATAACTTTTTAGGTTGGAAACCATTAATTTCTCTTAATAGAACTCGATATAAATCAATACTAGTGAAGATAAAAAATAAATAGAGAGTTATGGTTTATTTTAAAGGTTTTTATTTCATTTTTTTATTCCTCTCTTGATAGATATTATGCATGGGTTTTTTAAATCATTACATTTCTTATGGGAATATATATTTCCTATAAAACCCTTAAGTTTTATCAGATCCTACGACGATTAATAATTTATAAGATGAAAATCATAAAAATGAAACCTGTTTGAAAATTTTCAAAAATCACAACTAAGGTAATGAAACAATTATGGTTTATAATATTTTAAATAAAAATTTCATGGTTTATAAAATATCAATGTGGTTTATAAAAATTTTAAGGAAAAAATGGAATGTTTTTATAATTATTAAATTATGAAAAAAAATCAACATTATTATACCATAATTTCTGGCCAAACAGCCCTGGTATATGAAAATGGGATATCCATGAGGAAATAAGACATCATGGTAAATTTATACTGAACATGATTTATGCAATAACCATACAAAAAAATTAGTTGAGCTTTTAAATTATGGAATGGTTCAATGAAGGAACATTATGAAATTCACTATCCAAAATTAATAGAGTAGGGAAACCACATAATGATAACTAGTACGGTTTAAAGAAAGAAAAATTGTTCTTCCTAAAACAATTTCCCACATGAGATTTAATGGACCACAAATAATTAATATTATTTTTGACCATATTAATTTTTTTTATTATAAGTTGTAATTTTTTTATATCTCATGTGAAATATTTCAATTGTTCATATATTTATGAAATCCCAATTCATGCATATAAATTATTTATATTATGAATGTTGTATATTTTACTTTAAATTTTTTAAATTTATTCTTATGATTACCATGACATGAATATAATATTTTTGGTATAACATAAAACATTTATCTTTTATCCAACCAAGATTATGATTTATTTTTTTATTTGTTAATTCAATAATAAGGGATGGTTATTATTTATAAATATTTGGTGATAGAGTTGTATTGGAACTGTGATATCTCTAAAGAACTGATCCATGTAATGTGATAATTTGGGTTGGAATTATCATTGGACTAGGAGATTATGTTCGAATCTATAAAAGTGGAGTTTGGATACCTGTTAAAAAATGCTTGTTGTTAAAGGGACATTTGTTACTAAGACTTTACATAAAAGAGTTTAATATATCATATACATAGTATGTATATGGATATGTATAGATATGAGTAACTTTTATTATTGGGTAAGTGATATAAATCATGAGTTTCATAAGGTTTTAGAGATTATTATGGTTGTAATGAATTAATCTAATTAAAAGAATACAATTTAAAGACTAAATCCCTAAAATCATGTATCCATATAGTGATTACATGTGATGTAATGATTTCATGGGATTAAATATATAGTTTTGATATAAATATGATTCATATTAAAATGGTGAGACTAATAAAATATAGGAAATATTAAGTGTGGGGTTACTTCTAATTAAAACAAAGGTCAATATGTTTATCATTCAGTATAGATAACCCAAAAGGTTATACACACATGGATTATCTTGTGTATGTAATATGTTGGAGTTGGTTCCCTAGAACCAACATATATATAATTTATGATGACTTGAATTAATATTTTTGAATATTAATAATATAATTATCACATCATGAAGGTTCTTATGCATAACATAGTATGTGATAATGTCCTATGAGTAACTGTCACGCTAAAAAATCATAACAGTTCCCTGCTATGATCTGAACCTGGAATTTCTACAAAATTATTTTTAAATATATGTTATATAGCTGAATGATATCATTTTAGGGACACATGTGATAAATATTATCATGGTTGGGGACTCATAGGACTTTGAGGAACCTTCTCATGGTTTACGCCCTTTGTAATATCTCGTGTATGATATTATGACAACAGGACCCGCAAGTTGGAAATCCACATTTATATGTGTCATTGGATGATGTTATCTAAAGATGTGTGTATTGATCCTTATACTTTAAGATGATTATTAATGACTATTATGAGTTGCGTACTTTGATGTATTGACAAAAACAGTTATGACATATGTTCGTTGGGAGGTATGATATGTTTGGTGCGTCATGAGTAATATTGAATTAATAAATAATGTGGGAAAGGATTTTTAAATTCCATTATTTAAAGGAAGTTGATATATCAGGCCCTTTGATGAAAATTATATATCCTAAATAAATCAATGACTATGGTGTTCTATAGGCTAGTTCGTCTTATTAGAAGTCAAAGAAATAGACATTGAGCATATAGGTTGATGGTACTAACATGCAACCTACTTGATTATATATATTTTGTTAAAGGGAACATATAACAAAATAAGTGTCCATATAAGGTATTATGTCATTGGAGAATTAATTAATTTCTTTATTGGTGTCTGGGAATGTTTCTAAATTATAACTTTGGATTTTAATCTGTTTCACTTAATGCCACTTAGAATGAGGCTTAGAGGGTCACAAACTATGTGTTTCTAGAATATCAGTTAAATAATAATATTATTATTTATTATATAATAAACTGAATAAATATTATTCCTGCAAGTTGTTTAATAATTATTAATGTTTAATTGGTCACATATATTCTGTCACCAGTTATTTGACATAATTTAATGTGTGAAGAATATTTAACAAATATTTATTTTCTATTTAGTGAATATGATATTTATTTATTTATTGTTGAATAATGAAGTGATATTTATTTAATGGATAAATTATCATTATTCAAGGCCTAATAAATATTGTGGTGGAATGGAAGATCGAGTTTAATGGTCTAGTGAAAAATAATAAAAATATTATTTTATTTTACTATTAATATTTAATTTAATTTTCAAGTTAATTGAATATCGAGAAATAATATTATTATTATTATTATTCGACAATGGGTTTTGTTGGGACTAAATAAATAATAAAGAAAATTTTTTCAATCATTTTATTTTAACCCTATTATTATATAAACCCAATAATATTTTTTATAAGAGAGGTAATTCATTTTTTTGGTTGTGCACAATGGATTTAGAGAATCTTCTCAAGCCCTAGAGAGCTGCCTTCTCCAAGAATTCTCCCAATAATGGAGAGTGATATTCCTCCACCTCCCACTCTCAAGTCAAGAGTGATTAATGAGAACTCTTTGTAAGTGTTTCTCGAGGAGATCAAAGGCAGATGACGCAAGTGATAATATCTTCCATGCTAGCACCCGTAGATTCCTATAACGATATTCAGAGATTTTTGCAACACATGTGGATCACCACTTTAAAGAATTTTTCCTTGATTCCTAGAACACAATGAAGGTAAAATGCATATTTTTTTTCAAATCCATCAATGAAGATAGAATTCCAAAATTAAATTATTTAATTAATTTAATTTATTATAAATAATATGTGATGACTCTCTCTCTAGTTTCAGTGTTTTCCCATTTCTTATATTTTTTGATTTAATTATGTTGATCATGACATTAAACGTTGTGTAAAATCTCAGATTAATCATCGATCATGGGAAGACCCAAAATTGGGCATGACCCACCACACATTTCTGCTAAACTTGGAACCTATAAGTGGTACCAGACCGGTCACACAATTATTTAAAATTATTTAAATATTGCTAATTATTTAATCATTTATCATTTTGTTATAAATTCATGTTTAATCATTCTTTTAACAAAAAATATGATATCTACTTCATCCTTCTTATTTTTTTATAGATCTAATCAAAATAATTAATTTTATGAACTAAATAAAATGAAATATCTCATTCAGAGGTGTTGAGGATTATGGATAGATAATAAAGGAGTACGCACCTTGTAGCTTCGTGTACATGATGATTCCTAAGGCATGTGTCTCAAATTAACATTGAGAGGCATAAATACCATTTAGCTCCATGTACATTTTTTGTACTTATACCGAATTATAAAAATTTAAAATTTATTTATTATACTGTGTAAACCTTATCAGCACGATCATCCATGAGGTCATTAAGTTGATTGGACACACCATGTGATAGGGTTTAATATATATATGTTTAATTAATATCTATGTAATTTTCAGATCTACATATCATGTATGAGTCACATTACAGTTGTTACTCTAAGTACATTGAAGCATAACATGTGACTGAAAAATCATGTAATTCACGTAATAATTAAGTTGATTGTACACATCATGAAAGTACATTATAATTTGTGTATGCAATATGTCACAAGTAAATAGTATTCAAGTATAATAAATGTTTGTTAAATTTAGATGTGTATATACTATGTTACCTCCAAGGTACATTAAAGTACATAATTAATTTTTAATAAATTTATTTAATTTTTTTAAATTACAGTGGATAGGAATCTCAAGGAAATTCAAATGAGAATTATGATAAAACAATTGATTAATTAAAGAAGATAATTAATTGATTCATGCCTGATTTATCTTAAATAAGAATGATTAATAATTGAATGATAGATTTATTAAATGAGTAATTTGATGCCTTCATGTGGATGATAATGAGCATAGACTAGACCTTTGTATGATAATTGTTTTATTTAATTTATTATTAAATTAAATTATTGGCATGTGTGCTTCTCTCCTATTATTATGAAAGGGTCTACATACCCATGTTTTATTTTATGTAAAACCCTTTTTTCCATCACTTGAATGTGATTAAAAGCATATGTAATGGATAGAGATCCCAAGCAAGTGGAGGTGGTTCAAGTTTTGAGTTGAGGTGAAAAAAGTTCAAGAGAGACACATAGGTGGACACGTGGAAAGCTGTAACATGAACCTTAATTGGTTCAAGGTGTCTTCCCCTAGGTCAACAGCTAGTTTATCAACCTCTAAATAAAATAACCCTTGTTAAAATAATATGATCATACCACTTTATTATTTTATTTATCTGAAGTTTTATGGTTATTCGTTATGGATGTTTTTTCATGAGAACATGAATTAATGAAATTAAAGAGCATGAAATATAGGACTAAAATAAATTTTATTATGTGTAAATATAATATATGAAATGGTTAATTACTTAAGTAAATACACTAAATATTAAGAAGCATGTAATAAGGATAATAGTTATAAATTTATGTATAAAAGGATAACATCCCTCAATTATATATATTAAGTTATTATAGCCTTCCACTACTTCAACTAAAATCGAACAATGGTTCAACGTGCTTGACTATCCAAATTTTGGGTGATTTCAATTATTAGGGAATTATAACTTGATGTTTTGGGTTGAGTTAACTTAGTTCACATCAAGGGTTGACTGCCAAAGTAAGACTTGGTGTAACTGAGAGGAAAGTATTAAGTAAACCCAATTTAAATATTTAAGGATTGGGGAGTCCACTCAAGATATAAACAAACTATTAGTTAATGCAGTTGGAATTTGGAATGCCTACTTAAAACCAATCGAGTTTTTTTTTCAACAAAAGTTAGAGTAATGAGAATGGTAATATGGATTATTTCCACTAGAATGTCCAAGAAATAGGATATTTTGAAGCCAATGGTGAGGGATATTGGTTTTTTGATAAAATATTGGGAGATTAGTAAAAATAATATTTAGTTTTTTTTAAATGTTTATATGATGAAGTAATAAAATTATTCTAATTATATTTTGTAGAAACAACAATAAAATTAATCCAGACATATGATTGTGATCCATACTTGATAAGGATAAACTTATCACCATCACAAATTTCCAAGAGTGGAAAATGAGCTTATAGATTATCCTTTTCAATGAAAGGAAACTATATGTGCTTGACCAGCCTATTTGTGATGTTCCTGGTAATGAGGCATGTGATGTAGAGTTGTGAATATATGTAAAACATTTGAATGATTCCAAAGATATTAAATGTTTAATGTTATTCATCCATATACAATGTGGTTTTTAAGCAACACGAGGACATGGATGCATATATCTTGATGTATCACCTTCGGGATCTCTATCAAGAGAAGGCATGATAATATAGGAATGATATCTCCAATGATTTGTTTACAACTATGTTTGGAGAGTCTGCGTCATCTGGGCCTAATGTATTTAAGCATATTGGATAAATTTAATTCTTAGAAATTTTAGGAATTTAATTCCCAGATGAGTTGCTTATATTTATCATACTTTCATCACTTCCCAATAACGTCTCTAGTTTTATTATTAGTTACAAAATGATCAATACTGATAATATTCATTCAAAACTTCTTAATTTGATTACCCAAGTGGATAAGGACATGATTCATGATAAACCCATGGTCTTTATGGTGAACAAGATAAGGAAGAAAAATGAAAAATGTCCCAAGACTCATAAAAATTCTAAAGATCCCTCGAAACATCCATCCAAGAATAGGAAGAACTAGTGGAAGGGAACCGAAAAAGAGGCATTATGTTTTTCATGTGGAAAGTCTGGCCACTGGAAGAGGAACTCCACCCATAAGAAAGGGGAAGATAAAGGTGTATTCTTTATCAAGTCTAAACCTTCAATATCAACACATTGGGTATTAGATACATATTTTTTTCTCAAATCTATAACCAAATGCAAGAAACATATAGATTCTAAAATATTCCCAGAGGAGAGGTGGATCTGTGATCTATCAATGGTTTGAGGCTAGCTACCATATCTATTGGTGACCAACACCATTTATTGCCAATGGGAATTATTTTGGTTTTAAAATATTGCTATTATCTACCTACGGTTACCAAGGATATAATTTTTGTATCATTCCAAGATGTAGATGAGTTTAATTTCATTTTTAGAAATAAAAGTTGTTTCTTTTACAAAGAAAACATATGTTATAGTATGAAAAAATTAAATAACGGTATTTATGTATTAAAGTATGAAAACCAAGTATTGGAAATTAATAATGAATCATGTTTACATGACTCATATAACACCAGACATGAAATCACTGTCTTGGTCATGTAAATGAAAACCGTTTGAAAAAACTATATCAAAATTGGAATTTAGACTCTTCTGAGCTAAAACCACTTGAAATATGTCATGATTGTTTACAAGGAAAAATGACCTAACCACCATTTTCTAGATAGAGTGAAAGGGCTGTAGTGCTTCTAGGATTGGTACACACTGATGTGTGTGGACCTTTTCCAGTAGAAGCTATATGTGGATATTCTTACTTCATAACTTTTTCTGATGACTTGAGTAGATATGGATATGTCTACTTGATGAGGTATAATTACAAGTGGTTTGAGAAATTCAAGTAATTCAAGAATGAATTAGAAAATCAAATAGTTAAGAAGATAAAGAAGTTTTGGTTGGATAGAGGTGGTAAATATCATAACCAAGAGTTTACCAAATCTTATAGTAGTTTGGGATTCTATCTCAACTCACTCCACCTTATACACCATAATGAAATGGCGTTAGTGAAAGGAAGAACATTTCCTTATTAGACATGGTAGTGTCGATAATGATTGATGTAAATTTTCCATTATTCTTCTACGGATATGCATTACACACTTTGGAAAACATATTAAGCATAGTACTAACTAAAGATGAAATTGGAATTCCATTCAAGTTATAGATTAAAAAGAAATATATTTTGTTGCATACATGTTTATGGGATTACAAGGAATTCTTTAAGGCCTTCTCATGCAATAAACTATCACCCTAGGGCAAAAAGTGTATCTTTATAGGGTATTCCAAGGAAATAAATAGATAATACCTATACAACCCCTTAGAAAATAAAGTTATTTTCACTTGACAATATATCTTTATTAAGAGGGAGAACATACTCAAAAAGGATAGGGGAGAAAGAATGACTAAAATGAATTTTATTCTCATTATACACAAGAGTTTGTATAGGAATAGGTTCCATAGGTCCCCATGGAAGAAGTAGTTCCTGAAACACAAGTACTACATAAGATCACGTGAGAGGAAATAGAACTAGAGAGATATGGGTTTCTAGCAACTGAATATGGTTAATTATTATTGAATGATAATGATGAACCTATATCTTACAAAGAGGTAGTGGAGAGAATAGAATATTTAATATGGAAATAATCCATTAATTATGAAATGGATTTCACATATCAGAACCAAGTTTGGGTTCTAGTTGATGCATCGGTCGATGAAAATCTCATTTTGTGAAAATGGGTATTAAAGATAAAACAATACATGGAATGTAAAGTAAAAAACTATAAATAAATTCTAGTGGATAAGGGTTTTAAACAACATCAATGAATTTAATATGATGAATCCTTTTCACCAGTTTCCATGTTTAAATCCATAAAAATTCTACTTTCTATAGAATCTTACCATGACTATGTGATTTTGAAGATGGATGTCAAAACTAAATTCTTTAATGGGAATGTTCAGGAATATTTCTATATGACACAACCAGAATGTTTTTTGAATCCATGTGATTCCAAAATAATTTCCATGTTGCATAGATCCATTTATGGATTAAATAAATTATCCAAGTCATGGAACTTTCAATTCAATGAAGATATAAATTGATTTGGTTTCATAAAGAATTAATGTGATCCATGTGTTTACAATAAGTTTATTGGAAATGAAATCGTTATCCTAGTAGTATATTTTGGTGACATATTACATATTGTCCATGAAATACTAGTCTTATAGTCTATTAAGGACTAGTTAAACAAGTGTTTCTCCATGAAGAATTAGGTGAAGCATCCTATATTCTAGGAATCAAGATCATTCATGATAGATCCAAGAGGATGTTTGAACTATGTCAAAGTACATATGTTGACAAGGTACTAAAGATATTTAGTATGGAATAATACAAGAGGGGATTGGTTCTAGTGTCACATGATTTATATGTTTCTATGAAAATGTTTCCTCAGACATAATAGGAGAAATAGAGAATGTGTAAGATCCCACATGCTTCAGCAATAAGATCAATCATGTATTCCATGTTATGTATATACTTGATTTTTTATATGCATTGAGCATGGTAAAAAGATATCAAAAAGATCTAGGAGAACAATATTGGTCTTCTTTTAAGGCTATCCTTAATTATTGTATAATAATTGATTACTGATTTATGGAGGAGATGAGGAGATGGTCATTAGGGGATACACTGATGCTAGTTTTCATATAGATAAAAATGATCTATATTCGTATTGAGGATATGTTTTCTATCCCAATGGATGAGTTGTAAGGTGAAAGAGTTCAAAGCATACAGTTTCCACTAATTCTGTAGTGGCGTCTGAGTATATAGAGGTATTTTATGCAACCAGGGAATCCATTTTGATATGGAACTTTGTCGATGAGTTTTATGGGGCACCTAATAGTAAATACCCTATCACATTGTATTGTGATAATATTTTAGTGGTGACTCTTGAAAGAGTCAGGGTTACACCAATATACAAAGCATATATTTCAGAAGTATCACCTCTTGAGGTATTTCTATGAGAGGGGTGATGTTTTATTAAGTGGAGTACCCAAGGAAGATAAAATAGTGGATCCCTTGACTAAAGGAATATCTCAGAATAAGCATGAGTATCATGTGAGAAATAGCATATTAAAGGTTGTTAGTAGTTGTCTCTATTGCAAGTGGGAGCTTGTTGGAGTTGGTTCCCTAGAAAAAACTTCTTTGTAATTTATTATGACCTATAGTTATTGTTTTTAATATTAATAAACTACTTATCACATCATGATTTTTCTTGTGTATAACAGAGTATGTGATAATGTACTTAGAGTAATTGCCACGCTAAATGGTCATAGCTGTTCCCCGCTATGATGAGAACCTGGAAGTATTAGGACACTATTCTTAAATATAAGCTCTATAGTTAGATAATATAATTTGAGGGATATAAGTGATACTATCTATCATTAGTGGAGACTATTAGGTCTTTGAGGCACCTTCTCATATTTTATGCCATTATTAATATGTAGTGTAGGATATTATGAGAACAAGAACCGCTAGTAGGAAATCCCAATTTATGTGTGGCATTGGATGTTCCTATATGTGGAAATTTTTATTGATCATTAGACTTTAATATTATTATTAATGATTATTATGAGTCACATACTTTGATGTATTGATAAAAATTGTGATGAAATATGTTTATGGTGAGGTAGGATACATTGGGTACATCGTGAGTAATATTTCATTAATGAATAATGTGAGAAAATATTTTTCCATTCCATTCTATAAAATAAGTTTATATCTTAGGCCCTTTGATGGAAATGATATATACTAAATAAATCTGTGGCCATGGTGTTCTATAGGCAAGTTCATTTTTCGGGAAGTCGAAAAAGTAGACATCGAGCATATAGGTTGATGGCACCGACATGTAACCTACATGATTAAAGGGATCATGTTAAAGCTATTATATTACATAATAAGAAATATTTATGAGTTATTATGTCATTATGGAATTAAATTTTTTCCTTATGGGTGTCTTGGCGTGTTCTTAGATGCCAACCTTAGACTTTAGGCTATTTCAGCTAATGCCAATGAGAAAGAGGCCAAGAGGGTCACATACAATGTTTATCCAGAATCATATTAAAATAATAATAATATTATTATTTATTTAAGAAGTTGAATAAATATTATTCCTTAAACTATTTTAATAGTTATTCATGGTTAATTAATCACATATATTCCATCATTAGTTATTTGAGATAATATAATGTGCCCAAAATAATTAATAAATATTTATTTTCTATTTATTAAATATAAAATTTATTTATTTATCTGAGAATAATGAAGGGATATTAATTTAATAAATAAATAGTCATTATTCAAGGATTAGTAA
The DNA here is from genome assembly GCA_963277665.1 of Viscum album. Taxonomy (NCBI): domain Eukaryota; kingdom Viridiplantae; phylum Streptophyta; class Magnoliopsida; order Santalales; family Viscaceae; genus Viscum; species Viscum album. The sequence continues at coordinate 15,448,028 of OY728119.1, forward strand.
ATATTGTGGAGGAATGGCGGACAGAGATAACAGTCTAGTGAAAAATAATAAATACTGAATATTTTTTGATTAACTAATATTTAATTTAAATCGCACGTTAAGCGCATGTGAAGAAATAATAATAATATTTTTATTATTTTACATGGGGTTCTGTAAGAATTAAAAAAAAATAAAGGACTTATATTCAATTATTATCTTTTAACCCCAAAAGTATATAATCCCAATTATATAAATTTCTAAGAGAGACAATTCATTTTGTTTGTTTGTGCACAATGGATTAGGAGAATCCTGTCAGTACCTAGAGAGATTCCTTCTCTAAGAATACTCCCAAGATTAGAGAGAGATTTTCCCCCTCCCACTCACAATTCAACAGAGATCAAGGAGAACACTTTGGAATTAGTTCTCATGGTAGTCAAATGTGGAAGATGAATGAAGTAGGATCTATCATTCTAGAACCCAGAGATTCCTATATTTACATTCTAAGATTTATGGAACACATGTTAATCACCACTAGAGTGAATCATCCCTTGATAAATACAGTGAAATAACGGTACAATGTAGATTTGTTGTCAGATCCATCAAAAAATAAATAATTACAATAAGGTAATTATTTAATTAATTAAATTTATTATAAATAATATGTTATGATGTTATCTCTAGTTCTGGTGTTTTATCCATTTTATATATTCTTTTATTTAATTCTGTTGATCATGACATTCAAAGTTGTGTAAAATCTAGAATTCATCATCGATCATGGAAAAAAGAAAAGTTGAGCACAACCCATCGCATGTTTCTATTATGCCCATGAGATATAGAATAAAGGGAGTGGCTAACCTTAAAAGTTAAGTAACCATGTTTAATTGTGTCCTTTGGTTTACAATTTTCTAGGAAACCCTATAGGTTTGGTTACCAAAGGAATAAATTCAATTTCATCTATATAATGAATTTTGGAAAAGGGTTGTTCACTGAACTATCCAAATATTATATGAGATATGATTGGTATGATGAACAACATAATTGTTTTGAGATAAAAACTATAGTGGACACAAAAGTTAGTGAAATATTTCACCAGGTTCCCTAAATTGATATTATATATATGGTGATCACTTTTATTGGGTCTATACTCAATAAAAGATCTTATTAAAATCATATAAAACCTAAAAATCACCCAAAGATATATATTTTTTTGTAGATTATGGAATGAATCATGAACATTATTTTGAGATCTCTTATAGGTTGGTGATAAAATAAAAATACTAAAAAATTATTTGATTTTTATTTCTAAATATTACACTTTATTATCAATAATTAAGGGTACAAGACATATTTTTGGAACATTGAGTATAATTTAGAATTAATTTTGATATAGATTAATTTTTGGATTTTAATTGATTTTTTTTTATTTTTTGAAATATTTTAAGTCAAATTCCTGTTCTATTTTTGAGTTTTTGGTGAATTTATTAGAGAAATTAGATGCCATATATGATTAGAGGGTTATTTTTATAGGTTTTGTAAGTTTAAAATGCTTTTTTAAGTGCCCACATAATATTAAATGTCTTGTGTAGCAGCTACGTAGCATTAAAAAATATCTTCAAAGGGATACATGTAATTAAAAAGGGTTTCAAGTCACTACATAAAGGTAAACTAGTTGGGGCATGTCATATGAGATTAATGCACCCAAAGAAGTGGATACTTGTGATTCAAATAGGTTTCTATAACCTATGTATAAATAACCATCATGACAGACTACTCACCTAAGAATAGACACATATCTAATCAACTATGTATATATTTTTCAGTTAAGGTGTGGGGTGTTTATGTCATATTAAACACGAAACAAAGGGGTTCATTTCAAATTAAATGACCAGGGTTGAAGCTTGTGTAAGTATAAATCGTTACCTAAGATGCTCGAGTATGAAAAACCAGAATGTACCTCTCAATTCAAAATAAACTTGTAACACCCCGGGATTTTATGAAAAACATCCTTTTTAATTTCATTGATGTCTTGTGTTGTATGCTACACCAAAAGGAGCTTGCACTACACGCATCCCTGACTTGGCTTGCATTACACTCATTCGTGACCTCCCACGATAGCGTGTGTTGTACGCAATACCGAGTTTCACTAAACAACGATATGTTATTAAAATATTATATAAACTAGACGTTATGAATAGAAATACCCACTTTTTGAAATTTTATTTTTCAAAATGGACTTCATTTTTTGGATTTGGAATATTGAAATTAGCCTAGGGTGAATTTTTGGTATTTTTCTGAAAACTTTCAACTTTTTCATGAATAGTGAAAACACTGGGTTACTATTTAAAAACTGACTTTTTATTTAAAAAATTATTTATTTTATTTAAATTTATTTTAGGTCAAAATTGATACATAATATATATATAAGTTCAATTTGATTCATGGGAGTCATTATATAATAATTTTAGATATATGAAAATTTTATTGATCTTTTCACCGTCTTTTACCCACCACCTAAGAGAATTTGAAAATTTACATAAAACTAAATTTTACCTCTTCTATGAGTGTAATTTAGAAAATCCAAGAGAAACGGTTAATATAAAGGAGTAAAATTTGGTTCAATAAGATAAAAATAATTTATTTGTGAATAGTAACTTTTTACTTTTATTTACCACAGTTAAAAGTAAATAGGACAATTAAGGTTAAAATGATATTATTATTACCCTGAAACATGTCCTAATTATATTGGATAAGTTTAATTCAACCAAAAAGAACCTTAGGAATAAAATATTACCCTTTAGGTCCACTTGTATTAGATTAGGACATTTTTTATTATTTTTATTTAAAAAAGAGTTAAAATAGTTAAAATCAGAGTTTAATAACTAAAACATTTTTAATATAGGGTTATACATAAGATAAATTCGACTATAAATATTCATTAGAAATATAAAAATATTTCCTACCTAATGGTATTTTAATTATAATTTTTATACAATAAATAATTTAATTTATTTATGACACAATGGTGATGTAGTAATTACCTAAATAATGAAATATTAAATTAATTGATATTATAAATACCCAAATAAATGTAATTTGAGACTTTTTATGAATTCCACTAATTTTATAAGTTACTATGACATGTTAGTATTGATTTAATTAACTTGTTTTGAACTAATCATGCTGTTATGATTTTCGAAAAAAGGAAGTACCAAATAGTTTCAAAATTGACATAAAATAGTTTTTAAAACAAATATTATATTATTAATTGTTATTTTATTCCTAAAAATATAAGGTTCGGAAATATTACTTAGATAAGGATATATATATTAATAATTAAACACTTGGGGTTCGTTTGGCTTGTTATAGTAAGTTTATTAACCATATAGTGTAAGAAAACAAAAAGACACGGTAAAAGTTAAATTATTTAACATAGACTTAAATCTAAATGATAAGGATAAAATAGTAACCTAAACTTGTCTAAAACCTATTTGTTGAGAGGAGTTCTACCCATACCCACCTTATCTTCGAAATAAATCAATTTGGAGCTATTAAAAACCGAATCTGACTTTATGATAAAATAATATTTTATGTTTTTTCAACGGTGCCCCTCTCCTCCCTTATAAAAAGGGCACCCCTTCCCTCTTCTCTTCACACCCTTTTGAGCCTTGAAGAATGAAAAAACCCTGCCAATTACTCCTCTACACCTCTATAGTTATATCATAGAGGTTCTGGTCTTCTCAAAAGACCAACTCTAGTGCCCTAAGAAGAAGTTTAAAGGAGGTGCGTCGAAGAATAGGTAATCTCTTCTAACGATTCTTTAACGTTTCTTTCTTCTTAAACATATTCTTATTTAGTTTTTTCATTATAAAGTAATAACATAAGTATTATTCATATACTGATATGTTATTATAAATATGAAACAACCCCATTTCACCTTCTATCCATCCTACGGAAAACGAAATCATCGCGCGTGTGTACGTACGGAATACCGTCTCCACGCCGTGGTGTAATTTGTTTTTCCACCACCACCTAAATTGGATGGGTATAATGGTGTAAAGAATAACTATATATGATTATTATAACATCATACTTATTCTATTATATTATATCATCCACTCCAATTCCATTCAATAAATATGGGAACGATATCATCGCTCATGCGTATGTACAGATTACCGTCTCCACGACGCGATGAGATTCATTTTCCATGTTAACAATTCAAGAATGATTATATAGTATATAAAATAAGTAATAATTAAATATATGAAATAATAATGATAATATATTAATATATATGTATATATGTATTTATGTCATCTACTTAATTCAATTCAAGTCAATAAGGAAAGGAAAACAGTGTTCATGCGTACGTACGACCTACCGTCTCCATGAACGGTGTATTTCATTTGATTCATCTATCTATTATATATATATATATACTGAATATATATGATATATAAATAATTATTTACATTCTGGAAGTAAGTAAATAATTATATAAGTAATAATAATATCAAGAACAAAAATCAAAACATGTGCGATAAATGAAACGATTTTACCCAAAACGATGCTTTAACATGGAATTTATAAAATAACGGGTATTATAAAGTCATAATTGAACCATATATGATATCATAACAATGAATATGATTATTTAATAAGTCAATGAAATTATTTAAATCATATTACAGAAGGTCCGGATACATACTAAGCATATCCGACATAAGGTAAGGAATAATTTGGCAAGTCTCATTTTTATCCGAGACTACTTATACCTAAGTATTTACTGGGGTTATATTTTTCATCCATTCCCATAAAATGTTTTTCATAAAGTGTTTAATATTATTCCATGTATGTTTAATTTCATGTTTACCCCACATTGACTATTACTTTGTGTTATGGAAGGAATCTTTTTTTTGTTTACCATACGAGGAACTTTTTGACTTTTCCGACAAAAGTATGAGGAGAATGTTGTTTTAACTTATACGGAATGAATGGATTTTTACGGTTTCATATCACTTTATTTTCATGAATATTAATCTACAATATTTCATGGTAATTTTCAACAAAAACCTTTTATTTTAAAATTGTGTGGAATTTTGTGAAAAGAAAATGATTTTTAAGAAGAAAGGATATTTTCCTCAAGAATTATTTTCAAGTGTTTTATCAAAACTATTTTACATCTAAGATGAAATTATTTCGTATGTGTATGTTTCAAGTATAATATCTCTATTATTTACATGGTTTCACATTTCTTATGATGACATGACATCCATTTGTTTTATATAGATTATGTTATGACAGGATGATGTTTATGAAACCCATTTTATTCTTGGGTTATGATGAATGATTTATGATTATTTTGTGGCACAAGTAAGAATGATTTAATTATGAGATGGGTGGGACCTATATCTACCTCCAATTCATTAGGTAATGATTTATATCTCATGATATAGACATGGCTAGAATGGTAATTTAATCTGATTCAGTGATATAGGACTAGAATGAGGAGTGAACTCGATTCAGAAAGGGACTTTGTCCACCATAATGGTATTGGCAGCAATGACTTGACTACAATGGAAATCATATCTTGTGCTTAATGTTTTTCCACAATCAAAAGTTTTATTTACATGATATTTTATCATGATTTATGTTCTATTATGATCTATTCCTTACGCACTTCCATGTTTTATGTCATTTCCCAAGATTTCGATGTTTAAACATTATGTTCATGTTTTTATGTTCAAATGTATATGGTTTGTTTTATTTTCTCCATGCTTACCCTTACTGAGAGTTTGAGCTTACCCTTTATATGTTTTCTTTTCCCCAGGATATTACGAAAGGTTTTAGGTAAGAAAAAAAGGGGAAGATCTTTATGGGAGATTTTGAAGATATTTCACCACGATTAGAAGATTATGTTACGAGTTTCCAAATACACTAAACTATTACAGTCCTTCGGTGTTTGTTTTTGTTATGTATTTAGTATTCCACAAAACTAATGTAATGTCCATGTACATCAAGCTCTGGGTCTCTACAGTTGGTATCAGAGGTTCAGTTTAGTTAATCTTTGGAAACTAGGATGCAAGAACTTTAGTGATATCCCTAGATATATTTCTAAGGTATGTATAGGGATGTCCCTAAGGTTAAGTATAAGTTTAGGTTATAGTCCTATAATTATGGAAATGATATTAGAATTAATCCTAAGATGTTAGATATTGAAGGTACTCCCGCTTGATTATGATTTTTTTCTCTCACGCTATTTTTTTGGGTTTTAGAAAATGGCTGGAAACAGGAAGATTCACGATAATGGAGGGTATGGTGGAAAATGGGATGATATTATTCATGAGCAACCAAATGAAATGGGATTTGAAAGTCCAAACATCATTATTATGCCTAATTAGCAATCTCATAATATGATCAATGATCTCAACTTTGGTAAGTATCCTAAATCATCTAATAAGAGAAAGATAGAGTTTCATGATGATCATAGAGGAAATAAAGATCAATTTCCCTCATGTAAATCATGTTGGAAGAGGAATCAGGGAGAATGTTTCAAAGGAACTAGAAGATGTTTTGGGTGTGGAAAAGAAGGACACAAAGCCAGTAAGTGAAAAGGAAAAGGTTCAGTTAACACCATGGACAAGGATAATGGTATTGCTATGACATCAACAGTGAATAAATGTTTTCAATGTGGAATGTATAGGCATTAGGCAAACCAATGCCCTAAGGGAAAGTCTCATGAAGAGAATCATCATGTTAGTATGGGTAGTATTTATGTTGATGATGATGAAGAGACTACAAATGATATGTGAGATGAAATAACTGTTGAAGCTTAGTCAATGGTTTAAAAAGGTAGTGGAATTATTTATGTTTATCAAGAGTTATGTTGTATAGGTAATGGTACTATGGAATAAAGACACATATAAGGATTGTTACATTATTGTTTTTCCTAAAGTATTTGAAAGTATATGTTGAATGGTACCGATAACCATGAAAGGTTATTCAGATATTTTTGGAAAGTAGATGATATGTACATAATGAACGGATAAGAAGATAATGAGATGTTTGATAGTATTCATGATCTCATGACTGATATAAGGACTAAGTTATATTATGGTTTGAGTATATAGAATTTTTTGGATTTTGGTATGTGGAAAGAGTTAACTTTTGACAACATTCATGTTTTCACTAAGGTTCAATGGGTATTCATTTTTCAAGAGAATACATGATTAAGGTACTCTCATGTTTGTAATTTGACCAACAAGATATATCGTATGATATATGGGGGATAAATGATGGTATTCACATGCTCAACAGATGACATTTCTAGTAATTGTTTTCTTTATACAATGAGCTTGGATAGAAGTATTTTGGATAAGCCTAAAGAATGGAATGGATTATGTCAGACATAAGTTAGTATTGTTTAAGGATAGAACTTTTTCGATATTATTGATGGAATGTTATAATAATGTAGTTTTAGAAAAAGGACAACCTGCAGGACGGATGACAACCCATCGTGTCAGACAAGGATGCGGGAATCGAACCCACAACCGAAGTGCGACAGGCCTTTATTTCCTACCACCGGCATACAAGAAGTCCCTGGATAGTAGAAACTAGTTTTATTAAGCGGTATGATAGATGAAGTATAAGTCCATTTTTGGAATCATATACGATTAACCTCACCATTGATGGACTTGTGTATATTTGATAACTTTTTCTAACCTTTTTTTTGAAACAAATAGAGTGACCCATCATTATATCACATGATCTGCTAACACTTCACAAATGACAAATTCAACATTATTTCTTTAAGAGATGAAGTGGAAATTGTTCAAGGCACAAAAAAATGGTGAGATTGTACAGAAATAAAGTATTTATTCTAATTAAAATTCTTAAACTTTAGGGAAATCATCTTGAAAACCAAAAATGTTGTCCTAGTGCCCTTATATCCGATGAATCAGATGGTACCTTAGATCATCACAAATTTATGGCTTTGTAATTGTTGGATTTTTCATAGCCATGTTCTCTACCACTCTCCATCAGAACTTGATGGTTAGATTTCTCTTCCATATCCATATTTTCACATATGTTATCCTATGTGGAAACCTAGTGATTAGTTAATTTGGGTAACTGTTACATTTCATACTTTAGTTTTTAAAGATAAGTTTTAGTATTCTTTTTTACGATGTGGGTTTCTATGAAAGAAACATTCATGTAGTAAACCATTTATAACCTCGACGAATTTCTAGGGTGAAATTCATTTTAAGGGGGGTAGAATGTAACACCTAGAGATTTTAGTAAAAATATTCTTTTCAATTTCATTGATGTATTGTGTTGTACGCTAAACCAAAAGGAGCTTGCACTACACGCATCCCTGACTTGGCTTTCATTACACTCAATCACGACCTTCCACGATAGCGTGTGTTGTACGCAATACCGAGTTTCACTAAACAACAATATGTTGTTAAAATATTATATAAACTAGCCGTTATGAATAGAAATACCCACTTTTTGAAATTTTATTTTTCAAAATGGACTTCATTTTTTGGATTTAGAATATCGAAAATAGCTTAGGGTGAATTTTTGATATTTTTCTGAAAACATTCAATTTTTGATGAATAGTGAAAACACTCGGTTACTATTTAAAAACCAAAATTTTATTTAAATAATTATTTATTTTATTTAAATTTATTTTAGGTCAAAATTGATACATAATACCTATATAAGTTCAATTTAATTCATTGGAGTCATTTTATAATAATTTTAGATATATGAAAATTTTAATGAACTTTTCACCGTCTTTTACTCACCTCCTAGGAGAATTTGAAAATTTACATAAAACATAATTTTACCGCTTCTGTGAGTGGAATTTAGAAACTCCAATAGTCGCGGTTAATATCAAGGAGTAAAATGTGGTTCAATAAGATAAAAATAATTTTTGGTGAATAGTAACTTTTTACTTTTATTTACCACGGTTAAAAGTAAATTGGGTAATTAAGGGTAAAACTGATATTATTATTACCCTAACACAAGTCCTAATTCTATTGGATAAGTTTAGTTTGACCAAAAAAAACCTTAGGAATAAAATATTACCCTTTATGTCCGCCTGGATTAGATTAGGACATTTATTATAATTTTTATTTAAAAAAGAGTTAAAATAGTTAAAATCAAAGTTTAAAAACTAATTTTTTTAATATAGGGTTATACATAAGATAAATTCGACTATAAATATTCATTAGAAATATAAAAATATTTCCTACCTAATGGTATTTTATTTATAATTTTTAGACATTAAATAATTTAATTTATTTATGACACAATGGTGATGTAGTAATTACCTAAATAATGAAATATTAAATTAATTGATATTATAAATACCCAAATAAATGTAATTAGAGACTTTTTATGAATTAAAATAATTTTATAGGTTAATATGACATGTTATTAGTGATTTAATTGACTTTTTTTTCAACTAATCATGCTGTTAGTATTTTCAGAAAATTCAAGTACCAAATAGTGTCAAAATTGACATAAAATAGTTTTTAAAAACAATATTATATTATTAATTTTTATTTTATTCCTAAAAATATAAGGTTTATCCAAATGACTTAGATAAGGATATATATATTAATAATTAACCACTTGGGTTTCTTTTAGCTTGTTATAGTTAGTTTATTAACCATATAGTGTAAGAAAACAAAAAGACACGGTAAAAGTTAAATTATTTAACATAGAGTTAAATCTAAATGATTGGGATAAAATAGTAACCTAAACTTGTCTTTTACCTATTGTTTTAGTGGATTTAGACCCATACCCGCCTTATATTCGAAATAAATCAATTTTGAGCTATTAAAAACCGAATATGACTTTATTATAGAATAATATTTTATGTTTTTCCAAAGGCGCCCCTCTTCTCCCTTATAAAAAGGGAACCCCTTCCCTCTTCTCTTCACACCATTTTGAGCCTTGAAGCTCAGACAACCCCTGAAAATTCCTCCTCTAAACCTCTCTATTTATATCATAGAGGTTATTGTCTTCTCAAAATAACAACTCTAGTTCCCTAAGAATAATTTTAAAGGAGGTGTGTCCAAGAAGATGTAATCACGTCTAACGATTCTTTCAAGTTTCTTTCTTCTTAAACATATTCTTCTTTAGTTGTTTCATTGTAAAGTAATAACATCAGTATTAATTATATAATGGTATGTTATTATAACTATGAAACAAACCCATTTCACCTTCTATCCATCCTATAGAAAACGAAATCACCGCGCGTGCGTACGTACAGAATACCATCTCTACGCTTTGGTGTAATCTATTTTTCCACCACCACCTTACTTGGATCGGTATAATGGTGTAAATAATTACTATATCTGATTATTATAAAATAATACTGATTCTATTATATTATATCATCCACTCCAATTTCATTCAACAAATATGGGAACGATATCATCGCTCGTCCGTACGTACGGATTACCGTCTCCACGACGGGATGAGATTCATTTTCCATGTTAACAATTCAAAAATGATTATAAAGTATATATAATAAGTAATCAAGAAATATATGACATAAAAATGATACTGGATTTATGTATATATATATATATATATATATGTCATATACTTAATTCCATTCAAGTCAATAAGGAAAGGAAAACAACGTTCATGCGTACGTACGGCCAACCGTCTCCATGAACGGTGTATTTCATTTCATTCATCTATCTATTATATATATATATACTGAATATATATGATATATAAATCATTATTTAAATTCTTTAAGTAAGTAAATCATGACATAAGTAATAATAATTTCAAGAACAACAAATCAAAACATGTACGATAAATGAAACGATTTTACCCAAAATGATGCTTTAACAAGGAATTTATAAAATAAAGGGTATTATAAAGTCATAATTGAACCATATATGATATAATAAAAATGAATATGATTCTTTAATAAGTCAATAAAATTATTTAAATCATATTACAGAAGGTCTGGATTCATACGAAGCATATCAGACATAAGGTAAGGGATAATTTTGCAAATATCATTTTTATCCGAGATTTCTTATACCTAAGTAGTTACTGGGGTTATATTTTTCATCCATGCCCATAAAATGTTTTTCATAAATTGTTTAATATTCTTCTATGTATGTTTAATGTCATGTTTACCCCACATTGACTTTTACTTTCTGTTATGTAAGAAATCTTTCTTTTGTTTACCATATAAGGAACTTTTTGACTTTTCTGAAAAAAGTACGAGGAGAATGTTGTTTTAACTTATACGGCATGAATGGATTTTTATGGTTTCATATCACCTTATTTTCATGAGGCTTAATCTACAATATTTGATGTTTATTTTCATCAAAATCCTTTTATTTTAAAATTGTGTGGCATTTTGTGAAAAGAAAATGATTTTTAAGAAGAAAAGATATTTTCCTCAAGAATTCTTTTCAAGTGTTTTATCAATACCATTTTCCATATAAGATGAAATTATTTCATATGTGTATGTTTCAAGTATAATATATCTATGATTTATATGACTTAACTTTTCTTATGATGAAATGATATCCATTTTGTTTATACGGATTATGTTATGATGGGATTATGTTTATGAAATCCATTTTATTCTTAGGTTATGATGAATGATTTATGTTTATTTTGTGGCACAAGTAAGAATGATTTCATTATGACATGGGTGGGACCTATATCTCCCTCCAATTCATTGGGTAATTATTTATATCTCATGAGATATACATGGCTAGAACGGTAAGTTAATCCGGTTCAGTGATACAGGACTGGAACGAGGAGTGAACTCGGTTCAGAAAGGGACTTTGTCCACTAAGATGCTCTTAGAAGAAATGCCTTGGCTACTATGGAAATCATATCATGTGCTTAATGTTTTTCCACAATTAAAAGTTTCATTTACATGCTATTTTATCATGATTGATGTTCTATTATGATCTATGACTTACGTACTGCCATGTTTTATGTCATTGCTCAAGATTTTGATGTTTAAACATTATGTTCATGTTTTTATGTTCAAATGTATATGGTTTGTTTTATTTTATACATGCTTACCCTTACTGAGAATTTGAGATCACCCTTTATATGTTTTATTTTCCCCAAGATATAAAGAAATGTTTTAGGAAATAAAACAAAAGGGGAAGATCTTTATGGGAGATGTTGAAGATCTTTCACCACGATTAGAAGATTATGTTCTGAGTTTCCAAAGACACTAAACTAGTATGGTCCTTCGGTGTTTGTTTTTGTTATGTATTAAGTATTCAAAAAAGTAATGTAATGTCCATGTACGTCAAGCTTTGGGTCTCTACATTTGGTATCAGAGGTTTGGTTTAGTTAACCTTTGGAAACTAGGATGCAAGAACATTAGTGAGATCCCTAGAGATATTTCTAAAGTATGTATAGGGATGTCCCTAAGGTTAAGTATAAGTATAGGTTATAGTCCTAGAATTACGGAAACGATATTAGAATTAAACCTAAGATGTTAGATATTGAAGGTACTCCCCCTTGATTATGATTTTTGCCTCTCACACTATTCTTTTTGGGTTTTTGAAAATGGCTAGAAACAGGAAGATTCATGATAATGGAGGATATGATGGACAATGGAATGATATTATTCCTAAGCAACCAAATGAAATGGGGTTTGGAAGTCCAAACATCATTATTATGCCTAATCATAAATCTCATAATATGATCAATAATCTCAACTTTGGTAAGTATCCTGACTCATCTAATAAGAGAAAGATGGAGTTTCATGATGATCATAGATGAAAAAAAAGCTCAATTTGCCTCATATAAATCATGTGGGAAGAGGCATCAGGGAGAATGTTTCAAAGGAACTGGAAGATATTTTGGGTGTGGAAAAGGACACAAATCCAGTAAGTGCAAAGGAAAAGGTTTAGTTAACACCATGGACAAGGATAATGGTATTTCTATGACATCAACAATGACTAAATGTTTTTAATGTGGAATGTATGAGAATTATACAAACCAATGCCCTAATGGAAAGTCTTATGAAGAGAATCACCATGGTCGTATGGGTAGTATTTATGTTGATGATGATGAAGAGACTACAAATGATATGTGAGATGAAATAATTGTTGAAGCTTAGTCAATGGTTTAATAAGGTAGTGGAATGATTTATGTTTATCAAGAGTTATGTTGTATAGGTAATGATACTATTGAATAAAGACACATCTAAGGATTGTTACACTATTGTTTTTCCGAAAGTATTTGAAAGTATATGTTGAATGGTACCGGTAGCCATGAAAGGTTATTCAGATATTTTTGGAAAGTAGATGATATGCGCATAATGAAGGGATAAGAAGATAATGAGATGTTTGATAGTATTCATGATCTCATGACTGATATAAGGACTAAGTGATATTATGGTTTGAGTATATAGAATTTTTGGGATTTTGGTATGTGGAAAGAGTTAACTTTTGACAACTTTCATGTTTTCACTAAGGTTAAATGGGTATTAATTTTTCAAGAGAATACATGATTAAGGTATTCACATGTTTTTAATTTGACCAACAAGATATATCATATGATATATGGGGGATAAATGATGGTATTCACATGCTCGGCAGATGGAATTTCTAGTAATTATTTTCTTTATACTATGATCTTGGACAGAAGTATTTTGGATAATACTAAAGACTGGAATGGATAATGTTGGACATAAGTTATTATTGTTTAAGTATATAACTTTTTCTATATTATTGATGGAATTTTATAATAATGTAGTTTTAGAAAAAGGATAACCTGCAGGACAGGCGACAACCCGTCGTGTCAGACAAGGAATAGTTTTTAAAACAAATATTATATTATTAATTGTTATTTTATTCCTAAAAATTTTAGGTTAGGAAAAATGAATTATATAAGGATATATATTTTAATAATTAACCACTTGGAGATTTTGTGTCTTGTTATAGTAAGTTTATTAACCATATAGTGTAATAAAACAAAAAGACATGGTAAAAGTTAAATTATTTAACATAGAGTTAAATCTAAATGATAAGGATAAAATAGTAACCTAAACTTGTCTAAAACATATTGTTTGAGAGGATTTAGACCCATACCCACCTTAGATTCTAAATAAATCAATTTGGAGCTATTAAAAACCGAATATGACTTTATTATAAAATAATATTTTATGTTTTTCCAAAGGTGCCCCTCTCCTCTCTTATAAAAAGGGCATCCCTTCCCTCTTCTCTTCACACCATTATGAGCCTTGAAGCTCGACCAAACCCTCCCAACTAATCTTCTTAACTTCTCTAGTTATATCATAGAGGTTCTGGTCTTCTCAAAAGACCAACTCTAGTTCCCTAAGAAGAAGTTTAAAGGAGGTGCGTTGAAGAAGAGGCAATCTCTTCTGACGATTCATTCAAGTTTCTTTCTTCTTCAACTTCTTCTTATTTAGTTGTTTCAATATAAAGTAATAAAATCAGTATTAATTATATACTTATATGTTATTATAAATATGAAACAACACCATTTCACCTTATATCCTTCCTATGGAAAACGAAATCACCGCGCGTGCGTACGTACAGAATACCGTCTCCATGTCGTGGTGTAATTTGTTTTTCCACCACCACCTTACATGGATGGGTATAATGGTGTAAAGAATAACTATATATGATTATTATAACATCATAATGATTATATTATATTATATCATCCTCTCCAATTCCATTCAATAAATATGGGAACGATATCATCGCTCGTGCGTATGTACGGATTACCGTCTCCACGACGCGATGAGATTCATTTTCCATGTTAACAATTGAAGAATGATTATAAAGTATATATAATAAGTAATAATGAAATATAATACATAATAATGATACTATATTTATGTATATATATATATATATGTCATCTACTTAATTCCATTCAAGTCAATAAGGAATGGAAAACTGCATTCATGCGTACGTACAACCTACCATCTCCATGAACGGTGTATTTCATTTCATTCATCTATCTATTATATATATATATATACTGAATATATATGATATATAAATCATTATTTACATTCTGGGAGTAAGTAAATCATGATATAAGTAATAATAATATCAAGAACAACAAATCGAAACACGTACGATAAATGAAACGAATTTACCCAAAACGCTGCTTTAACAAGGAATTTATAAAATAACGGGTATTATAAAGTCATAATTGAACCATATATGATATCATAACAATGAATATGATTCTGTAATAAGTAAATGACATTATTTAAATCATATTACAGGATGTCCGAATACATTCGAAGTATATCGGACATAAGGTAAGGGATAATTTTTCAAATCTCATTTTTATCCGAGATTGCTTATACCTAAGTATTTACTCGGGTTATATTTTTCATCCATGCCCATAAAATGTTTTTCATAAAGTGTTTAATATTCTTCCATGTATTTTTAATTTCATGTTTACCCCACATTGACTTTTACTTTGTGTTAGGGAAGGAATCTTTCTTTTGTTTACCATACGAGAAACTTTTTGACTTTTCCAAAAAAAGTACGAGGAGAATGTTGTTTTAACTTATACGGCATGAATGGATTTTTATGGTTTCATATTTCCTTATTTTAATGAATCTTACTCTACAATATTTCATGGTTATTTTCAACAAAATCCGTTTCTTTTAAAATTGTGTGGAATTTTGTGAAAAGAAAATTATTTTTAAGAAGAAAGGATATTTTCTTCAAGAATTCTTTTCAAGTGTTTTATCAAAACCATTTTCCATAGAAGATGAAATTATTTTATATGTGTATGTTTCAAATATAATATCTCTATGATTTACATTGTTTAACTTTTCTTATCATTAAATTATATCCATTTATTTTATATGGATTATGTTATGATGGGATGATGTTTATGAAAACCATTTTATTCTTAGGTTATGATGAATGATTTATGTTTATTTTGTGGCACAAGTAATAATGATTTCATTATGAGATTTGTGGGACCTATATCTCCCTACAATGCATTGGGTAAATATTTATATCTCATGATATATACATGGCTGGAACGGTAAGTTAATCCGGTTCAGTCATACAGGACTGGAACGAGGAGTGAACTCGATTCCAAAAGGGACTTTGTCCACTAAGATGGTCTTGGCAGCAATGACTTATCTACTATGGAAATAATATCATGTGCTTAATGTTTTTCCACAATTAAAAGTTTTATTTCAAAGTTATTTTATCATGATTGATGTTCTTTTATGATCTATTCCTTACGCACTGCCATGTTTTATGTCATTGCTCAAGATTTTGACGTTTAAACATTATGTTCATGTTTTTATGTTCAAATGTATATGGTTTGTTTTATTTTCTCAATGCTGACCCTTACTGAGCATTTGAGCTCACCCATTATATGTTTTCATTTCCACAGGATATAAATAAAGGTTTTAGGTAAGAAAACAAAAGGGGAAGATCTTTATAGGATATGTTCAAGATCTTTCACCACGATTAGAAGATTATGTTCCGAGTTTCCAAAGACACTAAACTATTACTATCCTTCGGTGTTTGTTTTTGTTATGTATTAAGTATTCCGCAAAAGTAATGTAATGTCCATGTACATCAAGCTTTGGGTCTCTAAAAAACTCTAACAACATGGAATCACATTATAATAAACACCTAAAACATGCCCAACATCATATTAAAACCCCACAATAAAAAGATACACATGATTAAAATATTCTTGTATTAGATTTAAATATTCTCATGTGAGAGTAAACCCAATGCTCCATATGCAATGTAAGATGAATTCTAAGGTGATATCACTTGTTGTGTCATCCTATATGACCCATATATAAAGATATACAACATTTTAAATATTATTTCATGCACAATATTTAGACTAATTCTAATCTCTAAACTTACTACATTGAACTAAAGTAGAAATTACAAAAAAGAATTGGGGATCTCCCATATATGAAAAATAAACATTATTCTTGCCTCCCTAAATAAGAAAATCACTATGAACATGTGTCTTAGCCAAAAAATATAGGTTAAGATGATTGTGTGATGATTGGGATAGATTTCATACTAGGGGAATATTCAAGAGTGAGCTTACAGAAAGGAATCTCACCCATTGGCTGATAGACATGGAAGTGGATCCAAAAGAGAAGGATCACCACACTAATTTATATGATGAAGGAGAAGATAAAATTTTTTATATAAAAGCATTACCTATTGAAACTTGTAATAGATTCATACTTTATAATTTTTCTATGGTTTTATTTAGCTTATAGTTTTTTGATTTTATGTTTTTCATCTTTAATAGTAGTATTCATTTTATTTTAATTATTTTTTCTACTATTTTTTTGTATTATGGTCTACACCTCCATGATAATGCATATATAACATGAGGGTTTATCTAATAGTGGTGATATGGGCTTCCTTATTCCCCACACAATCAATTGAATGTCAAATTCATACATTAAAGATTCAAATCTTATTGGGGTGGAAGGTTGGTGACAATGCCTCTCATCATTATTCTTACCTATTTATTCTTTCATTAAACCACTATTTTACCTTACAACAGTTATTCATCGTGGATTATGATGTAGCCAACGTATTTGGGAAATTAATAGGTGTGGATTTACCCTAGGGAGGACAGTGGGTCGATCTCCTAATTATAGATTATTTTATTGGATACCAATGAAGGAGGTGGGTGTGTAGTTTTCTTGAGGGTAATTTCATCCATGTTCAGTGGAATATGATCATTCATGTAGGGGAGAATAGTCATTTTGTGGTTAAAGAGTGTTATAGTTAATTAAAACATTATAATTTATCACAGGTGTAAAATCTTTCTTCATTACACCTATGTTGAGTATGGCTTTTCATTCTTTTTTCATGCATTTCATCACAAATATCCTCCCCCCATTCTTGTGACCAAATTTTAAATATTAAATATATATATATATAATAATAATTTTAATATAACAATGAGTGTATTATTTAGATATTATTAAGATAACCTAGGTTATCTTCCTTAGATTTATTCCAGGAGACCGCAAATTTGAGATTCTTGTTAGGCATGTGATAGCTTCGCATAATTAGTGTCATTTATAGCAATCTGTTTAATCATTCATAATTTATTTGACAATTGTAAATTGTTCCTTTTTTTCTTTTCTTTTTTTATCTATTTAGATTGATTCTTTAAATATTTTTTTCTAACAAGGATAAGAATCATATGACCATTCTATAATAATAGATCAAAACCTTTATACGTAGTACAAGGAAGTGGACAATATCACTGGGGAAAATATGGATGCATACATGTCCAGAAAATTTCCCACCAACCACTCCATATTCCCATAAGAATCAAAGAAACAAATTCAAGGACCAAAACATGAGAAACCAATGGGTAACACCGATGTATTGGAGGATGAATTCTAATACACCAATGAACAACTTCAAAATCAACCTCAAAACCCCCCATTCCATCAAGCTACAAATGAACCCACTCTAGAGGATGTTAAAAAAGTAATAAATATTTCATTACTATTTGACCCACAACTAAAAGTGAAACAATTCGATATGTCTAATATGAAGGAATGGATTAGTATAGGAAAAAAAATCTACAAGATTACATTGAGAAATTTTATCTCAATGGGAAAAAAATAAGAAAAATTGAAAAACATTTCCATATTATTTTCTCATGAAGACATTGAGTAGGTTGATATAACTTTAGAAACCCCTTCTATCATACATAAATCTAAAGTCCTTACATATTAATCCTATAAAGAGAAAGAGATAAAGTATAATCCACTCAATCGAGTTTAACATTCAATGGATTCCATTATATTACCATAAATTTGTTTTATAACATTAGTTTAAACATTCCAAATTTGGACAACCAATATCGAGCCTTGTACAGTGAAGAGGATGAAAATGATTCCACCATTGAATAGATAATTGAGATATAATTTGAAAATAAAGTGCTTATTATGGCCATACATAAATAAATAACAACACTAGGTGTCCATTTTAAATAGGAAGGATCAAATCTGAACTCATCTCGCTTCGATTTTATTCAAATAGAGTTACACACTAAACCGCTTTTGAAATTATTATTTTCTTGGAAAGAAAATATCTCAAGAAAGAGATCATTAGTATACCCAAGATGTGGTGAAATAAAAATAATATTATTCCTTAATATCTTTGGATATTTTGATGTAGGTTCTAGGCTATTGATGCCAAAATATTGGGAAGATGAAGAACAAGAGGGATGCCTCCCAGACTACCCCACAGAGCCCTTTCACAGAGCACCATGGCCTTGTGCCCAGTGCTGAGCAAGGAGGCGGTAATGCTCCATGAGCCATTTTGACATTCATGACCTTCCATAGAGAAAGGTGGTGGTAATTTTCCATGAGCCATTTTGACGTTCGCGACCCGTCGTGGAGTAAAGAGGCACTAACCCTCTGTGACCGCATTTGACGTTCGTGATCCGCCACAGAGCTAACTCCAACATTTCACCGAGCGATCTCTGCTTCACAGTGCCTCTTGCCTATAAATAAAGGTCTCTCATTGAGCCCAAAGGATGGAGCATTAAACCTTTCACCTTCCGACCTATCAAATTGCAAAGCACCTCTTGCTCTACGAACCATGAGTTCTTGAGGTACTTCTTCTTTGCGAAGTGCCTCTCCCTTGGCATTAATTGAGACCATATTCTGAGAGGGATGCCTTTTGTGAATCCAATGGGCCATCATAAAGGAAGGAGATCCCCATGGGCACTCGGTTTGTCGCGAAGCATTTATGCTTTTTGAAACACCCACCACACCCACATGACCTGTATGCTAAGGCAGGGTCACTAGACTTCGTGAAGTACATTTCTTCACGACACCCTGCTTCACAAGGCACCCCTACTTCATGAGGCATTGGTTTGTGAGTACCTTTACACTTCCTGAAGCTCCTCCTAGATGCACATATTCCCTATTCCTATTCTAGGAAACTTCACTTTTCGAAGCACATCCCTTCACGAAGCCCCTCCACTTCATTGAGCACAAGAGCTTCAGATGGCTTCTTCTTATGGACCTCTTTTCTCAATAACTCATTTTATCGTGAAGCCCTTCAGGTTTGCGCAAAGAAATTTCAAATTCCATCAGATGATACCACCCGTTTCATTGCTTTGCCTCATGTTTTTTTTGCATAGTCATGCTAACGGCTATTGATTTGTCACATAGACACACTAACGTGGACCCCCAAATGGTACACTCCATAACACCCCCTTGCCACGGCGTTGCTTGTCCCTTCTCTTCACCAAGCTGTAGAGGGTTCTAGTTATACAAGTCTTAGGGGTGCGGAGTAATCCCACCTTTTCCGAGTTATGGGATGTTAAACTGCCAAGCACAATCGTTCGAGCAACAAGATGTTAAACTTCCAAGCACCATCATCCTTAGCACATGATGTTAAACTGTGACCTCACCCCATGCATCCTATGTGGGGTCCTCCATCTTGGACATTCTGCAAGTCTGCTCATCTCAACGGGAGTGAAATCTTCCTCACATGGAATGAGATCCTCTTTGTTGAGGTGGTGCCTATCCACAGGGAAGGGAAACCACCTTGGTGTAAGCCTCTATCCTTTCTTGCAGGAGGTAGTACTACTATCCTCTCTTTTTTGGTGATCAAGGACAGCAAAGGGCATGATGGGGAACGGTTCTCCTCCTCTCTTCCAAGCCTGATCCATCTCTCGTGAAGATTTTTCACCACCATGCCTCCATCCTGGAGTAAGTCCCAATCCCTATATCCTTGGGCCTCTAACCACGCGTAAGCCCCTATTTACTATTTGGTTTTCTAACCACGTGTAAGCCTATGTTTCCTCTTTGGGCCTCTAACTATGTGTAAGCCCCACTCAATTTCCCATAGACGCACCTTTCACGACGTGATCATTAGGTCTTGGCTGTCTCTCGTTCCTCACACTAAGCATGACTCATGTGGGATTAGAGCAAGCATCAACCATGACATCCTCTATTGGCCTCCTAGAGGGTAATCCCCACACCAAATCCGAACTACGAGGACTTTGATCCTTGCCAAGGCAGGGTACGTAAGGAAGCCTCCCTAAGGTTCAATCCCAATAACCATTAGTCCTGACCCCCTTCACGTCAGTTCACCAAACAACCAACCTGAACTATGAGGACTTTTATCCTTTCCAAGACAAGGTGTGTAGGAAGCCTCCCTGAGTTTCAAGCCCACTGCCATCCATTGACCCCGACCATTCTCACATCAGGTCGCCAATTTCCACTTCTGAACTATGAGGACTTTGATCCTTGCCAAGGCAGGGTACGTAAGAAGCCTCCCTGAGGTTGAATCCCAACAACCATTGGTCCTGCCTACCTCCCATTGGTTCACATAGCCCCATACCTCCAAACTATGAGGACATTGATCCTTTATAAGGAAAGTTACATAGGAAGCCTCCATGAGGTTTAAGCCCAACACCTAGTCATTCTGACCCCCCACCTTTACGTCAGTTCACCCACACCATCCATATAAACCCTAGGTCCTTATTCATGTTTTTTCACCTTTATCCCGCATGATGTTAAACTGTAAACCCCATGTACCGGTAAGCCATTGTGTCCCCAAATCAGTGGAAAGCCACTATGTCCCTCAATTAGTGGTAAGATGTTGTATCTCGATCAGTGGTAAGACACTGAATCCCCTATTCAATGGAAATCCATTGTAATTCCCTTCACTGGGACCCGCATATTTGGTCCGTCCTAGTGGCGTCAGACCAACCGGGGCTACTAACCACAGTTAATCCCCATACACATCATCAGGTTGTTGTCCTATGTGTACAACCCAATTCAATCTCATTGAAAGAACTTTCCCTCGATCCTATGTGTCTTGGGAAGGTCATCCCCCAACCTAGAGGTTCCACTTCCTCCAGGTCACATTCACACATCCATTCTGACGGGCTTCCTACTTAGGCTTCCTATCGCCCTCTTGAACTGTACATACTTTGATTCCCTGCAATGGGGACATGTAGGAAGTCTCCCTAAGACTCAAGCCCAACATTACTGTAGTCCTCATGAAAGATAAATCCTATTCACCACCCATTTCACTCAGCACACCATCATCCATCTTGATTATTACCTGGGCCGCCACATCTCGGTGAGGTTATGTCAACCCACCTACATCAGTGTGTACTCCAGGGGTTACACTCATCTGATCCACTCTAGTCAATGTTCTGATCAGTCTGATCCATCTCCCCTGGACGTTAAACTTATGGCATACTCTGCGTTAAAAATGGGAAGCTGAGGAAAACCGTAGAGACAAGCCTATGACATATAATTCCTCGCATTCGACGTGGGATGCCTCAGGCTTTCGCGCCCTAAAAAATCCCTATAATAAGGGACAAAAGACAGATGCACCAGTGTACCAACATCCAGGCATGCCAGTGATGCCCAACGTGACTACTCCCCCGACTGATGGTTGCTTCTATGACTTGACCCCTTGGAATGTCTTGACAGAAGTAGCGTAATTAACCAACATCCATGAAGATATGGCACCGGGAATAGTTTCACAAACAACATCTTAAGTCTATAAGGGAGACCCGAACTAGGTAACGATCTCCGAGGAGGAATCCATGGAAGGAAGAGCTGAAATCCCATCATCCCGATACGATCAAGGAGAAAACGACCCAAAATAAGTGATGGATGTTGTATGCCTTTGGAAAGTAGGAATGCGGGGAAACAAAATCACACCTTTTGTCCTCAAGAAGACGGACTTGCGGGCCCTGGCGAAAGCATCAGAAACAAAAATGGTGAACCTGATGTGAAATTCTTCTCTATAACATGGAGATTAGTAGTGTTCGAGGTATCAGTGGATTAACGTGTCACCAGATCCAATTATCTAGTGTTGGGTCCTACCAAGAAAATAGTGAGCCTGACATGAAACTCACCAGAAGTTAGAGTAGTTAAAATTTTGGGAATCCTGATCTACAACGTTGTCAGAATGGAATCCTCTTACCGATCATGGGAGATGGGATGATGTTGGGGCACTGGTCGTTGATTCGTTTTCCTTTCAGAACTGATGAGTTAATATCCCTACATTCAGGAATCAGGTTACGGCATCCGGAACTCGATCATCCCCCACCCACCGATGTAGGGGCATGGGTAGTACCAATGTGACAGTTCCACATGGCACCGCCTCTTCCACAACGGCCTCTACACCCATGGTCATGGGGAGACCACACCCCATCTCCCCATTCGAGGTTATTCAGCAGAGGGTAATCAAAGACCTCGTGCGCCGGTATGAGGGGGATGGGATCATCCCTACATAGGATATGGCCCACCTGGATTTGGAGGCATCTGTGCCTAATCATCATTTCCACCTCTGAGGACTACACAGGGAGCCACTACTCCTCACCCCAACATATAACCATTTCGGGATCCTGTCCCCAGAACGCTTCGACGACTCCCTACCCTATGCTGATGAGGTAAGGGATGTCCAGGCCAACTCGATTAGAGTCCCATTTCAGGGGATCCCCATGAGGTCTCCCACCCGGCCACATCAATGCCACCTCCCAGTTTTACCAGATGTGGAGCAGGTTAATCATGCACCTGCACCATTGACTCCAGTCTGTCTAACCCGACACCAGCATCAGGCGCAAGCCGAAGAGTATGCCCGCCTAGGGGCATCAACATCAATGGATACTGTGGCCCAAGCCACCACTAACACATACCACCAACTCCCTGTGTATGATGAACATGGACATTCATACGCCCGGCCTAGATCGAGGCCCCAACTACCCCATGGGTAGGCTGGGTCGACTCTTTTAGACGCCAGCACAGGCAGAGGCCACCACGGACTAACCCGTGGCAACGACACCCAGTATGGAGGTCCTCCCCGTACAACTACCATGGATAATGAAGATCTTCCCCGCTTCCAAGCTCGGCATGGAGGTCTTCCCCATGCCACCTTCAGTCCAAATGAGGTTCCTCCCCATGGCAGTGATGCTCAGCACAAAAGTATCACTCGTGCCCACTACACCGGATATGGATTCATTCCTCCAACCGCAAACCTTTGGTATGGGGACATTGCACATCTAGTCACTCTTTAATATGGGGACCCTCCACGTGTCCTCACAGAAGTGGGAGAAGGTCCTCCTCGCCTCAGCAATTAGAGGAGTGAGGGCCGGCTTCGCCTCACCAGCACCCATCACAGAGGTCCTACCCGTGTTCAGATTGACCAGTACGAGGCCCCTCCTCATATTGATGTCATCAGAGGGAACAACCATGGGGGTCCCAGCGGTGATACTATGGGCTCGAGTAGAGGTTTTACCCACTCTATCACTTCCCAAAGAGGTACTCCCCATATCCCTTTTGATATCTTCCTCGGTGCTCCTCACACCTCGACTTTCTCAGGTAAAATTCCTCCCCACCCTAGCACCAGTATGGCCTAAGGACCTACTCATATCAGAAATCTACCATATCAAAAAGAGACATCCAGGGGAAGAAAGGCGGGTCTTCCCATCCATAAGAAGGATTCGGGGAAGCTCCGAACAGAGATCAAACCAGTCCTCTTCTCAGACTCCGAATCGGAATACGACTCAGCGTGGGAACCCTCACCTCGCTCATCCGAGTCAAGGGATGGGGTAGGAATGAGGCACATCAGCCTAGTACTCCTGGTGTGTGAGGTCAAACGGATTCCAACCTCCCTCTGTAGGTATATATAGGAGGATGAAAATTTGGAAACCCCGTAGGTTACAGTCATGCAATCACCACCATCATACCTAGAAGCACTCTCTACCTCGACTAGAGATCATGGAGAGATGTTCTGGGGACCAATGGCGGGCGAGTAGCAGCATGGCCTATCGGAAATATCCTTATCCCTTGCGCTATGAACTACAGCCGTTAGCCCGTATTATTGTGATGTAGCGGCCAGGTCGCTATACTCTTCGGGGTACAACCCGATATTTGGCGGTCAGTCAGCCCGTTCACCGTATTCCCCACCGGCTAGCATGTCCTCCCAATGGTCTAACGTAGTACTGTTGCTAGTTTCTCAGCCACCCCCAGTTGAAGAATGGGGAAATAAAGTGACACACCCTGAATCCGAGATGAGGAGATTATGGAATATCCTCGTAGAGGACCACTTCTATGAGATATTCTGGCCCGTGGCAGTGCTAAATTTCTGCACGCCAGAATCCCTCACCCTAGAGGAAGTTGAGTGTTTCCACCAAACCCTCTTGGCGATAAACTTCAGTCTTCATCACCAGCGAGTGGTTTAGCCTAGGAGACAAGCGCATTTTGAAGACATTGGCGAGCAATGTCGTCTAGTTGATTTGGCCGCACTCCCTATGGCCCAATGCCCCTAGTCACCAGGCGGCTGTAAGTCCCTCTAACAGCAATGCGTTCAGAGTCTCAAGGTAATCCACAAGATTATCAATGAGGCTTCCCCCCATGTGAAAATCCTTGGCTGGGGGAAGTATATTGCCATCCTCTTCAGTTCTATCTAACTGTAGCTTGACTCTCTAGGAGATATTGAGGACATGCCCCCAAGAAAGGTCATAGTCAACATGGCAAACATAGTGGATGATGAGAATGAGATGGGGATTCTTGACGGGGACATACCCCCCGAGGGAATCCCACCACTACTGGATCCATCGGGAAGAGTTACTCGCCAGTAGAGGAATCTACTAGGTCTCCCTACACCCACTGAGGCATTGGTCCTTAGCCGAAATCATAGTAAATGTAAAGAGCACCTAGGATCTTCCAAACACTCAGACCCATCCGCCTCAGTGCAGAAGATGGAGGAGGACCCTGAGAAGGCCACGTTGTGCCAAAAACATGCCGAACAGAATAAGTTGGTCAGTGACTTCCTCACTGAACGCGCTGCAGAGCGACGACCGGACTACGACAATCCTAGGACAGGGTAGCAGAGGTAGGAACAAATTCCCCTCGGCGAGCTGCCTCCAGGTGACCCTAACCATCATGCCCCTGTAGACAGGGTTGAGGTCGAGACTTACAGCAAGAGGACATGATGTGACTCTCCAAACCCTTCGGAATGGCACGACAATCCAAGGAACCCAGCTCAGGTTCTCCCAGCTGCCCCGCAGGTCACTACACCAGCCTCCCCACCACCCACCGACCCACCATACCATTGGAAGAACCCTCCAATGCCCTCATGGTTAGGGACCCCCATCAAGATAGATACCCTCACCCAGATGATCCAATAGCATCCCTCATTTCCCACATTGAGGCGTTCGAAACGCAACAGGTGGCACTCCCACCTGATGGCAAGACATATCCAGCATGGGTGGATGATATGAAGGCACCTTACAATTTCAGAAATCCTACCTTTTCCCCCTTCAATAGGACAGGGTATACACCACAGCATATGGCCCACTTCACCTCAAAGTGTGGGCCCATGTTAGGGACTCTAGTGCTGCAGGAGGCTACCAAGCTCTGATGTTTTGTGCAGACTTTGGAGGGGCCTACGTTTGTATGGTACATCCAGATCCCCATCGGATCAGTGACCAGATAGAAGGACCTCTGTAGACAATTCCTCTACCATTTCAGCTCCACCACGTGGAAAACGAGCATCACAGACCACTTCATGTGCAAACAGAGGCCGAATGAGTGTGTTGAAGACTTTATTGCCTGGTATAAAGGGCTTACATACTCCCTTGAACTACCATAGACTCAGGATCAATAACTAATGATGTGTGTAAAGAATGTTAAAATAGAAATAGTTCCCTCTTTGATCATATAGAATGACTTTGGAGGATTCTGAGACTTCTTTTATAAGTCACAATGCCTAGAAGAATCCCTGCAATAGGCCAGCCAGGAACATCCGTAGCCCCCTATAATTCATGAAAGGAGGGATACTACAGACGAGACCACCATGGTGGACTAAATGGAGGCCCCCAGACTACTGGAATTATTACCTACGAAGCCGAATCCACAACCTTGTAGAGGCCCGCCACCACAGGCGTGACCTCCATCCCAGCAGCATTTGCCTTAGAATCGGCAGGTTCCCCCGCACAATGCACAACCACCACCCAGGCAGGATAATCGGGCTCCACCTTCTCGACATGCTCCACCAGCCCCCATCAAGGTCAGGCTCCAAGGGCCCCCTTTCAAGATATCAGAAGTTGAACCTACTCATTTAATGAGAATAAGGTTCATGGCTATTTCCAAAGCGCCTTGGAAGAGGGGATTGTGCGTTTTCCTGAGTGTAGAAGTCCAGAAGAGGCAAACCTCACTGATCGCCCCAACTACTGCCCTTATCATCGAATCCTGGGGAACACTCTCAAGAACTGCTATGTGTTAAAAGACTAGCTCCAATACCAGGTTTATAACAACATAGTTATGTTGGGCCCAGGCCCAGCATAAGCAGCATGCATCTTAGTAAGGCCAGACAGCAGCAATGACAGTGAGAACGAGTGGCAGTAGGTTTCTCACCGCGGGTCCCAAAAGTATGATGACTAGATGTCTCGCAAAATAGTCACCCATGCTAATGGTATCATACGTGCATGTATGAATTGGATAGAGCCTTTAGAAGTTGTGACCACTACTTCTGCATCATCATCTCAGCCAACCTCTTCCTAGAATAGAAAACACCAATGACGCAAGGGAAAGTAACGCGCCCCACCAATTCCATCTCCGCCCCGTACTCTCAGTGAATTCATGCCCCAAGAGATGCGAATTCCTCCCAAAATTCTCCCAGCAGTGGATAACTCTTTGATTGATAGTCCATGATATGCTTCGATTAACACTGTAGAGTTGGTAAACCCCTACATGACTCCCGACGATGGGGAGAGGGCATAGGATCTCCCCAACGTCCCCAACTGACACCATCGTCAGCAGAGCTGCGACCATATGGGTCATCGAGGAACATCAGCTATCACTTCCAGCTAGGACGTGCATGCCACTAAGACTAGACAGCATGCCCAATGCCAAGCTCAGCATGCACAAACTCCTCATCTGTTGTCATCGGGCTAGCCTTCACCACTGTTTGTGCTACTGGATCATGCAGAGCCACCTCGACCATGCCACAACCAGCCACGCCCTACTACATAATGGTCTCAGTCATTCGACCGTCATCCAGTAGCCACTCTGCAGGCTCCGACTAGTGAGCAGCGGGATATGCCCAGCACCAGTCAACTATCGGCCCAGTCGGTAGGGGCCACTGTACCGCCTGTCATAGAGCAACCTTCCGCCAGCAGGAGTTCTCACCTGGTGCGGAAGTATGATGTTCTAAAGCATAGTTCCAGAATCCCATCAAGGATTTCCATCCTCAAGGCCTTTCTTCTATCAACAGATATGCATGAGGCCCTCGCTGAGTCTTTAAGAAACCCCCTCAAGTTTGAGATAGAGGTAGTAGCTGCAGAGACCTTTAATGCGGAAGCAATAGAGAATGCTGAATGCCAGGAAATTATCTCATTATTCGGAGAAGATGAAGGTTCTCCCATATAGGGGAACATTCTCCCACTATACATAACTGACCAATTCAATGGTGTGGAGTTTCTCCGCTGTATTGTTCACACCGGATCTAGTATTAACCTTATCCAGACATGGGAATTATAGAAGCTGGGTTTTTCTAAAGATGACTTGACACCCTCCGACCTGAAGATCCAGGGATACGATAGGATATAGAAGACCCCAGTAGACAAGATTCATTGGAAGACCTATTTCAGTGGCCTAGTTTCTAGTACCTAGTTTATTTTTGTTTCCCAAGAAACCGGGTACAACGATTTGATGGGCATACCATGGCTCCACTTACACACGGTGGTTCCCTCATCACACCACCAATGCCTCAAATACTACCTCAATGGTCAATTGGGCATTCTCTAAGGTGACGTGTCTCATTTGGACTCTTGTGAATCCCTATACCTAGATGCATAATATTACAAGATCAAGGACAGGAAGATTCAGTACAATGAGGTCGAGCATGCCGTGGTTGCAATCGACCCCTGGGCAGGTCTGGATGATGCCTACATCATCTCGATCCAGCGATTGGAGGCCACTACCCTCGATATGGGGAAATGTTTTTTTGTATCTGGTATAAGGGGGAAGCATATTCTTAGGTCCAAGAGACATTGTGATATCACTTGGTATTCTTATACGAATCAGGTCTTGGTGATCCATGAGCCCCCTACCCCAATAAGGTATCGGGACGTCTACCCCATGGCAATGAAAATACCTCATACTTGCCTGTTTCGCTGGGCTAGAATCAATCGTCTCAAACTGACACTCCACTATTCCTTTGATATCATCAAGCATGGCCCCTTGGGCCTAAGAATAGATGGTATCAGATCGACGACATTCATTTTTATGGTCTTGATAGCACATGGATCTTCTGATGTAATGACAACTGCCGCTCAGGCTGGTACCAGCCTCCCTTCAGGATCTTCTGACCCAGAGGAAGCTCCTCCCACTGGGGATCCCTCCTCTGCAATTGAAGAAGAGGATCTGGAGGATGCTGCCACCGCCTTTGAAGAGGGAGTCTCTGCCATAATTTTTGAATTGGTATAGGTGAACCTCGGTAGCGAGGCAGATCTGAGACCCACATTTATCAGGGCCGCCATGCCTCTTGAGGAGAAGAAATGAAAAATTGACTTCCTAAAACATCATCGTGATTTATTTTCCTAGAGTTATGGAAAGATTCTATGACTAGATCATCAGGTAGTTTTCCATCACCTCGTTCTCCCAGAAAATCATCACGGGTTCAAGAAGCCTCCCAAAAAAATGCACCATTCTCACAGTGCCATGGTCAAGGCCGAAGTTGACAAGATCATCAGAGCCAACTTCTTCGAGGTCCAGTACCCCAAGTGTCTATCCAATATAGTGTCATTCAAGAAGAAGAACAGCCAGATCAAAGTTCCCATCGACTTATGAGATCTCAACCATCAATGCCTGAAGGATGATTTTCCCCTTCCAGTGATGGAGTTGCTAATTTATGCTACGACGAGTTTCCAAGCCCTTTCCTTCATGGACAGGTACTCCATATATAATTAGATCTAGATGGCCCCCAAGGATGAAGAGTCTACAGCATTCAGGGCACCACAAGGTACATTTTGTTACCAAGTCAAGTCCTTCGGCATAAAGAATGCAGGAGCCACCTATCGACAGGCCATGCATTGCATATTAAAGCCAATCCTTGGGACATTGGTGGAATGATATGTGGGTGATTTGGTCTTCAAATCTCACAAGTGTCGGGACTAACTCAAGGACCTTGAGAAAGTGTTCTAATTACTCTGTCCTCTCAACCTGAATATGAACCTCTTGAAATGTGCCTTCGGGGTCACATCTCGGAAGTTCCTCAGCTTTGTTGTCAGGTACCGGGGTATCGAGATTGACCGTGATAAGATCAAGGCCATCATTCAAATGTCTCCCCAGAGAAACATTTGAAAGATTTGAGGTTTTCAATGACACTTAGTCTATATACATCAATTCATTGAGAATATGGCCGGAAAGTGTAAGCCCTTTTCTCGCATCATGAAGAAAGGCACTACTTACGAGTGGGGCGAAGAGTGTGAGACCACGTTCAAGGAAATCAAGCAGTATCTTCTCCATCCTCCGGTCTTAATTCCACCTATCTTCAGAAATCCATTGGCTCTTTATGTGATATCTCTAGACTGATCCCTTATTTCCCTTCTCGCCCAAAATAACAATGAGGGATCTGAAAACAACCTCAACAACCTCAGCAGCATGCTCCTCGATACGCAGACCAGATACTCCCCCATCGAGAAAAGTTTCCTTGCACTTGTATATTCTGTGCAGAAGTTGTGACACTACTTGCAGCACCATGAGGTACAACTGCTGTCCCAAGTATACCCGTTGAAGTATATCCTGAGCCGTACCATGCTGAAAGGCTGACTGGCAAGGTGGGCGGTAATCCTCTAGCAGTTTGACATCAGGTTCATGCCTTAGAAGTCTATTAAGGGAGAAGCATTGACAGACTTTCTTGCTTCCCATATAATCCCCGCAGACTAGTCTCTGGACCTGGATTTTCCCAATGAGGCAATCCTCTCCATAGATCATCCCATACCGTGATGGAAATTACACTTCGATGGCGCTTCCTGAAGCCCCATCGGTAGGAGGCTCAATGATTCCAGACTCAACAGAGTAGGCCTGAGTATTTTCTTTATTACCCCATCTCAAGACATTTTCCATACTCATTCCTGCTGTCAGAAGGCTACACCAACAATGAGGCGGATTTTCAGGCTCTCATCACTGACCTCAAGCTGGCTCTCGAGATCAATGTTCCCCATTTTCACGTGAAAGGGGACTCTGAACTAGTCATCAAGCAGATCAATGACGACTATGTCGTTAAGAAGTCAGAGCTCATACCATTGTTGGAACACACTCTCCAGCTAATGGCCTAGTTCCCATCTCGGCCATAGGTTACTCATGTCCCTAGTTCATAGAAAAGTTAGGCTGATGCCTTGGCTAGTCTAGCCGCATCACTTGCAGAGCCCGAGTAGGATGATCTAATTATCCACATGGCACACCAGAGAGTCATTACTCCCATCACTCTAGATGACGATGACAGTCCATAGGCAATCCATCTTACCACTAGTGCCTCCACATTATGACCCCCGGGTCCCCTGGATACAGTGATTGAAGTGACTCCCGATTTGAGGATACCCTTGGTTGAATACCTCCAACACGGTAATCTCCCGGCAGACCGGGCCGAGCGCGAGTGAATCTGACATCGTGTGTTGTTGTTTACCCTCTAGAGTGGTCCCAATCTTGAGAAAATCCTCTACATGCATGAGTTTTATGTCTTTATCCTCTATTTCATCCAAGGAGTCGAGATTTCTCACATCGTGCAGAAGTTTCATGCTGGTTCTTGCGGTGCCCATTATACAGGGCCGAAATTGTCTCACCAGATCCAGAGACTGGAGTACTTTTGGCCCTCTATGATCCATGACTGCATTAAATTCACCAAAATGTGTCATGCATGTCAAGTTCATGCCAAATTTGGGCATCGACCACCAGAGCCTCTCCACACTACCAAGTACTCTTGGCCCTTTGCAGTCTAGGGACTGGATGTAGTGGGACCATATCCACCAGCAACAGCTCGCCAGTGTTAGTTCATCCTGACCGCTATGGATTTCTTCTCCAAGTGGGTAAAGGAATTCCCGATCTAGGAGGTCAGGGCCTGTTCTATTATCGACTTCGTGATCTCTAATATCATCTACCGGTTTGGAGTCCCTCACATCGTCCTCACCGATAACGGCACCAACTTTTGGGTGGCCGAGTTGAAGAAGTTGTACGCCAAGTACAACATCCGTTCCAACCATACTTCCCTCTACCACGTGCAAGAAAATGGTAAGATTAAGGCATTCAACAAAACCCTCTCTAACAGTTTGTATAAAATGATTGGTAAGAACAAGAAGAGTTGGCTAGAGAAGCTCCCCAACACCCTCTGGGATTATTGGACGACGACTCGTAATTCCACCCAGGTGACCCCATACTCCCTGGTGTACGGGGAAGAGGTCGTCCTTCCTATCAAGCTTCAGTTTCCTTCATTACGCACAACGGTCTATGATCATCAGGAACCAGATAAAGTAGCTGAAATCTTTCAGGCCGAATTGGAAGCACTTGATGAGAACATGCTTTGTGCACTGCACAATCTGGAAAGGCATCAGAATAAGATGGCTAGAGATTTCAAAAATAAATTTTACCTATGTTCCTTCTTGCAAGGAGACTTGGTATTGGCCCTCCAGACACTAATGATACCTTGAAGAAAACCACCCAAGTTGGAGCCCAAATGGGAAGGACTATACGTAGTCCACAAGGTCTCTCCCAATGGTGCGTACTCACTGGTGACCATGGATGGTGAGCGTATAACTCCCCCCACCAATGCCAAGTTCCTCATGAAATACTTCGCTTGAGTCTAGGGTCCCACATGACCATAAACTATATGGTCCTTCACGACCTTAAACTGGATGGTCCCGCATGACCCTAAACTGCATGATGGTCATACATGACTCTAAAATGTCGGGTCCAGCATGAATCTAAACTACCCAGTCCTACATGAATTTAAACTGTAAAACGTCTCGCATGACGTTAAACTGTATGGAATCCTGCAAGACATTAAGCTACACCTTTAAGAACTACGTGAGGCATGATTCCCATCCTCATGGGATACGTAGGAATGTGCAAACATTATTCTATTGGACTAGCCCCAAACTCCAGAATGTCCCCTCAGGTCAAGACATGTGGTGTGGTGCAGATTATGTCCTCATTCATTTTGGGATATTTTTCCATGCCACACATATCCCCTTTAGATATCCCTTCCTTTATTTATCATTCGTTCTGTGAGCACAATCCCTTCCATTGTTGACATGACCCATCATTTGGGTTTCCGTCACCTGTTATATCCATAATGGCCCCTGAATGGCATGGATGCTCAGCCCGAGGGCTCTCCTACCATTATGGGTTAACACCCTCGAGG
This sequence comes from Viscum album, assembly GCA_963277665.1. Lineage (NCBI taxonomy): Eukaryota > Viridiplantae > Streptophyta > Magnoliopsida > Santalales > Viscaceae > Viscum > Viscum album. Next base: position 15,481,453 of record OY728119.1, read on the forward strand.
ATTGTGGGTGACATGTTGATGCAAGTCCCATGTTGAGAATATGGTCAATGGTCGGCGCTCAATTGTTCGCCCCCATTTGGGTCACATAAGGGTGGAAACTGTGTTGTGAACCTGGTCAACAGTTGTTCTCAATCATCATTGCTACTTTGTGGTCTTCCATAAGCATGATGATTCGCCCTTTCTATCCCACACATATGACATTAAATTATGAATCTATGGTCCGAGATCTATTACCCTAAACTAAGATCACCTTCGTCCTCACTGCAAGACGTTAAACTACAGACTGGCCGAGACTTTCCATCTAAGACCTAGCCTCAGGCCCCTTGGCCTTTTCGGGACCCTAGCCCAAGTTCTCACTTAGGGTTGTACAGTGTGGTGTTGGGTCTTGTCCTCATTCACGTCATGTTTCTCTCCATGTCGTACAAATCCCTGAATGAGACACATTACCCCTTTATTTGTCCCAACCACAAGAATTTAAATTGAAAGCTGGCAGAGACATTGTGTATGAGGCCCAGCCTCCGGCCCCATGGCCTTCTCGGGCCCCGACCTAAGTTCTTACTTAGGGTTGAACGGTGTGGTGTGGGCTTAGGTCCTCATTCACATCAAGTTACTCACCGCGTTGTACACCTCCTTCGTGTGAGGTATCTTACCCATTTGTGTCCTTATTGCATGATAGTAAACTGCACATTACCTTCCTCTAGAACTACATATGGCTTGATTACCATCCTAATGGGATACAAAGGACCGCCCAAACATATAAACATTGGGTCCATCCCCATCCCTTATAAATAACCCCTTCACCTTGGCCCCTTGGCCTAAACATTCTCAGGGAGAGGGGTATATGGTGTGGTGTGGGATTATGTCCTCATTTACGTCAGGTTTGTAACAAACATGCCATGTACCACTTTCTTCTGAGAGTTCTTTATCTCCTTTTTCTATACTAATATTTTAAAATCAGCCACTCTCAATTTTATCCCCCTCAACCCTCTTCAGTGATTAACCAATGTTCTCAAGAGTACTCTGGTTCAACATCTGGAGTGTCGGATTTTACCTGGACATGATTTCACCCATTTTTCAGGCTTCATGTTCCCCTTCATTTGGGGCTTCCATAATCTTTCACATCTGAAGGACCCCCCAAATGGAATGGATGCTTAGCCCAAGGGCCCTCCTACCATTACGATCCAACGTCCTCTAGGGTTTCGAACAAAAAATTGATACAGGTCCCGCACTGCGAATACGGTCACCGATTTATGCTCATTTGTTGTTCCCATTCTAGGATAATGTGATATGAATTTTGTGTTTCAAACATGGTCAACAGTTATCCTACATCATCATGCCAACCCCTTCAAGCCTTGAATGTTGGTTACTGATTCACATTATTTTTCAACCCATCATGTCCAAATATAATTTCGACACTCCTGGCACTATCCCTTAGTGATCATTTTCATGTTAGGAGGACAAAAACCGCGGTAAGGGCGTCATTCGGGGATCCAAACCGATTTCCCTTTGGCGTGTGTTCCAGGTATTTCAAAAAACCTCTTCCGCCCTTGTTTCCAACACCAAGTTTGACTCATGTGGGCTTAGGGATCGGGTTTAGGTCCACACTTACTTGGAAGGTTTTCTCTCCTCTATGGTCCGAGCTCTAAGACCATAAACTAAGATCTCTTTTTAGAACTACGTATAACTTGATTCCCATTCACATGGGATACGTAGGAATGCCTAGACATCTTGTCTTTGGGTCCAACTTGAGTTCCGCTAATTTATCTCTTCTGTTTTGACTTCAGGGATCTAAATCTTATGGAACTATGTGGCATGGTATGGGCTTATATCCTCATTCACGTCGGGTTATCATTAGCTGTACCACATATTCCCCTTTCTAGGAGTTGTCCCTCTACTTCCTGTCCCACATGACATTAAACTGTATGTAGTCTCGCATGACGTTAAAAGTCACTTTCAAGAACTATGTGTGGGTTGATTCCCATTCTCATGGGATACTTAAGAACACATGTACATCTCATATTCAGGTCCAGCTCAATTATGAGATAGTTTCTCCTACCCTATATCCTCTAACCTTTTCTGGCCCCTCAGCCCGAGGTTTCTTTCTCGGAATCGTGCATGGTATGGTGTGGACCTCATCCTCATATGACTAAACTATGATTCTTAGTCCCACACGACTTTAAACTGTTGTGTATATCCTGAACGATGTTAAAAATTCATTGTTGGTTCCATCACATGACCCTAAACTGTGACATTATCATCCTGGCCGCATGAAGAAAAACGGAACTGCACTGTGATATCCTCACTCGAGGAGGCATCATGTTTGGTATCGTTCATGAACCATACCATTTTTTAATGCCTGCTCATGGATTGATTTTTTTGGTGATGCCTGGACATTCTATCCTAGGTCCATTTCTACACAAAAAATACACTCATTCATTCTAAAGGACAAACAAGATATATCAAATACCACTTCTTTTTGTGTATGGGCTAGACCCTCCCAACCTTATTATACCTGGAACTGGTATCCCATGGTTCCATATTAATAACTATGTGCGGCATGATCCTCGTATTCATGGGGTTCGTAAGAACGCCCATGCACTTTGCCTCGGGCCCAGCTTAACTTTTGTTTTCGGTCCCTCGACCTAAAACCTCCTTATGGAACACATGGTGGTCGGAAACCCAGGTTCCCATTCACGTCAGATTTTATAATTACCCCACCATGTGTCTCCCACGTTTCCTACCATCCATGGTCCGATCACTATGACCATAAACTAAGACCAATTCACATCCTTGCCGCAAGACATTAAACTACATGACATCTTCCAGAACTACGTATGGCTTGATTTCCGTCCTTATGGGATACATAGGAATGCCCATGCATTTTTGTCTCTGGGTCCACCCCCAGGAATCTACAAATCCTATCCTTTATTTTTTGGCCCCTTGGCCCGAAATCATTTGGGAACATGTGGTGTGGAAAGTACCTCTTAGGTTCTCATTCATGTCGGGTTTTTCAATAGTCGCACCATGTGCCTCCCATATCTTTTCCAAGTATTTCCTAAGTTCTATGAACCAAAACTAAGATCTCTATATGGGAACTGCACGTCACGTTTGGAAATTTTTCCACCCTACGCATAGCCTGTAACACCTCAAGATTTTATGAGATATATTCTTTTTAATTTAATTGATATATTTTGTTGTACGCTACACCAAGATTATCTTTAACTATACGCAACACCATATTAGTTTGTAGAATACGCAACAATATTCTTAGCTCGTGTTACAGACAATTTCAAGTTCTTTTGGTAGAAATTATTCTACATAACATTGAGTAGAGATTTTTTTCAACATATAAATGAAATAAGTTTTGATTATGTTATATGAAGCACGAAAGGAAGATTTAACTACATGCAACCCTAACTTGGCTTGCATTATACGCAAGAGCGACCTTCCTCAATAACGTGTGTTGTACGCAATACAAAGTTTCACTAAATGAGATATTATTATAATATTATTATGAACTATCCATTATAAATATTATTAACTAAATTTTCAATTTTATAAAATTATAATTTATCTTACACATTTTCTAGATCATGGTATGAGAACAAAATAAATTTTTCGGGTAAAATAAGTATTTAAAAAAATGCAGTTTTTCCACCTTTTGATGGCGCACCCATTTTAAATCTAATTTTTAATAAGTTTATAAGTTTAATTTTACAAAATATATTGATTCATGTGAATCAGGATATAAAAATATATGTTGGATAAAGTTTTGATATATTTCTGATATCGTTTATATTTTGATGAATAGTAAAAATACGCTAAATTTCAATTAAAAACAACTGTTTTCATCAAGATAATTTATATGGTAAAATTATAATATTGAATGGTTTTAAAGTTTAAATAGAATATATTTTTACCATTTAATATAATTCAAGTCATTATCATTCATTTTACATTGAATTCATAGGTAAAAACATTTCAATCTTTTGCAATGTTTTACCTTTTAAAACCTGTTTTCTCAACAGTTGGATTAATTTTAAATTAAATACTGCAACTTCTGTGTCTTGAATTTGGAAAAATTTATTCCATATTTAGAATCATTATGTCCAAATTGACTTAATAGGAAAATTTTATTTTTTAGATATTATGAATAGTAACTACGGTAAATTTTATTTACCACAGTTAAAGGTAAATTAGGTAATTAAGGGAAAAAATAATATTATAAAATTAAACTAACATATGTATTAATATAATTGGATGATTATATTTTGTCCTAAAATATACTTGGGTCTAAATGGTATCTATTAGAACCCACTTGTATGTGATTAAGACCTTTAATTTATTTTGAAAGTGAAATATGTCTCACTCAAACTTTAATAATTAAATTATTTTTAATATAAGCTTATACAGAATATAAATTCAGTTATGAATACTCATTAGAAATCTAATTTTTTTTTATTTTTCATGGTAATTTATTTGTAATTTTTAATAAATATATAATTAACTTAATAGCTTCTACATTAATGATACAGAAATTATTTATTTAGTCAAAAATCAATAATATAGTTTTTATTATACTAATAATACCCATAAAAGGCCCAACAACCTGACCAAAAAATATTGTTCATGTACATATAAACCATAATCATCCAAAGGTCTAATTTTTGACCATTTGGATCCTTATAAAAGTGATTATGACACTCATATTATTTTATTTTAAATGATGTCAAAGTTGTCACCTTCATAATTTAATAAACATAAATTTTAGAAGGTGGGTGTTTCAGAAGATAAATTCGACTGAAAGTATTCTTATGAAATATATTAGATTTACATTCATCATTTTATCTTATTTTTAATTTCTTTTCAACTAATAAGTATATTAAATAATTATACAAAAATGTTGTAGTAATTATTTTATTAAGAGAAATATCAAATAAATGGTTCTAAAAATATTAAAATAATAATTATTTGTACTAATTAATATGCTCCATTAATTTTCTAGAAGAATATTACATGTTAGGAACCTATTAAATATTTTGTTTCGAATATTTTTTCTTTGTGTATTTTAATTAAATTCAAATAAATGAATAGTGTCAAAATTGAAACTATTGTTATTTTATAAAAATGACACATTATTAAATTGTTTAAAAATCACAAAAATATTTAAAAATTATAAATTGAAATTTATATGGCATAAAATGTCAAAAAGTATCCAATTATGGAAAATTAACAACTCATAAGTAATTAGTTATAACAATTTAAAATTTAGAATATTATTACCACAAATAAAATTAAATAGATTAAATAAGGTCAAATCTAGTTGATAAGGTTTAAAATAAATTCCAGACATGTCTAAATTTTATTGGTTGATGATATTACAACCCTCTCTCATTTAATATTTGTATTTGTGTCATTTCTGGAGGTTTTTAAGTGGGTATTGAGTTTATTAATATTTTAGAGGTTTACAAAAGTGCCCCTCTCCTCCCTTATAAAAAGGCACCTCCTCCCTCTCATCTTCACAACATTTTGAGACTACAAGCTCAGCCAAAACCTATCCATTTATCTTCTCCACTTCCCTATAAACCTAATATAAGTCTCGGTCTTCTTCAAAGAACATCTTTAGCACCCTAAGAGGAGGTTAAGAAGAGGCGCGTTGAAGAAGAGGTAATATCCTTTACCGATTCATTCAAACTTATTTCTTCTTATACTTCCTCTATTTGAGTTGTTTCATAATTAATTAATAAATACAGTATCACTTGTATAATGATATGTATTATGAATATGAAAAAACCATATTTTATCTTCTATCCATCCTATGAAAAAATGAAATCACCACTCGTGTGTATGTACGGCTTACCGTCTCCACATCGTGGTGTAATATTTTATTTCATCACTGACATACTTGGATGAGTATAAGGATGGAATAAATTACTATATATGACTATTGTAAATTTATATTTATTATTAAATATTATACAACATACACTTAAATACAATTCCACAATCATGGGAATGATATCATCGCTCGTGCATACGTACGACCTACTGTCTCCATGATGTGATGCGACTTGTTATACAGAATCTTCATTGAATAATAATTATATAAATTAATTGAATGAATAAATATGATATATATTACACTAATAACATTCTGTAAATTATGTATCTATAACCTAAAAATAGGAATTAGAATTTATTCGACAATACACACATAAGAACATAAAACAATGAACATCGGAATAACAAGTAGCAATGAAATATTACTAATTAGAAGATAAGAATATGACCATATATGATATCATAACAATGAATATGGTTCTGGAATAATTCAATAACATTATTCAAATCATTATACAGGAGGTTCAGATACGTACAAAGCATATCGGACCTAAGGTAAGGGATTTTTTCATCTCTATTTTATTAATGTGAGACATATGCCTTAATCACCACCTTTTTGTTTTGTATGGTGTTTATGCTTCCAATGAATGTTTTATGATTTTTATTATCAAGGATATGATATTTACATATGCATGTAATTTTCCTTATTTTATGATACGTCTGATTTCACCAATTATAAATGGTACGAGATAATTATTCCAATCTTGTTCTTAACTGAGATTGTTTATTCGTAAGTATTTACTGGGGTTATATTTATCATCCATGTCCATGTTTTCTAAAACAAATCATGTATGTTTAAAGTCCTTTTTACCAATTTTTGACTTTTAATACATCGTATGTAAGGAATCTTTCTTTTTTTACCTTATGAGGAACTTTTTGACATTTCTGGAAAAAGTACAAGGAGTATGTTTTTTAACTTATACAGAACGAATGGATTTTTACGGTTTCATAACTCTTTATTTTCATGAATCTTCCTGTACAAGATTTCATTATTATTTTTAAAAAAATCCTTTTCTTTTTAAATTTCATGTAATTTTGAGAAAAGAAAATGATTTTGAAGAAGAAAGGATATTTTCCTCAATAATTCATTTCAAGTGTTTTATCGAGATTATTTTCCATCTAAGATGACATTCTTTAATATGGTCATGTTTCAATTATAATGTCCCTATTATTTATATGGTTTTATTTTGTTTATGATGGAATTATATCCATTGTTTTATATGGATTATGTTATGATGGGATGATGTTTCTGAAACCCATTTTATTCGTTGGGTTATGATGAATGATTTATGTTTATTTTGTGGCGCACGTAAGAATGATTTAATTATAGGATGGGTGGGACCTATATCTCCCTACAATTAATTGGTTAAAGATTTATACCTCCTGATATAGACATGGTTGGAACGGAAAGTAAAATCTGGTTTAGTATTACAGGGTAGGAACAGCATGTAATCCCGGTTCAGTAATGGACTTTGTCCACTATGATGTTCTTTCCAGCAATTCCTTGGCTATTATGGAAATCACATCATATTCTTAATGGTTTTCCACAATTGCATGTTTTATTCCGATTCTATTTTATCATGATTAATGTTTCTTTATGATCTATTCCTTACGTACTGCCATGATTTATTTGACGACTCAAGAATTTGATGTTTAAACTTTATGTTCATGTTTCTAAGTTCAAATGTATATGGTTTGTTTTATTTTCTCTATGCTTACCCTTACTAAGCATTTGAGCTCACTATTTTTATGTTTTCTCTTCCCCTGGATATAAAGAAAGTTTTTAGGTACCAAAAACAAAAGGGGAAGATATTTATGGGTGATATTGATTATCTTTCTCCATGATTAGAAGATTTTGTTCAGAGTTTCCAAAGACACTAAAATATTACAGTCCTTGGGTGTCTGTTTTTTTTTATGTATTAAGTATTCTACAAAAGTAATGTAATTTCCATGTACGTCAATCTTGGGTCTCTACATTTGGTATTAGAGGAAAGGTTTAGTTGACCTTTGGAAACTAGGATGTGAAAACTTTAGTGAGATTCCAAGAGATATTTCTAAGGTATGTCTAGGGATGTCCCTAAGGTTAAGTATAAGTATAGGTTATAGTCCTATAATTATGGTAACGATTATAGAATTAAACCTCAGATGTTAGATATTGAAGGTACTCCACCTTTATTATGTTTTTTTCCTAGCATGTTTTTTTGCCTCTCACGCTATTCTTTTTGGGTTTTAGATGATGGTTGGAACCCGAAGGAACCATGTTGATCAATGTAATGGACTATGCAATGATTTTCCTCCTGAACAAACCAATGTTATGGGAGATAGAGTGAAAAATATTATTTCTATACTTACAAAAGCTATGAATCATTCTAGACTTCCAAATGAGTAGATAAGGGAACAATATTATATTGAGTCCTTCATGAGGCAACGTCCACCTTCCTTCAGTGGGTCTTCTGATTCACTTGTTTCTGAACAATGGATCCGTACAATTGAAAAGATATTTTCCATACATCACTGTTTAGAACATGAAAATTCTATTTTGGCTGTTTACCATTTATAAGGTGAAGCAGACCAGTGGTGGAATCTAATTAAGAATACAAGTCCCCAAGATGAAACTGAATCCATGGAATAGGACAAGCTCAAGAACTTGTTTTTCAATAAGTACTTTCCTCGTATTATTCGAACAAATATGGAAAAAAAGTTCCTTTAGCTTAAGAAAAAGGTTGATGAATTTTTAGGTATATATGAGGCAAATTTTACAAGTCTTACAAGGTATTCATCTGGCTTTATAATCCAACTTGAATGTAAAGTTGATCTTTTCTTCAGTGGATTAAAACCAAGTCTTAGAAGGGCATTATATATAAGATACTTTAGTAGCTATGAAGAGATTGTGAATTGTGCTATCAAGGTAGAACTGTATGTTGGTGTTACATATACATCTCATGGTTTTGACAAGAAAAGAAAGATGGAGTTCAAGTAAAATTCTCAAAACAATGATGAAATGAAGACGAATGTTTCTTTATGCTCAAAGTGTGGAAAGAAGAATGGTGGAGATTATCTTAAAGGGACTATAAAATGTTTTATGTGTGGAAAATAAGGTCATCGAGCTGCTGAGTGTTGAAATAATGGGAAAAAGGTATCTAATGATTTGAATAGAGAAAGTACTACAGAGAACGCACCACCACTTTAATGTTACAAGTGCAAGGAAATGGGGCATTATGCTAACCAATTACCTAATCCAAGGGTTAATGATGATCAAAATCAACAACCTCTTAAGGAAAAGGACAAAGGGAAGTCACATGCGATCACTATTGGTGATCTTGAATATGAAAAAGAAGTGGTGGAATAATTAAATGTTTATGTTACATGATTCCAAAATAGTGTAGTATTGGAATATCTATGTATTGGTTTATTTTGGTTTTCAATAATTATATGGTACTGGTAACCATGAAAAGTGATTGAAATATTTTTTAAAAGAAGATGATATGTTCATAATGAAGGGATAAAGAGGAAATAATATGTTGGATATTATTAATGATCTCATGACTGATATAAAGAAAAAGTGATATCATGATTTGAGTATATAGATTTTTTGGGATTTTGGTATGTGGAAAGAGTTAACTTATGACAACATTCGTGTTTTCACTAAGTTTATATGGTAATTTATGTTCCAAGAATACATGATTAAGGTATTCACATGTTTTGAATGTGACCAAAAAGATATATCTTATGATATATGGGGGATAAATGATGGTTTTTACATTCTTGGTAGATGACCTCTCTATTAATCTTTTTATTTTTACTATGAGATTGGACAGAAGTATTCTGGATAAGACTAATGATTGGAATGGATTATGTTGGACATCAAATAGTATTCTTTAAGGCTTAAATTTTTTTCTAGAATTTTATAATAGTATAGTTTTAGAAAAAGGACAACTCTTAGGATGGGCGACAACCCATCGTGTCGGATAGGGCTGCGGGAATCGAACCCATAACCGATGTGCGATAGGCCTTTATTGCCTACCACTGGGCTATAGAAAGTCCCTGGTTAGTGTAAACAATTTTTATTTTATTATGCGGTATGATAGATGAATTATAAGTCCATTTTTGGAACCATATATGATTAATATCACCATATATATACTTATGTATATGTAATAACTTTTACTAACCTTTTGTTTGAGACAGATGGAATGGCCTATCATTCCATTGCATGATCTGCTAACACTTCAAGAATGAAAAATTCAACTTCATTTCTTTAAATAAGAGATGAATTGGAAATTGTTCATGGAATGACCAACAATGATATTACACTTAAATCAAGTAAGTATTTATCCTTATGAAAAAATTCATCATCTTTAGGGAAATGATCTTGAAAACAAAAAATGTTGTCCTAGTACCCTCATATCCGATGAATCAGATGGTATCTTAGATCATTACAAATTTAAGGCTTTGTGATTGTTGGATTTTTTATAGCCATGTTCTCTACCACTCTTCATTAGAACATGATGGTCATATTTCTCCTCCATATCCATATTTTCACCTATATTATTCTATGTGGAAACCCAGTTCTGAGTTACATTGCGTGACCGTTATTTTTCTAACTTTCCTTTTTAAAATTATGTTTTAGTATTCCTTTTTTACGATGTGGGTTTCTATGATAGAAAATTTATAGTGGTAAACAATTTATAACCCTGATGAATTTTGAGGGTGAAATTCATTTTAAGGGGGGTAGAATGTAACACCTCAATATTTTATGAGATATATTCTTTTTAATTTCTTTGATATCTTCTGTTGTATGCTACACCAATATTATCTTTCACTATATGCAACACCGTATTAGTTTGCAGTATACGCAACAATATTCTTGGCCCATGTTATAGACTATTTCAAGTTCTTTTGGTTGAAATTATTCTACGCAACATTGAGTATAGATTTTGTTCAATATATAAAAGAAATAATTTTTGATTATGTTATATGCAACACCAAAGGAAGATTTCACTACACGCAACCCTGACTTGTCTTGCATTACACGCAAGAGCGGCCTTCCTCAATAGTGTGTGTTTTACGCAATACCGAGTTTCACTAAACGAGATATTATTATAAGATTATTATGAACTAGATGTTATGAATAGTATTAAAGAAATTTTAAATTTTATAACATTATCATTCATCTTACACATTTTCTAGATCATGGTATGAGAACAAAATAAATTTTTTAGGTAAAATAAGTATTTTTCAAAAAATGCAGTTTTGTCGCATTTTGATGACGCACCCATTTTAAATCTAATTTTTAACAAGTTTATAAGTTCAATTTTACAAAATAAAATTATTCTTGAGAATCAGGATATAAAAAATTATTTTGGATAATGTTTTGATATTTTTCTGATAACATTCATATTTTGATGAATAGTAAAAATACACCAAATTTTAAATAAAAACAACTTTTTTCCTCAAGATAATTACTATGGTTAAATTATAATATTGAATGATTTTAAAGTATAAATAGAATATAGTTTTACCATTTAATATAATTCAAGTCATTATCATTAATTTTAGATTGAATTCGTAGGTAAAAACATTTCAATCTTTTGGAATGTTTTAACTTTTAAAACATGTTTTTCCAACAGCAGGATTAATTTTAAATTAAATACTATAACTTCTGTGTATTGAATTTGGAAAAATGGATTCCATATTTGGAATCAGTAGGTTCAAATTATGTTAATAGGATACTTTTATTTATTAGGCATTATGAATAGTAACTACGGTATATTTTATTTACCATAGTTAAAGGTAAATTAGATAATTAAGGGTAAAAATAATATTATAAAATTACCCTAACACATGTATTAATATAATTGGATTATTATATTTAGTATTACAATATACTTTGGACGAAATGGTATCTATTAGAACCCACTTGTCTGTTATTAAGACCATTAATTTATTTTGAAAGTGAAATATGTCTCACTCAAAGTTTAATAATTAAATTATTTTTAATATAACGTTATACTGAATATAAATTCGGTTATAAATACTAATTTGAAAGCTAAAATGTTTTTATTTATCATGGAAATTTATTTTTAATTTTTATGAAATATATAATTACGTTAATAGCTTATACATTAATGATGCATAAATTATTTACATAGTGAAAAATCAATAATATAGTTTTTATTAAACTAATAATACCCATAAAAATCCCAAAAACCTAACCAAAACTCATTTATCAGGTAAATATAAACCATAATAATCTGAAGGTATAATTTTTTACCATTTATATCCTTATAAAACCGATTATGATTCTTTTTTTTATTTTAAATGATGTCAAAGTTGTCACCTTCATAATTTAATAAACATAACATTTTAAAGGTTAGGTGTTTTAGAAGATAAATTCAACTCAAAGTATTATTATTAAATATATTAGATTTATATTCATCATAGTATTTTATTTTTAATTTTTATGCAACAAATAAGTATATTAAATAATTATACAAAAATGTTGTAGTAATTATTTTATTAAGAGAAATATCAAATAAATGGTTTTAAAAATATTAAAATATTTATTATATGAACTAATTAATATGATCCACAAATTTTCTAGAAAAATATGTCATGTTAGGAACTTATTAAATATTCTATTTTGAATATATTCTTTGTGTGTATTTTATTTAAATTCAAATAAATGAATAGTGTCAAAATTGACACTGTTGTTATTTAATAAAAATGAAATATTATTAAATTGTTTAAAAATCACAAAAACATTTAAAAAGTATAAATTGAAATTTATATGGTATACAATGTCATAAATTATCCAATTTTGTACCATTCACAACACATAATTAATTATTTATAACAATTTAATATTTAGAATATTATTAGCACAAATAAAATTAAATAGATTAAATAAAGATAAATCAAGTTGATAAAATTTTAAATAAATTCCCAACATGTATGAATTTTATTGTTTGATTATATTAAAACCCTATCTAATCTAATATTATGATTTTCTTCATTTTTGGAGGTTTTTAAATGGGGTTTGAGTTTATTAATATTTTAGAGGTTTCTAAAAGTGCCCCTCTCCTCTCTTAGAAAAAGGCACCTCCTCCCTCTCCTATTCATAACATTTTGAGCCTTCATGATCAGAAAAACCTTGTCCATTTCCCTTATAAAATTCCCTATAAACCTAATATAGGTTCTGATTTTCTACAAAGACCATATTTAGCGCCCTAAGAGGAGGTTAAGAAGAGGTGCGTCGAAGAAGGGGTAATATCCTTTACCGATTCATTCAAACTTATTTCTTCTTCTACTTCCTCTATATGAGTTGTTTCATTATTAATTAATAAATCCAGTATCACTTGTATACTTATATGTTATTATTAATATGAAACAACCATATTCAATCTTCTATCCATCCTATGAAAAAATGAAATCACCACGCGTGCGTACGTACGGCTTACCGTCTCAACGCCGTGGTGTAATCTTTTATTTCATCACTAACATACTTGGATGGGTATAAGGATGGGATATATAACTATATATGATTATTATAAATTAATATTGATTCTGAAATAATATACAACATACACTTCAATACAATTCCACAATCATGGGAATGATATCATCGCTCGTGCGTACGTACGACCTACCATCTCCACGAAGTGATGCAACTCATTCTACATGATATTCATTGAATAATAATTATATAAATGAATTGAATGAATAAATATGATATATAATACACTAATACCATTCTTTAAATGATTTATCTATAACCTAAAAATAGGAATAAGAATTTATTTGACAAAACACGCATAAGAACATAAAGCAATGAACACCCAAATAACAAGTAGCAATGAAATATTACTAATAAGAAGATAAGAATATGACCATATATGATATAATAACAAAGAATATGATTATAGAATAAGTAAATTACATTATTTAAATAAATATATAGAAGTTTCAGATACGTACAGAGCATATCAGACCTAAGGTAATGGATTATTTCGTCTCTCTTTTATTTATGTGAGACATATGACTTAATCACCACCTATTTATTTTGTATGGTGTTTATGCTTCCCATTAATTTTTTATGATTTTTATTATGAAGGATATGATATTTAAATTTTCATGTAATTTTTCTTATTTTAGGACACGTATGATTTCACCAATTATAAATGGTAAGGGATAATTATTCTAATCTCATTATTAACCGAGATTGTTTATTCATATGTATTTACTGGGGTTATATTTATCATCCTTGTCCATGTTTTATAAAAAAAATTCATGTATTTTTAAAGTCATCTTTACTAATTTTTGACTTTTACTACATGTTATGTAAAGAATCATTCTTTTGTTTACCATACGAGGAACTTTTTGACATTTTCGAAAAAAGTACAAGGAGAATGTTTTTTTAACATATACGTCGCGAATGGATTTTTATGGTTTCATAACTCCTTATTTTAATGAATATTCATGTACAATATTTCATTATTATTTTCAATAAAATAATTTTCTTTTAAAATTGTATGGCATATTGAGAAAAGAAAATTATTTTTAAGAAGACAGGATGTTTTTCTCAAGAATTCATTTCAAGTGTTTTATCAGGAATATTTTCCATCTAAGATGGAATTCCTTAATATGGTCATGTTTCAAGTATAATGTCACTATTATTTACATGGTTTGATTTTGTTTATGATTAAATGATATCCATTTTTTATATGGATTATGTTATGATGGGATGATGTTTATGAAACCCATTTTATTCGTTGGGTTATGATGAATGATTTATGTTTATTTTGTGGCACACGTAAGAATGATTTCATTATGAGATGGGTGGGACCTATATCTCCGACCAATTCATTGGGTAAAGATTTATATCTCATGAGATAGACACGGCTAGAATGACAAGTAAAATCCGGTTCAGTAATACCGGGCTGGAATAGCAAGTAAACCTGGTTCAGTAATGGACTTTGTCCACTATAATGGTCTTGGTAGAAATGCCTTGAATACTATGTAAATAATATCATGTGCTTAACGGTTTTCCACAATTACATGTTTTATCCCCATGCTATTTTATCATGATTAATTTTTCTTTATGATCTATGCCTTACGTACTACCAAGATTAATTTCTCAACTCATGATTTTGATGTTTAAACTTTGTGTTCATGTTTCTAAGTTCAAATGTATATCGTTTGTTTTATTTTATCCATGATTACCCTTACTTAGCATTTTAGATCACACTTTTTATGTTTTCTTTTCCCCAGGATATAAAGAAATTTTTTTGGTAAGAAAACAAAAGGGGAAGATATTTATGGAAGATGTTGAAGATCTTTCACCATGATTTGAAGATTTTGTTCTGAGTTTTCAAAGACACTAAACTATTACGGTCCTTGGGTGTCTGTTTTTGTTATATATTAAGTATTCCACAAAAGTAATGTAATTTCCATGTATGTCAATCTTGGATATCTACATAGCCCATTAAATCAATCCCCCCCTTAATGGTCCACCCTAAGAACTTAAGTTGAAAGTGTGCGACCCCAGGACCCTTGTTCTTTGGAAGGGACTCGACTCCCTCGATCTGATGCGTCTCATTGTTGTACTAGGATGTGTTCTGAGAAAGAACCCGAAGTGTGGAATTTTCATGGGGACAGTCCCCTCGTTCCATGTCCAAGCTTTGTGATCCTGTTATTTGGACCCTCATCCTCTTCCAAATCCGAAGGGACCCCCTTAATTGCCCGGTCTCATGCCGCCTCAGCTCACCTACCATTTCGGGCCAACATACCTAAAGATCTCGAGTGACATTTGTGATAGGTCTCATGTTTCGAACATGGTCAACAATAGAACCTCATCAGTCTGTCCCCATTCCAGGCTAATGCGATATGGATATTTTGTTTCAAACATGGTCAAGAGATATCCCTTATCGCCATGCCACCATCATTGTGGTCCAGATCTCGAACATCATGATTCACATATTTCCACCTCCTTATGTTCAAGTGTAATTCCAACATACTCAGCTTTACCCCTCCATGCATATAGGTGCACTATATAGGTGGGTCAGCATTAGTGGGATGTCATTCACCTAGTGTCCCATCATCCCTAACTTGTGCCTCCCTATGCTAGGAAAGTCCCATCACTACTTCTTGTTTCCCACATCGAGCATGACTCACGTGGGCTTAGTAGTTCTGGTAGGAAGTTTACTAGTGCAGTCATGCCACACATACCTTTCCTCGTCCCGTAGGATGTTAAACTGCTCTCTCAGAACTATGTATGGATTGATTCCCATCCTAATGGGGTACATAGGAATGCCCGACCACTTTTCTTTGGGCCCAACATTATTTTCACTGTTGGTCCCCTAACCTGAAGAGTTTCCTCCAGGGATACGTGGTGTGATCCGAACCATGTCCTCATTCACGTCGGGTTTATAACTACCTTACCACATACTCCCTTCCTAGGATCTTCCATTTCACTCCGTGTCCCATCGTATAATGTTAAACTGAACGAGTCCATATGTCCTCAATGAATGACACTAAACTTTGGTTCTACCCTGAACAAGTTCAGGATTCCCTATGTTAATCATGGGATGCGTCAGTTTCCAGAGAGGATTCTCCCTACCGGTGTTGGTCTCTGACCACACTGTGCCCCAAGAACTACATTTGGCTTGATTCCCATTATCATGGGATATATAGGAACCCCCAGACATCCTGTCTTCGAGTCCAACCCCTAGAATCATGATTCTTGTTCCCCCCTCTTTTTCTGGTCCCTTGACCTGAGCTCTTTTGGGGAACCATGAAATTGCAGTTTTACCCTGAACAAGTTCAGGATGCCCCACGATAACGTTGGGAGACGACAGTCTCCTCGTCAGAGAAGTCTTGTTTGGAAGTATGTTTGATCCCTGATTAGACCAATGTACCCACCTAATGTGTTTCCACCCCAGTGGTGTAATTTCAAGAGTGTTGGACTCCATTCGAACAAACCAATCACTCCACTCTCAACTCTTTGTGTGCCCTTTATTCGGATCCTAGCCCTCTTTAACATCCTAAGGAACCCTCTAACGGTATGGATTCTAGGTCTATGGCTCACCTACTACCCTGGGCTAATGTTCTATAATAATAATGGATAACATTTCGAGTCAGGCCCTATGTTTCGAACATGGCCAGAAGTAGACCCTCATTTGTTATCCCCATTTTAGGACAACGTGATTAGGATACTATGTTTTGAACGCTGTCAACAGTTACCCTTCATTGTCATGCCACCCCTACAGTGTTCCATGTTTTGTGTATCGTGATTCACATGTTCCACTACCATATGTTTAGATTAATTCCAAAATCCATGGCATTACCCCATCCATGCACAAGAGAACACAGGGAAAATGATAATCTGACTGTTCTGAGAGCTTCATTATCTGGTCAGTTCTCCCCCATTTCTTTTTAGAAATCCAAATCGATTGTCCAAACCTTGAGATACCTGTAGCTCAGTTTACATTCCCATATTTGAATGGAATAATAAGGTGGGAATCCCTTGTTTCTCACATCGGGCCTGACCCACATGAGATTAGTGAATGATTGTTGGACGCTCCATGAATATGATGGGAATGCAACAAACCAATACAAATAACGGAACTCATGCATGCATCTAGCATAAAAGAATCAATCCACGAAAGTGTGTTTGAGGTTTTGTAATCACTACAATACCTGAGGGTCGATCCCTCCTATGGAGAGATTAACACTATCAAAAGAAATTTGTATCTCCTCCACCCTCTGGCTTGTGGCATCTATGATATGTTGTCGCTTGTTCAGTTCCCGATATTCTTCGAAAGAGATGGGGCATAATTCATTAGCCTTAGTCCGGGCCCACTCTACGTCGGTCCGAATAATGATCATCTCCTCAGAGGCTCGCTTCATTACTTCATTGGACTCTTCCAGTTGGGCCTTCAATCACATTATTAGCTCATATTGTGCATTGAGGAAGGATAAGTGCTCATCCTACAGACTCTACAGCCGTTGGACCTCATTTTCAGCCTCCTATAGCTTCTTGATGTTCACTGCTTTCCTCCACTGCCAGCCCACACCAAGGCCATGATCGTTCTCCCGAATCTTCTCCGCCATAAGATCTCAGACGAGCAGGTGGGGATGCCAGGTATCCACTCTCCCAACACATATTTCACGCAGTCGCGAGCGAAGTATGTCCATCTCATCTGGCCATAGTGATTGGGGGTGTTATTAACAAAGTGCATAGTCAACTTCCATGATCGAAAGTGGACTATTTTTATGTCCTCTTCATCAAAGTCTGTTTCATCCCAGATAGCACAGTTGGCAGGATCATATATGAGGAATGCCCTCAGGAACCCATCATAAGGTTCCGTGTATGGTGTTCGATCAAGCGTGTACGAACCTAGGCTATCTGGTTAATCCTCATCATCAGATCCCACCTCAATAATCTCATGCATAGCCCCGCTGGTGGTCCCACCAGCGATCGGGAGCACCGTAATTCGGTCTATCTGGATATCCACCTCCACGATCACTGGTATTCCTATAGGAAGGACACTTCTAGAAGCCCCGACCACGCTCTCCAAGGTAGCCCACACCATTTGAAGAACTGTGTGCACTAAAGAGGGCTTGGACGTCAGTTGAAATGGTCATTGGGGTGGCAATCATGAATTTTGTATAAGATACTTACAGAGATCGAATTCCTAGTCTCGTTCTTGGGTTGACGCCATTGGGACCCCGAGGCCTGGCCCCCATATATTACAGGAAGGTCTGAAAGCTCCATAGGGGTCACCTCAGGTGTCCCAGCCCCGTTGGACGTAGCAATTGATGTATCCACAGGTGTGGATACCGAAGGCCCCACACCAGCATCTACTGAGGGATGAAAAGGGGTTCTGTGTATGAGACACTCCTTCATAGTTAAAGTATTAGCAAGGAGTCCAGAACGACCTGGGAGAAGACCCTGAGGAAGGGTCTTGGGATTTTACCTCAAGGGACTCTGCAAATTCTTCAAGGTTTGAGTCCTGATCGCCAACTTTCCCCTCTTCCAACAGGCTCCCTCTACCCGCCTCATCCCCTCAGGAGGACTCGTCTGATTCTTCTGGCAGAGGGAAGCACCCTCTTAGGTCAGCGGTGGACAATTGCAGAGGGACCATGCTATCCCGCAGCACCTTGATACAGTCTTTCATTGGATGCGGGGCACCCTGGGAATGCACAAAGTCCTCCATATCTACCATGTATTGCTCCGCCTTTTCCCAGGACACCACAAAGTCGACCCTGATTGGGCCTATTCCCAGAAAATACATCCCGATAAATTTCAAGTGTTTCCACATATCGGGAAGGCTGAGGAATTTCCTGTTTAATTCCCAGATGTCCCAAGCCTCCGGGAAGACAACATTCTCTGGAATGTCTATATGGCGAAATTTCTTCCTCGGACCCTGGGTGGGTATCTTACAGAACCCTCTCAGTGGTCTCACCTATAGATGACTCTATTCTTTTGGAACCTCTAGGTTTTCTACTGCCGTTGGATATATTTCCACTGCCTCACCGTCAACTACTACGGGTCCCACTGCCATGGTAGCCCTGCCATCGTCAGATGCCCTTGCTGCCTTCTGACCCTGACCTTGGGGTTGGGGAGGATCACTATCACCGACCCGGATGACTGGCTACTTCAGCATCTCTCCCAGGTAGGCCACCTCCCAACTTTGGGCATACTATTTTACCAACTTGAGTGCAGCAGAAGGCAGAGGTAGCTCATTCTTCATTTTTCTTTCTTCCCATGTGAACATGTGCCACATCTGTCTCATCACACATTGGTGTTCCTTGTGGCGCACCCCTAGATAGACCCTCAGGGTCAATCGCTGCATACACTGAAATTTCGGAGCAAATCAGTGCTGGGTATACAGCTTGCAGAGGGGCTCATGGTCCACCCTTGCCACCAGGACTCCACCTTGAAAGGCCAGAAGATAATACTGGTGTTCATATATTCCTTTTCCATCATTGGTAAAAGCACCCGTTGGCAATAGAAATGGGTGAAAGTTGAATTCCTCTACCTTCCACATCCTGTTCAGTACCAACGTTGTGGTCATCTGGGCCGGAAACCTTCTCACAACATTCATAAGAGAGGGGTGGAAGTTCGACCCTGGAGGCGAGATGGGGTTCGGGTACTCATAAATTCCCCAAACATGCGCCGCTATCCACCCATAAAATAGGTGGAATGACCTGCATATCCTCTGTGGCCTCTTCCCCTCATTGATGTGCCACAACATCTTGTATAGCTTGGAGAGCATCAGGATCCCAAGGTTGAATCACCTTCCCATTTCCAACATGGACACCATGATAAATGTTCTTGGTCACACGCCCATGTCTGTATCCCTCACCGGCATAATCCAACCACAAATGAGAGTCGCGATGAATTCTGCCACCCTGATTGTCGGATGCTGCTTGGTGCTGACGCTGAATCCCTAGGTTTTAAACTATTTGTCCTACAAGAGCCGCTAGTATGTGTGCTCCTTTCCCCATTGATCCACCTTTGGTAAATTCAGAGACCTCCCCGGAAACTGTCTGTCTTTCGGGATGATCAAAAACTACTTGAACCACTGCCTGAAATGGACATCCCTCATGACTTCTTTGTCCTCTCCTGGTACCAGCTCCATCAACACCATCACCAGCCGCAAAATTTTCTCTAGATCCTCCCACGCACTCATGATAGGGAGGAATTAATCATACATAACCCCCAGTATCAGTACCCCTGAGATTTGGTGCACGTACCACAAGATGATACAAACCTCCCCATGGTGTAGGTGGATGGTGTTGGTCCTTGATGACCACCAACATAGCATCTCATGCATCTGCTGCTTTAGCTAATAGATGTGAAACTGGGAGGCCCAAGATGCCTCATATAGTCCCACTCGTTTCATCTCGGCCCAAAACTCTTCACATGAGGCACCAACCCAGTAGGCCCAAGCCCAATCATCTATGAATTTTCCACCGTGGATTAGGTCCCATTCCTCTAACCATCCCTTCCTCGGGTTCCTCTAGGCTGACATCAAGATTTTCTGGTATAGAGGGAGGGATGTCTCTAGCTATAATGCCTCCTCATCCACGTTGTTCAAGTGGTTATACAGGAATTCAACATTGATGGGCATGGAGTCTTCTTGGGCATGGCCATCAACCGCCCTGAACCATTGGCACTGACACAACGTACTACTAAACCAGTAAGATGGCTCGTCCCTACTTGCTTCAGGAATGAAGAAATCATCCCTTAGCCTAAATCCATAAAAAGGAAACATCATGCACAGTGGATAGTTCCTCTATATCTCTGATAGTATCTCCACTAATGATCCGTGGTCAGAATTGCTCTGTATTAACTCCCCTAGGCCTAAGTTGTTCTCCATCTCCTCCCTTCGGGTAGCATCCATGAGGACCCCCTAGAAGCCTCCGGATTATCCATTCAGTATTACATTTGAGCATTTCCTATGTCTGGTTCATGAAGCCATTTCACAGAGTAATGTTGTGGATCTCGTTCAAAAAGAATTTCATGGAGCCCTACCCCGACCTTCCAAAAGAAAATTTCTAGGCAGTGTCACGGAGTCGGAGACTCGTTGTGCGTCGTGAATCAGAAGCTTTGATTCGCGGAGAGAAAGCATGGAGTACGTGGAGATTTGCGAATTGAGAGTTTTACGAGCCAAATACACGATGGAAATAAAGGATAAATGAGGGGTCAACTTCCATATTTATAGGCGATGACCTTCGGAGCTTCGCGGTGCGTCCATGCTACACCGAGCTTTGTGGCGCGCCCAATTGGTACATCCCCTATCCTCTTCACAAGACCTCTTCATGGAATAGCTTCAAAGAAACAAGAGATTTTGGATATTGACCATCTAACTTTGACCCTTGATTTCTCCTCGGATCCACATCTGAGGGAGGGAATTTTTTTATGCAAAAAGACTGGGAAGACAAAGAATAAGAGTGAAGCCTCCCATACTACCTCGTAGAGACCTTTCATGGAGCCCAATATCCCCGCACTCGGCGCATAGCAAGGAAGTGGTAATGAACTACGAGCCATTTTGACATTCATGACCCGCCGTAGAGAAAGGAGGTGGTAACGCTCCGCAAGACGTTTTGACATTCGCGACTTGCCCCGGAGCAAGGAGAAAGTAACCCTCCGCGACCGCATTTGACCTTCGTGATCCACCGTGGAGCTAACTCCTTATTTTTGCTGAGTGAGATCTGCTTCATGGCACCTCTTACCTATAAATACAGAGCTCCCCTCAAGCCCAAAGGATGGAGCAAATGGCCTTTCACCTTTTGAACTCTCAAATCATGAAGCACCTATTTCTTTTTGAACCATGAGTTCTTCAAGGTACTTATGATTTGTGAAGTGCCTCTCCCTTGGCATTAATTGAGCCCTTCTTCTGAGAGGGATGCCTTTCGTCAAGCCCACGGGACTTCGTGAAGGAAGGAGATCCCAACGGGGACTTTGGTTGTCTCAAATCATTTATGCTTTGCGAAACACCCACCACACCCACATGACCAGTATGCTAAGGCAGGGTCATTGTGCTTCATGAAGCACATTACTTCACAACACCCTCCTTCGCAAGGCACCCATACTTTTCTTGGTATTACTTTGCAAGTACCTTTCCACTTCATGAAGCTACTCCTATATGCACCTATGCCCTATGCCTATCCTAGGAAACTTCACTTTGCGAAGAAAATCCCTTCATGAAGCCCCTCTACTTCATGGAGCACAAGAGCTTCACAATTCTTCTACTTATAGCCCCTTTTTCTCTACAACTTCTTTTTCCTGTGCAGCCCTTCAGGTTTTCATGATGCAATTTCAAAGTCCCTCGGACGATACCACCTATTGCGTTGCTTTGCCTCATGCTTCTTCGCATAGTCATGCTAATGTCTATTGCTTCTTCACATAGCCATGTTAATGTAGACCCCCCAATGGTACACTCCATAACACCCCATAGCCATGGAGTTTCCTGTCCCTTATCTTCACCAAGGTGTAGAGGGTGCCGGTTATGTACGTTCTAGAGGTGCGGAGTAAACCTACCTCGTCTGAGCTGCAGGATGTTAAACTCCCAAGTACCATCGTCTGAGCTGCAGGATGTTACACTGCCAATCACCATCATCCTCAGCACTTGAAATTAAATTGTGACCTCACCCCATGTATTCTATGCAGGTTCCCCCATCTTGGACATTCTGAATATCTGCTATGCTTAAAAAGAGTAAAATCTTACTCACATGGAATGATATCCTCTTTTCTAAGGCGGTGCCTCTCCACAGGGAAGGGAAACCACCTCGGTGTAAGCCCCTAGCATTTCTTGCAGAAGGTATCACCACTACTCCTTTATTTTCTGGTGCTCAAGGACAGTAAAGGGTGTTATGGGGAATGGTACTCCTCCTATCTTCCATGCCTAATCCCTCTACCACTGTGATTTTTCACCACTGGGCCTCCATCATGGAGTAAGTCCCAATTTCCATCTCCTTGGGCCGCTAACCACGCATAAGCCCCTATTTCTTCTTTATTCTTCTAACCATTTGTAAGCCCCTGTTTCCTCTTTGGGCCGCTAACTACGTGTAAGCTCCACTCCATTTCCTATATATGCACCTTTCGCGATGTGATCGTCAGGTCTTTGTTGTCTCTTGTTTCTCACACCGAGCATGACTCAAATGGGCTTAGAGAAAGCATCAACCATGACATCCTCTATGGGCCACCTGGACTGTAATACCCACACCACATCCGAACTATGATGACTTTGATCCTTGGAAAGGCAAGGTATGTAGGAAGCCTCCCTGAGGTTCAATACCAACAACCATTGGTCCCAACCCCCTTTATGTCGGTTCACCAAAAAACCAACCTGAACTATGAGGACTTTTATCCTTGCCAAGGTAAGGTACTTAGGAAGCCTCCCTGAGGTTCAGTCCCACTACCATCCATTGGCCCCGACCATTCTCACATCAGTTCACCAAGCTCCACTTCAGAACTATGAAGACTTTGATCATTTCCAAGGTATGGTACTTAGGAAGCCTCCCTGAGATTCAATACCAACAACCATTGGTCCTGACTACCTCACGTCGGTGCACCGAGCCCCATCCCTCCAAACTATGAGGAATTTGATTCTTTCCAAGGAAATATATGTAGGAAGCCTCCATGAGGTTCAAGCCCAACACCCGATCCTTCTGACCCCCCCCCCCCCTTTACGTCTGTTCGCCCACACTATCCATCTGCACCCTAGGTCCTTAATCATGTCAGTTCACCTTCATCCTGCATGACGTTAAACTGTAAACCCCACAAAATGGTAAGTCGTTGTGTCCCCCAGTCAGCAGCAAGCTATTGTGTCCCTCAATCAGTGGTAAGTCATTGTATCCTAATCAGCGGTAAGCCGCTGCATCCCCTATTCAGTAGAAAGCTATTGTAATCCCCTTCATTGGGACCCACATCTTTGGTAAATCCTAGTGTAGTCAGACCAAACCGGGCTGATAACCACGTGTAAGCCCCCAAACACATCATCGTGTTGTTTTCTTATGTGTACACCCCAATTCAAGATCATTTTGTGACCTTTCCCTCAAGCCTATGTGTCTCGGGAAGGTCATTCCCCGACCCAAAGGTTCCACTTTATCTGGTTCCCATCCACACATCCATTCTCACGGGCCAAATCTTTAGGCATCCCATCACCCTTCTGAACTACACGGACTTTGATTCCCTGCCACAGGGATACGTAGAAAGTCTCTTTGAGACTCAATCCCAACATTATTGTCATCCTCACAGTGGCTCCATCCCATTCACCACCCATTTCACTCAGCACCCCATAATCCATCTTGATTATTACCTGGGCCGCCACATACCGGTGAGGTCATGTCAACCCACCTACATCAGTGTGTCCTCTAGGGGTTACACTCATCTGATCCACTCTAGTCTGTGTTATGATCAGTCTGGTCCATCTCCGCTGGATGTTTAACTTGCAGCATACCTTGTGTTAAACATGGGAAGCTGAGGAAACCCTCAGAGACATGAATATGGAATATAATTCCTCTCATTTGATGTAGGATGCCTCTAGATTTCGTGCCCTTGAGAAGCCATATAATAAGGGACAGAAGATAGATTCAACAGTGTCCTAGCGCCCATGCACGCCAGTGATGCCCAATGTGACAACTCCCCTAACTGAATGTTGCTGCCCTGGCTTGACCCCTTGGAATGTCCTAACAGAAGCAGCGTAATTAACCAGCTTCCATGAAGATATGTCACCAGGAAGAGTTTCACGAACAATGTATTAAGTCTATAATGGAGACCTGGACTAGGTAATGAGCTTCGAGGAGGAATCCACGAAAGGAAGAGCCAACATCCCATCATCCTATTTCGATCAAGGGGCTAAAATCCCTGAATAAGCGACGGATGTTGCCCACCTTTGGAAAGTAGGAATGCGGGGCAACAAAACCATGCCTTTCATCCTCAAGCAGATGGACGCACATGCCCCGGCGAAATCGTTGGAAACATAGGAACATCGGAAGAGTGTGATGGGTTATTCCAAACTCTTATTTCTGTCATGATCGATAATTAATCCAATATTTTAGACAATGTTGAACATCGTGATCAACCGAATTAGATCAAAAAATATAGTCAGGGGAAAAAATGTCAAAACTTGAGATAGGATCATCACATATTATTTATAATATATTTAATTAATTAAATAATTACCTAATTGGAATAATTTATTTGTTGAGAGATATGAAAATAGATCTGGGATGTACCATCGTTGTGTGGTAGGAATTAAGAGACAATTCCCTCTAGTGGTTATCTACATGTGTTCCACAAATCATCCAACATTATCATAGGAATATCTGGCTACTAGCAAGGTAGATCCTATCGCATGTGTCATCCACCTTTAATCACCATGATAACCTCTTACAAAGCATTATCCTTGATCTCTCTAGACTTGAGAGTGGGAGGTAGAGTAAGATAACTCTCCATTCTTGGGAGCATTCTTGGAGAAGGGAGCTCTCTAGGGAATGAGAGGATTCTCTAAATCCATTGTTCGCAACTGAACAAATTAACTAGATCTTTAAGAAAATAATATAATTGGGTGTATATATCTCTAGAGATAGAGATAAATAATTTTACAAGTGCACATTATTATTTATTTAATCCCTTACGGAACCCCATGTCTATAATAATAATATTATTATCATTTCCTTGATATTTTTTTATATTGATAGTTAAATTAAATATTATTTAATCAAATAGTATTCAATATAAATTATTTCTCATCAGACCATTTAAACTCGGTCCGCCATTCATCCAAAATATTTATCAGTCATTGAATGATGACTATTTATTTAATAAATAAATATAACTGCATTATTTTCTAATAAATAAATAAATATTATATTAAATACATAGTAAATAAATATTTATTAAATATTCCACTCACATTATATTTGCTTTAATAATTAGTGTCAGAATACATGGGATCAAAAAAATATGAATAATTATTAAACCACATGTTGGAATAATATTTATTCAAAATTTTAAATAATAAATAATAATAATATATTATTTAATTGATATTCTGAATACACATAGTGTGTGACCCTCTAGACCTCTTTGTTAGTGGCATTAGGAGAAAAAGCCTGAAGTCCAAGGTTAGAATTTAGAAACATGCCAAGGCACCAATAGAGAGAGGAGTTAAATCTGAAATGACATAATACCTCATACATATGACTACTATATAATATAATACATTTATCATGATATCTCTAATTAATCATGTTTCATATCGGTGCCATCGAACCATGTGCTCGATATCTATTTCTTTGAATTCTCAGAAATTGAACTTTCCAATAAAACACCATGGTCATGGATTTTTTTGGGATATATGATTCACATAAAAGGTTTTAAGATATCAACTTTTGTTAAAGAACTAGAGAAAAAAATCATTTTTTTCATTATTCATTAATGTGATATTTCTCGTGATGCACCTAACGTATACTTCCTCTTCAAAAACATTTGTTGTCGTAGTTTTCATCAATTCATTAAAGTACGCAACTCAGAAAACTCATTAATTAAAATCTTAAAGTATAAGGATCAATAAAAACATCCATAGATAGAAACATATAATGACACATATAAATGTTTATTTTCTACTGGTGTGGTTTATTTTCATAATATCCTATACAAGGAGTTACCAAGACCATACACCATGAGAAGGCGCCTCAAATTCATATGAGTCTCCACCCATTATATCCTATTTCACTTGTATCTCTTAAATGATATCATTTATCTATAGAACATATATTTAAGAATAGTTTCATAACACTTCTAGGTTCTAACAATAGTGGGGAACTACTATGTCCTTTTAACATGACAGTTACTCTTAGGAAATTATCACATACTATGTTACGTATAATAACAATAATGATGTGATAATAAGTTTATTAATTTTCAAAAACCATGAATACAAATTATTATAAAGTACACAAAAGTTTGTTATAGGGAACTAACTCCAATAGACTCTAACTTTCACTAGATCCAACTGCTAACAGCGTTTAGTCTACCAGCTCTCACATGATACTCATTCTTCTATTGAGATAGGTCTTTATTCAAGGGGTCTTCCATGTTCTTTTTGATGGGTACTCTTCTAACTGTAAATTCTCCCCTATGATAAAAATACCTCAAGAGGTGATACTTTCATAGTATATTCATTATCCATTGGTGTGACTATGGCTCTTTTGAAAGGGACCCCACTACAGTATTATAACAGTACAATGTGATAGGGAATTTACTATTAGGTACCACATCAATCTCTTGGAAATAGTTTCATATCAAAACAAATTAATTGGATAAATTAGAAGAAACTACATAATCATACCCCCCTATAGAATTAGCGTCAAATAGATATTTTGAATTCTTCCAACTCACAGCTCCTCCAATGAGACAAAACATATCCTGACAGGGACTTTAGATCATTATGGACTATATGAAAACTAGCATCAATATAACCCATGAGGACCCGCTCTTCATCTCCTCCATAAACTAGGAACATGTGCTTAGTTCTTCTAATATACTTAACGATACCGTTAACAACATACCAATGTTGTTCTCCAAGATCATCTTGATATATGCATACCATGCTCAATGAATAAGAAACATAAAGTCTAGTACATGACATGGCATACTTGATTAATACTATCACTGAAGAATATGGGATCTTACTTATTCTTTCTTTCTACTTTTGTGTCTGAGGAAACATTTTATTAGAAATATGTAAATCATGTTAAACTAAAAATAATACTCTCTTGGATTATTCCATACTAAATCTCATTAGTATCTAGTCAGAATATATACTTTTACTTAGTCCAAGCATCCTCTTGGAACTATCACGAATGATCTTGATCCTTAAATATATGTAGTTTCACCCAAGTCCTTCATTGAGAAACATTTATTTAAATGGTTCTTGACAGACTATAATACTGGTATATCATTTTCAATAAGTAATATCTCATTAATATATAATACTAGGATAAAAATTTCATTCTCACTAAACCTATTGTAAACACATTGATAAAATTATTTCTTAATGAAACAACATTCTTTTATAGATTCATTGAATCAAGTGTTCCATGACCTAGATGATTTCATCAATTTATAAATGGATCTCTACAACTTGAAAACCCTTTTATCATCATATGGAGTCACAAACCCTTCTAGTTGTGTTATATAGACATATTCATAAATATTCACATTATGTCTTGCATTTTTGACATCCATATTACAAATCTCATAGTCATGGTAAGCTGCTATAACAAATATAATTCTGATGGATTTAAACAATTAAACTAGTTAAAAGGTTTCCACATAGTCAATTCCTTTTATTTTGTTTAAATACTTTATCCACTAGACTTTCTTTATGGGTATTTACTCTACCTTCCATTTCTAGTTTCCCCTTTAATAACCATATCAATCCAATGAGTTTTACATAAGCCAACACATCAACTATAAGAAATACTTGGTTCTACTACAAGGAATCTATTTTTGAATTTATGGATTATTTCCATCTTGTAGATTTTGAGATCTCAAATAAATATTTTTAGGAGAAAGATCCATCGTTATTAAACAATATTGCATCTCCATAATTGGTGACTAGAAGACCATATATCTATGGTTATCTTTACTCTATTACGATCCTACGTAGTACTTGTGTTTTAGGAATTACTTCATCCATGGTGACCTATAGAATCTATTCCTATACCAACTCCTATGTTTCTTGATCACCAACTTCATCAAAGTCAATCTTTCTCCCTCTATACTTTTTTAGGATGTTCTCCCTCTCAATAAAGATAATTTTTTTTAGAAACAATCGGTTTCTTATCTAAGGGGTTGTATAGGTTTTATCCCTTTGTTTCCTTAGGGTACCCTATAAAGATACACTTTGTACCTTAGGTTCTAGTTTGTTTCCTAATAAGTCCATAACAAATGCCTCACAACCCCATACATGTGTATGAGATGAAAATGTTTCTCTACACTCCATAACTTGATGGAATTCTATTTTACACTTTAGTTGGAACTAGGTTTAATGTGTATGTCATTTTTGTAAAGAATATCCCCAAAAGGATAATGGAATATGTTCATGACTGATTATCATCCTTACCATGTCTAATAAGGCATGGTTCCTCTTTACACTAACACCATTCCACTGTTTTGTGTAAGGTGGAGTCAGTTGATATAGAAATCCAAACTCTCATAGAATGTTGATAGACTCTTGATTAAGATATTCACCACCACAATCTGATTGAAGTCAATTTAACTTCTTACCAAGTTTATTCTCTAATTAATTATTTAATTACTTGAATTTCTCAAATGAATAATATGTATACTTCATCAAGTAGACATAGGTATATCTACTCAATTTAATAGTAAAAGTTATGAGGTAAGAATATCCACCTCTAGCTTCTATTGGAAATGGTCCACATATATTAATGTGTACCAATCTTATAACTTCTACGGTCCTTTCACCCTATCCATAAGATGATGGTTTGGTTGTTTTTTTTATAAACAAGCTTGACATATATCAAGTGATGTTTGATCAGAAGAGTCTGAATAACTATCTTGAAAGAGATTTTTCAAACGTTTCTTCATTTACATGACCAATATGATGATACCATAGTTGGGTGTTATATTAGTCATGTGAACTTGATTCTCTATCAATTTTCAATACTTGGTTTTCAAAATTTAATAGAAAATATCATTATTTAAATATGTCATACCATAACATATGTTTTCTTTATACAAGAAATGAATTTTATTTCCAAACATTAAAAATTAACCCATATGTATCTAGGTGTGATACATAAATTATGTTCTTGGTAACTGTAGGTACATAATAAAAATATTTTAAAACCAAAATCTTTCCAGTTTCCAATTAAATGTGGTATTCACCAATGGCTAGAGAAACTATCCTTACACCATTATCAACTCTCAGATCTGTATCTCCTTCAAAACTCTTTTTCAATCTACTTGGTACAAATATTTGGATATAGTTGTGATCACCATAAGTTGTATCTAATAACCAATGTGTAGATATTGAAATATTACACTCAATAATGAATTCACCTTTAGTTCCCCTTGCTTATGGGTGAATTTCCTCTTCCACTAGCTTGAATTACCACACACAAAATATATTTCATCTTTTTCCTTCCCATGCATTTGTATCTTCTTCTTCTTAGAAGGATGAGGATCTGGAGCTTTAGACTTATTTTGATTCTTTGGGCCCTTATCCTTCTTATTCCTTTTCTTATTATCCATAGGAATGTTGGTGTATCATGCCTCATGTCTTTATCCACATGGAAGATCAAAGTAAGAAGTTCCAAAAGACTCTTCTCATTGTTGAACATATTTTAATTAATAATAAAACTTGAGAAGGTTATGGGCAGTGATGAATGGGTGAGATCTGTATGAAAATCATCCAGGAATTTAATCCCTAAGATGTCTAAGCATTCAATTTTTCTAATAAGTTTGACTATATGACGCCCAGCTAGCGTAGACTCTCCATGATTAGTTTTTAAAAAAGCATTGAAGATCTAAAACCTCTCTTATCTCCCCTTCTCTTGATAGAGATCTCGGAGGTGAGACATCATTCTACACACATCCAAATCCTCATGTTGCTTCGAAAACTCATTGGACATGGATGATATAATAAAACATTGAACATCTGTGGAATCGTTTAAATGATTCCCATATAGTGTAAACTCTTTACCAATTGCCTCATTACCATGATAATTAGGAATATGTTCTTCTAACACCTAAAACGTCCTTTCATGGAAAATGATAACACATAACCACTATTTCCACTATAGAAAATATATGCAGGTGATATGTTTATCCTTCCCAAATATGGATCACAATGATATGTTTGATGTTTTTAATATTATTTATAAAAATAAGATGAGTAGAGATTTTGTACTTTATTTGATAAAATTTAGAAAAATAAATGAATACTACATTTATTAATCTCGTTCTATTTTATTGAAACCCAATATACATCTCTATTAACTTTGAAATATTCTATTTCTTGGACATTCAAGTCGAAAGGATCCATATTCCCTTTCGCATTACCCCAAATTTTGGTTGGTTATGAAACTTGAATGGATTTGGTTAGGAATTCCCAATGTCATCTCACAATTCCTTGATCTATTTAGTGGAATCCACAATCCTGAAATCCTTAAATTGTATCTCCTCAACCCTCATCTCTCAATTACCCCATTTCCTACATTGGAAGTCGAACCTTACTATGAAATAAGTTACATTAACCAAAATATCAATTTATAATTCCCCAATAATTAAAAGAACCCAAAATTTGGTTGGTCAATAACTTTGAACTATGGCTTGATTTTAACTATGGTTATGGAAGGATATACCGACTTAATATATTTATCATTGAGGTATTTTATAATTTTATGCACAAATTTAAAATTATTATCTGTATCACATGATTTTTAATATTATGTGGATTTACTTAAGTAATAAACCATGCCTTAGGTAATATTTATGAATAATCAAATTTATTTTAGTTCTATCTTAAATGCTTGTTAATTTCAGGAATTCATGTGATCACGAAAAAACATCCATAATAAAATAACTTTGAAACTTGATAGACATAAAATAATAAAGTGGTATGATCATGATATTTTCTTAATAGTTAGTCTATCGAGTGGTTGACAATCTAACTATTGACCTAGGAAAAGAACACCTTGAACCAATTAAGGTTCTTGTTATAGATTTACACTTTTCCACCTATATGTATCTATGGGATTATTTTCACCTTGACTCCAAACATGAATAGTCTCCACTAGCGTGGGAGCTTGATATGTTACATGTGATTTTACTCACACTAGGTGAGGTAAAAAGGGGGTTTACATAAAATAACCCATGGGAACGCATTCCTTTACATGGTAAGAGGAGAGAAGACACACATTATAAGAATTTAATTTAATAATAATCTAAATGAAACCAATCACATACAAAGATCTAGTCTATTCTCATGATTATCAACATGCATGCAATGAACTTCACATTTAATAAAATTAGCATTCAATTATTAGTCATTATTATTTAATATAAATCATGCTCGAATAAATTAATTATCTTCGTGAATTACTCAATTATTTTATCGTAATTATCATTTTAATATCCTTGAGATTCTCATCAATCATAATTTTAAAAAAAATTAAATAAATTTATTTAAAATCAACTATTTATATAAATGTGCTTTGGGGGAAACACGATGAATATCCATCTGATTATACACAACATGTATTATACTCATATAGTGTTTACTCTTGTGACTTTAATGACCACACAAAAGAACATGTCTATAAGTTTTACACTATATAATAAATAATTTTTAAATCCGTGTAATTTGGTATAAGTACACGACATATACATTTAAGCTCCATGGTGTGTACATCTCACACTACCTATCCAAGGAATAGGCATGGAGAATCAAATTGTAAAACATGCCTCATAAAATTAGAGTAAAAATTGTGTATAAAGGACTGCATGATGTTTGATATTTGATTTATATAGTCACCAGTTAGGTATGTCATGTATGAAAATACACAGACCATCTATGACATACAAAATGACTATACACCATGTATATGAGATACATAGAGTATACTCCAGATGACCATGCACCAGGATAGCCTGGTCAACACGTGATGTAAGGAATATATACACCATGTGTCATCAATTCACTTGATTTGAATTAATTATGAATTAATTCATGGTGTATTGAACCCAAGTACATGACATGTTAATCTGGTTACATGGCGTGTACTCTAATGATTTCCATCCAGAATCCTCGGAATCTCCAGATGTGTTCTTCAATTTTATTTTTTTCATAAAATTAATCATTTTGATTATATCTATGAGAAATAGTGGAGGAATAAGTAGATCTATAAATTCGTATAAAAATAACTATTAAAATTGAATTCAAAACTAAACGAAAAAGGAGTAAAACATAAATGATCTTTTAATAATTATAAATAATTATGTGACCACTCTGATACCACTTGTAGGTTCTGGGAATAGAAGAAGCATGTGATTGTTTGTTCCCAACTTTTCTTTTTGTCTTGATTAATGATTAATCTGAGATTTTAAACAACGTTGAATGTTATGATCAATGAAATTAAATAAAAGAATATAGACAAGGGATAAAATTTCAGAACCACAGAGGGGACCATCACTTATTATTTATAATAAATTTAATTAATTAAACAATTTATTTGTTGGAATTCATTCTTCATTGATGGATATGAAAACAAATTTACATTCTTCCATTGTTGCACTGTTAGAATCAAGAGTAGATTCTCTCTAATGGTAATCCACATGTGTTCCACAAATCTATTAATGTCACTATAGGAATATCCATGTTCAAGAACGATAGATCATATCACTTGTGTCGTCCGCCTTTGATCACCATGAGAACCACTTCCAAAGATTTCTTTTCTATATCTCTAGAATTTTGAGGGGGAGGTATAGTATGATCACTCTCCATTCTTGGGAGAATTCTTGGAGAAGGGAGCTCTCTAGGGCTTGATATGATTCTCCGAATCCATTGTGCACAACCAAAAAAATGAATTAGCTCTCTAAGAAAATAATATAATTGGGTTTATATATCAATAAGGTTGGAAATAAATAATTAAACAAGTTCCCTTATTATTTATTTAATCCCTTAAAAAATCCCATGTATATAATAATAGTAATATTATTATTTCTTTAACATGAAATTATCTTGATAATTAAATTAAATATTATTTAATCAAATAATATTCATTATATATTATTTCTCACCAGACTATTTAAACTTGGTACGTCATTCCACCATAATATTTATTACGCCTTGAATGATGACTATTTATTTTTTAAATAAATATCATTTCATTATTCTATAATAAATAAATAAATATTATATTCACTAAATAACGAATAAATATCTATTAAATATTCCACTCACATTATATTTACTTGAATAACTGGTGAAGGAATGAAAGTGATCAAGATAAAATGAATAATTATTAAAGCACATGAGAGAATAATATTTCTTCTACTTGTTAAATAATAAATAATAATATATTATTTAACCGAGATTCTGGATACAGTTAGTGTGTGACCCTCTAGGTCTCTTTATCAGTGGCATAGGTGATGAAGCCCAAAGTCCAAGGTTAGAATCTAGCAACACTCTAAAAAAACCATAGAGAAATAATTTAATGTTGGAATGACATAATACCTCATACAAATGTTTTTTATTTAATATAATCCCTTTATCATGATATCTCTAATAAAGAAGATTGAATGTCAGTGCCATCAAACTATGTGCTCAATATCTCTTTATTTGACATCATAGAAATTAAAATTTCCTATAGAACAACATGGCCATGCATTTATTTAGGCATATCATTACCATAAAAGGGACTAAAATATCAACAGTATTTAAAGAACATAAGGGACATGTCCTTTCTCTCATTATTCATTAATTTAATATTACTCGTGACGCACCCAACAGATCCTACCTCACTGTGAACATATAACATCACATTTTTCATCAATACATCCAAGTACATGGCTCCTAATACTCATTAATAATATTATTAATATCTAAGGATCAATACAAACGTCTTTAGATAGGATCATCCAATGAAACATATAAATATAGATTTTCTATGTCGAGTCTCGTTCTCATAATATCATATACTAGGTATTACCAAGGGAATACACCAAGAAAAGGTACCTCAAAGTCTTATGAGTTTCCATCCCTGATAGTCTATATCATTAGTGTCCCTTAAATGATATCATCTAACTATAGAACATATATTTAAGAATAGTGTCATAGCACTTCTGGGTTCTTATCATAGCAGGAAACTGTTATAACCTGTTAGAGTGACAACTAATATTAGGAAATTACCAAATACTATGTTAAGAATAAGAAAAACATTATGTGTTAATATGTTTACTAATATTCAAAAACCATGAATACAAGTTATCATAAAGTACATAGAAGTTGGTTCTAGGGATCTAACTCCAATATAAGATACCACTTTAGTATCACTATGAATGCCTACGAGAGGAGTATACATCTAAGAGAGATACCACTTTCCTTTTATAACAACCCATTCATTTCTTTTCTAACCATTTTAGGTGTGGATTGATATACTTGGTTCATGGATTACTCTAAATATATTTTAAACTCATGGAAATTGGAAAAAGGTACATGGATATAATTCTATCAATGAAACTTAACCCTCATGATTGGGGTTTAACCACCATAACTTCCTAGTCATAGGTGGTTAAAAACATAAAACCCACTAAAGGAATGTTTCAAGAGTCTCTTTCTAGCCCACTTTCTCATTTTACTTTTTTTTTCTGGAATAAATTTTCATGTTTAAATCTATTTTTTCATTTAATATTATAGTGGAATGAAGTATGAGGCTAATTAAAACTTACACTACTCAATAACTAGATTATATTCCTCTTTTATATATTTTTTATCATTGCATAAATTCTCTGTGACTTTTTCATAAAGGGGGTAGTATTAAATGATTGTGGGATGGGGATATAATCTTATTTAGGTAGGGAATTTATTACACGATTATTTACTAGTTTTAATTTTTAGTCTAGTTTTTGTAAATAAAATGTAAATTTGAGATTAAAAGACTTATTACCATATGAAAACACATTTATGTTTTTTAGGATTTAACTTATTTTGAAATTATTGATTTTAGAACAATTGTTGTTGTGAATTATTTTCTTATTTTCATGGAATCAAACTCATGTGAGGAGGCTAGAAATGAAATTTTATTCCATGAAATGTCTATTTCAAATTTCACATCTCCTACACGAGAGACATTATAAACCAATATTTTCATATTCTTTATTATTATATGTTTCTTGAGAGTCTCGAGACTTTTTTTTAAACAATGAATTTCCTTGATTCTTTTTAGAAGCTATAGGATTCAAGTTTTCTTTGTACGATTGATTCATCCATTCATTGAAAAATCCATTATAAAATCTATTTATCTATCCATATTTATATTTCACCCTCTTTGATCCTTAGAAATGAATGAATACATATTAGGAAAGACACATTACAAGTTGTTTTAATCCCTACCTACCAATATCTTTGTTAATTTCATCTTATAGTTTTGTTATGTGTGTGGGAGAGGGTGTGTTTATGGTGATTCAAAGGAGGAATTTCAATATTTTTGGGCTGAGTGTAAGGTACCTTACATATGTTATGGGTGATATATTTACAACTTGTATTTTTTATTATTATAATTTGGATAGTTCAGAGCCTATCCAGGTGTAAAGGACTCTTTTATTAAGTAAAACAAGTTACAGAAGTTTGAACAAGGGCCTTTTACATAAGTCTATTTGCAATAGAGAAAAAAATTAATCTAGTAAGAAACATAACTAGATAAAATCATTAGTTGTCACCCATTTGTTTATAAAACCATGATCCAAATAGCTGGATTCACGATATTCATGATTGATGAAGTAGTTCATGGATGGGAGAATCTCTATACACTTCATCAATCTAAAAATCAGCCTCCATGATAGATAAATAGTTCCATTTTTTATATATTGTTCACTGGCGATTGATTCATATTCCAACCATAAGTTAGACCAAACATGTTTTCTTTTTATTTCATTGATTTCGATCAATCCAATCATTTCAGTGTCAAGAACAATAGTGGTACCACAAGGTCCAAAAAGATATCCCATGATACCACCATTAGAATTCATGAAAACATTACCAATTCCATAGGGTCCTATATTTACCCTTGAAGTTCCATTTATATTTCCTTTTATCCATCCAGAGAATTGAATAATCTATTGTAATTCAGGGAATCCGAAGGGTGGATAAATATTACCTATAATTCCAGGGCTGTTAAGGACCAAAAGATCATTAATGGAGTTTTTTTGTTTCCTTTCTGAAGAGAGTTGACATTTTCCTAGCAACCATAATTTCAAAAAAGTGTTGATTGAATATTGAATAAAGCATGTTCATGAATAATTTTATTTTTTCAATTCCATATAATAAAAATCACTTTCATTATAGAAATAAGGAAAATATTAAGTGACTAAATCGATAAAGGGAGCAATACATAGGCATTAAAGTGGCCCTACATTGAATTTTTATAGGGATTATACACATCAAAGAAGTCATAGATGGAATAGAATAGTGATTCAGTGGTGAAAAAACCTTGAAATAAATTGTTGATATCTTCCCTATGTAGATTCTAATGAACACATTTAGAGAAAAGAGAAATGAAAATAGGCTAATGTCATGCATCAGTTGGAATCTTTCAGTATGTCATCCTACAAAGCAACATGAATTTGAAGGGAGTACCCTATATTATGTTCAATATTTTAACCCAGGTGGTCTCATTCCCTGCTAATTCATTAATGTAATATATATTAGGGTAAATAATACCACTAAATATGGGCTCCTAGATAAATATGTCATCCCCTTTAATGATGTTATGATTTCATACCACACTTTTAATTATATAAGGAATCACATATTGGTTGATCTCCATTTGTTCTTTAACTCATACATTAGCATCCAAAAAGAAATCAGTTGATTTAGAAGGTTTATGATAGACATACCTATTCAATTTCCAACCAAAATTTGAGGATGGATTTTAGGTTGACCAACCAATGTGAACATGATGAAATATTAGAAAAAGAGGATTTAAGAGAAGTCCATATAGATAATATATATAATTAAAAAATTTATATTTGAGCTCGTAAAAAATATTGATCTAAGAAATCCAAGAACCTTCAATTCCCCATTGATGATCCTCCACATAAAATTTTCCTACAATGAATGATTAAATTTTAAAATATTTTTAATTCCAAGACCTCCATGATCAATAGGTTGACATAAACACTTCCATGGGATAGAAATAATACTTATTTGAAGATATTTCCTACTCTAGATAAATTGTTTTATAGTGATATAGATATTATTAAGAAGATTATCCAACCACTTATAGTCCATGAACAAATTCATAAATTTAGAAAGAATGACTACTCTCACAAAATAGACCCCACCATCTACTGATAATGATTTTCCTTTCCAGGAAGCCAACTGATTTTTGATCTGACCCACAATGTGTATGAAATGATAAGAATGAGGTCTTCCCTAAATCATGGGGATCCAAAAATAAGTAAAATGGAACATTCCTTCTCTAATGTCAAGATCATTAATGATGTAAAATTTTATTTTTGTGAGAATATTGTTTTCAAAGTAAATGATTTTTTTCAACTAATATTAAGTTATAGAACATTTTCATAATGAAGAAGATCTTACTTTATGTTGTTTATGTTTCCATTGTCTCCTTGAGTGAAGCGGATAATTCCATCATCATACAATAGTTGAGAAGTTGAAATTAAACCATTTTCAACTCGAATGGATTTAATATTATGTTTCTTCACCAAATTGGGGAGGGTTCTACACAGATAATCTTCTATAATATAGAAGAAAATGGTTGAGAGTGGATAAAATTTTATAAAACCTATGTAACATATAAAATACTGCTCAAGAGATATGCACTAAAATATGGGTATATATCAGATAAATTTTCTCCCACATGATTAATGTCTCTTCAAAACCAAAACTGATAAGGACATTGTAAATGAAACTCTGATCCATCGTGTCACAATATTCTTTAAAATAATTTTTCAAAGTGATGTTTCATTTCATGAAAGTTTTACTTTGAAGGTTGACATATTCATAAGTAATGATAAGGTAGTATGGAATATTCCTTCCTTTAATGAAACTAAACTAATTTGAAGAAACAATCCTATTATAAATATTTTCAATCTTATTAGCTTGAATTTTACTTACAATGTTTTAGATTATGTTAAGAAGAGCGATAAGTTCGAAGAGTTGAAAATAATTTTCATTCTATAATTAGAGTATAAGGGGAAGTAATTGAGAATTTATTCCCTTGGTGTGGTTACCATCTTTAAAAAAATGTGTGAAAATTCTACATACAACATAATGATTAACCGCCCAAAAGGTCTGAAAAAAGAGGTTTGTAAAACCATATGGACTAGGGGAGATACTGTAATTAACACCAAATATAGATTGATTTATCTAAAAATCAAAGGGAATCATGGTAAGATTTTTATTGCCCCCATGCTTGAAAATAATGTGGATAATGACCTCTAACAAATCAGAACAAGTATTTGGACCATTACAAAGATTCTTATAAAATGAGATAATACGATTAGTAAGTTATTTGTTACTTTCAAAAAAATTCCCATAAACATTTATAATGTCCAAGAGACTAACCTGTTTTCTATATCTTTGAAGATAGATGAATATTTATAATTTCTATCACTATCCTTAATCCATTTTACTTTAAAAAATTCCCTCAATGTGCATTCTTAATGGCATAAAGGGCTATTTTTATCATGAGAAACAATAGTTTCTTCATTAATACCAATAGAAAAATCACAAGAGGTATTATTATATTGAATGATATGAAGATAAGATTCAAAATGAGAAATGTTTTTATCAAGAGAGATAAAACAATCATTACAACATTCTTTCAACTTCCTCTTGAGCAGTTTAAATTTAGGGTCATAATTTATTCCATCATCTTTGTAATTAAAAGAGCTCTAAATATACTAAAAAATATTATTACAGTTAGGATGAAATATCCAATAATTTATGAATCTAAATGAGAAGAGAGGTTTTACATCTCTTATCACATGATTTACCAAAATTAGATTAAGGTCTGAGTTGATTTTAACAACAATGGTATAAGAAATGGTTTCCCAATCATCATGTCTAGCTTCATTTACAAAGTTCTTATCCAATTTACTGCCGGATACATTCTATACCAGGTATATTTTCAACCCACTAGTTTAACTTCAATGAGGTTTCTACTTACAATTCAGTCCTTGAATTATATTATTGAGGCAACAACATTTTTCATACCAATCTTCTAATCTAGGATAAGAATGGAATTAATGTTCCCAAGTATAGGCCATGACCCATTGATTAGAACAATAAAATCATATATGTTCCGCCATATATCCCTCTAATATTTATATCCATTATAAGAATAACTTAAGGAGAATAAAATGTGTCACTCTCATACAATTAAATATAATATTTTTAATTTTTTAGTGGATTTGATAGAATAAATAACTTAAAGTCTTTAATGTGATAAAATGAAAAGTCTTTTAATCTGTATGGATGATTTATTTTTATCAATTAGGTAATATCATGGTTTTTCAATGGATTCAAACATTTAATAAAATAGAATTTTGGGTTCATATAAACCCATGAGATCTAGATTGTTATTTTAAATAAATATCCTAAGAGAATTGGGCATTTTAGGGTCGGATAAACCCTAAACATTTCCAGAAATATTCCTCATTTATGTTTATGTATACAGTTTAAACCCCCTTCTTCCATAATTCCACTTCCTTGATGACTTTTTAACTTCATTATCTGTTGACATTAGTAGATGGGGTAGTTTTGGGTCTATCATCAACAGCCATCGAACCTTGTAAATTTAAAAATCTAGGACAATATCATAATTATTGTCTTTCATAGAAATCATAGTAGATGTAGTGGATATTTTTTCATCACTGATACAATATAAAACATCCTTTAAGTTATGAAATTTTTCAACAATAGTGCATTGTTCAACTATAGAAAATGATATTTCTTTAGAGCATGAATCATCTAAACTTGCTTCAAAAACATTATGGTCAAAGGATACAACATACATATTTCCTTCAATAGAGTTATATGAGGATTTAGAGGGACAGTTATTATCAGTGTTAATACTGTTCTTGAGTCTTTGTGGTTCTAAAGTCTCATCTGCCAAATTATCTTCACAAGGAGTGATGGGAACATCAATTATCCTAGGTTGAGAAGATGTAGAATACCTATTATAATAAGATTTTATAGGATCAATTTCATTTTGAAGATAATTGAAAATATTCTAGATGTCTTGAGAAATTTTGAGGGTAATAATAGAATAGTTATTCTCTCTTTCCTCTTCATCAATATGGTTAGCCCAATATTTTTTTGTTGTAGCTTTTAAATTATCCATGATAGCTTGTTTAACTTTCCTCTATTTTTCATAATCATTTTTCTTCAATGGATGGTCTTTGTAAATAGAAATGTATTCTATTTTTTATTCCCATTAACTTATTTCTAGGAATAAAATTATAAGGTGGTTTCACATACTTTTGAATCACCTTGTAGTTGGAAATTGAATGTCTAATAATTTTGCAAACATCACTGAAAGGAGGGATGTATTCATAATCCAACATGATTTTAGTTTTGTGGTGGTAATGAAACTAATAAAATCTAGAATCTTGGAACCCAAATTGAAATCAACTGGGATCCTAGCACAAATACGCATCTCCTCATATAGAGTACGATAATCTAGTTTCAATGGAATTTCTATACAAGAATCAAGATCATTGGGAATTTTTAGATGCCAAAATACCCAACTTAAATAATAATTCTTGACCCAAATTTGAGATGTAGAATTCCTTTGTGGGATGTTATTAAAATTGTTATCTCATTCCAAGATCTGATGAACTCTAGTTTTTAGATGGAAGTTTTCAATTTTCCAAACTGAATTCAGATCTTCTTTTCTTCCCCAAATGATGTGAAAAAATCCCTTTCCAATCATGATAAATTTCTAATTTCTATTGACCTGGAAGTGTAAAATTATGTATTTAAGATCCAAAATAGAAATTTTTTATCCCCCTTTGAAAATTTGATGTTCCATAGGATGGAGAACTTACAAACATCAAGACGTTTTTTAATATATTTTTGGTCTGAACCACTAAAAATCCCCCATCTTCCATTTTTTGAACATAGGTGATTTAGGAAGATCATAATTGGAGGGATATGATCTATGAAGTTCTT
The DNA here is from genome assembly GCA_963277665.1 of Viscum album. Classification (NCBI taxonomy): domain Eukaryota; kingdom Viridiplantae; phylum Streptophyta; class Magnoliopsida; order Santalales; family Viscaceae; genus Viscum; species Viscum album. The sequence goes on from OY728119.1 coordinate 15,523,821, forward strand.
CAACAAAGTATATTACTTTTCTTTTTTAAATAAATGAATTATGTGAATCCCCCACAAGATCTATATTATCTCTAGAATTTTTCTTTCTTTTGGATGATTTTCGCACCACATCCTTGATGGATAAATCCCATTATGGACTAAATTAATCCATGATACAAAATAATACCGAGAAGATCAAAGAAAACTATCACAAAAATTAACAATGTTGAAGATATTTTCTTGAGAGAGAGTCACCCATGTAGCATATCTAAGATCCATCATCCTCAAAAATCATCTTAAACAAATATTAATATGATTATTAAAGTTATTTATCACACTTGTTACCCTCTTATTACAAATGATCAGGGAAGGGTATTTAAATATACATTGAAACATGCAAACACAAACATGTATGAATTTGGGGAGACTTGAACCCGAGATCTCCCTAACAATTGACAAAGACCTTTTCTTCTAGTATAATCCCTAGGGGTACTTTTTACCCTCTTATTCACTAATAAAACCCTATTTATATGTATAATTATATATATATATAAACATAATAAAAGAGAAAAAATATTAAAAATAAATATATTTGGGAGGATGTTTCATTTATTAATGATCATTGTATAGTTATGGAAAACAAAACAAACTAGGGTGAATGAGAGTTGGTAGTTATGATTTTGTAAAGAAATGATAGAGTTTAGCTTCTTCGCATTACACTTACTAAATTTAACATCCATTGTACTTAGATATTAATACACCTATTATGTATCTAATTTTTCACATTTAATTCTAACAAAACTTAATCGTAGAAAAATGTGTCTAATTTCTTCATGAGTAACCCATTTTTTCTCTATTAGTATAGAATATAGGATCATGGTATCTATATGGTAGATTATGTGAATTTGGGGAATGGGAATAACTCCACTTCATATGTTCCTAGAGTGACGAGGGAAAAGTTTTATGCGAGGATAGTAACTAGTGGTTTGGGAAGGATTTGAAACTTAAAAACATGACTGAGATGAAGTGAATCAGTGATATTTACTTTGAAAAGGAATCTTGATATGTTCATTGATGAATCAATTATTTGTTTTTATTTTCTCTATTCTATGCAGTAAATTTTGGCAGAAATAACATTTTACTATAAATCATTATTATTTACCAGAAGTGTAATAGACTAAGTGTGGGGGAATAGTAAAAGGAATAAAAATTAAATTTTATTTGATTTTTATTTCTAAATATTCACCTTGTTTTAATTAATTAAGGGTAAACTATACATTTTTTGAAATTTTGGAATAATTTTGAATTAATTTACAAGTGTTTTAATGTTTAAACTTTAATTGATTGATTTATTTTTGTAAATATTTAAGAAAAAAATATTACACTGATTTTTGAGTGTTTGATGAATTTAAAAGAGAAAGTAGTATCCATGTATGATTAAATGGTAATTTTCATAGACTTCAAAATTTTAAAATAGTTTCTAATGTGACCATGTAATATTAAATATCCTACGAAGTAGCTTTGTATCTTTAAAACACATCTTCAAAGGGATATGTATGATTAAAAAAGGGGACAAGTAGTAACTTAAGGATAAACTAGATGGGGAATAACATGTCTGAGATTAACTTGCCCATAAAGGTGGATAAGTGTGATTAAATTGAGTTTTCATTACCTATATATAAATATGCTTAATAATAAACTGCTCGGGTAAGAATAACCACATATCCTAGAACCTTTATATGAATCTTTTATTAAAGGGGTTTTTCTCACATAATATTAAACATGGGATAAAGGGGGTTAAATCAGATTAAATAAGTCATGCTAAAGCCCATGTAAGAATAAACCACCACCTAATATGCTTACCTAAGGAAAGCAATGATGCTCCTATCACATCAGAAAAAACTCTTATGACATAGATGTGCGTTTGAATAAAATCCCACAACACTATCCTATTCCGAATTAAAATCCTGTGAAATGGACCTATGTATGATTAAAATCCATTCATGTTATATTAAATACTGCTCATGTGAGATTAAATTCAACACTCCACATACTACATAAGATAAACTCTAAGGTATGCCTATGTTCCCTATCTTCCTCTAAAAACTATATTCCAATATCTATATCATATTAAACCCCATCTCTTATAGATATGTGATATTAATTCAAATCTCCAATCCATATATATATGATTAAATTAAAAATTATACAAAATTATTTGTAATTTCTGAAATATAAAAATCAACATTCTTATTTCCTACCAAAATCGATAAAACACCACAAAATCTTTGACACAACTTGCATCTAGTAAACGAAGGGGAAGGATATTATGGGTTTATGGGGAGGAATTTCGGTCTAGGGGAATATTTATGAGTATTATTATATAAAGGAATCTATCCTCTCAGCTAATAGACATGAAATAAGTTCTACTGAATAAGTATTGCAACACTGGTATCTAGGATGAAGAAAAAGAGTGACTACTTCCAATAAAAATATTCTGAATTAGTGATTTTAAGGTATTAAGACCTATTCCTTCAAAAATGGTATTATTTGGTTAGGAACATTTATTTTTTAATTTATACAGATTTATAGTAGCATTCATAACATTTCAATTGTTTTTTTCTAATGTTGTTATTTTTTTATTGTGATCTCGACCTCCAAGATCATGGAGATCTAACACGAGGGTTGCACCGAGAGGGGTGATATGGGATTCCTAAGTCCATGAACAATATATTAAATATAAAATTAATATACTAAGGATTCAGATAGTTTAGAGGTTAAAGGTTAGTGGTAATGTGTCTCACCCTTGTTCTTCTTTATTTTCTTCTTCTGGTAAACCACTATTTCCCTTCCTTTACTGAGTCATTTAAGCCTATGATGTAGCCAAGTTTTGGGTATTTTTCTTCAATCTATAACCTATCCTTCTTCAATTTTAGATTTTTTAACCTAGGGATCAAATGAGGTTGATAAGATATCATATCTATGAGGGTGTGGTGTGTTTTATTTTGGTGACCTTGTTTGGGGTTGGTTGCATTTCCTCACTCCACTCATATCAAGATCATGAATTCATATGGTCTTTATAAGTTAATTACCATTTTTATATGTGATAAATAATCTGATAAAAAATATAGTTGATTATTCTCTTTTTATTGATTACCTTTGAATAAAAGGTTGCGGGTTATTCTCAAAACATGTCTAATAAAAATTCATATGTGTTAATTTTATTTATAAATGAGTTATTCAGGTGTTTGTTAAACATGAATTTGGTGTGAGTTGGTGTGTGTTCATGATGAATGTGGTTGAGGGTTTATAGAACTTTTATAATAGTACCAATGAGGGGGAACATGGATTACACCTCCAAGTGATGACTTGGGTTAGAGGGGACAGGTTTCCACTTATGAGCATGGGATGTTCATAGAACCTATGGATGGGTGAAACATTAGGATTAATAGTATGGATCCCAAATGGGAGTGGTTATATAATTTAATGGGAGTGAGAGTTTATGACATGGGTGTATGAATTGTGTTAGGAGTTATTTATCTAGACTATATTGCTTTATTACTCATACAATACTCCTTTCATGTTATATATATTTAATTATCTAAATTCTATCTGTTTAAGTATTGTACATCAAGAGTCTTTAGTGGGTTTCCTATCGAGGTTTTATACTCACCCCATTGATATTCATCTTGGTTCAAATACAGATGTTGTTAGATGTGATGTAGGTAAGGAGATTACCTCTTACTTTTCTAGTGGGGCACCATGATTCTATGTTATTTGGTGACATAAGTGGGAGATTTAAGATATTTTTGGTTTAGAACATGGTGCAGTTATATATTTGAAAACATATTTTCCTTTTTGGGTTTTTTGTATTTTTTTCTTTTGGTATTTTGGTTGTATTTTAATGTTGTACCTTTCTTATGTTATGTTATCAAGTATTGTCTAGTAGTTATCATGCGTCATATTTATATAATTTCAATAGAGTTATTTCTGTACAAGTTATATTGTTTAATTGTAAATCATTCCCCAATAGTGGTTCTAACCCTAGGTAATTATTTCACACCTTTGTTGTATGGGGGGTGCATTTATGGCCAGTGGAATTTTGATCCTAGATATGGTTTCATGTAGGGTTAATATTTTACAAATGACATCAATTTGGTATAATTTTTCAGTCAAGATGGAATATATAAAGAAAATATGTGTCAGTAATTGAATATTTAGATTATAAAAATGTGTAGACAAACTATTTATATAGAACTTCAAGTTACTCAGGTTGTCTATGTTTGAAATGTGTTGTTAAACACTTATAAACATATTTTCATCTCATTTTCATGTGTTTAGCCGATGATAGTTGGGTATCATGCAGTAGTAAAGTGACTCTCCACTACGATTTCATTATTTATATGATATTTCACATCTCATGCTTTCAAAAAAATTATATTATGAAATTTCTTAGTGTATTAATGTATATTCAAAAACCTATAACAAAATTATTATTTGATTATTGGGGGATGATTTTGATAACACCTTCTACAGTTGTATAAAAATGACATCAGTCGGGAGACCTAGAAATCGGTAGGAGGGTGGCACTAAGATGTGATCTCACCCAAAATAGAAGTAAATAAACAATTCATAAGAATCATAGTGGAATATGTTTAGGCACTGGAAAGAAAAAAAATCAAACCAAGGAACCAGAAATGTAGACCAATCATTATAATTTGAAAGAAAAATCCCCCTAGTATTTCAGGGCGATTCAGGTCCAGAAGATATAAGGCATGGATTAGTTGGATAAATAAGATCTTTGATTTTCCAATAAATATAGTTATGGCTAAAGTAAATTTCTCAATTTAGATACTTGAAGGACTGGAATGACAATCATGGGATCTAGTCATCGAAGTAAAGGTCGATCAAGGACTTATATGGGAAGAATTAAATGATTTATTTAACAAATGACTCTACCTATATACCTTATGAGTATCAAGGAAAATAGATTTATTTATTCTTAATCAGGGAGATATCTCAGTAATGTAACATAAATATTTTTTTTAAAAATATCACTCACATTTCACCAGAAGTGGAAGCTAGTTAATCTCTCAAAGCCCATATATTCGGGTTAGATATATGACCTAAATGTTATTTAAGGTTGTGATAGTTTTTAATTATAATTACACTAAGCTATTAAAAAAGGTGATGGTGGAAGAAAAGTTAATTTCATGGAATCATAGTGGGGGAACAAATTCATCCACCTGGGCACATTTGTAAACTCATATAGTGTAAATAATTGTAGAAAGGAAAATTACTCCCAGGGTTGAAGAGAACTTGATAACAAATCCATGGGGTCAATTTCTTTTCCTTGATTTTATAAAAAAACCATTTTCTCCCAAATTGGGTATTTATATCACTTAAAAGGGGATTTTATGGAACCACCTTAAGAGTGTCACAATTGTGTTCAAACTAGACATCTCAAAAATTTATATAACCACCCACCTAAATTGTTGTTTCTTCTAATTTAATTGAAATATCTCACACCCAACCAGGATGATCTCACCAAACTAGTTCTTATCCTCAGAATCGATTTAGTCATGGTGGTTCCATGAACACCCTGATATAATAGTAGGAACCATCTGAACATGGGGGAAAACTCATCCCAAGGGGTCTGAAAAAAACTTTTTAGTATTGAGAAGGCTATGATAAGTAAAGAACCAGGTCCCATAGTGGTGCAAGGTATTTTTATTCTTGATTGAACATTAATTAATGTATTGTTTGAAACCAGTAAACCTCGCCTTTTAATTACTTCTCATGTTTTAAATCAAATGGGATCACATGTGGATGTGATACCTCATGTCATAGAATTCAATAAGCCTATCAAGTAACAATATTTTAGGTTATTTAAGTGTTTAACATGTTAAATTACCATTATTAGGAATGTCATGAGTTGCTGTGAAGTATGGGAATGAGAAGTTGTAACTGTCTATTGGAAGAATGATATTTCTTTGTGTGGGTGTGAGTAGTTTTAAGTGCCTATGGGTAGTACGGAATTTCGATTAGGGGGTTGTTAGCTAACTGGTAAGGTAATAAATAGTGGATGTGTTGTAGGACTGTAGTAGGTATTATTTTTTTAATTTTTAGCTAGATGCTGCATGGGGGTCCTATCCTTTGTAGGACTCAACATGGCTCTATGAAAATGGTATTCCAAGAGATTTCCTCCACCAACTTCTTCTTCTTCCTCTAATTTCTTCTTTCTATTATTTTTCCAGTTTTCCTTTCATGCTTTTAATCCACCATTCTTCATTTATAAGATAGTGACACAATGTTGTTTTCCCTATCCACTCTCAATGTCATAACAATTTGGTGACTCTGCTAGGGAGGTAACATGATAGAGATGATCATTGATAGAGAACGATCTGTGTGATGGATAAACACCAATACTTATAGAGAAAAATGATCACAATAGCTAGCTGATCATCACCGGGGAACAAACGATGAGTTCTATATTCATCAAAATAGAGATATGTGATCACTAATTGAAAGAGGGAGAAAAATTCATTAGCATAGGTATTTCTCTATCCTCAACTAAAACTCATCTGCATGTTCATCTTTGGGGAGTCACACGAGTGAAATTGAGAAGAAAACACTCCTGGGGATCATTGACTATGGCTACATGGAAAGATCATGTGTGAAATTCATTGAGAAGGAGGTAGTAGAATAATGATTGTATCTATGTGAGTTGATGCTTTCTAAAAAATAGAGAGTGACTAGTACACAATTACAGAGTAGTTCAGATAATGTAAGAAAGCCGTATATAGCTAGTGGTAACTGTGTGATTTGAATCTGTGTGAAGCATGTAGAGGTGAAAATTCTATGAGACTTAGATGCCTAGGACCTTCATTTTCTGATTGACAACATGATTGTAGATGAGAGGTGATCACAAATGGAAAAGCGAACAATAGAGGATGGTCAGAGCGTGTATATATACATTATAAGACGGATAACAAACTTTCTAATGTCGAATTGACTATAGAAAAGTTAATGTAGACATTGAACACTATTTATAAAATTTTAGATAAGCTAGTTCAAGAAAAAATAAAATACCTACAAAATGTGCATGTTCAGATGAAATGAACTAAGGAAAGAGCTTCGTGTGACATTCATGTTTCAGAGGATTCATTTGTCTCTATTCCGAATCAGCTTGAATTATGATTTGGATCACATTCCGATAAGTAGTTTGTGGAAGCCGGTGAGATTTAGGGAAGTTGTGTAGGTGAATTTGAAAGTTAAGACTGTCGTTGCTATGGAAATTGTACTTTGGAAGTTATTACTCTGGATGAAGTAAAACAGATTTTTTGGAAGATATCTTAGATGAATTAATTTTTAGCTAAATATAAACTTGGATGGATCTCAAAAATAGAGGTGTATTTTCTGGAAAATTATAAAATGGAAAAAAGTTGTTGCACTACACACAACTTTTCATGTAATTTAATACTCTACTCTTGTTTTTGTCTTGGAATAGAGCCACAAAAGGCTTGTCATGGTAATTGTTTAAGTCATCTCTTATAGAGAGGTTCCAGAAGTCAAACAATGGGGCTCTATTGTGGAATTATAAGGCACTGTAACAAACTAATTCTACGAAGGAGATAATTAATTATAAATTGGTCTTGAAACTTCTTGCTGAAGAAAATAAACTCAAGCACAATGACAGTTTCACAAGATATAAAATCTTATGAAATTGTATAATGGGAGAAGGAAAATATTTCAAGGTAGTACAATGATAGCCTGTTAAAACTACACTTCAGCTTCCACTACAGGAAGTGCAAGATCAACCATTGGAGTTTTCACTAGGGAGGGAGTTGAAACTATTGACCATATCATGCATAGGGGAGGTGTTAGTGGTCGGATACCCTATTGAATGTAGACAAGGGAGCCTTGACATTTCAGGGGATAAAGAACTAGTGGAGTGGTTGAGGGGTTTCTAGATTAATCTAGAAAGGAACAACATGGAAGGGAAGATTAGTTCCACACTAGTCTAGACTGAAGGGAAAAAATCTTGTTTGAATTTTAGTTGGTCAAATTTAATTAAGTTACTTCTAGTGGCTGAGTTAAAGTGTGTTCCAAATATCAAGTATTAATATGGCCTAATAAAGTAGCTCCAAATATGTTTTGTAGTTGGAGATGATGACCACAAGATAAAACAAATAGATCACTTAGGTGTAATAGGGATTTATAAGTGACTAGAAGTCATTACATATGTCATTGTTCATAAATGAGACATAGATAACAATGAAAAAATACATCTTATAGAGCTTCATCATGTTCTATATCTAGTTGAGATGAATGTTTCATATCTAGTTGAGTTGGAGGAAAAGGGCTAAAACATGGATGTTGAAATAACTTGATTTCCTAGGGTGTGTGACCTACTTATAGGATTAGTGTGTCATATGTGCATTAAATTTAATGTTTTTACATACATGGGAGGCACATCTCCCCAAACCTATTTGAAGTAAAGGAGGTTAACATTTTTGGAAAACTAAAATGATCAATTAACGTCTCCAACATCAGCAGAAAGATGATATAGGCTGGATGTGATTTATAATAAAGACAACAAGCCCCGGTTTCCATGAAAGGGGTTTTCAGAGTGTTAGTATATCTACTTGTGGATGAACCTGCTAAAGCCCAAACATTATTTTATCACTTGTTGGTGTTCGGAGAATGGATTTCTAATATGGTAAGGCTCTCCTTTGATTATCTTAACACTATGAATGTTCAATGTAGGGTGGATTTTATGTCAAAGACAAAAAAAAATTCTATAGTTGTTCATGATATTAGGAGTATTGAATTTACTTATATAGATGAAGATACTTATGATGATATTGTCTTCTCACTTTTAAAGGCCATAATTCATAATCTAGATAGAGATAAATAAAGAAACACAGTTTTGGTGCCCATTAAAATTTGGGTACATGTTGTTCCTCTTTGATTCTTCTATGAACTTGTGGCATATCTTATTGAATTAGTTTTCCATGATTGCACATCCTCTAGATCACGATCACCCTTGGCTTTCCATCATTCTTTTGGATATACTAGAATTGATCCACTATATAAAGTTCTTGTTAGATAGTTGTTATGGATTTAATATTTAGAATATGAAACATTAAAATATTTAAGGATATCTAAATTTTTTGAGATTATTGTGGACTATCCTGACTGTACTCCAAAAATTGAGGACTTAAAATAGTGACTCGATTATGCATGAAAATATTTAAATCTAGTAGATTCATTTATTCCTATGATTCTCTATCAATTACTTACATCAGGTTCCTCAACCAATTACATATTGAATCAGTATGTTTCACTGTGAAAAATAGATCCTACTAGATTATTTCTCGAGGTAGTTGTTAAACCCATCAAGGAATATTTGAGAGAAATAATTAATGTTATTAAATGAATTTTGACTGTGCGTACTAATTTCATTTGTGGGAATTATAGTGGTCATAGGAATACACTTATTGAAGAAATAAATGTAAATGATGAGACTCAAGAGTCTACTAGAATTGATGATGTGATCAACACTAATGATAAGACTGAATGGATTGAAGATGGTTTTACAAAAAGGGCCCTCCTTCTGATCTAATTCCCAATTGTTGATCTAAGATTTAAAGTTTTACCTTGAGGACAATGTGGTTTTTAGGAGGAGGAAAATTGTTAGGAATGTCATGAGTTGCTATAAAGAGTGGGCATGATAAGTTGTAACTACCTAGGGGCAATATGAGCTTTCTCTGTATGGGCGTGAACATTTGTAACTGCCTATGGGAAGTATGGTATTTTGGTTAAGATTTAGTTAGCTGACTGGTAAAGGATAAATAGGGGATGTATTTTAGTGTGGAGGAATGTATTTTTTAAGTTTTAGCTGAATGCTATAGGGGTTCAAGCATTGGGAGGACTCGACCTGGCTCTATAGAAGTGGTCTTCTGGGAAATTTTCTCCACAAAATTCATCATCTTCCTTTAATTTATTCTTCCATTAATTTTTCCTAATTTCCTACCAATATTGTAATCTAATATTATTTTTCTATATTGTAGTGACACAATATTGTTTTCCTTATCCACTATCAATGTTGTAACAACCATTGATATAATCTAATTTTTTTAAGAGATCACTATCATATAAATATATATATTATATATAATTTTGGGGATATATTGGTTGGTAGTATTCAAATTTCTTATTGATATCTATGCTAATCAATTCACTTTTACATCTCTTGATGGAATTGTTCACCTTTTTAATGGAGAATTGGGAATGAATACTTGAAGAGAAGGGCGTCTAGTAAAAGTGGTTGTGACTATCACTTCTCAATTGTAAATAGCAATCATGGGGTTTAATGATGTAATATAAGGTAGAAATATTCTTGAAATATTAAATAATTCTACAGATGTCTTTCCAGACAACTTCACTAGACTAAAACTTGAAAGGGAAGTGAAAATTTCTATCAACATACTCACTAGAACGATTCCTCTTTCTCTTCCATCATATATAATAGAACTAATAAAATCATGAGAACTTAAGGTTTAATTATAAGAGTTTTAAGTAAATCAATTTTTTATTCTAGGTACATCACTATGGGCCACTCCAGTTTTATATATAAAGAAGGAATATGTTACTCTTCAAATTTTTATTGACTATTATAAACTTAATAAAGTTAAGATAAAAAAATTGAAGTTATATTCATAGAATTGATGATTTATTAGAAAAAATTAAGGGATAATTTTTTTTCTAAAATTGATATTTTATTTGGATAGGAAATAATGAGGATATTCCTAAAATTACATTTATAAGTCATTACAACCACTACAAGTACTTGGTCAAGCACTTTGGTCTTATAAATTCACCATAAATATTCATGTAATTGATTAACTATATCTTTCACAGGTACCTTGACTATTTATATGTTTTATCAAGTATTTTTATGATATGAAGAGGATTGAGTTTGTTTTGTGTAGTTTTCGTAGTATTTTTGGAGGTTTTTAGGGTTTATTAATGTTGCATGTTTTATACATGGTTTAGATAAACTATTCCAAATTCCCAAGTAAACCATGCAATGGAGAATGGGGCTTCTGGGAATATTCAACATTTCTACAGGAGTTGGGTAATTCATGAATGAAACGTGTATCCATAGTGAATTTATGGGGGTGGTGACCCACACAGTTGATGCATAGTTTTCTAAATTATGGAAAAAGTTATCGATCCTTAGGTTTCATATAGTATCACCCATATAGTTGGCACATGGTTTAATATACCACGAAGCTAAACCATGAGCAGTTTAAAATTGCTAAAAAATTGATGTCTACTTGAACCATTCCCCCAAAATAGTCATAGTTACCTTTCTTATCATATTTCTCAAATCTCAGGGGTTCCACGGTTGATTTTATTTGTTTCCTTCACTCAAGATACTACTTGAAATTTAGAGTGGTTGGTGTAGGTATCAAAGGAGGGTTTTATGAGGCTGGATTAATGAGGGCATGGTGTGGTTCATCTTAGTGATCTTGTTTAGGGTCGGTAGATTTTATTAATTATACTATTGTCATGAGCCTTAATAATTATGTATTTATATTTCTAATGGATGTATTTATTTGTGCTAAACCATTTTATACAATTATGATTGAGTATTCTCTTGGTAATAATTGGTTTTTAAGACAAGTTTATGGGTGACACCCAAAATGTGTTTGATAAAATTATTATAGAGTGATTCGATTATAAAAAATGTGTTATTTTAGTGTGTGTTAAAATTGAATTTGGAGTGATATGTTGTCTATTTGTGAATCAGGTGGTTGAGGAATTGTTTCTTAAAACATGGCTACATGTTCTGATTGGGGGGGAGTGGATTATACCACCAAGTGACAACTTGGTTCGAGGGGTACATTATTCATCTTTTGAGTTTTGGGCCATTCATAGGACCCCATAGATAGGTGATGCATGGGGATTGGTATAATATCTCTCATAAAGGAGGGGTTAGTGAATTTCATGGGTGTTTGAGTCCCTGGAATTAGTGCATGGGTTGTGGTGTGATTTATTTATACATCTTGTATTACTTTGTTACTCATATCATACTTATTTTCTGATTTATATATATAATGTGAGATAACTTTTTTTGTTTAAGTAGTGTATTTGGGAAGTATTTAGAGGACTTACTTCTTGGTTTGTATACTCATCCAATGTATATACATCTTAGTGTATATAAAAATGTTATTAACTATGATGTAGGTAAAGGGAATACCTATTAATTCTCTATGTGTCACCTTGATGTTATGATATTTGGTGATAGAGTTGGGATTATAGAGGCATCTATGGTGTTCATCTTGGTTTAGTGCCACATTTGGCACCCTATTTTTCCTTTTTGAGTCATTTTGTCTTATAGTCTTGTTCATAGTTGTGGTTGGATTTTGATTATTTACATTTTCTATGTTATGTTATGTTATCATATTCTTAACTGGTTGTTCTCATGCATTTTGTTTATATAATTCCATTAGATTTCCTGAGCTATCAGTTATGTTGTTTAATGGGTAAATCATCCCCCAATGGTGGTGTTAACCTTGGGCATTTATTTCCAAAATTTGGTGTATTAGGGATGTACCAAAGTTTAGTGTCATTATGATCTCATATATGGTTTAGAGTGGGGTCAAGGTGTTTCAATCAACTAATAAAAAGTATTAAGATTCTCTAATCAGATTGAGGTAGTGAATACTTTATCCTGGATTTTACTGATCATCTGAGATATTAAAGAATTATTTCACAACTCACTGCTCATGGAACACCATAGTGTAATAATGTGTCTAAGAGGATGAATCATACATTTTTAGACATGATTCTATTAATAATGAGTCATTCGAACCTTCCTATATAATTCAAGTTATATACTATAGAAGCAGAAACTTTCATACAAACTATGTTTCATATAAGGTAATCATAGAGACACAATGTGAGATATATACTATGAAACATCCCAATTATTCTTTTTTAAGGATTTGGAATTGTGAGTAAAAAGTATGATATTTTTATATTGAAAAAACTAACCCTAAATTAGTTTTTTTGTTATCTTAAGGAATTGATAATATATTATTTTCTATTATCGTACTGAATACAAAGAATTTTTTGCCATATTTATTATATTCCTTGAGAAGTAACATATTAATCAGGGAGATCGTTGTAGTAAAATTCAATTTAAAGAAGTTCAAAACTGACAAACAAAACTGTTTGATGAGATAGAAAGTGAATTGGTTCCATAAGTAGTTATGGAAACATAAGAAACTCACGTTACACAAGAACTATGAAGGTCTCATGGGATTTTATAGGAGTATGAGGCACATGGATTTTTTATATATTATAATAATAGAGTAATCATAATAAATAATTAACCTAATATCTACTAATATGAAATAGATATTTTTATTATGATAAATGGTTAGAGGCCATGAGATCTAATATAGACTCCATATACCTGAACCAATGTTTAGATTTTGGTGAATACACCAAAAGGGGTGAGACCCCTAGGGTGTACATGGGTTTTTGATAAGAAAATCAATATTGATGGTATAGCATCTACATATAAAACTCACTTAGTGTAAAAAAGGTGTAAAAAATTCATGATTTTGAATATAAAGATACTCTCACCATTTGCGAGGATAAAGTCCATTCTAATATTTATTTTCATAACAAATCAATATGATTATGAGATATATCAAATGGATATCTAATTTTTTTTTATTAATGTGAATTTAGTCAAGAACATATATATAATACAATCCAAATGTATTGAAATTCTAAATGTTGTTAAAGATGTTTTTTAGTTTTAATGGTCTATTAACAGATTAAAGAAAGATTATCAGGGTTAAAATATCTAGTATGATTATGTAACCAAATTTTTTAGTTTCATAAAAATTTATAAAGATTATTATGTATACAAGTAGGTTAGTGAGGGTGTGGTGGTATTTCTAGTGTTTTATGTGGATGAATTACTAATCATTAAAAATTATAATCAAATATTAACTATTTAAATTTATGGCTAGGAAAATGCTTCCCCATGAAATAAATTAGTGAAGAAGCCAACAAACTAGGTATGAAGATCTATATAGTTGTATCAAAGAGGTTTTTTGGACTGAGTTAGAGCACATATATAGGTAAAGTGCTACAAATTCTTTTCATAGAGAATTATAAGAAGGGGATTTTACCAGATTTGTATGGAACGTGTCTTAAAAAGTCTCAATATCCTTTTAAAGAGTTATAATGGAAAACGATGGATAAAATTAATCATGTGTGAGCTATAGGATCTATCATGCATTCAATGTTGTTTACTCCTACCAATTCCACTTATGCTTTGATCATAAAAAGTATATATTGATCCAATCTATGTGAGATTCACTCGAATACTATAAATAATATCCTTATCTACTTCATAATAATTAAGATATATTATTTATATTTTGGGGTGAGAAATATCTCATTGTTAAGTGTTACACTGATTTTAGTTTTCAAACTATCAAGGATGATATATGGTCTCTATTTAGTTGGGTTTTTTTACTCAATGGTGGAGATATCAGTGATAATAAATCTAAAAAACTAATCATGGTAGACTCAAAAAAATACATATATTACATCATTGTATCAAATGTGGTTAAGGATGTGTTTAGATTAAGAAGTTCATCATGGAACTTGGTTTAGATTCCAATATTTTAGTTGAAATTAAGATTTATTTTTACAATAAAAGATTTATGTCTCATGTCAAAGAACCCCAACCTCAACAATGGACTAAACACATAATTTTTAAATACTATATCATTAAAAAATCATTAAGATGGGTTATATAAATATTTTATTGCTGGATATAAAGGATAATATAGATTTGTTTTTGGAAAAAGTAAAGTCATAGGGGCTATGAAAAGTATCTAAGTATTAGATACATGAGAGACATAATGTAATTTTTATTTCCAATTTTAATGTATCATGGGTTTTTAATAAATTAAATATCAATTTAGCAATCATTTATGTGTGTTGTATATCTAATATGAACAGTGGAATGATAAAACCCCTCAATGTATAGGTTTAATTTATCCCTAATTGATGATCAATAATAACATATTATGAGTTACGATGACATGGTAATATTATGCTGATTAGAATATTTTATATGACACAAAGTATATGATAAAAATATTTTTTTCAGGACATCCTTATAAAATTATTTCTTATTTAACCTATGAATGTAGCATAATTCTAACCACATTGTAGTTCTCACTAGAAATATAATAATGTATACTCTTATTCTATGTCTCTTATATTTATTTATGAAATGAAATTAAAATTACACATGAAGTGAGGGTGAATAAGAAAAAATCATATGAACTATAAAAATTAACATCAATATAAATGTTTGAAAATGAATAACACAATGAATGATATGAAAACATATAATTAAGTAAAAAGAATATTGTTTTACGCAATAATTCACAATGTAAACCTGTCATTTTTCTATTAAAAATGTTATCCTTATTATCATTTTAATTCAATAAATTAATCAAGAATGACCATCATTTATCACTTTTGTTCAAATGGTGTTAATATTGGACTGAGAAATCTGAAATATAAGAAAAAAATCTTCCTTAATACAACATACCAATCATTTTATCATGCATCATCATCATAGTTCAACTCCAATTTTTTAAGATCTACAATAATGAAAGCAATGTAAAATTACGAACAAGTAGAGAATAATGTAGTATATAGATAAGAGAAGGAAACCACACATTTTAATAAATTTAAATACAAATTAAATATTATAATTAAATGAATTAAACAAGGAAAAAATTAAGTTCAATGAAAGATATTATTACAACCCTGAGACAAGCTATAATAATTAGTTCTCCATGACCATAGAAATTTGATAATTAATAAACCTTAAAGTATCAATAGAAACTCTATAACACAACACTTTAATTAAAATATAATCTAAAATTATAGAGATAAACACAGATAAAATAGTATAAACTTTGGTTTCAAATAATGGGAATTGAGAATGTTTTATATAGTGAACTCCACATATCTTTAATATAAGAAAATATCATTTATAAATACCACATATCTTATATGTGTAAAAACATTGAATGATCCTAAAATTGGTTTAGTTGAAATTCTAGTGATATAAAAATTACCTCTAACCAATTAATGTTCTGAAATGTGAGTTCCATGTATGCTCTATGATCACCTGTGGGGAATTGTTAGTTTCATATACGGATAACCAAATTTAATTATTTATATAGACTAAAACAATTGAAACTAATAAATAAAATATATAAATCTATAAGTTTGAGGTTAAACCCTTGATATGGTGAAATTAGATATTTTATAAATACAAAATAAAAATAAAATAATTTATTTGATTGATTTGGAAGAAAGAGAGTAAAGAAAACTGAGCAGGTTTAGTTTTTGAAATCATGTTAAAAGGAATTCTAGGGTTTTTTAGATTTAGGGTTTGGGTGGAATTTGATTTATACATTAATAATATTATTGAGTATTGGTGTCGAAGTTAGTATGAGAGAGATCTAATGGTCATGTTCTCCCCTACTTAATACAAAAAACCCATATTTCCAATGTTCAGTTAATTTAGGTTGTTAATGAGTTATGTTTAACCTAATTCCATTTTTAATCCTAACATCCATAGACTATTAAATGATCATAAAATAGTTTAGGTAAATATGTTATCTAATTTAAAAAAGTCATTTTTTTAATTATCATGAGAAAATAACAAGTATGGGATTATAAATTAATTTATTTTAACCCAAATATATGAATAAAATAGGAAAATTAAATTCCAACTCACCTTCCCCTTATTTACATAACCATATAATATAGAGGGAGTTAACCCCTATTTATAGTAATTAAGTAGTGATATGGAAAAATAAAATGAACATAAAACATAATGAAAATGAAGAGAAAGACTGGTGGAGGACTCCATAGCAGCGCAACAACTCACCCCAAGCTTTGGTCTATGGATCGATCATTTGTAGTGGTGAAGAAACTCTCTATTTATAAGACATAAAGATACCCAATTTGTATTAAATTCATCCATAAATGAATAAAAAATTATTCTCGTGTAAATACTTGTGATTAAATGGGGGATTGGGTCATAAAGGAGGGCTTCCATTGAAAATATCATTGAAGCATGCATCACTGGGCCTGGACAAAGTGATTTCTGGAGTAACTATGTGTTTTTTCCCCATAAAAGTTGGGACCCTCTCTCATTCTGTGTTTTTAATATTTAAAAATCACTTTTCAATCTATTAATTCAGTTTTTAGGCCTTTAATTCATTTTTTACATCCTGATTTCACTTTAGGAAATCGTTTTTGGCTCTGAATTTACCCCATGAAAGTTTTTTAGGCCCTAAATTATATTTTCAAGACCTGAATTTATATTTTAAAGTATTTTAAATCCATTTCATCCTATTTATTCAGTTCTAAAACCCAAAATCATTCTATGATCATTATTTATTGTGGAAATTTGTCTGTAACTGAAAATATTGATCCTTCTTCGATCCACTTTCTCATTTCCATACATTGTCTGTTTCCTTACATGGATGAAAATTTATTAAACATTTGGTTATGAATTCACCATTAAAACTATATAATTTATTTATTTTAATATTAAATAACATTAATGAAATGTAAATATCAAATGCCCCACACTTGAATTCAAATGTTTCCTCAAGGATGAAATTTCAACATACTACAAATGAAATTTGTCTTAACATTATTTATAATCAATATCAATAAGAAAAATTGATCAAATTGTGAATTTAATGTTTGAGCTTCACATAGGAAAATCCATAAATTTGTCACTTTTAAAATAATTAAATCAACAAAGTATTTTACATTTATCCTTTTGAAAAAACAATTCCTTTTAATTCATCAATTTTTACTTTTCAATTCATAATTAATATGCATTCCATTTTTAATTTAACTCACTTTTATTTTTTCACTCATCATCAAGGTAAAAAATTTATGTAAAATTTATCACATACCTCAAGATCATGTCACATACCATAGGCTTTCAAGACATATATCATATCCATCATGTTAATATAGTGATTGCAATTAATCATGAGGACTTTTCATTAAAGTTAAAATGTCTATGTGGATTTAGTGTAGGTGGGTAAATAATTTGAAAATTAAATATCAAAAAGGATGTTATCTCTATTATTTTTCATGATAAACAGAAATATCTCAATGGAAAATTTATCATTTCTAAAAATTCATCTCCCTTTCCCTAATACCTCAAATCAGGCTCATGTCATAGTGAAAATTAATAAAAAATACGCCCACATGAATTTATTTTCTTTTTTCATTTTTCAAAAGTAGTGTTTGGGAAAAAATTATATCCACCACCTATCCACATTAAATCAAAATATCATTGGTCTCACAAAGGTTATTTTTTATCCTACCAAGACACTACCCATTTTTTAGAGGGTGTGCAATGAATATAATGTATAAAAATCATGAACTTTTCCCCAAACCCCATAAAAAACCCCAAAACTTTATCCATTTTGATAAAAACTTCCCTTCCACCATGTCATGCTCTCCTAATTTTGAAAATAATACATAATTATTTATAGGAATGTAGGAATGGATAAAATAGGTCTGTGATGAGGATCTTTTCCAAACAAGGTTGATCATGGATTCTACAGTCTTAAAAAAAGAATTAATGTAAAGTGGGTCCAAGGATAAAGTGTTAAATAAAAATATGTCCCAATCATATTAAAAGTGATTCTGTTCAGCGATAGCTTTGATAAGATTATAAGAAAGTTCAATAAGAGAACATGTCCAAGTATGTCAAGAATATACGATATAAATAATGATACATATTTATATATAAAATTTATTCGTAATGATATGAATAGTTATAAAAAATACTCATAAAAATTAATTCAACAATAAAATCAATTAATGAAAATATTATAAATTCATGGCAGTTTATTCCTTATGAAAAATCATTTAGAAGAATCAACATGTCTCCTTAAATCATGATTTGTCAATTCCAAAACCAAGTGTTATATCTAATAATTCTTTTCTCCCAATTTTCTTATTCAAATTTACTAACTGAGAAAATTAAAAAACAGGTCCCAGAAAATAGACTAAGTAGTTTATGTCTCCTAGTTTAATTTATCAAAAAAAGAATCAAGTAAGGGCATGTAATTGGAAGTTCAAATATCTACACAAATTTTAAAATTCTTTGAGAAATAAAAAATAAATAAATGAAATGCATACTCCCCTTCCATTGATGCTTTAAAATGGACAATATAGATTTTATTTCATATTTATTTTCTTTATTCTTTTTTTCCAATGCTCTTACCATGGAACTAAAAAAACTAGCTGCAATAAAGTCTGTTTTCAAAAAAATTTATTTTTAGGGGTAGAGTTCATTCAAATTAAAATAAATAAAGAAAAATCCTAAAATAATTTTGTTTCCAACCTGATGTTATTTTTTAACATCATTGGATCAAACATACTCTTTCATATCCATATCAAGTGATGGGAGATAAGAATTATTTTACCTATTCGGGATCCATAAATGGTATCACCTCTGAACTATCTATATAGGTCGCCTCCTTTCATTCTTCTGAAAATAGCTTAATTCTTCTCGCTGGAAGCACTTTCTGAATTTCCATCGGACTGATCCACCAATGCCTTTTTTAATCTGAATGAATGAAATGGAAGTTTATTCACTAACCATACCATTTTTACCTTCTCAAATTGATGGAATTAGTGGATACTCTAGTGTTGGTGGTCTGATCCCTTTGATTTCCTTACTTCTTTTCAGGAATTTTACTTCAAATATCCTCCAGTATGAAATAATCCACCTCATGTACTTATTACCCAACAATTCTAGGAGTCAGGAAAACCTAATCCTACCAAATTTTATTAAAAATTGATAGAGAGAGTCATGAAATTACAAGGGGGTTTACAAAGGAGAGTATGAAATTAACCACATGCATCCTCCTCAACAAACTGTGAGTAGAATTCTGGTGCAATAAAGGACCATCTTGAACTTGTCTTCACAATGGATCTCTTAGATATCACATAAAAAACATGGTTTGATTCCCTATAGACATTTTTCACTACTATTGAAAATTTATTGATCAGATGAAGACACTCAATCCAGGGTTCCAACAATTTCCATTGAACATCCCTAGACTTATTTTTCATAATTTCAACTGTCATAACTGAATTAGACTCTATCCAAAGTAGATTCCATCCAAAATGGATAGAAAATTTTATTTCCTTAATTATGGTCTATAATTCAGATTCAATGGCATGGTCATATCCAATAAAGTGATAAAAACAACCTTTGGTGAAGTCCCAATGGGTACGGAAGACACCACCACAACTCTAGGGTCCAGGTGTAACTGAGGCCGTTCATCAACATCAATTTTTATCTAACCAGAAATGGGAGGGATCCACTAGATCATTTTCATCAACAAAGGTTTCTTTCCTTCCCGGAACACCAGTTTTTTTTATAATGATATGTTCATTAATTTCATTCCTCATGAATCTTGTTTGAATTCTAGAAGAAGTTGAGAGATCCATATGAATATCCTTTATCCCTACATAAAAATTGGGTAAGTTATTTTCAAAAATTAAATCATTCCTTTCCTTCCAAAAATATTTCACAATGGAAGTAACTAAAACATAAATTATTTCCTTGACATGTTCACTACTTCCGGTGGTGTTAATGGACTCCATAAAACCATCAAAATAGTCCTCATGCAACTTGCATCCCAACATCTCCTCCAAGTACTTCCAGAAATAGCAAGCTGATGAAAGTTGTAATCCAAATTTTTACAACATGTTGTGAATAAGAATTATTTTATTCCAAAATATCCATAATATAAGTAAGGATGAAGGACTAATTCTATGTTTTCTAAAGCTCATCATCCATCACGGGGAGGGGTTACTACTCTCACACCCCTGCCTATACCATTTTATACTACTAAGGTGAACAGTGGAATTTGGTTTTCAAATAAGAGTTTCTCTTTCAATATACTTATAACTATGTATTTCAGTCAACACATGAGTAGGAATAAATCCACAAGGATCAGTGTTATCAGTTAGGATATCAGAGATGGAAACATGATTCATGTGTTGTGGAACATCCATAATCTCATAAAGTGGTCTGGTCAGCTAGGCTACGCTCTAGGAATTCAAGTCAGAACTCCTATAAACCATCCATTTATAGAATTTCAAGATCTGATTATAGGAATCCTTGAAAGAAGTCTAGACATAGGAGGATAAGTGGGGGGAGTGACCAGCATACATCTTGGAAATAAATTGGTTTGAGAGAAACTCCCTAGACCTATCATAAAATTTCAGAAGATTCTAAGTGAATTTTCTGAGAATGTCTTCATTAAACATTTTCAAATCCTCAATACCCATCCCTCCCATATCAATAGGCTTGATCCATTCACTCCAAGAAACAATTACAATCTTATTCTCATAAATGAACCCATTCCATATAAAATTTCAGATCATACCCGATAGTTTTTTGATGAGTTCCTTGGACCATTTATACACATAGAAGGAATACACAAAGAAAGAGGTGATAATAGAGTTAACAAGGAAAATTTGTTATTCTTGAGACATTGTTTTCCCCTTCCAAGATGCTAACTGGGTAATAATTTTGTAGTAAATATTTTCCAGGTGACATCTTTTATCCTTCCCCCATTAAAGTGGCACTCCAAAGTAAGTAAAGGGAATATAACTTCCTCTCACCCCAAGATATCAGCCTATTTTTTATTATGGATGGGAACACTATCTCAGAAGACCACAAAGGATTTATTCCAATTGATAACTTTTCATGCCACCTCCTCATAATATTTGAAGTTGGATTTAATATAAGAAAAAATCCTTTTTAGACTTCCCAAAAAGGAGAATATATTCCTCATATAAAATATGTGGTATAGAATAACTCCCTATCCCAGCATTGATTTGTTTATATAATCTAGACTGAACAATATATCTAAGTCATAAACACAAATAATCCCCAGTTAGAGAAAATAGAAGGCCATAGAGAGGATCACCCTACATAAAACCCCTAGAGCATTGAAAATATTCTGTTGGAGATCCATTAAAAAGGATATATAACCAGTAAAATTTGATAGTGGTATGAATCAAGTTGATGAATGTATTGGAAAATCCATTCTTTTTTTAAAATCATGAGAAGAAAACTCCATTTTATGGCATCAAAGGCCTTGGAGATGAAAACGTTCAGGGAAAGATTCTTGTCCCTCACCTTATTCTTCATGACATTGATGCATTCATATGTTGTGATGATTAATTTATGAGTGTTCCTTCTAGGAACAAACACAAACTATTTTTTTGTTATGATATCCCATGAAATAGTTCCCATCCTTGTGTCTATAATATTACTAATGATTTTTGGTATAGTGTTTACAATTGAAATATGTCTGAAGTCCCAAATGTCAATATAATTTTTCTTTCATGGTATGAGTACAATGAAGATAGAATTGATTTCATAAGGCATCAAAACATGATTGAAAAATTACCTCAATGCATTGGTGGAATCATCTTGTATAATACCCTTGTTGAACATAAAAAAATTATTGGTAATGACATTCGGCCCTACCATACTATCCATGTTTAAAGAGAATAGTTCCAACTTGATTTCCTTCGATCCAGGAGGCTCAATAAGATTCTTTTTTTTAGATCATCAATATTGGGAGTATTTTTATCAATTACCATGTGATTGTTATCACATCCCTTCTCTGAGTACATGTCTTCAAATAATCTGATCATGGCATTAGAGATCTCATTTTCAGAAGTGAGAAAGAAATCATTGATGTTGGGGGAAGTAAACCCTCTTCTTATCTTATTTTATTTAATAAAGAGATTAAAGAACTTTTAGTTTTGGTACTTATCCTTAAACCATCATACATTGAACTGATATTTAATCAGAATCTCTTTAAGATTGAGCATATCATCAAGTCTAAAAAGTACTTGTATTTTCTTTTAGTCTCAATATTTTAAAGGTGGTGTGTGAAATTATTTTAACTATCACACATAAATCACATAAGGATTTTCTAGATTTTTTGGAACCAATATAAATATAAATTTAAAAAAATACCTTGATCTTTTTTCTTTTTAGTTATGTCCTTTGATAACACCGTTGAACACTACCATGTGAGTGGAATGGTTCTAATTTCCTCTAGATTTTATTGGTCACCGGTTCTTTCATAAATTTGGAGTATCTTGTAATATTGGAGAGAGCCTCTATAAAATGAATGTTAGTATAAAATATTTGTAAATGTTCTATGAACTTAACTTTTCAAGCATCAATCTTCCCCAGTACTAGCCACTTAGGGAAAGTATCATGATGGTTTTTCTTTTTCATCTTCATTAGCTAATTTTTTATAACTCTTTTTCATCGCTTATACTTCATCTTCAATATGTTGTTCTGGTTGTATATTTCGTGATTTTTTAGTCATTAGATAACCTTTCACTTCATAGAGAAATGAATTTCCAATCTACCCATGGGTGTAATCCTGGGAATCCTAACAATAATTCTATTAGTTTCTCTCAAATTTGATCTGAAATTTACCCTACTTGTAATTCAAGGTTTTTGAGTAAAAAAAATTGATCTCTAGAATCATATTTTATATCTTTTATTTACACTCCCAAATATTTTGAATATGACCTTAATTCTTTGATGAAAACTATGGTGGTAGTCATGAAACTAGCCAAAGTTTCCTCTAGTCTGTCGACTTGGCTATATAATGATTGTCCCTACAATTCTTGAAAACCTGGAGCTCTTTATTTATACCCTTTTCCTTATTTTTATTTCATCTTCGAACCCTGAAAATTATTTTGATGACTATAATAATCATAATTTAATTATTATATATAAGAACCTAGGGATTATTATTTCCCCGTCATTGTGTCCAGTTTCTTAGCTAGTGATTCCATTTGTACCACCATCTAGCTATTGTTATCAATCATGTGCATGCCTTTTTCATGGTGTACCTTATATATTCCATTTTAAGTTTTTGATTTCCATATAATCTAGTAGACCATAACATTATTCCTATGATTTTTTTCATCAGTAATCAACAAACTGCAACATCTAGTATTAACCAGTTACCCTGCACATGTCCTTGATAGAAAGTTTGGATTTTCAGCTAGGTTTTTATGTCATGATGTGGGAATTTTCTAATAAAATATTCAAATCTATCCTATGTTCTATATAATGACTCATCCTAAAATTTATTGAAATTTAAAATATTTACTCGGATATCCATTGATTTAGAGGGAGGGAAGAAGACGGTAAGAAAGTGTATTTCTAGCTCATCCTATGTAGTGATAGAATGTACTGGAAAAATCTATATCCACTCTCGATATCCATCTCTCAATGAGAATATAAATAGGAGAATCCTTACTTCATCGCTTAAAATTTTGGAAAACTAGAGGGTGACACAGATAATGAGAAAAATCACAAGGTTCATGTTCAAATCTTATTTAGGGAGCCCAAAAAAGTATACTGTATAGGAGATCATCTGGATAATCCATGTCTTAATATTGAAGTGCACAGTGGATACTGGAAGTATGAGTATGCTTGGCTAAGTGCTGATGTTCTATGTTCTATTTTATTCCACCAGTACTCACAATCCAAGATCTCTTATTTGTATCCTGGAAGTTAAATATATTTTTTTACCACAATGGTCACTTCTGCCTTGTGTTTCTTTAGATTTTTTTTTCAGGCTCAAGAACAATATTGAGGACTAATTTTCCTTTTTTCTATCGTGTAGTAATCATGGATAAATTATTTGAATTTTAAATTTCAGTATGAAGAAACTAAGTTTAAAAAATAAATAAAATAAATAAATAAAAATTTATTTTTTAAAAAAATATTGCAACCATCTCTGGAAATGGTGAGATAAATTTGATCACTCACGGGGCGTCGTTAGTTTCCTATAGGGATAACCAAATTTAATTATTTATATAGGCTCAAAAAATTTAAAATAATTAATAAAATATATTATACAATAAGTTTGAGGTCAAACCCATGAGAGGTTGAAATTATTTATTTTATAAATTTAAAATAAAAATAAAACAATTGATTAGATTTATTAGGAAGAAATATAGTGAAGAAAGAGAAGAATGTTTGGTTTTTGAAGTCATGTTGAAAAGTGTGGTAGGGTTTTGTAGATTTAGGTTTTGGGTGTAGTTTAATTTAGAAAATAATTCGATTGTTTAGTATTGATGTTGAATTAGGGATGAGAGAGATCCAATGGACATGATATCCCATCCATAATAGAAAAATCACATATTTCATATTGGGAGTTAATTTAGGGTTTTATGAATTAAGTTTATCCTAATTCCATTTTTAAACCTAACAGTGCTAGACAATTCCATAATCATGAAATAGTTTAGGGAAATCAGTTATGAAATTTAAAGAAGTCACTTTCCAAATTTTAACTCAATAGTTGTGGGAAAATTAAAAAAAATAGATTTTAAATTAACTTGTTTGTTGCGGAAACCCAAATACAAGAACAAAATTGGAACATACAAATCCAACGCACCTTCTCACTTGCTCTACATCACCCTAAACCATGGATAGAATTACCCCTTTTTCTAGTAGTAAGGGATTGAGAGGGAAGGATAAAATGAAAATAACACATGGATAAAACAGAGAGGAAAATGGGTAGAGGACTCTGAAACATCATAACAACTCTCCTCAAGCATTGGTCTTCGAATCGACCCCTGGAGGAAGCACAATAAATATCTATTTATAAGATTTCAAGGTTATTGGGTTGTATTCAATTCATCTATAAATGTGTCAAAATATATTCCCAAGTCAATCCTAGTGATTGAATTATGGTCTAGATCATAAAAGGAAGGATTCTAATGAAAATATCAATGAACAATATATAACAAGGATTTTTCAAAGTAATTTAAAATATAAATACGTGTTTTACTCCATAAAAGTTGTGTCCCTATCTCCTTTTTTGTTTTCCACACCCTAAATTCAATTTTTAGGATGTGAATTCACCTTTTAGGCCCTAAAATCATTTTTCACCTCACGAAATCATTCCATGAAACGTTTTTAGACCTTGAATTATTTTTTCTAGCCCTGAATTAACCACATAAAAAGTTTTCAGGTCCTAAATTCTCTTTTCAAGACATAAATTTATATTTTCCAGTAATTTTGATCTATTTCATCCCACTTCTTCAGTTCTGACCCCCTAAAGCATCCTATGGTCATCATTTATCATGAAAGATAATATTTAAGTGGAAATCATGATCTTTTTTTGATCCTATTATCTATTTATATACATTTTTTATATCCTTCAATAGATGAAAATATTATTAAACAGCCATGCAAGAATTAACTATTTAATTCATAAAACTAATGTATTTTAATATGAAAAAACATGCAAGAAATGTTAGTATCAAATCCCCCACAGTTAATTTCATAATTTTCCTCAAGGATGAAATCTCAACATACAACAAATGAAACCTGTCTTTCCATGAATTAAACTAAATATAAATAATAAAAATTGATCAAATGGGGAATTTAATGTTTTATCATCGCATAAGAAAATTCATCAATGCCCTACTTTCCGAAGAAACAAATAAACCAATTATTTTGAATTTCTTCTTTCGAAATAGTCAAACCTTTTCATTTATCCATTTTTATTTTTCAATTCATTATTAATATGCATGCCATTTGTAATTTACCTTGCTTTAATTTTTTTCTCACCATCAAGTTAACAAATGTAAGTTAAATTCAGCACATGCCTTAATAAAATGTCACTTACCATAGGCCTGAAAGGCATCTAACATCTCCACCACATAAAGGTAGATATCACTATTGATCATGTAATCTTTCATTGTGGTTCAAATGACTATAAGGCTTTGGGGAAGGTAATTAAATTATGGAAAAATTAAATCTCAAAAAGTATGTAATCTCAAAATTATCTTGCGTGATAATAAAAAATATCTCAATAAAAAATTTATCCCTTCACAAAATTCATCTCCCTTTCCCCAATGTCTCAAAGTAGGCTCATGACGCGGTGAAAATTAATTAAAAATGCACTTTATTTTCTTTTTATTGTCTTATTTTTCTATTTTACAGTCGTGTTTGAGAAAAATCTCACATCCACCATATAACCACATACAATAAAAACATCATCAATCTGTAAATGGTGATTTTTATCCTCTCAAGACACAACCCATTGTTTTAGAGGGTGTGCAGTGAATATAATGTATGAAAATCATTATATTTTATGAAAACCTCATGAAAACACCTCCTCACATTATCCATTTTGATACACACTTCCATTCTACCAAGACATCACCCCCCTAAAACCATGAAAATTTATTTTAATTATTGTAATAATGGGTAAAATAGGTCTGTAAGGTGACTCTTTTCAAACAAAAAAATTCCATTGCTCCTAGAAGATTAAAAAGAAATAATTTAAGGTGGATCAAAGAATAAAGGGTTGAATAAAAAATTGTATCTATCATATTAAAAGTGATTTTTTTATAGTCATGGATTTGATAAGATTACATGAAAGTTGTAGAGGAGAAAATTGATGAGTCTCTTAAGAAATATATGATAGGAATAATGGATAATATTTGTTTAGAAAATGTCTCATAAATGAGATAAATGATTGGGAAAACTATGAATGAAAATAAATTCAACAAAAAAATAAATTAATGAAAATATAAAAAATTCAAGGTAGTTTATTCCTTAGGAAAAATTAAATATACAAGAATCAACATGTATACATAAATTGAGATTTATCAATTCCAAAACAAAATGTTTTTTCTACTAATTATATTATCCATTTTAATTTATTAAAATTTATTTAAAAATAAAACTTTAAAAAATGTCATGTAAAGTAACCTAAGTAGTTTATGTCTCCTAGTTTATCCAATCAAAGTAGGAATAAAAGCATGGAATGCAATTGGTAGTTCAGAAATCTACAAAAAATTTAAAATTGTGGGGGAAATATAAAATAAAGAAATAGAAGTCATAATCTACTTCCATTAATGCTTTAAAATAGATATGCAATTTCTGCTTCTTACTTCTTTATTTTCTTCATATTTGTTTTCCAATTCTATCATCCAAGACTGAAAAAATTAAAATAAAAATATGAAAATACATTCCATTTTCTAAAAAAAATTAAAAATTTGGCGAGTGATTTCACCTCAAAATAAATAAAGAAATATCCAAAAAAATATGGGTTGCCTCCTGGAACCATTTTTTTAACATTGTTCACTTGAACTTACCTCCTTCATCTCTAAATTTGGTGATAGAATATTGAAAAAAATTTAGATGGTCAAGATCCATAAATGTTCTCATCTCTGATCTTTCCAAGTAGGTTAACCCATTTCCTTCTTCTAAAAAATGTTTAACTCTTCGAATTGGAAACACCAACTAAATTTCTATTAGACAAATCCACTAGTATTTTTTTAATTCAGAAGAACTAAATGGAAGGTCATGTACTGAACATACTACCTGGAACTTCTCAAACTTGGTGGAATTAGTCACTTCTACAGTGTTAGTGGTTTGATCCCTGAAATTTCCTTTATATATTTTTTTAATTTAACTGGAATATCCTTATATATAATATCATCCACCTTATATAATTCTTCAAAGTCAGTAATACTCTCATCTTTGGTTATTTTTTCCACTACCTGGTCACCTTCATATTTCACTTCATAAATTTCCATCATCTAATGAATGTATAAACTTATTTGTTCACCAATAACTCTCAGACAGAGTTCTGCACATTATATGTCAATAAGAACTCTTATATTAGCCAAAAATAGACTTCCTAAAATGATATGTTTCCGCTCCTCTTCCATATAAAACACCGATAAATCCATGGGGAAGTATAATTTTTCAAATTTATTTAGAATTCCTTCGATCAGTCCTCATAATAATTTTACTGTTGAATCATTAAATAATGTTTGGATCTTATGGGATTTAGTCCTTCTAGTCCTAGGATTTTGAAGGTGGTTTATGACATTATATTGATTCTCTCACCTAAATCACATAATTATTTTCCAAATTTGTTAGAACTAATGTAAATAGGGATGAGAAAACTTCCTATATCTTTTCTTCTTCTTAAGAAACTCCTTTGATACCACTACCAAACACTCTTGTATGGGTGGACTGATTCTAATTTCCTCTAACGTTCTTTTATTGTTCATCAGTTATTTCATAAATTTTTTGTATGTTGAAATATTTGTGAGAGCCTCTATAAAAGGGATGTAAATATATAATTTTTTAAAATGGTCAAGGTACTTACCTTTCTGATCATCAATATTCCCTTTGCTAACTACTATGAGAAAGGTAGTCTTTGATTATTTTATGGTGGTTCTTTTTATCATCTTCAATAGCTACATTTTCATTTTTCTTTTCTAACTCTTCAACTTCATTTTCATCTGGTAGTTCTTATTGTATCTTTATTGATTTAGTATATTCTTTGGTGACTTTTTCACTTCGTAGTTCAATGACATTCAAATCTACCTATGGGTGTACTTCTGGGCATCTTGAGAGTACTCCTCTTAGCCTCTCTCAAATATTATCCAAAATTTTCACTATTTATAATTCAAGGTTTTAGAGTACGACTATCTAATATTTAAAATAATCATTAAACTCCTTTATTGTCCCTCTTTGATTTTTTGTATAGGTCATCATTTCATTGATGGCATCTATTGGGGTATTCATGAATGTATCAAAAGTATCCTCTAGTGTATGGACTTGGTTCTATAGCAATAGTCCCTACTGTACTTGAAAACTATTCTCTCTCTAATAATACCCTTTTCCATTTTTTTCTTTAGAAAACAATGATGAAAATTATTTTAATATTTATAATCCTCAAAATTTACTTCTTTTGTACACATACCTTTGGGTTGTTGATGGCCTAACATTGTTTACATTTTCTTTGTCATTGATTATATTTGTTCCACTATCCATCTGTTATTATCGATCATTTGCAATCCTCTTTGTGGTGTACCTTCAGTCTATCATTAGAATTTATTTATCTTCATTTTATACCATATAATTTATCTCTCCAAAAGTGAATTTTATTTCATTAACCCACCAAATACAGCATCTATTATTGACTTATTACCCTACTCAAGAACATTTTAGAATGTTTTGATTAGTAACTATGTTTTTATTCCATGGTGTGGGATGTTTCTAATCAAATCACCAAAAGCAGTCTCATTCTAAATACTACGATTCATCCCAAAACTGATTGAAATTAAGAATATTTACTGATATGTCCATTGATTTAGTGGGAGGGACATTGTAGGTAAGAAATTTTCTTTCCATCTCTTATTATGTAGTGATGGAAATGCACTGAAAAACTCTAGATCTACTCTTGAGCTCGATCTGTCAATGAACTTCTAATTAGAATAAGCTTTATCGCAACAATTGAAATGATGTAAAATTTAATGGAGTTGTAGAGGTTGAGTAAAATACTCGGGTTAATATTCAGATCTTCAAATGGGAGGACATAAGAGTATACCATATTCGGGATCATATGGATATTGTTTTTAACTCAAAGTGTGTAGAAGATACTTTCGGTATGAGTGTTCTTAGAAACAAGCCAATTTTCTATGGTGTGTCATAGTCCGCCAGTTCTCGAAATCAAGGTTCTCTTTTCGGTAACCCGATGGCTAAATATTTCCATTATGTCTTCCATGGTCTCTTCTACCTTGTGTTTCCTTAGATTATTTAGGCTCATTTAACTGTTTAACTCATGTGGTACTCATACATAAGTGATTATAATTTGAAATTGGACAAAAAAAACACTCAGCATAAGAAGGGAAATAAAATAAAGAAATAAATATGAAATAAAAAATTAATAAATAAAATAAACTGAATTTAAACCATCTAAAAAAATGGTGAAAAAAATTGATCACCCATGGGGAATCATTAGTTTAGGTCCAATAAAATTTAAATATTTATATAGACTCAAAAAATTGAAAATAATTAATAAAATATTGTAAGAATTCAGTTTGAGGTAAAACCTACAAGACGATGAAATTAGTTATTTTTTTAATTTAAAAGAAAAAATAAAACAATTGATTTGATTGAGTTGGAAAAAAGATAGTGATGAAAATGAAGAATGTTTTGTTTTGGAAATCATATTGAATGGAATGAGAAGATTTTGTAAATTTAGGGCTTCAGTCTAATTGGATTTAGAAATTAATTCAATTATTCAATATTGGTGTCAGATTCAGGATGAGGTAAATCCAGTGGTCATGGTATCCCCTCCTTAATACAAAAATACTATATTTCCCTTGGTTAGGTAATTTAGGATTTTAATTAGATAAGTTTATTTAGATGTCATTTTTAAACCTAACTTCCCTAGACTATTCAATGGTCATGAAATAGTTTGGGGAAATTAGCTGTGAAATTTAAATAACTCACTTTCAATATTTTTTCTCAATGATCATGAGAAAATATAAATAAAGAGATTGGGAATTGATTTATTTGTTACGGTAACCCAAATACATGAATGAAATAGGAAAATTAAAATCTAACACACCTTCCCACATTTTCTATATCACATTATCCCATAGTGAGAGTTATATTCCTATTCTACTAATTAGGGAGTGATATTAATGGATAAAATGAAAGTAAAACATGAATAAAATAAAGGGGGGGGGGATAAGTGGAGGACTCTTTAGTAGCACAAAAACTCGACTTGGGCTTTGGTATCCCAATCAATCATCGATAACAGTGCAATAAATCTCTATTTATAAGTCTTCAAGATTATCAGGTTGCATTAATTTCATCTATAAATAAAATAAAATGTATTCTTAGGTCAGTGCTGGTGATTAGATGGTGTCTCAAGTAATAAAATGGGGACATCCATAAAAATTCCCCTTGAAGGGGTTGTCACTGGGCCCAACCATAACGATTTATGGCATAAATAGGTGTTTATTCCATAAAAGTTGTATCCCTCTCTCATTTTTCCTCTTTCATGTCCTAAATTTACTTTCCAAGATTTGAATTATTTTTTCAGACCTTGAATTCATTTTTCACATCCTGAATTCACTCCATGAAAACATTCAAGGCACTATATATATCTCATGAAAAGTTTCCAGACCCTAAATTCTCTTTTAAGACCCTAAATTTATATTATTTTAGCAGTTTCAGACTATTCAATATAACTTCTTCATTTTTGACCCTCAGAATCATTCTATGATCATCCCTTATCGTGGAAATCCATCTTTATGAGGAAATATTGACCATTTTCTACTCCTCTTTCTAGTTTCCATAAATTGTTTGTAACTTATCATAGATGAACATATTATTAAATATATAAGAAATAATTACCCGTTAATATCATAAAAGTAATATATTTTAATATTAAAATACATGAATGAAGTTTCAGTAACACTCCACAAAGGATGCACCTAGACATATCTCGATTTAGTTTCAACTTATAGAATCTCCTTCCCTTAATTTAATTATGATCCTCATACTTTTGGAAAAAATAATTATTTATATCCTTAATGTTTTTAAGATAGATCTCTTGGCCCCATTTATCTTTTCCAATCCCAATTTACAAGATGATCTAGATTTGGGGGATGAGGCTTTTCTAACTTGATCTACCCACTGGAAGTTGTATTCCTTAAAAGATGATTCATCGTTGGGTTAGGTTGATGATAGAACTAAATCTAAACCTGGTTTCATATCAATGGTAGATTGATAATTCTACTTTATTCAAATAAAGTGGTAGAGTTGTTGATAAATTATCCATTAAAAATTCTATAGCAAATCAAGAGGCCACTGTAGAACATTTAAATATAAGAAAGTACTCAATGGTTTCCCACCTTTATCTTCAAAAGGGGGTGAATTATTAGAGTATTAAAGACCTAGTAAGTGGAATTTCATCTATATGGGAAATTTCTTATTAGAGGTTTGTTTCAATTTGAAAAGTTTTTTTCCCAATATGTTCTTCACTTTAAAAGATATGAATAGGAATGAATAGGGGTTTAGTTTAGTTTTCCTCAATTCCAACATCCTTCAGATTCAACAATGGAATATTAACATCAATCCCTTCAATATTAAACATATCATTTCCCAGGTTTGGTTTAGACATCACATTATTAATTGGGTCATGTGGTATACTTGCCTCATTTATGACATTGCTTAACCAATAAGGGTCTCTGTAACGACCCGAAGCTTGATGTACATGGACAATACATTACTTTTTCAAAATACTTAATACATAACAAAAACAGACACACAAGGCTCGAAATAGTTTAGGGTCTTTGGAAACTCGGAATATAATCTTATAATCCTATTGAAAGATCTTTGAAAACTCCCATAACGATCTTCCCCTTTTTGTTTCCTTACCTAAAACCTTTCTTTATTTCCTGGAAAAAATAAAACATAGAAAGGGTGATCTCAAATGCTCAGTAAGGGAAAACATAGAGAACATAAAATAATCCATAAACATTTGAAAGCAAAAACTTGAATATAAAATTTAAACATCAAAATCTTGAGCAAAGACATAAATCATGGTAGTACGTAAGGAATATATCATAATGGAACATAAACCATGATAAAATATAATGGGAATAAAACTTGTAATTTTGGAAACCATTCAGCACATGTTATGATTTCCATAGTATCCAAGGCATTACTTCCAATACCATCTTAGTGGACAAAGTCCCTTTCTGAATTGAGTTCACTCCTCGTTTCAGTCCTGAAACACTGAACCGGATTAACTTACCATTCCATCCATGTCTATCTCATGAGATATAAATCTTTACCCAATGCATTAGAGGGAGATATAGGTCCCACCCATCTCATAATGAAATCATTCTTACTTTTTCCACAACATAAACATAAAAAATTCATCATAACCCAAAGAATAAAAATGGGTTTCATAAACATCATCCCATCATAACATAATCCATATAAAACAAATGGATATCATTTCATCATAATAAAATTGAAACCATGAAAATAATAAAGACATTATTCTTGAAACATACACATATGAAATAATGTCATCTTAGATGGAAAATGGTTTTGATAAAGAACTTTAAATGAATTCTTGAGGAAAATATCCTTTATTCTTGAAAATCATTTTCTTTTCAGAAAATGCCATGAAATTTTAAAATAAATAGATTTTGTTGTAAATAGTCATGAAATCTTTTGGAGGAAGCTTCATGAAAATAAGTCTTTATAAAACCGTAAAAATCCATTCATGCCATATAAGTTTAAAAAAACATTCTTCTCGTACTTTTGCCGAAAAAGTCAAAAAGTACCTCCTAAAAGAAAGATTCCATACATATCATGTAGTAAAAGTAAAAAATGGGTAAAAAGAAAATTAAACATACATGAAAAAAAATTATAAAACAAGGACATGGATCATAAATACAACCTCATTAAATACTTACAACAATCTCGGATAAAAACGAGATTGGAAAAGTTATCCCTTACCGTAGGTCTGATATGCTTCATATGGATCTGAACCTTCTGTATAATGATTTAAATAAATTCATTGACTTATTACATAATCATATTCATTGTTATTATATCATATATATTTCACTTATGACTTTATATTACCCGTTATTTTGTAAATTCCATGTAAAAGTAGCGTTTTGGGTAAAATCATTTTATTTATCGTATGTGTTTCGACTTGTCGTTCTTGATATTATTACTTATATCCTAATTTAAATAATTCCAGAATGTAAAACATTATTTATATATAATATATATTCATCATATACATATATATTATATATCGATAAAAGGAATTAAATACACCGTTCATGGAGACGGTAGGCCATACGTACGCATGAACGCTGTTTTCGTTTCCTTATTGAATTGAATGAAATTAAATAGATGACATACATACATATATATATATATACATAAATACAGTAGAATTATTATGTCATATATTTCATTATTATTCATTATATATACTTTACAATCATTCTTGAATGGTTAATCATGGAATATGAATCTCATCGCGTTCGTGGAGACGGTAGTCCGTAGGTACGCACGAGCGATGATATCATTCCCACGATCGTGGAATTGTATTTGAGTGTATGTATACTATTTCAGAATCAACATCACTTTACAATAATCATATATAGTCATTATTTACACCATTATACCCATCCAAGTAAGGTGGTGGTGGAAAATAGATTACACCACGGTGTGGAGACGGTATTCCGTACGTACGCACACGCGGTGATTTCATTTTCCGTATGATGGATAGATGGTGAAATAGGGTTGTTTCATACTTATAATAACATATCAATATATGAGTGATACTTATTTTATTAATTAATAATGAAACAACTAAATAATAATAAGTGGAAGAAGAAATAAAGCTGAAAGAATCGGTAACGGACATTACATCTTCTTTGAAGCGCCTCTTTGAGACCTCCTCTTAGGGCACTAAAATTGGTCTTTGAAGAAGGCCAGGACCTCTAGAATGTTTCTAGGGAATTGGGGAAGTGAAATGGGCCGATTTTGGCCGAGATTAAAGGCTACAAATGGTGTGAGGAAGAGAGGGAGGATGTGCCCTTTTATAAGGGAGTAGAGGGGCACCTTTGGAATCCTCAAAAATATTACTTTAATATAAATTCAAACCCCACATAAAAACCTTCCAAAATGACTCAATTAGAATATTATATGATATTTGGTTGTAATATCATCAAACAATAAAATTTATACATGTTTTGATCTTATTTTAAACCTTATCATTTTGATTTATCCTTATTTAATCTATTTAAGTTTATTTGTGGTAATAAAACTCTAAATTTTAAATGGTTATAAATAATCACTTATGTGTTGTTAATTTTCCATATTTGGATACTTTAGGAAATTTTATACAATATAAATTTAAATTTATAATTTTTAAATATTTTTGTGATTTTTGAACAATTTAATAATATGTTATTTTTATAAAATAACAATAGTTTCAATTTTGACACTATTCGTTTATTTGAATTTAAATAAAATCTACATTAAGACTATATTCTAACTAAAATATTCAATATATTACTAACATATCAAACATGTCTTTAAAATTCTTGGATCACATTAAATAGTTCATATAATATTTATTTTAATATTTTTATACCTATTTATTTGGTATATCTCTTAATAAAATAATTAGTACAAAATTTTTTTATAATTATTTAATATACTTATTTTTTGCATAAAAATTAAAAATAAAATCCTTTGATGAAGATAAATATAAAATATTTTATAATAATAATTTTACTCGAATTTACCATCTTAAAATAACAACATGTAAATTGTTATCTTTATTAAATTATGAATGTGAAAACTTTGGAATCATTTAAAATAAAATATTATAAGTGTCATAATCGACATAATAAGGATCCAAATGGTCCAAAATTAGACCATTGTATGATTAGGGTTTATATATACACTAATAATAAGTTTTGTGCAGATTTTTGGGCCTTTTTTTATGTATTACTATTTCAATCAAACTATATTATTTATTTTTCACTAAATAAATAATTTCTGCATCATTAATGTATAGGATAATAAAGTAATTAAATAACTCTTAAAAATTACAAATAAATTACCATGATAAATAAAAACGTTTTATCTTTCAAATGAGTATTTATAACCGAATTTATATTCTGTATAAACTTATATTAAAAATACTTTAATTATTAAAGTTCAGTGAGATATATTTCACTTTCCTTTAAATAAAATAAACTAAAGGTCTTAATCACCTCCAAGTGGGTTCTAATGGATTCTATTTCGACCCAAATATGACTTAGGATGAAATATAATCATCCAATTGTATTAAGAAAAGTATTTGGATAATTTTATAATATTATATTTACCCATAATTACCCAATTTACCTTTTACTATAGTAAATAAAATTTACCGTTGTTACTATTCATAAAGCCCAAAAATAAAAAGTAGTCTATTAATATAATTTGGACCCACTGATTCCAAATATGGAATCCATTTTTCCAAATTCAATACACAGAAGTTGCAAAAATTAAATTAAAATTAATCCCGTTGTCGAAAGAAAACGGGTTTTTGTTTAAAACATTGCAAAAGATTGAATTTATTTAACCTACGAATGCAATGTAAAATCAATGATAATGACATAAATTATATTAAATAGTAAAAATATATTCTATTTATAGTTTAAAACCATTAAATATTATAATTTAACCACATAATTTATTACGATGAAAAAAGTTGTTTTCAATTAAAATATAGTGTGTTTTTACTATTCATTAGAATATGAAAGTTATCAGAATAATATGAAAAATTTATCCAAGGTAAAATTTTATATCCTGATTCCAAAGAATAATTTTATTTTGTAAAATTGAACTTATAAACATGTCAATAACTATATTTAAAGTGTGTGTGACATCGAAAGGCGGAAAAACTGCATTTTTTTTAAAAATACTTATTTTACCCAAAAAAATTATTTTGTTCTTATACCATGTTCTAGAAAATGTTTAAGATGAATAATAATGTTATAAAATTCAAAATTTAGTTAATACTATTCATAACGGCTAGTTCATAATAATATTATAATATTATATCGTTGTTTAGTAAAACCCAGTATTGCGTACAACACACGCTATCGAGGAAGGTTGTGATTACGTGTAATGCAAGGCATGTCAGGGTTGCGTGTAGTGCACGACTCCTTTTTTGTTGCATATAACAAAATACATTGAATATATATATATATATACTCAATGTTTCATAGAATAACTACTGTCAAACAAACATGAAATTGTGTGTAACATGATCCAAGAATAGTGTTGCGTATACTGTAAGCTAATACGGTGTTGCGTCTAGCGCAAGATAATCTTGGTGTAGCGTACAACATAAGATATGAAAGAAATTAGAATGAATATATCTTATAAAATCTCGGGTTGTTACATTCTACCCCCCTTAAAATGAATTTCGCCCTCGAAATTCGTCGGGATTATAAATCGTTTACTATTCATAGAAACCCACATCATAAAAAGGAATTCTAAAACTTAATTTTAAAAACTAAGGTAAGAAATGTAAAGATTACCCAAAGTAACTCATCCATGGGTTCCCATATAGGAGAACATAGGTGAAAATATGGATATGGAAGAAAAATATAACCATCAAGTTCTGATGGAGAGTGGTAGAGAACATGGCTATGAAAAAGCCATCAATCACAAAGCCATAAATTTGTGATGATCTAAGGTACAATCTGATTCATCAGATATATGAGCACTAGGACAACATTTTTTGTTTTCAATATCATTTCCCTAAAGTTGAAACTTTTGAATTAGAAGATATAATTTCTTGATTTTGGTACAATCTCACTATTGTTCGTGCTTTGAACAATTTCCACTTCATCTCTTAAAGAAATGAAGTTGAATTTGTTATTCCTGAAGTGTTAACAGATCATGTGATAGAATGATGAGTCATTCCATCTATTTCAAACAAAAGTTTAGAAAAAGTTATCAAATATACATATGTCCATCTATGGTGAGGTTAATCGTATACGATACCAAAAATGAACTTTTACTTCATATATCACACCACTTAATAAAATAAAACTAGTTTATACTAACCAGGGACTTCCTATAGGCCAGTGGTAGGCGATAAAGGCCAGTCGCACTTTGGTTGTGGGTTCGATTCCCACAGCCTTGTCTAACGCCATGGGTTGTCTCCCATCCTGCAGGTTGTCCTTTTTCTGAAACTACATTATTATAATATCTTATCAATAATATCAAAAAAAGTTTTATCCTTAAACAATAATAACTTATGTCCTACATAATCCATTCCAATATTTAGGCTTATCTAAAATAATTCAGTCCAAGATTATAGTATAAATAAAACAATAACTAGAAAGGTTATCTACAAAGAATGTGAATACAAGAATTTATCTCACATATATCGTAAGATATATCTTGTTGGTTTCATTCCAAACACATGAATACCTTAGTCATATATTCTCTTGAAACATAAATTACAATAGAACCTTAGTGAAAACATGAATACTGTCAAAAGGTAACTCTTTCCTCATACCAAAATCCCAAAAAATCTATATAATCAAACCATAATATCACTTAGTCCTTATATCAGTCATGATCTCATGAATACAATCAAACATCTCATTATCTTCTTATCCCTTCATTATGTGCATATCATCTACTTTCCAAAAATATATGAATAACCTTCTATGGTTACTGATACCATTCAACATATAATTTCAAATACTTTAGGAAAAAAATAGTGTAACAATCCTTAGATGATTCTTTATTCCATAGTACCATACATTATTCTTTATAAACATACAATCATTCCACTAACTTCTTAAACCACTGACTGAGCTTCATCATTTCTTTAATCTCATATTTCATTTTTATTCTCTTCATCATCATCCACATAAATACTACTCATATGACAATTCTGATTATCTTCATGAGATTTACCTTAGGGCATTTGTTTTCATAATTCCCATACATTCCACATTTAAAACATCTAATCGTTGTTGATGTCGTATCAATACCATTATCCTTGTCCATGGTGTTAACTGAACCTTTTCCTTTGCACTTACTGGCTTTGTGTCCTTCTTTTCCACACCCAAAGCATCTTCCAGTTCCTTGGAAACAATATCCCCGATGCCTCTTCCCACATGATTTACATGATGGAAATTGAACTTTCTTTTCTCTATGATCATCATGAAACTCCATCTTTCTCTTATTATCTGAGTCAGGAAACTTACCAAAGTTGAGATTATCAATCATATTATGAGATTTTTGATCAGGCATAATAACGATGTTTTGACTTCCAAATCCAGTTTCATTTGGTTTCTCATGAATAATATCATTCCATTGTCTGTCATATCCTCCATTATCGTGAATCTTCCTGTTTCCAGCCATTTTCTAAAACCCAAAAAGAATAGTGTGAGAGGAAAAAATCATGCTAGGGAAAAAAACATAGTAAAGGGGGAGTAACCTCAATATCTAACATCTTAGGTTAAATTATAATATCATTACCATAGTTCTAGGACTATATCCTATACGTATACTTATCCTTAGGTACATCCCTAGACATACCTTAGAAATATCTCTAGGGATCTCACTAACATTTTCTGATCCTAGTTTCCAAAGGTTGACTAAACCTTTCCTCTAATACCAACTATAACGACCCGAATCTTGACGTACATGGAAAATACATTAATTTTGTGGAATATTTAATACATAAAAAAAACATACACACAAGTATCATAATAGTTTAGTGTCTTTGGAAACTCAGAATATAATCTTCTAATCCTATTGAAAGATCTTAGACAACCCCCATAATGATCTTCCCCTTTTTTTCCTTACCTAAAACCTTTATTTATTTCCTAGGGAAAATAAAACATAGAAAGGGTGAGCTCAAATGCTCAGTAAGGGAAAACATAGAGAACATAAAACAATCCATAAACATTTGAAAACAAAAACTTGAACATGAAATTTAAACATCCAAATCTTGAGCAAAGACATAAATCATAGAAGTACTTAAGGCATATATCATAATGGAACATAAACCATGATAAAATATAATGAGAATAAAACATGTAATTGTGGGAACCATTCATCACATGTTATGATTTCCATAGTATCAAAGTCATTACTTCCATGACCATCTTAGTGGAAAAAGTCCCTTTCTGAATCGCGTTCACTCCTCGTTTCAGTCCTGAAACACTGAACCAGATTAACATACCATTCAAGCCATGTCTATATCATGAGATATAAATATTTACCCAATGCATTAGAGGGAGATATAGGTCCCACCCATCTCATAATGAAATCATTCTTACTTGTTCTACAACATAAACATAAATCATTCATCATAACCCAAAGAATAAAAATGGGTTTCATAAAAATCATCCCATCATAGCATAATCCATATAAAACAAATGGACATCATTTCATCATAAGAAAAGTGAAACCATATAAATCATAAAGACATTATACTTGAAACATACACATATGAAATAATTTCACCTTAGATGGAAAATAGTTTTGATAAATCACTTTAAATGAATTCTTGAGGAAAATATCCTTTGTTCTTGAAAATCATTTTCTTTTCACAAAATGCCATGAAATTTTAAAAGAAAGAGATTTTTTTGTAAATATTTATGAAATATTTTGGAGGAATCTTCATGAAAATAAGGCTTTATAAAACCATAAAAATTCGTTCGTGCCGTATAAGTTAAAAAAACATTCTTCTCATACTTTTGCTGGAAAAGTCATAAAGTACCTCGTAAAAGAAAGATTTCATACATACCATGTAGTAAAAGTCAAAAATGGGTCAAAAGGACATTAAACATACATGAAACAAAATTTATAAAACAAGGACATGGATGATAAATATAACCCCAATAAATACTTATGAATAAACAATCTCGGATAAAAACAAGATTGGAAAAGTTATCCCTTACCTTAGGTGCGATATGCTTCGTATGAATCTGAACCTCCTGTATAATGATTTAAATAATGCCATTTACTTATTAAATAATCATATTCATTTTTATGATATCATATATGTTTCACTTATGACTTTATATTACCCGTTATATTGTAAATTCCATGTAAAAGCAGTGTTTTGGGTAAAATCATTTTATTTATCGTATGTGTTTCGACTTGTCGTTCTTGATATTATTACTTATATCCTGATTTAAAACATTCCAGAATGTAAAAATGATTTATATATAATATATATTCATCATATAAATATATATTATAGATCGATAAAATGAATGAAATTCACCGTTCATGGAGACGGTAGGCTGTAAGTACGCATGAACGCTGTTTTCGTTTCTTTATTGAATTGAATGAAATTAAATAGATGACATACATATATATATACATAAATACAGTAGAATTATTATGTCATATATTTCATTATTATTCATTATATAAACTTTATAATCATTCTTTAATGGTTAATCATGGAAAATGAATCTCATCGCGTTCGTGGAGACGGTAGTCCGTAGGTACGCTCGAGCGATGATATCATTCCCATGATCCTGTAATTGTATTGGAGTTTATGTATACTATTTAAGAATCAATATCACTTTAAAATAATCATATATAGTCATTATTTACACCATTATACCCATCCAAGTAAGGTGGTGGTGGAAAATAGATTACACCACGGCGTGGAGACGGTATTCCGTACGTACGCACACACGGTGATTTCGTTTTCCATAGGATGGATAGATGGTGAAATAGGGTTGTTTAACAATTATAATAACATATAAGTATATGAGTTATACTGATTTTATTACTTCATAATGAAACAACTAAAGAAGAATAAGTGGAAGAAGAAATAAAGTTGAAAGAATCAGTAACGGACATTACCTCTTCTTTGAAGCGCCTCTTTGAGTCCTCCTCTTAGGGAACTAAAATTGGTCTTTTAAGAATA
This sequence comes from Viscum album, assembly GCA_963277665.1. NCBI lineage: Eukaryota > Viridiplantae > Streptophyta > Magnoliopsida > Santalales > Viscaceae > Viscum > Viscum album. The sequence goes on from OY728119.1 coordinate 15,566,327, forward strand.
CCAGGACCTCTATGATGTTTCTAGGGAAGTGGGTAAGTCAAATGGGCCGATTTTGGCTGAGCTTAAAGGCTCAAAATGGTGTGAGGAAGAGAGGGAGGATGTGCCCTTTTATAATGGAGGAGAGGAGCACCTTTGGAATCCTCCAAAATATTAGTTTAATATAAATTCATACCCTACATAAAAACCTCCAAAAATGACTCCATTATAAGATTATATGATATAGGGTTGTAATAGATTCAACCAATAAAATTTAGACGTGTTTTTATCTTATTTTAAACCTTATCATTTTGATTTATCCTTATTTAATCTATTTAAGTTCATTTGTGGTAATAAAATTCTAAATTTTAAATGGTTATAAATAATCACTTATGTGTTATTAATTTTCCATAATTGGATAATTTATGACATTTTCTACTATATGAATTTCAATTTATAATTTTTAAATATTTTGGTGAGTTTGAAACAATTTAATAATATGTTAGTTTTATAAAATAACAATAGTGTTAATTTTGACACTATTCATTTATTTGAATTTAAATAAAATCTACACAAAGGATATATTAGAAATAAAATATTTAATAGATTCCTAACATGTCAAATATGTCTATAAAATTCTTTTATCACATTAAATAGTACATATAATATTTATTTTATTATTTTTAAACCCATTTATTTGGTATATCTCTTAATAAAATAATTAGTACATCATTTTTGTATAATAATTTAATATACTTATTTTTTGTATAAAAATTAAAAATAAAATCCTTTTATGAAGATAAATATCAAATATTTTATAATAATAATTTTACTCCAATTTATCATCTTAAAATAACAACATGCAAATTTTTATCTTTATTAAATTATGAAGGTGACAACTTTGGAATCATTTAAAATAAAATATTATAAGTGTCATAATCGTCATAATAAGGATCGAAATGGTCAAAAACTAGACCATTGTACGATTAGGGTTTATATATACACTAATAATAAGTTTTGTGCAGATTTTTGGGCCTTTTGTTATGTATTACTAATTCAATAAAAACTATATTATTGATTTTTCACTAAATAAATAATTTCTGCATCATTTATGTATAGGATAATAAGGTAATTAAATAACCCTTAAAAATTACAAATAAATTACCATAATAAATAAAAACATTTTATCTTTCAAATGAGTATTTATAACTTTATTTATATTCTGTATAAACTTATATTAAAAATACATTAATTATTAATGTTGAGTGAGACATATTTCACTTTCCTTTAAATAAAATAAACTAAAGGTCTTAATCACCTCCAAGTGGGTGCTAATGGATTCCATTTCGACCCAAATATGAATTAGGACAAAATATAATCATCCAATTATATTAAGACAAGTATTCGGATAATTTTATAATATTATATTTACCCTTAATTACCCAATTTACCTTTTACTATGGTAAATAAAATTTACCGTTGTTACTATTCATAAATCCCAAAAATAAAAAGTAGTCTATTAATATAATTCAGACCCACTGATTCCAAATATGTAATCCATTTTTCCAAATTCAATACACAGAAGTTGCAGAAATTAAATTAAAATTAATCCTGTTGTCGAAAGAAAACGGGTTTTTGTTTAAAACATTGCAAAAGATTGAATTTATTTAACCTACGAATTCAATGTAAAATAAATGATAATGACATAAATTATATTAAATATTAAAAATATATTCTATTTATACTTTAAAACCATTCAATATTATAATTTAACCACATAATTTATTACGATGAAAAAAGTTGTTTTTAATTAAAATAGAGCGTGTTTTTACTATTCATTAAAATATGAAAGTTATCAGAATAATATGAAAAATTTATCCAAGGTAAAATTTTATATCCTGATTCCAAAAAATAAATTTATTTTGTAAAATTGAACTTATAAACATGTCAAAAACTAGATTTAATGTGGGTGTGCCATCAAAAGGTGACAAAACTGCATTTTTTTGAAAAATACTTATTTTACTCTAAACATTTATTTTGTTCTTATACCATGTTCTAGAAAATGTGTAAGATGAATAATAATGTTATAAAATTAAAAATTTAGTTAATACTATTCATAATGGCTAGTTCATAATAATATTATAATAATATATCGTTGTTTAGTAAAACTCGGTATTGCGTACAACACACGCTATCGAGGAAGGTCGCGATTGCGTGTGATGCAAGACAAGTCAGGGTTGCGTGTAGTGCACGACTACTTTGTTGTTGCGTATAAAAAAATACATTGAATATATATATATACTCAATGTTTCGTAGAATAACTACTATCAAACCAACATGAAATTGTGTGTAACACGATTCAAGAATAGTGTTGCGTATACTGCAAGCTAATACAGTGTTGCGTATAGCGTAAGATAATATTAGTGTAGCATACAACTAAAGATATGAAAGAAATTAAAACGAATATATCTTATAAAATCACGGGTTTTTACAGTCTCAATTAGCTGAATGGCCCGAAGGCCTTCTTTTTTATTGATTTTCTGATAACCCCCCTTTCAAGGGATGAGGGGGAACCCTTACAAGGCCCATAGGCTTAAGGAATTATTTTACTAATAATATGATAGAAACAACTTCTCTTTCTACACAAAATGATGATATTTATTTATGAATTGAATTTGAGAAATTACTTTCCTTCTTCTCAAGTTTCTTGGTTATTGGACATGATTCTTAAATTTTCATGAATAATTTTTTTATGGTCTATGTTCCCAAAATTTGGGAATAAGAAGAGGTCATATAAAAATTTGGTGATGGAGATTGTTCTTAATGGAATGCATGTTTAGTTCATTATGTCTGATAATATGGAAGGAAATCCACCAATGGGTATAGAATATTGATGGCTATGATGGATTAACTAAACATGTAACGGGACAGAAGTCAGTGACACCTGATCCTCATGGCGTTTCTAAATAGGCATGTGGTAATTAGATTAATATATAGTGGTATTTGAATTATGTAAATCCGCAAAGTGATTTGAATACTAAGGATGTGGAGTATGTTAGGAAGATTGAATCCTGAGAAGCGGTTTACTCTTTGTAGGGTGACGCGGTTGTTGCTCATAAGAACCTAGAAGTGGATTTATGTTATATTAATTTGAATATAGGGGACTCTGGATAATAGTGTTTGGTTTCATCTATACATGCAATGGGATTGAGGCTAGGCTGTTTGTGGGGGGTAAGCAGGATCAAGAGCTTATACATTGTACTTTGAATGTTTTGTTCTATTCAAATAATATAGAATCACTGGAATTTGGGATGATGTTAAAAATATATATGAATATTCAAATTGTACAAGGGGTGGTGAAAGTGGTGTTGCCATTATTTTAGGTATTATTTATCCAAATAGAAGAAGAATTTTTATAATGATGGATTCACAACTGATCCATCAAAGAGGAGGCAATGTTGGGAGTACTCTCAGTTTCCAAGGACCTTGTCAACTAGATCCATTAGCCTCTTTATGGGATAGAAAGGGAGATTCCCAACATTCTCAACCATGTACAAGATTCCTTTGATGATCCCTATTACCATATTTGATTTGAACCATCTCATCAAATTTCCTTAGTCTTATTCTATGCATGTCCAACCAATTTCAATTTCTCGACATTCATCTTTGATCTCCCAGAATTTATTGAACAATCACTCAACCCTCAACTTCCATGACCTATCTTCGATCAGAGTCAACCTTCATACTCAGATTGGGAAACCCAACGATCAATTTTCATCAACTAAATACACTCCTTATTGGAAATTCATTAAACACTTATCCAATATATGATTTTAACCAGATGGATACAATAGTTGATGACCTCCTAAACTCTCCTTCATTTCCACAAAAAAAAACTAGGGAACAATTTCTTATAGAAATTACTAATCATGTTTAGGTTAGATCCATCTCAAACTGATGAAATCTTATACTCATATCGGATTAAACATCCACTCCAATGTTCTTTTTCTTTAACCAAATTACATCATCTTTAACCAGTGTCGGTGGCCTCTCTTCAAAGATTTTAGGGCTAGTTTGGAATGAGTGATTTGGGGAGAAAATAAATAATATGGAGGAGTAAAATATATTTATATTGTTTGGTGATAAAATTTTAAGAGGGGGGAAATGAAAAGGGAATAGATAGAGAGATATAGATTTCTCTCCTCCTATTTTTTAAATCATAACAAAATTGGGATGATTTGGAAGGAAATGATTATGGAGGCTAATTAATATTTAAAATTTAGAATTTTATCCCTACTTTCTATGTGTACCACAAAATAATTTCTTTTCTTTTCTATTAAAAATTTTCTCCAAAAAAATGGGGAGAAATCCAAATCATTTATTCTCTTTTACTAAGTTACTGATCCAAACACAAGGAGATAAATAAATATCATATCTTTTCTTTTCTTTTATTTTATAAAATATTAAATTATATATTTTTTTTATTAAAATCTCACCAAACATAGTTTTAGTGTTTTGAATTTAATTGGTGATAGGACTTCCATATCTAACTCAAATTGCTATCAGTGAATCTCATTGGTTATAACTGCTTCGACATCCACCGTTTTTAAGTATTCCTTTATTGTTTCTTTAGATTTGGTCCATTTGATTCAAAGATACACTTTACCACTTATTTAATTGAAATTGTTGTATTCGTTCTTGATTTCAGTGGTTAACATTAGACTGATTTTGTCGACTTTAATATTAGCATTTCCCCTTAAGATCGTCGACTCTATACTTTTCTTCATCAATTAAAATTAATCTTCAATGAGAAAAGAATTTGGAAAATTACAATCCAGGGATAAAAGTGGAAATTAATGTGGGTTTTGGACCAAAAAATAAAAAACACCAACAAATGAAAAAAAATATTATGAATTTTAAATTAAAATGAGATTTAACTTTAATCTAAAATATAGTAGGTCCTTAACTGGAATTAATAGCCACTTTTTATCTTTAACCATCATTTCCCCAAAAGTATTTTATTTACTCTTACTTTTATGAATACTCAATTTGATGTGACAAACACATTAATATTATTTCACATCAAATCCCTAACAATAATGATTTTATTTTCCTTAACCAATTTTCATAACATAATTATCTTAATGAAAATTAATCTAAAAATTTATTGAAGGTATTATATATTTCAAGAGTTTCAAAATGTATTTTCCTTCATGAAATCAAACCAATGTAAAAATATTATCACTCCATCAAAATTAAATGTTTTTGGCACAAATTTAGTTTAATTTTTTTTAATTAAATGATTAAGTAGAAATAATAAATTTCATCAAAACATCATTATTATTATATTTAAGTATTCCTTTAAACATTTTATGTTTCCCCATGGATGATAAATACTCAACTCATTAATTAACCATAATTAATGAAATAAATAATTAATTAAATAACACACTCGAAAGTATAATGAATGAGTAAGTTCAAACAGTAAATAATGTCTCATTATAATTAAAATAATTTCCTTCATGAACTTAAAAATCAACACATATTATCCCTAAATTAGGAATTTATTTTCTAGATTACTTGAAATAATAATTTAAAAGATTAGTTTAAATAATTAATATAAAATTCAATTGAATATGTAAAACACACCCCATAATTTATACCAAGAAAGGATTATCATGAGAGAAATAAAAAAAATGTTATCAAATTAACATCAAGGAAAATATTATTTGTTTAATCACTTCAAAGAAGAAAAAAAAACTTCCATCACATTGGAGATAAATTACCAATCAACTGAGCATGAAAACTAACACTTTAAAACATGTAATTTTGAATCAATTTCACGGAAAATTTGACATGTGCTCTCAGAAATTCAATTTATGACACATAAAAACTTCCCCCCATTCTTAAACTCAATATTTTCTTCAAATTTTAATCTTAAGGTGGAAAATAACATTTTACAATTAAATTTTTAAATAATAACGAATTTATAACTATTTTACTTGTGAAGAGGGGTCACAATAATGTTCAAACAATAATGTGTTCACTGTATTTATAATAATATACAAAATAGTTTATGGAGTGATAATTCAAGATTTTAGTTTTGGTTTATAATGATATTCAATAAAATATATATATCATTCATAACACCCATTTCAACATCAATACAGATATTCAATATGTAATCCACCAATTTTAAAAATTCAAAATGAATAATTTTAGAAATGCAGTGTATATTAAAAGTTCACGCTCATAATAATTTCTAAAAACACATAGAGTTTATTATTAACATAAAACATAAATAGAAATATTAGTTATTTGTGGTATACAGTGGAAAAAATCAGTTTTTTGAACAATAAAATTCAGTAGAAAAAATAGGTTGTAGTAAACAAATTATATTATGTTCCTCCCGCAAACTTATCTAATGTTATGTAGTCAATATTAAACAATGATTTTTGTTTAAAAAGATCCAATATAGAAAAAAAATAAAACTAATAAAAAAGATACATCATAAAATATTTTTTCTTTCTTAATATGGGTTAATATATTTGGTTAGTCTTCACTTTGATGCACAGCAACTATCCTCTCTTTATTACTTTAAAAGATAATATAAAAAGAATTATTTAAGTTGAAAACGGATAAAAATCACTAACCTAAATATTTTATTTGGAAGTGGAAATCAAAAATTTATGATCTTTAGTGAAGCATAAAGTAGTTGTCTTATTTATTTTCTATAAATAAAAATAATAAAAATAATTATTATATTAAAAATAATCTGACAAAAACTAAAAAAGGAGGAAGGGAAATACTTTCTTAGGATAACCTCCCAAGGGGTGCTTTCTTTTAATTTTATATAGCTGGATAGTTGAAGCTGATCATCCATAATCTGATGGGGGTGAAGTTTTGTCATAAAGAACCACCATATATTTTTATCTCCCTTGTGAAGGTTTTGGGGTATGGTAGAAGCAGTCGGCCCAGTTCTCAACAGTGATTTTTAATCAACACCTTCCAATTTCACCCCAGAACTAGATAAAATAGAAACTCTAGAACACAAAATAAAGGATAATCACATATAATTTATAATTAATTTGTATATATTATGAGTTACCTCATATTTTAATTTCTTCTTCATTAAATATATAGTAGACCACTTATTGGAATACCATCTTTGCGGCAAGAGGATTCAAGAGATGAATTGTAGGTTTTGGGTGTCGTAGAAGTGTCCTTTAAAAGTATGATAAACTTGGATTTTAGACTTAAATCACATGTAATTGCTTCTTTTCATAATCATGAGATCATGTACAATGAAAAATGGTAGATTAATAGAATATATTAATATGTTGGAACCATAGGGAGAGGATCTTCACATGTAACATATAATTAATTTATGAGCAAATCTAGAATTACCTTAACTCGTAATTCTATCTTCGTTGATTATTAGTATAATATAACTCATTAAACTATCATTTCACTATAGTATTCAAGTTTAGAATCCCTCTAGAAGTTATCCACACATGTACCACAATCTCTGACCAATGTATTCCAATCATGAGGTGCTAGCATGACTGATCTTGATTGCTTGTGTTGTTCAATAAATATTTCAGTTGTATTCTTCACAATTGATGAAGAACCCTTGGTGTTCTCTTGAAGTCTTAAGAGACGAGGAAGAGAGAGAGCATCCTAGAGCTTGAACCAATACCCTTTTTTCATTGTGATCACCAAAATTTAATTAGGAAAGTGATATAATTGGATATTTATTATATCTGGTTTAGGGATGACATATCATAAACAAGTCCCCAACCATATTTCATATTATTAATTTACCCCTATCCATAGATAATAATATTATTATTATTAATCACATGAGATGTGCATCACATTAATAATATAAATAAATATAATTTATAATAAATCGAACCATTAAACTCAGTCCTCTTTCTATATTCATCATTTACCGATCCTATAATAATAAATATTTAGTTAAATAAATGGTAGTACATTATTTTATGATAAATATAACAAATATTATATTTACCAAACTTATAAAAAAATTATTATTTTTATTTAGCTCACTTATTCTTTCAAATAACTTACGATTATATTATGGATATCAACCAAATAAAAATAAATATTATATATTCTAACTTATTAATTTCGATACTAGAATTTCACTGAGATTAAAGATACACTTATTGTGTGACCCTTTAGGCCTCTTTCTTAGTTGAATTAGGCATAACATTCTAAAGTTCAAGTTTAGTATCTTAAAACATGCCAAGACACCCTTGGATAATGAATTTAACATCGCAATGACTCCCAACCTCTTATAAAAACTTATCATGTTATATAATCCATTTATCATAATATCTCAAATCAAGCAAGTTTCATACTCATTTCATCAACCTATATGCTCAATTTTTCTTTCTATTACTTTCTAGAAATGAACAAAACTATTGAAAACCATATACATGGATTTATTTTAGATATTATATTCTCAATAAAGGGATTGATATATTAACTTTTATCAATAAAAAAGGGGATAAATCCATTCTCTAATTATATATTAATGTTATGTCACTCGTGACACACCCAACATATCTTACTTCACCACAAACATATATTGTCATGGTTTTCATAAATATATAAAAGTACACCATTTATGATATCCATTAATGATAATATTAAAGTCTAGGGATCAATTCACTTGTTTGAAAATAATAACATCCAATGACACATGGGAATGTAGATTTCCTATTAACAATACTTTTCTCATAACCTATTATCTTAAAGATTACCAAGGGAGAACACCATGAAATGGTATCTCAATGGCTTATGCAACTCCTACCCCTAATAGCTTATATTTTCCATGTCCCATAATAAAAATCATCTGGACACTAAAATTCAAGAATAAATTTATGGATCTTCTAGGTTGTCATTATAGCAGGGAAATGATATAACCTTTCACTATGACATATATTATTATAAAATTATCACATACAAATGTTATGTATAAGAAATACAATAAAATGATAATAAAACTACATTAATAATAAAAAACATGTAATCTTGTACTATATAAGTATGTTTTAGGGAATAAACTCTAGCAGACTCTCATGTTCAATAGATCAAATTAACAATAGATTTCTTTCCATTAGCTCTCATATGATATTCATGTTACTTCTGAGAAAATGTCTTTGTAAAGGGGTATTCAGTGTTTTCCCCAGTGAATACTCCTCTCACTGAAACTTCACCTTGTTAAAAAAATCTATAATGATATAAAACATTCAATGAATGTTCTTTGTCTTTTGGTGTGAACTCGGCTACTTGGAAAGAGTCACCACTGTAATGTTATCATAGTAAACTGTTATTGGATCTTCACTGCTAGTCACCACATCAAACTCTTAGAAAATGTTGAAAATACAAACTACTTCCTTGGCTACATTGGAAGCTTCAATATACTCGAACTCTATTGTAGAATTGGTGAAAAATAATTATATTGAACTCTTCCAACTCATAACTCCTCCATTGAATAAAAAACATATCCAAACTATGTAATCAATAATTTTGATATATCTAACCACTAGAATATGTATAACCCCTAATTTATAGTTCTTAATTTACTCCATACACAAGGAACATATCCTTAGTTTAACTCAGATACTTAAGGATAGTCTTAACAAAATTCCAATTCTATTCACCTAAATCTTCTTGATGTCTACTTATTATGCTCAAAACATAGGAAACATCAATCCTTTTACACAACATGACATACAAGATAGATCCTATCATAGATACTTATGGAATATTACTCATTATCTATATTTTATCTTGTGTTTGAAGACAAATTTTCTTAAAAATATGTAAACCATGTGGAACTAGAACCAATCCCATCTAGGATTATTCCATACTGAACCTATTCTGTATCTGGTGAATGTATGTATATTTACATAGCCCAAGAAGCCTTAGGTATATTTCATGCATGATTTTGATCCCTATAATGTTGGATGCTTTACCTAATTCCTTCTTGGAGAAGCACTTCCTCAACCATACATTAAACTCTTGTATGGATGGTATATTATTTACAATTAGTAATATTTCACTGATATATGATAATATGAAAACAATTGTACTACCACTAAATTATTTGTAAAAACATGGATCAAATTCATTCTTAATGAAATAAAATTCATTTATTGCTCCATTAAATCAAATGTTCCAAGACTTAGATGCTTTCTTTAACATATAAATGGATCTATATATCTTCCATACCATTTCAAATTTCTAGGAGTCATAAAACCTTATGGTTTCTTCATGTACACATCCTCTTGATGGTTCTCATTAAAAAATGTAGTTTTGACATCCATTTTCCAAATTTCATAGTCATGGTAAGATACTATAAAAAAAATTCAGATGAATTTAAACATGGAAACTGGAGAAAAGGTTTTGTTGTATTTAATATCTTGACATTATCTAAACCTATTTTCCACTATTCATGATTTATAGGTATTTACTTTACCTTCCATGTCAATTTTCCCTTGAATACCCATTTACACCCAAAAGGATTTAAATTGAATGGTGGATTGACCATAACTAAAACTTGGTTTTGATACATGGAACCCATATCAAAATTCATGGATTCTTACCCTATGAGCAGTGTTGACCATCTCCCCTCCCACTCTCAATTTCCCCTCATCGACAACTTGGTTGAGGGAGGCCTATGCTCTCTGGAGTGCCTCCCCCTCTCCACATCTTTTCTTCCTTCCTTCTTCTGATGTTACTTAGGTCTCATCTCCATTTGGTCCTAGTTCTCTCTCATCGATAGTGTTTCCTTATTCGGGTTTGGATTTATTCTTTTAGATTGGAATTCTATGTTGGTGTGACTTCAGTCTTGAATGATCTTCACAGTCACATGTTCCTTTGGCGTTTCATATGTCTCTTCCTCAACTCCTACCATACGTTTTTTCATTTTGAACTCTATTGGGTTCAGAGAACCGGATATTATGGATGGTTTGGGAGGTTTTTCTTAAGGCGTCGTTGATTTTCCAAGTGTCTCAGATTGTTGTGCCCCTTTGTTTTAGCCCTAGACTATTTCATCTCTTCTCTGCTCTCCTACCCCATTAGTCATCCCTAGGTCAGTCTGGTGCAGTGGATCGAAAGGATACATTAGGATGTAGTGTTGGATGGTCGAGGAAGTTAAAATATGATTCATTCCTCAAATTACTCTATGGTTTGGCATCATTGGGTCTTGTACTGTTGTTCAGGTTCCATGGGTACTTGAAATTAGGGATGACTCTCTTCCAGAAGGCATGTTTTTCATTGGATTATCCTATTTGGGTTCATACTACTGATTATTATTATAGTTTAATCATTGAAGATGGATTGTTAGGAATTGTTTGTTATGGTTTGTCATGACCCATCCCCCGGGGCCTGTGTCGTGACTAGCCAGAGTCAGCCTCTGATAGGATAGGGGTAGGAGACTAGGGATGAGTAGGAATATCCCACAAATGAGAGGCATTTACCTAAGATCCTATACACATGCACCAACTAAAATCCATAGGGATGGAGAGTCAAAACACTATGTAAAGAAAATGCATGCATACCAATAAAACCCAATAACATAGTACAATAGAAATTAAAATAGAAAAGTAAAAACTGGCCAAAATACAAGCCCACTAAAAAAAAGACCACTGCAAAGCTAAAACCGTAAAAAAAGGTACTAAAGATTTTGTTGGAAGCTTCTAGAAACACCTTGTCTCATATGATCTCACAAGGCACAACCTGGTCTTGGTCCTAGTCCTTCTCCATCTAAGACTCCACCAAAGCATCAACCATCTGCACAAGACACAACACATGCATACAAAGCCTGTGCAAGGGTTAGTAAAACAATACTCAGTAGGGGGTCTTGAAAACCACAAAGCAAAAGACCACAACTAGAATCACCACCTATAAGGTACAGTCAGTTGAACATAGTTATATGTCATGAACACATATAATAAGAATATCGAGGTATACTCATAAAGGATTCTAAGACGTAATGTCTCATCCACTGCCAGCCATATGGTTCAGTACGTAGCATGCTCGATTATAATAGATCCCACTCCTAAAGCTATCTAATAGTAACCTGGTAGAGAAAGTATATCGAATGTATCCAAGAGAACATATAGACTATATACCTCACAATGTTTTCCTAATATGTCTAGTATCACTGAGGAAAGAAGTCCAAATATCACAGCCAATCCTTTATCAAAAGATTCTGATCAAGGCACACCCACCCCGGGAGGACTCTCTCCTTGAGCCATCAATTCATCAGAGACCTACACGAAGAGGTCCTACCTCTTTGGGCTCCACTGGAAGAGAACACACTTAAAACTACTCAAAGTACATTGATTCAATCATAATGTTGGACATATTTTACTGCTGAGGGACTCATCCCTGATGAGTCACTGAGGTCTACTCATCTACTAGGCCACTGAGGTCCACTCATCTACCAAGCCACTAAGGTCCTCTTAACTATTGCTCATCTATCAGGCCACTGAGCTCCACTCGGCTACTGCTCGTCTATCAGGCCACCAAGGTCTGCTCGACTACTACTCCTCTACTGGGCCACTGAGGTCCACACAACTATTCTTTTGTCGGGATAATGAGGTCTTCATAGCTATTCATCTCGTTCTTGTAGAATCTACTCCTCAAGTCATCAGTCATAAATAAACCTCCATGTAAACTCACTTGGGGTATATAGAAAGGAATTCTTTGTTGCGTGGGTCTAAATGTTGTAAACAGTTCATCAATCAAAGGTACAGTTTGCGAGTTATGACCATTTTACTAAAAAGGGGTCGGTTGGGTCCGGGTATGGCCCGACCCGGTCGGACCGACCCAACCCGACCCAGGTCTGACCCATCTCGTTGGGCCTAGCACAAACTATTTGGGTCGTAGGTCCGACCCGCTGGTCCACCATGGGTCCAGCCCACTAGGCTTCCCAGAGTGGCCTACCTCCTCCTGCCCAACCCATTGAGTGATGGACAACCTCCTACATCCGAGACGCATTGATGATCCGTATCTCCCAAACATCCTGCGGGTCACCATGGGGTTTTCCACCACCGACCATTACTAGAGGCCCGCTCCACTACCCACAAATTCTGTTGTGGGCCCCCTTCTCACCACTACTGCATATTGCCCATGCACCACCTCCTCCTAACATGGAACCTCGCCAGCACCATTTTCCCACTGGCCGTGGTCTCTTCCACTATGTTGCACCGCTAGTGAGCGCTTCCTTCCACATGATGTCGTTGTCGCATGTCATCACTGATGACCTTCGAGTTGGTGTCCCCAAGTTATCACAGCCTCCAGCCTGGGTATTTGTACACTATGGTCACGATCTACAACCATTTTTCAATCATTGAGTTATTGCGGTGATGGAAATATGAGAAAAAAATAATGGGGGAAGGCGTAAAAGAACACCCAAGGTGGAAAGATCATGCCCTATTCATGTCAGCCTTGATCCATCCACATAAGAATTTAAGGGTGGCTAAACAAAGATTTAAATCAAATCACATGTTCAATGGGGATCCATTTTCCCATTGTTTTATCCCAGAATTAAACTCATCCTACAAGAACAAATGACCCACAGATCAACCTGTTAGTGGGTTGATATACATTCATTGTTTAGGAATATATAATGGGGAAATTAAATTCATAAAGGGAAAACCCCTACCTTGAGTTGGATCACTTGAAGACATAGATTGAAGTTGCATTGTCATTTCCATCCTTGTTCCACCAGTGTTCGTCCATTCATCGTCGCAAGATCAAACCCCAACCTCTGACCCATCTTCGTCGACGAGAGAGCCTCCTCCCCCTTTCCATATGGAAACTATAGATGAATTCCCCAGTTTTATGAATTCTAACACTAGACCCTATCCCTGATTAATGGTGTAAACACATTAACACATTTTAGCATTACTTTTTTCCTTTGAAACAGCATCGCCACACTACTTCATTTATGAAAGTATAACAGGTTTCTCCATCGCTACGTCACAGAGTCCCAATTCTATGAAACATTAAAAGAAAATAAAATAAACTTATTTTAGTTTATTTTTTTCTCCTCTAAAAATTCCAAATTTTAACTTTTTCCCTTGACCCACGCCAGTCGAGGTTAAGTCCTGCTTAAGGAGAACATCTCATTAAAAACTCAATGGTGGTATCATATTTTTAGTCTGAGTTCCCTTTTTTGAGTTATAAGGATTTGAAAATAAAATAATTTTTATTTAAATTATTTTATTTACGGTTATTTCCCAAAAACCAACTTTCACAGCCAGCCCACAACAACTGATGTTAGGATCAGCATAAGGAAAGCATGACCTCATGATCTCTATGGTGATCTTAGATTTTCAATTCGAGTTAATGTTCATGATTTATAAGGACTTGAAAAAGAAAATAATCATTTCTAATTATTTTATTTATGGTCATTCCATTTTTTGGTTTTCTCACTATATACCTGCACCGACTAAACTTAAGTCACTCCTTGGGTAAACCCGATACTTTGAACACAGTTGTGCCCTCCGATTTCTGATATGGGAACACATTTAAGGTTTATTCTATTTTTTTCAGGAAAACTTTTCATGTGCACTATTTAAAATATAATTTTTTTGATAGATCAATATGAGCACTCATGGCCTCAGAATCGAACATTGTCTCAGTGCTTGGTATCATAATTTTCCCAAGAATTTTCTAAAAATAGTACTGGAAAAATCTGATCTGGTACATCACCCCCACATTTAGTCTTTACATCCTCGAAATCCAAACTAGGGGATTCCAAAACAAATGAGGGTATGAGCACGAACCTATCCATCCCACACCAAAGTGATCTATTAAATATTCTTGTGCTACCACCGAATGGGTACTAGAAGAATCGATCTCCCATAGAAGGACTTCTCATGTTGATCCTCATTCTATATAAAAAACTTAGAAAAATTCACCAATTCATCAACATTCAATTTTCCCTAGTCAAATATCTAGTATGTAGAGTCATCTCGATCCCTATACTAAACTTTTCTCCTAGGTATTTAGGAAGTGGGTCAACTCAGTGAGTTGATTAATGATCACCCAGATGGTATCGTGTCTCCTAGAAGTACATAGTCAACCCGTCATGAAGTCCATCGATATCCATTCCCACTTCCTTCTAGGTACCCCTTGAAAAAGAATGAACAACCCATGAAATTGATTAATATAAGTGTTTCAATTTTTATCTCAATAGGTAAGCCCACCTTCAACCTGTTATGTCATCCTTGGTGTCTACCTTGACACCCACACACATACCCCAATGCATCTCACCCCTATAGGCATCACTGCTACAATTGAACATCCTCTAAAAAGAATAACATGCTCCCCACATTTAAAATTTCCGTCAAGGGTATTCCATGTGGACAACTGAGCACAAAAAAGACTCATAATTTGTTTCACTGAGTTGTGTATCCCTGACTCATTTAATAGTGGACAGGTAATAACCAACAACTTGAGATAATCTGATTCATCTCTATCCATGAATGATAATCATAACAAGGCCAACTATTTTTTTTCTTCATTCAACTACTACAAACTGGATATCCTACTGAGAGCATCTTCTACCATGTTCTCCTTACCAAGAGTATAGACTACTTCAAAGTCATATTCATGAAGGAACTCCAGCCATCATCTTTTTCTCGAGTTCAAAACCTTTTGAGAGAATATATACCTGAAACTATTGTGGTTAGAGTATATAGTAAACCATTCTCCCATGGAGGTAGTATCTCCACACTATAAATGTGAATACTATCGTTGTCAACTCAAGATAGGGGAGCTTGTCAAACCCTGTCTCAATTTCTGAAAATCCTATGGGCACCTTTATATCCACGCAAAAGGCCACCCCTTTCAACTAATCGATGTGTTCATCATCCCTTTGGTGGTAGGTACTCGTTCCACACAGCCACCTGGTTAAAGGGTCGATAATACACACATACTCTTAAAAACTGTGTTTTACTAAGCCCTTACTCCACAAGTCCCCCACCTATACCCCCAACTGAAAAATCTTAGAAGAACACATTTAATATACTAATGCTAATATCAGTTCCATCTCTGGGTGTATAATGATGCCAAAGTCCATCCCACTATAGGGAGGTAATCCTGGAAACAACTTTTAGAAAGACGTCCCCATACTTTGCCTCTACTTTTAGGAACTGAAAACTCAAAACATCCACTACCACGTGGGTAAGTATGGCCAATCCATGTATGATTGGATGCACCATTCTATTCATGAGTTTTATCATGTGCTTCCTAGGTTTCCATTTTTTCGACCAAGGAAACTCCCATTCCAACGCTGTAGACATAAGAAATATTTTTCCTAAAATAGTCAATTTGAACATTAATTATGGATGACTAGTCCATACCCAAACTAATTTCATAAAGCCTCGATGCTGCCACCAAGAGGTTCTAACTGAAACTATTTCCTCAAGGGTTATATCACACTGTCAGCATAAGTATGATTGTCGAGTCTCATCCCATAGGTATATCTAGATGAAAGGTTCAAGTAAATTGTTTAACCAGAAACTATAGGTCTTGAACAAGATTCGTTACAAGAATGAATGGTTATCACCTGTGTCTAATAATATGTCAACTAAGAGTAGACACAAACTATACCTCAAATCATTCTTGGAGCCCTTGGGCCATAATCCTAGGCCACATGCAGCTACCCCCTTCCCCTAACATCCATCTCCCTGAGCCTGGTGTGGACCACATTGACGTGGTGGTTGTAACATGTCGAAATGTATACCACCTCCTGCTACTCTCCCAGCTCCTCTTCTACGTCTTCCACCCTGTAGATTAATTTTTTCCTGTCACTGCCTCCACCCTTGTGGCACATCTATAGTTTCAATATTAGAATGGAGGGATAGACAATCTCTTGTGAGATTTCCCCTTCTATATTTTGAAAATAATTACCTCTTTCTAGTCCGACTGGTCTCACCCTATGATCCTTGAGCTGTATATCCCATATCTTGGGACCTCTTCTTGGAACCTCTCACATGTCCAAGTCTCTGAGACTAACGTCGGATTCCAGATTTTCCACTGTTGACATCCACTGGTTGTATCTTCTCATCCAAAAGACTTTCAAAGAAAAAGGTTCTTTCTAGAACCCTGTCATAAGTAGCAAGGCACAAAGTAATAATGTTGGATTAGATGTCCCTAAAAGAAACTCTCTCGGAGGTTCGAGCCCTAAATCATTGGTCGTATCATATTAATCGAGTACCTAGACATGTAAGAATTCCTCAGTGAATACTCAGATACCGACCTGTTTTCATGTCGAAGCTATAAAATTTATTGGGCACACATCACCCATAGATTTTATGGAAAGATCCCATTCGTTGAGAAAGGTTCTCAAGCTATGTCCATGTAAAAGTCATCTCATCATAAGATTCGGTAATCTAAACCCCACCATCACTCGACTGAACCACATATTAGCCTCACTACTAGGACCTCCATATGATCTAATAGTTCCCTGATTAGACAGAAAACACCTTCACTACCTCAATCTAGTCCTTAGCTACCTATGAGTTGGGCTTGCCTCGAAACCAGAGGGGCCCTTATCACTGAAACTCATGAAGTGTGCTCAGCCTTAACATCTCAACAACTGGTACAACGTGTACCGTGTTCTACTCCATAGATGATGGTATAGCTCATATAGCACCCATTGGTATTGTCTCTGGTACGAACCCTTGTACCCATCTTGTCACCCAATAGATCATCCTTGTGATTTAATATCTACAAGGAAGCACCTTGAAACAAAATAAGATGTTCCACTATCAATAGAGTATACCTGGTGAGCTGACTCATAAAGGACATGGAAAACTCATCCTATTCCTATACAAAGCATATAAAATCATTTTTCCCTATAAGTAGTTTTTTCATATACCATGTTAAAAAGCATAATTCAGGGTCCTTGTGTATGGATTTGTCGGCCGCCACACCAACAGGGGATTCCAGGGCCATAAATCCAAACTCAAAACACTTAACACTATTGCACCAAACCAAACTCATAGACTATGGGTTCTTAAGATAGAACTGACCTCCTATGATATAAATCTATCATGAATCATCCCCCAGGGCCCATGTAGTGACTACCCCAAGCCCACCTCTGATAGTCTAGGGACTGTAGAATAACTCCAAGTCGGAAAATCCCCTAAATGGGAGGTATTTTCCTAAGAACCTTTACACACGCACCCAATTAGAATCCATCGGGATGAAGAGTGAACGCACTATGTAATGAAAATGCACGCATACCACTACAACCGAACAATAGTGTACAATAGAAAGTGAAGAAGTAATGTACAACTGGTGTAACACCCCAAGCTTCCATGGTATGCTTCTCTTTGAATAATACAGTAGCGTGTGTTGTACGCAACTTCGAGTTCTAACACACACCACAACCAATCAAACTAGCCTTTATGAATAGTAATACCCACTTTTTGAAATTTTATACATTTTATATTTCAAAATGGACTTCATTTTTGGATTCATAATATTGAAATTAGCTTAAAGTGATTTTTTGGTACTTTTCTGATAACTTTCATATTTTGATGAATAGAGAAAATTACTAAATTTTAATTAAAAACAACTTTTTTAATAAAAATAATTAATACAGATAAATTATGAATTTGAGTGGTTTTAAAGTATAATTAGATTGTATTTTTACCATTTAATATAATTTTGGTCATTGAACATAATTTTACATTTTAACCGGACATAAACAAGTTTCAATCTTTTGATAGTTATTATTTCTTAAAAACACGCTTTTTGTTTTGACAACGGGGATTAATTTTAAATTAATTTCTGCCACATTTGTGTTTTGAATTTAGAAAAATGGATCCCATATTTAGAATCAGGAGGTAAAAATTGGGTAAATAGGTAACTTTTATTTTTAGACATTTTGAATAATTACTTCCGTAAATATTTTATTTACCATGGTTAAAGAGTAAATCCAGTAAATAAGGGTAAAACCAAATATTATAATAATATTAAATTACCCTAAAACTTGTCCTAGACCTATTGGATGATGAATTTCTGACCATTGGCATATTTTGGTTGATTTTGGGACCCCATAGAGCCACTTGTAAGTGATAATGACACTTTATATTAATTAAGTTAAAGTAAATACAAAAATGCCATAAGCATATATCTTTTGGTAAAACAATTTTTAAATAAGTTTATATATGTTATATTTTAAACTATAAATAATAATTAGAAACATAACAAGTTTTCATACATAATTTTATTTTATTTATAATTTTTAGACATTGAATAATTAAATTTATAAAAGACACAATAACGATGCAGTATTTTCCTTATTAATGAAAGAATCAAATAATTGTTATTATAAATGTTAAAATAAATATAATTTGAAGGTTTTGATGACATAAAAAATTTTTATTGGTTAATATTACATGTTAGGATTAATTAAATGAATTTTTTTTTTGAATTAATAAAGTTTTTAATACTTTAAAAAAATCAATTTTTAAATAGTGTCAAAATTGACATAAATGAGTTTTTAAAACAAATATTATATTATTAATTGATATTCTACTCTTAAAAATCTAAGGTTCATCTAAAGGACTTATATAATTATATGTGTATTATTAATTAACCAGTTTGGGGTTTATTGGAAATATATAGTATGTTTATTAACTATATAATATAAAATTACAAAGAGACATGGTAAATGTCAGACTATTAAACTAAGAGTTATATCAATAATATAAAATTAATATAGTGACCCAAACCTATCAAAAACCAATTAGTTGAGTGTTTTTAGACCTATACTCACCTTACCATTTAAATAATACACTTTCGAGCCATTATAAGACGAATATGAATTTATTATAAAATAATATTTCTAGCTTTTCAAAAGGTTCCCCTCGCCCCTCTTATAAAAGGGCACTCCCCCTTCTCTATAATTCACATCTTTAAAGCCTTTTATCTCAGCAAAAACCTACCCAAATATTCTCTAAAATTAACTCATTTCAAACTAAAGGCCTTATTTTTATCATAAATCCAACCTAAGGATGCCTTTTGATCAAATCAAAAGGAAGAACCCGAAGAAGAGGTAATGTTTTCACCACCCTCTTTCAAGTTCCTTTCTTCTTCCACTTCTTCTTTCATTGTTATTTCCATTATAAAATAATAAATACATTATATTCTATATAATATGATGTTATTATAAGTATTTTACAACCATATTCAGTATTCTATCCATCCTTTGAATGATAATGTCATGATGCGTGCGTACGTACGGTTTACCATCACCATGTCATGGTGTAATTTGTTATTCAACACTATGTTGTTTGGATGGATATAATGATGAGTAATATGAATATAAATAATAAAAATAACATGCTAATGTCTCTGTAAAATTAATATACCATCCAATTCCACACCCTTAATTAAATGATATTGTCGCTCATGCATACGTACGGATTACCGTCTCCACGATGCGATGAGATTAATTTCCACGATCACCATTCATCAACGATTATAAAAATATATATTACTAATAAGTATGTAATATATAACATAATAATGTTACTGGAGATATATATATATATATATATATATATATATATATTTACTTACATATATGTTCTTCACTTAGTTCTGTTCAATACGATATGAAAACGGAAACATCGTTTATGCGTACGTACGGACTACCGTCTCCATAAAGAGTGTTTTTCATTTCATATATATGTCTATTATAAATATTTATATTCTAAATATATATGATATATAAATCATGTTTTATATTATAGAAGTATTTAAATCTTGGTCTAAGTGATACAATCAAGAGTAACATGTTAAAACACGTACGATAAAGAAAGCGATTATTACCCGAAATGTTAATTTAACATAGAAATTATTATTAAATGGGTATTATAAAGTCATTAATGAATCATATATGATATAATAAATACTAATATGGTTCTGGTATACTTTAATAACATAATATGATCTTCATACAGGAGGTTAAATGTACCCTCGACTAAAGGAAAGTGCAAGGTAAGGGGTTTTCATCTCACTCCTTATTCCCGTGAAATTCACACCATATTGCCACTATTACCTTTTCTGTGGTGTATTTACTGCACATAATTGTATTATTTTTGTAATACAATTTAATTTATGTGTATTTACATATTCATTTTATGATACTTCTTTCATAGGGTGTATGTTTCGTAAGTTACCAAATTGGTAAGGGTTAATTCCTCAATCTCATTATTATCCGAGATTGTTTATGTGTAAGTATTTAATGGGAAATTTTTATAATCCATGTACATTATTCATAAAAATGATTCCAAAATGAATATTTTAAGGATTTTTTAAAGGTACTCTTTATCAAGATCATAATTTTAAATGTTTTAATGATTTATCTTTCAAAATATTTTTAATTAATGTTCATATTTTCAAAATGATTTTAAGGATATATTTATATGGACGTGAATGTTTTGAAATGAAAATTATTTTCTAAAGTTTAAAAGTGGTATGGGACACTTTTATTCAAAAATATATTTTAAATTAATTTTTTTATAAATGTGTGAATTTTAAATGATTTTACAAAAAGGATATTTCTCTCAAAAAGTTTTATTCATCATTTTCAACTATGTCAGCATCCTTCAATAGATATTATTTTTGATTGAGGTTGATTTATTATAATACAATATTCCATGTTGTATTGAATGAGTTCTGATATATTTGACTGTGGATGTTCTATTTTTATACCACTCATGGTTTATGGTTAATGTAATGACATATCGTATGCTAGTTTTAATACGATGTTTATGTTATGTTTATGCCTTTTCATATGAGTAATGCATTGGAATTAGTAAGTGACGAGTGGAGCCCACTATAGCTCCTAGATTCATCGGTAGGTCTCATTAGAAAAACTATTGTCTTGGCACAAGGCCTTGGAAAAAAACTATATTTGTAGTCTTGTCATGAGGCCTTGACTATGTTGTTATGAAAGTCTGACATTATGAATTCCCTCATTATGAAATTAATTATTACATATGATTAGTCAACTAGTAGAATATCCAAGTGAATGTTTATATGGTAATGTTTGATTTATTTTTATCATATTATTTTCATGTTTATGTTTAAAAAGATGTTGTTTTTATTGCACAACTTTCCTTAAAAGTTTATAGCTTCCGTTAAATTATTTACCCTTACTGAGCATCTGAGCTCACCCCTTTCTTATGTTTTATTTTCCCGGGATTTCCAAGAAGTGTATTATGATTGGTATGCAGGGGTAGGATAAAGGGAACAATGGAGTTATCAAAGGAATATTTATGTTGTGTTGTATGTTGGAAAGTGTAATGTAACATTCATGTATGTAATCTATTTTCGAAGACTGCTAAACCGATCGGTCCTTCAAGACTTTATTCCTTATAATCATACTAATGTATTAAATTAATGCACGGACTCCGGCCTTCTAGGTTCGGGGCGTTACAGTTGGTATCAGAGGAAGTTTAGTACAAACCTTGGAATCTAGATTTAGATAAACTCTAATTAGATCACATTACCTTAAGATAGACTTTGAGGATTAGTATAGAAGAACTTCTTAGAATTTTAGTATTGTAGAGATTTTGTGATTTTTCCTAGCAATACATCCCTGTCTGGATACGAGCAGGTAGAGGCGGTTTTGGAACAGATGTACCTAGGCGTAAAACCCGAAAACACTGCTTTGAGCTAGACTCGAACGGGGATTGGTGCATGAAAACGGGCCTTGCTGCACTCTTGGTTAGGAAACTCCCGGGGGATATTCTTAGGATTAATCTCATTTTATTTACAAACCATTATGAAGGGTTTATGAGTATATACTTCCTCAAAGAATTTTTTTTATCATTGTGGATTATATCCATAAACTGTTCAATCTACGTTAGGTATTTTACAAGTTTGGAATTATTCATTTCAATTCATAAACTGACCTAGTGATTGCCATTGTATAGAAATGGAACCCAGTATATGGAATGTGAACTCCAACAATACGTATTATCCAAAGAGTAATAAGGTCCATATCTTTCATGGTATTTAGCCAACATTTAGAATGGAAATTGTCTCATATGTATTCTCAACATATGAAGAAATAATATCATGTGTTAAAAAGATAAGTAAAGAATTCTCTGAGTCCTATGACTTTGAAAGGAAGCAAGAGAAGAAAAGGATGGAAGATAGAAAGATGGATAAAGGGAAGAGGAAAAGAATAATTTTCCCATTTGTGATAACTGTGGGAAGAAACACCCTCCAACTTTCCATAAGGGAATGAGAGTTTGTTTTAAGTGTGGAGAAAAAGGACACCAAGTACGTGACTGCAAGGGTAAGAAAAAGGTTTCAAATGTACAATGCTTCATCTGTAAGGAATTGGGACACTATGAAAACCAATGTCAAAATCATCAGAGTATGCCCCAAATGATGCTATTGGATAATAATCAAGTTATGATACTACCACAGATGAGGATGAATGATTAGAGTTCTTATGTTGTTATTATAGAATTATGTCATTTGAGTGTTGTATCAACAATGTACTAGTTATAGTAATTATGGAGTATATAAGGATTGTACTGCAGTACTATTTCATTAAGGACTTGAGATTATGTGGATCTGAGAAAAGTTACTCAATAGCAGGATAATTTTTTGGAAAATATATGGTTGAGAGAAATATAAACCATAATATGGTTCTGATAATGAGTTAGTGATTTCGTAATAATACATGTTTGATTTGGATAACTTATATTGGATATTCTTGACTACCTTGAAATTGATTAATGATTTGTATATTCCATCTTTGTTTGAGTTGACAACATTTTTGGATAGAAGGAGTACATCTAGTATTCTATAATGAATAAGAGAGCATGAATATAATCAATAAGGTTTTATGGTAATTCAGGATGTTCAAGTGTTTTAAAATTATACATGATGAAGGCATTCACATGTTATTACGTGGAAAAAAGAATCATCATTGTGTTTAACTTCCTTATAAATTTTGGACTATGATTTTGGACAGAATTATTTTGGATAATTGTAGTTTGAGATTATTTTTGGATTGCCATAAAAGGACAGCCCGGAGGTCAGGCGGCATCTTTTCGCGTCCGACAAGGCCACAAGACTTGAACCTGCAACCGAAGGGCAACAAGAGTGTATCACCTACTACTGGCCCACATGATGTCCTGGATTAAATAATGTAATTTTTTTAAAAGGTATGGTAGATATTTATAAATTCATTTTTTTGTAACCCTATACGAATCGGATAAATAGAATATTTTCTATAATTTCTATTATCTTTTAGAGTGAAAGATGAGTTTGTGGTAGAAATTAGTTAAAGGATGGAACTCTACTTGTCAAGTATATATTTTTCTTCTTCTCTTGTTCTATGAATAAATTAATTCCTAAACTTTAGTGAATGGATCTTAAAACCAAAAATGTGTTATCCTAATACCTTATGTTTTGTTGAACCGATGGTATTTTAAATCATCATAGATTGATGAATTTAAGGACCTCAATTTTACACTTGTTTGTGATTGATGACCTCAATCAATACCTATAAATATTTAAGTTTTTCCTCCAATTATATTTCCCTAATTTCCACCAATGTTATCCTAATCGAGATCATAATTTTATGGGGACCCTTTCATTTTCCTTTTCCTCTTATTAAGACTAAATTTTATTAATATAATTTCTGATGTGGTTTTTCCCAAAGGTATTTTCTATTTTCAACCTTTTATTTTAGAAGAACAATTTCAAATTGTGAGGATGCAATTTATTGAAGGAGGTAATAATTTAACACCCCAAGCTTCCATGGTACGCTTTTCTTTGAATAATATAGTATCGTGTGTTGTACGCAACTTCGAGTTCTAACACACACTGCAACCAATCAAACTATCCGTTATGAATAGTAATACCCACTTTTTGAAATTTTATACATTTTATCTTTCAAAATGGACTTCATTTTTGGATTCAGAATATCAAAATTAGCTTAGGGTGAATTTTTTGTACTTTTTTGATAACTTTCAAATTCTGATGAATAGTGAAAATTACTAAATTTTAATTAAAAACAACTTTTTTAATCGAAATAATTAATAGTGATAAATTATGAATTTGAGTGCTTTTAAAGTATAATTAGATTATATTTTTAATATTTAATCCAATGTTTCTTATTTTACATAATTTTACATTTTAACTAGACAAAAGCAAGTGTCAATCTTTTGATAGTTATTATTTCTTAAAAACACGCTTTTTGTTTTGACAATGGGAATTAATTTTAAATTAATTTCTGCCACTTATGTGTTTTGAATTTAGAAAAATGGATTCCATATTTAGAATTATGAGGTCCAAATTATGTAAATAGGTAATTTTTATTTTTAGACATTTTGTATAATTACTTCGGTAAATATTTTATTTACCATGGTTGAAGGGTAAACCCGGTAAATAAGGGTAAAAAACTAATATTATAATAAAATAAAATTACCCTTCAATGTATCCTAAACCTATTTGATGATACATGGCTGACCACAGGCATCTTTGGGTCGATTTTGGGACCCCATGGAGCCACTAGTAAGTGATAATGACACTTTATATAAATTAAGTTAATGTAAATACAAAAATTACATAAGCATATATCTTTTAGAAAATATTTTTTTACATAAGGTTATATATGTTATATTTTCGACTATAAAAATTCATTAGAAAGATAAAAAGATTTACTACATAATGGAATTTTATTTATAATTTTTATAAATTTAATAGTTAAATTTAGTTATGACGCAATAATGATACAGTATTTTCCTTATTAATGAATGAATCTAATAATTGGTATTATAAATGTTAAAATAAATATAATTTGAAAGTTTTTATGACATAAAAAACATTTATTGGTTAATATGACATGTTAGGATTACTTAAATGCATTTTTTTCTAATTAATAAAGTTTTTAAGACTTTAAAAAAATAAATTATTAAATAGTGTCAAAATTGACATAAAGGAGTTTTTAAAACAAATATTATATTATTAATTGATATTCTATTTCTAAAAATCTAAGGTTCGGCCAAAAGACTTATATAATTATAGGTGTATCATTAATGAACCACTTGGGGGTCTCTTGGAATTATATAGTAAGTGTTGGAATCCTTATGTATTACTCATGTTTTAATGATCACAAACCTCAATAATAATTACACATCATGTTTTAAAGATAACAAATCTTAGTGATGATTAATTAATATCACTATTATATAAAAATCTTATGCATGATCACAAATCTCACTTATCTTATCAAACCTTTGTGTTCATGTTTCAAATTCTCTTATTTTCTAATGGTTAATCTTAATTCATATTCTGCATATTACTGTTTAAGTCTAAATATAAATATTTTCCTAAGTACCCAAACATCGTGAAGGACACACCGTGACGCAGACACCGGGAAGGACACACCGTGACCCAGACACCGTGAAGGACACACCATGACCCAGACACCGTGAAGGACACACTGTGACCCAAACACTGTGAAGGAAACACTATTACCCAGACACCATGAAGGTCACACCGTGAACCAGACACCGTGAAGGAGACACCGTGACCCAGAAACCGTGAAGGACATACCGTGATACACATACCGTGAAGAAGACACCGTTTACATAATCACTATGACACCGTTTCTTAACATTTTTTTCTATATTATTTAAATAATACTTACAGTCATATTTGATGCCTTTAATGCAATTAATGTTATTTAATGATTGTTGTTGGTCTATCAGGAAACCTTACCTCGTATATATGGGAAAAAATCATTCCTATTGCCAGAGCTCATGGAATATAAAGAGGATTAAGCTATAGTATAGAATATACGCACGTGCTTGACACATCTCAACACACATATTACAATACTAGATAGCTCTGTACTGAAAAGAAGAACAATCCTGAGCACAATTGTGAAGAACACATTGCACGATCCTCAAAGAAGTTCCATACATGCAATCCTACATTACTAAAGAACACACGAAGTACTCTGGAGTCAAGAGAACATATTCTCTCCCAGAGACACAAAAGCTGAACCATGACACTCTGTTTTTCAACAGAAAAACCAGATAAGGACTCAAAATCTATTCTTCTGAATCCAACGAGTCCAGAGCTGCACTTCCAAATCACTAGAGCTTTCTAAAATTTTATATACTATCTCTAAGTGATTTATTATTTACTTTTGAGCAGTGTGTGTATCCTATTTATTTTACATAGACACTATCTCCTATGCTGAACTGGAGGATATCACAATCCTCACACCAAAACTCCTTACTCTTGTTTACCTACGACAACTGTGGAAGAGGTCCCTGTGTGGCCTGGTCTTTATTTTCTTTTCCCACAATGAACAATGGTAGAGGTCCCTGCATGGCCTGAATAGTTCTATACTATTGTTAACCTCGATCCAGGGTGTGGATCACTTTGTATATATATATATATATATAAATTTGAGAGGACTCGGTCTTAGCTTGAGACTGAACCTATTGGTTATATTTTATGTGCATTTTTTGTTTAAGTTCAAAATATACATTATCTAATTTATATACCACTGCTTATTACTTTGAAATACAAATCTGTTTTAAAGTTACATTGATAGTTAATCTAGAAAGTGTTTGTATCTATTGTAAATCAGTATGTTAGTTTCAAAAGGTAATTTAATCTTATGATTAGATTAACTGAGAACAAATCACTCTTTTGAGAATCTAATTGAACCTTAACAGTTTTACAAATTCACTACAGTTTAACTAGTTTTATAAATTGGGGGATTTTCATAGAAAATATTTTAACAGAAATTTTAATTGAAACTCAATTCACCCCCCCACTTGAGTGTCCACTCCGACCAACATTTGTTATCAAAGGTTGTTTTTATTTATACAAGTTTTCAAAAACACTCTGTTTTTAAAATGTGATTTTAGTTGCATCTTTAAAGATCTTAAATTTTTGTTAGTTCTAAATTTTATCTCTTTAACTTTACTTTATAAAATCTAGCAATGGACAACAGACTAGAGGGTGCTGCTACTAACCGACCACCTGTCTTTAATGGTACAAACTATGCGCAGTGGAAACTTAAAATAAAAATTCATTTAGAATGTATGGGTTTTGATATCTGGACTGCTATAGAATCTCAATATAAAATTCCAAAAACTGAAAGAACAACTTGGGATGAACCTACTAAAGTAGCATACAATAATAACTATAAATCTATGAATGATTTGTATTGTGCATTAGGAGATGAACAATTTAATAGAATATATGCTTGCAAAGATGCTTATGAAATTTGGGATACTTTGAGAGTTTCTCATGAAGGAACAACCAATGTTAAATAAATGAGATTAAATACTTATACTATTAAATATGATAATTTTAAGATGAAGACTGATGAACCTATTTCTGATATGTATCTCAGGTTCAATGAGATAGTCAATACAATGAGTTCACTTGGTAAAGATGTTCCATCAAAGGAACAAATTATGAGGATAGTGAGATGTCTGCCAGACCGATGGAGAGGCACATCTGTTTCAATCAGAGAATCATGTGACATTGGATCTCTTCCTATCAAAGAGCTTGTTGGTAAATTAATTATGTATGAGGAAGAACTCAAAGTGAATAAGGAGGAAAGAGATGAACCAAAAAGAAAGTTTGTAGCTTTTAAATATACTACTTCTAAGAGCAAGGACAAAGACAAAGTTCAAGTAAAAACTGAAAGCTCAACCAGTGAAGATTCTGATTCAGACAGTGATGTTGAGATGGATCATATATCCAGAATATTTAAGAAGTTTTATAGGAAAAAGAAATTCTTCAGAAAATAAAATTACAAAGGAAATTATGATAGTAAAGGTCATTGGAAAAAGGACTGGAAGAAAGTTGATAAAAATGATGTAGTTTTCTACTATGAATGAAAAAGAAAAGGTCACATAAAAGCAGACTGTCCAAAACTGAAGTTCAAAAATAAACATTATTATAAGGACAGTAAGTACAAGAAAGATATGAAAGCTACTTGGAGTGCTTCAGAAGACAACACAAGTGAATCTGAAATCTCTGATTCTGAAAATAATCATGCCAACATGTGTTTCATGACCAAAACATCTGAGGTAACCTTAGATACTCTTGTTTTAAATTCTTATTATTTTGGAGATGATGCAAAATCTGATTCTGATTCTGAAGATATTTCTAAGGCTTAATTATCTGAGTATTATAACATGCTAGAAGAAACATGCAATTAAATTAAGGAAAAATATAAGTCATTAAAGAAACAATATTCTCTCACTTCAAATGTTAAATCTGCTCTTGATATTGAAAAAGAAAAGAATTCTCAACTTTTAAAGGAAAATACAGAATTGAAAATGTCTACTGAGAAACTTAGAAAGGGCTTAGAAAAATTCACAAAGGGAAAAGATACACTTACTCAAATCCCAGGAAAGAAAGTGGCACTGAAACACACTACTGGAATAGGCTACCAACCTGGATAGAGACAGATTACTAAGAATAGATTTATTCCTAAATCTAGATAGAATACTGTTAGTTCCAGTTATGGAAATTCACATGCTTCAACTTGTTATTCACGTAGTTATAGATCAAATAGAGTTTATCTCTCAAAATCTTTTGACTCTGTAAAATATATGATACCCATAAGACAAATTTGGGTACCGAAATCATTGATTTCTAACCAATCTAGACCCAATAAGATCTGGGTACCAAATTCATTTCCCATCTAAATCTGCTTTTTAGGAAACATGTTTGAAGAGTTCCCACAAGAAGACATGGTATTGGGACTGTGGATGTTCAAGATATATGTCTGGGGATTAATCATACTTCAAGAGCCTAGTCAAGGTTGATGGAGGCCATGTCACCTTTGGTGATAATTCTAAGGGAAAAATCATCGGCCTAGGCCAAATTGGTAACACTAACTCAGTTTTAATTTCTAATGTTTTATTTGTTGATGGATTGAAATATAACTTGTTATGTATATCTCAATTATGTGATGATGGATTTAATGTAAAATTTAAAAATAATTCTTGTAATTTTTTTAACTCTAAAAATGTTTTAGTATTCTCTTCCTTGAGAAATGAAAATGTTTATGCTGTTGATATGAATTCTTTAGTTAAGAAAAATGTTATCTTCCTGAATGATTTTTAGAAATAATCTTGGTTATGGAATAGAAGATTAAGACACTGCAAAATCCACTCACTTAGAAAACTAACTAGGAAGAACTTAGTTAGAGACTTACCCAAACTTGATTTTACAAATGAAAAAGTTTGCAATCCTTGTCAAAAGGGAAAGCAACACAAAATCTCTTTCAAACCAAAGAAATAAGTGTCAAATTTTCAACCTCTCGAGTTGGTTTACATGGAATTGTTTGGACCTTCTAGATTTTATAGCTTAAATGGGAAGCACTATGTCTATGACTTAGTAGATGACTTTTCTAGACATACTTGTGTGTACTTATTAGCTCACAAAAGTGAAGCTTGTTCTTACTTTATTAAATACTCCAAGTCTGTAGAAAACCTTAGTGGACTTAAGATTAAGACCCTAAGAAGTGATCATATCCATGAGTTTAAAAATCAAGAGTTTGAATCTTACTGCTCAAACAATGGCTATAGTCACAAATTTTCTGCCCCTAGGACAGCTCAATAGAATGGTGTAGTAGAAAGAAGAAATAGAACCCTTCAAGAAATTTCTAGAACCATGCTTATTGAATTTGACCTGCCTATTTATTTTTGGGCTGAGGCTGTGAATAAATCTTGTTATATTATTAATAGATTCTTGATAAGACTTATTCTCAAGAAGACCCCATATGAGTTATGGAACAATAGAAAACCTAAAGTTAGTTACTTTAGAGTCTTTGGCTGCAAAGTTTTTATTCTTAATACAAAGGTTAATCTCAACAAGTTTTCTTTTAAGAGTGATGGAGGAATTTTTTATGGTTATTATTTAACTAGAAAAGCCTATAGAGTCTTTAATATAAGAACCAAATGTGTGGAAGAATATGTTCACATCAAATTTGATGAAACTGATCCACATGAGCCTAAGTCGTCTCTTGAAAATCTTGAAGAATATTTATTTGTTCTGAACCTTAATGATAAAATCAATGAACCTGCTGTAAAGACAACCAGTTCTGGAAATATCTCATAATCTTCTCCTAATGAACCTGAACCCATAGATGAACCTGAAATTTCTAGTCCAACCATTAGTAGATCAACTAGAATTCTAAAGAATCGTCCTTTAGATGCTGTTGTTGGTAATCTTGATTGAGGGACACAGACTAGAGCTTCTATTAGAAATCAGGTTGAACATCAAGCCTTCTTGTCACAGCTTGAACCTAAAAACATTGATGATGCTATTAATGATGAAATTTGGGTAATTTCTATGCAAGAATAACTCAATCGGTTTGAAAGAAATAAAGTTTATAAACTAGTAGAAAGACCTGAGTACACTTTCACCATAGGCACTAAATGGATGTTTAGAAATAAAGTAGATGAATCTGGAAATATAGTTTGAAACAAGGCTAGATTAGTTGCACAAGGCTATAGTCAAGAAGAATGAATTGATTATGAGGAGACTTTTTCTCTAGTAGCAAGACTAGAATCCATTAGGATTTTACTTGATTATGTTGCACATCTAAATTTCAAACTATATCAAATGGATGTCAAGAGTGCATTCTTAAATGGGTATATAGCTTAGGATGTTTTTGTTGAACAACCACCTAGATTTACAAACCCTCATTTTCCAAATCATATTTTCAAATTATCAAAAGCTTTATATGGTTTAAAGCAAGATCCAAGAGCTTAGTATGATATATTAAGTACTTTTCTAATTTTTAAAGGTTTTACAAAAGGAATAGATGATCCTACTTTTTTTATAAAATGAATTTATAAAGATGTTTTAATTGTAAAAATTTATGTAGATGACATTATTTTTGGATATTCAAGAAATTCTCTATGTACTGATTTTTCTAAAATGATGCAAAACGAATTTGAAATGAGTTTAATGGGTGAACTTAAATTATTTCTTAGATTTCAAATCTTTGAAAACAATAATGGAATTATTTTAACTCAAAGTAAACATACTAGATATCTTTTAAAACATTTTGGATTATATATCACAAAAAGTAGTGACACTCCCATGAGTACCACCTGTAAGTTGGATCTTGATGAAGATGGAAAATCTTTTGATCAAACTACTTATAGAGGAATGATTGGAAGTCTACTCTACTTGACTGCTAGTCATCCTGATATTATGTTTAGTGTGTGTATATGTGATCATTTTCAAGCTAACCATAAAGAGTCACATTTAAATGATGTAAAGAGAATTTTCAAATACCTCAAGAATACTCCCAATTTAGGACTGTTCTATCCAAAAGTACAATGTTTTGAACTAGTTAGCTATTCTGATACTGATTTTTCTGGATGTAAGTTATATAGAAAAACCACCTCTAGAACATGTCAATTTTTAGGCAAGTCACTAGTATCATGGTTTAGTAAGAAACAAAATTTTGTTTCATTATCTACTACAGAAGCTGAATACATAGATACTGGCAGTTGTTGTGCACAATTTTTTTGGATGAAACACACTTTACTAGACTATGGATATCAATTCAGACATGTACCAATAAATTGTGACAACACAAGTGCCATTAACATTTCAAATAATCTTGTTTCTCATTCTAGGACAAAGCATATTGATTTAAGATATCACTTTTTGAGGGATCATTACAAAAAAGGTGATATCACTTTGGAATTCATTGGTACTGAATATCAACTTGCTGATATATTCACTAAACCATTAAATTATGAGATATTAGACTGCATCATACATGATCTTGGTATGATTAATCATAAATAGATATCTTATAGATCTTACTATTTACTTTTTTATATATTTTACTTTACGGTTTCGTATTCACTGTTTATCAGTTAGTGTTTCATGCTTACGGTATCACAGTAAACACTTTGTGTTCACGGTATGTCACTTAACTGTCTCACTATTACCGAACAGTTCACTCATTATCTCACAGTGACTATACAGAATAGTTACTATCTCACCGTGACAACCACCAACTGTCTCACCGTGACGACTGTTTTTCATGACACCTTAATGCCAACTCATGGTCTCACCGTGAAGAATATTTATATATTTATTTTAACCCGCATCGCGGTAATTTTTAATTCGCTATTATTATATTTCCTGCGTTTTTGTTTTTATGACGTTTGACATTCCCAAATGATAAAACATAAGGTTTTTTCACTCAATTCCTTACCCGAGCGCTCTCCTGCTCACTCTTTCGAACCCTCTTTACCTTGAAAGCCTTATCCTCTCCCTCACCTAATCCATCAGTGAATTCCAAGGATGAAGCATCCATCTTCACCCTCTTCTGAGAAGCACCGCTCTAAGAAACAAAAAAGAGCATTGAGGATTGAACCTGATGCACCTCTAAATATGAATCTTGTAAGCCATACTGTAGTACCTAAAAAAGAGATTTTCTTTGAGTGGATACTGTCTAGAAAGTCGTTAGTCTTTAAAGTCTTAAGAGAACAAGGATGGATCGATTGGTTCCCTAGAAAAGATAGACCAATTTACCCAAGGTTGGTATCTCAATTTTACCAATATGTAACGTTTTCTTTTGATGCTGGAGAAATCTATATGGTAACAAGCTGAATCAATGGAAAAAAGTGTTCATTATCTTCAAGGATATGGGTTGCATGCCTAAGGATTCCTCATGAAGGAATTTTTGATGATTACCAAAGAGTCCCTCCTCCAACAACTGGAAACTTTGATTTGGAGAATGCTTTGGAAATCCTGACCGGAAATGGCACCAAGCGAAGGGCCATAACTACTAAATTGTATGGGGATACAAGACTACTATTCAAATTTGTTCAGAATTTGATTAGTCCAAGAAAAGGAGATTTTTCTGTGTTGAAGTATCAGGATGTGTTCCTGATTCATCTATTGAAGAATGGCCATAAGATAAATTTATGCAAATATGTCATTAACCATATATGTGAGATGATTAAAGTCACTTCTAAATCCACCTCCTTGTTTTAATCAAGGATGATTTCGGCCATGTTAGTTGCCAAGGGAGTAGTTGGACCGAATGAAGAAAGGCTAGAGGATTTTAATTTTTGTTTATTCAAGCCTATCACCAGAAGGATGAAGATAAATTGGAACCCCTGGAAGAAGTAGTGGGTTGAGGATAATGATAAACTTTATAAGGAGTAAAATCCTGTTGATTATCCAAGAAGGCCAAAGAATATAACTGATCCTAGTTTGGAACCAGATGAAGTAGCTGAGTACCCAGAAGAAGAAGAAGAAGAAGAGTCTGAAATACCTCTTAGAGAGGAAGTTGTTGATGTTTATAGAGAAGAAGAAGCTCCTGCTTCTAGAAATGATGTTGATCAAGAAGTTCAGTCTGAGGCTGCAAGAGAATTGGTTATCCCTGATTTAGAGCATCAAGTCATGGAAGAGGCTGATCTAGGAGAAATCCCTACTAGGGAAAATATTAATCAAGAGGATCTCCCTGTTGAAAAAGAAGCAAGTCTGGAAGCACAACCAATGGAACAATCGGTTCCTGAGTACATACCCTCTGCTGAAGAGATGATGGAAATTTCCTTTCAATTGGAAAGACTAGAATTTTCTGAAGAGATTAGAGCTAATCCAGTGGATATTGATCATGCAGGTGTACCTCAAGAACCTGAAATGGAAGCACATTTTGAGGGGGAGGAACCTCAAATCCTTGAGATTGAAGAAGCTGGATCTGCTGGAACATCTCAACCAATTTTCACACATTCTGTGTACACTCGGTATAAGTTTCCATGTTTTTATGATGTGAGTGAATCACAGCAAGTGACTGCAACTGGTATAGATCACTCTTCTTTGTTTCAACTGAAGTCAGTAGCCTACCCAGAACCTGAACCAGAGCCTCAACCAACATCTGAATCTAAAACTAATTCTGAGTCACAATCAGAATCTACATCAGAACCTGTACCACTACCTTAACCTACACTCTTAACCAAGCAACAATCGTTTGTAACTAAGGATGATTTGAAAGTATTTGGAGAGACTACCTTGGCTGGTGTTGAGAAAATATTATCCACTCAACCTCGACCAGTGACTCAACTAAGTCAAGAAGATGCATCGATAATTTTGGAAAATATTATTCTTCATATTCAACCAAGGGTGATTCAATAAATACAAGAAGTAAGAGTTGAAAATAGTTTGCTTAGTGCTGATGTTGCTAATTTGAAAGGTTTTGTGGAAAACCTGCAAATAGAATTGTCTTCAAGATCAGAGCATGTTCCTGCACCTGTTTCTGCTCCTGCACCTGTTGCTGCTTCTCATGAACCAGATATTTCAAACCTTTCTCGAGAGATTTTGTCTCAAGTGCAACCTTATCTGCTATCTTTTGATGAGAAGATTGGAACAAGACACACTAAGATGTTGCAACGCATGAGAGAGATTGTGGAAAATCTGAATAAGCTCACAGATGAGTACACTGGATGTCTGCATAAATTTTTGAAACAACTCAAAGTTCTAACCGAAGCTATCAAGGCTTCTCCTCCCTCTGGTCAAACCTCCACACATTTTTTGGATGATTCCTTCATTAGGTCCATAATCAAGGAAGAAATTCAGAATGCCCTTAGTGGTTTCGATCTGTCTCCTCTGTCTGAAGTTATGAAGAACAGTGATAGAGCACTTGATCTTGTTCACATCCATTCTAAGATTGAAAATGATGCTCAATAAGAGATCACCAAGAAGATATACTTTTATCTCACCTGTATGTTCTCTAAAAGTGACATGACATATCACTTTAAGTATCTTGTGGAGAACCTAAAAATCCCTCCAGTGACTCAAGCTTTTAAATCTCAAGTTCAGAGGATTACAGAGTTCAGCAGTTTGTTGGACAAGTTCATGGAGAATAAGGATGATTTTGAAAAGGTTATGAAATATGGTTGAGAAATCATTACTGATTTCATCAATCTTATGAAACTGTATCTTCATGTGCAGTGTACTACTATCGTTTCTCTAGTTGTTGCACCACTCAGACCTGGTCTACCTACCTTAGCCTCAACTATCATGTCAGTCAGCCAAGCTCTTTCTTAGATCCAGCCAGTCATTCTTGACCAACCACAGACTAGATCTTCTACAACTCCTACTTTGGCTCCCTATATTTTTTAAGGTCTATCCTTACCATCTTTGTCTACCACATCTATGCCTTCTTCTACTTTAGCATCATCTCCTGCTGCTGCTAAAGGAAAGTCAAAGGTTGATCCCTAAAGAGTCAAGTGACTGATTTCTTTTTGATGGGATGTATTTTTTTTACTGTTTGTATTTATACTGTATCATGTATTCTGTATGTTTTTAATGGAAAATGCTTAATTTCACTCCCTTCCTTCTATTTCACTTTTTGATAATCCCAAAAGGGGGAGAAAGAGTACAAGTATTGGTATTCTAAAGAGACATGTTACTGTAGAATATATTATTCTCTAACTCTGTTATTATATATGTTATCTCTAAACGTTGCATTTCATTTATATTTTCCCTATACATGATTTGTGATCCTCAAAAAGGGGAAGATTGTTGGACTCCTCATGTATTAATCATGTTTTAATGATCAAAAATCTCAATAATAATTACACATAATGTTTTAATGATAGAAAATCTTATTGATGATTAATTAATCTCACTATTATTTACAAATCTTATGCATGATCACAAATCTCACTTATATTATCGAACCTTTGTGTTTATGTTTCAAACTCTCTTATTTTCTAATGGTTAAGCTTAATTCATATTCTGCATATTATTGTTTAAGTCTAAATACATATATTTGCCTAAGTACCCAGACACCGTGAAGGACACACCGTGACCTAGACACCGTGAAGAACACATCGTGACCCGGACACCGTGAAGGACACACTGTGACCCAGACTCCGTGAAGGACACACCGTGACCCAGACACCGTGAAGGACATACTGTGACCCAAACACCGTGAAGGACAACCCGTGACCCAGACACCGTGAAGGACACACTGTGACCCAGACACCGTGAAGTAAATACCATGAAGAAGACACCATTTACATAATCTTTGTGACACCGTTTCTTAACCTTTTTGTCAATATTATTTAAATAATACTAACGGTCATATTTTAGGCCTTTAATGCAATTAATGTTTTTTAATGATAGTTTTAGGTCAATCAGGAAACAGTACCTCGTATTTATGGAAATGAAATCATTCCTATTACTGGAGATCGTGGAATATAATGAAGATTGAGCTGCAGTAGAGAATATACGCGCCCACTTGACACATCTTGACGCACATACTACAATACTAGAAAGATCTGTACTGAATAGAAGAACAATCCTGAGCACAACTGTGAAGAAAACATTGAACGATCCTCAAAGAAGTTCCATACATGCAATCCTACATTACTGAAGAACACAAGAAGTAATCTGGAGTCAGGAGAACATATTCTCTCCCAGAGAAACAAAAGTTGAACCATGACACTCTGTTTTTCAACAGAAAAACCAGAGGACACTGACGCTATTCAATTGAATCCAACGAGTCCAGAGCTGCACTTCCAAAGAACTAGAGCTTTCTAAACTTTCATATACTATCTCTAAGTGATTTATTATTTACATTTGAGAAGTGTGTGTATCCTATTTATTTTACATACACACTGTCTCCTGTGCTGAACTGGAAGATATCACAATCCTCACACCAAAACTCCTTACTCTTCTTTACCCACGACAACTGTGGAAGAGGTCCCTGTGTGGCCTGGTCTTTATTTTCTTTTCCCATGAAGAACAGTGGTAGAGGTCCCTGCGTGGCCTGAACAATTCTGTACTGTTGTTAACCCCGATCCAGGGTGTGGATAACATTATATATATATATATATATATATGAGAGGACTAAGTATCAGCTTGATACTGAACCACTTGGTTATATTTTCTGTGCATTTTTAGTTTAAGTTCAAAATATACAGTATCTAATTTATATATCGCTTCTTATTACTTTGAAATACAAATCTGTTTTAAGGTTACTTTGAAAGTTAATCTAGAAATTGTTTGTATCTATTGTAAATCAGTAAGTTAGTTTCAAAAGTTAATTTAATCTTTTGATTAGATTAACTGAGAACTAATCACTCTTTTGAGAATCTAATTGAACCTTTATAGTTTCATAAATTCACTACAGTTTAACTTGTTTTATAAATTGGGGGATTTTCATAGAAAATATTTTAACAGAAACTTTAATTGGATCTCAATTCACCCCCCCCCCCCCTCTTGAGTGTCCACTCCGACCAATAGTAGGTTTATTAATTATATAATATAAAAATACAAAGAGACATTGTAAATGTCAAACTATTTAACTAAGAGTTAAATAAAAAAGATAAAGTTAATATAGTGACCCAAACCTGTCTAAAACCATTTTTTGAGCGGTTTTAGACCTATCCACACCTTAACCTTTAAATAATCCACTTTGGAGCCACTAGAAATTGAATATGAATTTATTATAAATTAATATTTCTAGATTTTCCAAAGGTTCCCCTCACCCCTCTTATAAAAGGGAACTCCCCCTTCTCTCTAATTCACACCTTCAAAGCCTTTTGGCTCAGCCAACCCATACCAAAATATTCTCTCAAATTCTATCACTTCAACTTAGAGTCCTTGGTTTGATCAGAAAGCCAAACTAAGGAGCCCTTTTGATCAAATCAAAAGGAAGAACCCGAAGAAGAGGTAATGTTTTCAACACCCTATTTCAAGTTCCTTTCTTCTTCCACTTATTCTCTCTTTTTTATTTAAATTCTAAAATAATAACACCAATATATTATATATATTGTGATGTTATTATAAATATGGTGCAACCATATTCAGTATTCTATCCATCCTTCGAATGATAATGTCACCATGTGTGCATACATACGACTTACCGTCTCCACATCGTGGTGTAATTTGTTATTCAACACTATGTTATTTGGATGGACATAATGATGAGTAATATGTATATAAATAATAAAAATAACATGATAATGTCTCTATAAAATTAACATACCATCCAAATACACACCTTTAATGAAATGATATTGTCGCTCGTGTATACGTACAGATTACCGTCTCCACGACGTGATGAGATTCATTTCCACGATCACCATTCATCGACGATAATAAAAATATATATTACTAATAAGTATGTAATATATGAAATAATAATGCTACTGGAGATATATATATTTATATATATATATATATACACTTACATATATCTTATTCACTTAGATCTATTCAATATGATATGAAAACAGAAACATCATTCATGCGTACGTACGGACTCCCGTCTCCATAAATGGTGTTTTTCATTTCATATATATGTCTATTATACATATTTATATTCTAAATATATATGAAATATAAATCATGTTTTATATTCTGGAATTATTTAAATCTTGGTCTAAGTGATACAATCAAGAGTAACAAGTTAAAACACGTACGATAAAGAAAGCAATTATTACCCAAAATGTTAATTTAACATGGAAATTATTATTAAATGGGTATTATGTATGATATAATAAATACTAATATGGTTATGGAATACTTTAATAACATAATATGATCTTCATATAAGAGGTTAAATGTACCCTTGACTAAAGGAAAGTGCAAGGTAATGGGTTTTAATCTCACTCCTTATTCCCGTGAGATTCATGACATATTGCCACTATTAACTTTTGTGTGGTGTATGTACTGCCCATAATTGTATTCTTTGTGTAATAAACTTTAATTTATGTGAATTTACATATTCATTGTAT
Organism: Viscum album; assembly: GCA_963277665.1. Taxonomy (NCBI): domain Eukaryota; kingdom Viridiplantae; phylum Streptophyta; class Magnoliopsida; order Santalales; family Viscaceae; genus Viscum; species Viscum album. The sequence continues at coordinate 15,606,175 of OY728119.1, forward strand.
GATAATTCTTTCATAGGGTGTATGCTTCATAAGTTACCAAATTGTTAAGGGTTAATTCCTTCATCTCATTATTATCCGAGATTGTTTATGTGTATGTATTTACTGGGACATTTTTATCATCCATGCCCATTTTTCATAAAAATGATTTCAAAATGAATATTTTAAGGATTTGTGAAATGTACACTTTATCAAGATCATAATTTTAAATGTTTTAAAGATTTATCTTTCTAAATATTTTTAATTAATGTTCATATTTTCAAAATGATTTTAAGGATTTATTTATATGGACATGAATGTTTTGAAATGATAATTCTTTTAAAAAATTTCAAAGTGGTATGGGACACTTTGATTCAAAAATCTATTTTAAATTACTTACTTTGTAAATGTGTGACTTTTAAATGATTTTACAAAAAGGATATTTCTCTTAAAGAGTTTTACTCATCATTTTCAACTATGTCAGCGTACTTTACTGGATATTATTTTTGATTGAGGTTGATTTATTATAATACAATATTCCATGTTGAATTGAACGAGTTATGATATGTTTGATTGTGGATGTTCTATTTTTATACCATTCATTGTCTATGGTTAATGTAATAACATTTCGTATGCTTGTTTTAATACGAATGTTTATGTTTTGTTTAAACCATTTTATATGAGGAATGCATTGGACTTAGTAAGTGACGGGAGGAGCCTTCTATAGCTCCTCGATGCATCGGTAGGTCTCATGAGACAAACTAGTGTCTTGGTACAAGGCCTTGGAAAAAAAATTATTTGTAGTATTGGCACGAGGCCTTGAATATGTGGTTATGCAAGTTTGGAATTATGCATTCTCTCATTATGAAATTAGTTATTACATGTGATTATTAAACTAGAAGAATATCCAGGTGAATCTTTATATGGTAATGTCTGATTTATTTTTACCATATTATGTTCAAGTTTATGTTTAAAAGGATTTTTTTTTATTTCACATCTTGCCTTAAAAGTATATAGATTCTGCTAAATTATTTACCCTTACTGAGCATCTGAGATCACCCCTTTCTTATGTTTTATTTTCCCAGGATTTCCAAGAAGTGTATTATGATTGGTATGCAGGGTTAAGCTAAAGGGAACAATAGCGTTCTCAAAGGAATATTTATGTTATGTTTTATGTTAGAAAGTGTAATGTAACATTTATATATGTAATCTATTTTCCAAGACTACTAAATTGATCGGTCCATCAGGACTTGATTCCTTATAATCATACCAATGTATTAAATTAATTCACCGACTATGGGCTTCTGGGGTCGGGGCGTTACAACCGGGCCGGAATACAAGTCCACTAAAATTAAGACAACTGCAAAGCCTGACCCGCAAATAAGGGATACTATAGCTGTTGTACAAAGCTTCCAGTAACACCATGGCTCATCTGATCTCACAAGGAACCATCGAGTACTAGTCTTGGTCCTGATCTTTCTAAGACTCCACCAATGAATCAGTTGTCTGTGTAAGACACAACACGTGAGGGAAAATCCCATGCAGGGTTTAGTAAAACAATACTCAGTAGGGGACCCCAAAAACCAAAAAGTAAAATACCACAAATGAAAACACCACTAAGAGGTCACAATCAGCTTAACATAGGTATATTTCATCAACAAATATAATAAGAACATCCAGGTATACTCATAAAGGATTCCAAGATGTAACGTCTCATCCACTACCATCCATATGGTTCCGTACATAGGATGCTCGATTCTGGAAGATCCCACACCATGAGCTATCTGATAGCAACCAGGTATAGAATGTCTACCAAAATTATCCAAGGGAACATCTGGTCTTGATACATCATGATTTTTCCCTTAGACATCTAGTCTCACGAAGATAAGAAGTCCTGGTATCACAGCTAACCATTCATCATAGGATTCTTCTTAAGGAACACTCATATTGAGAGGACTCTCTCCTTGAGACATCAAGTAATAAGACACCTATATAAAGAGGTCCCACTTCTTTAGGGCCCACCCAAATAGAACACACTAAGAAATACCTAAAGTACAATGTTTCAATCGTGACATTAAACATCTTGTACAGATGAGGGACTCATCCCTGATGAGTCACGGAGGTCTGCTCATCTACTAGGACACTGAGGTCCACTAGGATACCAGGACATTGAGGTATGCTCAGATTCCACATGTCTGATGGGCCACTAAGGCCCAATTAGCTACTGCTCATCTGTCGGGCCACTAAATTCTTCTCGGCTACTGCTCTCTGTCGGACCATTGAGGCCACACGACTATTAGTCTTCTGGGCCACTGAAGTCTGCATGGCTATTCATCTGATTCAAGGAGAATCCTCTCCTCAAAACATCAGTCATAACTCAAACTCTAGGTAAACTCACTAGGAGTATAACTAAAGGACTACTCTATCGCAAGGGTATCAATTCCATAAATGCTACGTCAATTAGATGTATGGTTTGCGAGTGATGCATGTTTTACTAAAAAGGGTCCAGTCTAACCGGCGTCCGACACACCCGACCCAACCCGGCCCAGGGTTTAATGACCTAACCTAGGTCTGACCAAGATATTTGGGCCCGATAGAGACTGTCTAGGCCCTAAGTCCAGCCTGAACTAGCTGGGCTATGGGTCCGGCCTGCCTCCTCCTACTCGGCCCGTTATGCGCAGGCCGACCTGCTCTAGCCGAGACGTAGCGACGAGCCGCATCTCCTGAGCACCTCACAGGTTTCTGCATAGTCTACCCACACCATGGTCTAGCTGGACTGTGACCCTCCATCCACATGAAATGGCGCGACCATTGAATCTGTGTGCACCACCATTGTCGGTCGTTGCCAGCGGCCCAGTCCACTGCCTGCATCTTCCACCATTGGCCCCCTTCGCACAGCCATAGCACGCCGCCCGCACACTGCCTCCACAAAAACATGGTTTGTGGCCTAATCCATCTAACATGGCACAGTGGTCTCACACCACTGCCTTCCCACTGGCCACGACCTCCTTGGATAGAACATGCGTTGACTTCCGCATGCGGCCACTATCACATGTTGTCATCGCCTCCACTGTTGGCCTTCGATCTGGTGGTTCCATGTCTCCATGACATCCTGCTGAGGTATCTGTATACTATCTCTGTGATCCGACACCATGTTGTGATCATTGATTTTTTGTGGCGATGAAGATTGGAGAAATAAAGAACAGTGGGGAGGCTTACATAAACACCCAAGGTGGACGGATCAGGCATTTTTGTCTTGGCCTTGATCCATCCATGTAATAATTTGAGGGAGGATAAATAAATATTTAAATCAATTCATAGGTTCAACATGGATCCATTTTCTGATGTTTTGTCAAAGAATCAAACTCATCCCATAAGAACAAACAATAAGCGGATCAACATGTTAGTGGGTTGATCCAAATTATTTTTTTAGGAACAAAGAATGGGGAAATCCAATTCACAATGAGAAAACCCCTAACTCAAGTTGGATCACTTCAAGATGTAGATTGAAGTCGTATCGCCACATTGATCCTTTTTATGTAGGTGTTTCTTGATTCATCACCACTTGATCGAACCCCGGCCACCGATTTTTCATCGCTGGTGAGAGAGCCTCCTCCACCATTTCTTAGGGAAACTCCAGAGGAATTCTCTAGCATTATGAATTATAATGATGGACCATGCCCCCAATTAATGGAGTAAGTGAATTAATGTGTTATTGCATTTTAATGTTACTATTTTTTTTTGAAATAGCATCACCATGCTGCTTCATTTATGAAAGGAGAAAGGGTTGTTCTGTCACAGTGTCGTAGTGTCCCCATGTTGAAAAATATTAAAAGGAAATAAAATAAACTTATTTTAGTTTATTTTATTCTTCTTCTAAAATTAAAAATAAAATATATTTTACCCTCGACCCTCACCGGTTGAGGTTAAGCCCTACATAAAGAGAATATCTCATTATGAACACAATGGTGGTCTTATATTTTTAGTCCGAGTTACCATTTGTGAGTTATGAGGATTTGAAAATAAAATAATCTTTATTTAAATTATTTTATAAATAGTTACTTCCTAGAAACCAACATTTACAGCCGTCCCTCACCGACCGATGTTAGGATCTGCCATAGTATACCATTCCCTCATTATCCCAAAAATTATCTAGGATTTTCAATCTGAGTTACCATTAATGAGTTATAAGGACTGGAAAAATAAAATAATATTTTTTAATTATTTTATTTATGGGTCTTCCATTTTTGTTTTTTCTCACTGGAGACATGAAATGACTAAAATTAAGTTATTCCTAGGGTAGAACCACTGCTCTGAATGCTATGGTGCCCTCAGATTTATGATCTGGGCACTCGTTTAAGAGTTATTCCATTTTTTCAGTAAAAATGATCACATGCTCTATTTAAACCTTAACATTTTTTCAAGGGATCATTCTGGGCACTCTAGGCCATAGAATTACATGTCGTCTCCGAACCTGGCCTAATAATTTTCCCAATAATTTTCAAAATATAAAACCAAGAAAATCTGAGTCGTTACATGGATCTTTATATTTTATATTTGATCGTTGAAAATGATTCAATTTTTAGATATGATTGATTATGGGGAGAATGTTTTGGGTTTTTCTGGTGCCATCAGTTATCTCTCTGGTGATTTGGTGATGCTGACAAGTTGTTTGGAACCTTGGAGAGTATTTCAAAGATCAAAAATCATGGGTAAAATATATAGTGTTTGGCTCGATGCATTTTTGGTTTCATTTTTTAATTTTTAATTTCCACCTACAAATTTATTGGTTTCAAAAATGACATGGTTAATTAATTTCACTATTATGGTGATAATGGAATGGATGATTGGGATACATGATTTTTCCGAAATGATGAACTGCATTGTTGACTTTTGTTTGAAGAATATTTTTTTAGGTTTTATCTTCACTGGAGTTTTTGTGAGGGTTCACACTTAACCTATAAAAGTTTTTTTTTTAATAAAAAAATATGGATTTTGATAATTCATGGCTTGTGATCATCTTTCAAATTATAAGATCTCTACTTCCTATGTATAGTAGAGTTGCTCATTGTTGTAAAATAATAATGATTCAATGTTATCGATGACTAGAAAACCATGTATCTTTGGTTCTATTACCTCTCTAGACCTCCTATATAAAACTTGTGTTTCAAGAATATCTTATTCCTTATGGATTTGTAGACTCGGTTCCTATACCAACTCATGTGTATCATGAACATAAACTTCATCGAATTCAATATTTCTCCTACTATCCTCTTGAGGATGTGCTCCCTCTGAAGAAAAAGGAAATATCATGTAATGGTCATTTTCTTGTCCGAGGGGTTGTATAGGTATCATCCCATAGTTTCCTTAAGATACCCCATAAAGATAAACTTTTAGATTTGGGTTTCAAGTTTTTTTATTGAGATAGCCTTAACAAATGTCACTTAACCCCACACAAAAATATGGGAAATAATAGGTTTCTTTCCACTCTATAAATCAAATGGAATATCGTTTTCTAAATTTTTTGGTACTCAGTTTAGTAAGTATAATGTTGTCTATGATGCATATCCCTAAAAGGATAATGGAATAATTTCATGACTCATTATTAACCTTACCATATCCAACAAGGTAGGGTTTATCCTATCACTAACAGAATTACAATGTGGTGAATTAGGTGGAGTGAGTTTATATAAAATACCATACTCTCATATGAATTCAATAAATATTTGGTTAAGATATTCACCACATCAATCTCATCAAAATTTCATTATCTTCTTACCAAGATGATTCTCAAACTCATTCTTGAACTCTTTTAACTTATAAAAGGATTTAGACATATATCTCATTAAGTAGATATAAACATAGCTAATAAAGTCATGGATAAAAGTAATAAAATATGATAATTAAAATCAATATTTTACATGAAAAGGACTACACACATCAATGTGTACAAATTATATAATATCTATGTCCCTTTCACCTTGACCACTGAATGGTTGTTTGGTTATCTTTTCTTATAAACAACCATGGAATTTTCAAGTGGATTAAGATCAAAATAGTCTAAATTACCATATTTATAGATCTCTATCAAATGCTTCTCATTTATGTGACCAAGACAGTGATGTCACAAATGGGTTTCATATGAGTTGAACATATAAGTTTTTTCTATAATTTTTTAATATTTTATTTTCATAATTTAATAAATAAATTTCGTTATTCAATTGTGGCGTACCATAAAATGGGCTCTCTTTATAAAATTTGAAACCTTTATTTTAAAATAATAAAATAAATCCATCCCTATAGTAACACTAGTCATAAGAAAAGTTATTTAAAACCATTATTGATACCTTTCGCAATGTGAGATAGTAGTCTCAAATGGCTAGAGTAGTTAGCTTCAATTCATTTGCAGCCCGAAGATCCACCTAAGCTCTTGAAACCTTCCCAAATATACTTGGTTTCTATATTTGGATAAAAATGTGAGCACCACATGATTTATATAACACCCAACTTGTAGATATTAAAATATTACATTTTATAACCTATTAACCTTAATCTTATCCTTGATTCTTTCGCTGGGTTCAATTTCTCTTCTAATAGCCCTGCTTTGCATATACAAAACGTACAACATCCTGTTATTTCCAAATCCTTTGGATCTTATTTTAATTGGAAGGATGGTTCTTCGAATCCATAGATTTAGAATTTGTTTTTTCACCTTCACCTTTTTCTTACTTTTCCTATTCACTATAAGTGCAATAGGTTTTTATACCTCATGTCTTTATCTACTTGGTGAATAATTGTATGATGTTTTGAAAGCGTCTTCTCTCTATTTCTCATATTAAACTTTATAATGAAACTAAATAAGAATTTAGGTAGTGAAGATAGAGTTAGATATTTATGAAACTCATTGGTTATCTTAAAACCCAAGATGTACATACACTGAATATAGCCAATCATGTTGACTAAATTTTCCCTAACATGCACCCTCTCTCCAAGATTTCAAGTGAACAATGTATTAAATATCTCATATCTCTCTGATCTCACATTCTCTTGATAGAGCCTTTTAAGGCGTGATATGATTATATATACATCCATATCCTCATATTTCTTAAAAATATCATTATATATGGTGGATAACATTACAAATTGTATATCTATTACATCATACACATACTTTGTATATACAGAAACTTCTTCCTCATTAGTCTCTTTGGAAATAAACTTAGAAAGTGGGGTTTCTAGCACATAAAATTTCTATTCATGACATAGAATAATGTGCAAGCACCTATAACATTCATGGAAATTCATGCAAGTGATAAATTTATCCTTTAATTATATGTATCACAGTGATATTGTCGATTCAATTTTATTCTACATTTCTACATATTAAGATCTGATAATTAGTACTTATTTTTATTTCCAAAATAGATTAATACATGTAAAATTAATTAAATTCCATTAATATCCCACTATTTTTAGAAATCTAATACCCTCATCACCATTTTTAGAATATATTATCTCTTAGATATTCTATTGGGAAGGACATAAATTCCCTTTCTCATAACCAAAATATGGACATGACAAGTTATTTATATGGTTTAAGAAGGCATAACTTTCCCTCAATATTAACTCTTATTTCCTTTTTTTGATTGGAATCCCAAATCCCAAAATCATTTTTTTATGATTTCCTTAGCCATTTTCTATTAGTTACACCATATCTTGATTGGGAAGTCAATCCTTGATGTAAACTAAGTTAAATCAATCCAAAATTTCAATCTAAAATTTCCATGATAATTTAAAGCATCCCAACTGGGGTTGGTCAAGCACTTTGAACTATGAGGTCAATTATAACTAAAGTAGTGGAAGGATAAGAAAAAGTAATATTTTAATTGAGGGATTTTTATCATTATGCGTAAAACCAATTTTATCCTTTTACATGCATTGATAATACCAAGAAAATATTACTTAAGTGATTAACCATGTTGATAAAACATTTACATATAATCTAATTTATATTTTATTCCATCACACATTATTATTAATTCATCTATTAGTTGATCTCATTGCATTCATATACATAAAAAATTAACCATGAAACTGAAATAAATAAAATATAAGTGGCATGATCAAGAGATTATCTAATGGTTAGTTTATCTAGAAGATGATAAACTATCCCTCAACCCTAGGGTAAAACAAACCTTGAACCGTAGCTTGGTTAGTGTTGCATCATTCCACTTTAGATCTTATGTGTCACATTGATTCGTTTCACCTTGGATCCTTAACTGGAACCACCTCCACTTGCCTAAAAGCTTTATCCTTACATAATCTTTTAATCGCACATAAGTTAGTGGATTTAATGTATTGGATAACGGGGTTTTATAAAAAAGAAACCACTAACACTCAAACCCTTACATAATAAAGATAATTGGATGAATCACAATCCATCAATAATAGTTTGACTAAAATAAATTAAAATTAATCAATCACATACAAGGGATTGTCTAATCTCGTTATCATATATACATAATGCAATGAACATAAAAGTACAATCATATAATCAAATACATTGATTCATTATTTAATTAAGATAATGTGCCAAAAATTAATCCCAACAATTAAATTAATATTAATCCTATCGAACCATCATTAACTGACCATCATCTATAATTTTAAAAAAATAATCTAAAATTAATGTATTACAGAAGTGTATGTGGAGGAAATGTCATGTTTTCATCAAAATATTAACACATACCCGATAATCAATAGGTTTAATTATACTTTTAATTATTCATTCTATGAAAATTTTACAACACTGCATAGAATAAGACTACACGACATATAAAAAAGTACATATTGTGTACTTTTCTTATCCTCATGTTTGCACCACACGCCTTGGTTTGGTCATGTTTCCCACCTTGGACGTGTTTGAGGTAACTTAAATTTACTTGTAATACATGGTTTGTAACCTCAGATTACATGAATTGAAAATCCCTATGTTGTGTATCCAATACATGGATCACATGGGACACCTCGTGTGCTTGACCATGAGACACATGGTACTACACATCGTGTACAGTGGTTACACGACATGTAGTTCATCAAGACATGTCACAACCTATCTAGATCTACACAACGATCCATTTTTGTTAAATATTAGATCCAATTATATAGGATCTATCAAAATTGATCAGGAGATCTAGCCATGTGAAGAAAAACTATAAAATTTGTACTCATGAAGTAAATGATGTGTTCTTTATTTTTCTCCAGACAGAACCTTTGGTACCTTCATATGGTATTCTCAATATTTTTCCTCATTTCTAATCATTAATTTATTACTTTTTATGTTATATATAGACAAAAAAATAATATACAATGAAATTATGTTATTAAAATGAATCATTTTATGTAAAAAAACACAACACTTGAAATCAATCAATCAATAATAAATAATGATAAATTAAACATGACATTGCTTTGATACCACTTTTCTACATTGAGCACATCATAGGCATCCTTTAAAGATATAAAAAGATTTTCTTTTATTATTAAGTCATGTGTTATAAATGTATTAACTAATCATGAGATCATATCCAATTAAAAATAGTATATCTATAGACTATATTAATACTTCATAACTATAATGAGAGGGTCTTCACATTTAACTTATAATTAGGTTATGTGAAGATCTAGAATTATCGTAACACATAATTATATATTCATTGATGATTAGTGGAATATAAATCATTTAATCATCATTGTTTTATATTATCCAAGTGCAGAATCCCTCTATTGGTGATCCACACATGTACCTTAATTTATGTTCATTGTCGTAGAATTATCGGGTGCTAGCATGTCTGATTCTTATTAATTGAATTTTTCATGGTTAATCACAATAGTATTTTAAAAAAGGATGAAAAAAACCTTGGTGATATCTTAATGAACTAATATAGGATGAATATATAGATAACTCTAGAGCTTGATCCAATCTCCCCTTATCCATTGTGCACACCAAAAGTGAATTATGAGGTATTTTATCTGGTTTGGGATTGGAATATCACACACAAGCTCCGAACCATCTTAAATAGTCTTAATTGGACCCATGTCCATTAATATTATTATTATTCATTATTTTTTGATATTTAAAACATAGTAATAATATAAATAAATATCATTTAAAAAATTGAACCATTAAACTCAGTCCGCTTTCCCTCATCAACATTTATCGATCCTTGAATAATGACTATTTAATTAAATAAATGTCACTGCATTATTCTATGATAAAAATAGTAAATATTAATTTCTCAAAACTTGAAAATAAATATTTATTATTATTATTTGACTCACTTATTCATTAAAATAACTTGTGATTAAATTATGGAGATCAATCTATCTTGATTAAATATTATTTATTCTAACTTTTTAAATTCAATACATTAATTTAACTGAGATTGAAGATACACACAGTGGATGACTCTCTGAGCCTCTTTCTTAGTGTAATTAACCATAAATGCATAAATTCCATGGATGAAGTCTAGAAAAAAACCATGGAAACCATATAGAAAAAATTTAACATCGCCATGATTTCCAAACTCCTATGAATTATTATCATGTAATATAATCCTTTTATCAAAATATCTCAAATCAAGAAGGATTCATACCAGTTCCATCAACCTGTATAATCAATTTATCCTTCTTTGAATTTATTAAAATGAACATTAATATAGAATATATTGTCCATAGATTTATTTAGGTGGTTCCATTCCCATCAAATGACATGAGATATTAACTTTCATCCAGAGATAAAAGGGATAAATAGCATCTTGAATTATCCATTAATTTTATATAACTCATAATGCATTCAATGTATCCTAATCCACTATGAACATATAACATAAATATTTTAATAAATAAATCAAAGTACGTGAGCCATGATATCTTTAAATGATAATCTTAAATTCTAAGGATCAATACATATTTCCCATTAATGTGTTAATTATAATAACCTCATATATTAGAGATTACTAAGGGATAACACATCTGAAAAATCCTTGTATGAGCTTGTTTATGAGGAGGATAACACCAACCAAGAGTTACTCTTCTATAAAGAACATGAGAGTCATGTAATGGATGTTTTACAAAACCAATAGGAAACCAACTCTGGAGAGACTGAGACATGCATGCCTTTACATTCACTCTATCCCACTACTTCTCACTATTTTAATGCAGATAAAGATGGATTAAATTTCAAGGTGGATATCAAAATATCCTCGGAAAATGATAAAGGTAAAATAATTAATGTTTTTTCCTCTGCTATTATTGATTCGCATTCAGTTAGCAGTGTATGTGTTAAAGGCATAAAGGATGAAAGTTCTGTAAAACCTCTATGCCTCTCTTCAAATTTGTTTATTGAGTAGGCTATGGAACATATTCATCTGGGTTTCTCGAAACTAGACAGAAAGAAACTAAAATTACACCCTTATAGGAAAAATAGAGGTACTATGTGCAATGTGACTGAATCCAGCAATGTAATAGCATCCCACCTTTTTATTACATAACATTTCATTACATTTTACAAATAGAGGATCTTTAAAGTCTAGTGTCTTGGAAATCAGGAACATAAAACATGAGAACAACATAAAGCATTATTCTAAACCACTTGTAAGGATTATTAATTGTTCATCCTAAGTTAATTACAGCATCTTATAACCTGGGATCATACATCAAAGGAAAGGTTGAGCAGAAGGCCTAGTAAGGGAAACAAGAGAAACATTTTACATGTGAACATGAGATACATCAATAAAGTCATGATAAATAACTTTAAGGCATGAGAAAGAGATCATTAGGAATATAATAATAAAAATAACGTGTTTCATAAATTGAATATGTGGCTACAACATTTAACTTAGAAAATCATTTTCGTTTCACCAAGGTCCATCCCCAAGGTGTCATTAAAAAAATTACTAAGGTTATTCACCAATGTATCGTTAAAATTGTAATCCCTAGAGATTATATCATTACCCAATGCATTGGAGCGCTATCAGGGAACACCCTTAATTTGTCTTTATTATCATGTGAGCCACATATATCATCATCAAAAATTTCATAAATGACCCATATAGCATAAAATAAATGGGTTTCATTTCATAGTCATAACATTTTAAAAACTGCTTTAAAGACGTGATCTTTATGTCACTTTAAACCCACGGAAAAGGAAAGCGGGTCTCATGTATGTAAATCCCAGAATTTAAAATATAACATTTTGATATATATGTCAATAAACCTATGGAAGAAACATCTTTGAGTATTCACTTAATAAAATAAAAATTTTGAGAAAAAACGAGAGAGAGATTTTGAGATGTAAATTTTACAGCATAACGGCTATGTTACAGGGTTTTAAAAAACATTGAAAAGAGAGGATACATGGTTCACCCACTAATAAATGATCCATAAAATAGTATGGGGACAGAATATAAAAGATATAAGAACATGGTAATGAAATTTTAATGATGTACCATATTAAATGAAAACATGGAAGGAATACAAAAAAAGATTTCTCTTATGAAAATTTGGCAGCCTAACGGCGTCACTTAAACATTCTTAAAATTAATTGATGAGATCAAAATAGGGTCTCTCGTCATATAAACATAAAATAATAGTATGATAGATATAGATTTCATATCCCAACATGATAAAAAATAACTTGAAATACTTGACATGAAAATAGAACTTGAAAATGAGAAGGGTGAAAGAATCCCTTACAAATATTCGGCAGCCTAACAGCGCCACTTAAACATTCTTAAAATGAATTGCTGAGAGAAAGAGGGGGTCTCTAATCATATGAAAATGAAAAGGATACTAGGATGAATATAAAATAACATCCCCAACATAATAACATGGATCGTAAAATAAATGACATAAAGGAGAATACATGAAAAGAAAGAGAGAGGTAGGATCCCTTACCTTGAAGAGTAACTTCAAAAGCATTAAGGTCGGGACCTTGGGAGGATTGAGGGAACCTTTGGAGGACTCCTTGGGAGGTAAGGACACCATAACTTCTTTGGGGTGGATTTGGAAATGAAATTAATGAGGGAAAGGTTTGGTATTTATAGGAGAAGTGAGGGGACAAAGCATTAATTGCCAAGGGACACCTCATTAGTGGTATTGGCAAAACCATGAGCTTGCCCATAGTATTTTCCCGTGGTATTGGTCACTTGGGAAACCTCATACCTTATATTACTATTTATAAGTCTACAAAAATTATTTCATAATTATTACATCCTTAATGATGTCATTAAACACCCGAAACTCAAAAACTGTATTTTCACTCTTCACCGAAAATTCAACTTTCTCAGAAAAATCCCAAATTTTCACCTTAACCAAATATCAATGCTCTGATTTCAAAAATGAACTCCATTTTATGAAAATAATTTTCTAAATATTTTTAATTTAATTTTTAAATAAAAACACTATTCACTGAAAATTGAATTGTTTCAGAAAAATCACAAAAATTCTCCTTAACCAAATATCGATGCTCTCATTTCAAAAATGAACTCCATTTTATGAAAATAATTTTCTAAATATTTTTAATTTAATTTTTAAAATAAAAAACACTATTCACTTGAAAAAACTAATACTTGACCAATAATTTCTGAAATAGTTATTTACATACTTTATTGAATCACACAACTTAATCAAGGTGCCTAAATTATATTAATACTTTCTTTAAGTGATATTACTAATCCATTTGGTCACATTACTAATAATAAGTGTAAAATCACTATTCATAAATTACTATTCATCAAAAATTAAGTTGATCTTATTAGACTCTAAATTTCAAACTAAACACAGCTGTATAAGAAAAATTTTTAAAAATCATTACACATTTTTAATTATTTAAGATTTACATAAATATTTTTAAAATATCCTTTTTCTAAAATTCATCAATAATATGCATACTATATTTATCTGGACATTTGAAAATTCACAAACATTGTCATAAGAAGAAATCACAATTTTTATTTAAATCAAAGGATTACACAAGGCAGTTATGGTCTCGTTACATAGCCCCTTATAACACCAGCATATGACCTAAGAGTAAGGTGTGCTAGTGTGATAGAATCTTAGGGCGGCTTGGCCAAAATTGCTCGAGTAGTGATTTCTATTAGCTTGAACTTCTCGTGAAGGCGATTCCGTTCCATCTTCACACGATGAAGTTCAGTTCGGGTTTCGTCCAGAGCAAATCCCAAAGGTACTACCTCTTTCTCGAGTTCTGTCAGATGGGCTTCGATCAGCCTGAGACTATTGGATGGGGCCATAGAATCTTTTTTCTATATTAATTAATCAAGATCACTTGTATTTACAGAAAATAATCACATCATTTAGTTTCCAATGGTCTTATTTTAATTATACCCATTTTATTAAATGAAATAGTTTTGTTGAGTATAAAGTAAAATAACACAAAAAGATAGGAAACAAAATTTATTCAAAATTTCGGGTCGTTACAATCTTCCCCCCTTAAGAAATTGTGTCCTCTCAATTTTAAAATTGGGATTGGAAATTTCGTTGAAAGTCCCACATCGAAAAAGATTCTGTAAAACTATTACTATAAAATAAAGAAAGGGATGTACAAAGGTCACCCGAGTTAACCCATACTAGGATTCCATGTAGGAAAACATGGATATGGAAGAGAAAACAAAGGTTCAAATTCTGATGAGGAGTGACAGAAAATATTATTAAGAGAAAATTAACCACAAGAAGATCACAAACTTAAGATGTGTTAAACAATCTTTGATTACCCAGTAGGAAACGTAAACCAACAACGTTTTTACATTACGTTCCTTTTCATAATTTTGAGGAATTAATTTACTACATAAAATAAAAACATAATGAAATATATTTACCTACAATTAGAGTCTCATCCCTTAACAAGTTTCCACCAATACTAAACTTTTCTCCAAACAATGAGCATTTAAGAAGACTTGGTCTCATCAAAAGCACAAGAATCATCTTCTAGAGAATCACATAATCCACAAAAGAATAACTTTATTTTTCCCTTGTATTTATTCATCAACTAAAACTAAAATGGTTAGTACAAGATCATATAATCCCCAAAAAGGATAATCCTTTATTAAAATAAATATGACTATTAATCTCCAAAATTAAAAAAAGTACCCAAAGTTCCAGAAAGACCATTCAATACACAACCATCCTTAAAATTCTTCAAAATAACTAAACTAAGATTGGAACCCAAAACTCAGAAAGATTTAATCACATAGTCTTCCCCAACAAATCTTAACATTTATCTCCAAATAACATCGACTAGTATTAAAGTATCCTACTAAAGTGTAATTAACCTATTCACATATTCTCTATGCTAGGTTCAACATTTTCCAGAAATAACCCAAATCACCATATGTCCAAAATAAATACATAAATTCTTACAAAAAAAATTTAACCATTCCTCCTCAATTTAAATCTTATAGTATCTTAGGCATATAGTAATCCAAAAGATAAAACATCTTCCAAAACAACCTTTATCATTTAATCAATATATAATTTCCCTATAAAAATGGTATCCATTTGATATAAGTTTCCAAAATCAACTTCTTCTTGATCCATAAAAATAGAAGGTGCATTAGTCTGAAGGGAATAACAACAAACTCATAATGCCCATATCTTGATCGAAAGGCAGTTTTTGGAATATCATCATTCATCACCCTCAATTGATGATAACTAGAACGAAGATCAATCTTAGAGAAGAATTGATTCCCACAAAGTTGGTCCAATAAGTCATCAATTCTTGAAAGAGATTATTTTTTATCCATGTTGATCCCTTTCAGTTCTCTATAATCAATGCATAGTTTCATCGATCCATCCTTCTTCTTCATAAAGAGAACTGGTGCTTCCCAATGAGACACATTTGGTCAGATAAACCCATTCTCCAAAAGATCTCGGAGTTGTTTCTTTAATTCCTCTAGCTCCACATTTTCCATCCTATAGGGGGGTCTTTGAAATCGGATGAGATCCAGGTACGAGTTCAATGGAGAACTCTACCTCTATTTCTGGGGGAGGTCCGGGTAACTCCTCAAAAAAAACGTCAATAAATTCCTAGACGATGGGGAAAATTTCTAAAATAATAAATCCTTTGTGAGAAAATTATTTCATTTATGAATATTTTAACTAAAAAGGATTTTATGTCTTAAAACATCATTCTTAGACAAATTACATTTTTCTATAATTCCTTCATAATGATTCATAAAAAGTTTGCGATTAACCAAACATATCCCCCAGGAGTGTCGTAACCAAGAGTGCAGTAAGGCCCCTTGTCTTGTACCAGTTCCCATTTTAGTCTAGCTCAAAGAGGTGTTTTCGGGTTTTACCCCTATGTACATCTGTTCTAGAGCAACCTCTACCTGCTCGTATCTAGACAGGGATGTATTTGCTTGATAAACTACTTACACAATACTCACCAAAATACCAAGAATATTTCCTATATTTAAAATTTTATATATGGTTCTTCCTAAAGTTTTCATATCCTAATTTCCATAAACAACTAAAATACCCTTTGATACCAAATATAGCATCCCACCTTTTTATTACATGACATTTCATTACATTTTACAAATAGAGTATCTTTAAAGTCTAGTTTCTTGGAAATCAGGAACATAAAACATGAGAACAACATAAAACATTATTCTAAACCACTTGTAAGACTTATTAATTATTAATACTGAGTTCATTACAACATCTCATAACCTAGGAGCATACATCAAAGGAAAGGGTGAGCAGAAGGCCCAGTAAGGGAAACAAGAGAAACATTTTACATGTGAACTTGAGATACATCAATAAAGTCACGATTAATAACTTTAAGGAATGAGAAAGAGATCACGAGGCATATCATAATAAAAATAACATCTTTAATAACTTGAATATGTGGATACAACATTTAACTTAGACAATCATTTCCGTTTCACCAAGGTCCATCAACAAAGTGTCATTAAAAAAATTACCAAGGTTATTCACCAAGGTATCGTTAAAATTGTAATCCCTAGAGATTACATCATTACCCAATGCAATAGAGCGCTATCAGGGTGCACCCTTAATTTGTATTTATTATCATTTGATCCACATATATCATCATAAAAAATTTCATAAATAACCCATATATCATAAAAGAAATGGGTTTCATTTCATAGTCATAACATTTTAAAAACTGCTTTAAAGACGTGATCTTTATGTCACTTTGAACCCACATAAAAGGAAAGAGGGTATCATGTATATAAATACCAGAATTTAAAATAGAACATCTATATATATGTTTGAATACCCCTGTAGAAGAAATATCTTTGAGTATTCACTTAATAAAATAAATGAATTTGAGAAAAAAAAGAGAGACATTTTGAGACGAAAATTCTGCAGCCTAATGACTATGTTACAGCGTTTTAGAAAATATTGAAAAGAGAGGGTACATGGGTCACCCACTCATAAATGATCCATAAAACAGTAGGGGGGATAGAATATAAAGGATATAACAACATGGTAATGAAATTTTAATGACGTACCATATGAAATGAAAAACATGGAAGGAAGACAAAAATAATATTTCTCTTATGAAAATTCGGCAGCCTAACGACGTCACTTAAACATTCTTAAAATGAATTGATGAGATCAAAATAGGGTCTCTCATAAAATGAACATAAAATAAAAGTATTATGGATATAGATATTATACTCAAACATAATAAAAAGTAACTTGAAATACTTGACATGAAAATTGAACTTGAAAATTAGAAGGGTGAAAGAATCCCTTACAAAAATTCGGCAGCCTAACGACGCCACTTAAACATTATTAAAATTAATTGATAAGAGCAATAGGGGGTCTCTCATCATATGAAAATGAAAATTAAATTAGGATGAATATAAAATAACATCCCCAACATAAGAACATGGAGCTTAAAATAAATTACATAAAGGAGAATACATGAAAAGAAAGAGAGAGGTAGGACCCCTTACCTTGAAGAGTAACTTCAAAACCATTACGGTCGGGACCTTGGAAGGCTTGAGGAAACCTTGGTAGGAATCCTTGGGAGGTAAAGATACCATAACTTCATTTGGGGGATTTGGAAGTAAAATGAATTGGGGAAAGGTAAGGTATTTATAGGAGAAGTGAGGGGACATAGCATTAATTGCCAAGGGACACCTCATCGGTGGTATTGGAAAAACCATGGGCTTGCCCATGGTATTTCTCCATGGTATTGGCCACTTGAGAAACCTCATACCTTATATTACTATTCATAACCCTACCAGAATTATTTCATAATTATTACATCCTTAATGATGTCATTAAACACCTGAAACTCAAAAACAGTATTTTCACTATTCACCGAAAATTCAACTTTCTCAGAAAAATCCCAAAATTTTACCTTAACCAAATATTGATGCTCTGATTTCAAAAATGAACTCCATTTTCTGAAAATAATTTTCTAAATATTTTTAATTTAATTTTTAAATAAAAACACTATTCACTGAAAATTCAACTGTTTTAGAAAAATCCCAAAATTCACCTTAACCAAATATCGATGCTCTGATTTCAATAATGAACTCCATTTTATGAAAATAATTTTCTAAATATTTTTAATTTAATTTTTAAAATAAAAAAACATTATTCACTCGAAAAAACTAATACTTAACCAATATTTTCTAAAATAGTTATTTACCTACTTTATTGAATCACAAACCTTAATCAAGGTACCTAAATTATACTAATACTTTATTTAATTGAGATTACTAATCCATTTGGTCACATTACTAATCCTAAGCGTAAAATCACTATTCATAAATTACTATTCATCAAAAATTAAGTTGATCTTATTAGACTCTAAATTTCATACTGAACACAACTGTAGAAGACCATTTTTTGAAAATCATTACACATTTTTAATTATTTAAGTTTTATATAAATATTTTTAAAATATCCTTTTTCTAAAATTCATCAAACGCATACTATATTTATCCGGACATTTGAAAATTCACAAACTTTATCATAAGAAGAAATCACAATTTTTATTTAAATCAAAGGATTATATAAGGCAGTTATGGCCTCGTTACATAGCCCCTTATAACACTAGCATATGACCTAAGAGTAAGGTGTGCTAGGGTGATAGAATCTTGGGACGGCTCGACCAACATTGCCCGAGTAGTGATTTCTATTAGCTTGAACTTCTCGTGAATGCAATTTCGTTCTAGCTTCACACAATGAAGTTCATCTTGGGCTTAGTCCAGAGAAAAACCCAAAGGTGATACCTCCTTCATAAGTTCTGTCAGATGGGCTTCGATCAGCCCGAGACTACTGGATGGGGCCATCGAATCTTCTTTCTATATTAATTAATAAAGATCACTTGTATTTACAAAAAATAATTACGTCATTTAGTTTCCTACGGTCTTATTTTAATTATACTCATTTTATTAAATGAAATAGTTTGGTTGAGTATAAAGTAAAATAACATACAAAGTTAGGAAATAAAATTTATTCATAATTTTGGGTCGTTGCAAAAGTCATTGATGAAGAGCAGATTAAATTCATTACTACCTCAAGCCTAGACAAAGATGACCAGCTATTTCATCTTGAAACCACAAAAGGTATTGAATCTGTTTTCATTTCTTGGAATATTGATTAAAGTTTTGTTCATATATATTCGATCGTGGAAGGAGAATCAATGTAGGTACACTCTAGGGGGAAAATATAGCTACATCTATTGATAAATTTTACGCTTCTTTAGGTAATTGCTTTCCTCATGCCACTGTCTTACCTTCCACTAATGCTAATTCAAATTATGTCTCTAATGATGATACTAATAATATTTTTCTTGGTAGTACTCTAATTGATAATGATATCATGCAAGATACTTCCAAAGTGTCATTGATTGCAGAGTCTACTACTTCCCTTGAATCCTTGTTTAATAGACCTTTCATCAACAAGGATATTCTTCAAGATATAATTATGACATTTTTCACTTAGCAGAACAACACTTATCACATAACTATTCCTCTGAACTATGAAATCAAAGACATTTTTTTAGTCTAAATCCTAACAGTGCCCCGAGTCTGGATGATTTTAATAATGGATTCTTCCAAGACTATTAAGATTTCATTCGTCCTCATGTTTGAAAACTCATTAAAACATTCTTTTATAATAGGAATTTTCCTTATGGTTTGAATGCATAGTTACTGAATTTAATTCCCAATGAGGAAAATGTCTCTGAGATTCATCTTTTTCTTCCCATAGCTCTTATCAACACTCTTTACAAAATCATCACCAAACTGACTGCAAATAGACTTTCCAATATTACCAATAAAATCATTTCTTAGAACCAATATGGGTTTTAAGGTCATATCAATCCAATAATGCATTTTTCTCACTTCGGAATCCACTAAAACTTTAAACAACAAAAAATAGAGGTGGAAACATTTCCATTTAACTTGAAATTAGGAAATCTTTTAATACTATAGACTAGAATTTTATCTTCAAAGTGCTACATGGTTTTGGTTTTAATAATTCATTTGTAACTAAATTTTTGACACTTTTTAACTCATCGTCCATTTCTATCTTAATCAATGGTTCCTCAATAGTCTATTTCAAATGCAGTAAAGGTGTTAGATAGGGTGATCCCCTCTCTTGCATCCTCTTTTCTATTGTGAAGGACTATTTACGTCGCATGCTCACTCGTCTGGTGGATGAAAATAAACTCGATCCCATCTATGATTCTAAGCATGTGAACAACCCTACACATCTTTTATATGCATATGACATTATTATTTTCTTACAAGGTGATAAAAGAAAGATATGAACTCTGAAAAATGCTCTATCCCACTATGAGGAGGTTTCAAGTCAAGTAATTAGTTGGAAAAAATATTATATCTTATTTGGAAGAAAATTTATTAAAAATAAGAAAAACCATATTATAATTGAATTGGGTATTAAGGAAGGCTATTTCCCTTTCATATACCTTGGTGTTCCCATTTTCTAGGGCAGGCCTAAATCAAGCTATTTCACTAACATTTTTTACCAAATCCTTAATCAAATCTCCTCATGGAAAGGAAAAACTCTTTCTATGGAGGGAAGAATTTTCCTTATAATGTAGGTTATTGTTTCCAAAATGGTTTACTCTAGGATGGTTTATAAATGGCCTACCGATCTTCAAAAAAAATTAATGTCTACATCAAAAAAGTTTTTTGGACTGGAAGCACCTTGGACAAGAAATTAGCAACTAATCCTTGGTCTACTTGTTGTAAACCCTTGGATAATGGTGGTCTTAGCATTAAAAACATGACTCTATATAATGATTCTCTTCAAGCCAGACTTACTTGAAGCCTGATTCATAATGATGCTCCTCCTATTACTTTCATCAAAAATAGGTTTCTTGATAAATTTAAAAAATGCAACATTAACTTCTTGAACTCCTCCATATGGCCTTCCATAAACAAAATATACGCTCACCTTATGACTAATTCTAGATGGATGGTCTCTAGGAACTCCTCTATGAACGTATGGTTAGATATCTGTACTGGTTCTCCTCTTATTACATTGTTACTGGTCCAAACTCCTAACAATATCAATATTTCTATTTGGAATGTCATGATTTCCCATCTTGAGAGCCTTCTTGAGAATGTTGTACATTATATTAACAATTATACCTTCTCAAACATAGATTATTCTATTATATTAGAACCATATTACAATGGTATTATTGATTTAATTAATTTATACAATCACTACATTCATAATAATGAAACCGACGTTAGTTGGATAAATGTTTTTTTATAATCCATTGATAAAACCTCCACACCTTACTTGTATTTGGATAATGTCCTACAATAGGGTTCCTACATATAGTTGTCTTCAATCTTCTGGAATTCACATTTCATCCAAATGTAGCTTATGTAATCAACATAGAGAGGATGCCAATCATTTATTTCATTCATGTGCAATATCCACCATTCTTTTAAACTATTTTTTGATATCTTTGATTCAAGATGGATTCTTCTTGACTCTATCAATGCTTAGCTAAAGCGTTATGTGGATGTGGATATCTCCCCACAAATTAAAAACCATTTTCTTGATTCTGTTGCAAAGCTTCTTCATGTGATTTGGTATGATATAAAATAAATCTTACACAATAATTGATCACTCAACATTAACGCATGTCAGATGTGGATCCTCATTGCTATTTGCAAATCTGCCTTGATTCAGAAGGGATATTGCAACAACAAAATGATGTAATTTATGGTCCTATAAAAATTCATGTTGATGGAATTTTTTTCCAACCATGGTGCACGTTGGAAATTTTTTGGCAACCACCTCCTCCTAGATATATTATAGTTAATGTTGACAGTGCTTCTAAAGGCACCCCAGGTCCTGCGGGATATGGTGCTATTTTCAAAAATCATCTTGGTCAGATCCTCAGGTGCCATCTTAGAGTATGTGGTAATACCTCCTCCTTGGAATATGAAATTATGAGCATCATTAATGCTATATCCTTTGCAAAACAACAATGTTGGAACAACATATGGATGGAATGTGACTCGACCACCATTTTCCAAGCAATTTGGAATGGTACGACACGTCTATCCTGGTTGATTTCTACGTGTTGGATGGAATTCCTCTATTCACTCCATGACATCAATAATATAGAGACACATACATATCATGAAGCAGATACAATTTCTGATGGTCTAGATAATAAGGGTGTGATTCAGGATTTCGGTTTGTTGGATGATATCCCTAATGATCTGCTCCCCCTTCTTGTGAAATATTGTAATCTGATCCCCTCTTTTAGACTCTTTTAAGCGTTATTATTTTTAAATAAATTATTCTATGGTATTTTAACCAAATCACCACTTTCTTCAAAAAAATATCATTGAATTATTCAATGATAAAAAAACTAAATATAATATTCTCTACTATAACATGTAAATATTTATTAAATATTCAACTCACATATATATTCTCTCAAAAAAGGGGACTAATATTTATGATCAACCTAACATGAATAATTATTAAACTATGTATCAGAATAATATTCATTCAAAATGCTAAATTAGTATAGAATTTAAATGATATTCAAAACACACTTAGTGTCTGAACTTATAGGTATCTTACTCAGTGACATTAGTCATTTAAGTCCCCTAAGGAAGATGATGATGATATATTTTTTTATTAATATTTTTGGGTAAAATAAATGAGTAAGTTTGTAATAACATGAGATTTTAGATATTTTAAAATATATACTATGTTATATAACTTGTGTCCCACACAACACCCAAAATAAACAAAACACAACATAATAAGAGAAGAATATTAATAAATCTATAATGAATACTAATATGTCATACCATTAAATATTTAGAAGGAAAATAATTTAAAATTGTTAACATTGAAAAAGATTATTGTCCATAAAATTCATTTTATTTATATTATGTATTTTCTTTTGAAATAAAAATTTTCAAATTTTAGAATTTAAATGTTATAAAATAAATTTTTTTATAAATCCTCACATTAGAATTTACATAGTATTATTTTTTTACTTTTTCTTCAAGATGATGATTTTCATTCGAAAAATGACTTTTTTGAAAAATTATACTTTTTATCATTTTATCATTATATAAGTTTATCCTTGAAAATTAATTTTTTAAATAATAAAATATGTATTTAAAGAAAAAAATTATGAATTTGAAAATATTCTTTGAACCTATAATCCTATGTCCAATATTTTTAAAACTAAATTAAAATTTTCCATTAATGGAAAAAATGTTTTCAATATTTTCCTATAATTAAGAATTTAAATGGTGAACTTATGTTTTGGATTACCTTGAAATCTTCCCAATTTCTTATTTTCTTAATAAAAAACAAATTTATTTCATTAAAATCAGTATCCATGATAATTATATCTTATATGTAAATATAAATCTGAAAATGTTATATTTCTAAAAACTATTTTTACACGATTAGGTGTGTTTATTTTAAAATTAAATTTTCGCACCTTTAAAAAATTTTATGTTTTAAAATTATTTTAAATTTTTAAATCATAAGGTTAAATTTATTTAAAAGGGTCTAATCGTAAATTCTTTCTCTAATTTTAGTTACTATGTTTAAAAATTAATTACCAAGGTAATAGTTAATTTGGGTAAATGGTTAAAAGTAAAAAAACATTAAATACCTCTTACCTTGTCTTCAAATGAATGGATTAGATGATTTTTAAACTTATCTTGTCCCATACCCATATTTGAACGCTTTTGATCAATTTACCCTTGAATAGTGTCATGACATTATTGAAAAATGATTATTATTTCCAAAACTTATCATTTTCTCCTCTTAAAAAAGTGTACCACTTCTACCATTAAAAGATGAAATTCACCATTGATTTTCTACTATAAACTCTGAAATTTTAATCACATTAAAATAATCTTCCAAAAAAATAATCTCTTAGTAACAAATTTTTAGACTAAGCCTTTAAATTTAAAGGGATCCTCTAAGGAAAGATCAAGTATCGAATGTAAGTATTATTCCCCTCTTAAGTTTGTTATTATTAATCATAATCTTCCAAATATCCTATTAACAGAATAATATAATGAATTTAATATCATTATTATACTTATATATTGTTATATTAATTCTAAAAACCTTATTTATTCATTTCTATCCACTTATAAAAACAAAATAACAACGTTAGTGTATTGTGTATACTACTTCCTCCACAAAGTGACATCATTTGTTTTTTTCAATACCGCCCTACATGGTTGGTATTAATAGTTGTAATGAAGATAAAATATGGTTGGTATTTTTATTCTGAAATTTTTATTTAATATTTAACTTCATCCCCTCTCAAGCATTGAGAAACGATAATGTTAAACATGCATACGTGAGAATTCCCACCTACATGATGATATGTTTTTCATTTTTCATATAGATTTTACTAAATTATCTGAAAATATTAAAATATGGTTAAACATGATAAAAAAATGAAAAAAAATAAAATTATATTTTTTTATAATTATATTTTTTTCAATATAAACACCTCTTTAACCATACTTTCCAATCGAGTTAAAGTGAGTTCATGTTTGGGTCGATTTAACCACCTACGTGAACAATGCCTTAAAATCCGATTATGGATGACAATAGGAACATAAAAACTAATATTACTATAAAATATTAATAAAATAATGATTACTGTATGTTTTTGGAATTATTATACTAAGCATTTAACTTATTTGTAATGTAACATTTTCATTCACTAAAATTACCAAAATAAATCATTATCAATTTGGTTTTCACATAACATAACCAAAAACCATATGGAATGAAATAATAAATTCTTTAAATAAATATAAGTTATATACTAAATAATATTAAATGATATATCAATAATAAACTTTCCATAAAATTAGTGGTAATGATATCAAAATTATTAAACATGCGCAAAATAGTTAAATTTATTAACACCCGATAGTCATTATACACTATAACTAATTAATGTACTAATGATAAAGAATTATAATGAGTATTATAAAATGGAAATATTTATTATTAAATCTATTTAATATGATATTAAGTCATTTATGTATTTTAATGGGAGATTTGAGTGTGATCAACTAATTAAGTAAACAAGGATAGGGTTTCATCTAAGAAAATTTCTTCTTGGAGATACATGGTTTTTAAGCACCTACATTATCTTAAATGGTGCATATATTCCCAATTGTGTATTTAAAATCATCTATTATTCTTATTCATGGTATTTTAACTTCAAATTCAAGATATTTATCTTTCAATCATTTTTATTAGAATGTTTCTTAAGTTGTAATAGTTTCATTGTCTCAAATTTGAATCCCTTGAGACATATTTAAGTTATAAACCATGTATCCTTTTCAAAAATTTATATACATCCCCTTTTACATATTTTATCATAATTATTTTATGTTCATGATATTAAATTTTCTAATTAATTTTCTAACTCTCATTAGGTTTTGATTCCCAAATTACTAAATCTATAAGGGGTTACATCTCAAACTTCTATCTTTGAGACATGCTTATGTTAAACACCATGTTTTCATCTCAATGGTTTAAACGCTACCCATTTTTAGTATTTTTATAATTATTATTATTTAATTTTCATGATATTAAATGTTTTATTTAATGTTTTACCTCTCATGGGTTTTTTATTAAACAATTACTAAATATGTACGGGTTTATCTCAATTCCCCTCTATTGAAGCTTAATTTAATGTTATGCACCAATTTATTTTTTTTGTAGTGTATATAAAAAAAATTACATTTTAATAATATATGATTTAATACGTGGGATTTACCAAACCATGTGATTTTCAAGATTTTAATTTCTTTTCATTTAAAGATTACCAAAGATGTAAGGGTTTTCATCTCAAGTTTCTCCCATTGATACATGTTTTATATTATTCACCCAATTACATTTATATGGTGTATATACTATATATTTGATATATTTTATCATGAATTACCTTTTTTAATGTTAATTTAATTTCAATTTGAATCTCTCTCTTTCACAAGGATTTGATTTAAATGCTCCTCAATTTGTAAGGGGTTTTCACGAGTCCTTTATTTTCTGTGGGTTGTAATCACTCTTCTCAACTATTATCTTTCAATATTGATATATAATAACCTATGTAATGTTGTGTTTTATTTTTAACCCTTTTTAGACTAAATATTATTTCACATCAAATTATTCTTCCTCTATGGTTCTATTTTTCTTTAAAATGTATTTTTTAAGGATAATTCCTATTGATTTTAACGTATTTTTCTTACATATCCATAATTTTAGTTCCCACCAATGTTCTCCTTTACCTAAAAAAACAAAAAAATTTAATCTCCAATGATCCTTATCTTATACTTTATTCAATTAAATAAAAGTTTTTTTATCCTTTTATTGATTTGTGTTTTTCAATAAAGGTATTTGAAAATATTCAAATTGTTTTCAATATTTTTAAATCAAATGTTTTATCTTACACTCCATATTTTCGATAACTTTTATGTCTTTTATTGATATTTTATTTTCAAGTATTTGTAAAAATGTATTAATAAGTTTTGTATTTTCTTTCTCTAAGATATTTTTGATAGTAATCTTCACATCCTCTTTTATGACAACGTTTAAGTGGTTTTGAGAAAAATAATCTATTTTCAATTCTATTTTTCCTCCATGGGTTTTCTCTAATAAAGTTATTTTTTTATCATCCTATATAAATTATTAAGATATGATTCCTTTTGTAATATGTGATGTTTGATATCCTGTTCTCTTTAAAATTTATGTTATATTATCTTTATGGATTGTTTTAGAAACCCATTATTTTTTCTTGGGTTCATTAAGATATGTTTGTGATTGATTTTAAGACGCACATGTATGTATGGATGATGATGACTGGGGTCCTATAATTACCTCTAATGAATTGGTTTAAATCTATGTATCATGGGATCAAAAAGTTACATGAGAGAATTTAACCAAATCTAAAGGGTACATAGGAGGATTTATCCC
Organism: Viscum album; assembly: GCA_963277665.1. Classification (NCBI taxonomy): domain Eukaryota; kingdom Viridiplantae; phylum Streptophyta; class Magnoliopsida; order Santalales; family Viscaceae; genus Viscum; species Viscum album. Next base: position 15,633,703 of record OY728119.1, read on the forward strand.
AAATCAAAGGGTATACAAGAAGCTTTGTCCTAAGAAAAATGGTATATAGGAAGATTTATCCCAATACAAAGTCATAAATGGGAGGTTTTATCCCAAAAACAAGGGTAGTTGTGAGGATTATTTGAAGCCCAAGATGGTACAAAATTGGTTATCCCAAGCCTACTACATGATGAATTACTTGGTGGTAGCCTTGAATTATGGTTGAGATTCTTATGTTTATGCAACTCTCTTATATCATAATATTTTTCCAATGATTATATTTCTTGACTCTCATTTAATATTTCATGATTATACACATTTTTCCATTGTATATTTCTGTTCATTTGGTATTATATTTTCTTTTATCATGACATATGGAAAACACTTTTTGTTTCATGTTCTATTTAATAATAAATTTATCCCCATCCAATATTTTCTCATATGAACATGATCTAACCCTTACTTACATATTGATAAGTTTCTCCTTACTGAGAATTTTACCTTACCTATTTATATGTTTTCCATTCCCTAGGTTATGAAGATAAGTATATCTCAAGAAAATTATAGAAGGGAGTCTATAGAAGTACAATTATTGAGAAAATATTGTAGATTAATATGTTTATGTATCTAATCTCCATGACACTAAACCTTTAACTCCTAGAGTTATGTGGATATTTTCAAGATATGTTAATTAAATCATGGTATCAATGTATTATTTTTGTATGTTTATCCTGGGTATCTATTGTTGGCATAAAAGGAAATATTTTTTTAGATATTATTTTAGTTACATTTGGATATTATATTAGATGACTTTAGAAAAAAACCCTTAGAAAAATTTTAAGGGATGTGTCTCAATAGAGGTTGATAACCTAGAATATTGGGAATATCATGAGTAGATAATTTTATCGAGAAATAAATCCTATTTTAAATACTACAATGGGATTCATGATCTGACACCGATGTACCTAGGGGTGATAACCCCAAAAAGGGTGTGTTGGGTATTAACTTAATAATTACCTAGTGTATGAAAAATAGGATTAAATATACACATGGTTTAAAACACTTAAAGGATATTATTTAGTTAATCAAATTATCTATATAAACTATTAAAAATTATTTATTATGTTAAGGAATTCGGATAAAATGTATGATATGATAATTTTAGGAATAATGGAAGCGTTGTATGGGGAATGCCCAACTCGTCTTTTTATCATAATCGATGATTAATCTAAGATATACACTGATAAAAAATTTCATGACCAACAAAATTGAATCAAAGATTAATTGAAGTTATAGTACTGGAACCAAAATGTAGGATCATTAAATATTATTTAAAAATAATTTAAACAATTAAATAATTCCTTTGTGAGGAATTCATTCTGAGTTGATGAATTTAACAACACATCTATATTGTAACATCATTTTTTGTATGAATAAAGTATATATTCTAACTAGTGGTGATCAAAAAATGATCAGAGAACCTCCGAATGTAATTGTAGGAATATATGGGTTCTAGTAGAGTAGATCCAAATGCTTTCATCGTTCATCTTTAATTGATACAATAATCTATTTGAGTAAGGATTCTCTTTAATCCCTCTAGAATTAAAGTAGTGGTGGAGAAGGATCACTCTCTATTAGTGAGATTATTCTTGGAGAGGGAAATATCTATGTCTTTGATAGAGTTCTCTCTTAATTTCATTATTCACAAAAAATAAAAAAAAATGGCAACCCTTAAAATATTATAATTGGTTTTATATACTGTTGGAGTTAGAAAATAGTAACTTCACATGTGCTTTTATTATTATCTTAATCCCTGAAAAACCTTGTGTCTATAATAATAATAATAATATTATTATTATTATTATTATTATTCTTAACATGCACTAAACTCATGAATTAATTAAATATTATTTATTCCAATAATATTCAATATATATTATTTCGCATCAGACTATTAAACTCAATCCACCATTCCTCTACAATATTTAATGGACCTTGAATAATGACTATTTATTTAACAAATAAACACCACTACATTATTCTAAAAATAATAAAAAAATATTATATTAACTAAATAGATAATAAATATTTATTAAATATTCAGCTCACCAAATATTATCTTGAATAACTAGTGAAATAATATATGATATCAAGAAAAATATGAATAATTATTAAACTATTCCTGAGAATAATATTTGTTCAAAAATTTAAATAATAAATATTATTGTTGTTTATTTTAGGTTTTCGATAAACTTAGTGTGTGGCCCTATAAGACTATTTTTTATTGGAATTAGAAAAGGCATCAAATTTCTTAGGTTGGTATCTATAAACATTAAAAGGAACTCATAATTAAAGAAGATAATTTCACAATGAAAAGAACCTCATACAAATGCTTACTATTTAATATAATACCTTTATCATGATATATCCAATGAATCTGGTTGCATGCTGGTGTCGTAAACCTATGTGCTCGATGTCTCTTTCTTTGAAGTTATGAAAGTTGAACTTTCCTACAGAACACCATGGACATGGATTTATTTATGCAATTCTATTTCCATCAAAGAGCCTGAGATATCAACTTTAATTAAAGAAAAGAAGGTAGAAAACGTTTTTCATGCTATTATTTAAGGAAATATTACACATGATGAAACCAACATATCCTACTTCATCGTGAAAATATTTCATCATAGTTTTCATTAATATATCAAAGTATTCAACTCATAATATCCATTTAAAATAATCTTAAACTCTATTGATAAATACACAAATCCTTAGATAGGAACATCAAATGATTCATATAAGTGTTAATTTCCTATTGGAATGACTCATTCTCAAAATATCTTACACTGGATATTATCAAGGGCGTACACCATGAGAAGGTGAATCAATGTCCTATGAGTATCCACCCCTAATAGACTATATAATTTGTTTCCCTTAAATTATTTCATACAACTATAGAACATATATTTAAGAACACTATTGTGGAACTTCTGTGTTCTCGTCATAGCGGGGAACTATTATGGCCTTTCAGTGTGACAAATACTCTAAGGACATTATCACATACCATGTAAAAAAAGGAAAAATAATGATGTGATAATTAGTTCAATATTATTAAAAAAATATGAATGTATATAGTCCTAGAGTACATTGATTATGGTTCTAGGGAACCAACTCCAACAGACTCCCACTTGCAATAGAGAAAACTACTAACAACCTCTAGTCTACTAGCTCCTGCATGATACTCATGATTACACTTAGATAATGATTTATCCAAGGGGACCACTAAATTTTATTCCATGGAAAATATACTTACTTCAACTTCAACCCACTATGAAAAATCCCTCAAGAGGTGATACTTTCAAAGTATGTTTTTTCATATTTGTATGACCTTGGCTCTTTTGTAAGAGGAATCATTATAGTATTATCATAATATAATATTATAAGGTATTTAATTTTAGGTATCACATAAATCTCTTAGAAAAAGATTCATATACATATTGATTATTTGGCTATATCATAAGTTTCTATATACGTATTCTCTATTGTAGAATCAGTGGAAAATGATTTCTTTGAACTCTTCCAACTCATAGCTCATCCACTGTAATTGAAAATATATCCTGACTATAAATTCATATCATTAATATCTATTTGAAAACTATCATTGTTATAACTCTGGATGACTAGTTCCTCATATAATTTATACACCAGGATCATATCCTTATTTCTTCATAGATACTTAAGGATAATATTAATAGTAGACTAATAAATTTCACATAGATCATCTTGATATATTCCAATCATGATCAATATGTCGGAAACATTATGTATGGTATATAACATGACATACATGATTGATCCCATCAATGAATCATATGATATCTTACTCATTATCTCTTTCTTTTATTGTGTCTGAGGTCACATTTTCATGGAAGGATGTATACCATGTGACATTAGAACCAGTCCCCTATTGGTTTTTTTCTTACTAAATATATTTATTATATGGTAAATGTATATACCTTGAATTAGTCTAAGAAGCCTCTTGGATCTACATGAATGATATTATTCCCTTGAATTTAGGCTTATTCGCCTAATTACTTCATAGAGAAACACTTGTTTAACCAGTCCTTAACATACTTTAAGATTGGTACATCATTTCCATTAAGTAGTATGGCATCAAAATATACTACTAGGATAATAACCACATTACAATTAAAATTCTTTTAAACACACGAATCACATTATTTATTAATGAAACAAATACTATATAGCTTTTTGAAACTAAAAGTTTGATGAAATGGATGCTTTCTTTAATCTAGACAAATATCTCTTCAACTTTCACATGTTTTTAGCATCACCTAGAGTCAAAAACCCTTATAGTTCTGTCATATATACATCTTCATGAAGGTTACCATTAAGGAAATATATTTTCAAATCCATATGTTAAATTTCATATTCATGGTAAGTAGTTGTAATAAGTATAATTTTAATGGATTTAAACATGTAAACTAGTTAAAATGTTTCATTTTGGTCAGTTAATTTATGTTTCTTAAACCCTTCAGCTAATCTCCTTTCCTTATTATTACTTAAATTTCCTTTCATGTCTAGTTTTTTCTTGAATACCCATTTACACCCAACAAGCTTTACATCCACTGATAAATAAACCAGAACCAAAATATGGTTCTGATACATGGAATCCATTCTAGAATTCATGGATTTTTACTATATTGAGGCTTCTGATATCTCTACATCCACTTTTTAGGAGAGAGGTTCATTATTTTCCACCAATAACAAGTCACCATCTTGGATGACAAGAAAACCAAATATCTATGGTTCTTTTAATTATCTAGTGATTCTATGTAGTACTTGTATTCCATGAAAAACTTCTTCTATGGTGACCTACTTAATATGTTCCTATGCCAACTCTTATATATCTTGAGAATCAACTTCATCAAATTCAATCTTGCTCTCACTATCCTTCTGGATGATTTTCTCCCTATCAAGAAAGACATATTTTATGGAAATAATCACTTTGTTGTTTGAGGGTTTTTGTTGGTAGTAACCCTTTTTTCCATAGGATACCACATAATGATACACTTTTTTCATGGAGGTGCTAGTTTTTTACCTGATAAGGCCTTAACAAATTCCTCACAAACCCATACACATGTGTGCGATTAAATGAGTTCTTCCACTCAATAGATTAAAGGTAGTTTCATTTTCCTTTTTATTTGGTACTCAATTTAGTGTGTATTCCATAGTTTTTAATGGATATCCCTAAAAGGATAATGGAAGATCTGCATGACTTTTCAATGATCATAACATGTCTAGAAAGGTATGGTTCCTCCATTCACTAACACCATTCCACTTTGATGTGTAATATATAGTGAGTTGATAAATAATCCCCAATTCCCATAAAAATTGATAAACTATTGGTTAATATATTCACCACCAAGATCCAATTTAAGATTCTTTATCTTCTTTACAAGTTGATTCTTTTCTTCATTCTTGAATTATTTGAATTTATAAATGGACACATACTTATACCTCATCAAGTAGACAAAACCATATCTACTCAAGTCATCAGTAAAAGTTATTAAGTAAGAATAATCACCTCTTTCTTCTGATAAAACCATCAACATGCATCAGTGTATACCAATACTAAAATATCCATTAATATTTCAACCTATCCATTGAATGATGGTTCAATAATTTTTCCATATAAACAAACTTAACATCATTCAAGTCGTTTTACCTCAAAAGAGTGAAAATAAACATATTGATAGATCCTTATCAAATGATTCTTATTTACTTGACCAAGGTAGTGATGCCACAACTAGTTGTTATATGATTCTTGAAAATATGATTCATTATCAATTTCCAATACTTTGTTTTCATAATTTAATACATAAATACCATTTATTAAATTTTTCATACCATAACATATGTTGTCTATATAAAATAAACATATTTTATTTCAAAAGTTGAAAAAACCCATATGTATCTAGATAGGATGCATAAATTATATACTTGATAATAATCAATACATAATAAAAATATCTTAAAACCAATATCATTCCTATTTTAAATGAAATGTGGTAGTATATTAGTCTCTAATGTCTAGAGTAGTCAACCTCACACCATTGGCAACATGCAAATCCACCTATACTATATAAATATTTAAAAATGTACTCTACTATTTCATTTGGATACATATGTGAGAACCAAAATATGTATCCAATAACCAATTTTTAGATATTGAAATATTACATTCAATAAAAATGCACTTTTAGCATCCCCTTACTTTTGGGTATAGTTCCGCTTCCAGTGGCCTTTCTTTCCACAAGAAAAACATATTTCTTCCTTTTCCTTTCCCTACCTCTATATCTTAACTTTCTTGGAAGGATGATGCTAAAAAGATTTAGACTAATTATGAGTATTGGTAACCTTTTCCTTTTTCTTAATTTTTCATATTCACCTTATGGATAATGGGTTTTTCATGCCCCATGTACTTATCCACTTCGTGAATGAGATTAAGAAGCTCAAAATGACTATTCTCAATATTTATCATATTATAATTAAAAATATATCTAGATAATGACTTTTTAGGGAAGAATGTATGAGATATATGAAAAAATAAGCTTTTAATTTAATCCCAAAATTTCTAAGACTTCAATTTAGCGAATAAACTTGACTATATGAGGCTTATCTCGAACTGACTCTCCAAACATGAATATAAACAAATAATTAAAGATCTTGTATCTCACTTATCCCGCCTTCTCTTAATAGAGATCCTAAAGTTGAGTCATCATTCAATACCCATCCATGTTCACTTGTTTCTTTAAAATCTCATTGGTCATGGATGATAGCATGAAACATTGAACATTTATAGCACTGTTCAAATTTTTCTCAAAGAGATACAACTCTTCCTCACTAACCACTTGGCCTATTACTTTAGGAATAATTTTTTCTAGCATATCCAATTTCTTTTTAGGGTGTGGAAATATTTTTCATTCCTGTAAATTGGTTCATATGAGAAGGTTATACTTCTCAAGTATGGATCACAGTGATATGTTTGAAGTGATATTTATTTCTATTTCTACAAATAAGAAGAGAATCATTTTAGTACTTTATCTGATAAAATTATATAATAAAAATTATATTATATTTATTAATCTCCCACTATTTTATTTAAACCCAATATCCCTCACCATTAGACTTATAATATCATATTTCTTGTGGATTCAAGTGTAAAGGAATGATATTCCCATTCCTATACCATAGAGTTTGGTTTGACAAGTTATTTGATTGGTTTTAGGTAGGAATTAAAATACTAAATACATTAAATCATAGTTCCTAATTTTTTGAGTGAACTCCCCAATAATGAAATCTTTAAATTTGATTTCCTCAACCTTTTCTTATTAGTTACACCAATTCCACTTAGGAAGTCAACCCTTGATGTGAACTAAGATAATTCAAACCCAAAATTCAAGTTAGAATTCCTTTATAATTGAAAGAACCCTAACTTTAGAAAGTTAGTCACTTTATACTATGGTTCAATTATAACTTAAGTTGTGAAAGATTATACCGACTTAATATATATAATTGGGGGATATTATCTTTATGTATAAATTTCCCTTATTATCTTAATTACCTACTAGTTAATATTAAGGGGGTTTACTTAAGTAATTAACCATGTCATAGATAAAATATATAGATAATCCAATTTATTTTTGTTTTATATTGCATTCTTGTTAATTCATTAATTTATGTGATCTTGAAAAAACATCCATGATGAAATAACAATGAATATTGAAAGAAATAAAATAATAAAGTGGTACGATCATGAGAAGTTATTAATGGTTAGTTTATCTGGTGGATGTTAAACTAACCATTAACCCAGAGTACAAACACCTTTAACAATTTAATAGTTCATGTTGTAGCTTTACATGATTCCACCTATATAACTCTATTGGATTGGTTACTCTTTATCTCCAAACTTGAATTTACCCCACTCAATTGGAATCTCCATACATTATATAAGTTTTTACTCACACGTAGGTGGGGGGAACCAAATGATTGGTTAAGGGGTTTACATAAAAGGAAATTGTAGTCATCCAAAGCCTCACATAATGAGAGGAGGAAAAAAATGCATGCCATAAATTTAGTATAATAATAAATTAAATGAAACCAATATCATATAAAGGTCTGGTATATTCTCTTGATCAACCACATATATGTAATTAATTACACATTTAATAAAAATAGTATTCATTTCTAATCATTATTATTTATGATAAATCATGCTCGAATCAATTAATTATCTTATTTAATTAATAGATTATTTATATGAATTCACATCCATACATTATTGATATTATCATCCATCATAATGTAAAAGAAATTATATTTATTTAAAATTAAATATGTACAAAATATGTACCTTGGAGGCAATACGGTGAGTACCCTTTCAAACTACCCAACATGTATTAAATTTTTATGCTGTCTACTCATTTTGTATAAGACATTCATGAATTAACATGTAATTTCATGGAAAATACTTAGTAAAATAAGTGACACATGGAACTTATGTTATTTACATAGTGTGTTTTGTTTCAATCCACATTGAGTTATGGCTATATTAAGACTTATACATGATATGGAATTATAAACATCACACTGAAATTAATTAGACATTTAATACATATAAGACCCATAACATGGAGTGTACTTAGTCAAATAAATGACACACATAACACATGTTGATAATTTTTAGTATTATAAAGGATTAATCGTAATTATTTATAATTTGGTAATATGAATGACGTGTACTATCTAGCTACATGGAATATATATTTCTCCCCGTCTATCTATGGAACACTATTAGGGAATCATCATGTAATCATTCCATGAAAAATAATAGAGTACAAAATGTGTGCATGGCCTACACAGTGTGCAGTATCTGAGTTATATGGTCACTAGTCATGTAGTTCATGTAAGAAAATACAAAGTCTATCTTTGAATAATGGACTACACATCGTGTATGAATGTTACACGCCGTGTAGTCTGTCTAACTACACGCCAACTTATCTCAGTCAACATATGGTTTATTTAAATATGCACAACATGTAATAAATTCAAAAATCTAAAATTAACTCCATATTAATACTTTTTGAATTAAACATGGGTACATGATGTGTACATATGGGTTATACAACGTGTACTCTTATGCTATTTAGTCAAAAACTTTGGCACCTCTCGATGAGTTAGTAGAATGTTCTTCATTCATAAAATTAATTTATTTTGATTTATATTTTTTTTAAAAAAATATTAATAATTGGAGATATCCTGATTCATATTAACGAATGATTAAACAAGAATTTAAAAATAAAAATAAATAAAAAATAAAAAAATGAACTTTATATAATTATAAATAATTATGTGACCACTCTGATAACAAATGATGGTTTCATAAATAGTGGAAGCACTGGATAGAGCATGTCGAACTCAGCTTTTTATCATAATAAATAATTAATATGATATGTACAATGATGATAAATTTCATGACCAATGAAATTCAATCAAATTTTAATTGATCAGAGAATTTCAAAACCAAAATTCATGATCATCACATATTAGTTATAATTAATTTGAATAATTGTAGAATTACCTTTTAAGGAATTTTTTCTTTATTGATGAATCTAATAATGTATCTATATCGCACCATCATTGAGTTGTAGAAATCAAGTATAGATTCCTTCTAGTGGTGATCCATACTTTCACTCAAAACCTATAAATGTCACCATATTAAAATTCGGGTGCTATTATAGTAGATATTAATTCTGGTTTTTTTAATCTCCCAAAGAATATCTTAAATATATGATTCTATTTTCTCTCTCTAGAATGAGTGTAGTGGTGGATAAGGATCACTCTCCATTCTTAAGAGCATTCTTGAAGAGGGATCTCTCAATGGATTCAAGAGAATTCCCATTGGATGTCATTACACATAAAAAATTGGAAACCCTTTAAGAAATAATATAACCGGGTTTATATACTGCTAGAGTTAGAAAGTAATATTTTCACATGCACCATTATTATTTATTTAATCCCTGTATATCCCCATGTATATAATAATAATAATAATAATATTTTCTGACATACACCAAACTTGTGAACTAATTATATATTATTTATTAAAATAATATTCAATATATATTATTTCTCACTGGAATATTAAACTCAGTCTTTCATTCCTTCATAATATTTATCAAATATTGAATAGTAACTATTTATTTAATAAATAAATATCACTGCATTATTAACCAATAAATAAATAAATATTATATTCGCTAAATAGAAAATAAATATTTATTAAATATCCTACTCACAAAATATTTTCCTGATTAACTAGTGAAAAAATATATGTGATCAATAAAACATGAATAATTAACAAACCACATGTCGGATTAATATTTATTAAACTTTTTAAATTATAAATAATATTATTATTTATCTAAGGTTATCGATACACTTGGTGTGTGACCCTATTTTCACCTTTCTCAGTGGAATTCAACAAAGTAGTACAAAGTCAAAGGTTAGTGTCTAACAACATGCCAAGGCAGCCATGGAGAAAGAAGATAATGTCATACTGACATAAAACCTCTTATAGATTCTAACTATGTAATATAATCTCTTTATTATGATATCTATAATCAATAAAGTTGTATGTCAGTGTCATCAACCAATGCGATCAATGTCTCTTTCTCTGAATTTCCATAAATTGAACTTGCCCACATAACACCACGTCCATGGATTTATTTAGGATATATCATTTACATCACAGTACCCAATATATCAAATTCCATTAAATAATATAAAGTTAAATCCTTTATCTCATTATTTATTAATGAAATATTATTCATGATACACCCAATTCATCCTACTTCACCAGGAACATATGTTGTTATGGTTTTTTTCAATACATCAAAGTATGTGACTCATAATATCCATTAATAATAATCATAATGTTTAAGGATCAATACAAACACATATATAGATAGTAACATCCAATGACACATATAAATGTGGATTTCTTACTAACAGAACTCATTCTCATAATATCCTACATAGGATATTACCAAGGGAATTAACCATGAGAAGGTGCCTCCAATTACCTATGATTATCCACCCCTAATAACTTATATCATTCATGTAAATTAAATAATACAATCCAAATATAGAAAACATATATAGGAAAAATGTTGTGACACTTATGGTTTGTCTTCATAACAGAGAACTACTATGGCTTTTCAGAGTGAAAAAAAATCTCAGGACATTATCGCATACTATGTCATGTATAAAAACAATCATTATGGGAAGTTTAGTTCATTAATATCTGAAAATATTAATATTGGTAATCATAAAGTAAGAAAAAAAAATTTAGGGAAACAACTCTAACATAAGAGTACCCAGCCTAAAGAAACCAGGATGTAGTTTCACAGAAGTTTAGGTGCCGAAGATGATGAAGGAAAAAAGATTCCACTTCCCGCATGTCAAAAATATCAGAATAAGTACCTAAGGGAATGTAACAAAGGAACAATAAATTTTTTTAAGTTTTTAAGTATTCAGAATCGATCTATAATAACCTATATTTCCCTTGGCCATCCCTTTATGTAAATAAAATGTTTGAGGTGTTCTCGGAGCAGTCGGTGGCTTAATTCAAGAGTTTTCTGAATTTTCAGTTTTTCCATCGGCATGTTAGTGCGTCGCCATGTTAGTGCGTCGGCATATCATTGGATCGGTGAGTCAGGGGCATCAACATTGGTGATTTAGGGGCATCGACATCGGTGAGTCGATGACATCAGTGTTGGTAGGTCAGGGCGTCGGTAGGGTAGGGTGTCGATAGGTTTAAGCATCGGGTTTTCATTTCATTGGTAGGATGTGGAGTCAGTAGATTAGCTTTTGTGGATCAAAATAGGTAGGTTGTGTTGGTATCTCACCCATCGGTGGCTCAGTGTCGGTGACTCACCCATCGATGACTCATTTGTAGTTTTCCTAGTTTTTTCAAGTTTTCTAGTTTCACCCCTCTTACATTTTACTTGATGAAAACCAGGTTTAAAGCCTTCCTCAGGTGTTTTTAAGGTAGCTTCAAAGGGTATTGATTATATATTTAATTATCCTAATGTCCCAAGTGATTCAATATACCCAAACTGCATGACCTTAACCACGATCCCATGATAATATCTTTTAAAACCATTCTTCCTTTAAAATAGGATTTTTCTCTTCAATGATGGGATCTTCCCTTCCTTGTGTGTTTTTCATTTCCCCTTGGTGTGCCTAGATCATTTTTCCATAGAAGAGTCATGTACCTATTTTAGATCCCATCCTTATTATTTTTCTTGGATTTCATCCCTGCTGCTCACGTCACTCTTTTTCTTTGTGCAAGGAGGAACTTCGATCCTTCAATCATCTAGTAGGGATTCCTTATACCCCTCTATAATTTTTCATCATGTGGGGTGGGTTTAATTGTGATTTATTATGAGTAACGTCTGAATAATTTTCTTAAAATGAGGAATAAACAAGATTAAAATATGATCAGAAGATAAAATTCTTAAATAAAATAATGGGCATAGAGTGGTTTTATGTTGATTGCCTATTTTATTTGTTATCCTTGATTTTTTATTGATTTTTTTGGCTGTAAATACTTCTTAAAATCATGTTCCTTGGTGGTATTTTATTTTTCACTATTTACGATCTATTTTTTTTGTGATTCTTGGATAAATGTTCATAACATGAAAAATAGTTTAAACCACATATACATCATTAAATAAATAAATTCACCATGATAAATCCTATTGTGTGATCACCCCGGTTATAATTAAGTGGAATTAAGGAACCTGTACTGGTTAAATATTTAAGATATACACATATTTTTAATATGTGTGTTTGATTGATGTGTTCTGTGGAGTTTCGTATCTGTAGACGCCGGAAAAGTCTGTTGTTCCCAAACGAAGCTCCGAATGCGGAAAGTGAGGTCATATTTGGAGTCAGAAGCATGTTTCAGAAGGCCCGAAGGCCTTGCGCGAAATATCGGAGGCCCGCGTGCAATATTGGCTAGGCGCGCGCAATCCTTCTGGGATTCGCGCAATGGGGCAAGTTGGCGCGTAATTTTCCGCGTCTGACGTCCCTGCGCGACCGTATTGCGCGCCGGGCCCCTATTTCGCGCCCGCGCCGAATTGCGCGCCCGCGAACCGAATTGAGCGCCCGGGGTTGCCTTTAAATACAAGGCGACCCCCAACGTTTTGAAGGTTGCCAGAATTCGAAGGGTCGCTCGTGCGCGCAATCCCGCCCCCTCCGCGCGCAATGCTGATCTTCAGGTAACCTTCTTTATTTCGCGCAAGTAAGCCCCGGGGTTCGCCTTCGCGCGCAACCCCTCTGGCTTATTTCTTTTGACCAACTCCTCACCCGAAGGCCTTCGCGCGCAAAAGAAGCCTCTTGCGCGCAATTTCCCCCCGGGTGCGTGCAATCCAGCCCGATTGCGCGCACCCCCCCTACAAAGTGGCCATTCGTTAAAGAATGGTCCGTTGCCCCCGCGCGCTATCCGAAGCCCGGTGCGCGCAATCGACACCTTCCGCGTCCAAAGCGCTGTCCCAATTGCGCGCCAGCACGCCCAATTGCGCGCTGACCCGTGGTATTGCGCGCCAAGCTCCTCTTTTGCGCGCAAACCGCCGGGGTCGCCCCCTTTGACCCCCTGAGGGTACCCGCCTGCGCGGCGCCCGATGATCTTCATCCCGGGTGCCCGCACCGTGCGTTGTCTTCTCGTGCGGCCCTCCAGGCTCACGCGAAGTGACACGGACCCATCGGCGGCAACTACACATTCAAGATGCACGACGTTAAACTGCCTAGAATAACATCCAAGCTGCACGACGTTAAACTGCCTAGCATAACATCCATGCTGCACGACGTTAAACTCCCTAGCATAACGTCCAAGATGCACGACGTTAAACTGCCTAGCATAACGTCCAAGCTGCACGACGTTAAATTTCCTAGCATATCTTCCAAGCTGCATGACGTTAAACTACCTAGCATATCGTCCGCACGGCCAGACGTTAAACTGCCAAGCATCCATCGTCCTCAACACACGACGTTAAACTGTACTTCGTCCGGCAAGACGTTAAACCGTCCGCTTCGTCCTCAACACACGACGTTAAACTGTACTTCGTCCGGCAAGACGTTAAACTGTCTGCATCACCCGATCTTGTGCCTCGCACGCAGGGTCCCCCCCGGTTTGGATGTGGCCCCCACCCGCTCGTCTCTGCAGGGATGTCGGGATTGCCCCTCTTTAGGGACGATTTATTGGAGTGGCCTTCGCCCACGGGGGCAGGGTATTACAAACCCCTAGTTTCTTGTGGGGGACTGCACGTGTGTATCTCCATTGTGCTTCCCCACTGCCGAAGCCAGTAGAGGGCGTGATAGGGATCGAGGTCTCTCACCCTCGTCCCAAGTCCCTCTTCAACTGAGCTTTGCCGCACTCAGGTTGCCTCAGTGCGTAAGTCCTGACAAAATGAACTATGTGGACTTTGATCCCTGTCTCCTAAACAGGGTACGTAGGAAGCCTCCCTGAGGTTCAAGCCCACCACCTGGTCGTCCCGGTCGTATTCACGTCGGTTCGTCCATCAGTGGACCCCTCCAGGGTTCACATTCGCGTCGATTCACCTATGAATCTGCCCTTGTGGGGGACTGCACATGTGTATCTCCATTGTACTTCCCCACTGCCGAAGCCAGTAGAGGGTGCGACAGGGATCGAGGTCTCTCACCTTCGGCCCAAGTCCCTCTCCAACTGAGATTTTCCGCATACGGGCCTCCTTAGAGTGTAAGCCCCAAACACCAGCGTCCAGCATGACGTGAAACTGTGATCCACCCGGCCGTTCCATCCCCCCCTGTGCGAGGTGGTTCGGTTCAATCCTCCGCCCGGCAGCCTCGACCTCCTTGTGAGTCGGCTTGCCATCGTCCAACATGACGTTAAACTGCATACCCGAACTACGTTGACTTTGATCCGCGCTAACGTGCGGTACGTAGGAAGCTTCTACGGGGTCCAAGCTCTTCACTCCATCGTCCATCCTGATCCTTACCCAGGCCTCCACATCCCGGTGGGGTCATGCCACTTCATTCCACTCCACTTTACTCGGGAAGCCGCCCATGTGCTGGCCCCAGCATCGGAGGTTCCCCGCAAGGGGTTCTGTCATCTGATCCACTCCTCGTGTTAATCAGTCCGATGTCGTCCCCGCTGGACGTTAAACTCGCGGCATACCCCGTGTTAAACATGGGAAGCTGAGGAAAACCTCAGGTAACGCAGTTCCCCGTACCCAGCACGGGATGCCTCAGGCCATCACGCCTTCGAGAAGCCCTATTAGGGATGGAAGGCAGACATGCAGAGTCGCAGTGTTAAGACACGCCCCCAACACCCGGAGCTACCCGGTCTCCTCACCGCAGGTTGCTGCCCCGACCAGACTCCTTGGAGCATCTGGGCGGAAGCAGCGTAATTAACCGGTGTCCATGAAGATATGGCGCCGGGAACGAGATTCACGAACATTCTTAAATCTATGAGGGAGACCCGGATTAGGCGACGAGTTCCGAGGAGACGTCCACGGAAGGAGGAGCCGACATCCCATCATCCCGGTTTCGATCAAGGAGAAGACGTCCCTGAATATGGGACAGATGCCGCCTGCCTTTGGAAAGCGGGACTGCGGGGCCACAAGCCGCGCTCCCATCCCCTCGGGTCGACGGGCGCACGCGCGAACGCGTCCTGGCGGAACAGCGTCGGAACAGAAACCTGACGCACATCCGCACCGAAACAGAAAATGGTGAACCCGACGTGAATCTCTTATCCTAAATACGAAGATCGATAGCTTTCAGAGGTGTTGGAAGATTATCATGTTGCTCGACCGAACATTCATCACCGGGCACGGAACCCGCCAGGGGCTGGGGAAGGGAAATCGGGCACTCCGTCTCACGACGTCGATGGCCTGGGTTCCCCCCCACGGAAGGCGTCATGGCCCTAATGGTTGGTTGTCGATTCCTTTTCTTGTCAGTGTTAACGGGTTCTTCTCCCTGCTTTCAGGAATCAGGTCGCCCAATCTAGTGCCCGATCGCCGCCCGCCCACTGGCGCAGGGGTAGGGGAAACACCGACGCGGCTACTCCGCGCGGTCCCGCCCATTCCACAGCCGTCCCAGCAGCCGCAACTATGGGGAAACCACGCCCTCTCTCCCCCTCGGAGGTCATCCAGAGAAGGGTGATCAACAACTTGGTGCGGAGATATGAGGAAGAGGGAGTCATCCCCACCAGGGACATGGCTCGCCTAGACCTCGAGAAAGTTGCACCTCGCCACCAACGCCGCCCCCGAGGGCCGCGCAGGGAGGCACCGCTGCCTACCTCGATGTCCAACCGCTTCGGGAGTTTATCCCCGGAACGCTCCGACAACTCCCTCCCTTATGCGGATGAGGTGGAGGATGTCTGGGACCACCCTATCCGAGATTCGCTCCAGGGATCCGCGATAAGGGCTCCTGCCAGGTCACGTCGACACCGCTACCCGGCTTCTCAAATCGAAGAACGGGCTCTCCACCTGCCTGTGCCGCTGATCCCGACTCGTCTGTCCCGACTCCAATGTCGGGCGCGAGCGGAAGAGGATGCCCACCTTGGGGCCCTAGCAACAGCGGCCGCGTTGGCCCAAGCCACTGCTGGCTCCAGTCACTAGGCCCCAGCGCATCCTGAGCAGGGGCACTTCTATGCCCGACCTGGATCGAGGCCCCGACCGCCCCAAAGGCAGGTTGGGTTGACTCTCCTGGTTGCTGGTACAGGCAATAGCCACCGCGGACCACCTCGCGGTAGCGCTATTCACCAGCAGGGTCTACTCCGTGTGGCCGATCCAAGAGGCATGGGTCATCCCACCTTCCGATCCCGGCCCGGAGGCCTGCCCGGAATCATCTCTCCCCGCGTCCCCTTTGATATCTGTCCCGATGCTCCTCGCAACTTGGTTTCCAGTCCTCTTGGCCTCAGCACCGGTGCGGCCAGAGGACGCCAGGACAGAGATCAGCCACGCCCCGACGAACCACCCAGGGGCAGGAAGGCGAGGCGTCGACGTCGAGGGAGGAATGTTAGGGAATTCCGGACAGAGATCCGACCGGTTCGTTTCTCTGATACAGAGGTGGAGTATGATTCGGCGACAGAGCCCTCCCCCCAATCCCTCCAGTTAGGGGCAGGGGTAGAAATGCGGCATGTCAGCCTCGTACTCCCCGAGAGCGAGATCGATGTGATCTCCGCTTCTCTCCGAAGGTATATCCAGAGTAGCGAGGGCCTGGTGGACCCCCAAGGATCAAGCTTGCAGTTGGTACCGGCCCCTCCGGAAGCGCCTTCTGCCTCGATCGGAGAAGCCGGAGACCTTTTCTAGGGACCGACGGTCAAGCCACGATCTAGTACACCCTCGGTGAGCACCGACTCTATGGCAGGATGTTCGCTCGCCGGCCCATCCTATCGTGATGTGGTAGCTGGGGCACCGCCACCCTCAGAGGGCGGCCCGGGATATGGAGGCCAATCGGCCTGCTCGTTGTATTCACCGCCGGCCAGCCCGTCGGCCCGGCGGCCCGCCTCGGCACCACTGCTGGTTCCCCGTCCATTCCCAGTCGCTGAAAGGGACCAAGAAGACCTGGGTCCCGAGTGTGAGTCGTGGAGCTTCTGGACCGTCCTTGCAGAGGTCCACTTCCCTGAGAAGTTTTGGCCAGTCGCAGGACCGGACTTTGATGCACCAGAATCGCTCACCCCGGGTGAGTTCGAATGCTTCCGCCGAACTCTCCGGGAGACTCACTCCCGTCTTCACCACCTACAAATTCCATATCCTGGGAGTCAAGCGCACCTGGAGGATATTGGTGAGCAGTTCCGTCAGATTGACCTGGCCACGCTCCCCGCGGTTCGGCACCCCGGGTCATTTGGGCACCACGAGGCCCTCCAACAACGATGCGTTGAGTGTTTTCAAGTATTCCGCAAGGTTATCGAGGAAGCCACCCCCCACGTGTATATCCGTGGATGGGGGCAGTACGCTGCCCTATGCTTCAGTGTGATTCGCCGACAGCCCGATTCGCTGGGTGGCCCTGAGGGTACATCCCCAGGGACGGAAACGGTCAATATGGCTGACCTGTCGGGAGAGGGGAATGGCTTGGAACTTCTCGACGGGGGCTCTCCCCCCGAAGACAAGCCGTTGTTGGATCCATCGGTGAGAGTTACTCGTCACGAGAGGAACCTCCTAGGTCTCCCCACACCCACTGAAGCACTGACGTTGAGCCGAAACGTCAGCAAAGGTAAAGAGCACGGCGGGGCTATAAAGCCCGCCGACCCATCTGCCTCCATGCAGAGGGCAGAGGAGGATCCCGAAAAGGCCACGCTACGTCAACAGCTCACCGAGCAGAAGAAGCTAGTTGACCAGCTCCTCGCCGAGCGCGCTGCAGAGCGGCGGCCTGACTACGGTGATCCTAGGCCAGGACAGCAGGGACAGGAGCAACCACTCCTCGACGAGACTCTCCCGGGAAACCGTGATTATGCCTTGTTTGCCGACAGGGGAGAGGCCATTGCCTATGGAAAGAGGGCGTGGTATGTTTCACCACACCCTCCCGAGCGGCGTGACTACCTGAGAGACCCCGCTCGGATTCCTCCCGCTGCCCCAAGGGCCGCTCCGCCCGCCATCCCACGAGCTGCCGAGTTCGACGACCCGGTCGACGACCCGATTGAAGGGCCATGCAATGCGCTCGTGGTTAGAGAGCCTCGCCAGGACTGGAACCCATGTCCGGATGATCCGATGGTGGCACTCATCGCCCGCTTGGAAGCCTTGGAGACTCGGCAAGTGGCGATCCCACCGGACGGCAAGCCATACCCAGCATGGGTGGATGACATGCCGGCACCTCCGGGATTCAGAAACCCCACTTTCGCCCCCTTCAACGGGACTGGAGATCCGCCACAGCATTTGGCCCATTTCAACTCGAGGTGCGGGCCTATGTTGGGAACTCCGGCGCAGCAGGAGGCCGCTAAGCTTCGCTGCTTTGTCCAGACACTAGAAGGGCCAGCATTTGTCTGGTACAGCCAGCTCCCTGTCGGGTCGATAACTAGCTGGGAGGACCTTCGTAGACAGTTCCTCTACCAGTTCAGTTCCACGACCCGGAAGACGAGTATCGCAGACCTCTTCAAGTGCAAGCAAAGTCCTGATGAGCGAGTCGCAGATTTCGTCGCCCGATGGAAGGGTCTCACGTATTCCCTTGACATGCTATTGACTCAGGAGCAGTTGCTGACAATGTGCATCGGGAACGTCAAGACCGAGCTGGTCCCTTCCTTGATCACTCAGAATTACCCCGGAGGGTTCATGGACTTCTCAGACAAAGCTCAACGTCTTGAGGAAGCCCTGCAACAGGCCAGTCAGGCACACCCGCTGCCTCCTATGATCCCTGCAAGGAGAGTCAGCAGGGCTGAGCCCGCTGATGTTGCCCAGATAGAGACCCCCAGGCCGTTGGAGCTGCTTCCGGTGAGGCCAGCTCCGCAGCCTCATAGGAATCCGCCTCCACGGGCTCAGTTCCCGGCCCAGCAGCGGCAGCCCCAGAACCGGCCGACCCCTCCGCGTAATGTACCGCCACAACCCAGGCGAGATAATCAGGGTCCACCTCCTTGGCAGTCCCCTCCAGCCCCTCGTCAAGACCACGCTCCCAGGGTCCCGCGATACCTAACTTACTCATTTCATGAGGATCAGGTCCCCGGTTATTTCCGGAGCGCCCTGGAGTAGAGGATTGTGCGACTGCCTGAGTGTTGGAGGCCAGAGGAGGCACATCTCACGGATAACCCCCGCTACTGCCCTTACCATCGGGCCCTGGGGCACACCATCCGGCGGTGCTACGTGTTTAAGGACTGGCTCCAAGACCAGATTAACAACAATGTAATCAGGTTGGGACCAGCTCCAGCACAAGTGGCGGGTGTGTTCGTGGGATCAGATGACGATAGTGGCGACGAGGACGAATGGCAGCTGGTCTCCCACCGCGGATCCCAGAAGTATAATAACTGGATGGCCCGCAAGACGATCATTCGTGCCCATGGAATCATCTATGCGTGCTTGAATCAGCCTGAGCCCCCAGAATCTGCGGGTGCTGCTTCGGCATCGTCGTCCCAGCCTGCCTCTTCCGAGAAGAGCAAACGGCGGCGGCGCAAGAAGGAAGAGTGCGCCCCGCCAGTTCCGCCGCTATCCCGCACTCTCGGCGATTTCATGCCCCCGGAGATGGGGGTCCCTCCTCGGATCCACCCGGTGATGAATGATTCGTCCGATGACAGTGTTGGGTACGCTTCGGTTAATACCGTTGAGCTGGTAAATCCCTTTTCGGTTCCCGACGTTGAAGAACACCAGGTGGACCTCCCTAGTGTCCCCGGTCGTCGCCACCGTCGGAGGAACCGCAACAACAGGAGTCGCTGGGGCACAGCAGTTGGTACCTCCAGCCAGGTCGTGCACGCCACTGAGACTAGGCAGCAGGCTCAAAACCGAGCTCAGCACGCGCAGCTCCCCCATCCGGGGATGACGGATTCTCCTCCGCCACTGTTTGTGGTATGGGACCAGGCAGAACCGCCTCAGCCGCGCCGCGACCAGCTCCGTCCTGCCACGAGTCCATCCCAGCCTCCTGGCCCCAATACGGTGACCACTTCCCGGGCTTCAACCAGTGAACAGAGAGATGCGCCAAGCACCAGTCGGCCGCTGGTCCAACAGGCAAGGCCCGTCATGCCTCCAACCGCAGAGCAACCTCCTGCAACCAGGGGCTCGCGCTTGGTAAGAAAGTATGATGTCCTGAAGCACTTGGCCGACATCCCATCAAGGCTCTCCATCCTTGAGGCTCTGCGCCTGTCACCTGAGATGCGCGAGGCGCTCGCTGAAGCCCTGAAGAGCCCCCTCCAGTTTGAGACGGAGGTTGCGGCTACAGAGGCCTTTCACGCCGAAACGATTGAGAACGCCGAATGTCAGGCGGTTATCTCGTTCTCTGGTAAGGATGAAGACCCTACAATACAGGGGCACATTCGTCCACTGTATGTTACTGGCCAGTTCAATGGTCTTGAAGTCCGGCACTATCTTGTCGACACGGGGTCCGGGATTAACCTGATTCCAACCCGGACGCTCCGAAGATTGGGGTTGTCTGAGGATGACTTGATTCCCTCCGACCTCAGGATCCAGGGGTACGACCGCACCGAGCAAACTCCGGTCGGCAAGATATGTTTGAAGACCCAGTTCGGTGACCCGGTTGCCAACACTGAATTCATGGTAGTCTCTCAGGACACTGCGTACAATGCATTGATGGGAAGGTCGTGGCTCTACCTTCATGCGGCGGTTCCCTCATCATACCACCAATGCCTTAAATACTCCTTTAATGGTCGAGTAGGCGTGCTTCAGGGAGATGCCTCTCCTTTTGCCTCATGTGAAGCCCGCTATCTGGACGCGGACTATTACAAGAGCAAGGATAAGCAGATCCTGACAGGTGAGGTTGAGCCTGTCGCTGTTGCAAGTGATCCCTGGGCAAGTTTGGATGACGCTTACGTCCTCCCGATCCATCGGTTGGACGTAGCCATGGTCTCGATGGCCTGTGAGTCTCCTGATGAGATGACCGCGATCGCCCATGCCAGCACCAGCGGCCCGGCAGGATCTGGTAGCCCCAATGCAGTTTCCAACGCAGTCTCTCCCATGGACGATCCCTCCCTGAGTGGAGAGGACGTGGAAGATGCACCCCCAGCCTTTGGGGAGGGCGTCTTCGCCACGGTCGATGAGTTAGTACAGGTGAACCTGGGAACCGAGGCAGATCCAAGACCCACATTGGTCAGTGCCTCCATGCCCTCTGAGGAGCGGCAGCAGTACGTGGACTTCCTCAGACAACACCGTGATGTGTTCTCTTGGGGCTATGACGAGATGCCGGGGCTAGATCCTCAGGTAGCCGTCCACCGCCTTGGTCTCCCGGCGAACCATCGCGGGTTCAAGCAGCCTCCCAGGAAGATGCACCCATTCCACGGTGCCATGGTTGAGGCCGAAGTTGACAAGCTTATCAAATCCAACTTCGTGAGGGAAGTTCAGTACCCCAGATGGCTGGCCAACATTGTGCCGGTCAGGAAGAAGAACGGGCAGATCAGAGTCTGTATCGACTTCCGCGATCTCAACCGCCATTGTCCAAAGGATGATTTTCCCCTTCCGGTGACAGAGTTGTTGATTGACGCCACGGAAGGGTTCCAAGCCCTCTCCTTCATGGATGGATACTCCGGATACAACCAAATCCGGATGGCCCCTGAGGATGAGGAATTCACTACCTTCAGGGCCCCCCAAGGTATCTTTTGTTACCAGGTCATGCCCTTCGGCCTGAAGAATGCAGGTGCCACCTATCAACGGGCGATGCACCGCATATTCAAGCCAATCCTCGGCACACTGGTGGAATGCTACGTCGACGACTTGGTGGTCAAATCGCGCCAGCGTCAGGACCATCTCAAAGATCTTTAGAAAGTGTTCGGCTTCCTCCGGTCTCGCTGCCTGAAGATGAACCCGTTGAAGTGTGCCTTCGGGGTCACCTCCGGGAAGTTTCTTGTCTTTGTGGTAAGATACCGGGGTATTGAGATCGACCCAGAGAAGATCAGGGCGATTAGCCAGATGCCTCCCCCAGGTAACATCTGGGAACTGCAAGGGTTCCAAGGCCACTTAGCCTATATACGCCGATTCATCGTGAATCTGGCCGGTAAGTGTAAGCCCTTTTCTCGGCTCATGAAGAAAGGTGACACCTTTGTATGGGATAAGGAGTGTCAGACCGCTTTTGAGGAAATCAAGCAGTACCTGCTTCAACCTCCGGTTCTGATGCCGCCTGTATCCGGGAAGCCGCCGGTCCTTTATGTGACTGCCCTGGAACGGTCCCTTGGTGCCCTTCTCGCCCAAAAGAACAACGAGGGAACAGAGAATAGCCTCTATTACCTCAGTCGCATGCTCCTTGATGCGGAAGTTAGGTATTCCCCCATCGAGAAGAGCTTCCTGGCGCTCGTATTTGCCGTACAGAAATTTCGGCACTACTTGCAGCACCATGAGGTACAGTTGGTTTCTCGGGTAGACCCGTTGAAGTATATCCTGAGCCGGCCTATGTTGACTGGTCGTCTAGCGCGGTGGGCTGTGATTCTCCAGCAGTTCGACATCAGGTATGTGTCTCAGAAGGCCATCAAAGGGCAAGCATTGGCAGACTTTCTGGCTGCTCACCCGACCTCCACGGATCAGCCGTTGGATCTAGGCTTTCCTGATGAGACCGTCCTCTCGGTCGACCGTGCCAATCCATGCTGGCAGATGCACTTTGACGGTGCCTCCCGGATCCCCACCGGTAGAAGACTCGATAATCCTAAGCTCAACAGAGTGGGCTTGGGTATCGTCTTCATTACCCCGGAGCAAGTCGTGCTTCCATACTCTTTCCTGTTGTTAGAGGGTTGTACCAACAATGAGGCGGAATACCATGCCCTCATCACTGGCCTCGAGTTAGCTCTCGAGATCGACGTGCCCCATCTGTGTGTGAAAGGGGAATCTGAGCTGGTCTTTAGGCAGATCAATGGCGACTATGTTGTTAGGAAGCCGGAACTTGTGCCATTGCTGGAGTGCACCCTCCTTCTGATGGCCCAGTTCCCTTCTCGGCCAGAAATTGTCCATATTCCCTGGTCGCAGAACGGTCGAGCAGATGCTTTGGCCAGCCTGGCTGCGTCACTCGCGGAGCCTGAACAGGACAACCTGATCATCCGCATTACGCACCGCAGGCTCATCGCTCCCGTTATCCCAGAGGGAGATCGCGGCCCGTCGGTAAGTAATCTCACCACGGTTGCCCCTGTGACCGGAGCCCCGAGTACCACCGATATGGAAGTCGAACCAGCCCCTGATTGGAGGACGCCCCTGGTTGAGTACCTCAAACATGGCACTCTCCCGTCAGATCGGGCCGAGCGCGAGCGAGTTCGATGCCGCGCAACGCAGTTTGTCCTCCAGAGCAGTCCCGGCATAGAGCAGATCCTCTATAGACGCGGATTTGATGGTGTTCTTCTATGTTGCCTTCAAGGAGTTGAGATCCCACGATTCATGCAAGAGGTTCATGCTGGTTCATGTGGTGACCACCAGACTGGGCTGAAGCTGTCCCACCAGATTCGGAGGTTGGGATACTTCTGGCCCTCCATGATCCATGACTGCATCGAGTATGACAGGAAGTGCCATGCGTGCCAGGTTCACGCGAACTTTGTGCATCGGCCGCCGAAGCCTCTCCATACCACCAGGTATTCTTGGCCCTTTGCAGTCTGGGGGCTGGACGTTGTGGGACCTTACCTGCCGGCGACGGCTCTCCAGTGCCGGTTCATTCTGACCGCCACGGACTTCTTCTCCAAATGGGAAGAGGCGATTCCGCTCAGAGAGGTCAAATCCTGTTCTATCGCTGACTTCATGACCTCCAATATCATTTATCGATTTGGAGTTCCTCACGCTATCCTCATGGATAACGGAGCCAACTTCCGAGCAGCCGAGTTGAAGAAGTTGTACGCCAAGTACAACATTCGCTCGAACCATACATCTCGCTATCATGCGCAGGAAAATGGACAGATTGAGGCATTTAACAAAACCCTCTCTAACATTCTGCAAAAGATGGTTGGTTAGAACAAGAAGATTTGGCCGGACAAGCTCCCCAACGCCCTCTGGGATTATCAGACGACGACTCGCAATTCCACCCAGATGACCCCTTATTCCCTGGTGTATGGAGCTGAGGCCGTCCTGCCCATCGAGATCCAGTTACCGTCCTTGCGCACTACGGTCTATGACCAGCAAGCGCCGGACAGAGCTGCTGAAACCCATCTAGTCGAGTTGGAAGCACTGGATGAGAATAGGCTTCGCTCTTTGCAAAACTTGGAGAGGCATCAAAGCAGAATGGCTCGAGCTTTCAATAAGAAGGTTCGCCTCCGCTCCTTCCTGCAGGGTGACCTAGTACTGGCCCTAAGAGCACCAATGATCCCCGGAAGGAAGCCTCCCAAGTTGGAGCCCAAGTGGGAGGGACCTTTTGTCATCCACAAGGTCTATCCCAATGGCGCGTACTCCCTAGAGACTATGGATGGTGAGCGTGTTACTCCTCCCACCAACGCTAGGTTCCTCAAGCAGTACTTTGCCTGAGTGCACTTCATCCCGCATGACGTTAAACTGCACTCTGTCCTACGTGATGCTAAACTGCACCACGTCAGAGATACAAGACGTTAAACTGTTCAGCATTCATCCTGCATGACGCTAAACTGCACCACGTCCGAGCTACAAGACGTTAAACTGTTCATCATTCATCCCGCATGACGCTAAACTGCACCACGTCCAAGCTACAAGACGTTAAACTGTTCAGCATTTGTCCTGCATGACGCTAAACTGCACCTCAAGAACTATGTGCAGCTTGATTCCCATCCTTATGGGATACGTAGGACCGCCTGAACATTCATGTTTCAGGCCCAGCCCCATTCTTCGGGAATTTCCATCCCATCTCGGGCCCTTGGCCCAAGTTCCTCTGGGTATGCGGCGTATGGTGTGAACGCGGGGCTATGCCCTCATTCACGTCGGTTTTCTCTCCACGCTGTACGCCCCCCACGTTTGGGGATGCCTTCCGCTCCCCCCTTTCTTTTTTCGTCCTGCATGACGTTAAACTACACTTCAAGAACTACGTGCGGCTTGATTCCCATCCTTATGGGATACGTAGGACCGCCTGAACATTAATGTTTCAGGCCCAGCCCCATTTCCTGGGAATCTCTATCCCACGTTGGGCCTCTGGCCCAAGTTCCCCTCCTTTTTTTGCGAGGCGTATGGCGTGAGCGGGGGATTATGTCCTCATTCACGTCGGTCTACTGGCCGCGCCGTACGCCTCCCCCGTGTGTGGGACTACCTCACACCCCTCATCGTCCTGCATGACGTTAAACTGCCTCTCAAGAACTACGTACGGCTTGATTCCCATCCTTATGGGATACGTAGGACCGCCTGGACGTTTGTGTTTCAGGTCCAGCCTCGTCTTTTGGTTGCTCTCAGGGTGAGTCCTCCGACCCTTTCCGGTGATCTGTTAACATGTTTTGGGTACTCCGGTCTATGACCTTTAGTGTCGGATTCAATCCCGACAAGTCCTGTGTTACTTGTCGTGCCTCGCGCTTCCTCTTGTTTGGGCCTTCCTGGGCAGCAAATCGATATGAATCCTGCGCTTGAGTAGTTGATTCTCGTTTGCTTGCCTCATCCTAGGCTGACGCGATCGGATGTTGTGTTGCGAATATGGTCAGCAACGTTCTTGATCGCCATGTCAACTCTTTCAGGCTCTGAACATTGGTTGTGCAGTCCTTATCACACTCCGCCTCAGTGCGTTGTAGTGGAAGCTCGACACTCTCTCTTCATAACTGACCCTCAGTACACCTCAACACGTTAGGCAGGCCAACCAGGGTAATGGTGCCATTCGAGGCTCCCATGATATGAGCACCAATGATAGATGCTGATGTCCTCCCTAAGGGCCATGTGTAGCTAGACCCTCGTCCCCATGAGGAGGAAGGAGTCTCCCGGACAATCGCGTTCTGGGCCCAGCATAGCTGGAGGCTAGCATCTCTGCCCCTCGGTTGAGAGACATATGCAGGCCCCTATCCCAGGATCCTTCTCCTGGAAATGTGCGTGACCGTAGGGCTCAGATGTGTCCCCACCTCCGCTGTGTCCGCCGTACCGCAATAAGAGGATTCCTCCATGGTCCGAGCCACACGACCTTAAACTGTGTTGCCTGGTCTTACCACACGGCCGTAAACTGTGATCGTCTTGGCCGCCCGACGAGAAACGGCACTGCATCGTGATGTTCTCCTCAGGGGACACTCACGTTGGGCGTTGGTTAATAACCATGCCATTTATCAATGCCTTTCATGGCTTGATTATTGTGGCGACGCCAGGGATTTCTTAATCACAGGCATGTCGCTGCACAAAGAAAAACCATCCACCTTTAAGGACAAACAAGAAATATCAAATACTGCTTCTTTTGGGTGCGAGGGCCAGACCCGCACCCCTCCCCGCGCTGGTGCCCGATTGTGTTGCGCCGTGCTTGAAGAACTATGTGTGGCTTGATTCCCATCCTTATGGGATACGTAGGAACGCCCGGATGTTTGAAACTTCGGGTCCAGCCCCCCACCTCTTAAAAGATTCCCCCTTCTCTTGGGAATCCGCCGCCTTCGGTTCACCCTCAAGGCGTGTCCCTCGACCCCTTGCAGTGGTCCACCGGTGTCAAGAGTACTCTGGTCTATTGCCAGGAGGGTCAGGTTCAGCTTGGTCAGGTTCCTTCCACTTTTCAAGCTTCATGTTCCCCTTCATTCGGACCCATCGCCTACGCCCTTGGTGGAACCCCCGTGAGCGGTCTGGATACAATGCCTCAGTGCTCTCCCACCGATTCGGGCTGGTGCCCCCAAGGGCCTTGGGCAGCAAATCGATATGAATCCTGAGCTTGAGCGGTTGATGCTTGTTTGCTGCCTCGTTCCATCAACGGTCAGTGCGATATTGATTCTGCTTTTCCGCCACGGTCGGCAATACTCTCATGTCGTTACGCCTGTGCCCCAGTCCTTGAGTGAACGGCCACATGATTCACATTACGTTTTCCACCTCCCACTCTGACCAGGCGAAATCTCGGCACTCTTGACACTATCCCTCAGTGCATCTTCACATATCCAGGGGATAGGACCACGATGTGGCGTACTTTGAGGTTCCTATGGTCCGAGCTCTAAGACCTTAAACTAAGATCTGCCCCTATGGTCCGAGCTCTACGACTTTAAACTAAGATCTCCCAAAACGGGGTTCTACGTCACGCATGACGTTAAAACTGCACTCTCAGAACTACATGTGGCTTGATCTCCAGCCTGATGGAGTACGTAGGAACGCCCGGGCATCTCGACTCGGGTCCAGCCTCAGGGATCGCTAAGTCACGCCCCTCCTCGTCGCCGACCGTCTGGCCTGGCTTCTGGTAGAGTGGTGCGGTTGTGATATTCTCCCTGATTCAGCTCGGGATGCCCCATTGCAATGATGGGAAGCGACAGTTTCCTCGTCAAAGAGGTTCTGTCTGAGAATTGGGGTGATTCACGGCCAGATTAGTGCATCCGCCTAATACGCTTTCCCCACGGTGGCGCAATTTTGGGAGTGTTAGATTCTGTCCGAACAAATCATCATTTCGCCCCACGCTTCGCATGCCCTTTTGATCCGGATTTCCACCCTTGTGTCTGAAGGAACCCCCAAAGCGGTATTGATGATGACATGTGATCCGCCTCCTGCAATATGAATGATGACCTTTGGTCCGTCTATCGCAGTAGTATGGTCGATTGATCCATTGTCCGCTTGCCGTCTTGGGAATTTCCTAGAAGGCCGACCATCGTGGATTTCTGAATTCGGGACACACGATTCACCCTTTCTCATTTCCCTATGTTCGGATAAAATCTCAACGCCCCTAGTGTTGTACCGCTTGTGTGTTGGAACAAGTTGGGGGGATGGTACATTGATTAGGTCTGAGGTCTCCTTTCCTAGGAATGACCTCCCTCTTTTCTTTAGAAATCCAGGCCCAATTGTGGATGCCTGAAGCTTGGTTAACGCTCCCGCAAGATGATGAATTGTGGTTGAGCACGTTAAGCCAAAAGATGCAGATAAATATGTTGGTTCATACAAATGGATCGAAGTATTGAGTAGCGGAAGAAAAATGGCAAAAACAAAGCCCCTAGGGATTAGCGTGCTGAATGAGTCTTTCCAATGCCGCTACCCTTTGGCTGGCGGCCTCCAGAGCTGCTTCTCGCTCTCTGCATGCCCTCTTTTCGTCGGCGGTCGCAGCGTGCAGCTCGTCGATCCTGGCCTGTGCACGCTCCCGCTCGACTTGAAGTGTGACCATCTGGTGTCCCGCCTCCGTCAGCTGTACCTGGGCGTCTTCCAGCTGGGCCGTTAATTGCTCCACAAGCTCAGTGCACGCTGCGAAGAAGGCCTCCTTCTCTGTCGCCTGCCCTTCGAGGCGCCGGACTTCCTGCTCCGCCACGAGGAGCGCCCGCGTATTCTCCGACATGTCCCGACATTGTGCGACGTCAGCACGCCGGCGGCTCTCGCACATCTTTTCGGCCATGAAATCACGGACCGTCAGATGGAGGCGTCGAGCATCGGCTCCCCCGGCACACAGGAAGCGCAGCCAGGTTTGAAGCGATCCCATGCGCCCCAGCCACTCCGATGAGGGTCGCTTGAGGAAGCGCTGGATGCACTTCCACCCCCTGCGGCGCGTTATCCGGCTCTCCTAGACCGCCTCTGTGTCCGAGTCGTCCATCTCCTCGGGGTCGGCAGGCCGGTAGGCAGGGAAGGCAGCCAGCAGGTCTGCTGCAGGGTCCGCCCCTGGGATGCCCTCACAGGGGATAGGTTCCCCAACATCTGGGCGACCTTCTTCTCTCGCCCCAGCGGCGTTGACACCCTCGTCAGCCCCCGACCACTCTCCGATGGCAGCACCGCCAGCGTCCGCCGCCCCCTGATCAGCAGTTGGTGGGGCCGGCTCGGTGTGAGAAGTCTGATCCGGAGCAGGCGGCATGTCTGCCACTGGTCCACTCGTGGATGGCCCGGGTTCGGCAGCCCGACGAGCCTCCAGTATTGAGATCACTGCGCAGGGCATGCCGTGGTTAGTCACGGATCGTCAACAGCAAGCACCAACAGTAAAGTAGGGAGACTTACGGGAATCCAGAGCGTCATCTTCCGCTGTCCTAGCCACCGCAGGAGCAATTGCAGCAGGGGACCCTTCAGCGCTTGTCAATTCAATGATGGGTGTCTGGCCCCCGCCCTGTCCTGCTGGCGCCTCTCCTACTCCTACTGAGGATGCCTGACCAACATCCGTGCACTCCTGAGGAAGGTGAAGAAATGGGTTAGAAGCTGCATAAGAGAATGGATGAAGCAGGTTGAGTAGGGATAGAAGCGAACCTCGAGGAGCTCAGTGATATCAATATTGCCAGAGCCGGCCACCTCGCCGCTCTCCCGCGGGCTCCCCGGATGGGACCTTCCCTCAGAGCCTTCATCCTCCCCCGTCTCCTCCTCTTCCTCGGAGTCATCGTTACTATCATCTTCCTCCGGTGGCATCTATTCTGGAGCAGGCTCTAGACCGATCATCACCTTCACCAGAAGGGACGGCTCCGCACGCTGACCACGTTGGCGCGCGTACTCGTCCATGGACGTCAGATACGCATACCACCGGTGGCAGTTCACCCTGTCGGCGACCTGAAGGCGCCCGACCTCTGGCAGATGGATTCCTTCTCTGGTTATCATCTACCAGATGGTTTCGGTCCCCAGCGACTGCCGCAGGGTCATCCAGGCCGACCACAGCGCTGGGAAGACTGCATCGTGGGAGGGTTCAAGAAGACGCCTTATCTGCTTCCCGGGCCGCTCCCCGACCACCGCATGTGCCCCCTCTCTGGGCGCTGAAGTCGTGGCGGCAGCCTGCGATGTGCCCGCCGCCGAAGTCCCTGCCCGCGCCGGCTCCGCTGCTTGGCGCGCCTCCGTTCTCCCCCGCGTAACGGCGCCTCGCCTCCTTCCTTGACGCCCGGTCTCTGCACGGGTGACCTCGAGCCGCCAAACTAGCTTCCGTAGAAGCCCCTCGGGGTACGCGATGGCCCAGTGTTCGGCATAATCGGTTTCCAATCCTGCGTCGACCCCGGTAGGAGGGAGAGTGATGACATCACCAGAGCCGAAAGCGGCGAACATTAGCCACATCTGGCGAAGGACGCAAGGGTTCGTCTCCTCCCAGACAGCAGCGAATACCCTCTTCGGCATCCGTTGAAGGCACCCGAACTGCCTGGCGAACCGGGTTGGCACGTAGGGCTCGCAGATCACCTTCCCGTCGATCCGAGCCACGAGCACCCCGCCCCGCATGCTCAGGAAGTATTCGTGTTGCTCCAGCAGACCCTGTCCATTGTCGATCATCTGGCCAACGGGGGTGGGGAACGGGCTGAAGTTGAAATTGGCGTGATTGCCAATCCGAATCCTCACGCCCTCCTCATTTAGGGTCATCGGAGCGACCCCCGCGATGTTCAGCAGGGAGGGTCGCAGGCCGTTTCCCGGAGGAATGACGGCATTTGGAAACGTGTACCCACCGAGGTGAGCAGCCACCCAGCCTTGGAAGAATTGAAAGGGCCCACAGATCCTTCGTGGCGACCCCCCTCGCGAGTTGTGTCCCAGGATGGCGTACAGCTTAGCCAGCACTGGGACCCCGAGGTTGTATCTTTTGTTGGCGGCCATGGCGCCCGCCATCACCAGTGTCGTCGGGCGGACGCCCATCCTCGCGTCCCGCACTGGCAGGAGCCACCCACTCAGAAAGGCGGCCAGGAACGCCGCGTACCGGACATTTGAGTCCTGGGCCTCGATGACGCGGTACCCCCATGAGCGGTAGTCTCTTGTCTCCAGGACCCGCCAGTACGACCCGTTCCGGATCCTCTGAGTCGTGGTCGGGCACCGCTTCCCCCTGCCTGGCATCTTGACCGCTGGGTCATGCTCCAAGAACTGGCTGAACCACTCCTTGTAGGCTATGTCCTTGTGGAAGTCCTTGACCTCGAGCCGCTGCGTAGCCAGGTCCAGTAGATGCCATGTCAGGATGGGAGTCCGTGACCTGTCGCCCCAGGTGTTCCTCGGAGGCAGGAACTCATCGAATTGGTAACCCTCCAGCGGGATACCTCCGATGCAGTGGATGTCCCAGAGACCGATGCTGACCTCCCCATGGTGAAGATGGAAGGTGTTGGTATCCGGGGACCAGCGGGTGAACAGCTCCGGCCCGAGCTCGGGCTGCTGGTAGAAGTGGAACTGTGATGTCCACACCGCCTCAAACAGGCCGATGTACCGCAGCTCCTCCGCGAAGTGATCGCAGGTGTGGTGTACCCAGAACGCCCAGGCCCACTCACTGGTGAAATTGCCCCCAGACCGCAAGTCCCAGTCCTTCAGCCAGCCCTTGGTGTCGTCGGTGACACTCTGGTGATACGTGCTCGAGTAGAGGGCTGGAGAGTTCTCTACAGTAGGCTCACTCCCGGTAATGGTTCGCGTCCTCGGGTTCAGGACATAGATATCTAAGTGCCTGGTCTCCCTGGTAGGATGCCCGTTGTTGGTGATGTTATAGCGGAGAAGCTCGTCCTCCCGAGTCACCCAGGTCCGTGGCGCATCAACCTCGAACCCCGGCACCGGAACCTCATCCAGGATGCCGTAGTTCCAGAGTGGCAGGTTGTCCGACAGCGGATACGTCTTCTAGGCCGACGTAAGCAAATCGAACAAGGATTGATTGTTGGAAACAATCTCCTTGGCTCCGTATACCTCCTCGTTCTCCTCCATCTCGGCTCTGCGAATGGCGGCATCCCCCTCATTCACTTGATTCGCGACCATCTCAGAAGCTCCGGGAGTCGTGTGGGTTAAGGGATGAGGTGTGCGGAATCGGAAGAGGCTGGTAGAGAAGTTTGGGAGTTGGCACGCAATCCTAGTGGATGGCGCGCAATTGTGAAGTTTGTCGCGTAAAACCCCGGGTG
Organism: Viscum album; assembly: GCA_963277665.1. Taxonomy (NCBI): domain Eukaryota; kingdom Viridiplantae; phylum Streptophyta; class Magnoliopsida; order Santalales; family Viscaceae; genus Viscum; species Viscum album. Next base: position 15,666,266 of record OY728119.1, read on the forward strand.
TTCGCGCAAAAATAGACCGAAATCCAGATGGGTTTGCGCGCCGAACGGGTGAATTTCGCGCCGACAATGGCAATTTCGCGCACGAGAGCTTGGAAGCTTGTCGCGCGGAAAGCCTGTGTATGGTATGGGGGACCCAGGGCCCCTATTTATAGGCGAGGCCGGGTGTCCGCGCTGCGCGGAAAGTGCTTTGCGTGACCACGACAGCGAATTTCGCGCCCGACGCCCTTTTTGCGCGCCACAGTCCCGCGCCACCCAGGACTTTGGCATTCCGGCGTCTCCCTCGGAACCCGATCGTTGCGACCTCTTGCCGATCAGATTCCGAGGGGGGGCTTTTGTAGACGCCGGAAAAGTCCGTTGTTCCCAAACGAAGCTCTGGATGCGGAAAGCGAGGTCATATTTGGAGTCAGAAGCATGTTTCGGAAGGCCCGAAGGCCTTGCGTGAAATATCGGAGGCCCGCGGGAAATATTGGCTAGGCGCGCGCAATCCTTCCGGGATTCGCGCAATGGGGCAAGTCGGCGCGTAATTTTCCGCGTCCGACGTCCCTGCGCGACCGTATTGCGCGTCGGGCCCCTATTTCGCGCTCGCGCCGAATTGCGCGCCCGCGAACCGAATTGCGCACCCGTGGTTACCTTTAAATACAAGGCGACCCCCAACATTTTGAAGGTTTCCAGAATTCGAAGGGTCGCTCATGCGCACAATCCCGCCCCCTCCGCGCGCAATGCCGATCTCCAGGTAACCTTCTTTATTTCGCGCAAGTAAGCCCCGGGGTTCGCCTTCGCGCGCAACCCCTCTGGCTTCTTTCTTTTGACCAACTCCTCACCCGAAGGACTTTGCACGCAAAAGAAGCCTCTTACGCGCAATTGCCCCCCGGGTGCGCGCAAGCCAGCCCGATTGCACGCACCCCCCCTACAAAGTGGCCATTCGTTAAAGAATGGGCCGTTGCCCCCGCGCGCTATCCGAAGCCTGGTGCGCGCAATCTCCACCTTCCGCGCGCAAAGCGCTGGCCCAATTGCGCGCCAGCACGCCCAATTGCGCGCCGACCCGCGGTATTGCGCGCCAAGATCCTCTTTTGCGCGCAAACCGCCGGGGTCGCCCCCTTTGACCCCCTGAGGGTACCCGCCTGTGTGGCGCCCGATGATCTTCATCCCGGGTGCCCGCACCGTGCGTTGTCTTCCCGTGCAGCCCTCCAGGCTCGCGCGAAGTGACACGGACCCATCGGCGGCAACTACACGTCCAAGCTGCACGACGTTAAACTGCCTAGCATAACGTCCAAGCTGCACGACGTTAAACTGCCTAGCATAACGTCCAAGCTGCACGACGTTAAACTGCCTAGCATAACGTCCAAGCTGCACGACGTTAAACTGCCTAGCATATCGTCCAAGCTGCATGACGTTAAACTGCCTAGCATATCGTCCGCGCGGCAAGACATTAAACTGCCAAGCATCCATCGTCCTCAACACACGACGTTAAACTGTACTTCGTCCGGCAAGACGTTAAACCGTCCGCTTCGTCCTCAACACACGACGTTAAACTGTACTTCATCCGGCAAGACGTTAAACCGTCCGCATCACCCGATCTCGTGCCTCGCACGCAGGGTCCCCCCCGGTTTGGATGTGGCCCCCACCCGCTCGTCTCTGCAGGGATGTCGGGATTGCCCCTCTTTAGGGACGATTTATTGGAGTGGCCTTCGCCCACGGGGGTAGGGTATTACAAACCCCTAGTTTCTTGTGGGGGACTGCACGTGTGTATCTCCATTGTGCTTCCCCACTGCCGAAGCCAGTAGAGGGCGTGACAGGGATCGAGGTCTCTCACCCTCGTCCCAAGTCCCTCTTCAACTGAGCTTTGCCGCACTCAGGTTTCCTCAGTGCGTAAGTCCTGACAGAATGAACTACGTGGACTTTGATCCCTGTCTCCTAAACAGGGTACGTAGGAAGCCTCCCTGAGGTTCAAGCCCACCACCTGGTCGTCCCGGTCGTATTCACGTCGGTTCGTCCATCAGTGGACCCCTCCAGGGTTCACATTCGCGTCGATTCACCTATGAATCTGCCCTTGTGGGGGACTGCACATGTGTATCTCCATTGTGCTTCCCCACTGCCGAAGCCAGTAGAGGGCGCGATAGGGATCGAGGTCTCTCACCTTCGGCCCAAGTCCCTCTCCAACTGAGCTTTGCCGCATACAGACCTCCTTAGAGTGTAAGCCCCAAACACCAGCGTCCAGCATGACGTGAAACTGTGATCCACCCGGTCGTTCCATCCCCCCCTGTGCGAGGTGGTTCGGTTCAATCCTCCGCCCGGCAGCCTCGACCTCCTTGTGAGTCGGCTTGCCATCGTCCAACATGACATTAAACTGCATACCTGAACTACGTTGACATTGATCCGCGCTAACGCGCGGTACGTAGGAAGCCTCTACGGGGTCCAAGCTCTTCACTCCATCGTCCATCCTGATCCTTACCTGTGCCGCCACATCCCGGTGGGGTCATGCCACTTCATTCCACTCCACTTTACTCGGGAAGCCGCCCATGTGCTGGACCCAGCATCGGAGGTTCCCCGCAAGGGGTTCTGTCATCTGATCCACTCCTCGTGTTGATCAGTCCGATGTCGTCCCCGCTGGACGTTAAACTCGCGGCATACCCCGTGTTAAACATGGGAAGCTGAGGAAAACCTCAGGTAACGCAGTTCCCCGTACCCAGCGCGGGATGCCTCAGGCCATCATGCCTTCGAGAAGCCCTATTAGGGACGGAAGGCAGACATGCAGAGTCGCAGTGTTAAGACACGCCCCCAACACCCGGAGCTACCCGGTCTCCTCACCGCAGGTTGCTGCCCCGACCAGACTCCTTGGAGCGTCTGGGTGGAAGAAGCGTAATTAACCGGTGTCCATGAAGATATGGCGCCGGGAACGAGATTCACGAACATTCTTAAATCTATGAGGGAGACCCGGATTAGGCGAAGAGTTCCGAGGAGACGTCCACGGAAGGAGGAGCTGACATCCCATCATCCCGGTTTCGATCAAGGAGCAGACGTCCCTGAATAAGGGACAGAGGCCGCCCGCCTTTGGAAAGCGAGACTGCGGGGCCACAAGCCGCGCTCCCATCCCCTCGGGTCGACGGGCGCACGCGTGAACGCGTCCTGGCGGAACAGCGTCGGAACAGAAACCCAACGCACATCCGCACCGAAACAGTATCCTCGTGTGAGTTGTGTAGTGTTGATGTTGGGATTACGGTTGTGGGTAGAAGGTTGGGTAGAGGGGTGTGCTCTGTGAGAAGGTCGTGGTATGAGTGTGCAGTGGGGTTGGGGTTAATGGTAGTTACTATGGGATTTTTTCATGGGATGGTATAGGTGGTGAGTTGGATTCTCAGTCTGAGAGATTAATTGATTATAGAATTGATGAACTTATAGGCAGCTAAACTACCTTTGAATGTGATGTGGTCATTGAACGACATTTAGAAGTGGGACTGCGGTGTGATTATAAGATTATATATAGTGTGACTGCATCTGGGAATTGTTAGGAAGTGGGGTTGCAGATATGGGTTTTGGGGGAAGGTTTGTGAGGAATAATTTTGAAGAATGATTATTGGCAATGGCTGAATAGGTGCCTAGGAATATTGAGGGTTTGTACGGTGGGACTGAAAATCTGGTTTTGTCTGTAGTTTTGATATGGTTGTGGTTTGTAGTTTCCCAGTAGTGCTATAATAAATTAAAGTGATTCCATTAATTAATAAATGAAAATTGGTTAAATGAGAAGGTGGTAGAGTTATGATTTGGCAGTGACTGTTTTCTGGTTATACATATAGGGGTAGCAGCAAAAGTGGTACTGGTGGGCTTGTTTATTTGGATTTTGGAAACCCGTTGGTTGGGATAATCTTTTTCCTATGTATAAACATATAAATTTTAGTTCCTAGTGATTTATATATGCACCCCACCCTTTTTTATCACTATATGCTGAACACCTCCAATTTATATGGCAGGGTGACTTTCCCAACATCTTGGTGAGAGGATGGATGGCTGGTTACTGACTTTCTTCCTCACACCCTCTTCAAGTTTATTCCCGCTCAAGTATATTTGGGAAGGCTATAATGGCTTGAGTCTTACCATTTCCCAAGATCCTACAAAAAAATTTATTTTGTGGATGAGAGGCCTAGGAGTTTCCAGGTCATGTTTTTTTCTCGATTATCTTCAGGATGAGGTCCAGGTGTCTTCGGGTGAGAGGTGTGGCTGTTATGGCCCAAGTGTCTGTGGGCGGGATTGTTTGTGGTTTGAGGATCATGTCTTTATAGGTAGGTTGTGGAAGTGGGACTATGAATGGGAAGATTTGTATCATCAAGATGTTATCTATTAGGGATGAGTAGTTAACCAGTGGGAAAGTGGTGTGGGGTACCCAAATATCGATGTGATTATACTACTATTTCACTTTACATGCATTATTTGGTGTGTGTGCCTTGGTGAGTCTAGTATGGTTAGTATTACTTGGTAGGTTATTTGAGGTTCTTCTATTTTCTCATAGGGAAATTAGTTTGTTACCTCACTTGTTCATGGGTGGCTTTAGTTTTCCTACTAGTTATACTTGTATAATCCCCTATGTATATAAAAATGCTTTTAGGTTTTTGTGAGGACTTAGAGGATTGTGTTAGACTTTAGTAGCACAGGAAACAAGATTATTTATTATTTCTACCTAGTTATTTTCTTTTCATACTTTTCCTTTGGAGTTTCATTGTACTTTGAATCATCTTTACTTTGGATGATTCATGTGGGAATGGATTTTGGCTTCATTTTTACTTTTGGTATTTGGAGTTGTTTGGGATTTACCATCTTATATCCAAATATTTTTCTATAAAAATAGTAATGCCTTCCATTTCTGTGTGAGATTATACACCCTTGGTGCTAGTTTCCACTCCGAGGCCTATCTATGGTTGGAATCGAGGTTCATTATCTCTCCTTCAACTTGAGAAAAGAAGGGCATGGAACTTTTCTATCCCTTCCCTCATCTTGAAGAAGGAAGGCTGTGAAAAAATGGTATTAGAGCATAGTTTTTGGGAGTTTGAGAGATAGGATGGAGTTCAGAGTTAGGAATATTGAGTATTGCATGGGATGTTAGGGAAATGATGTTGGGAAATCTTAGTGTGTTAGATAGGCCAGGAAAGATTGGATAGGACCCAAGATTTTAGGGTAGCCTATGATTCGATGCAAGGAATCTAGGCCTACGGAATGACCAAGTGAGGCTACATCGATTTCAGGGTAGAGACCCTAGGAAAGGTGCATGAATTATAAAGACTTTTGTTCTTGTGTGCCTTGGGAATTTTGGGAATTTAACATAAATTAATAGTTAAAACATATTTAAAATAAATTTTCCACACTACTCAGGCATAGAAGTTTCTTGTTTACTTTTTCAAATATGGGACCCAGATGTTTCCTCCATGTGATACGAGTAGTTAAGACCTGATAGGTTGATCCAGTTGATCAATGGAGGGCCAATCAAGAAGAGAAGTATGACCAGTGGAAGAAGGCGCTTTGTGCCTTCTAGCGGTAGACTCTGGGAAAGTATGAGGGAAATGTATCAGACATGGAGACAAAAATTTGGCTCGAGGAGCTGGTGATCACTTTCTGCTTGATCCAAGCTCTAATAGAGTACTAGGTTCCTCTAATAGTGAGACAAATATAAGGAGAATTGTGTCAGTTTTGGAAGCTTTACCTTGGGGAGAGGAAGGAAACTAAGGTCTCGTTGGAAGACTTTGAAAGGGAGTTCCGAGGGGAATTCCTTTCTCCACGATGAAGGCTTAAAGAGGAAAAATCTACTCTCCCTCCAGCATGGGAGTAAGTTAGTGAGGGAACTGGGGATCTAGTTCAAGGATCTCTGATGATTCACACTAGATCTCTTCCCATATGAGGAGTCCCAGGAGAGATGTTTGGAGGAGGCACTCCGACATTCTCTTCAGAATGTTGTTACTCATTTCACCCTACCAACATACATAGAGGTTCAGAAAATGGATGAGGTAGTGGAAAGGATGAAATTTCTGTGAGGTATGTTGTGATAGGGGTGCCAGTTGAGTTCATTAAAAGGAAAATCCATCAGCAATAGGTCTCTAGCATCATGTCCAACCATGTTTTGGCTAGCGGGGTGTAGGCCTCCGTAGTTTAAATTCTGATATTCCGGTCCTCACCCATTCCCCAAGGGCCTGGGACCTAGGTGATTTGTCTGCAGAGGTTTTTTGATTCTTCAGAACTAGTGTCTAGTCCAAGTGTCATATAGTGGGGGTGGGTAGGTTCAGATCCCACATTAGTATCAGCAGTTTCCAGTCAGGCCTTTCCAGCAATAGGGGTAGTGAGCTCCCACTCCATCAAGGGTAGATGGTGTAGGAGGAGGCTGACCTCAGGGTGCTTCTTGGGGACCTTGACCATGGTGTGGTTGGGGAGGTGGTCAACATAAGATAGGTAGAGGGGATGGGCATGGGAAGTTTCACACCACAAAGGTATCAGTTCAAGTTGGTCTAGAGTTTGTTTGAGATACAATCAGTATGTTTAGTACCCTTGTGTGTTCCTTGTTTGATTCAGGAGTTTCGTACTCCTTTTTTGCACATATTCTAGCCCATGCTTTGGGTCTATATGTATAGATACTTTCCATTCCCTTGGTGTTGAGTATGCTAGTTGGAGGTCAGAATATTCTGTTTGATTTTTTTGAAGATGTAGACTGATGTGGGGGAACATCAGTCCAGCGGAGACCTTCTTCTTCTACAGATTCACCCATACGATGTCATCCTAGACATTGACTAGTTGTTCTTTGTGCATGATATTATCGAATTCTTCCATAGAAGAGTCACATTCTCAAATGTGGGTGACAAGGGCGTAGATTTTGTTTATCAGCATATTTGTTTGGAGGGAAGCTGGAATATGGATCCTCTTCTTTAATTTTTAGCTGATCTGTTAGTGGGATCAGTAGATACAGAGATGGTGGAAGTTACAGGGGTTGTTAGTGAATCCATGGATATCTTCACTGAAGAGGTTGTTACTCTACCCCCTCTATGTGATCATGAGTTTGGAATAGACATGAAACCTGCTTCTGATCCAATTTCAATGGATCCCTTTCGAAGGGCGCATTTTGAGTTGCAGGAGTTTCATATTCTGGTTGATGACCTAATGAAGAAGGGTTTTATCTAGACAAGATTGTCATCATGGGGTGTTCTAGGATTGTTTACAAATAAGGTGGACTGTAGTCTGAGACTATGCATAGAATACTGGATACTTAATTAGTTGACACTTAAGAAACGTTACCCCCTTACCAAGATCGAAAATATTTTTGACTAGTTAAAGGGGGATGGTTGTTTCTATATGATCAACTTGTGGTCTGGATATCACAATTTGAAGGGTAAAAGACGGTGACATCCCGAAGACTAATTTCATGTGTAGGTATGAGAACTTCAAGTTCGTGTCCATGCCCTTCAGTTTCACGAATGCACCAGCCATATTCATGGGGCTCATGAACTCTATTTTATATGAGTACCAAGAATGGTTCATCATCATGTTCATCAATGATATCATGATCTACTCAATGTCATAGGAGAAGCACTCTGGGAATTTTAGGACTATCTTGGAGGTCCTCTAACACCACCATCTCTATATAAAGTTGTCCATGTGAATGTTCTGGATGTGATAGGTGAACTTCCTCGTACACGTGGTGTCTTAGAAATGGATAGAGATTGACCCGTCAAAGTTTTAGGTGGTTGTTTCTTGGGAAGAACCCAAGAATGTGGAGGAGGTTTGTAGTTTCTTAGGTGTGTCGAGCTATTACCAGAAGTTCGTACCTAACTTCTCTTGTGTTTCAGCTCCATTTATAACTTTTACCCAAAAATACTAGGACTTTGTGTGGATTGAGCAGTGTCAGGAAACTTTCATCTATCTAAAGGGGAAATTGGTCAGTTCCCCAGTGCTTAGATTTCCAGAAGAAGGGTTTATGCTCAAGCTGCTCTGTGACACTTCTCACCTAGGCTTGGGATGTGTTATGATTAAGTAGAAAGGGGTAACCTCTTATGGGTCTATTAAATTACTTGATAAATAATGTAATTATTCCACCAACAATATATATCTTTCACTGGTTGTATTTGCGCTGAAGTTGTGGAGATATTACCTCATTAGGGAGCGCCTTGTGTTCCTCACAGATCACAATAGTTTGAGTTATATATTTTCTCAATAGAACATGAACTTGCAGCAGGGAAGTTTGATATAGTTTCTCTAGTATTACGACTTTGATATCTCTTAAAACCCAGGGAAGGGGAGCGTGGTGGCTGATTCCTTGAGAAGGAAGTTGCAGAATGAGGTAGTTCAGGAATCCAAGAATTCTTGGAAGGTAAGGGAGGAGTTGACCACTTTTCATCTATATGCCGGGGAGGACAGGGAAGAGGCTATCTATTTCATATGATAGTTCGGTATTCCTTGGTACGATGGGTAGATGAGTCTCAGTGGGGAGACTTAGAGACTGAGGTAATGCATGATCACATTGTCTAGGTTGATGCTCCGGAAGGATGGTCAAAGGATAATCAGAATTAGATGATGTTCTACGGTAATTTGTTTTACCTAGTGTCAATGCATGAGGGAGTTCTTCATGACTTCCAAATCTCACCCCTAGTGGTTTATAAAAGAGTCTCTAATATGTACTTAGGCCTAAGGGAACAATTTTGGAGGGCCAGGGTGAAGTGGGAAGTGGTGGAGTTTATTGAAAGATTCCCAGTGTGCCAACATGTGAAGGTTGATTACCATGTTCCCAGTGGTCTGTTGCAGCCCTTGTATGTTCCCAAGAGGAAGTAGGATGAAATATCAATCGATTTTTCATAGGTTCACCCAGATATCAGGGAGGATGTGATGCCCTTTGGGTACTAGTGGACTGTTTGACAAAGTCATCTCACATTCTAGTGATCAAGGGGTGTAGAACAGTGGATTCCTTAGCATAGATGTATGTAGGAAAAGTGGTGAGACTACATGGAGTTCCAAGATCCATTGTCTCATATCGAGACACATTGTTTACCTCAGGATTCTAGAGGGGATTGCAACACTATTTTTCACCCAGATACACCTTAGCACTACTTTCCACCCTCAGACAGATGGGAAGATAAAGGGGACCATCCAGACATTGGAGGAAATTATGTGGGTGTGTGTCTTGGACTTCAGAGGATCGTGGGTATGACACTTTCCCCGGGTAGAGTTTTCTTATACTAATATCTATTACTCTACCGTTGGCACGTAACCATTCAAAGACTTGTACGAAAGACTGTGTTTCTCACCTATATACTGGATAAAGATAGGGGAAGTATCCCTTCTTGGACTGGAAGTAGTGTAGAAAATTACAGAGAATGTTCAGCTTGTGCGTGAGAGGATGAAGGTGGATCAGGACCGGTAGAAGTCATACATCAATCGAAGAAGGATTCCTTTGGAGTTTGAGGTTGGGGACCTCTTATTCTTTAAGGTCTCCTCTCAACATAGACAGTGGAGGTTTGGAAGATGTAATGATGTTTTCTCCTAGGTTTATCAGACCTTTCAAGGTGTTGGGATGAGTTGGAAAGGTGGCATATCAGTTGGAATTTCCAACATAATTGGTGAAGATCCAGGACGTCTTCCATGTTTCTCAGATATTTCGGTATCTACACAATGACTATCACTTCATTGAATATGGAGAGTTGGATATCGAGGACGATACAATGTTTGTAGAGAAACCAGTAAGAATTGAGGATCATGAGTATAAGGTGATCTGTAGATGGACCATTCCTTTGATTCATGTGTTATGGAGGTACGGGGGCCTCGAAGAGAGTACTTGGGAGCAAGAGGCACAAATGCATACCCAATACCCAAAGCTGTTCTGAGTTGATATTGTGTTTTTATTTTTACCTTTTCTTATGATTAAATGTTTGACCTCACTTGTAGTATGATAAGTTGTTTCCCTATACTATAATTTTTTTGTGAATGGACCTAACATCGGGGAGGGGATAACCTGATCTCTAATCAGGATTCCTTAATGCAAATGTTATTAAACCTGTGCGGGTGAAACAGTGCATCCAAAAGTGGATAGTATCTTGACATGGATGAAGGATCTCCCTAATCTATGTATCTAGATGGTGTGACCTTTGGAATTTGTGTGGTTTCTTAGGGTAGTGGAGAATTAGTGTTTCTAATGTTTTGTAGAATATAGATTATTAGTATGTGTCTCAGTATGTCAAGGTTTTCACTCCAGATTTAGAATAATACAAGGTGTTTTTATCCTAAGAGGTATCTTAAGGGATGGTTGTTCGGACCCCCTTTTCTTCTGGGTTAGTTTTGAAATTATTGGGGATGAGAATAGTTTGATATTTATCTGATGTAATAACCCAAATTTCCCTAAGCCCTTACTTTGTGAAAATCTAGTGTTTGAGGTGTTCTAGGAGCTGTCGGTGTATTACTTCAAGATTTTTCAAAATTTCCTACTTTTCTATCAGTATGTCAATGCGTTGGAATGCCAGGGCATCGGTATGTTAGTGTGTCAGTGAGTCAGGGGAATTGGAATTGGTGAGTCAGGGGTTTAGACATTGGTGAGTTAGGGGAATCGACATCAGTATGTCGAGGGCGTTAGTGTCGGTAGGTTAGGGATTCAGTTGGTTGGGGTGTTGGTAGGTCGACACATCAATAGGTCGAGGCATCGGTAGGTCATGGAATCAATGGGTCATGGAATCGGTAGGTCAATGTCGGTGGATTAGCATCGGTAGGTCATGTCGGTAGATCACCCGTCAGTGGATCAGCATTAGTGAATCACCCATCGGCGACTCATTTGCGGTTTTTTTAGTTTTTCCCAGTTTTTCAATTTCACCCCTCTTGCGTTTTATTTGATTAAAATGGATTTTAAAGCCTTACTCGGGTGTTTTTTAGGGAATTTCAAAGGGTATTGATTATATTGTTTATTATCCTGACATCCTGATTCACGCTCAAATTTACCCAAGATAATATGGTAGGATGGTCCTTGTAGTTTTTCTTGGGTTGTCAAATCCTCAGAGACCTAAGAAGAAACCTATAGACATGTACATTCTATGGACTATTTTTGGCTATGAAGTAGAAAACTTGGGTTGATTTTATATGAGTTTAAAGGAACTCTAAGAAACATAAGTGAATTCAATTTAAAATAATGAGTTGATCCTAGGTTATCACGTGGGGTGGATTGGACGTATTCCCTTTTCAATTATTTCAATTTCTTATATTTGAGTTGAGTTTATTTAAGGGGATTCAAAAACTTCATCACTTACTGATTTTATACCAATACACTATAATAATAATCACCTATACACTTGAAGGAGAAAAGTTTTGAGCACTTCAAGGTAAAGGTTCGTATTAGCACTTGAATTGTGTGGCCTTAAATTCAACAAGGACGATGGAGTTTAAAAATCATCAAATAAAAATCTCAATTAAAGAAGTGATTATAAATTAATGGGGTGATAAATAAAATCCAATCCAGACCCTTTCTACTCCCTTGGATCAACCCATAAGTGGGTTATCCCTCCATTGATTCTATGGTTTTAATGGAAGCAGAAAGTAGACTCATGAGGGAAGAAATGGAGAAGTAAAAAACAAACACAGTAAAATAATGATCACTCCACTGTTGTGTGATAATTTCACAAGGTTTGGTTTGAATAAATTCACACCTTGATTCAATGGTATCAAAGTGATAGGAATATTAATAGAATAAGAGGATAAGAAGAAATTTTATTAAGAAACTAAAGTTAATTGAACAACTTACATGTGAAAGAAAAACTTGAGACAACAAAATCATAGCATAACATTACAATTGAACAAAGCATCAAAGATGATCAAATACTCTACCACCACTGCCTTAAATAGGCATTTTTGGATCCTTGGGTTGAGCCTCCAATAGTACAAATCATTCCACTTGATTATGGTAGGCCTAGGGTGGTGGAAAGCTTTTGGAACTTGGACTTTTCCACACTTGACCTGAGGTGGCAGACAGCTTTCATCCACCGAACAGAAGCACTTGGAAGACCTTATAGGTGGCTGAATCAGAGTGGACCAAAGAAGACGGAAATTGATCCCCGAATGTATTCTAATCTCCTGTAGAAGTTGGACCCATTTGGAGATGTGGATTCGGATACATGAATAGATTAGTGAACTGTTTTTTCTGGGATGCAAAATCTAGCCCATAAATTTATCTCTAACTTGGGACACCTTAATAACCACCATGGAGGCCTAATTATCATTAGATCCTAAAGTTTTATTTGTTACTATATATGTATTATAGCATCCCAATAAATTTGGGTTTCATTTGATTTGTAATGGGGGTGACACATTCTCATCAGTGGGATGGTGTCCAATCAGACTTCTCTAAAATTGCTTCCATTCATCTCCAAATATCTCCATCATCCTTTATGAATCCTCCATTGATCCCTGAATGAAACAGGTTCATATTGAAGTTTAGATCAATTTCCCAAAATATAAAATTAAAAATATGTATAATTAAATTCCTTAAAATTAGATGAATCATTTGGTACTTTAAATGATGTTAAAAAATGCACCACATAATAGTGCATTTTAAGAAGGAATTACTATAATAATGTGAAGTGATGTTCAAAGTGTAAAATGCACTAAAATGGTGTTTATGAATAATAAATCACATTAATATTATATATATTAACAGTTAATATTATCCTCGTTTAGTTTCTAATCACATCCCAAGATATTTTATATACCCAAATTGTGTGATATTGACCACGATCCCACAATAATGTCTCTTAAAATTATTCTTCCCTTAAAATAGGATCTGACTCTTCAAATCTATAATATTTTATAACATGTTTGTTTTTTGTTTCCCTTTGTGTGACTAGAAAATTCCTCCCTAGAAGTGTCATACTCTTATGCTAGATCCCCTCATGCTCGGTTTTCTTGGAGTTATTCCCTACTACTCGTGTGACCCCTGTTCTTAGCATAAAGAGAAACTTCGATCCTTTAATCATCTGATAAGGATTCCTTTTGTCCCTCTTTAATTGTACATAATTAATGGTGGGTGTACTAGCGATTGATTATAAGTAATGGATGAATTGGTTTCTTAAAATGAGAAACAAAGAAGAAGTATATATGATCAAAAGATAACAAGGGTAAATAAAATAATGGACAAATATTAGTTTTATGTTTATAGCCTATTTTATTTATTATCCCTGATTAATTTATGGGTTGTTGTGGCTATAAAGCCTTATTAAAATCATGGACATTGGTGGTATTTTATTTTTCACTAGTGATGTTATATTTTTTTGTGATGCTTTTTTAAATGGTCAAAACATGAAAAACAATTTAAACCACATATACATGGTTAAATAAATGACTTACCTAGGATCAAGCCTATTGTGTGATCATCTTTGTTATAATTTTGTGAAATTAAAGAACCTATATTTGTTAAATATAAACATATACTCATCCTATTGATAGGAGTGGCTTAGTTCTGTGTTATGTAGAGTTTTGAAACTTTGTGTGAATTGTGTGGTGCTTCTATTGGGAGCATGGTTGTGGGTACAAGGTTGGGTAGAAGAGTGGGCTCCGTGAGAAGGGTGTGGTATGAGTGTGCAGAGGGGATGAGGTTAATGGTAGTTATTATGGTATTTTTTCATGGTGTGGTACAGGTGGTGATTTGGCTTCCCTGTCTGAGAGATTGACTGATTGTGGAATGGATGGACTTGTAGGAAGCTGAAATGGCTTTGTTTGTGTCATGGCTATCGAACAACATTGGGAAGTGAGACTGTAGTGTGGTTATAAGCTTGTATGTAGGGGGACTGCTTTTGGGAATTTTTAGGCAGTTGGGTTGTGGTGCTGGGTTGTGAGAGAAGGTTATTGTGGAATAATTTTGAAGAATTATTTTTGGCAATGGTTGAAGGTGTCTAGGACGATTGGGGGTTTGTGTAGTGGGACTGCAAATCTTGTTTTGTATGTTGTTTTGATACGGTTGTGGTTGATAGTTTCCTAGTAGTGTTGGAATAAATTAAAGTGATCCCTTAATTAATAAATGGATAGTGTTTAAATGAAAAAGGGATTGGGTTATGCTTAGGAAGTGACTGTTTGGTGGTTATGCATATAGGGTTACAAGAAAAAGTGGAACCAGTGGGATCGTTTTTTTGGTTGTTTGAAACCTATAGGTTGGGCCTAGTGTCTTCTTACCTATACACATAAAAATTGTAGTTCCTTGTTATTTCTATATACACCCCACCCTTGTTGAGAACTATGTACTGAACACATACATTTCATGGGGGAGGGTTTCTTTCCCAACATCCCGGTGGGAGGATGGATGGCTGGTTACTAACTTTCTTCCTCATTCCCTCTTCCAGTTTCTCACTACTTGGGTGTATTTGGGGTAGGCTCTAATGTCTTGAAGCTTACTGTATCCCAAGATAATTTAGTAAAGGATTTTTTTTTCAATGAGAGGAATAGGTGTTTGCGTGCTAGGTTTTTTCCCCATGTATCTTTGGGATGAGGCCCAGGTGTCTTCGGGTGAGAGACGTGGTTTTTATGGCCCAGGTGTCTGTGGGCGGTATTATGTGTGTTTTGAGTCCCAGGTGTGTGTGAGAAATTTGTGGAAGTGGTACTACGTGTGGGGAGAGTGGTATCTTCAAGATGTTAACTGTTAGGGATGAGTTGTTAACTAATGGGAAAGTGGTGTGGGGTACCCAAATTTAGAAGTGCTTAAACTACTAATTTACATGAATAGTGTTATTTGGTGAGTGTGTCTTGGTGAGACTAGGCTAGTTAGTATTCCTTGGTAGGAGCTTTGAGGTTTTATTGTGTTATCATTGGAAATTAGTATCCTCCCCCACTTATGTATGGGTGGATTTAGTTTTCCTACTAGGTATACTTGTATACTCGCTCAATGTATATGAAATAGTTTTTAGGTTTATGGGAGGACTTAAAAGACCATGATTGGATTTACTATCCCAGGAATCAGGATTAGTTATTGTTTCTTCTTAGATCTTTTCTTTTAGTACTTTTCCTTTGATGTTTTATTGTTCTTTTAATCAGATTTACTTTTAAACATGCATGTGGGAATGGATTTTGGATTCAATTTTACTTTTTGTATTTGGAGTTGTTTGTGATTTACCATCTTATCTTCTGATATTTTTCTATAAAAGGGTAATGACTTCCATTTCTGTGTGAGATTCTATACCATTGGTGCTAGTCGCCACTCCAAGGCCTATCGAAAGTGGGAATCAAGGGTCATTATCTCTCCTTCAACTTGAGGAAGAAGGGGCGTGGAACTTTGATGTCCCTTCCCTCACCTCAAAGAAGGCGGGTCGTGACATGATCTCATGAGTTTTTATCCAGGATAAAGAAAATGATCAATGAATAAATGTTGAAGAATGTCCAATTCCTCAATTTTCTAATGTTTTGGAATTATGAAAAATGACACACTAACCCAAAAACTAATGAGGCTAAAAAACATCACCAACCTCCGAAACCAAGGAAATAAAGGAAATACTATGATATGCATACTATTGAAATAGGACATCAATAACAATGGTAAAAGGTACACTCACCCACAACTCTAGGTTTCAGGATATCTAATTGGAATCGAGTTCTAAACACCCTCGTATTCCTGAGATGTTTTTTATGAAAATAAAATGAACACCATAATGATTTTATATTATATTCTATTATTATTGTCTCCAAATATGATTTTTATGTGGAATTATTCATGTGAATATTATTAATTCTTCCTTTAGGGGAATTTAATTTGATTTTGGGCATTGAATAATCCACTTTACCTGGATTCTACATCAATTTTGAGAATAAATAACTCACCATTCATATTTCAAATCATCTTATAATCTTTTATCATTACAATAATGACTATGATCCCTATTAGAAAACTAATTCCATTATTGGAGTAATTATACCTATTCACGAATGATTTTTATCTCAAATGTGTATAAAGAAACTCAATATTTATATATGCCACTTTTGAAGGAAATAATGAGTTTCATAATCACACATGAATTAGTAAGGTTTATACAACATTTTAAATTAACTATTGATTAATATAAATATTATGGATGACCTTAAATATATTTTTTAGTATGTAATAATTAAAATTTTGAGGACACGATATATTTAAGGGGGAGAGTGTAATGACTAGATAATTTGGATTTTTTAAAGTATATACTATGTTCTATAACTTGTGTCACGTGTTATACCCAACATAAACAAAAAACAACATAATATGATAAAATTATTAATAAATTCATAATAAATACTAATATGGTATACCATTAAATATTTATATGGAAATTAATTAAAAGGAGTTAATATTGAAATAGTTTATTTTCAATAAAAACCATTTTATTTGTATTATGTATTTTATTTTGAAAGATAAATTTCAAGAACATTAGAATTTAATTGTTATAAAATAAAATAATTTTTTTAATTCCTTACATCAAAATTAACTTAGTTATTTTTTTATATTTTTTCTAAAAATCTTGATTTTCAGTCAAAAAATGCTTTTTTATAAACGGGAAATTTTTTTGTAATTTTATCATTATTTAAGATTATACAAAAAATTTAAAAAAACATTTTAAATAAAAAATATTTTTTAAGGAATAAAATAATACATTTTAAAATATTCATTTAACCTATAATACTATTTATAATATTTTTAAAACTAAATTACAGCGTTACTTTAATAAAAAAACTATTTTTATTCTTTTCCTCTAATTAAGTGTTTAGATGGTGAAATTAGGTTTTAGATTAACTTGTAATCCATATACCTTTTTTGTATAATGAATAAATTTATTTCATTAAAATTACTATCAAATATAATGATATCATATATATAAATTTAAAGCTAAGAACATTATTTTCCTAAAAACTATTTTTACGCGAATAAACTTGTTTATTTTAAAATTAGATTTTAAAAAAATTTGAAATTGGACATGTTAAAATTATTTTAAAATTTTAAATAATAATTTTTAAATTAGTTAAAATGATCCAATATTATTTATTATCACTAATGTTAATTACTAGGGTTAAATATTAATTACCAAGGTAAATGCTAATTTAGGTAAAATTTTAAAAGTAAAAAAAACAAATGCATTAAATAACACTTACCTTGTCTATGAATGAATTTATTAGAGTATTTTAGACAGTATATTGTCCCACAACCACAATTTTTCCCCTTTTTATCTATTTACCCTTGAATAGTGTCATGATATTGTTGAAAAATATTGAGTATTTCCAAATGTGCCCCATTTTCCCTCTTATAAAAGGGTACCACTTACACCCTTTAAAGATGAACTTCATCTTATATTTACTCCTTGAAACTATTTAATTTTACTATCCATAGAAGACTATCCCAAAAACATAATCCCATGGTCACTAATAGTTAGCCTAATTTAGTCAATTTCAAGGTAAATTCCATGGAAAGATCAAGTCACCATCATAAGCATTATTTTATTCTTAAGTCTTTATTCATAATCATACTCTTACAAATATATTATAATCATAATAATATAATGAATTAAATATCATTATAATAATTATTTTTTGTTATATTAATGCAAAACCCCATAGTTATTCTTTTCCATCATCTTAGAAAAGAAATAACATTGTTAGTGTGATGTGTGGACTACCATGTCCACAAAGTGACGTCATTTGTTTTTTTCATTACTACCCTTCATGGATGGTATTAATGGGGGTAATGATGAATAAATATGATAAATTTCATGTAATTATTATTTTTAAATATCAATTTAATATCCATATTCACCCCATCTCAAGCGTTGATAAACTATAAATCCAAACATGCATATGTGAGGACTTCCGCCTCCACGATGAAACATTTTTCGTTTTTTATCTATATTTTCGTAAATTATTTAAAAATATTAAAATATGGTTATTTGTGATAAATAAAAAATACCATTATAATTATGTTATAATGATATTATTTCAAAATAAACACATCTTTAACTATACCTTTCAATTGAATTAAAGTGTGGTCAAGTATGGGTTGATTTAACCACCTATATGAATAATGGTTTAAAATAAGATTATGAATGACTATGGAAAGATGAAAAATAATAATATTATAAAATATTGATAAAATAATGATTATTATATGGTATTATAAATATTATATTAATTATTTAACTAATTATTAAAGCAACATTTTCATTCGTTAAAATTAACAAAATATGTCGTTATCAATTTGGTTTTCACATAACATAACAAAAACACATATGGAGTGATATAAGAAATTTTTTAAACTAAAATAATTTATATATTGTAGAATATTATATGATATATAAATAATTAACTTGCTATCAAATGATGATTAATGATATCAAGGTTATTAAAAATGAGTAAAATAGTTAAAGTTATTAATACATAATGATCATAATATGCTATTACTTTTTAATGTAATCGTGATAAAGAAATAATGTAAGGATTATAAAATGGAAATATTTTTAATTAAAGATCTAAAATAGTATATTAAGTTATATATGTCTATTTGATAGGAGGCTTGAGTGTGATCAATTATGCAAGGAAACTAGGTAATGTTTTTGCCTCAAAACATGATTCTTTGAAACACATATTCTTTTATGAACCCAATTTATTTTAAATGGTGTTTATAATATCAATTCTATATATAACATCATATATTTTTATTATTAATGGTATTTGAACATCAAATTCAATATATATCTCTTTTAAGTGTATTTAGTAGAATTTTTCTTAAGTTGTAAGAGTTTCTTTGTCTCAAATTTGAATCTCATGATACATGTTTAAGATATACACCATGTTTCCTTTTAAAAGGTGAAAAAACTTCCCCTTTGTTATTTTTTAATCATGTTTCTTTTATTTTCATGATATTAAATGTTTTATTAAAAAAATTCCACTCATGGCATTTTGATTCAAAAATTATTAAATCTGTATGGGTTTTCATCCCAAACTCCTATTTTTGAGACATGTTTATGTTGTAATCCATGTTTTCATATAAATAGTGTAAATAATATCCATTTTTCATATTTTTATCATTATTATTTTATATTCATGATATTAAATGTTTCATTTAATGATCCACCTCTCATGGGGGTTTGATTAAAAAATTACTAAACCTGTATGGGTTTTGTCTCAATTCCTGTTCATTAAAACATGTTTTAATTTTATACAAAAATTTAAAATTTATAAGGTGTATATAATACCCAATAATGTATTTTTTTCTTAAAATATGATTTAATTCATAGTATTTAACAAACCATATGAATTTCATGACTCCAATTACTTTTGATTAAAATATTACAAAATCTTTAAGGGTTTTCATATCAAATTTCTCTCTTTGATACATGATTTAAATTATGAACCTAATTAAATTTATGTGGTACGTATACTGTTAGGACCTAGATAATTATGAAGATTATCTTTTTCAAGTATTTTATATTTTTTTAAGGAAGATTCATAAAAAAGGGAATCACTTCACTTTGTATAAGTGGATGATGGAAGACAGGGAGTTACAATAATTTCCATTGAAAATAAGACAATGTTTTTATAATTTTTATTTCACAAATATCATAAATTTTTCACAGAATTTATGATCCAATATTTATGAAGGAAAGTGGGAGAAAATATAATATCAATAAACATGGTTGGTTTTTCAGAATCATGTGTCTAACATGGCATGGTTTTCCAGTATTTGTCAAATTTTTGGGGTCCAAAATTTGGAGTTGAGCTAGCATTACAAAAAGTGTATTTCCTTAAAGATATCATCAAAACATGGAAAATGAATGAATTTCACGGATATGGGCTTGATTAATTAGATTTTAAAAAGACATGAAGAATATGGGTAGTGTTCTCTATGACTACAGCGAGCTTCACGAATGGAAAAGGTGAATAGATTTTCAAGAGAGCATTGTGGTAGTGAAGATAATTGCGAGTTGAGCATTGAACCAGTGGAAAGGAAGAAGGATAATTGTTGTAGTGAAAATGATTTGACATAATTCTTCATGATTATTATGATCTTTTCGAATCTAGAAAATAGCTGTGGTGCTTAGTCAAACAGAGTGATTTTCAGTGGAAATTTCAAAGCTCTGTGATTTGGTGCTGATGTGGCATTGAGGTGGCTGGAAGGTTCTAGATTCAGTGGTAAATTCTTATAAATAGGCCTCCACCCCTAATTTAAATATAAATAGACTTAACTAAAATTCTAAATCTATAGAATTGTGAATAAGTTTGCGGAGAAAGTGAGCTCTATGAAGGCAGTAATCTCAGCAAAGGAGAGGATCTTCACAGAAAGACGTTGAGATTTTTGAAAGAAGTGAAATTCAAAAATACCAATATGTGATCCACAAAATAGTGAGATCTATGATCTAGTGATCTCTTCAAACTAGAGAGCTCTGCAAACTATAGTTCTTTATGAAACTGGGAGCTTCGCGAAGGAGCTCTGCGAGTTGAAGATTTGAGTACCCAAATTAAATGAGAAGTGATTTCAAGTGGATGAAGATATGACTTGGGTATAAGAATAATTATTATTAAAAAGTTCATGAAGTTCTTATCAGCTTCTGGATCAAAAATAGAAGAGTTTTTTTCAAAGAACATTTTTTTGAAGGTTTTTCAAGAAGCACAGAGATATTGCATTACCCTATTTGTGCTAAGAGGGTGCACACACACTTGAGAATTATATCCCAAGTACTACATGAATGTAAGGTTATATCCTAATTGTTGTATTCTAAATAAAAGGATTATTTTCTAGTGGATTTTGTTGTAGTGGGTTGTTTCCTTACCATACTGAGGATGTAGCTACTCTTATTGAGTAGCGAACCTTTTAAATCTTGTGTTCATATGGTTTTGTGAATTCAGCAGGGAAAAATTCATTAATATGAGAAGAAAGTGGTTTAAAAAAAGAAACATAATAGAAAAAAAGATTTCACTGATTCACCCCCACCCCCTCTCAGTGATGCTCATATCCTGACTGGGAACTTTAATTAGAATCAGAGCCAGGTTCCCTTTTTTTTTCTTTGATGATGTTTTGAAGATAAGTTGTGATTGAGAATCTAAATTGCATGAACTGTAAATGGAATCTGATATTTTATGGAAAGAATTATCATATCTAGACATATTGAATGATTCCTTATATTGTGTCTCTGGGGTATGATGTTCTTGAAACTACAACAGATGGATTTCCTTTTATTGATGGCAAGGTTCTTATTACACGTACTGATAAAAAGAATCTTAAGAATGATAGAAGACCTAAAAATGAATTACTCTCATCTCTTTATGAGAGTCAATTATTAAGGGTGAAAGGTGTTTCTATAGCTAAAGTAATCTAGGATAAGTTGAAAAACATCTATGAAGGAAATACAAAAGTGAAGAAGGAAAAACTATAAATCTGGAGGCTGAAGTATGATGAATTGAAAATTGGAGAGTCTGAATATATTAGGGGTTTCTTTACTAGATTTAATGACATTGTTAGTACAATCAGATGTCTTGGTGAAAAGTTTTAGGATTATACAGTTTTTGAAAAGATCTTGATAATTCTACCCAAAAAGTTTGATGAAAAAGTTTCTTCATTGGAATATAGAGATCCTAAAACGTTATCACTTGATAATCTATACAGCACTCTCATCACTTATGAAATGAGAAGAGTGAAAGAGATAAAAATAAAAATAAAAGCTAATAGTGAAATGTATTTTAAGGTTGTGGAGAATGAGAAGTCAAAGAAGATTCTTATTGAAGATGAAGTTGGTGAATCCGACTTTGAAGATGTGGTATGTAAAAATATTGAAATTATTTTATCCTTGTTTTCCATGAATGTGAAAAGAGGAACATGGAAATACAAGGGGAAACATTTATTGAAATGTTTTGAATGTGGAGGTATTTGCTACTTTGTGGATAATTTTTCTCAAAAAGGGAAAGATGAAGATAGTGATGAAAAGATAGAAGGCCAAGAAGATTATGGAAGAAACTAGCTAAAAAGATAAATATTCCTCAAAGGGGAAGGATAAAAAAATTCTTCAAATTCAAAAGAATAAGTTTTTTTGTCTAAAAATGAAGAAGAAGAAGAAAAAAACAAAGCTGAATCCAAAAAATCTTTTGCTAAGAAATATAGAGAGAATACCTTTATTGCAGTAGTGAATAATGAATATTATGGGAGGAGCAGTTCTAAAGAAGAAGAAACTTAACTTAAATATCATCTCAAAGAATAATTGAAATAATGTTGGAGAAAGATAACAATGATTGAGAAGGAAAATAGGAAGTTGATGGATGATAATTCCTCATTAAACAATCAAGAAGTTTTTTCTGGTGAGAAAGTCAAGATGGAAAGAATATTTTTAATCTAAAGAATTCTCTTGAGATTGAAAATAATTGTAATGATAATATTGAAGTAAAGGAAAAGGAAAAGGAAGAAGAGTTGGAACTTTTTCAATGGAAATGTTCTAAATCTGAAGAATGGAGTATCAGTTTCAAACAATCTATCTCAAAAGTTGGTGAATGTTCTAGTAATAATGAACCCAATAAGGATAAAAAAATGTTACCTTCAAAGGTTAAGAAGAAATATGGAAATAGTTCTGATAAGAACAATTCTGGAAAGGCCATGTGTGTAGAAAAAGTTAGAAATTCCAAAAATTATGAAGTACATAAAAATTATGAGTCTAGAATATTTCTTCAACTTTTGATTTTGATAAGTCTGAACAAAAATCTGAGGTGGAGAAGAAAGTTATGACTTAAAATAGGTTGACTGATGGTCAGCAGAGTTCTATTAAGAAGATTTTTGAGAAGAATGTTCAATACTCTGGTTAGTATGGAAGTTTCATAGGGATATATTCATTCTATGGATACTGCTAGTATTTTGGTGGTTTTGGACTCATGGATAATATGTGTTGATTAAACCGGAAACATTACTTCTATTCCACAAGTTATGGAATATAAGGTTTGAGAAGGCTGGTGTGAAAGTTGAAAATAGGTTTCAGCAATGGGAAACTATTTTTGAAAGATGTGAAGAGCCCAGACATCTTTCTAAGGAATTTCTTGTTTTGTTTCTGGCACAACAAAAGGTTCTTATCAAATCTTAGAAGATGGAGATAAAGAATGAAAAGGAAGAAAAAAAGCTCTTATATTTTAAAACAACTTGAAATCTAAAAAAAGAGAATTTCCATAGATTCTTGACCATGGGTTTTCTTCTCATTTGATAGGAAAAAAAAGTTTCTGAAGAATTTGAAAGCCTTCAAAGAAGGAAAAGTGACATTTGGCAATGATGAGTCCTTGAGGATCAAAGGTGTTGGATCATCCATCATTAGGAAAGAAAAATATTAAATCTAGGATAACATTATATGTTGATGGGATGAAACAAAATCTATTGAGTGTTTCATAACTTAGTTATGAGGTCAACAAAGTTATCTTTAGAAAATATGGGCTTGTTATGAATAGTGAAATTGGTGGAAAGGTAGTTATAAGAGTCCAACGTACAAAAGGGAACTTCTTCCAAGTTTGTGAAGTGCATAACAATTGTGACATGGGTGTGGTGGATGAAAATCAGTTATGGCATAAAATTCTGGGACATATGTTTTAGAGAAACATGTGCAAGTTATCAACATGAGATAGTTTCTAGGATATGCCTGATTTATCAAGATGAAGAGACTGGTGTTACAATATTTGTGAGAAAGGGAAGATTACAAACTCTATGCATAAGAGAGTTGAAATTAGTTCAAAATGACCACTAGAAATTCTACATTCTTAAATCTATAAACCAATGAGCAAGAAATATACAAATGGATATTAGTACTTCATTACATTCATTTATGACTTTACTCGCACTACTTGTGTTATATATATAAGACATAAGTCAGATGCTCTGAAATTTTTTATTAATTTCAGGAGGAAATCAGAGAAGGAATGTGAGTATTCAGTGAAGAAGTTGATACTTGATAATGGTGGTGAGTATAAGAATGAAAAGTTTGAAATTTATCTTTAGAATCATGGAATTAGGCATGATTTCAATTCACCATACACACCTCAACAAAATGGGTTTGTTGAAATATAGAATAGAAGTCTGGTAGAAATAGGGAGAACTATGTTACTTGAACATAATCTTTCTCATTATTATTGGAGGCATTCCCTGAGCATTATTGTGTATATTCATAATCGACGTTTCTATAAGACAAAATTAGATATTACTCCATAAGAAATATTCTATGGAAAAAAACATCAAGTCTGAAACACTTAGAGTTTTTGGGAGTCTATGCATTATAAAGATGAAATGTGGAAGCCTTTGTTAAGCTTGATAAAATAGGAGATGATGTAATATTTCTTGTCTATGATTTTGAAGTAAGATGATATAGATTTTTGAAAAAAGAAATATTGATAATTATTTATTCCCCTAATGTGAAAGTTGTTGAAAATATTAATAAAGAAAAATAAGACTTATGATGATGTGGAAGACGAGGAGAATAAGTAATGTTTTGTTAACAATTATGACAATGATGCAAATAGTGGTAATCCTACTCAAGAAGAAGAATCAAACTCAGAAATTTCAAGTGATGAGGAAGAAGTTTCAACATCTCATCCTAGACTGAGGAAGAAACTGAAATCTCATAACATTATTGGTGATCAACATCAGAAGGTTCAAAAAAGAATAAGCTAAAAGCTGTGACACACACTTCTTTGTATTCTAGAGTCAAGCCGGATGATGTGAATGAAGCTTTTGAGCATCTAGAATGGGTTTAAGATATGAATGAAGATCTTGACCAGATATTAAATAATGATACTTGGGAACCTGTACCCAAGTCGGACAACAAGAACATTATTAGTATAAAGTGGGTTTTCCAGAACAAGATGAATGAATAAGGTGAAGTGATAAGGAACAAAGAAATATTGGTTTGCAAAGGGTATTCACAAATTGATGGCATTGATTTCGATAAATCCTTTTCTTTGGTGGAAAGGTTAGAAACAATCAGAATCTTTCTTGCCATTATTTCACAATGAGGTTGTAAAATATTTAAAATAGTTTTAAAATTGGAATTATTGAATGGTGATCTTGACGAATAAGTTTACATTGATCAGCCTTATGGATTTCTTATTGGGAAGGATGAAAGTTATGTGTGCAGGTTGAAGAAGGATTTGTATGGGATAAAACAGGCTCTAGGGACATGGTTTCTAAATTGGATACTTTATTGAGGTAGATGAATTTCAAGAAAAGTAGATTTGACAGTAATATTTACATCAAGGAATGTGGGGAATTTTCTCTTATCATAATTGTTTATGTCGATGAAATTATCTTTTATGGAAATGATGAAAGATTATGTGAAATATGTGTTGAGGAGATGAAGAATTCATTTGATATTTCCATAAAAGGATAAATGAAATACTTTCTTGGATTAAAAATTGTATAGAAGGAGAATCACATTTTTATTTCTCATGAAAAGTATCTTAAGGAACTTCTAAAGAAGTTTGGCATGGAAAATTTAAATCCAATGTTCATGCCAATTTCTGTGGGAACCAAGATTTATAAAGATGGAGAAGTCAAGGATGTTGATCAGAAAGAGTTTTGAAAGCCGATTAGAACTCTGCTATATTTGACTGCCTTAAGACCTGACATCGCCTATACTATTACCTTATGTGGAAGATATTAGAGAATTCCTAAATAATCACATTTTACTGATGGAAAAAGAATTCCCAGATATATCAAAGGCATAAAAAATTTGGAATCAGGTATGATGGAATAGATAATATTGATATATTCGAGTATTCAGATACTGATTGGGTAGGAAATGTTGATGATAGAAGATCCACCTCTGGTGGAGTTTTCTATCTGGGTAAAAGTTGTGCTAGTTGGCATACAGGGAAATAGAATTCAGTAACTCTTAGAACAACTAAATCTGAGTACATTTCTTCTACTTAAGATGATATCCAACTCATGTGGATGAAGACCCAGTTAAAAGATCAACTTGTTGATGTAACGCTACCCTTGCTCTTGGGATGTGATAATCAGAGTGAAATCAATCTTACAAGGAATCTGGTTTAACATTCTTGTTTGAAACACATTGACATAAAGTACCACATCATCAAATAGAAGGTGGAGGATAATGAATTGAGGATGGAGTAAATTCCTACACTAGAACAAGTTGCTAACATATTCACAAAACCATTATCGAAGGATCCATTTGCAAAATTGAGGTTGAACATGGGTGTCCAACCTCCTTCTCATCAAGGTTCAGTTACATGTATCTGTCCTCTCTATCATTATACCTTTGGGTAGTGTTGTCAAGGGGTATGATTGTTTCATAGATATATCATTATGGTTTCATCAATAAAAGGGGAGTTGTGAGTAAGCTATGAATTCATTATATAACTGTGATAATTATTCTAACTGTTTGTTGGTAGGGTTGTAGGAAACATATTGTTTTTATTTTCTAGGAAGGTTAAAGTTGAGGAAAAACGTTCGGAAGAAAAATAAGATGAGTATGGTTTGGAGAAGGTTGACGAATCATGTCTAAGATGTTTCATAGTCACTACTTTTGGACAAAATGGTTTTGATATTAGTAATTCTTATTTCATATAATGAGTTGCCTCATGTAGGCTTAGAATTTTTTATGAGTAATACATTGCATGAGATTATAAAGTTCAGTGATTTATGAATCTTGTTTGACAACAAAATTTAAATGGGGGGATTGTTAGGACCAAGATTATTATGAAGATTATATTTTTCAGGTATTGTCTTTTGTTTTCAAGGAAGTTTGATAAGAAAGAGAATCACTTCACTTTGTATGAGTTAATGATGGAAGACCGAGAAGTTACAATACCTTCCATGGAAAACAAGACGATTATTTAATTATTTGTATTTCACAAAAATCATAAGTTGTTCAGAGAATTTATGATTCAATATTTATGAAGGAAAGAGAGAGAAAAGATGTTGTCAATCAGCATGTTTGGTTTTGCAGAAGCAGGTGTCTAAGGTGGCGTTGTTTTCCAGTGTTTACCAAATTTTTGGGGTCCAAAATTTGGTGTAGGGATAGCATTGAGAATAGTGGATTTCCTAGAATATATCATCAAAATATATTAAAGTAATGAATTTTTTGAATATTTTATTCATGAATTAGATTTCACAAACACATGAATAATGTTGATGGTGTTCTCTGTGACTACGATGAGCTTCGTGAATGGCAGCAGTGAAGAGATTTGCATGCAAGCATTGCGGCGGCAAAGAGCATTGGATGTGAAGAATTATGGTAGTGCAAAGGAATAAGGAGAATTGTGGTGGCATAAAGGATTTGACGGAATTATTTTCAATTATGATGAGCTTTTCGAATTTGAAAAATACATGTGGTGATTTGCGAGACAGAGTGATTTTCGGCAGAAATTTTGGAGTTCTATGATTTGGTGCTGACATGGAGATGACATGCTTGGAAGGTTATAGAGTCGGTGGTAAATTCCTATAAATATGCCTCCACCCCTAAGAGAAAATTAGAGAGACTTAATGATAATTTTATAGCTCTCAAACAACGAAGAAGGTTCATAGAGAAAGAAAGCTCTAGGAAGGCAGTAAGCTCCGAAAATGATAGGAGCTTCATAGTGAGCCGTTGAGATTTGTGAAAGAAGTCAAATTTTCAAAGACCAATATGTGATCCATGAAATAGTTATCTCAGTGATCTAGTGTTCCCTTTGAACTATAGAGCTTGAAAAACTAGTGTGATCTATGATGGGAGCTTCGCAAAGGAACTCTATGAGCTGAAGATTTGAGTACCCAAATTAAGTGATAAGTGCTTTCAAGTGGATCAAGATATGACTGGGGTATAAGAATAAGTATTATTACGAAGTCTAGGTTGTAATTTCAGCTTCTAGATAGAAAATATAAGAGTTTTCTTCAAATATCTGATTTGTAAAATTTTGTCAAGAAGCACATAGATATTTCATTTCAATATTTTTTCTAAGAGGGTGCACACACACTTAAGGATTATCAACCAAGATCTTCAAAAGTTTAAGGTTATATCCTACTCATTGTATTCCAAATAAAAGGATTGTTTTTTAGTGGATTGTGTTGTACTTTATTGTTTT
This sequence comes from Viscum album, assembly GCA_963277665.1. Lineage (NCBI taxonomy): Eukaryota > Viridiplantae > Streptophyta > Magnoliopsida > Santalales > Viscaceae > Viscum > Viscum album. Next base: position 15,694,298 of record OY728119.1, read on the forward strand.
CATACCATACCAAGGATGTATCTACTCTTGTTGAGTACTGAACCTTGTAAATCTTGTTTTCATGTGGTTGTGTGCGTTTAGCAGAGAAAAAACTCTTTAACAGGAGGCGAAGTTTGTTTCAAAAATGAGGAAACATAAAAGAAAAAAGGATATCACTGATTCACCCCTCCCCCTCTCAGTGATACTTGGATCCTAATTGGGAACTTCATATACTTCCTTTTTGAGATATTTTTTCATGAATTGTCTTTTATTAATAAAAATTTACATTCAATTTGAATCCCTATTTCCATGATGATTTTATTTAAATTCTCCTCAACTTGTAAAGAGTTTTTATGACTCAAATATATTCCTTCCGTCATATTCACTATTATTTACTATTATCATTAAATATTGATATATTCTAATCCACGAGAAAATTATGTTGTATTTCTAAATTTTTCTTTGGAAATCATGTTTCAAAACAGAGTCTTGTACCTTTATTATTTTGTTGTTTCATTAAAATGAATATTGTTTAGGATAACCCCTAATAATTTTTATGGTTTTCTATTCCATATCCACATTTTTACTGGAAAAAATCTATATCAAATTATTCATCTATTCCCCTTTATTCATTTTAATGAATAGCTTTTCTATCCTTTTAACGATGTGGGGTTTTTAATAAAGGAATTTCAAAATATTCAAAAGGTTTCTCATCTTTTCAAATAAAATGTTTTATCTCACACCCCAAATTATTTCTAACTTTTATATATTTTAAAAGTTATTTATTTAAAACTATTTATAATAAAATTTTAAAAAAATATTTCCCTTTTCAATGTTTTTTTGAAAGTGATTTTCACTTCATATTTTACAACAAAATTTAATAGGTTTTTTCAAAACTCCTTTATTTTCACTTATATTCTTCCTCAATGGTTTACCTATTATATAGTGACGTTTTCATCATACTATGTGTTTTATTATGATATGATTCTTTTTGGAAAATGATATTTTTGATATACTATGATCTTTTAGATTTATGTTATATGATGTTTCTGAACTGTTTAAGATAACCATTATTTTTAGATGGGTTAATTAAGATATGTTTATGATTGGTTTTAAGTGGAATGTGTATGTATAGATGATAATAGGTGGGGTCCTATATCTCCCACCAATGTATTGCTTTAAATTTTTGTTGCATGACCTCAAAAGGGTACACATGAGGTTTTATCTAAATCCAATGGATAACGAGATGATTTATCCCAAAGAAAAGTATATATGAGAGGATTTATCCCAAGTGAAAGGGTATATAGGAGGATTTATCGTAAGACAAACATATACATGAGATGTTTTATATTAAGAACAAGGGTACATAGTAGAATTTTACTACGACAAATAATGTACACATGGGATTATCCCTTGCCTTCTACCTGATGAATTCCTTATTGGGTATCTTTTACATATGGTTTCTACACTTATATTTATACCACAACATTAAGCCATAACATTGTTCCTATGATTATTCTCCTTGAATCCTTTTAAGTTTTCATGATTCCACACACATTTTCCATGTTATATGCTTGTATATTTGAGATTACATGTCCTTCTATCATAAATTATAGGAAACTCTTGTTGTTCCATAATATTTTTAATATGAAATTTCTCCCCTTACCATGTTTTCTCATATGCTAATAATATTACTCTTGCTGAAATGTTAATAAGTTTTCCTTTTTCTAAGCATTTGAGATCACCCTTTACTATGTTTTACATACCCCATGTTATGAAGATGAGTATATATTAGGTAAAGACTAGATGGTAGTCTAGAAAAGTTCTATTATGGAAAACATATTATAGATTAAGATGTTTGTGTAGTTAATCCACATGAAATCGAACCTATTGGTCCTCGATTTGTACAACTATTTGTGTGATGTACTAATTAAATCATCATATCAATGTATATTTTTATGTATCTTTTGCTTGATTCACTATAAATTTGAAGTAGAAGATGTTTCATATGGATGTTCCGGAAGTAAGGTCCACCAGAAGACTATAATCAAGATGGAGGAACCATCAAAATCCAAAACATCATAAATACAAGATATACTTTTTCAAGACTTCCATAAGTAATGAGGATAAGTGTAGTTAGCAATACTATTGGATAAAGAAACAAAATGAAATTTTTATACTCAAAATAATTTATTAACATAAAATAATTGAAAAACTATGATTCATTTTTTACTAACTAGTACTAAAGAGTGAAGAAGGACTATCAACCTCATATTGAATTGAATAATTAAGTTTCCAAATTATACTGATCTAGAATATGGAATTAATGAATAAATGGGAAATTAAAAAGAACCCATTATATGGTGAATCTAGTAAATAGGTAGATTGGAGATCTATGTTTTTATTCATAAAGATAATTTTTCCAAAATAATATTCAGAAGAATATTTGCAAAGATGGTGATTCTGGAAGTAGATAAGTTCACCAGAAGAGTAGTTCCCCAACAGTTAATCCTTTAAAAGTAATAAAAATGTTCTGTGATGAATGTAAGTTCAATGGTAAACCCATTTGAAGATAATTTATGAAGTTGAAGAAACTAAGACGATCTTAATGATAAACTACACTAAAGAATTGATAAAGTCCCTATGATTAATTCCTAAGGAATATATATAATATTTTCCATAAATATGCAAAAGTAATGTAGTGAAGCACCACCAGAAGAGACACAAAACATTATATATGGAATGATCTCCAAAAATTTATATTGTAGATTAAATTAATAAACTTGAACAACTAATGTGGTTAAAAATCTAAAAAGATATTCTAGAAGGAGACTTTGGAAGGAGTTTAATGAGATTATGAGATAAACTTTGGGGTATATGTAGAATAAAGTTTAAAGTATCTAAAATCACAACTTTAGAAACCAAAAACAATGTTGGTTTTAGAAAAACAAAGTTAATTTATGATTTTATATTTTTTTATTAAAAGAAAATCAATTTGGTGTAAGACCAATAATGATCCAAGTTGAGTAGAATTTACAAAATCCTTCTCATTGGAAGTTGAAGATGCATGTAAATCATCATGGAGTCTTGAATTTAACGATGGATGGAGCATTGATATAATAAGGAACAAATCACCAGAAGAATCAAGAGGCGACTAATAAGAGTCCTAATCTAAATATGATTATGTGATGGAAGTCAAGCTCTGAGTGGAATTCAAGGTCAAATCATATAAATTCAAGATAGTTAGTTATACTGATAAAATTTGGTTAAATAAAATTAGAAGTATTAAAGTTAATTAAAGTACAAGTAACTCATATAATTTAAGGATCCAAGGAATCCTAACTATATGAATAATTAACATATCATTTTATAAGGGTTGATATGATTGAAATATATGAGTATCAAAAGAGTAGTTGATTTTATATATGTAGAAGTTCAAAACATCGAATAACGAAGTTGAAGTTGAGTCGATTGGAAGAAAAAACATTAAGCTTGGTTTAAACTAAATAAAGGTGAATCAGATTATGACCTCTTAAATAACAAGAATCATGTTGAAATTTTTTGAGGTAATAAAAGTCTGTATAATATTTATTTGATTAAAATAAATAACCAGAAGAAGATTATTGAATTTTATGAATGAAAATTTTCCAAAAGTTACAAGAAGGAATTTACATTATTGTAAATTAATACATTCTAGTGATGATTAGATGGATATTAAAAGTAATATATTAAAAAAATTAAATTTCATGATTCATTTTGATATACTATGAAGTGTTTAATATTGATAACACCATGTTTTTCAGGAAATCCAACAGAGTCAAATCCTGATATCTTCAGAAGACAGTAAAGGTGGTCAAATAAAGAGTTGAGATGGCGGGAATTTAAAATTGAATTCCATGTGTTCCTAAAATATATCAAAGGAATAATGGATATAAAAATATGGAATTAAATTTGATTTTTTAAGCATGTAAAATGAGAATAAATTAAGAGAGTTGTTGATTATTTGAGAGAGGAAGCAGTCAACCAAGAACTTCCATCGAAAGAATGGAATTTTTAATGTTTTAGAATACCAAAACATGACGTTATAAAGTACTTAGTGAGTTCATATGATCTATAATACTAGATGGAAGAGATTTGGGATTATTTCATGAATAAATATGTGAAAGTTCTATAAGTCAAATTTCAAGGCACTGGGAGCTCTCAAAGATCATTTTACCGGAATGAGGATAAGATGATGTGCATGAAAAGTAGAGTGAAAAAATAAAAATGATTCGGAATTTCTATCCTTGATAACATTTTTAAATAACATTTAAAGACTATCTGTTTTATTATAAACAATGATAACATTCCTATCAGGTGGTATAAGGTTATTTTTTGGAGATATATCAATTGTTGGGATATCGTTATAATGTGGGTTAAGGATTATAACTTCCCACATAACTCATAATTGTTGATATGATTATTAATGGAGAATCATGTGACTTAATGGGAGTTAACATGATAGGGATTAGGTTCTCACATTGATTTCAAACCTTATAGTAATATTTATGTTCTATTTACATTATATTATCTAAATATCATAAGGGAAAAGTTATGAGGGATCATACTTAAGATCTATATATCCTAACTAATAATATAGGCTTGATGAAATTTATTTTGGACTAATTTAAGTTGAAATTAATCTGTAAATTTTGGTCACCCCTGATTCAACCCCCACTCAGGATGACTACACAATACCCTAGGAATCTTCATTATAGTAAGAAAGAAGGTTCCCTTTATTTGTATCTATAAGTTTTCATTCCCAATTATGTTTTAATATTTTACATTAATTGAAAATTTTTGTAAGTTGAATAAATTTTTCCTAGATAAGATATAGAAGTTAATCTAGAGTTGAAGGAATCGGATGTTATCCCTAGTTGTATCAACATGGTGGTTTTTTTTTTGAAACACTAAAGAAAGAAAATATGAAATAAGCTTGAAAGTAGTGGAAGTTTTCTTCTAAAAAGAACAAAAGAGTATCTATTACTACCATAAGTCAAAGTATATGGTAAGAATTCATACAGATCCAATAAAATTAATCCTATAGAAGATGGTTGTTCTATTTTTGCTGAGTATGAGACTATTGAGTATGTTGTATTTTTTTACCAAAAAATTAAATATTACCTGAAAAGTGTCCTTTTAAATGTTTTTAAATATATACTTTCATTTATAAATGGATAATATGAAAAAAACTCATTGTTGGAACCATATGTTGATAAGAGATAGAATTCATTGGGAAATAATTTCCATGACTATAAAAATATTACTCAACCCATTAAAGGTAAGGAAGAAAAGGTATCACATTCTTAAAAAAAGTTCAACCTTGTGGAAAAATAATTACAAATGATTTTTATGATTATTTGGTTACAAAATAAGTTATTAAAGAAAATCTCCAAGTACTCAAAAAGAAATTATTGATGTTAAAAATACTCAGCTAAAAATCAAGAAAAAATGAGTAAAGGAATTTGCTCATTCTTTAAAAGGAGTAAGTAAGTTAAATGAAGAAAAAATAAAAATATTTAGAATTAAAATGTGAAGATAAATTGTGCTTCCATGAAAATAAGAATAATATATTAAATTTAAAGTTCTTTGGGTAGGTGGTGAGATTAAAAAACTTATAAAATAATCAAGGTGGATCCTTTCATGAATCGGAGAAAAGACCAACTACTGAAATTATAAAATAAATTATTAATCAAATGGTATGAATAGTGTGAAAATATTAGAATTTATCTCTTTCAACAAGTTGATTAAAAAGGTATACCCATGTTCTGATGAATCTTTATACATGAATTTTTATACTTCGAATAGTATCGGTTATAGTTCTGGAAAAATATGGGTGATGAAAAGTGAGAAACTCACCCCTAATGTTAAGTTGGATGTAAGAAAATAATAGGGGATGATTTTACCATAAGAGATTTGGGATAGTGGAGTTAATATTCAAAAGAAATAAGTTTCATAATATGTATCTACAAGACAAAATTCAACATAACGAAAGAATACAAGGATTATTTGCTACTTTTGGTGTTGTTGAAAGTATATACACATGGCCATATACTATTGGAATAATCTTCCAAGGTATATACTAAAAATAAGAACAAAACCAAGGGATAGAAAAATAAAAAACCTAGCTAGCTATACCCAACCCTCATAGAAGAAGAAAAATTTGCTGACATACAATAGATTTGAACATCTTGAAAATTTCTATAGAATTTTTCGAATAAGTGGTCATAAAGATAAAGATAACTAGTTTACTTCTACCAACCGCAACTCAAAGAAGACTAACATAAGGATTCCACTAATTTTGAAGTAAATATAAAGTATTTTAATTTTACTTTGAGGTGTAAAAAATTGGAAGCTACAAGGAATTTTTCTCCCAATAAAATGTTTCAAAATATATCAAGTTTTAGAAAAAGTGATATTAATATAGAAGAAAATGAAACTTAATAGATATTTATAAACTAGACATGAATGTTCATGTTAACTAATGAATGATTAACTGAACAAATCTGTAAATTTTATAAAGATATAAGTGGATTGGAATGGTTGAAGACATCTCCGATGAAGAAGTTGAAGTTCACCTGAAGTTACCTCTAGAGAGTAACTTTGCAGAAGATAAGAAACTATATGAAATATGTAAGATGGTTGAACACACTTCTGAAAATTTTATGAAAACATTATAGGATTGGAGAAGTTGGTAAATAAAATGATAAAAGACTCAAAAGAATAAAATGTTTCTCTCAATGAAAATTCGTAGAATAATAATAAAGAAACACATGTTATGAAGGATTGTATGATCTTATGGCCATAATAGTTGGAGGAAGTAAGTAAATTGGAAGAAAAATTAAATAATAATGTATATAACTTTCTAGATAAAGATAAAAATAGTTCTCCACACAAATTAAAAATTAAAATAAAGGTTAATAAATCCAAGTATCCCATGAAGATTAATGAATGGAAAACCAAGGGAAAAAGCATAAAAAAGAAGGGAGCTGGAGAGAAAGGAGTTTCCAGGTTGGTAATACTTTCTTTGATCTATTTCATTGTTTGATGAGTGAATAAAAATTTACCTTAGTTATTCATATGTTTCAAATATCATATATTGAAAAGGTAATTAAATTTCATGTAATTTAGGGGTATCCATATAGTGATGTACCTAGAATTATAGGCTCTGTATGTTCAAGATAAAGCTGTGGATAATGAAAATCTAGAGAATAATAACTATTTTCAACTTTAATTTATGTTTTATATACTCTCTCATCATCACATGAAAACTAAAGTTTAAATTAAAAGGGAGAAAATTAATTTGATGATAAAAATTTAATAATTATATTACAAATGGGATGAAACCAACTCATTTTTATTCTTTAGCATTTTTTTTAGTTTTTGAGATGGATGCAGGAAAGAAAGTGTAATGAAATTAAAATAAACCTACCTCTAAAAAGAATATTTTATAAAAGTTCTAATCACTTAAAAAATCATATGTAATACCTTAATTTTGAAGTTAATCACTCTTGTTTTCTACACAGAGTAGGGATCACATTGACTTAGAGTAGGTTAATTTAAGGCTTATTACTTTATGAAAAGTAATTTTATCCTTTTATTAAGAAATTAATGATTTTTATTTAGCTCAACATAATAAAAAGGAATATGAATAAAATGTGTTAATAAAGTTACTTGCTCAAACCAAGATGCTAATAAGGGGGATTAAAATTCAAGTCATTAAGGGGGAGAGAAAATAAATAATGATGTTGGCCCAATTAAATTCCTCGGAAGAAGGAGATAAATGGGACATTGAATTTATTACCAATAATGAAGAGAAATATCATTAACTTTAGTATTTTTTAATGGTATTGACAAAGAATCCAAATGAGATATCGAATTTACCAGTATATAATGATTATGATATGTTGTATTTCTTTCAATAGGTTATAGAAAAATCAATTAGTAAGTTAAAGGAGAATAATATTCTTATAGATGTTCCAAAAGAAAGTCCACCAGAAGAACATATTCTATATAGAGTAACCATTTCAAACAGAAACATCATAGATTCATGATCTAATTCTAGAACATGAACAAAAGTAAGAAAGATAATTAGAGTTATTATAGCTGATTAATAGGTAAATAAATTTAAATGTTCATACCTAGAAGTATCCATTGACATTAGAAATTTTTAGAAATTCTCATCATTATTTTCTAATTTGTGTTGAAGGATAAAAAAGAACTATCAACCACGTATTAAATTAAACAAGTAAGTTTCCTAATGTGGTGATATAGAATATTAGAGTACCAAATCAATGTGAAATTTCAAAGATCCCATCGAATAGTGAAGATAACTAATATAGATATTGATGATTTTAGTTTTTTTAGCAAAGATAAGTTCACTAGAATAATATTCAAAAGAATATTTTCTAGAAAAGGTTATTTCAGAAGGTGATATGTTAACATGAATGATTTTAAACCAAAAAATGAACCTTCACAATTATCAAGACTATCTACTGATGAATGTTTTCCTAAAGGTAAAACCATCAGATTATAATTAATGAAGTTGAAGAAACAAGGATGACTAGAAGGATGAATCACACTAATGAATTGAAAATGTCTTTATGATTCATTTCAGATGAATTTAAAGAGAGTTACTTCAATAAATATGGAAAAGGCATGATGTAAAACACCATTGAAATATGAACTAAAACTCATATACCAAATGATCCACATAATACTATGTTGTGGATTATGTTGATAAACTCAAACTACTAAATTGTTCATAATTTCAAAAGGAGATCCTATATAGAAATTCCATAAGTATTTTTATTAGATAAATAATAATGTATATTTAATGTAATTCTGAAATTATCGAAAAGAATAACCTGAGAAACCTGAACCATTGATTTTTTCAGAATAACTATGTCAAATGATTTTTTTTATTTTCTCATTGGAGGACATCACTTTGGAGGAAGGTCAACAATGATCCAATAGGGTTAGAAATAAAAAAATCATAGTCTTTATAAGTTTATGGATCATTTAAATCATCATGGAGTATATAAGTAACTAGAAGGTGGTTCTTCTACAGAAGAAGAAAAACACTAAAAGAATGTGTAGATTCCTCAAAAGATTCCTAAGATAAGGATGATAAGAAGATCTAAGAAAAAATCTGAGTGGGACTGAAGGTCACAAAACATGACATCAATATAATTAGTTATGTTGATAAAATTTGGTTGATGTAAATTGAAAGTATAAGAGTTAATCCCATTGCAAGTGACTGATACAAAGTAAGGAGTCATGGAATCCCAAATGTATAGGAACATAAAGTACCATTTACCAAAATCTATGATAATAGAATGATATGATGACTAGAATATGAGTTTATTTTTCAGATAATCATAAGCTCAAAAATTTGAATGTTGGAAGCTAAATTTTATTTTATCAGAAAAATATTCCTCATCCTTATTTTGAACTGAATAAAGGTGCATATGAGGAATAATATTGAAAACACATGAATATTGCTAAAAGTGTTTAATGTACTAAATGGATTTAGAATATTGAGTTTTGGAAAAGGAATAACCATACGTATTTTATTGAATTATAAGTAATAACATTCTATGGAAGATTCCATAATGAATTTACATTATTTTAAGGTCATACATTCTAGTGATAAAGAGGTGGATGTTCATAGTATGATATTCATGAAAGGAAATTTCATGATTCAAGACAAGATATGTGTAAGATTTGAATAGTGTTAATTCTATGTTTTGTGGGAGATCAGATGAATTCAAATTCTAATATCTTTAAAAGATAGTAAATGTGGTCAATTCGAGAGATTAAGATACTTGAATTTAAAATTGAATCTTTCATGTTCCCAACATATAACAGAGGAAGCATTGATATATAAATCCAGAACAACACTTGAGTTTCTAACTATGGTAAAATAGAATAAATTAAGAAACCTACTAATTATTGGAGATAAGAAGAATCTGACCAATATCTTTCTTTAGAAGAATATATGGGTTAATGTTTGATAAGACTGCAAATTAAAGTTCCAAAGTACCACATGAGTTCATCAGATCTGTAATATTAGAAGGAAGAGAGCCAGACCGATGTCAGTCACTATCTCATGGATGTTCTAGAAATAAAAGTTCATGGAATTGATAGCTTTACAATATCATTCTATCCAAAGGTGGATAATATAATGTGCATGCGATATACAAAAAAATATCAAGAATAAGTCTAATTTTCACCCATGAGGAAGTTTGCAAATAACTTTTAAAGACCAGTGGTTCCAGTATAAATAATTCCAATATTTATTCCCGGAGGTAGAAATAGATTTTTTGCAGATAGCTCAACTAGTGGGATTCTGGTATAATGTGGATTAAGGATATTAACTTCCTTACACAATTTAAATTTTTGAAATAATTATTAGTGGAAGAAACCATGACTCAATGGGAATAAATGTGAAAAGGATTCCTTTATCACACTGAGTCCAAACCATGTAAAAATATATGTGTTAAATTTACTTTAAATTTTCTATATATCATACGAAGAATTGGTGAGGGAACATAATTAATATCCATAAATCATAACTGATTATAGAGGTTCAATTAACTTAAAGAAAGAAGAATTTATGTTGGACTTAATTGGTAAATTTTGGCCACACCTGATTCACCCCCTATTAGAGTGACTATATGATTCCCTGAGAATCTTAGGTAGTATCACATAAATCACTTGTTTATCATCTTGAAAATTTACAAGGAACCCATACAAAAATAATTTAAATTCCACAATGAGAATAATCGCATACATATTCATACTATATTATATAATACCTTTGGATCGATATCTCTAAAAAACTAGGTTACATGTTTTTTTCATCAATCTATGTGATCTATTTATCTTTATTTGAATTCCCATAAATGAACTTTCCAACACAAATCCATTTCCATAGACTTGATCGTGTAGTTCAATTCCCATAAAAAGGACATGAGATATCAACTTTTGTTATAATAACAGAATGGAAAAAAAATTACTTACAATATTCAATATTACAATATCATTTTTTATGTGCCAACTATACAAAAATTCACTATGAATATATGTCATAATGATTTATGAAAATAAATCGTTGTTTGTGACTCCTAATATACATTAATAATATTACTAAAGTACAAGGACCCTTACAAAAATTCAAAGATAGGAATATCAAATAAGACATTGAAATGTTGATTTTATACTATCTAGTAATGTTATCATAATATCCATAAATTGGATATTATAAAGGAGGAACTTCAGGAAAAGAAGGCTCAATGTGTTATGAGCCTCCTACCCCTAATAACCTATATCATATATTCCCCATCAGATGATATCGGCTGACCATAGAACAACTATATAAGAACACAATCATAACACTCTATGTTATCATCATAGTGGTGAACTAGTATGACCTTTTAGTGTGACAAGTATCCTTAAGACATTATCACATACAACTTCTGTCACGAACTAGCCCGAGTCGACCCTGAACCGATCACTCGGACCGCTCCGCAACAAGTCTCAAAAGGAATTCCTGATCCTCCCGGGATGGCGAAAATCACTGAGGGAATAAATAGAGTATACAAGGGAATGATTTCTCCCAAATATAAACAATACGTCAAACAGTGGAAATAATGGATAGCACACTACACATTTATAGAAAATTGAACCGACATCATTTATACGACAAGACTGAAAGTACAACTGAATGATACAACTAAACCAAATAGACCTGATGACCAACTAACTCCATGTGACATCTCTGGTCACTCTCTAACACAACAATCCTATGTATCTCAATGTGACCGAACACAAGTTGAAACCTACACAGGGGATACAAATAGAATAAAGCTATAGGCGTGAGTATTAAAACATAGCTGGTTGGCCCGATATTCTATTCCAAATGCGATTACACTTAAAATAAAAGAAATTTAATTTTCATGTTTGTAATATAATATATAAAATTATGTTCTCAAAAAATGGTTCCATGCTCTGGAAGCTATCAGACAAAATCTTTCAAGTTTTATACACAAGAATGCTCGAACAATTTCCAAAGATATGAATCTTCAAAATGAAAACAATTATCAAGAGGGATACATTAAATAAAGTACAAATTTAAATAAAACACACATTCCACTAAATTATCCATCCAAATACACTATATGCCGATGATGAATACAATATATCCAGTGGCCACTAGTCATGGGAACACCCCTAGGCACTAGTTTGTTTTGGGCTCCATGTACCTCGTATCTCAGTGTGAAAGTAACCATAAAAATATTTTTTCTCATGCACTAGACACTAGTAGGGAACATAACCATTACCTAGGGGTCACCAATCATCACCATTATAGTTTTTTTAGTGTTGTAAATTTCAAACTTGCTAAGTGAAACAGGGGAAAACCCACTCCGAATCACTAGCATACTTTTACACGTCCGCCCACCAAGATACCTGGGTTTCTCACTTTGTGATCAATCATGTTCCAAATGTTATCAATACACATTTCACATGAAAATACCATTCCCAAATCATAAACTCAGCAAAAATAACTCAACCATGTTTTCATATCCTTCACGGGTCAATAAACCCCTTAGAGTTCTCATAAAACAATTTCAAGAAGTATAACGAGGATTTTCACATAAAACCCATTTAAAAATGCTCCATTAAGGAAAAACACCAAACAATACCATATCAAAGAAGATTTTTCATCCCCAAAACCATTTAATAAATCATTTTTATGAATCATAAAATGACCCCAAATTATACAACATGGAATACACACAAAAACCAGTTTTATAAGAAAAATTCCAAACATGACTTTTGGCATTCTTCAAAATAACAACATTTTTAAAAATAAACAACTACACTGTTCATAAATATTATATAAAAACACCATTGGTAGAAAATAAACATTTACATAAACCCCTTAAAAATTCATCGTACACATTCAAACCCAATCCATTTATATAGAGATTCCAAACAGGCCATTTATTGGTAACATATGCTAAAACACCCTAAAAACCCATAATAATTTCATTATAAAACCCAAAAAAAGATTTTAACCCACATAAGGAACATGAAAATATTGATTCACATGCTTCCAATATTTTTTATAATCCAAACCAATCATTTTATATCAACTTGAGCACACAAAATCAAACCGGGAACTTTCCAAAAAACATGACATGCAACATTTAATGAAACCAATTATATTTAACACTATAAAGTTCATAAAACAAAATTTTTATTCCAAAAAATTATTTAAATGGTTAAAAAAATGTTATAAACAATAAAAACCATGTGAAAAATATAACATAACATTTAAACAAGCACTTGGTGTGCACTTTTATAATAAAACAACACTATTTTTCACAAAACAAGGCATAAACATCACTTTGCACACCAAATTAAATTATTTAAGTCTTATAAAACAATAATAATAATGTGTAGACGGTTTAAATACCATAAAAATATGAATATTAAATAAAAAGGACAAGTGAACTGGGAAACCTACCTCAAAGCCTTGGCGGAATGGAAACGCACACTCGATATCACCATTTGAGGGTTTATAAACACTAAACTGATGAAGACAACACCCAAACGAATACAACCCACATATAAATCATGGGATAAAATAACCCTTTGTCTTTAATGACCAAGGAAGAAGATAGATCCAATAAATAATGGAATGAGGAGGAGCAAGGATGAGAATGGAGAAGGAAACTCACCTTGATAAGGAGAGAAAACTTCATCTTACCTTAGATATACACCCTTGGAGGAGATGGAATGTCTTGGAACTAATTGGAAAGGATACTTAGGTCTAGAAGAACTAGGGAAAAAAGCTTTGGGGAAAATAGTAGAAAATAATTATTTATGAAAGAAACAAATTTCCTCTTCAAATATGGATGATTTGAGAAACCTTGATGAAGTTCACCAAAATCCTCAATGAAGATGAGCTCCAAAGAGAGAAACATGGAATATGGGGGTGCACCTAGGATTTTTGGGCTTGATTGAGATGTTGAATTACTGAAAAATATTAAAAAATGAATATGATATAAAATAAACAAAAAATTGTTTTAGAACTGGATATGGGCGCACGGGCTGGACCAATTCCTGAATAAATAGCCCAAATCCACCATGATTATGAGTTACTAAGGGGTCCAAATGGGAATTATGGTTAGAAAAGATCAGGTAATTCCAAGTGGGAAGTTGAATGAGTGAAAAATGTTGAAAAATGAAGGATTAATAAATGAAATAAAATTTGTTTTTAAATCTAGAAATGGGCTCATGGTTTGGCCCAAATCTTGAAGTAACCACCCTTTTCTCCAAAAAACCCCAAACAAGCTATGGGAAACCCATTTTAAGATGATTATACATATATGAAAAATAAAAAATAAACATTCATGTCACCCAAAAAACAAGAAAAGGATTGGGATTTCCAATAAACCAGATCAAAACCAAGACATAAAAAATCAGGTGTGACAATTCTCACCACCATTAAAGCTTTCTGCCCTCAGAAAAGCCATAAAACGTTCCAGCTAAAAGAAAAAAACTAAGGTTTCCTTATTAACACGGTCCAACCTCTAAATAAAAGTAAATATCATCCACCATCAACGAAACGTTTTCCTCTTTCCCAAACAAAACACCAACTCACAACCACTTCTTGAAAATCAATGAAAAGATCAAGGCACCACATCCACAACCAAGACAAGAACCGTATTGTTGGGACTTCTCCCAATGAACCCAATGATCACCCGAACCGAAGTTCACTCACGAAATCCAATGACTTGGGTATAGTGGCTGGAATGGGCTCCCTACCATTAAATCACAACTACCATCTTAAAAATCCTTAAAGAAAATATCTTTGAGACTCGCAGTAGGTCTCCCCACCTTTAGAGACCAACTAGAAATGAACAAACAAGAATTAGAAATGAACTAGAATTGAGACTCACCCACACAGGACCACCAAAAATCACCCACAACAACCTTCAAACCCAATTTAAGAGGGTTACAACATGAACATTTAAACCACTCACTACTAAATGGAGGGGACAAGAACTGGTCCAACAATTTAGGCGTGGATCAAAACCCCCACCACTCAGGGTGGGAGAGGGGGAAGGGGACCCAATCGTTGGGCCACTAAAACCAAAAAATAAATAGAGGAACCACCCAAAATACTCCACCTGTTATCTTGTAAAATGAAGACCACACCTAATTCACATTGGTGGTCCACACAGGGACATTGATCGGAAACCCACATCTAAGAAGGCATAACCATAGAAACTGAGTGATGGGTAAGTATGCCACTCTATTTGAGAAAAAAGTAAAATCACATTGATGAGAAACCACAATATAAATATAGAAAATTTCTTACCACAATGGTGAAGGTAAGAGCTTAGTTGATATCCCCACACCTCTAGTGATTGCTAGACTGTGTGAAAAGAGTCACTCTGAGGCCTATGGCCAGAGCCTTGATGTTTGAAGCATCTATTGTGCCGCAGCTAAGAGATAAGTATCACAACACCCCATGAAACTCACTTTATCAACAAAAAACCTTCATCTAAATAGTAACTCATAGATACATGGCACCATTATCTCTCACTCTAAATGAGGAGCAGAATGGAAAAGGAATAAGAAGAAACACATCAACCTCACCAAACACAACTACTATATCCAAAATAATTATCACAATAGGTAAACACTTTAAATCAATCCCAAACAACTTTGTATTCTATCAAATGAGTTGATTGATATTCTAAAGATATGGATTTATTTTTTTAAATGACACATCAGGTTGATCAATTGGAAGCCTTTCCAATAGAGAACCATCAGTGGCCAGATCACATCATCCAACACATCCTTAGAAACTGACTGAACATTTCTCCAAAGTCGAGCCACTAACAAGTTCCAATCTCAAAACACACTAAATAATATCAATTCCAGATCATGATAAATCATACCAAACAAACTACACTTCTAAAACATGAAAAACAAACCCACATAAACACCAGTTAAAAAAAATAAAACAAATTTTCAGCTTAAAACACTTTTGAAAAACAAACTAACATGGTGGATTTTCACATTCACCAATGGTGTTTCATCAAGACTCACTCACATGAACATTCCCATGCCACCCTAGGCACCCAACCTCTATGCTATATCAGGCATCCATCAACATATCTATACAAAACAATATATGTGAGCACCCATGAAAACACCAAAGGCTAAGACAAACATCCTCATTTTACAAGCCAAAAAAAATTCAACCCATTTCAAAAGTCATGTTCCTTCCATAGGAATACTAACCACCAAGTCAAAAAACCATTTTCATATTTCCACACAAAAAAATACAATTTACCAAGGTTGAAAAATAAACCCCATAGGTCTCCATCAAAATCCTCACCCTTTATTCAAAATATTTTTCTACATCTCAACAAACCACACTTTTTCAAGAACCATTTTATTTAGAACCCATTTCATTTATTTTAAAACAACTAGAAAAACAAGCATTCTATTCAAAAATCCCTTTACCAATTTCAAAAATTTATCAAGGCTTCTTTTCTTAATCTGAAATCCAAAAAGGCCAAAACCCTTTTTTGGAAAACACCAATTGCTCAAAACCAATTCCAAAAACCAATTCATCATATTCAAACACTCTTCAACAGCCCATAAAATACCATTTTAAATAAATTTTTAGAATTATATTAAAATAACTAATTCCTTACAACCATTTTATTTCAATAAACCATATGTTTAGATTAAGGAAATTAGGTCCACTTAAATCATTCCACTTTCTCCCCAAATTTTGTTTCACAAAAACCAAACATGCTGAAAAATTTCTTATATTAACTATTGAAAACACCCTTTAACAATTATCACACAAGTATATTCTAAAAAAAATTCAGAATACAATAATGGTTTAAGAGACCAACAAAAGGGGACTAGTGTTGGTGGGTGACTTGACCATATGGTTGGAAGCCATATATCAAACAAAAAACCAACAATGAGAGACTTATTAGGACCATTCCACGTCTCCACATGGACTTCCAGGCTCTAAAAGGTCATGAAGGCCATTATTCTAACTCCCCTTGTTGTATCCCAATAACTAAAAAATCCCTAAGAACCAAAGAAACTAATAAAACCAGACTTCCTATGGATACCTGAGGATAGGAATGAGCAAGAGTTCACGATGCTCTTCCCAAACCTACCCCTCATGTTCCAAAAATACTACTAGATCTACCATGAAATTACCCAAATAACAAGGGAGCTATAAAAATCATAGTCTGATAAGAGCTAACCTCCTCTGAAACCATTTTTTCACGAAGCCGCCTGAGTCGACCATGAACCGGTCACTCGGAGCGTTCCATGAAAAGTCCTGAAAGGCATTCCCAATCCTCCTAGGATAGATACAAGCACTGAGGGAATAAATAGAGTATAAAAGGGAATGATTTCTCCCAAATATAAATAATAAGTCAAATATAAGAATGAATGGACATCCCAATACACATTTATATAAAAATTGAACCGATATAATTTATACGAAAAAACTAAAAGTAAAACTAAATGACACAAATAAACCGACCATACCTGATGACTAACAAACTCCATGTGACCTCTCTGTTCACTCTCCAATACAATTATCCCATGTTTGTCAAGGCGACTGAACTCAAGCTGAAACCTACATAAGGGAAAAAACCAAAGAAAACTACATGTGTGAGTATTAAAACTCAGTAGGTTAGCCTAATATTTTATTCCCAATGAACATACACTTAAAATAAAAGAAGAATAAAATTCATTTTTGAAATAAAATATATTAAAGTAAATTTTCCAAACAAGGTTCCATGCTATGCGATCTATTAGACAAAATCTAGCAAGTTTTATACAAAAGAATGCTAGAAAAATTTCCAAAGATATGAAACATCAAAATGAAAAAAAAATTCAAGAGGGATGATTTTAAGAAATTAAAATTTTAAATAAAACACACATGAAACTGAATTTTTCATCCAAATAAACTGTATTCCTATGGTGAATACAATATATCCAATGATTACTAGTCATAGGAACACCCCTAGGAACTAGTACGTTCTGATCCCCATGTACCTTGCATCTCGGTGTGAAAGTAACCATAACAATATCCTTTATAATGAACGAGCCACTAGTATGGATATAATCATAACCTAGTGGTCCCCAATCATCATAATTATAATTTTTTTTATTGTTTTCAATGTCAAACATGCTAATTAAAATAGGGAAAAACCACTCCAGATCACTAGCATACTAGTATACGTTCACCCACCTAAATTTTCGGGTTTGCCTATTTGTGATCAATAATGTTACACATGTTATAAATACAAATTTCACATGAAAATAACATAAAAAATCATACACCCACTAAACATCACTCAACCATGTTTCACATATCTTTCATGGGTCAATATACCACTTAGAATTTTTAGAAAACAATTTCAAGAAGTATTACAAATATTTGCACATAAAACCCATTTTAAAATGCTACTTTAAGGAGAAACACCCTCCAATACCATATAAAACCAGATTTTTCATCCCTAAAACCATTTAATAAATCAATTTCATGAATCACAAAATGACCCCAAATGATACAACATGGAATACACACAAAAACCAGTTTTATAAGAAAAATGCCAAAAGGGCCTTTAAGAATTCTTCACAAAAACAAAATTTATCAAAATAAACAATTAAAAAAATCATAAAAAGGTATAAATACACCATTCTCAGAAAAAAAACATTTACATAAACCCCTTAAAAATTCAGGCTACACATTCAAAATCCATACAATTCTATAGTGAAGCCAAATGGAAATTCATCAGAAACACATGCCAAAACACCCTAAAACCACATAATAATTTCCATATAAAGCCCAAAACTAGATAATAACCCACATAAGGAACCCAAAAAAATTGATTCACATGCTCCAATATTTTTCATAATCAAACCCAATCATTTTATATCAACTCGAGCACATGAAATCCAACTGGGCACTTTCCCAAAAACATGGCATGAAAAATTTAATGAAAAGAATTATATATTACCATAAAAAGGTCATAAAACAAAATTATAATGAAAAAAAATTATTTAAATGGATAAAAAAAGGTTCTAAACAACACAAATCTGGTGAAAATATCACAGAATATTTAAACAAACACTTAGTGTGCACTTTTATAACAAAACAACACTATGTTTCACAAAACAAGGCATAAACACCACATTGCACACCAAATAAAATTATTTAAATCTTATAAAACAATAATTACAATTTTTATAGAGTGAAAATACCCTTAAAAAGATGAATATTAAATAAAAAGGACAAGTGCAATGGGAAGCATACCTCAAATCCTTGGCAGAATGGAAAATCACACTCGATATCACCATTTGAGGGTTTATGAACCCTAAACCTATAAAGAACATCCCCAAATGAAACAAAAACCAATAAAAAATAATTTTATAACATAACACAAGGTATTTCATGACCATGGAGTACGAGAGAAAATAATGGAAGGATGAGGAGGAAAAAGGAGAAAGGAGAAGAAAACTCGCCTTGATAACTAGATAACTCTTCGTCTTCCCTTATATCCACACACTTATAGAAGAGGTAATGGATTGGAACTAAATTTATAGGATACTTAGGTCTATAAAAACCAATTAATGAATATTTGGTGGGAAAATAGTAAAAAATTAATGATTTATGAAATAAACAAATTACCTCTTCAAATTTGGACGATTTTAGAAACCTTGAGGAAGTT
The DNA here is from genome assembly GCA_963277665.1 of Viscum album. Classification (NCBI taxonomy): domain Eukaryota; kingdom Viridiplantae; phylum Streptophyta; class Magnoliopsida; order Santalales; family Viscaceae; genus Viscum; species Viscum album. The sequence goes on from OY728119.1 coordinate 15,714,115, forward strand.
TTCCCAAATCAGCGATGAATATGAGCTAAAAAAAAGTGAAATGGAACATGGGGGGTGCACCTAATGTTTATGGTCTTTATTTAGAGGTTTAATGACCAAAAAATATTAAAAAATTAATAATATATAAATGAAACAAAACTTTGTTTTAAAACTAGATGTGGACTCACGGACTGGCCCAATACATGAATAAATAACACAAATACACCATGATTATGAGTTATTAAGGGGAAAAAATGGATATATTGGTTTTAATAGGTCATGGTAGGCCATGTGGGAAGTGTAATTAGTGAAAAATGTTGAAAAAATAAGGATTTATAAAAATAAACAAAATTTGTTTTTAAATCTTGAAATGGGCTCACAGTTTGGCCCAAATCTTGAAGTAACCACCCTTTTCTCCATAAAACCTCAAACAAGATATAGGAAACCCATGGAAGGATAATTAGAAATAGATTTTACCTCAAAAACAAACATTAATCTCACCCAAAACCAAAGAAAAAGATAATTATTTCCAACAAGCTCGATCACAACCAAGACATGAAAAACCGAGTGTGTTTGCGTTAACAAATATGATGTGATAAGAACTTTATTAATATTAAAAAACAATGAATATAAGTAATCATAATGCACATATATGTTTGTTATATGGATCCAAATTCAACATACTCCCACTTTACTAGATCTAACTACTAACAGCGTACCAACTACTAACTCTTATATGATATTCATGATTATACTAAGAAAATACATTATTTAAGGGGTATACCACATTCTATTTCATGGAAAATATATTCACCATGAAATCACATATTTGTGAAAAATATAATAAGAGATTATACTTCCAAAGTATTTTATTCATTTGTTTATGTGACCTTGGATACTTAATGAGAGCCACCGCTCTAGTATTGTTACAATATAATGCGATAACATTTTTACTTTTGATAAATACATAAAGATCTTGGATGGAGTTTCATATCCACACTTATTTTTTAGTTGTTGAAGTGCCCAGATCAGTGTGAATCACTGAGAGGGGGAGGGGGTGAATCAGTGATCCCTTAAAACTTTTTACTAATTGATTCTTATCAATTAAACCTCTATGGCTGGTTAAAGCCTCGATCCACTCTTCTTGTATCTCTCAACCTTTCCCGAATGATGCAGTAATGAAAAGGCACAGGACACAAGGATTTACAAGGTTCGGCACCAAAGGCCTACATCCTTGCCATGCTCTCCCAGCATGGATTCTCCCATTATAATCGGTTAGTATTACAATGGTCGATACAGCTTCCCACCGTATCTCTCCTGAGTCCCACAGGAGGGTCTTTATACTGCGTCCCACAGTGTTACCAGAGTCCCACTGGCCTGCTCCAGAATCCCACTGAAGACTTCTTCTCCCTGAGTCCCACAGGGTCTTCTCCTGGCTCCTCGAGTCACACGAGTAGCTCTTCTTCACTTTAAGCTTCTTCAAGTATCTTCAGCAGTCTGGGATAAAGACTGCTGGCCTTGCTCTTCTTCTGATCACTTGTGGTGAACAGGACTTCTCATCTTGCTCGGGCTTTATCACCTTCTTCTAAGGATGCCCCGGCTTCTCTCCAATTACTGAATGCTCAGACAAATAATATCTTTATCTTCAGTCTGGTCCAGTCTCAGTTGCACACCACTGATTTAGCACTGTTCACGTGTGCACGTGCATGCATGCATGCATGCACTCCTCCTTTCCTCTTCTTGGTGCAGTAGACCCACAAAGGGTGTAATCAATTATTGCACACACCTTCTTCCTTGAACTTCACCCTTTTGTTCAATGTGTTTACACACTTAAATGTGTGTTATACTTTGTGTGAGTCTTCTTCTTCTTCTAAGTGTGTCCACTCCTCTTAGAGCACACACATAGGTTCGGCCTTCTTTGTCACTTGTTCATGTACACATAAATTGTTCTTTGTTTTGCACACACTTGACTTTGGCCTCTTCCCTCTTCTTGTTGCACACCCTTAACCCGTAGGTTGTTCTTCAATTTTTCACACACAAAATGTGTCTTCACTTGGTGCACACACAAGGTCACAACCCTCGGCCTCTTCAAATGCACATACGGCCAAGTGTGTTCTTCCTCTTCACTTAGCACACACAAATAATATTCTTTAATTTGTTCAAGTGTGCACAACCTCCGGCTTCTTCAAATGCACACACTTAAAGTGTGTTCTTCTTTGTTCAAATGCACAAGCAAGACTATGGATTATTCAATGCTTACACACACACAAAGTGTGGTCTTCCACTTCACTTGGCACACACCACTTGGTGTTGTCTTTTGTGCACACACATGGCCTTGGGTTCTTCTTCTCCACTTGGCACACACACACACGAGGCAAGGCCTCGGCTTTCTTCTCCCTTCTTGCACACACACACGAGTGTGTCCTTCCCCACTTATGCACACACACTGCCTTCTTCTCACTTTGCACACACAAGCCTGTAGGGTGTCTTCACTTAACCCGTAGGATGTAGATACCCTTCACCCGAACTCAAGGAGGCGCGCAAGGGGTGCAACCCTCCTAATCTTTCCACTATCGCGCAAGTGCAAGGGCACAAGGGCCTGAGCAGGGTGTGGCCTTCTCTTCTTCAACAGCCGCGAGGTGCACCAGCACTCGGGTGTGCAGCATGCAACACCACGAGGCGCGCAATCCACAAGGGTGCAAAGACACCTTGGGAGCGCAAGCTACTCCTGCCGCGCAAGTATGCGGGCAGGGAGAGCTCTTCCTGTCGCGCAAATAATGCGCGCAGGGGACCTTCGAAGCCTCGGGTGGCTCCAGAACCTTCAGCCGCGCAAGTTCTTTGCGCGGGGCTTCAAACCTTCGCGAGGCACAGAGTGCTTCTCACGGGACTTCCTTCTTCAAAAACTCAGCAAACTAAATGTGAGCCTCTGGCTCTTCTTTTATAGGCAGAGAGATGCCTCACATGATCCGCGTGTTTCCAACTTAAATTCCCTAAGATTTCGGATCTTTGAAATCTTTAAACGATTTATTTTTATCCTCTGTTTCACGCGGGATCTTCCTCTTTAATTTCCTCTACGTGCATGCGACTTGTAACGCATGCACGGCTCTGTTTAAGCCCATCTCATGCAAAACATAAACACCCCATGGCCTCGGCACCTTCGGTTTGCCTTCGGCCAACATCGAATTCATTCATACGTTGCATGCATGTATATTTTTAAGCATGGAAATGTTCAGTGTGGCCAGACGATCACAATGGAGGTCTTAGATCCTTCAGAGGTGGCCGGAAGCTCGAGAACACTGCTCGGGAGGCTCTGGTTCATGCGGGGACGTCGCGGGTGGCTTCGCATGGCGCGGGGAAGAAGACGCGCGGAGAGCCGTTGGATTAAAGATTTGGACGGCCGCGATCAGGCTGGGCCGCGGCGGATTAGATGGGCGGTCCAGATCGAGCGCGCGATGAATCGTGCGGCTGGGATTTGTTCCCGGTGAAAATCTCGCGTCCCACATCGAAGTGGCGGCCGGTTTTCTCGCGGCTTAACAACCAAGCGCTGGGGGAAAGCGCTCAGTTGAATCCTCTCCCCTCCCGGTGCCGCCCCGCACCGGGTTCTCTCTGCGGGCGCGCTATGCGCCCACCTTGCTCCTCGCGGGCGCGCTACTAGCGCCCACTATGCATCCTGGGTGCGCGGGCTTCACCACCGCGTGCCCTCGGGGGCTTACACACGGCCCCCTGCGCTCCTCCGGGCGTGCCCCAGGCGCCCATGCGGTGACCTTGGGTGCGCCCCATGCCTCAAGGTTGCTGCCCTGGCCTTGAGGGTTCCCCATGGGCATGGTGACCTTGAGTCCCACAAGTGCCTTGGGTGATGACCCTCGGCTGGCCTCCTTGGTGGCCCAATTTTTTGGCAAAGTCTTCAAATAAGACTTTGTAAAAACAAAGTCCTCCTCTATGTAAAACATGCCAAGTGCCAAGCCACCAAGCCACTTCTTCCTCTTCATTTCTTCTCATCTTCTTCTTAAGAATTCCTCCATTCCTCTTAATCACTTACTCATTACTTTGTAATGGAATTCACGAAGGGTCTTCATCTTCAACTGAGCTCCTAAATCACTTAAATCTTCAATGTCTTTGTTGATCTAAGCAGAGATCAAATTGGGACTTCTTCATGTTCACATGCACTGAGTGATAGTGCATGGACTTTATTAAACCACTTCATTCACTTAGAAGTAGTGAATGGATCATCTTGCTTCTTCAACTCCTCATGCATTGTCACTACAATGCATGGTCTTCTAATCATGTTGTGACATTGTATCCAGTTGATACAAGTTCTTGGAACTTAAAGAACAGCTCAACAATCGTCAGATTTCCATAGAGAATGTTTCAACCACTACATCCTATGTCACTTAGTGAATCTCCTAAGTGACATGCATCTTAGTACTATGGCCATTCTCTCTTCATCACCAACACCATCACATCCTTTGACATTCACATCTTGACTCCTTGACATCCATTCATTCTTAGGACAACTTCATGTCTCATTGACAACAAATGCAACACAATGCACTTCAATCTCCCCCTTTGTATTTGTTGTCAATACACCACTCAGCACATATGAATGGGTCAATATGTGTGCCAATATTTTCTCCCCCTTATTGGCAATCAAATGCAAAGGTGTGGTGTGGTTCTCTTCCAGAAATATCTTCCTCCCATTGAAAAGTATCTTCTTGAAAAACACTAAGAGAGGGATGATGCCACATGTTCTTCTTTAGCAACGAACCTTTAGTAAATCAGCTCTAAGTCTACTTGGGCTAACCCGGTGTAGAAAACAAGAGTGATATAACCAAGGTACTCAATGTTGTCCATAATTCTCTACACATGTGAGATCATGCTTAGGGGTTTGAAAAACTTTCAGATATAACAATGAATTGCTAAATCCTGCACATACTTCACAAAACTCATTAGAAAGTTCAGTGCAATGATAAAGCTCCCCCTTTCATCCATTTGTCTTCAATCCATACTCCCCCTTAATTGACAAGATAAACTCAATTAAGAAACAAGGGATGAAAGTATGATTGGAATACCTTCACTTTTCTCAAGATGGTATTAATCTCAGAATCCCATCTTCTTCAGATTGGCTCCCCCTCAAGGGGTGCACTCCATTCTTTCCAAACCATCCTCCAGTTGAGAATGATCATCATCTTCAATTCCCTGCAATGTCAGCACATGTAAATACCAATAGTATAAGGGAATAAGATGGAACCTCCTTGGTTCATCAATGTGAACAACAAGGTTGAGAAGATTCTCTCAACCGAGATGTCCCATTTTCACCAGTCTTCACACTTGCACATTTGATCTTCATTGATGATTGTGCTGGTGTGGTTCTCAAAACATCTTCATGTGAAACCTTCTTCTTCCCTTTTGCTTTAGCAATTGCCAGAGCTTCATCTTCAACTCTTTGTAGTTCTCTGGAAAGTTGCAACTGATGTGGCCATATGACAAGTAAATCATTTGGAAGTGTGACCTCAGTTTTGGAAATTCCACATGGTTCTTTCGATGCTGTCAAGCTACCTTTCTTAGGCAACTTGTTTTCAATCAATCCCTTCTTCTTCTTCTGGATTGATTGTCTGTTTGAGTTCAGTTGGCTTCTATTGATTTCCATGGCTTGTTTGCAAAGATCCATGGTATGACCTTTCTTTCCACAGTAGAAGCATGTCTTCTTGGTGGTCCTACTGGATGACTCACCCTTCTTGGACTTAGACTCCAAGGTCTTCTCTTCCTTTTTCAAACACTTCTTGGGAGCATTTTCTACTTTCTTCTGCTTGCCTCCCAAGGAATCCTTTTGAGCCAGGTACTGTGATCTTTTCTTCTTTTGAGCTCTGGATACAGTTGGAGACTGACATGTATCTTTTTGTTGACCACTTTTGCAATCATCCCAGATGTTGTCAAGTAATCCAAATCTATTTGCAGTGAACAGATGTCTCTGGACCTGTGGATGCTGCTTCTTTACTTCTGGCTTGCTCCCCCTAGGCATGGGCTTCCTCTGTGCTTTGGCATTCAGTGGATTGTACCAACAATCCTTTGCACAATGCCCATACTTGTTACAACACCAACATTGACCCACAAATCTTGGCCTCTTGAGTCCTTCTGATTGTAGGGTACTTTTCTTGACCTGTTGTGCTGTTTCAGGAGAGCTCTGCTTCTTTACTGTCTTCATCCATATTTGTTTGGAATTATTCTTCCATCCTGCACTTTTAGTAGAAACACTTTTAGAAGCATGAGTACAAGATGGTATGGATGGTACCTTTTTTTTAGAAGTTGTTGCACTTTCACTAGAGGATGTCTTTCTTTTAGAATCATCCTGCTCAATGCATACTTGAGTAGCAACACTTCTCCTTTCAGCTGACTGGGAGGATTCAGCTTTGGGTGATTGCTGATTTTTCAATATCACCTCTAGTTCTAAGCATTTCATATTGAGGGAGTTCTTCTCATCCTCTATAGTTCTTAGCCTTCCTTCCCACTTCTGTTTCAGCTGTTCCATCTGGTCATCATGCACCTTCTTTAATTCAAGCAATGAATTGTCAAGCTCCTTCACCCTTTTGACTTTTTCTTCAAGTTGAGCATCTCTGACAACCATTGAAACTTTGTGCCTCTTTTCCAGTGCATGGAAAACATCTTTGATTATTATCATAAAGATTTCTTTCTCAGAAAGGCTTCTCTGCAATTCTTCAGCAGTGTCTTCATATCTTTCATTGCAAAGAGAAACGGTTTCATCTTTAGCCTTCACCAGCTTTCTGAGAGTGTTGGTTATGCCAACCCTTTTTGCCAGCTGATCTTCCATAGCATTGGCTTCTTCTTCTAACTGTGATTTTTCTTCATGAAGATCATGGATGCCTGTAGCTATACACTTTGCCACTTCCATGGGAACTGTCTTCTGAAGATATTTGAGTGCACTCTGAAGATCATTCATTGTTTCAACTTCATCACAGCTAGGACAGGCTTTCTTCATCTTCTTGGCCTGTTTCTTCTTTCTATTTTTCTGAGTCTTGGCAGATATCTCCATTTGAGGCTGGTCACTCATTTCCTCAAATCTGCACTTCATAAAGACTCCCTTGGATCTTTTAGAGGTAACCTCCCTCTGATACCAATTGAAGTTCCCAGATCAGTGTGAATCACTGAGAGGGGGAGGGGGTGAATCAGTGATCCCTTAAAACTTTTTACTAATTGATTCTTATCAATTAAACCTCTATGGCTGGTTAAAGCCTCGATCCACTCTTCTTGTATCTCTCAACCTTTCCCGAATGATGCAGTAATGAAAAGGCACAGGACACAAGGATTTACAAGGTTCGGCACCAAAGGCCTACATCCTTGCCATGCTCTCCCAGCATGGATTCTCCCATTATAATCGGTTAGTATTACAATGGTCAATACAGCTTCCCACCGTATCTCTCCTGAGTCCCACAGGAGGGTCTTTATACTGCGTCCCACAGTGTTACCAGAGTCCCACTGGCCTGCTCCAGAATCCCACTGAAGACTTCTTCTCCCTGAGTCCCACAGGGTCTTCTCCTGGCTCCTCGAGTCACACGAGTAGCTCTTCTTCACTTTAAGCTTCTTCAAGTATCTTCAGCAGTCTGGGATAAAGACTGCTGGCCTTGCTCTTCTTCTGATCACTTGTGGTGAACAGGACTTCTCATCTTGCTCGGGCTTTATCACCTTCTTCTAAGGATGCCCCGGCTTCTCTCCAATTACTGAATGCTCAGACAAATAATATCTTTATCTTCGGTCTGGTCCAGTCTCAGTTGCACACCACTGATTTAGCACTGTTCACGTGTGCACGTGCATGCATGCATGCATGCACTCCTCCTTTCCTCTTCTTGGTGCAGTAGACCCACAAAGGGTGTAATCAATTATTGCACACACCTTCTTCCTTGAACTTCACCCTTTTGTTCAATGTGTTTACACACTTAAATGTGTGTTATACTTTGTGTGAGTCTTCTTCTTCTTCTAAGTGTGTCCACTCCTCTTAGAGCACACACATAGGTTCGGCCTTCTTTGTCACTTGTTCATGTACACATAAATTGTTATTTGTTTTGCACACACTTGACTTTGGCCTCTTCCCTCTTCTTGTTGCACACCCTTAACCCGTAGGTTGTTCTTCAATTTTTCACACACAAAATGTGTCTTCACTTGGTGCACACACAAGGTCACAACCCTCGGCCTCTTCAAATGCACATACGGCCAAGTGTGTTCTTCCTCTTCACTTAGCACACACAAATAATATTCTTTAATTTGTTCAAGTGTGCACAACCTCCGGCTTCTTCAAATGCACACACTTAAAGTGTGTTCTTCTTTGTTCAAATGCACAAGCAAGACTATGGATTATTCAATGCTTACACACACACAAAGTGTGGTCTTCCACTTCACTTGGCACACACCACTTGGTGTTGTCTTTTGTGCACACACATGGCCTTGGGTTCTTCTTCTCCACTTGGCACACACACACACGAGGCAAGGCCTCGGCTTTCTTCTCCCTTCTTGCACACACACACGAGTGTGTCCTTCCCCACTTATGCACACACACTGCCTTCTTCTCACTTTGCACACACAAGCCTGTAGGGTGTCTTCACTTAACCCGTAGGATGTAGATACCCTTCACCCGAACTCAAGGAGGCGCGCAAGGGGTGCAACCCTCCTAATCTTTCCACTATCGCGCAAGTGCAAGGGCACAAGGGCCTGAGAAGGGTGTGGCCTTCTCTTCTTCAACAGCCGCGAGGTGCACCAGCACTCGGGTGTGCAGCATGCAACACCACGAGGCGCGCAATCCACAAGGGTGCAAAGACACCTTGGGCGCGCAAGCTACTCCTGCCGCGCAATTATGCGGGCAGGGAGAGCTCTTCCTGTCGCGCAAATAATGCGCGCAGGGGACCTTCGAAGCCTCGGGTGGCTCCGGAACCTTCAGCCGCGCAAGTTCTTTGCGCGGGGCTTCAAACCTTCGCGAGGCACAGAGTGCTTCTCACGGGACTTCCTTCTTCAAAAACTCAGCAAACTAAATGTGAGCCTCTGGCTCTTCTTTTATAGGCAGAGAGATGCCTCACATGATCCGCGTGTTTCCAACTTAAATTCCCTAAGATTTCGGATCTTTGAAATCTTTAAACGATTTATTTTTATCCTCTGTTTCACGCGGGATCTTCCTCTTTAATTTCCTCTACGTGCATGCGACTTGTAACGCATGCACGGCTCTGTTTAAGCCCATCTCATGCAAAACATAAACACCCCATGGCCTCGGCACCTTCGGTTTGCCTTCGGCCAACATCGAATTCATTCATACGTTGCATGCATGTATATTTTTAAGCATGGAAATGTTCAGTGTGGCCAGACGATCACAATGGAGGTCTTAGATCCTTCAGAGGTGGCCGGAAGCTCGAGAACACTGCTCGGGAGGCTCTGGTTCATGCGGGGACGTCGCGGGTGGCTTCGCATGGCGCGAGGAAGAAGACGCGCGGAGAGCCGTTGGATTAAAGATTTGGACGGCCGCGATCAGGCTGGGCCGCGGCGGATTAGATGGGCGGTCCAGATCGAGCGCGCGATGAATCGTGCGGCTGGGATTTGTTCCCGGTGAAAATCTCGCGTCCTACATCGAAGTGGCGGCCGGTTTTCTCGCGGCTTAACAACCAAGCGCTGGGGGAAAGCGCTCAGTTGAATCCTCTCCCCTCCCGGTGCCGCCCCGCACCGGGATCTCTCTGCGGGCGCGCTATGCGCCCACCTTGCTCCTCGCGGGCGCGCTACTAGCGCCCACTATGCATCCTGGGTGCGCGGGCTTCACCACCGCGTGCCCTCGGGGGCTTACACACGGCCCCCTGCGCTCCTCCGGGCGTGCCCCAGGCGCCCATGCGGTGACCTTGGGTGCGCCCCATGCCTCAAGGTTGCTGCCCTGGCCTTGAGGGTTCCCCATGGGCGTGGTGACCTTGAGTCCCACAAGTGCCTTGGGTGATGACCCTCGGCTGGCCTCCTTGGTGGCCCAATTTTTTGGCAAAGTCTTCAAATAAGACTTTGTAAAAACAAAGTCCTCCTCTATGTAAAACATGCCAAGTGCCAAGCCACCAAGCCACTTCTTCCTCTTCATTTCTTCTCATCTTCTTCTTAAGAATTCCTCCATTCCTCTTAATCACTTACTCATTACTTTGTAATGGAATTCACGAAGGGTCTTCATCTTCAACTGAGCTCCTAAATCACTTAAATCTTCAATGTCTTTGTTGATCTAAGCAGAGATCAAATTGGGACTTCTTCATGTTCACATGCACTGAGTGATAGTGCATGGACTTCATTAAACCACTTCATTCACTTAGAAGTAGTGAATGGATCATCTTGCTTCTTCAACTCCTCATGCATTGTCAATACAATGCATGGTATTCTAATCATGTTGTGACATTGTATCCAGTTGATACAAGTTCTTGGAACTTAAAGAACAGCTCAACAATCGTCAGATTTCCATAGAGAATGTTTCAACCACTACATCCTATGTCACTTAGTGAATCTCCTAAGTGACATGCATCTTAGTACTATGGCCATTCTCTCTTCATCACCAACACCATCACATCCTTTGACATTCACATCTTGACTCCTTGACATCCATTCATTCTTAGGACAACTTCATGTCTCATTGACAACAAATGCAACACAATGCACTTCAGTTGTATCATAATCAAAAATATAATTTAATTATACTATAGAATCAATAGTATACAGATAGTTTGAACTCTTCCATATCACATCCACTATGTTGATATTTAAGACATATACTATCTAGAATTTACTATCATCCTCATATATTTGGAAACTAGTATCAATATATCCTATAATGACTAGATTCTCATATCCTCCATATACGAGGAATATATCCTTTATACACCTCATATACATAAGGATATCCTTAATAATAGACTAATGTTGTTTCCTTGATCAAATTGATATCTTATTACCATACTCAATGCATAGGAAACATCAAAACAAGTATATAACATGGAATACATGATCGATTCAACTACAGATGTGTATGGAATATTACTCATCCCCTCTCTATCGTATTTTTCATTGGGACATATTTTCATGGAGTTATTTATTCCATGTGACATTGAAACTAATCCCCTATTTAATTATTTTATACTAAATATCTTTAATATCTAGTCAATGTATGTACATTGAAATATTATAAGAAACCTCTTCAATATATCAGGAATAATATTGATCCCTATAATGTAGGCTGCTTCACCTAAGTCCTTCATGGAGAGACATTTGTTTAACGAGTCCTTAACTAATTTTAAGAATGGTATTCCATTTCTAATACATAATATGTAATCAATATATACTACTAGGAATATAATTGTAATCCAACTAAATTGTTTGTAAAAACATAACTTATATTCATTATTTATGAAACCAAATTATATTATGGAAACATAGAATCAAATTTCCCATAACCTAGATTTTTACATTAATACATAAATGAGTCTATATGATTTTTATACCTTATCAGCATCAATTCGAGTCATAAACCCTTGAATTTTTGTTATATAAAAATCTTCTTGAAGGTTCCCATTAAAGATATTTATTTTTACATCCATATTATAAATATTATAGTTATAGAAATTTTCTAGAGGAAGTATAATTATGATGGATTTAACTATGGATACTAGGGAAAATGTTTCATTGTAGTCAATGCCTTAGGGTTATTTTAAACCTTTAGCCACTATCCATTCTTTATGAGTACCCAATTTAACACTCATGTATAGTTTTCTATTGAATACTAATTTGAACATAATAGGATTTACATCAGGTAGTGGATTGACTAGAACTTCATCTTAGATTTGATATGTGGAATCTATCTTGGAATTCAGGGATTTCTTTTCATCAAGCATAATTTGATTTATTTACTTCCTCCTTATAGGTAAGAGGGTCGTTATTTTCGAGCAATAATGAGTCGCCGTCCTTGATTAATATAAAACCATATATTTATGATTTTCTATCCTTTATGGTGATCCTACACACTACTTCATTTTAGGAATAAAATATTACACAACACCTTATGGAATATGTTCCCAAATCAACTCTTGTGTATATTGAGAATCAACTTCATCAATGTTAATATTTCTCCCATAATCATTTTTGAGGAAGTGCTCCATTTTTAAAAATTTGGGATTTAGGTTGAACAAAAAAATTTATATAAAGGTTTTCAAAGTTAACATCCTAGAGTTTCTTTTTTAAATCATATAAAGATACATTTCATGCCTTAAAGTGGTATTTTGTTTCTTGTTAGGGACATGATAAACACCTCACACCCTCATGCATGAAATTTTGACAACATAAGTTCCTTCCCAGTCTATAAATGGTATGGGAAACTATTTTCTACATTGATTACAAAATATTTTATGGTGTATGTTATAGTTTATAATTTATATCCCCAAAAGCATAATAGATGATCTTTATAACTCATCATTGACATAACCATTTTAATAAAGGTATACTTCTTCATTTCACTAACACAATTACATAGTGGTGTTTGAGGAGGAGTAAGTTGGGAAGGAATCGCACCCTCCCAAAAACATTTGATGAACGCTTGGTTAAGATACACACCACCTCAATTAGATCAAAGATTTTTTATATTATTATCAAGTAGATTATCAATTCCATTATTGAATTAATTTAATTTAAAAAAATAATAAGACTTATACCTCATTAAGTATAAATATTCATATCTACTTAAGTAATTAGTAAGAGTAATGAAGTAAGAATACCAACCTCAAGATTCAACTGGAAAGGGTCTACAAATTGTAGGATGGAAAATGTAGTAATGAGATGCTCAAATACAAGAGGGGGGGTGAATTTTATACTTTAAAAATTCTTAAGGAAATTTTGTATAACCAAAATTCACACAAACTCTCAGTTCTAATGACTTTCTTAATTCCAGGAAAAGTGATTCTAGAAATGAAACTAAACAAAGTTTTACAGAAAATAACATTCTACCTTAAAGCATATAAAATCTAACTAAATCAGAGTACAAATGTAAGGAAGTATAAGAAAGTTATACTTTCCTAAACAATACAAATACACAGCGGAAAATAAAATATTACAAGTAACAATTAGTAACTCTTTTAACCCAAAGAGGATGGTATCCAACAACGCTGGATAAGAGGTCCCTTGATTTAAAATTTAAAGAATGTCTTTCTTACCCAAACCCAGGTAAGCCCTCAATCTGAAGATCGGTATATGTCTTGTTATCCCCGCAAGCCCTCGATTTTTAAGAAAATTGGCACCTATGACTTCACAACCCGAAGTCTCTTGATTTTAATGAAATCGAACCTCTGCACTAAGAAAATCTGCAAGAAGCAAAGTTTGAACGAGTAGTTCAAAACATTCTGCACGAAGCCTGAATGTTTATAAGAGCCTCTCTCTCTAGAAATCACTTCAATATCATGTAAGCATAGTTTTCAATGTTAAGTTCAAAATTTGTAATTTGTTTTCAAATGAGGTCCTATTTATAGGCTCGGCTCTAACGGTCGGCTCCCTCCTCAAATGGTCATATTTTTCCTTAAATTTCATAGGGACTTGTACACATGTCACTCAAACAATGATTAGTTTATAACTGAAGGCACAACATTGTTTTAGAAACAAATGAGTGTAAGTATAACTAAAATATGACATTCATATTGAATTTTCGGAGTCTAAGAAAGAATGAATTTGGAGTCTATAGTACAAGGATATTGGGATTCTATTTTATAGGAATTCGGAACCTGAATTTTGTAGAATTCCGGAGTCTGAATTTCAAGGAAATTTGGAGTCTGGATTCACAAGAATTCGGAACCTGAACTTACAAAGTTTGGAGTCGGAGTTCATGAGAATTCGGATTCAGAACTCATAAGAGTTCAGAGTCTATATTCCAAGAACTTGGATTCATAACATGGAGAAGTTCGTAACTAGAATTCGTAATTAGAATTCGGAGTCAGAACTCAGAAGAGTTTGTATTTAGAATTCATAGTCATAATTCATAGTCAAACTTTACATAAGTTTGTAATCAGAATTCAGAGTCGAACTTCATGAATGTTCGTATGTATAATTCAGAGTTTAACTTATTGAGTTTTCTTATTCAGAATTTGGAGTTGAACTTCATGAGAGTTCGTAACTAGAATTCAGACTCTTAAATAGAATGAATCATATCTAAGTATTATATGATTTCATGGTTTTGGACTTAATCCGAATTTTAAACTTAGAAAGAAAATGATATGAACAATGAAAATGAGTTAAGGTAAATTTCCTTGGGGAAGGGAAGTTTTCTTTATAGAAGTAAAACAAAGGTAAAACAAGATTTGCCTTGAGATAAGGTGTTTGTGATTTTCAAAACAATAAGAAATCGTGAAGTCATAAGGAAAGCTTAATGACTCAATAATCTCCCCCTTGAAATAAGGAATGGAAATTTTATAAGGAAAAACTTATTGACTCAACAATCTCCCCGTTTTTGGAAAGAAAAAAAATCTTTACAAAAAAGAATATAAGGACTTGGGAAATATTTTACTAAACTTTGTAAATAATACTTATCTCCCTTTTTCATGGACAATAGTGAATACGAATAACTCCCCCTTATACTTTGAAACACTAAGGATCGTATTCTAGATTTCTAGAATGGTTTTTTATTATCTTGAGTATAGAAATATTCATAATGAGAAATCCCCCTTAGATAAAATCCCCCTTACTTAGGGATATTTCTTCTTTACATAGAAATATTTTTCCTTCTCCCCCTTAGAATTATTTTTCCTTCTCATCCTTGGTGATTTTCAAAAAGGGTTTAAGGTAAAGTAAAAACAATATAGTACCTGAAATATTAGTATAGACATCCAAAAAAACAAGCAACCATAATTTTATTACGATTGGATGAATTAGTACAAGGAAAAAATTACAACAAAAGATCAGATTTGGGTCTATTTTATTTCATTTCCTTGGGCATGAGCTTCTTCATGATTGTCTTCAAATTCTTCAGCTCTTTGTGATCTTCCTCAGCTTGCTTTTCTAAGGTTGTGATCCTGTCCTCTTAAGCATTCAAGGCCTCTTCCTGAGACTTCATCAGGTCATCTTTCTTCACAAGCTTTTCTTTCATCTCAATCCAAATATCCTTTTCAGTTTTCAAGATTTGAACAATATAACTCAGCTTCCCATTCTTATATTTCACCTCTTGAATCCGATTATTTTGTTCTAGAGACAGCTTTTCCTTAAAGGTGTTTGTAAGATCCTTGATTTTGGTGTCTTCTATATCAAAGGCTTCCTTGACATCTTCTTGAAACTGATCAAGTTCTTCCAAATCTACAACTATTTTCATAGACCATATGGTCATATTCTTGCAGGATTTCTTCTGAGATTCATAGTTAATCAAGAAATTTTTGTGATCAACCTCAACATTAACACATCTATCCATCACCATGGATACAGAGTCTGTCTTTTGATTCATGCTAGGCCGAAGCATCTGGCATCTAGAATCAATTAATGGAAAGATCGGAATGGTTTCCACCAGATTCTTCAGGGACTGAACAACAAAATCATATCCCAAGACAGATGACTCTGAATTAGACATTTTACTTGGAGGTGGTTCTTCCTATAACTCTACCAGCTTCCTCTTAGAGGTTCCTACAACTCCTTTCTTCCTCAGAATATCTTTTCTTGGGGTATCAACAACCACTTGTTTACCTTAACTGGTTTTCAAAATAGCTTCTTCATCAGGGGATTCATGCTCGCTCCCAGACAACTGTACAGTTTTACCTTCATCAACTTTTTCTTTCTCAGCACCAACCTCAATATCTTCAGGAAGAATGAAGTCGTGATTATGACTCTCTTCCTCTAAAAACTTATTCACTTCATCTTCTTCACCTTTCTCATCAGCTGCAAGAGTATCAAGTTTTGAGGATCTGGATTGAGAACTCCGGATTGACAATTATTCAGAAGCACATTCCTTTTTATGAAAGTATTCTACTTTCTTTAATAGATCAGTTTTCTAATCAGTGCTTTCAGCTTCCTGAACTTCCTCCATAGCTTCCTTAGGAAGATTATTCATACTTAGGAATATTATTCTTGAAAAAATTTGGAATCAAAAAAACATGAATACGAAAGACAAAATTCAGTACTAAAATTTTCAAATCTGAGAGTTTCTATTACGAAAATTTCAGGTCTGAAGATTTTCATTACGAAAGCTTCTGGTCCGAGGATTTTCATTACGAAAAATTCAGGTCTGAATATTTTCATTATGAAAACTTTTGGTCTGAGAATTTTCATTACGAAAATCCCGGGTACCAAAATCTCCATTATGAAAAATATGAAAAGCTATCTAAGAAAATTTTATTACGAAAAATTTGAAAAATCTACTAAGAGAATTTTCATTACAATTGTTTTTTGAAAAAACCGACTATGAAAACTTACATTATGAAAAATTTGAAAAACATTAAATAACAGATGTACCCCCCCTATGAAAATGAGTTTATTGCTGTAAGGATATTGATTTAACAGGAAGTTAATCAAGGAATATTACCATACAGTTATCATTTCTAACTTCTTTCTAATGTATTCAAATCTATCAAAGGGTAAAGATTTTGTAATAATATCAGTAATTTAATCTTGTGTTCTAATAAATTAAAGAATGATATCTCCTTTTAGTGTGTGATCCCTAAGAAATTGATGTCTAATATCTATGTTCTTTGCACGAGAGTGATGTGCCGGGTTTTTACTAAGGGCAATGAAACTTGTATTGTCACACAAAATTTGAGTCTTATTAAAACTCAAGCCATAGTTTGTGAGTGTGTGTTGCATCCACAACACTTGAGCACAACAACTTACAACTGCTACATATTCAGCTTCAGTAGTGGAAAGTGCTACTGAGTGTTTCTTCTTGAAAGACCAAGAAACTAATGAATCTCCTAAGAAATGAAAATTTACATATGTACTCTTTCTATCCATTTTACATCCACCAAAGTCACCATCCGAAAATCTTTTTAAAAAAAAATCATTTCCAGAAGTATAAAATAGTCCTAAATCCATGGTTCCCTTTAAGTAGATAAAAATTCTCTTCATTGCCTTTAAGTGAGATTCTTTAGGATTGGATTGATATCTTGCACATAAGCATACTGAAAACATTAATTCTGGACGACTAGCTATCAAGTATAGTAAACTTCCTATCATACCTCTAAAGGATTTTTGATCTACTGGTTTCCCAGATTCATCAAGATCAAGTTTGTTTGAGGTACCAATGGGAGTACTTATACTTTTAGTGTTTTCATATCCATACTTTTTTAGAAGATCTTTAATATACTTATGTTGGGATATATAGATTCCTTCTGGTTTTTGAGAAATTTAAAAACTGAGGAAAAATGTTAACTCACCCATCATACTCATTTCAAACTCAGATTTCATTAGATCCGCAAAAGAATCAGTTAAATATTGCTGAGTTGAACCAAATATAATGTCATCAACATAAATTTGAGCAATAAAAACATTTTTCTTATCTTTCTTTATAAAAATGGTTGGATCTTTATTTTCCTTAACATAGTTATTTTGAAGCGAAAATATTTTAAGTCTATCATACTAAGCTTGAGGGGCTTGTTTAAGGTCATACAAATCTTTGTTTAGTCTAAAAACCTGATTAGGATGTTTTGTATCTTCAAAATGAAGAGGTTGTTCAACAAAAACTTCCTCTTGAACATAACCATTAAGGAAAGCACATTTCACAGCCATTTGAAAAATTTTGAAATTAAAGAATGCTGCAAAGGAAAGTAAAATATGAATAGATTCAAGTCTGGCTACTGGAGCATCAGTTTCTTCATAGTATATCCCTTCTTATTGATTATAGCCTTTAGCAACTAATCTAGCTTTATTTCTTACAATGATTCCATTTTCATCACATTTATTTCTTAAGACCCATTTTACTCCAATAACAGAATTTTCCTTAGGTCTTTCAATCAATGTCCAAACTTTATTCCTTTCGAATTCATTTAGTTCTTCTTGCATGGATTTGATCCAATCATCATCACCTAAAGCTTCATCAGTGCTTTTTGGTTCTAATTAGGAAATGAATGCTAGATGTTCTACTTCATTTATTAAGTAACTTCTAGTACTTACGGGCTGATTCACATCACCAATGATACTATCACTGGGATGATTCTTGAGAAATGACAGATTTGGGTTTTGTAAATCTTGTTCATCAACATAGGGTAGGAAATCTTCTATGGTAAATGTTTCAGAAGTATCTTCTTGAAAATTTTCATTATCATAAGGATCTTCTATAAAAGGTTGATAATAAATTTTTGAAAACACATCTGAAGATGTAGGTAGGGGTTTTTTTAAAATAAAAGGATCAGTTTCATCGAATTTAACATGTACTGTCTCTTCAACAGTGCAAGTGTTTTTGTTGAAAACTCTATATGCCTTAGAAGTTGTGGAGTAGCCTATGAAAATTCCTTCATCATATTTTGGTGTGAATTTATGAAGATTATATTTAGTTTTCAAAATGAATACCTTGAAACCAAAAACCTTAAAGTAGGAAAGTCAAGGTTTTCTACCATTCCATAACTCATAAAGAGTTTTATTAAGAAAAGGTCTAATCAAAACTCAATTTATAGTATAACAAGCAGTACTTACAGCTTCAGCCCAAAAAAATTGGCAATAGAATACTCACTCAACATGGTTTTGGTTATCTCTTGAAGAATTCTATTTCTTCTTTCAATAACATCATTTTGTTGAGGTGTTCTGGGTGATGAGAAGTTGTGAGTAATGCATTTTCTACTACAAAAAGTTTTAAAATCAGAATTTTGAGATTCTCTACCATGATAACTATGAATATTTTTCAATGGAAGGTTTTTCTCATTTTTAACTTACGATCTAAAACTTTTGAAACAAGAAAAAGCTTCAGAATTATTTTCTATAAAATAGACCCACGTAAATCTAGTGTAATAATCAACCAAGAAAAAGACATAATACGTTCCCCCAATGCTTCCAGTTTGTGTAGGAAAAAAAGATCCATATGCACTAGCTATAATGAATCAGTAGTTGAGACTACATTGACTAATTTAAAACTTGATTTATATTGTTTTCCATATTGACAAGGATCATAGACTTTTGAAGAATCAAATCTATGCTCTGGTAGATCCTTAACTAGTCCTTTCTAAGAATGTTTTCATATGTTCCTAAGGTTACAGTAACCTATCCTTCTATTCCATAACCAAGAATGATCTTCCATTGCATTATGGAAAGGTATGTCTTGCCTCCTAAGGTCTTCTATGTTTAGTGTGTAAACATTCTCTTGCCTATGGGGGGAAATAATAAACTCTTCTTTGGAATTGTGTACTAAGCACTTATCATTCCAAAAATTCACAAGGTAGACTTCATAACATAACTGACTTATGCTAATGAGGTTGTGCTTAAGACCCTTAAAAAATAAAAAATTTGAAATCAAAGTTTTTCCAAGAAGAACGATGTTACCTATACCAATAATTTCTCCCTGATCATTATCTCTGAAAGTTACTTTTCCTCCTTTCGTCTTGATAATCTTTTCAAAATAGTTTTTGTTACCAGTCATATGTCGGGAACATCAACTATCCATGTACCAAGTATTGTTGTTGGTACCTTCTTTATTTTCCTGAAAATAAGAGAGTTAGAATTTCAGAATCCAAACTTTCTTGGATCCAGAATTATTAGACAAAAAAATTTTGGGTATCCACATTTTTTTAGAAAAATAAGCTTTATGAAACCCAATAGATTGAACTTTATTCAAGGAGAAATTTTTCATCTAATGCCCACCACTTTGACATTTAGTGCAAAAAGGGGATTTAGAAGGAACAAAATAGTTGTTTTTGAGAACTGGTTTTTGGTGAGTATAACCTACTCCACTAGTGTTTCCTTGAGGTTTAATTTGAGAATACATCTTGTTAAAATTTTCCTTCCTAGAGGTAAATTTTTCAAGAAGATTCTTAAGAGAAAATATTTTGGATTTCAGTTTGATGACTAAATTTCTCTCCTCAAGAATCATTTACTTAGAGTTGTATTTTTCCTCAAAAACTTTTATATTTAAAATATCATTCTTAAGATATTTAGAATGTTCTTCATTAACAGAATTTTCTTTCTCAAGGTATTTATAAAGTTCTTTTAAAAGCTCATCTTTATCTCCAAGATATCTAGAAAGACTTGAAAACTCTTTTGTAAGAATTTCTTCCCTAGTATTTTCCTTGTCTAATTTTTTAGAAATCTTATAATTTTTTTCTTCAAGTAACTTGGAAAATCTATATAATTCTTTATATGAAGGTATTCCTTCATTTTCTGAAGATGAAGTAACTTCATTAGAAGTACTAGTTTTGGAATAGTAATTCTTATCAACAGATAAATTTGTTAAATCCTCGGTAGAGAATACCTTGGACATAAGACATGTATTAGGAAAAAAGTAGTAGAAATGAATCCCATATTCTTCTGTGCTGATGAATCATATTTAGAAGATTCACTTTCTTAATAGTCTCCACAGCTAGCACTCCAAGTATCATTAGCTTTAAGACTTTTCTTGTGCTTTGATTGATAGAATTTCTTCTTGTTCCTTTCTGAATTACTTTCCTTCTTATCCTTATTTTTCAATAAGGGACAATCAGGTCTGATGTGACCTGTTCTTCTACATTCATAACAAGTAACTTATCCATCTTTCTTATCTCTGTAGTCTCTATTCTTGTAATTATTCTGATGATTCTTCTGAGATACAATCTTTTTCATTCTCCAAGCAAGATTAGCTAATTCATTCTCCAACTTTTCTGTATCAGTAGATTCTGACTGAATAATGACTTTCTTTGTCTTTGATATAGTTCCCCTTTCTGGGGTCTTGGATTTCATATGTTTGGAAGTGGTTGTAAAAGAAACTCCTCCATTCCCATTCTTCTTCTTAACATTTTCAGCATCTCTCTTCATTCTGGTTTCCTGCTAAAGAAGAGTTCCAAACAACTCATCTAAGGAAATATGAGTGACTTTCCGGTTCTCATCAATAGATTTCCTCTTGGACTCCCATTCATTTGGAATGATATCTATGATCTTATCAACAAGAGATTCATCATCCAAACCTTTTTCTCCCATATATTGTAAGCTATTCATGATAGTCATAAACCTTTGATATACTTTTCTTACAGGTTCTCCATAAGGAAAATTGAAACTACGGTATTCAGCCCTCAACATAGCTCTTCTAGTATCTATGAATTTAGATGTACCAAAATTTGTAACTTCAAGTTTCTTCCAGATACTATTTTCATCTTCACATGATGATATTTGACTATAAATGTTCCTATTCATGGAACGTAACAAAGTATTTCTGTCTCTGAAGTTTGCTTGGTATTCGGATTTCTCCTAGTTCGTAAATGTTCTCAATTACTTATCCAAAAATTTATAATCTCCAGTAAACATTATATAGTTATCAACTCCAGTATTGATAACAAAAGTCTTCATCATATCTCTCTAGTACTCATAATCATTTCCATCAAAAATAGGAGGTCTGGTAGGATTCAGATTATCAATAGAACCAACATTTAAACCTGTCATCCTCAAGAAAATATTTGGCACACAAAATTGTTAGTAGTATGGGTTTGTAAATAAGATAAAATATCCTAAGAAAGGAACTAGATATTTTATCTCTAAGTAAAACTGAATCCGAACTATATGAGTCCGAAAAATAAATTCTGAAAAAGTTTGAATCTGGAAGTTCAATTCTTATAATTCTATTTTGAATCTAATCATGAGATTAATTCAGATTGAACCAACCCTCTGATACCAATTGTAGGATCGAAAATTTAGTAATGAGATGCTAAAATACAAGAGGGGGGTGAATTGTATACTTTAAAAATCCTTAAGGAAATTTTGTATAACCAAAATTCACATAACCTCTCAGTTCTAATGACTTTCTTGATTCTGAGAAAAGTGATTCCATAAATGAAACTAAACAAAAATTTACAACAAATAAGATTCTACTTTAAAGTGTGTAGAATCAAACTAAATCAGAGTACAAATTTAAGGAACTATAAGAAAGTCAGACTTTCCTCAACAATACAAATACACAGAGGAAGACAAAATATTACAAGTAAAAAGTAGTAACTCTTTTAACCCAAAGATGAGGCTATCCAACAACCCTGGATAAAAGGTCCCTTGATTTATACTTTCAAGAAAGACTGTCTTACCCAAACCCAGGTAAGCCCACAATCCAAAGATCGGTATCTATCTTGATATACCCACAAGCACTTGATTTATAAAGAAATTGGAACCTCTGACTTCACAACCCGAAGTCTCTTATTTTAAGGAAATCAAACCTCTACACTAAGCAAATCTGCACGAAGAAAAGTTTGAACGAGCAGTTAAAAACTTTCTGCATGAATCCAGAGAGTTTATAAGTGCCTCCCTCTATAGAAATCACTTCAACAGCATGTAATCACAGTTGTCAAAGTTCAGTTAAAAATTTGTAATCTCTTTTCAAATGATCTCCTATTTATCGGCTCGGCTCCAACGGTCGGCTCCCTCCTCCAATGGTCATATTTTTCATTGAATTTCAGAGGGACTTGTACACATGTCACTCAAAAAATGATTAGGTTATAACTGAAGGCACAACATCATTTTAGAACAAAATGAGTGTAAGTATAACTAAAATTTGACATTTGGATTTAATGTTCAGAGTCTAAGAAAGAATGAATTCAGAGTCTATAGTACAAGGATATTCAGATTCTGTTTTGTAGGAATTCAGAACCTGAATTCTATAGAATTCTGGAGTCTGAATTTCAAGGAAATTCAGAGTCTGGATTCAGAAGAATTCAGAACCTAAACTTACACAGTTCAAAGTCGTAGATCATGAGAATTCGAAGTCAGAACTAATATGATTTCAGAGTCTGTATTCATAGAACTCGGATTCAGAACTTGGATAAGTTCATAACCAGAATTCGTGATCAGAATTCAGAGTCAGAACATAGAAGAGTTCATATCCAGAATTTGTAATCATAATTCATAGTCGAACTTTACATAAATTCGTAATCATAATTATGAGTCGAACTTAATGAATGTTTGTATCCATAATTCATAGTTAAACTTCATGAGTGTTCGTATTCAGAATTTGGAGTTGAAATTCATGAGAGTTCGTAACTAGAATTTAGAGTCTTAAACTGAATGCCTCATATCTAAGTATTATATAATTCCGAGGTTTTGGTCTTAATCCGAATTTTACACTTAGAAAGAAAATGATATGAACAATGAAAACGGGGTAAGGTAAATTTCCTTGTGGAAGAGAATTTTTCATTATAGAAGTAAAACAATGGTAAAACAAGATTTTCCTTGAGATAAGGTGTTTGTAATTTTCAAAACAAGAAGAAATCGTGAAGTCATATGGAAAGCTTAATGACTCAACAATCTCCCCCTTGAAAGAAGGAATGGAAAAGTCATAAGGAAAACCTTATTGACTTAACACATATATCTGAGTGTATAAATTCTAAAAGCTTTATGGATCATTCACCCTATCCACTCAATGGTGGGTTGGTAATTTATCCTCTAAAAAAGAGTGACGCATGTTAAGTGGTTTTAGTAAAAGGGTTTTAAATAGCTATCTTGATAGATATTTTTTAAACACTTCTCATTTACATTTCCAAGATAGTTATTCTATAACTAGGTGTGATATGAGTATTTTTTACTTGATTTTTTTTATCAATTTACAAAACGTAATTTTGTTAATATAATGCATAAATACTATTATTTGAATATTCCATAACATAACATATACTATCATTGTAAAGAAACATTTTTCATTTCAAAATTTAAAAATAAATCCATCTGTATCTAGGTAGGACACATAAATAATATTTTTGGTAACTGAGGGTGCATAATAAAAGTATCTAAAACTTGAGATATTACATATTGGTAATGGAAGGTGGTATTCTCTTATATCCAAGGAAGAAATTCATTTTACATTGGTTTCTCAAAGATCCACCTATCCTATAGAAATATTCTTGAATCCACTTGGTTCTTAAATTTAGATGCATATATGATTACCAAAAGCTGTTTATAATACCCAATTAGTAAATATGGAAAGATTTAACTTGATAATGAATGCACCTAAATACTTATTTTTATTATTTTACTAGGTTCAATTATTATTCTAGTTTCCCAAATTTCCACATAAAGATCATAAAATGTCATATTCCCTTTTCTATCTTTAGATCACTCTCTCCTTGAAATGATGGTGATCAGGAGCCTTAGACCTAGAATGAGTCTTGGGGACCTTTTCCTTGTTATTCATTTTAGTCACCATAGGGCCCACATAAATTTCATGTCCCATATCCTCATTGACTTTGTGAATCGATTTAAGGAGTTCCTATAGAGACATATCACTTTTTTTCATATTATAATTAATTATGAAAATATATAGTAACATAGGTAGTAATGAAAAGATGAGATCGGTATGCAACTCATCATGGATCATGAAGCCCAAGATATACAAGCACTCTATATATCCAATCATAATCACTAAATGAGAACTATCTAGCACTGAATATCCATGATTTCATGTGAATATATTATTGTAGATATCATATCTCTCTTGGATCACCTTTTCTTGATAATGATCACAATGTTAAGACATCATTCAATTCAAATCAATTTCCTCATGTTGCTTCATGATATCACTATACATGGATGATAGCCTAAAACATTAGACATATTTGGAATAATCCATTTGTTTAAGATAGATATCTATTTCTTCCTCGCTATCCTCTTTAGGAAATGACTTATGAATAAGGTTTTCCAATACATATAATTTATTCTCATGGTATATTTTAATGAGAATGCACCATTTCCATTCATGGAAATTAGAGATAGTGAGGAGTTTATCCTTCTCTAATATGGATCACAGTGATATAGAATAAGTCTTGTGTCATTCCATTTTCTATAATAAGTAAGAAAATAAAATTATTACATTTTCTTGATCACAAAATTAGATAATAAATATTGAATGATTTATTAATATTCTATTATTTTATTAAAATCCAACAACCCTCACCATTGGTTTTGAAATATCTCATCACATGGGTATTCTAGTGGAGATTATCAATATACTTCTCATAACCCAAAAATTATCCATGAAAATTATTTAAAGGAGTTCAGGTATACATATCTTTCCAAATGTATTAACTCAAATCTCTTTTATTTTTTGAGTAAACTCTCCAATCTTCAAATCTTGGAAATGGATTTCCTCAATGCTTGACTACAAATGGTATTTAATAGGATTTTTCCATTACATTCAAAACAAATTTGATTATGTTGACCCAAATCCTTTATAATAATTCCCTAATAAAATTAATTTTCCAAAATTTGGCCATAAAAACACTTAGTTCAATGGTTGCATTCTTATTCAAGTAATGAAAGGCCTGTATAACATAATATTTTACTGATGTATTTTTATCTTTTTTTTCATTTCTCATTTTATCTTTAATACATTCTAGTTAATATTCAGTAGATTTTACTTAAGTTATTAACCATTTCTTGAAAAAATTTATCCATAATATAATTTTATTTTAATATTGCACGGTTATTGATTCAATAATTTATGTGATCATGGTAAAGGAATTCATAAAGTAACAATCCACGCATCTTGATAGAAATAAAATAATAAGGTAGAATGATCATGAGGCTTTCTAATAGTTAGTTAATATAAAATGTGATAAACTAACCCTCAAACCTAGGGGAATAACTCATTGAACCATAACATGGTTCGTGCTGTATCATTCCACTTCTCCACCTATGTATCTCCAGGATTGGTTTTACCTCATCTCTAAACAATAACTGACTCAAATCACTTATGATCTCTATCCATTACATAATATTTATGCACATATAGGTGAGGGGAACCAAAACATTGGTTAAGAGTTTTTTATAAAATAAACTATGGGCACATGGACCTTTACATAATGAGAGGAGGGGGTGAAATGATTACCATCATTTTAATGTAATAAATTATTATAAAAACATGAAATAATAACAAATTAAAATAAAATATTAACACTCATAGGTTGGTATTTTATCATGATCATCCACACATAAGAAACATATACACATTAAACAAACAATAATTTGTTTCAATTGTTTTTAATTGAGATAAAACATGCTCAAATAAATTAATTATCTCAATTAATTAATTAATTAATTAAACCATCTTAATTTCCACCCAAACTATCATTGAGATTCACATAAAATATAATTTTAAACCAATGAAATTAATTAATTTTATTTAAAATTAATTAATTAAAAATAATATAGTTAGAGGCAACACAATGAGTACTAGTCCAGACTGCCTGACCTATATTATAGTCTTATATTATCTACACATACAACATATAACATAATTTTTTTTTCATTTAATTACATTGCATGTACAATCAATAAATTATAGACAAACACATATTAATTAAGATTTCTTGTAATTATTTTAATGTACACAGAGTAGTTAGGGTATTATAACCATAATAGGTAAATAGTTTCAGATATTATAAATAAATTTATTAAGAATTTAATATATATATATATATATATATAACCTATTACAAGGTGTGAACTATAAATAAATGACACAGATACACGTTTCAATTGTGTTTAAATATATTAATTAATTAATTTTACTTTCTTTTTAAATAGGTAGGATATACAGTGTTTATAATGCAAGTACACATTGTGTGTGTCTATTGACCATTTATTCAAAATACACACCTAAGGAGTGTGTGTGTGTGTGTGTTAGTAATATACTTTTATGACGTACACGATGTGTACTGAAGTTACATGATGTGTGAACTTAAAGTTGGTTGATTTTTAGTCACATGCATCATATAATAAATATATGATACATCTTTGGCTCTGCATTTTCCACTACAAGAACATGTAGACTACAACGTGAGTATTCCAGTTACATGATGCATAGTCTAAAAAACTGTGTACTAGGATGGTTTGGTCAACGCACGGTGTGTATTAATAACACCACATGTATTTACTTCATGAAAACCCATATTATTATGGTTTATCCTTATGTAGTGTACATGAGAACACAATGTTTACTAATGATCTATACATCATGTACTCCTCTCTTATTGATCAATAATTAATAGAACCTATTTATGGGTTCTTCTAATGTTACTCATTTTTTCTAACATGTTCTTGATTATATGAGAGAGGTTGATGAACAAGAGAATATCTTGACATTCAGATTTAAATAATGATTAAACTAGAAATAAAAACTAAAAAAATGTGTATAATTGATCAATGAATAATAAATAATAATAAATTGGTATGTGACCACTATGATACCACTTTAAGGTTTTAGGATGCATCAGAAGTGGTTTGGCCTATGACGAACAATTATTTTTTATCAACTCATTCTGATTTCACCTTAGAACTGAATAAAATAGAAATATTGGAATCCATGAGACAGGATCATCAAATATAATTTATAATTATTTAATGCAGATTAATAATTAACTCACGTTGTAATTCATTCTTCATTGAATATTTGGTAGAACATTTATCGGTATAAAATTGGTGTGCTAAGATGAATAAAGGGTATAATATTTCTAGTGATGATCCAAAAATTCTCCTCAAACCTCTAAAATTTTCTATAGAAATCCCCGAGTGTTAGTGTGGAAGACTCTATCAATTGTATCATTCATTATTAATAAACACATGAATCTATTCAAGGTAGAAGGATTATTTTGTTCTATTAACAATTGATAGGGTGAAAGAGGAGGATCAAACTCCATTCTTGAGTGTGTTTTTAGAGAGGACCACTCCATGGCTTGAGAGAATTCTCTCTAGAATTCACTATTCAGAATAATTAAAATGGATAAATTGGGGTTATAGAATTATATTAATTGGAATTTATAGAACTATAATTATCTAATGAATAATATCATATAGGTGTAGGTTTAGGGTGCAGCGGAAGTGTGGTTGGGATGTAACCCCAACATTAATTTTTACCATGATCAATGACTATTCTGGGATCAGTATGATGATGAATTCCAATCTCCACGGAATATAATCAAATATTTAGATAAAGAAGGAAGAGTCCCAAAACCTTTAGAGAGGATCTTTCACATCATGTTTATAATTAATTTAATTAATATAATAAATAAATGAATACTTTTATCTTTTTTATTTTCTTCATTAATGATATTGATCATTTGGAATGAACCTTTAGGATTATCTCATTGTGCTTGCAAGGAACCAAAATAGAATCCCTCTGACGATGATCCATACGTGCACTGATGGCCTCTGATCGACACCGCTAATTCTCTGGGTGTTAGTGCTATGAAGTGAGTGTCTTGTGTCGGTCGTTCTTGATTGCTTGTTCTTCAGCCTTGAAGAACATATCTCGTTCTTGAGAGGGGTAGGAAGAGGATTTGAGAGATAAATTGTTCAGTTCAGCAATTTTCAATTCACCAAGCGTGCGGTGTGTTCGCTATGGCACAATAGACACACATGTCTATTTATATTCATGGAACTTAAGTTAAAATATTTAATTTCCTAACAGTAATTAAATACATTCATGAACATAGAGATAACCCATTCTCATAATAATAATACCGCTTCATTATTTATGGTGTACCAACTTGCGCAAAACAGAATTATGAATAAATTTCTGCGTCACAAAATAATAGCAGCACCATTATTATTTTAACTTGTGTCAACTAATAATTATTAACTGTCTTGAAAATAATTGTTTTACTACCGAACTGGCCTTGGTCTGCTCGAACTCCACTTAAATTTATTGAACACCCAAATAAATAAACAAAAAATTTATTCTCTTAAATAAATATTTTATTTAAAAACTAGTAAATAAATATTTATTAAATGTTCAATAAAATAAATAAATAAATTTTATTTAATTTATGTGATCTTCTTAACTTGAATAAAATTATTCCACGTTCTTGAGAATAATATTTATTTAATTAATTAAATACAAATAGAATATAATCGATACCACCAAAAACACTTAGTGTGTGACCCTCTAGGATTCTTTCTCATTGGCGTTAGGCAGTGTTACTTAAAGTCCAAGAGTACTGTCTAGCAATGGGTCTAGGCACCCAAGATAAAGAACGCAAATTCACTACAATGACATCCAAATATGAACATTCACTGTGTAATATAATACCTTTGTCTCAATATCTCATAACGTATGTTTCATGATAGTGTCATCAACCTTTATACTTGATATGTCATTATTTGACTAACTGAAATAAACTCTTCGTTACACCATGGCCATGGAATTTCGTGTGACGGTTCTATTTCAATAAAAGGGATGAGATATCAACTTCCATAAATGGAAGGGACAAATCCTTCCTCGACTTATCCAATAATATCATATCACTAGTGATGCACCCAACGTACCCTACTTCCCACCAACTGTCTGCATGACAGTTTTCGTCAATAAATCAAAGTCCGCATGTCATGACATGTATTAATGATATTCTTAATGAATAAGGATCATTAGACATGTTTGCGGATAGAAATATCTAATGACACCCAAAAATATGGAATTCCTACTAGTGGGTTTGTTCTCATAATATCATATCTTATAGATTACCAAGTGAGAACTTCATGAGAGGAAGTCTCATCTGTTTACGAGTACTTACACCTGACGGTCTGCATGCTATGTGTCCCTTTATATTATGTCATCCAACTATAGAACTACATTTAGGAATATTGTTATAGCATTTCCAGGTTCTCATCATAGAGGGTAACTTCCATGACCTTATTAATGCAATAAATAATCTATTGCATTATTACATCATAGTCATGCAGAACAATGAACAATATGTAATAAGATGTTTAATATTTAAATACATTAAATATCTATGTAATCCAATGTATAACCAGTTGGTTCTAGGACACCAAATCTTATAATAGGCCCTTTTTATTCTCTTAATTCCCAATAAACCCCATGTCTAAATAATAATTATAATGTTATTATTTACATGACATGTTCTAAACTTGAGAATAAATTAAAATTATTTTACTGAATAAATTAATTAATATTTATTCAAATAATATTTTAAATGTAACTTCAGACCAGATCCTTAAACTTGGTCCACAAATCCTCCTTAATATTTGTTAGATAATAAATGTTTATTTAAATAAATAAATATTTTTTGTATTATCCACCAATAAATAAATAAATATTCAATTCTCTAAAATATTGAATAAATATTTATTAAATATTCAACTCACTTATATATTCTCACAAATAAATTGTCACATAATATTTGGGATCATCCAAACATGAATATTTACTAAACCATATACGGAAATAATATTTATTCAACATGTTAAATTCATATATAATTTTACTAAGGTTTTCAATACACTTATTGTGTGGCCCTCAATATCTCTTTCTCTATGGAATTATGTAGTGTCGCCAAAATTCCATGGTTAGTGTATAGAAAAACACCAAGGAACCCATAGAAAAAGAAGTTAAATTCCATAAAAAAATACTCATATACAAACACATAATCAATAATATAATCCCTTTGGATCGATATCTCTAATCAATTAGGTTTCATGTTTGTGTCATCAACCTATGTGCTCAATGCATCTTTCTTTGAATTTTTTAAAATTGAATTTTCAAATGAATTCCATGATAATCGACTTAATCAGGTAGTTCTATTCCCATAAAGGGGCTCTATATATCAACTTATATTAAAATCATAGAGGAGAAAAAAATCATTCCTCACATTATTCATTAATACAATATTAGTTTTGATGAAACCAACGTACCTAAATTCTCCATGAATATATTTTATAATGGTTTATGAAAATACATCAATGAAGATAACTCATGAAATGAATTAATAATAATATTCAAGTCAAAGGATCGTCACACATGTCCATAGATAGAAACATCCAATGACACAAATAAATATGGGTTTCCTATTAGAGGTTTATGTTATCATAATCTCTATATCTTGAATATTACATAGTAAAAAATTAATGAGAATAAGTACCAATGCACTATGATCCCCTACCCCTGATAGCCTATATCATATGTGTCCCATAAAATGATATGACTTGTTCATAATAAAATTATTTAATAATCTTATCATAACACTTCTAGGTTCTCGTCATATTGGGGAAAAACTATGACCATTAAGTGCACCATGTATTCTTAAGGTATTATTACATAAAATGTCATGTAGAAAAATAATCATGATGTGATAAGAATATTATTAATATTTAAAAACCATAAATATAGGTAATCATAAATTACATAGATGTTGGTCTTAAGGCACCAACTCTAATAACTTATTCATCCAGATTCATTTATTTTGGAGGTCCCCTTGACTAAGTATATTCATTGCCCCCTCCTTGGCATTATAAAAATTTTCTTTTGTATAAATAGGCATAATATATAAATGAATTCTCCCTATTCTCAAACGTGAGAAATTGAAATGTAAACTAATAAATATAAATGTATTCTAGAATATAACTTATCCTCTATTTAATCTTTAATAGTACTTTCATCAATTGAAAATGGCTTAATGTTCACATCCTATTGTTCACTAGTTCAAAACTTTAACAACCCTTATATACCTTTAACGTTTTCAACCTAAGTGGTGGATTCATCTCCTTCATCTTCCAAGGCATTAAATTAATCCAATGAGTCAGTATAAGATAGATAAAAGTATGAATAAATTTTAGTAAAATTTAATTAAAATAAACTCAAGATTTGATTATATCCCTTTAAATATCTAACATTAAGTTCTTATTATTTTAAAAATTACACTTGAATTTTTTTTCAATAGATATAAGTAGTAGTAACACCAAATATTTCATAAAGAAAACTATCTGTGGTGTAGTCACTTCTTAAACCTCTATAGTATGAAAATGATTTTATAAATAAAAACTAAAAAACTATAGAAGTTAGTGTGAAGTGAATAATTTATTTTAACTTAAAAGAACACTAATCCTTTAATGATCGCCTCTTCATCTATAAATTCCAATGCATACAATGGTGATGGATTGAGACTACCTGCATAAGATATTTTATAGGAATAGTTTGTTCAAAAAAATGAATTGAAAATAATTAAAAATTTCACTTTCTTTTTTATTTTCTTTAAATTTTAGTTATTATTTCATGTGAATAAATCCATAAAATATATTTTTGGTAGAGGAAAATAACTCAATCTTTTCCATTTATTCTTTAAATTGCACTAATTTAGGTGTGTCATCCTTTATGAACAAGGGTGGTGATTTTTTATCATTGGGAACATCATATTACAAGTCATCTTGAACAAAAATTATCTGAGTACTCATCCAAATCACATTGATTTCCAAAAAAACCATTTTGAATATTTTCCTCATATCGCTGCCCTAGAAAATAAAATGTCTTATTCCCTAGTAGATTCTCAAGTATTCTTTAAACAAAAAAATACTCTCTTCAACTACTAAAAAAATATTAATTATTCCACTGCACATTAATTTATTACTTTTTGGATATTATCAACAACTTGATCAATTTTTTCCTTTGAATTCTTCATGTCATATTCTATTTTTATCACCCACTCCTTAAAATGATTGACCTAGTTTGAATTTACTGTAATGGGGAATACTGATTCCATTATTATAGTGTCTAAGGTTCGTTTGTTGGTAAGAAAAATAGTTTTAATTAGATTTATCCTCACTTGAAATAAACCTCATATTTTCTTTAAATCAGTATCATCCTCACTTGAATCATCAAAATAATCTCCCATGAAAGTTCATCATGAACACGTTCATTGGAGTTCCAATTCAACTTTATTCTTGTTTTTTTAGTTTTATCACCACATCATAGGTAGTGCATAAAATAGCATAAGATAACCTTATCCCACACACTCTTCATCAAAATTTATTGTGAATTGGTTATATTCAATGTGGATATAGGAATTTCAAATTTGATCTCCACCTATCAATCATGGGACCTCCAACCACGACACAACCTTATTTGTTTCATCCTCTATTCCCATTCATGAAAGGATCAATCATAGAATACCCTATACACCATAGTTATTATTTTGAAACCATTTTTCCTTATCCATGGCATGAAATGCAGTCTTCATCCCATTTAAGAAGTTGTTTTCCACTTGGGACCTCCATGTGCACCATGGATTGGCTCAATATGGCAGAGCATATTCCATTTCAATAATCACTTCCTATATGGGCTTCACCATCCTTTACATGGGTTCTTGGTTGTTTCTTGGGTTTTAGAACATCATATATGGTAGTTCCCTACATTGGAATTGGTGATTCGATATCCTTAATTATTAATAGTGATCATATGTGGTGGTTTCATGTAGATTGGGATGGCAGAATGATAGTGTTGGAGTGGTGTGGGTGGTGATGAGAAGTGTTTGATGATGGAGAGGCATGATCAATAATGGACAAAATATTTTCAGTAATTTGTTCATAGTTTTGTGAATAAGATTACCCCACATAGAACATTCCAATTCTAGAGTGATTCCTTTTATATCAGCACACATTTTCTAATAAATCCAATTATGTACTACACCCTTACTGAATTACTATGGACCTTACCAGCCTACACTGGTCAAGCTCCTATTCTAGCCAACCATTCCCCTTTGTTCAATATCATGGGTTCTGATTTCCTTCAATTTTAAAAAATCCATGAATTTGGAAATTAGTTTATTAAAAAAACAAATTGTAAAAGAATACATAAATACTCAAATTTTCTAACAGTTACTTTAAAATAAACATTTTTCATGTACAAAATTGTGTCATTTTTCTCAAACACATGAGTTCCACAAAAGATCCATGTAATATGTATAAGGACCCAACCTTATTACATTACGTAATCTTGAATTTTAGTCAAAACTCAATAACTTTCACATTGAGGATCTTTTCAAGTTTATAGTTTTATAGAATTGTGATATAACACATAGATAACATTCTACATTAATATAGAGTGGATACTATAAAAACGGAATCCATTTATTCCAAAATATAAAACTTTTCAAATAAAACATGTTTTCATTGAAAAAACTTCATAACATTTAACATTGATTCCTTCATTATCTTACAAATCCTTATAACCTGTTAAAATAATTTAAAAATATGGAATGATCAAAAAAATATTAATAAGGTATATAAAAATAAGGAATAAAAACATTATCCCATGCATACTTGTAACGTATGATATAATTTTCAAAAAGAAACACTTGTCACCCATATAAACATATTTTGTGAAACATGATATTTCCACGAGATTTACACAAAAAATATAGAACATAAGTAGAATCTTAAAGGTATCATGGGTCATTAATTACATAATCCTATAACCCTCTCATCTACATTATGATTTGTAACCCTCACAGCTATCTTACAATGTAACAATCACATCTACCTTATTGTATAACCATCGTAGTTACACTTGGAGTAACCATACAACCAACCTACAACTTACACATACCCAATGCACTTTAGGGAGATATAGGTCCCACCATTCATAATAAATAATTCCCAAGAACAAGAATATAATCATATAACATGAATAATTTCATAAAAACATTACTCTTGAATTTTGAAAAACTGAATGTTAAAAGAGGATTTTTTTTAACAATCCCCTTAGAAATATCATATAATTGAAGTGATACATAATAGAGTGAATGGAATATGTATATGCATAGTAAATACACATAATTACACATATTATAAAAAAAATTAATCACACAAACAATTTTAATACCACATAAATAATGAAGTAGAAGGTTAACCCAAAGAATAGAAAGTGGGTTAAGAATTCTCTTACCTCGGGTTTGTCTTACTTGAAAAACATTATAACTCATTCATAATGGTTAAAAGAGTGTCATTAGTATTTTATAAAAACAGTTTCATGTCTATAACACCTTATATGATCATTTCATAACATCATTTCACCCTTTAATTCTTAGTATTTTGCTCCTTTCATTGTTACCGGTGCGTTCTTTACATGATTTCCATGGCCAGTTTGTATTTTATTTTCTTGTCATATGGAAATTAAATACCAAAAGTTGAATGAAATTGTATTTATATGTTTCTAGTATATATAATGATACCATAAGTCATTTTTTATCATATATGATTATGATTAATTAGATAAAACATTAATGATATTTTTTAGATCATTTTTGGCAGTTCCTCGGTAATCATGAACTCGTTTCATTATATAATTTAATGTCATGCCTAGAAGTTCATTCTTAGTACAACTAGTTCATGTCTCCCTCATCCATGAACAACACCACCTTGGCCTAAATAACCAATGATGATCTAGCTCCCAACCTGAATAGTAGCAAAGAAACATGCTCCTGAATCTATTGTCGAAGATGATCCCCTACCACTCACTATTTTGGGGAAGGTCCTGTAAAAATGATGCACAAGGTCCATCCTAAAAAAACTCAACACTATAATGGGTTAAGATCACAATAATTTCTAACATGTATTCATATAAAACACTATTGAAATAAAAATACACTACTATCATTAGTGTCATGTTCATTAATCATCTCTCAAGAAGCCTCAAAACATCGCTTCCAACCATTGGAAGTTGAACCACTGGGCTGGGAGACTATACTACTCTACCCTGCACCACTAGCTTCCCTCAGGTTTTTCTCTATAATTAGCACTTGATTCGCTATTTCAGTAATAGAGGTATATCTGAACACATTGAACTAAGATAGAATAGTATTTTTGATACCTTCCTCAAAGCATCTTACCCTTGATGCCTCATCATCAAGATATATTAGCACAAAACATAGCAACTCTATAAATCATGCATAATACTCCATAACTATCATTGTGTACTACTCTAGATCCGTGAAATAACTAGCTTGATATGATATTAGAGTCTCAGTGAAAAACTAATCATAGATTAGAGTTTGAAAATCCCTCCAACCAATGTCTCGTAGCCTGTCAGTTGGGTTCAAAACATCCCACCAACACTTTCCTACTCCCCTAAGCATGTAAGTCATCAGCTTTATACTCCTCTTAGGAGGTGTCTTCAGATGCTAAAATATTGACTGAACATTCTCAATCCATAGCTCAGTAGCATGTGGACTTCCATCGTCAAAAAAACATGGGAGGATGATGGTAATGTAACATACATGTCAGATCATTCATAGATGAGGCAGGTTGTGGTGCTCACTGAAAATTATACATAAGGAGTCTAAAAATCTAGTGGAACTATGCCTCAATAGCTATTTCTGGAAAAACTGATGGTTCCTCAAGCTTCAGTATAAGAGGATCCACTTGTTTCCCATAGCCCACCACCTCCAGAGCATTGTTATATCCACCCTCCTAGCATATTACTAGTGGTCGTTGTGGTGGAATGCATCTACAATGAAAAACATATGCCTAAGAAAATATTGATAGTAAGGTTCATAGATAAAGGAATATGATAGGTCAAAAACCTCCTATAAATAGGTCGTTCCACGTAGTATTCTCCTAAATTTAGGACTAGGAAAAATAAATAGTCATAAAATTCACTAGAGACACTGCCTACTTCTCACTGAAAAGCCGAGTCTAGTTCAAATTCTCTATTTCACTAAATTCAATTTACATTTGAAATCATATTCATTCCATGTTTTATTTTAAATGGTTGAACCAAATGGTTCACAACTTCTAATCCATAAAGGATAATACTCCTCGTGAACCAAAACATGTCATCCACCTGATCCACATCCTAACACATTCCAGTCCATGAGACTCTTATTCCATGACTCAACGTGACAGAATTTGATTATTAGGGTGTCTGTTGTAGCCTAATCAAGAAAACACTATTTATGTTACGACAAAAAATCTAAGTACCAACCATGTTTTTCTCATTTCCATGCATGTTTCATATATCACAATAGAAAATATATCAATCATTGTACATATCAAAACATCATGAAAGAAGCAATGCACCCTATATGGAATGGCATAATGCATGGATTGTGAATCCTGTAAGGTTCCTAAAATGATGCATGATATGGATACCCTCATCTAATCAAGTTTCAACAAAATGGAACCCCCAATAATTTCAATGATAACATCATTATTCTAGTGCATCATCCAACGGTGGAATAAAATTAGTTGTAATAGGAAAATCCATAAAACATCAATTTCTATTTGTGGTGATTTGGATTTTTCTCATATATGGGTTAGCTACTCCCCTGCACAGCTCATTACCAAATTCCAATTCCTTAATATCCCTTTCTATTATATTTAAAAAGTAATTAAAAAAGTAAAAAGAACCACATTGATACCAATTTGTAACATCCCAGACCCAAATTCCACTTAATGGTTCCTCGAGCCCAGTTGGACCCATGGCCTCAAGAGTATCTCCCCAGATACCAGAGGCTACCAACTAGTAGCTAAGGCCTAGGAGGTTTCTGTGGGGA
The DNA here is from genome assembly GCA_963277665.1 of Viscum album. Lineage (NCBI taxonomy): Eukaryota > Viridiplantae > Streptophyta > Magnoliopsida > Santalales > Viscaceae > Viscum > Viscum album. Next base: position 15,751,545 of record OY728119.1, read on the forward strand.
GACTATTCCCTCTTACGGAAGTGTAACACAATAGTAGAAATCATAAAAATCAACAGCCAATACAGTATAATAATAAATAAATAGTCAGAATAGACACAATGACCAGTAGAGCAGTAACCCACCATAGCATAAAGAAGATATAAACATACAATAAATAACTATATACAATAATCTAGAAGTAATATCATATACAATGATGATTATATCATGTGTATAAAAAGTAACCAAAAAAGGTATATAGGAATCAAGAAAATACATGTATTAAAATACAAAAGTCTATAAATAATTATCACTGGATAACATCACAATCATTAGCTCAGTCCCATGCTCCCCCACTCTTAAGCATAGAACAATGTCAAGCATCAAACTGAGGGTGATTTCCTTGATACCTACCTACATCTATATAGTCTTTCAAGGTACCCAAAGACAGCCCGAACATAGTGTGGCATACAATCCCAGTAGGTCACCACCTAAGGAATCTATGTAAAATCATGGCTGTCCAATATAAGTGAAATAAGAGTGAAAAATATAATAGGTATGGAAGAACTGAAAGTATAGTTCCTAAGGTAAAATTAACCAAATAAGTGATATTGTATAGCCTTACAAGTCTCTATACAAAATAAATTTCATTCTCCTTCAATAAAATAATAGTAAATAAAAGGAACTAAACACCATGACCATGCCATATACACAATACCTCGTATCATCCAAGTCCATGATGTATAACTTGTAATGTCATAACAAACACGTCCATGCCGTATAATCAAGCATGTCACATTTACCATGAACATGTAGTATAATCAGAAATTTAAAACCCCTTAGGGTAAGATCCAAGGTGTACTGAACTAAGACATCCTCATCGAGTCTCAGGAGAATCTCAATGGAGACTCTTTTAGACTTGGTTTTGGGTTCAAGGAGCATGTCAATAGACCATGTCCATTGTGAGCCCAAACAAGATGAATCCAAGGGGTATAAAGGCACAATACATCCCAAAAAATTAAAACCCAAGGAGAAATCTCATCCAAGGTGTCCACTACTGCTATCCAGATCCATAAAAGTATCATCTCTAGCATTCAATAAAGTTAGGATCTGAGGTATACCAACCAAGGTATTCTCCACCATCTCAATTCATCAAATTGATCCATTAATTTTACATTTTATAACATTTCAAAATCCTTGAGTTTACCCACTCATATAACAATTCCATATAAACCATTTAATAACAATCATCAACATGCAAGGGAGACAATATCTATCTTTTAAAAATTCATTTCATTTCAATTCATTACGACTTCCTCTATTTGGAAAAATAGAACATTCACCCCATGGGTGGTATAATAAATGGAAAAACTCTAAGGCACGCCCCACCATTGACCTTGGTTGGGGGAACAACCTCCAACAAGTCTTAAGGAACTAGTGGGAATCCCTAATTGGTTCCATTACGTTAATTCAATGATTTAATTCATTTTCATGGGATGATGCCAAAAATTCCATTGTGACGTAGTTTGGAAAATAGCTCTATAAATCACCAAACCACTCAGGAAAAGTATATACCACCTATCATAGTTCTGTAGTAGAGTGATAATATTGTATCATCTTCTGATTTAACTCAGAATGGGAGAAAAATGATGAATGGTTGAAGAAACTAGAAATAGGTCATATTATCTTGCACCTAAATAACTCGGTCAATCTAAAGATAAAAAATAAGAATACAAAAGAAATAGAGTAATCACCGAGGAAAATTCCAAGAGATGAACAACTCTCAATTCTGAGTTCAGATGAAGAATCAATAGGAAAGACAACAATTTGGCTTCAAGGACAACTCCCATGCCAAATCTATCTTCCACAGGAGGATAAAGAAATTTGATTTATATTTTAAAATAATTTAAGGGAAAATTGGTTATTTTTTCTAAAAATAATGGCCACATAGTTTGGCCTCTTATTTTGGCTGGATGGTTTTCCAAACCATGCACCAACCATACACCATCTATTATGCTAAGGGGACACCTACTGATCATTATGCACATTTTGACTAACCGTGTGAAAACAGTGAGTTTTGGATCTATTAAAAACTGTAGGTTACCTAGACGGGTGTGTGACTCCATCCACATAATTTCATCAAAACATGTGGGATCCTCTTAAGCTCAGCCCCGGTCTCACATGGTAAGTAATAACCTTGCATCATGTCCTATACAGTTTCTACTAACAGTGCAGTTTGACTTATTTTTCCATAAAGATTCTTTTTGGGCTTTGAATAAGCCCCAAACACCTTCGATACCCACATAACCTCAAATTGAATTCATTTTAGGCCATAAAAATCATTTAAATCAAAATTAAAAATATCCATACCTCCTAGTAAATACCAAGATCATACATACCTTGACTGGGTGGACACAAATCTTCCTCTACCCCACTTTGGGAATCCTACTTCCCTGGCCATCGATGTCACTTGGGACTCAAAATAGAACCTTATCCAATTTGTGTCTCTATATGTACACATGATGGTAATACTCTAACTATATTAAGTTTAAAATATTAGATTCTTTGTGTAGTATTTGGAAGGACCAACATTCATTTGTTATATCAACATACTAGGTAATTCTATTAAAAATTGGGATGAACACCATTAGTAATTACTCTATGAATATGTATTTACATTGAAAAATTAAATAATCCTTGATATTTATAAGTTTATGAAAAATAAAAATGAGAGGGTATCAAATTTCATCCCCAGATATAAGGGATTGACTTAATCCCTAAACATGAAACTTCTTCAGGAGTATCTAATGGAGATATGTGTAGAAAATCTATGGGATGAGTTTCAAAAATCCATTATTCAAATGAAATATCTTAGTTAATTTTAGGAGTTCATGGTAGTTTCATAGAGACAGAAATATTCTAATAGAATATCCAATGATAAATCTTATACAACACTAATAACATAGGGAAACAGAACCAGTAAAATAAAAACATTGATGGTCACACTCAAACTAGTGCTACTGCCAACTATAACCTTCAGTGATTCTCAATATCAAATTATACCTCCCCTAGGATGATAGTAGTAAAAGAATTCCTCCATCAAGAGGGGAGGAAGGAGTGGAACCTCTCAAGATATTAATACTATAAGAATAATGTCTATTATTTACAAAGAGAGAATGTCTAAGGATATTTCAACACCCCCATAGAGAATAACTGTTGACACCACATAAGAAAACAAAAAGACTGTGAAGAGAACTCCAGATATTTTAAATTCAAAAGCAAGGTTCTAAGAATTAAAATAAGAGTAAAAAAACAATCCCAATGAGCTTCATGATAGACTTGCTTCATAGGCCTACGCAGCGACGCTACGTGACTGACCTACACGGTGGAGCTATGCGACTGACATACGCGACATAGCTTCGTGCCAAAAAATTGTTTGTGCCACTATGCAGAGTACCTGCATAGAGGAGCTATGTGAAGGACCTATGCGAGCAACATCTCTCCTACTAGGCCCCATCTATGCCTATAAATAGAGCCATTGGGCTCCCCATTTTAGGATGGAAAAAGTGAAAAAGACTCTCTAAATCTCCCATTGCATAGCTCTCTGGACTAGATCCCTCAAATTGTCCCAGGTAGCTCTCTAAACCACAAGAGAAGAGATAGTTAAACAGGATAAGCATGTTTTGAAAGCATTTTTACAAATTTTACACAGGTTTGGTCCTTATATGTAAAACACATCCTTTATTCATCATTCATACCTGTGTGGCATACCTGCGTGCCATACCTACACGGTACATCAATGTGGGGAACCTACGTGGCATACCTACGCGAGGGACCTACGAAACCAACTGAAGTAACTTTTTTTAAAGGTCATTCATGGCTGGTTATCTCCTTCCTTGATTCCATTATCTTAAAGGGACTAAGTTGAATCCTCCACGAAAACCTTCTGACTTTTCAAAATTTTGAGAAAGGCACATTAGTGTGTCTCCTATTTGGATTTTTATTTACATAGTCAAAGGTTTCCCACATTTGTTTCACAATGGGGTTAGGATTCATGGAGTATCTGTGGATTTGTATATCAACAGTCACATGGACCTTTCCCCCAGAAACAGTGTTGGGATGTTCCTTGTTTTGAGAATAAGGGTTTAGGTTATGTCCTCCCCTTATCATCTCTAAGAATTGGAACCTCTGGTTTCTGGTAGTGAAGGTACAGTTCACACATAATTTTTCACGCAAGCATAAGAGAAGTCTTCATCCTCTACCAAGATCAATTAAAGGGCTGCCATCCTGGTATAAGTCCCTCACCTTCATCCCTTCCTCCTTACATTGGACCCAAGTCCAATGTAAATAGAACAGTGGGAAATCTTGTCACCTCGCTTTCTTCCACGTTCGACGTGCCCTCTTCCACCAATGTGGGAGGAAAAACTTTAAAGTTTGAATGAATTTGTTGAATATTTTACATCCTCTTGATTCTCACATAGATCATGACTCGCGTGCTCTTAGAGATTTTTCACAGTGACAACATTTTAACAATTTAAGGAACTACGAGAACTCTGATTAATATTCAAACCCGGATGCATAGGAAGCCCTTTTTAGGGCCCGAGCTCACAGGAAATCATCTTCAGAACCCCAATCCTAATTTCCTAAATTTTGGAATCCTCCTTAGGAATAAGACCCAAATTAACCTCCAAATCTCCAAGGAATCATTTTCAAGAAGTAATCCTAAACTCATATCTCCTAAAAGAATATACTCTCCTATGAGACTTATCAAACTATGTGGTCTTTGATTCCTAGCCATATGGGATACGTAGGAATCCTCCTTGAGGTTCAAACCCAACACTTCAAGTCAAACCTGATATCCTTGGGCTATATTTACAACATGGTCTGATCTTACTTGGAAACCAATATCCTTTCCAAGTTCCTTGGGCTGCTTCGGTATAAGTCCCTCACTATGTTTTGACCAAGAACCTTTCACTTAGAGGTCCTTATCACAAGAACTTAAAAGGTATGATGTGTCCTATTAAGCAGCACCAAACTATGAGGGTTCATATTCCTTTCACAAGGATACGTAGGTAGCCCATTTTACGGGCACGATCCCAAGATAAAAATAAACCTTCGTCTCCCTAGATGACAATAAATTCCAGAGTGCCCCACTGAGTGGCTAAAAAACCAGTATCATCACAATGATGATTAGAAGAATCACTAATCAGTATATTAGAGGATACCATTGATGGAAAACCTCAAATACATAATGGTATTTCCATTAATTAAGAACCTTTAATGTATGCTGATGATTATAAATTTTACACATGTCAATAAGTGATTGTAAATTCCAAGGGATACTTATGATATACTTGGTGAATTAATAAGGATTCATGAACATATCTTAAATTTACAAAGAGATTCCCAAAGTAGAAAATAATTCCCCCCAAAAGGGTGTGATGATTCAAACCTCCCATCCTCTCGACCAATGCATGTTCTTAAGTATCATAAAGTTAAAACTTAACGAATGACTACCGTTGGAAAATAGTTCCTCTTTGGATAAAGAACTATTAGATGTTTCGAGTAACATAAATAAATCCAATGGAAACTACCTCAAAATAGTGATTCGTAAAACTATAACACACATTTCAATGAACTACGAAACAAAAATGGTGAACCCGACTTGAATCTTTAACGAAGTTAATAATGTCACCCACCTATTAGGCCCTTATCAATTGATAATGGAAGGCCAGACAAAGGAATCAATCATGCATGTATCCATCTAAAAATATGTTTCTTTAATGCAGTTTGTTGTTCTCAGTTTTTCTTCTTATAATTCCCTTCATTCCAAAAATATGGCTTTCTCTAAGACAATATTTGTGAACTCCCAACTGATGCTCAGGTTGGATCTTCATCCACGGGAAGGACGTCATCACTAACCCAGTGTCTTTAACGCTGGGTCTTTAATGTGTTGGTAAATTAATATCGCTAACACTATATAATCTTGACTTTGGAGGATGCTCGACAGGCCCTCCAGGTCAATAACAATCCTCAATCATCTGGCCAATGAATACCGATGATCTAGAAGCAAATGGTGCCAACCATCGTTTCCAACCATTTTGGGTCCTTATCCCCAGAACTCAACAATCAATCCATTCCATACTACAGGGAGGTAGATCAATAGGTTACTCAAATCCTCAATTGAAGAATGTAGGAATCCTTCCTGAGGACTCCCACCAGCAGTCGCCGCCATAATTGTGTGGTAGTAAACGCCCACATGATGGGGGTGTTTCCTCTGGACGTTTGGTCCATGTCTCTTAGACTCAAGCATGCAAGATGAACCACCGGGGACAACGTCCAGTCAATAGGGGCAGGTTCTCACCTCTACCTCCTCCGGAGAATTCCATCAGTTTAACTTGATGGAAAATAACGAGCGGGCACATACACCTATCCGTCCTAATTTTGCTGCTCAGTAGACTCATATGACAGCAACCCAAAATTCCCACCGGATAAACCTAGTGGAGTACTATGAACAGAAACATACACCAGCTTACAAGTCATCATCCAGTCAGTAGGCTCATCTGATAGCATTTGAAGAATCCCACCAATCTAATATGGTGGCAACTGGTAAATAGGAACATACACCTGTTTACAATCACCAATTCTATCAGCAGTCTCGTTTTAGAGTATTTAAGTAATTCTATCAACCATGCATGAAAAAAACAACCAGCAGGAACATACACCTTCCAATGTTCATCAAGTCTGCTAACAGTCTCATTTGGTAGCACCCAGATCAGTCAGTTGGAAAGCTCCGACGATAAATTTGGGGCAGACCCAACACTTTTCCCCATTCATGAGTACTGTCAATATCTATTGATAGGAAAAGGAGGATAGTAGTAGACACATACACCTACTCCAGATACAAAATGGACATATATTCCTATTCTGGCTGGTGAATTCACCAAACACATCTTATCAATAGTGAAAGGGTAGATGCATATCCTTGCTCATATTCTGGAAGCATGTTAGAATAATTTAACAACTAATACAACAGTATCAGGGGATAAGACACATAATTTATCCCCACACATGGTATGACACATCGGAATTCCATCCCAGAGTAGATATATACCTCTGTTCTAGTCTAGAAGGGTCTTGGGGAATACTCCCTCGTATCATACGGACAATAGGATCGAGAACATACACCCTTTCCAAGTGGAGGTAATCGGTCCATTCCGGTAACCACTTTAGGGTAGGAACATACAATTTCCCATGATAACCACTTTTCCCAGCAAGTGTCCCCAACTATGTATAAGAGAACATCAAAAAAGAAGTCTCTCCAAGAACTGTTGGAAAATAAAGAGTCAAGATACAATTAGGTTTCTCTTAATGCTGGAGTTCTTAAAGCCCTCATAAATTTATCTATTGCAGCTCAAGATCCTACCCTCTCATTGCCAAATTATGGGAGTAGTTGTTGTAATTATGAATTTCCTTGTCAGACACTTCATCATGAAGGCTTGATTCATGAAAATTCGATCAATCCAGAGTGCCTATCTCTGGATGAGAGCCACGGTAACCCTCTGCATGGCCAGAAGACCAAGGAATAAAAAGATTTATCCCTTTTTGTAATCCATCATGGTGATCCTCCCCATGATGTCATTCGCTGCGATATTCCTTTATGTAGTAGTATTTCACATTGTCAAGACAATTCCATAATTGACAATGTAGTGATGAGAAATCCCTCCTATCTCGAGGAACTTGAAAACACAAGTCCAGCCATGTCTGATGCCTTGTCATTTACAGGTGAAACACTTTCTCAACCAAAAGACATCTTAAGGGAACGGTCATTCTCTAAACCTCCCTTGGGTCATTTATCTTCTAATAAAAAGAATCCACTTTTCTCAGACCAAGTGGAGAAACCTCTAGTGAAAGATGGTGAAGATGTGTTAAACATGAGGACATAATTAAGTAAAGGAGAAATACTTGTCATGTTCTGGCCTTTGGAAAAGTCTCTGTATAACATTCCAGAATTGATGAAATAATATTGCATTAATGACATCCGCCTAAACTTATGGAAAACTCTTTGTCATTTGAAAACCAAAGTATTACCATATGATGAATAAAAAATCATGTAAAGGTAATAAAAGGGTTGCAATGCCAAATTGGCTTGGCTTCTCTCTCAGTTTCACAAAATCCAAAGGTTGAAAATAGCAGAGAACCCTTTAGTGTGCATGTATCAATGCTCTAAAGAGACTACACCAGTAAATTTCTGATTCCCCATCTAGTGTTCATATCATAGGATGGGGTGAATATGGAACATTTCATTTCACTAAACTCCAAAATCATCAAAGTTCTCCAAAAGTGGTCTCATGAAATGTTATTGCCCATGGTCAGCCACAATCAATAGATTTTGTATGTAATAGGATGTACGCTCAAGAACAGGCCTCAACCAATTCTCATCAGAATCAAGCCCAAAGAAAAGAAGTTATTGATTTTCTTTTACAACAAGCATTTGAGAATCTTGAGCAGGCATCCCGTTTAGAAGATGTCCGGAATCAGAGAATGAAAATGTCTTAAATAACACATCAAACTTCCAAGACAGGTGATTTAAATGGTTTTCAGATGATACACCTAGTTAATATCTGAACCAAAGTCCGTAAAATTAGAAGAGCATTTTCAAAAAAATTAGTCATATCAGTTCAAGAATCACCCCATCTTGCAAGGCTAGGGTCTCATTTAATTCAACCTTCAAATTCATTCAATAATGTTCAATGGTTTGATGAAAAAGAACAGAAACAGCCCTAGCCTGTAGGGCTGGGGGATTTTTCACATCTACAATCCCCCACTCAACGGAAGCTAGTTTTCTTAAGATTAGGGAAGAAGCCACAAGGAAACTGTACAACTGAACTATCTGATGATTCCCTTTGGGTTACTGTCTTCCAAAACGTTCTAGGGAATTCATCATATAAGAGAAATAAGTCTCATGAAAGACCCAATGGGAGATGATATCGCAAAATTACTATCATAATTCCATCAATGAATTATGCATCAGTAAATGTCATTAACAACATTTTAGAAGATCCTCCAAAAAATAAGTCCAGTTCAGGGGAATCATAAGATGAATTTCTTATCCATAAAATGGTACAAACTGAGGCAAATGAAGAAGGTGTAAACACCCGAAATTAGAGGATTACCCAGAATCTAGGCATGCCTTCAAATAACTAACTCCCCCTCTCCAAAAAGAATATAACAAGGGGAAGGGAAAAAGTCATATTGCATCTCACTTTTCCATTATAGAAGGTCAATCTATTTCTCTTGAAGATATATTTTCACAGTAAGAAAAGGAAATGAAGGAGTTGAAAAGACTCAATATAGAGTCACTTCGAAACAACATTTCCACTAGACGTACTCCACAGGCATGTACTTAACTTGAAAATATTGTAAGATCTCCTCAGCAAAGAGGATTTGTAGTAACAACAGATGAGCATAATGAATTCCCTCCACTGGGTACACAATCAAGGTAGGACTATATACATCATGATGGGCCTGTTCTCGTGGGTTATTCAAGGTAGATATCAACACTAGCATCAGTGGTTTTGTTGGTCATTGCACCAACTCAAGGTACAGTTGCTATACTTGAACAGGTTCCAAGTCATCCGGATGTTCCCAAAATTCTTATGAATACAATCTAGGGATTAACGACTCGATTGGGAGCTATGAAAAAACGATGTCCACCACTTCAGCCGGAAAAGAGAGCTTACCCTAAATGGGTGGATGCAATTCCTCCCCCACCAAATTTTATGAATACCACATTCCCAATATTTAATGGTTCAGGAGATCCAGAGAAACACTTAAAAAATTTTGTTTCTTGTTGTGATCCCATGATAGGAACTTCTCAACAACAAGAAGTAGTTAAGCTTAGGTTTTTTGTGCAGTAATTACAAGGATTAGCTTTTGTCTAGTATACAAGTTTACAATCTCAATCAATTACTTTATGGGAAGATATCCGTCAGAAATTTCTTCTTCAATTTATCTCAACACTACTAACGACGACAGTTTTTTATCTTAAGAGTTGTAAAAAAATGGGGAATTAAAGAGTTTCAGATTTCATTGCACGATGGAAAGGATTAACATATTCCTTAAGTCTAGCAATCCCTCAAGAAGAGTTGTTTCCAATTTGTGTGGAAAATCTATGTGATGAATTACATACACCATTGATCCCTATGAAATACATAGGAGGGTTTAGATACCTTACTTAGATCACTCAATAGATAGAAGACTCTATTATAGAAACTAAGGCTAAAACTCATGTAATTCCATTAGCTCTGGGGAGGAGGATAGGAAAAGTAGAAGCTGCTAAAGTCACACTCAAACAAGAACCTATACTTGCTTCTACTTTAATACACTCATCATACCGAAGGGCTCTGCCTCCTGAGCATTAGCAGCAATTATTGTCTTGTTAATATGATCAAAGAGATCAAAGGAGGAAAAATTTTGAGTAATTAAATAATAAATTTTATTCTTTCAGAAATGAACAATTTCCTGGTTACTTCATCTTAGCCTTAGAAAACAATTTGGTTTATTTTCCAAGTCCGAAGAATCCAAATAAAGATGGAGATGAAGATATTCCAAATTATTGTCCCTTTCACCAGATGTCGGGACACCCCATTTAGGAGTGTTTTGTTTTCAAATACCTTGTGCAAAAGATGGTAGACTCTGGAAAAGTGAAACTGAAAAGTTCATCGGATCAAGTAGCATGTGTTACTACTACTAATCCATAAGAAGAAGGAGAATGTCAAGATATCAAAAGTAAAAATATGCAGAAATATGATGATTGGATGATCAGGAAAATGATCAACAGGACTCACACTATTTTATGAACACAATTGAAACAACATATTGTGTCTTCTGTCACTCCTTCCATAGTAAAACCACCTTCATCAAAATGTCAGTCCTCAATAAAGAAAAGTGATTATAAGGATAAATAACAGTTAGAAGAAGATGAGCTCATGTCAAGGCCAATGTTGTCCTTGACCTTGGCAGAATTTATGCCATCTATTTCAAAAGCACAGGCACCGCCCCACCAAATGACACAACCAGAATTAACCTTTCAACAAGAATCATCGTCCGATGAAGCATTGATCTTTGGTTCTGTTAATGTTATCCATTTAATATATCCTTATGCCAATGGTGATTTTGATTATAATGATCCAGAATTCCTTGTACTTAATTGGTGAACAAGAGGAAGAAACCAATGTCGAGGATACAGAGGAAGACTTGGGAATTATAGAAATCACCATTTTAACTCTACCCCTACTCGAACCATATATGTGGTAGAAACTCATGGAATATCCCTTCAGCGGGCTCAACAGGGACAAAGAGTTTCTTCCATGAATGATAGGTTCGGTTCTAACACAATTATTTTGGAAGACCTATTATAAGCCACACCATCTTATTCTCAGAAAATGAATAGACCTAGTCAATCAAATTTACCAAATCCAAGAGTATTCACAGCTTCTGCTCCGACACAAAGTACATCTACATCAGAAGCATCAACGTCCAAAGCTCCTACAAAACCACATCTCCATACTGGGAAACACAGACATTTTGACCAAAAGTATGATGTCTTGAAATAATTGGCCCAAGTACCGGCCATGTTATCAAGTTTGGATGCTTTTAATCTATCAAAATATCTTCGAGAAGTACTCATTGAGGCTTTGTTATGTTCTCAAAAGTTTGAAACTGAAGTTGTTGCTGTTGAGGTTTACCGTATAGAGAATGATCCTGAAGAATGTCATGCAGTCATATCTTTCACAAATGAAGATGAAGATGATGTTTTACATGGACATATCAGACCTTTGTATTTTTCTAGAAAGGTCAATAAGCTAGACATATGACGAGTCTTCATTGATAATGGATCTGGAGTCAACCTCATTCCTATTCGTACACTTTGTCGATTAGTTCAGGATTAATCTGACTTATATCCTTCAAATTTAATGTTGAAAGCTTATGAAAAGAATGAGTAAGAACCTTTGGGAAATATTACACTCATAAATCAATTTGGAGATCTTGTTTCTAATTCAGATTTCATGGTTGTTCGTCAGAACACAGCCTTCAATATTCTACTTGGAAGGCCTTGGCTACATCAACATGCAGCCATACCTTCATGATACCACCAATGACTTAAGTACTATTTCAATGGTCAAATCGGGACATTTTATGGAGAAAAATCTATATTCAAAACATATGAATCTCAATACATTGAGGAAGAGTTTTATCACACAAAAGGAATGAAGCCCATGAAAAATGAGATAACCAGTGTTAATGCTCCAAATGTACTAGAAAAGATCCCAGCAAATCCATTCATACATTTGAGTATAGATTATGTGTTACCCATCAATCAAATATAAATGGTAAAACCAAATCCAAATACTTGTCTAGTAACTTCCATAATGTCAATTACGACAATTGAGCCTGATAACATGGAAGAAACTATTGATCCATAAATCAATGATGAATACCTTAATGGATATGTTTTTATTTCCTCTGTTAAACTATAATAAGCCTCTACTTCATCAATCAGAATAGAATAAATTTTAGCAATACTAAAGGAAGACAAAGATGTTGATTCTCAATCCATAAATCCCTCTTTATTACCACAGGAAAACCCTTCATCATCAGTAGGGTCAGATATGATGGCCTCTTCTTTGGGATGTTCAAATAATGGTTTCCCCTATAACTTTGGGAGTTTTTCCTCATCATCTACTATTCAAATAGAAATAGAAAAGGTAACTCATAATGAAGAAGAACAGTAAGATATCAGGGATTCTCCTCCAACATTTGAGGAAGGTGTCTCTACCACCGTGTATGAGATCAAAGAAGTAAATCTGGGTATAGAATAAGATTCATTCCCCACTATAATTAGTGAGTCCATGACCTATGATGAGAAAGAAGGGTATAATTCATTCCTAAAGCAACATCGAGATATATTTTCTTGGAATTAAAAAGAAATTCTAGGTCTTAATTCTGATGTATCCACCCATCATTTGGGTTTTCCAGAAGAACATTGTGGATTCAAGCAATTTGAAAGAAGAACACACCCAACTCATGCCTCTAAAATTGAAGCAGAAGTTGATATGCTTATATAGGATAAATTTTTCAGGGAAGTTCAATATCTCAAATTAATGGCCAATATTGTCCTGGTGAAAAAGAATAATTGGAAAATTAGAGTCTGTATTGATTTTAGAGATCTTAACCGGAATTGTCCTCAAGATGATTATCCAGTTATGATTACAAAACTTTTAATCGATGCAATGGCTAGATATGAAGCTCTTTCTTTTATGGATGGATAATATGGGTATAATCAAATCCATATGTCCCTATAGGATGAATAATTTATAGCCTTTATATCCCCTAAAGGTGTGTTTTTCTATCAGGTAATGACCTTTGGCTTAAATAATGTAGGTGAAACATACAAAAGTTCCATGCATCATATCTTCAAACCCTTCTTAGGGAAATTTGTTGAAAGTTATGTGGATGATTTGGTGGTCAAATACAGACAATATTTCATTCACTTGGCTAATTTGGATACTATATTCAATAAACTTTGGCAACACAGTTTGAAGATGAATCCCATGAAATGTGCTTTGGGGGTAACCTTAGGAAAGTTCCTTAGCTTCATTAAATGCCATCATGGTATCAAAGTTGATCCTGAGAAAACAAAATTGATACTTGGTATGTCACCTCCTCAAAATTTTAAAGAATTAAGATAAATCTAAGGACACTTGGTCTATATTCGGAACTTTATCACCAATTTGGCAGGCAAGTGTTTTCCATTCGCCAGATTAATAAAGAAGAAAGTCAGCTACCAATGGAATAAAGACTGCCAAGAATAATTTGATACCCTAAAGAAATATCTCTTGAGTCCACCAGTATTAATTCCACCTATTTAAGGAACACCACTTATTCACTATGTGACAGCTTTAGAGTGATCCCTAGGTGACTTCCTGGCCCAAAAGAATGGTGATGGGAATGAAAACAGCCTTTATTATCTCATTCGAACTATACCTGATATAGAAACTCGATATTCAAGTATTGAAAAGTGCTTTGTGGAATTAATCTTTACAGTTTAGAAACTGAGGCACTACCTACAACATCATGAGGTCTAATTGTTATCTCATAATAACTCACTTAAATTTATCCCCAGTCGTCCTTTTCTTAAAGGGCGTCTGGCATGGTGGGTGGTTATTTTTGTAATTGTTTGATATCTAGTTTGTGCCTCAAAAGGCAATAAAAGGCCAAACTCTGGCTAACTTCCTTGCTAAGCATCCACCTGTAGAAGATATATCATTTAATACTGAACTTCCTAATGAAGAGATCATCTCTATCCAAGATAATTCCAAAACATGTAAAATGTATTTTTATGGTGCTTCCAGAAGTCCAATAGGGAAAATAATGTAAAATCCTAAACTCAATAATGTTGGGTTAGAAATTGTCCTTATTTTCCCATAAAAGACAATATTTCCTTATTTCTTCTTGTTATCAGAAGGTGGTGCCGACAATGAGGCATAATATCAAGCTCTCATCGCAGGTTTTAAATTAGACCTTCAGGTGAAAATGGATCATTTAAAGGTAAAAGGTGATTTATAATTGGTAATCAAACAAATAAATGAGGAATATTTCATTATAAAAGAAGAGTTAATCCCTTTGTGTGATTACATCAAAGGGTTAATGGATGAATTTCCCTTATATTTGACATTGTCTTATGTCCCGCGATCACAAGATTCCCAAGTAGATACACTGGAAAATACAGCTACAACCTTGATAGATCCAAATTTGGATGAGATAGTCATCAACATAACCCATCATCGAGTGGTCTCACATTTTTTTCAAACAAAAATGGAGGAAATTAATGAAGTTTTCCCAATTTTTGAACCATTTGGTCATACCACAGGATAGAGAACATACATCATGGAATATCTTTAAAATGATGTACTTCCATCATATAGGGATGAGAAAGAATAGATCTGGAGATGAGTGGCCAATTTTACTCTTTATGATAGTCCAGACCACCAAATGGTCCTCCACAAGCGAGGCTTTGATAGAACCTTTTCAGATGTATTGATGGATAAGAGATTGTAGCTGTCATCAAAGAAGTACATCTAGGGGTTTGTGGTGCCCACTAATCTGGGAACAAACTCTCTGATCAGATCTAAAGGCTTGGATACTTGTTTCCTTCAATGGCGCGGATGGTAAAAATTTCACTAAAAAATTTTATCCCTACCAAGTGCATGCCAACTTCATTCATCAACCCCCAGAGTTTCTACATATAGCTAAATATTCCGAGATATTTTCCACATGGGGAATGGATGTAGTAGAACATTATTTTCCATCCACGACTAAGAAGTTCAAGTATATTCTCACTATTGCTGACTTTTCTCTAAATGATCTGAGGAAATACCTCTTAAAGAAGTCAGAGCCAAAAGAATTGTTGATTTTGTCAAAAATAATATCATCACTAGATTTGGTGTCCCTCATACTATTTTTATAGAATATGGCACCAATTTTTTTTTTACTGAGGTAAAAAAGTTATATCAGGAACATAATATCAAATCCAACCATTCATCTCGCTATCATGCAGTGGCCAATGGACAGATAGAGGCCTTCAACAAGACCCTATCAAATATAATCTAGAAAATTGTTGATAAATATAAGAAATCATGGCCTGCTAAACTTTTTAATTCTTTATGGGTTTATCGGAAAACTACATGTACTAATAATCAAGTAACTCCTTATTCATTGGTATATGGAACTGAAGTAGTTTGTCCAATTGAAATGAAATTTCATTCACTCAGAGTTGCAATTTGTGATCAGTTTTTTATAGATGAGAGGTATCAAAAGTGGTTTAATGAGTTGGAATGATTAGACGTGAAAATATTACATACTTTTCATCATCTAGATGTCTATCAGAATATAATAGAATGATCTTTTAACAAGAAAGTTCGTCTTCATTCATTTTTTCAAGGATAATTGGTATTGGTCCTTTGGACTCCAACGATACCAGGAAAAAACCTCCAAAATGTGAGCCAAAGTGGGGAGGACCTTATTCTATACATAAGGTCTATTCAAATTAATATTATGCCTTAATCTCAATGGATGGAGAGTTTATTACAACTCCAAAAAATGTGAGATTATTGAAGAAATACTTTGTGTAGTTGTGCATATTTGTCCTCACTGCAAGACTTTAAACTATACAGTACTATGTCCTTAATACATGACTTAAAACTGAACAACCTCCATGTCCCAGTTGAAAGACATTAAACTACATAACATCCATAAGTGTCCATGTTTCATGACGTTAAAATATGTAGCATCTTTGTCCTTGTTTCATGATGTTAAACTGCATGACATCATTTGTACAACTAACATTTTCGCTGTTTTGAAGATAAAAGATTCTGTAAACAAACATCATTGATTCCATAACTACTCCTTAGTAGTGTATGAGTCCCTCTCTTTCTTATGTCTGGGTTAGATCTACATAGATATCTAATTTCACGAACTAAGTATGGCTTGATTCTCATCTTTCAATGAGATACATAGAGACACCTAAATCTCCAATTTTGGGCCCAGCCACAATCACAAAATCTTGATATTTTCTTTTCTCTTCCTGTATATGAATCAGATCTATACAGAGTGTTTCCTTAAGATATATGATATAGTCCTTACACCATTTTATGTCTTAAGATTTACCATTCTCTCAGAATGTGTCAAAAGTTTCCATTCTTCATGTCAAACTTGATTGGCATGAGAAATGATTGTTTCAAGAACTACGTATGGATTGATTCTCATCTTTTAATGAGATATGTAGATATTCCTAGATCTCTAATCTTGGGCATAGCCGCATGAAAGAAAACCACATTATTTCTTGTGTAAGGATCAAATCTACAGAGAGAATGTTTTAAGAACTATGTATAACCAGATTCTTTCCCCAATAAACACATATAGTGACACTTGGGTTTTATCCCTTAACCTAGTTACAATATGTCTCTTCCTTTCACATCGGTTCATCTTTGTCCTTACCACATGGCATTAAACTGCATTGAATATAGCATCCATATTATTCAATTGCATCACCTTTACACTGTAAAAGAAACATTTACTGCTCCTTGTTTCTCACACCGAGCATAGCTCATGTGGGCTTACGAATTTGGTGAATGGATTATTTATATACATAAGGATTCACAATTTATTATGGAATTTTTAATTTCTTCACTACATGACATAAAACTGCACAATATAATGTCCTTGTTGCATTACTTTAAACTACACATCATAATATTAATTTATAGGAAATAAAGAAAGTCTCCATTTTACACATGAGTCAGATCTATGTAAAGGATGTCAAACTCATGGCCAATACTGGTTCAAATATTTCTCATATTCATTGAACATAAACCCTTTCTATATTTCAAACTCTTGATCTTGAATATTTTCAAATCTTCATAATCTTTCTTACAATTTCTGGTAACATGGTTTCTAATATTTGAGAGCTCTTTTGTCTGACTATGTAGCATGTGCCCTTAGGTTGTCTTGCTTAAGTTGCCTACATAACAGGCCTATTAATCAAAAGATTCCACTATTTGGCTATGCAGCATATGAACCAGTTGGCCCTGCATAATAGAGCCCCCATAACGGGTTAGTCAAATAATGGTAACTTTGTTCTTGGTTATAGTATCTTTGTCTCCTTTAATCTTTGATGACAATATACAAGAATCTTTATTTTAAAATAGTCATTCAATTATACTTTCCCCATTATCTTTCTCACAATCTAAAATTCTTCAAGACCATTGTTTAAACATCTCCCTCAACAAGTGCTCGATGCACTATGAAATAACCTTGAAATCACTTGGCCACTTGTTATATATTTTTTCCATTTGGGGTCCTATTTGTATGACCTAAAACAATAGACACCATACCACTAACATTTGGGTCAGACATTTGTAAAAGTCTTATTCCTTTGCTTTTTTAGACATCTTGGTTGGAAATACCTTTTCCATATTCAGGTACCTTTCTCCATAAACCAAACTTTGTGCTTTGGAAAATCTGAATCTCTATAAACTTCCTTCGACTTTAAACAATAGAACATCGAACTTCTGAGAGGTCTTTTGTCTAACTATGCAGCATGTGCCCTTAGGTAGCCTTGTATAAGTTGCCTACATAATAGTTATATTAGTTAAAAGATGCCACTATTTGACTATATAGAATATGACCTACTTGGCCCTGCATAATATAGCCCCCATAATGGGTTTTTCAAATAATGGTAACTTCATTCTTGGAAAAGATTTTCTCTAATGCTTTTATCCTTTTTCCCATATCTTTCCTCGATTCCAGAAATTCCCAAATCATAGTTTACAAATTTCCCTTCCATACCTGAATATGATAGTATATTTCCAAACAAATTATCAAGAAATTGGGAGAGTTTCATACCTTTGGTCAAAGCCAAAGACTTTAAATTAAAGATAAATAATGTCTTCACTGCATGACTTAAAACTGCACGGTACAATGTCCTCACAACATGACTTAAAACTGCACAATATGATATCATAAATTTCATTTTTTGATAAAATTTTAACCATTACTCATACACCAAATTTGTATATAAATGTTTTTCCTATTCATGACTTATTTCGGTTTAAAATATCCCCTTTTTCATTCTTAAAATTTCTTTCTTTGGAAAAACCACCCACTGTGGTCTTGATTCACCCAAACCTTATTTTCCCCTATCTATAAATAGTAAAATGTTAAACATCAAAGAGCTCTTTTTCTTGACTATGCAGCACATTGCCTTAGGTGGCCTTGCATAAGTTTCCTACATAATAGTCTTGTTAGACAAAAGATTCCACTATTTGGATATATAGAATATTCCCCAATTGGCCCTACATAACATAACCCCCATAACGGGTTTTCAAATAATGGTAATTTAGTTCTTGGATAAGACACCCCTTATGTTGACACGGGTTTTAAAATTTAGTGACCATAAAAATCACGGCTCAGGATTTCCCTTTGAAATATATAAATAATATTAAAGAAATTCTTAGCAACAGAGTTTTTTTTTGATCTAATTTAAAAATTTATCGTCAAAGCTATTTGACCTTAAATACTAACCCTTTGTAGTCCAACATGCATGACCCTAGACTTCCAATAACAAAAGAATTGGTTCTCATTAGATTGAGAACCTCCGAAGGGAACTCTAAACAAAAGTCGAGTCTCAGCTCACTAAACATATATTTTTTGTATGATTTATATAATATTGAGAAATAAAAAAAAGGTCCTAAGATATGAAATTTTTGGGGTTATCCATATAACCCAAGAAACAATAAAATTATGCTCATTTGGGCCATCAACATAATAAGAAAAATTTTGATCACTCCATTCTTGCCATTATAATAATAATTATCTAACATAAAGGAATCATTATCATCATTTACCTTTAATATTGCAATCATGGAAAATAGGAATTAAGACATATATAATTGAAGACAAAATTTCTAACATTTATATAAAAATAGAGGGCCTTCTTCAAAATAGATCCTCTCTATCATGTTTTAGAATAAACTCTCTACATGAATTTTCATTTGTTGGACCACTTCATAAGCCCTATCAGCTGCTTATTGAAGTTGAGATATCTGAGCAACTCCAGCCTCCTCTGCCTGATGAAGTTCTTCCTTAATAGTTGAAATAGAAGTTATCCCATATTATTGGGTTTCTCCCAATGTCTAATTAAACTACTAAAGCTTTTTATGAACAACATCCAGTTGCTATTGAAGATATAATAACTCTTTCATGGTTTCTTTGTTTTGTTGGATAATTTCAAACAATTTCTTGTTATGATTTACCTCTGCCTCAACTACTGCAGCTTGAAAGCCCTCAATATTGAAAATTATTTTATCCTCTTAAAAATTCTGTTACAGATTATTTTCCTACTCCCACCAGAGAATGATCTCTTTCATAGCATCATGGACTAGTCGATAATTAAATCCACCAAATCCCAATATGCAGAATAATGTTGTTAGTTTGGAAAAATGGGAAAGCAATTCATTTAAAGGATTTTCAGAAATTATGCCCAAAATATTCCATCATGTCTTCTTATGTTCCATGCCAAGAGAATATTGCATCTCAAATTCTAAATCTGAGTCACTACCATGAGGTAAAATGTTCTCTAGAAACAGGTCACTTAAAGAGCATCCTTGTTCTACTTCTCTTGGGACAGTAGAAGCTTCACCTTCTGATCTAAGATCTGATAATCCTAAATGGTAAATCAAGGACATTGTTAGTTTCAAATGGAAGAAACTGATATGATTCAAAAAAAATGATTATATTTACCCAATAATAAGTCAGCAACTTGATTAGATTCATCCCCTGTATTCTCAGCTTCAGTATTTTGAGAAAATGTTTTTTGAGAAGGGTCATTTCTTTGAGGTTTCTCAGTTATCACATTTGAAGGCTCTAGAACATCTCTTGATGGAGGATCCTCTATAGATATTTCTCCAGCTCCAATAGAAGGATAAAGTGGGATACCCCGTTCCTGAAGAGCCTTTGCAAAATTTTCTGTAGATAAAGCTACATAAGGTGAACTTGGATGTAAATAATCAAATAAAGAAGAATAATTACATATGGAAAATGAAATAATAAGGACTTACATCCTTGTAATTCCTCATGAAAATCCCCAAACTCTTTGATGGAACCTGTAATATCAATATTTGGATTAAGGGTGACCATTATTTCAATGTATACGACCTCCAATGTTATAGCATCCTCACCATTTAAGGTATGAAAAAAACATTGGTTGATGCCCAAATTGGCTTCGATGACAATTTGTTCTATTTTATCTTTGATTGGTACAGTAGCATTAGGTCTTTTCATGTTTGGTTCTATATCAGTATTCATCTCAAATTTCCCTGGTTCCTTATTCCTTTCTTCTAAAGCAATATGAATATCAATATTGATTATTTTAGGCTACTCATATAGAAGCAAATGAGGAATGTATTTAATCTTACCATGGATTTCCTCTCTATCATTAGAATCAGGAGAAGGTACAGTTGAATCATTTGATGATTTATCTACTAAAATTGCATATTTGTCAGCATGAACCTGGGTTTCCCCCGGGGTTTATTTTTCTGGCCTTGAAGAATCATCTCTTAATCCCTTGAGAGAGGAGAGAGACATAGATCTTGCAAGAGGATAAAACATGACTACCGAAGTGTGTTCAGAAAATTATATGCCCTAAGGAAATTATAAATACTTACTCCTTCAATGAACACTTCAGATTAATCTCATTTATCTTTTTGTTCAAAATCTTGGAGAGAAATTGAAACACTCTTCTTAGTAAGATAAACTTGAGGTAATGTTGGGGATTATCCATCTACATTACCCCAGTCATGATTCTTACTCCTGAATAAAGTTCTGGAGACCTGGGAGGATCATTCGTTGCATTAATAAGAGATCCTGCAGGGCCATACTTAGGTGATTTGAGAATTGGTCTGGAGCTTCCATCATGTACTCCTAAGTCCAACATATGAGATACTCATTTAGAGGCTAGGATTTGTTCATAAGTTTCATATATAAAGGCCTCCATCTCTGTAATATACTTCTGTACTTCAGCCAGGTTATTGTCCTGATTGTAATCAAAAGGTGCCTTGATGTCACCAATATATGTTATTTGAATTCCATGTTGGAGGAATGCCCATGCATCCCTAAGATCATTGGTTACACCCTACCAATGATGAATGTATGAAGGTCGCACATAATTCAATCTTGGTATATTTGATGGTGTAGGGGATTCAACGCCTTCTGAATGGTGAGCTTCTTTAGACCTCCATTCTTCTTCAGAAATTTCAACAGATGGAATAGAAACCTCTATTTGATGGCAGCGACTGGATCAACTTGCATTGATGGTATGCTTTTCTAGCCCTAGAATTCTTATTATAACTCATATGAAGATGTTTTGAGGGCTCTAAAACCTCTGAAACTTCTGTATCATCTCTGGTCTTGGACTTCTTACCTCGATTTCCACATGCAACAGTTGTTGTAGCTGCCACTTTATATATTCCTTTTGTCAAATCCCCTTGAGGATATGAAGAAGACCAAGCTTTGTCATACCCAACTTCTAATCCAATCGATTCATTTGGTGGAGGTAACGTAATCGACAGTTTGGATACCTCTAAATCTGTTAGAATCCATAATTTTCATGCTACCATTGGGTGTTTCTCTTATCTGACATACATGGGAGAAAAAATGTTTGATTTTTTAAGACACCTGAATTGACGAGAAAACCTATATGGGACATAAGCCTCGCAGATAATTTCACCATCAATCCTAGTTGATAATATACCAGTTCTTATAATCACCTCTTTCTAGTATAATCCAATATATGCCTGAACTGCCCCGGTTATCTATAGAAGGAAAAATAGTAGGACGTCCATAGGTTGTACCTTTCTCTATTGTTGGTTCTAAAAAGGCTTTTATCCACACTCTGGCATGGATATCTTTCTTGTCTTTGGGTAAATTATTTTCTATCTTAAATAATTCATGAGCCAGTGGTGGTGTTCTAGTAGCATCACCCCATGTTGTAGCTGGCAGAATGAATTCATCATACATTTCCCCAAAAATGGGAATTCTAGGTATTTGGTAAATATCCCAAAGAATCATACCAACTTCACCATGCATCAAATGAAAGGAATTCAATAATGAAATAATTTTTATAAACATAAGTTTTCCCCATCCATACAACTTCATAGATATGGATGTCTGATAAGTCTTTCCTGAATTCTACACAACTCCAAAGTACCCAGAATTCCCACATCCAATCGGGCTTGACACCTCCTCCAGAACGAAGATCCCAATCTTCTTTCCAACCGTTAGACTGATCTATTTGAGAAGCCTGAAAAGTGGAATCATAACAATGTGGTCTTGTCCCTACAATGTGATCCTTAATATTGGGATTTCAACCACTATGATGAAGGATGCAACTAATTGGGACCGTTTCTTCTTGTACTGGACCCCCCCTTGAACTAATATTCATACAGTTACAGTTGTAGTATTGAAGAATCCAATTATTTGGAAAGTACTTCTTAATAGATGGAACATGGGGGGTCTTGAAAAAACCCATGCCTGTACAGGGGTCAGTATGGACTTTGTGGATAATCATGCTAGTATAGAATTAAACCTTTCCACAATCTCAAAAGAGTACTTTCAACAACATCATAGTAGTCTGGTCTGACGATCTTCATCATTTCATTTTGACGTGCCTTAGCTTCTTCAGTATGGGTCATCAAATGATTCATTCTTTCCTTAAAAATAATTACCAAACTTCCAATATTAGGTTGGAATTTTAAAATAGATAAATCAAAAATTTGTCAAAGTACACTGTTCTCATGGGTCCTTCAATGAGGTCCATCGTGTAGGGCCTTCGATGAAGTCTACCGCGTAAGTACTTCGACAAGGATTTCAGTGTAAATACTTAGATGAACTCATTTAGTGTAGTTCCATCACTTACATAATTTTTCCTAGAAGAAATTTCAAGGGAATTACGTGAGAGCACAATGAGATGGGGTTGGGTGAACGAGCTATGCAATGAGAGCCGTCAAATTCTGAAAAGCACGGGTGAAGAAAATTGCAAAGGAGGAGACCTATTTATAGAAAACCGAAGACCTATGCACCAGGATTGTGCATAACATCTATGTGGGGTACCTATTCAGAAAACCTTCACTATTCTGCAATCGATCCATCGTCTTTTCCCAAAAAAATTAACCTCAGGACTCAACCCTCTTTCTATTTTTGGATCCAATCCTAAGGGGGGGATTTTATTGACACCACATAATAAAACAATAATTCTATGAAGATAACTCTGGATATGTCAAATCCTGAGGCAAGTTAGGAATAATTCAAAGGAATTTCAAAAACACTCCCAACGATCTTCCCAATAGGCTCACTTCACAGGCCTAAGTGGCGAAGCTACGCGGCTGACCTATGCGGTGGAGCTGCATGACTGACCTACACGACATAGCTCCACACCAAAAAATTGTTTGTGCCCCTATGCAGAGCACCTGCGTGGAAGAGCTGCATGAAGGACATGCGAGAGCAACATCTCTTTGACTAGGCCCCATCCATTCCTATAAATAGACCCCTTGGTCTCCCCATTTTCAGGACTGAAAACAAGTCAAAAAAACTCTCTAAAGCTCCCATTGCGTAGCTCTCTCACCTAGATCCCTAAAATTGTCTCAGGTAGCTCTCTAAACCACGAGAGAAGAGATAATTAAATGGGATACACAAGTTTTTAAAGTCAATTTAAAAATTTTACATAGGTTGGGTCGTCATATGTAAGACACATCCTTCAGTAATCATTCATACCTAAGTGGCATACCTGCATTCCATACCTACGTGGTACATCAACGCAGGGTACCGACGCGTGGGACCTACTCAACAAACTCTGGTACCCTTTTTTAAAGGCTATTCATGGTTGGGTATCTCCTTCCTTGGTTCCCTTATCTGAAAGGGACTAAGATGAAGCCTCCACCAAAACCTTCTGACTTGTCAGACTTTTTGGAAAGGCACATTAGCGTGTCTCCAATTTGGATTTGTATTTCCAAAGTTAGAGGTTTACCATATTTGTTTCACAATGAGGTTAGGGTTCATGGAGTATTTGTGGATTTGTATATCCACAGTCACATGGACCTTTCTCCCAGAAATAGTGGTGGGAAGTTCCTAGTTTTGAGAATAAGGGTTTAGGTTTTGTCCTCCCCTTATCATCTCTAAGACTCGAAACCTCAGGTTTATGGTAGGGAAGGTACAGTTCACACTTACTTTTCCACGCAAGAATAGTATAAGTCTCCCTCCTCTACCAAGATCAATTAAAGGGTATCCATCATGGTATAAGCCCCTCACTTTCATCCCTTCCTCCTTTCATTGGACCCTTGTCTAATGTAAACAGAATAGAGGGAAAGCTCGTCACCTTGCCTCTTCCATGGTCGACGTGCCCTCTTCCACCAGCGGGGGAGGAAAATTTTTAAAGTGTGAATTTATTTATTGAATATTTGGCATACTCTTGTTTCTCATACTGATAATGACTCATGTAGGATTAGATATTTTTCACGGTCACAACATTTTCACAATTAAAGGAACTACGAAAACTCTGATTCCTATTCAAACCAGGATATATAGGAAGCCCTTTTCAGGGCCCGAGCTCACTAGATATCCTCTTTAGGAACCCAATACTAATTTCCCTAATCTGGGAACCCTTCTTATGAATAAACCCTAAATTATCCTCCAAATCATCAAGGCATCCTTTTTAGGAAGTAATCCTAAACTCATCTCTCTCAAAGGACCATACTCTCCTATGAGACTTATCGAACTACATGGGCTTTGATTCCCATCTATATGGGATACGTAGGAAGCTTCATTGAGGTTCAAATGTCAACCCTATTCTCCTTGGGCTATATTCTCAACAGATTCTGATCTTACTTGGAAACCCATATCCTTTCTAAGTTCCTTGGGCTGCTTCAGCATAAGTCCCTCACTATGTTTTGACCAAGAACCTTTCACTTAGAGGTCCTTATCACATAACCTTAAAAGGTATAATGTGTCATATTAAGTGGCACCGAACTACGAGGGTTCTGATTCATTTCACAAGAATACATAGGTAGTCCATTTTACAGGCATGATCCCAAGATCAAAATAAACCTTCATCTCCCTGGATGAAAATAAATTCAAGAGTGCCACACTGAGTGGCTTAAAAACCAGTATCATCATAACGATGATTAAAATAATCTATAATCAGTATATTAGAGGATACCATTGATGGAAAACCTTGGATACATATGGGTATTTCCATTAATGAAGAACCTTTAATTCATGCCGATGATTCTAAATTTTACACATGTAAATAAGTGATTGTAAATTCTAAGGGATACACTCTTTCTTATTCTGATGTTGGTGTTTCTATTAGACAATCCCATCCATTTGGAAGAAAGATTTCATTCCAATAGGAATAATGACTATTACCCCATATTAACTTCCGAATCTAAATATATCCCCATGTCATATATTAAACCTATAAATTATTATCTATCTCCCATTTTGGATATTAGACGTAGTTAATTGAAACATGTATTCTAGATTTAAGAATCACTGTTTCCAGGTGGTTTCCATTGGATTTATTCATGGAACCAGAAACTTCCAATAGTTCTTTATCCAAAGAGGACTTGCTTTCCAAAGGCAGGCGTTCGTTAAGTTTGAACTATATGATACTTAAGAACATGCATTGGTTGGGAGGATGGTAGGTTGGACTCATCACACCCTTTTGGGGGGAATTATTGTCTACTTTGAGACTCTCTTTGTAAAATTTAAAATATTTTCATGGATCCTTATTAATTCACCAAGTATATCTTAAGTATCCCTTGGAATTTACAATCACTTATTGACATGTGTAAAATTTAGAATCATCAGTATGTATTCTAGGTTATTCATTAATTGAAATATCCATATGTATTCAAGGTTTTACAAAAATAGTATTCTCTAATATACTGATTAGATATTGTTTTAATCATCATTGTGATGATACTGGTTTTTTAGCCACCCAGTGGGGCACTCAGGAATCTATTTTCATACTCGGAGACAAAGGTTTGGTTTGATTTTGGGATCGTGCCCATAAAATGGGCTACCTACGTATCCTTGTGAAAGGAATCAGAACCCTCGTAGTTCGGTTCCACTGAATGGGACACATCATTCCTTTTAAGGTCATGTGATAAGTACCTCTAAGATGAAGGTGCTTAGTTGAAACTTAGTGTGGGAATTATGCTGAGGCGGACCAAGGAACTTTGAAAGGATATGGGTTTCCAAGTATGATCAAACCCTATTGGGAATATATCCCAAGGAGAATATGATTGATTTGAAGTATTGGGTTTGAACCTCAAGGAGGCTTCCTATGTATCCCGTATGGATGGGAATCAAGTCCCACGTAGTTCAATAAGTCTTGTAGGAGAGTATGGTCCTTTGAGAGAGAGGAGTTTGGGATTACTTCCTATAAAGGATTCCTTGATGATCTGGGGTTTAGTTTGGGGATTATTCCTAAGGAGAATGCCCAAATTAAAGGAACTAGGGTTGGATTCCTAAGGAGGATATCCAGTGAGCTCGGGCATTGAGTAGGCTTCCTACATATCTTGATTTAGACAGGAATCAGAGTTCTGGTAGTTCATTTGGTGAGTGTTTGTGCACATGTTGTAACCATCATGTATCTCTAAGCTCACGTGAGTCATGCTCAGTGTGAGAAACAAGAGGATGTGAAAGATTTAACCATGACACTTCACACTTTTAAATTTTTCCTCCATGCTTATAGAAGAGGGTGCGTCGACCATGGAAGAGGATGAGGCAATGGTGGATGAGGGAGGGGTGATGAGACCTCCCTCTGTTATCTTCACATTGTACAAGGGTCCAAATGGAAGGAAGAAGGGGTGAAGGTGAGGGGATTATACTAGGATGGATGCCCTAAAATTTGTTTGGGTAGGGGAGAGTGACTTATCCTGTACTTGAGCAGAATAGCTAGTGCGAAGTGTACCTTCCCTATCAGAGATCTGAGGTTCTGGGTCGCCTCTTTGAGAAGGGAGAGGCCGGTAACTAACCATCCTCAAAATTGGGAACTTCCCAACACTGTTTCTGGGAGAAAAGTCCATGTGATTGTGGATATACAAACCCCCAAAAATACCATTAATCCTAATCCCATTGTGAAAAAAATGTGGGAAACCTCTAACTGTGGAAGTATAAACCCAAATTTGAGACATGATGATGTTCCTTACCCAAAGGTTTGAGATGTCAGGAGGTTTTGGTGGAGTCTTCAACTTAGACCCTTTCAGATGAGGGAACCAAGGAAGGAGATACCCTTCCATGGATGTCTTTAAACAAGGGTACTTGAGCTGGTCGCGTGGGTACCTCATGCAAGTATGCTGCATAGGTACACTGCATTGCTATATCACGTAGGTATAGCGTGCAAGTGAACCGCGTAGGTATACCGTGTAGGTAAGGTGCACAGGTATACCGTGTAGGTAATGCACACAGATATACCGCGTAGATATAAATGATGACTAAAGAATGTGAATAACTTCAAAACATGTCTATACCCTTTTAATTATTATTGGTAAAATCATACATATTAATCTAGGAATATAGAAATATACATACCCAATGTTAATCAGCACCACCATGACCCCTAAAAAATACATGCCATATATATCCTTCCCCCACTAAAATCAATACATATTTTACTATAACTACATAGAAATGTTTGTGTTGGATCTTGATGTGGCTACACATCATTTGTGTCTTCTGGGTGAAGATTGTGGTTACAAACAGAAAGAAAAGTGGATGTATCTAACCCATGTGGCCAAAGTGGAATCCAAATTTGATACTTTTAGCAAGTCCAAATCTATTTGGGAGTTTTAATTCCTGAATTTTTTTCACCAATATTGTCCCTACTAAGAAAATGAATAGTAAAATCATGGTTTACATTGACTTCAGTGATTTCAATCATTGCTCCCCTAATGATGATTTCTCAGTTATGATAATTAAATTACTAATTGATGTGATATATTGTTTCTAGGATATATATTTCCTAGATGTATATTCTGACATTCCCTTTATTCAAATAGACCCCAAATATAATTATTCTACTACCTTTAAGTTACACCAGGGGGTGTATTACAACCAAATAATTACCTCCATATTGAAACAATGGTTCTATATATCAACATGCTTTGAATCATAACTTTAGGTCCCTCCTAGGATAGGTCATAGAGTGATTTTTAGATGAATTGGTGGTCATGTTTCAATAATGTTTTTATCACCTCATCGATCATAAAATAGTTTTCAACAAACTATAATAACACAACCTAAAAATGAATCTATTAAAGTGTTCTTTTGGGATAACATAGGGGGAATTTTTTTTCCATGGTATGAAACCACAAAATTGAATTCAGCCATAAAAATACTAGGGTGATACCCAACATGACTATTTTTTGAAACATCAAGGATTTGAGAGGACTCTAATAACATCTCACTTATATCAGGTGACTCATAAACAAACCTCACTAAAAAAGGATTTACCTTTACTCGGTTAATGAAGAAAGTGGTTACTTATCACTAAGATGAGGGTTTATCTAAATCCTTTGATGATATTAAATAGTATATGTTTCACCCACTAGTATTGATTCCACTGGTGGAATATAATCCCATAGTCATCTATGTGGTGACTCTATATTCATCACTTGATGCCCTACTTTTTTAAGGAATGATTTAAAAATATAACAGTCTCTGTTATCTCAACAAAATAATGTTAGATACTGATAATTGAAATTCAAATATTAATAAGAACTACTTTTCACTAATATTAAAAATATATAAGTTAATACATTATTTGAAAAATTTTAAGGTTCAATTAGTTTCTCACATTACCCACTCAAATACATCCCCAGTCATCCAATGCTAACTGGTGGTTTGAACTTATGGATAGTGATTTTATAATAATTTTACATCTAGTTCATGTCTCAAAAGGTAGTCAAAGAGAAGGCATTGATGGATTTTCTCACAGAACACCCTACTCTAGAATGTTCCCTACTGAAAATCAATATCCTTAATGAAGAGTTTTTATCTATACTTGACACTCTTGAAATATAGAAGATGTAATTTGATGGTGCCTATAGGATCCTCACAAATAGAAAAATAGAAAATATGAAGATCTACAAGGTTGGACTAGAAACTGTACTCATTTAGAAAACAAAGGCATTACTTTCAAATTCTTTACTTCCTTTAGAAGTTTTCACCAATAATGAATTAGAATACCAGTCCCTCAATACAGGATTGGATCTATGATCACAGACATCGACAACTTTCTTTAACATCAAATTTGACTCAAAATTAGTAATCAATAAGATTAATGGTGAATATTCCATTAATAATGAACGTTTTATTCCTTTGATTGATTTTGTATAATGGATGAAGGCTAAATTCCCTTACGATCTGACCTTTTCACTTGTCCCACATTCATGGAACATGTATGTAAATACCTTGTACATTGTATCTATGGTATTAAAATATCTAAACTAGGAAGAGAAATTTATTTTTATCTGATATTGTCTGTTAGTATTTCCATTCTTAAATAGTGATATGGAAGAAATCAATAAAATTAAAAATACCCATGATCAAAGTGATAATTTACATTCCCCAAGTTATTTTATTATTAAATGGATGTATCCCGTAGTAGATTAACTCTTATGTGAAATTATTCCATCAGATCAAGATAAGAAGGAAAAAATCTAGTGATGGGAAGCAAATCCCATCCTCTATAACAACCAAAATTATTAAAAATTCATCAAAAATACAGTATTTTATGGATTCCTCCTTAGATGCATTAATGGGGTAGATACCCTCACTATTACATAGGATGTTCATGATAACACCAATTGTGAACACCATTCAGGATCCAAGTTCTTCAAACAAAACAAGATACTTGGATTCATTTATACATCAATTATATATGACTATATGGAGTTCATGAATAAATTCCATGTTTTTTAGATACATGAAAACTTCATCCATAAACTCCCAAAATTTCTATAAACCAACACAAAATCTTGGATGTTTTTTTGTGTGAGAAATATATGACATGGTTCTACATCTCCATCTACATCTAGAATGTTCTAGTATATATTAATATACATTAATTTATTATCTAAATGGTTTAAGGATATATCCCTCAACGAAGTTGTAAAAAGTATATCATCAACTTTATAAATACCAATATCATTAATTTATTTGGTTTCCCTTAAACAATATTAATAGACAGTGGCACAAATTTTTATGCATTTGAATTAAAGAGGATATATCATGAATATAATATCTAGTCCAAAAACACATCCTTAAATCATGTAGTGGAAAACATATAGATAGATTATTTCAATAAAACTAATCTAATATCCTTCATAATGTAGTGGGAAAAGACAAGAGGTATTGGAAAAATAAAATCCTTAATTATTTATGGGATTATCTCACAATGACCCACACTACCACCCAAGCATCATAATATTTTCTTATATATAGTGTAGAGACAACCATGCCCATTGAGGTTAAGATTCTTTGGATTTTCATATCCATCTACAATCAACTATATGAAGATAAATAATCCTAAGTATGAATTGATTAGTTTCAATAGATTAATGATAAAAGGTTACTCACATAAAACCCATTAGATATATCAAAATTTATTTGAAAAATCATTCAATTATAATTTTTCATTTTCTCATTCCTTTAAGTAAAATTGGTGCTAACTCTGATAATTTTTATGATACATAGAAAAAAACCTCTGAAGTTAAAACCAAGATTAGAGTTACCTTTCACCATATATTAGATCTACTATGACAAATATTATTCCTTGGCCATGATGACTATAGAGTATGTCAAACCAACCACCAATGTAAGTATCCTCAAGAAATACTTTTCCTAATTCCATGTGGGGCTAACTTGGTCCTAGATACAAGACTTTAAAATGGATAATAGATAGTCCAATTTTCCTAAGTCTAAACAAATAAGACCTCTTCCTTATCATATAATCTTAAACCTCAATACATCTACATCTCATCAAAAAAAAATTAAACTATATATCAATTGTCTTCATTATATGATATTAAATTATATGCCATATGATCCATACAATGAACTAAAACTACTCAAAGAGGTCTATCCTATGTTACCCCAAGTTATAAAACATTCAATCTCATAAAATTTTGATATGTGTAATAAAAAATGCCACTATATGAAAGAGAT
Organism: Viscum album; assembly: GCA_963277665.1. Classification (NCBI taxonomy): domain Eukaryota; kingdom Viridiplantae; phylum Streptophyta; class Magnoliopsida; order Santalales; family Viscaceae; genus Viscum; species Viscum album. Next base: position 15,783,372 of record OY728119.1, read on the forward strand.
ATCCCCATTTGAGAACTCCCTTCAGAGATGGTATAGTTATTTCTACATTCACTTATCATGGTATTATGATTCATCTAACCTATAAACACAAAAATTACCTCATTAATATAAAAACTAAAAATGGCTTGATTCCTATTACTTTAGGACATATAGTGATTCCTCAATAACTAATCCTAGGATCATCCATAGATTTAATTTTTGTTCCTAATTTTCCCTTAGTGATGAGACCCTTACAAATTCACATCTGGTTTCATTATTCTCCCATTCAAGCACCCATGAACCCCCCCCCCAATTTTTTCTAGTATATGATCCATATTGTCGCATAAGGATTTGAAGAACTATATGTGGATTGATTCCTATTCATTCTGGATAAATAGTTACACCCAGATATCTTATCTTGGTCCCAAACTTAAATTCCAATCAAACCCACACTTTATCATATTTTCTAATTCTCTGTTCCATTGCATTGAGTTTTTATTTCCATACTTGACACTAATACAATGTTATTTTATCTTAATTATAATCCAGATTTATTCAATATCCCCTAGCTTATGACTCCATAACCAGGGAAATATAATGAAATTAAATACTCACTATGTAATATCCTTTTATTCATAAGATTTTTTATTCCTTGGAGGATGAAACGGTGATATATATATACATTTTCCAACCCTAATGGAATAGATTACCTAATCTATAATTTAAATTTTCCCATTATAATAATTATTTTTGGCATTATTACCATCTTAATGGGATGTGTACCAACATCTAGATTACTTATCTTGAACCCTATCATTAATGTCACTTTCATATAAAATATCCCTCCCAGTATAGGGCCTTCTTATTCATGTTGAGTCTATCTATTTTAATCTTCATTATAGGAATTTATATCTTTTGGTAAGAAATAAGTTTTCCTTGATTACATTTATTTTTGGATATGTAGTGATGTTTGGATCTCTGGTCTTAGGCCCAACCACAAATCTCAACCAAGTCCTCTATTCATCTTTATATTGGTCCCTATGAACTGGATTCACTCTATAGTTCCATCACTAGGACAAAATAATTTGATCTTTTCATATGATCCAAATTTGTGCAATACCTACTATATAATGATCTTTATCGTGTGATAATAAAATAAAATAAAACTAATTCAAATCTATATAAATCTAAATTTCTTATAATATTTTTTTGTCAAACAACCCTAAAATTCATGGAATCTGATTCCTTGTCACATGAAGTTAAACTTCACAAAATATAGTCTATCCTGCATAAAATTAAACTATTTAGAGAGATCTATTTTGTATGACACAACACCATTACATTAAATACAAACCCATGTAGGGGTGCCTAGAATATGGATTCATTAAATTATCATGTTCTAGGATGAAATTCCCCATTCCTAATTCCACTTGGATCTTCTATCATGTTCATAAGACATAGATATTCTCCGAGTTCTAAAACACCAAAATAAGAAAATTTCCTTTTTCTTTATATGATCTAGATCTTTGTAGAGATTTAATAATAACTATGTGTGACTTGATTCTTATTATTTTAGAATATATAGGGACACATAAACCATATATTTTGGACCCAATCATAGATCATTTTCCATTTAAATTCATTTTTAAATGAACTATTATAGTCCAAATATAGTTATTTTGGGTCTAGAACATTCTCATAACTCTTTTAATATCCCCTTCCTACAAACCACACTTTATTCCTTGAGTGTTTTGAATCCTTACAAACCTTCCATGGATACTGGTAATGGGTGTATTCTCCTATATGATATACTTTTTATTAGTAATGATATTTTTTCAATATTTAGTACTGATAATTTGAGGCATCTTTTCATCCTAAGGAAAAGGTCCTATAATTTCTATATCCCCAAAAATAGCATTGTGGAACTTATTATTCAAATTCAAGTAAATTTTAATTCTCAGTATGCTTCTCTCATTTCATCATTCTTTAATTCAAATACATCATATTAGGATTTATGAATTTTTCATTCCTTATTAAATAGGTCTTGTGGGCTTCAATATCTTGAGCCCTATTTGGGTTATCACATCACAATCCCATCATTAGTTCAAGCACTTCAACCTGAAACTATTTCCATCCCTTTCTAATATGTTCTATATTGGCATTGAGTTTTTATTCATGCTAGGTTGTCACTTTTCCTTGGTTTGATTTATTGTCACATATTTCATTCCATTTGTGTGACCTTTATACCCCATTGAGTCATAGTCCAAGAAATATGACATTAAATTGTGTTTATCACTCTATGAAGAATTCTATATAGGCATTGGGTATTCCATTCATTCCTAGTTTTCTTCACCCTATCTAGATTGACTACTTCAACCCTTAATCCAAATCTCTACAACTTTACAATTTGTACCTCGATGGTACAATTTTAAAGATACTTAACCTTAAACTAAAAATAAAATATCCATAAAAGTTTTACATGTTGAAAACCTATAAATGGAATCCATATAAGTCATTTATCCAATCACTAAGTCGTCTATTTTCATGGATTAGGAAAATTTTATTGATTAGATAAAAAAATGAATAACACTTTTAAGAAACACTAATTTTCTCTAGAAGAACTCAAGATATGATCACTGGACCCAATGGTCTTATGAAAATTTATAAAAGGCCTTAAACCATACATGTTTAATAAATTTCATGTCATAATTATTTACCTTGAGAATGCATTCAATGCATAGTGTTGTAATGAGTGCTTTCGGCTATAAGGGTCACCTTCACATGGAAATGATATTCATACCACCATATTCAAAATTTCTAATTAGTGGCTTGTTTTTTGTCTCGATGAGATGGTACTCTAACCCCATATGTCTATAATAATATCTTATAAGAACTTATCATTTGAATTTTGTCAATTTTCACCCCCTTCATACTTATCCCTTCTCATCACTTCCTGATTAAAATGTCTTGAGTTATGATTTACACATTCCATAACCAAGATATTTTGATGGATTTGAAAATCCCAGTTGGTATATAATTGTGAAACTTACACATTTCTAATGTAATAATGTGATATCAGATCCTTAAACATTTTCTACTCCTTTTCACATAACCCTAAACCACACAACACAATGGTTTAAACACTATGATTAGAAACTGCATACCCTATTACTCATAGTTATATATATATATATATATGTTTTTTTGGAAATCCATTCATATTACATTTACTTGTCCCTTTTTATTGGGTAGATTTTCTATTATTTTAGTCAAATATTTCTGACCTTAAATACCAGCTACACTGGTCTGACTTTTGTGACATTGCTGAATAAAAAAGGCATAGTACTCTTTAGGTGAAAAACCAAAAAAAAATCATCTTGAGTAAAAGTTGAGTCTTAAATTCCTTTACCTACACCTTTAATCACTTAGACTATATAAAATGGATTGTTTGAATGGAAAAAAGGCATAAAAATTAGGTTAAAAAATAACAAACGATGTCTTGAGAAAAAGCATAGCTTCTGATTATTATGCCTTCACTATTAAAGGCTTAGGTAAACTTTTGGAAAATTTTAAAAAATATAAATCTTTTGGGATCTACCATATGACCTTAGAAAAATTAAATCCATTAATGTTATCTCCCTAAACCTAGGAAAAATTTATATAAGCCTCTTATTCCTCGTATATTAGTTTAGATGATTAGTTCAAAATGCATGAAAGTGTGAATTTAGGGAGCTCGCTCTATTTTGAACATTGGAATCCTCATTTTAAAATCCATTTTTAGGATTTTAATTATGATGAGTCATTCAAATATCCCATATAACAATAGACCAACCATATCTTATGATGGTGGTGTATATGCTACTATATCCAGCCTACCTATACAAATATATGAGCACACATCTAGGAGGAAACCATATCTAATATCTGAGTGTTCCAACCTTAGCGTATGGTGATGGTGTATGTGCTGCAATACCCAACCTACCTATGTATATAAAATTGTATATTCTTAGGAGGAATCTAATCACGAAGTCTGTTATCTCATAGGCTTATCCCGGTTTATGGTGATGACACATATGTCACTATATCTATCCCGCATATATCCATTCAAGGGAACATGTCCATGAGATAATTGGTTGATGAAAATTTCATTATTAACTTAATAAAATACGGGTTATGAATTACTCAACCCATTTCTATAAAATTTTCATGTGGATTTAATTATGATTCATATTACTATTCCATAGTTTTAAAGATTATCCAGGATGAATAATTTATATGATATTGAATATTGATGACGATTCATGAAAAACAGAATTACTTTCATACATTAATTATAAAGAAAGGGGATATCAAAAATTAGAGTCACCCTTCACCTTTCAATGTAAGAGAAGATGAAGTTATAGGTGACTAGATATTACAATCTACACTCAACTGAGTCTTAGAGCTAATCAATTGATCTTATGGACTCATCAATTCTATATTTAATTTTGACCAACTTTTAAGGTTCATAATCCTTAGTAGGGTGTAAATGGTCCCCCTTATATTAGAATCTATCTCCCAACCCTTAACATCTTTAAGAATACCATGATGTTTAAGTAATTAACCCTCAACTGTGCTCTATTAACAAGAGATATGATATACTAGATATACCCCCGCATTGGCTAAGCACTACTTCTCTAGAACCACCTATACATAAAAGTATTTCTCTTAAATAACTATGGATATGAGATTTATAGAATGTTCCATAGAATCCACTTAGGCGAGACATGGCTGGGAAACATTCTCTTACTCCCTCACCTAGATGATTTGCTTCACAACACAATATATGTATAGATAGCTAAACCCCCCATATACTAAGATCTTGAATAGGTAGTGTATCCTATATATTTTCTTGTGTAGATACTCCATGGGTAAGTTTTGGATTAGCATCCAAATATCCTTCTACGCACACTATTGTGAGGTGTGTCAGAAGTCAACTGACTCTTGATAAGAATCAAATTAACTTCCAAGTATGAAAATAAATTAAGGAAACATGTCACACCTAGAGAACATATAGTTTACACCCTATGGGATTTTGGTCACCCGAACAACCCCAGCCTAAGTGTTCTCTAGTAATTGGAGTATGGGGAGGACATGCACTTCAATTAATATCTTACTTAGAAATAATAGTACTGAAAGAGATATGATAGATGAATATATTAAACAATAGATACCAAATTCAATAAAAAAGTGTTCTGGATACTTAACCATTTTCATTGTATTACTATCCACATCCACTAGTTCTGCTCCCTTTGATGGTTATATACAATCATCTCCTCTAACGAGTGCTTCCCCACCTATCATGGTAGGGACTTCACCTATTGTCCCCAACTCATTATTTGTAATTTTTGACGTTTCTTCAACCTATTCCATGGCATGATTATATGGAAGATATTTAACCTCTATAATGAAATTCAGATCATAAATTGGTGGGTTAGAGATATCTTGATGAGGTGAACTTTCCAGTGAATTCCTTCAATTGACCTCAACCATGTTAAAGGGATCTCCCCCCACTAGTTATTGGGTTATAAATTGATCCACTTGGATATGTGATATTTATCTAATATCCAAATAGTTGATTAACATTGATATATTTTTTATTTAGAGTTTTATGAGATATAATTTAAAATCAACATGTCATGTAGGGAATTAATTAGACAAGGGAGGAAAGACTTACACCCATCCAACCCGTTATTAAATTCTATAAATATAGCCAATGAGGTATGATTATATATAACTAAGAAGTTATATTTTATTTTAGTTCTAGATACAACAAGTGAAATCATCCCTTTCATGAAAAAGGAATTAATTAGAGTTATATAAAATATATCATTCTCACTTAGTAATTATATTGAAGCCCTCTACTCCTCCAATAGTAGAGGTGTCCAGAAAATGTTTTATTGGCATTCCCTCAACCAAGAGGTTTACTACATTTGTAGTACGAGGTATGATTTCATCATGAGTTTCCACTTTGATGTCCCCCAGGCATGCCTCATAGGGGTCCATTTCAGAGAATAATTATTATTTAACTAGAGAAGTATGATGTTAGCACATGGATTTAGAGAAATAATAATGAGTTAAAATATTTACCTCTTTCATTGGTCAAAATATTCTTAGCCAATATCTCAATGGTTCATTGATGTATGAGCATAGATGGAGGGATATCTAGCCTTATTTATAGGTAATATGGTTTTAGATATGGGAAGAGGGAAAGTATATATATCCCCTCCACTTTCTTAATCACCCTCTAACCAGATGCCAACTTTAATTCTTATAGGGTAGAACACTCCATGAAACTACCCACTAAATTAGAATCCATAGTATATTAAGGATACTTGATTGGTTTTTATTCTATATATACTCACTGAAAATACCTATGAGGTTATATACTAGACATAATTTCAAATTGGTGGTTATACCCATAAAGGAACAAGTGACATGTATCTTGGGGGTTAAAAAAATTATCACATTCCTCATCATTAGACTTATTGATGACCACATTGATGTTACCATGGTTAATCATGTCAAGTAACCAACTAATAACATGGAACCTATTTTCGGTAGGGAATTACAAAACCTATTGATTCCTCATACAATTTTCAACCTCAATAGGGTTAAAATCAAAGTCAAAGTCTTGATGGGAATTCATGTTTCTACATTGGGAAATGTGAACACCACTTTGGAGGGTGGTTTGTAGACCCTCGAAATTTTCATCCAATGACCACTTAAAATAAAATTTAATAGCCTATGTTAATTGATTGTTTTAGGGACATGGGTGGGATCCCTTTTGAGTGTTGAATAAGGTACCACATAATTTAACTTTAATCTCTTCCCAGGCCTCCCACCCAAAACTAAAGAACTACTCCATTATCATTTTCTTGAGGCTCTAATTACTGATATGGTGGATATTCAATATGAATCTTTCAGGGTATATAAAAGTGAGGTTGATCTAAATTCCTAGATGATTTTATAGTTTTCCCTTTCTCATTGGGTTTCCTAGAGGACCTTTTCCCTCTCATTAGTGATGAAGATTATGTGACTTTGTAAACCCTAATCACCATTATCCAATTGGGATATAATTATGTCTAGGCTAAGGCATACCCAGGTGTTAGTTCGATAAAGGAATCAGATGAATTTTTTCTAATATGATCATGAGTATTCTCTTAGACCATCATTTTCCATAATTGTTATACCAATGTTGGGTGATACTCAATCTTAACATCTATTAGTGGAACCACTACATGATTTTAGACACATTGTAATTGACATAAAAATCAATTTAGAACACATGGATTATAAATGAAAACATAGTGGATATAGGATGACATAATTTAATTAGTAATGGATATCTTATACAACTATTCCTCATAGTTGTTGTTTCGATTATTAATGATTGTATCGGTGGTAAGATCACCGTAAGGAAGAAATTTTAACTTTGAGTGTAGATTTAGGAGCTTTTAATTTTTTATCACACTTAATTTACAATATAATTATATTGCATAAAGTTTATATAAATGGAATGAAATTGAACATTGGGATTTTAACATCACTGATGAGATCTTACTCATAAAGTGTGCTTCTATATAAACCCATTAATCCTAGAACATCTTCAATATGTGAAAAAAGATTTTATTTTTTTGATATTCCGCATGAATTGGTGTATCTTCAACAAAATTAGTATCACCAAGCTGTTTTGTTTACCTTTTATAAGATCTACTACTACTATGAAGGTAATCTATTATGTGAATCATATATTGGAAGTAAATAACTACTCAACCAAATTTTGTTAAATCCATCAAGGTGAGTCTAAGTTATCTTTATAACCCCGCACTTCTTATATACCATGATCTAAATTTGGATAATATATGTTTGAAACTCCCCATTTCTACATTAGGGGAAATCCTTTTGGGTATTTAGAGGTTGGATAGTTTCCTCATGAAACTAGAGAAATATTCATTTAGATCTCGAAATCAAGGCCTATTCGTGGGCAGGGCTCCTTCTCTGTGGAGTTGATGAATTCTCCCAATAGATCTTGGACCAAAAAGAGACCTTGTTAATGACCTACCCAAGTAGGCTTTGGTGGAATAAATTCATCATACATGGATTTGGGGTTGGGTTCTATAGAGACATTGTACATGTCCCATTAACTAATCTATACTTCCCTATGTACCAGATGGAACATATTCATCTGTGATATCAAATGATTGAGAAGTTCTGGAAAGAGGTCAGAGTTATTATATATATATATATATATATATATATATATGTCTATGAAATCTTGAATAATTCATAAATTATTACCACCTACAAATGGTCTACATACTTTGTGTATATCCAGTGAACCCAGTATTGCCATATCTATTTTATATTAGCACCACATTCATGACATAAGTCATAATCCTCTACCTGGCCTCAATGTTAGCCTATAATTTATTAGAGGAATATTGAAGCGTATCAATGCATCTGGGGTTCCAATATATAGACATAATTTTTTAGAGTGGATTTAGAGTGGTATAATATATATACATGGTCGATATTCCCTTAATTGATGTAGAACCTCCTAAATGATATATTTTCATTTCCTATATGAGTGTATCCTATGAACTGGAAGTTTGGAAAATTAGCATCAATACTTGGAACGTCAATGTGTGTTAGCAGTCCATGTTCATACAGTGGAAGGAAATATTATGTCAAATATTCTCAATGATTTTTTTTCATGAATTGATAAAACTATCACACATGTATCCCATACTCACTAGCATATCCATTCCCAAACTATTAGATTATAAAATCAATATGGGTGGAATATTTTATGTCAGAAGTGGTGTTCAAATTACAATACATCTTGTTTCTTCATGTGAGAATGTAGAAAATTTAGTTCAATAAATAATTTATAATGTTACCAATGAAAATTAATCCTATAATTAACAAAACATAGTGAAAATTTGAAAAAGGATAAATAAATTCTTATGTTTCTTCACTTAGGTGCCTTTTTTGGATTCACTCAGCTACCTTGGCTCAACTAACATCACTTAGAACTTTCACCAAGACTCATTCACCTAGGGGGTGTACTTCTTTATGTCAAGTCACACACAACAGGCCACACTAAGGAGAGAGTAAAGGATAATGTGTTTCACTCACCTTGAGTGTCATGAAAGGCTTGAGTTAAGAGAGAGAGAGAGAGATAGGATCTATAAGCTTTTCTTAGGTCATTTGGTGTGTAAATATTTTGTGTCCCCCCTTATTTATAAAGGATCCATATCACATAGCCAAGTTTTAGCGTGAATTTCATGTCTAGGTATCATCTCTCATGACATGATAACCTCCTGCCTAAGTGTAAATAACCTCCTTGGATAATGAATTCATGTTTGAGTAATATTTTCATCATAATTAGATCCTCCTTATTCCAATGAGATCTTATTTTTTGGGGTTAATTTTTTGGAATTTGTTTTGTGAAGGATGAAAAAACTGGTCAATAAGGGAGAATTTCTAGTGAAGGCGTGATTAAATAGAACATGGGTATGATCAGTCACCTAGGATAATTCATTCAGGTCTCTTAGTAAGACCCGGTGATCCTTCCTAGGTCTACTTGTGTGAGTGAATTGGTGCTTTAACCCCATAACATAACCCACATGCATGAGTGCATCAATGCCTTGAAACCCTCAAGAAACTCTCTTGCATGATCACACTCATTTTACCAACCTCTATAACCTAGTACTTGGTTGAAATTTCTTTGATGCTTGGACCTGACACACCAAATTCACTATATTTGTCTTTATATGAACCCAATGGGTCCTCATTTTTCATACACACATGGTAATATGAAATAACAAATATGATAGTTTCATGCATATTCCTTCCATCCTTCCTTTATGTGACTTAACAAGTCAAAAACCTATGAAAATAATCAAAATTTGGTGTAATTGACCTACCCAAAGGTTTAATGAATTAAGGCCTTTGGGGAGACCACTTCTCTACTAGTCCCCCAAAACTATTTTGAAGTAAACCCATCCCGAATGAACTAAACTAAGGTTCCATGGGCTTAGTTCACTAATGGAGTGTAATACTACGACACCATACTTCCATGTCGCTTTGGTGGATCCATGCCAAGGAAGCACTTTTCCATTCCATTTATATTAGGGAGACACTTCACCCTACCCTATAATCAGAGTTACACTTTTACCTACCCAATAACTAGAGAGACTATTCTTATTCTATATAATTAGGTAAAAATTTCTCCCTCCTCTATATATTAGGGTGGGACTCTGACCAAAACCAATACTAGGGTGCCAATTCACTCTACCCCCATAGATGAGTGCACTACCACCCAGGTCTCCTACCGGAGTAGTATCATTTCCCAAACCCCCAACTAGGGTACCAATTCACACTTCCCCCGTGTTTTAGAATATACTCACCTAGGTCACCTACCTAAGTTTCTTCCTCAACTAATGCATATACTTGGGTACCACCCATTCCCATGTATTCTTTTGGGGTTTCTATAACTTAAGGAATCTCCCATAGCCTCCTATGGTATATTTTTTTTTGATAAAAGACGGATTCATTAAGGATGAAGATCAGCAGCCGTACAAACATGAAGCCATGTAGGGAAGTGGTCCAGCCAGAGATAGTGGCCATCAAAGGGGCCAGAGGCCGCTAGCTGATTGGAAACATTGTTTCCTTCCCTTTTGGTAAAGTAGGAGGTGCATCTTGCAAAGTCATGATGGAGGGAGAGGATTCTCCTGATGAGGGAGCCAAATGACTGGAGTCTGCCGTCGTCATGGTTGATAGTGTTGATTATGATGAGGCAGTTTGATTCGAGGTTGATTTTATCCCATCCACGATCTTTCGCGAGCATCATACCGGTGAGGATGGATGAAGCCTCGGTAACTGCAGGTTCCCAAAAGTCATGGTGAGATTCATGTCTGGCTGCAATGATCTGACCGAGATGATCTCGGGCCAGAAGGCCGATGGAAACGGGTCCATTCATGGGGAGAGACGCATCCACATTAATCTTCAGAAAGCCTTCTATTGGAAGGCACCATTGGGAGGAAAAGGAAGGGGCTCCAAAGGGATTTTATGTTCGTTGTGGTGTTTCCAGCCCTCAGTCCATGACGAGGCCCGGTCAACCCAGAAATTGGGTGGTTTGTGGTCATTGTTAAAAACTACGTCATTGCGACGAACCCAAATGATCAAGGCCATGGTACAAAGTGAGCTCACTTTTTTCGTGGAGAGTAAGGAGAACCATTGTGTTAAGATAGAGGGAAGGTCAGAGGCCATGGCCAGAAAGGCATCAGAATCTAATTCCCATTTGTTCCAAATTTCCATAGCCCCCGGGCAGTGAATGATGGCATGAAAGGGGGATTCTGGGACGTTTGGGCAGAAGGGGAAACAATCGTCACTGGAGATATGTCGGAAGGCGAGAAGGATCATTGTAGGGAGGGTTCCCGTGCATACCTTCCACCAGAAGTGACGAATCTTGAGGGAGACGTTAAGTTTCCAGAGCGACTTCTAAGGCCCCCCTTCCAGGTCTGCTGATTGAGCACCAATGGAAAGACGATAGCCTGATTTCACCGTGTACTCTCCCGAAAGGTCATTGGTCTAGAAGAGATGATCGGGGCCCGCATCTGGGACCAATGGGGTACTCAAGATAATTCTTTTGTCACGTTCGTTGAACCAAGCATTGATCATTTCCAAACACCACCCTGATCCCTGAACCAAAAAGAGGCATCTGACTGTGGCATTTTCATAACCTGGTTATACAGTGGAGGATGCCCGCTGACTGTCCTTATCAATCAGCTAGGGATCGGTCCAGATATTAACAGTTGAGACATTTCAAATCCTCCAGCCTATCCCTTTTTCCAGGAGACACCGGGCACCCCAAATGCTTTTCCAAAGGAAGCTAGGATGGGGGCCAAGAGAGGATTCGTTGAATTCCTTGTGGGGAAAATATTTATCTCGGAGAACCCATGCACAGAGGGAAGATGAAGGGTTAATAAGGTGCCAAACTTGCTTCGCCAGTAGTGCATCATAGAAGTGAAGGAGGTTTCGAAATCCCAATCCTCCCTCTGATTTGGGAGAGCAGAGTTTCTCCCAGGCAATCCAGTAGGTACGATTCCTTCCAATATGATTTCCCCACAAGAAGTTGGTTGTGTGTGCATGGATATGGTTGACCACACCAGACGGGATCTTAAAAAGGGACATAAAATAGCTGGGGATGGACTGGAGGGCGGCTTTAATGACTGTCTCCTTTCTGGATTTGGAAATTTTTTTGGGGGTCCGACCTTGAATTTTTTTCTCGATCCTGTCCAGTAGAGATGAAAAGACTTCTTTTTTGGATCAGCCAATCACCGTGGGTAGCCTGAGATACTTCTGGTGTTTCTCAACCATATTAATGCATGTAGTTGCACAAAGTTCTTCTTTCTTGGATAGAGGCACCCCTGAGCTGAAGGAGACTTCTGATTTTCCATGGTTGATTGACTGTCCAGAAGCCCTCTCGTACTGATGGATCGCATGACAAATCGTCTGACATTCATTAATGGTTTCCCTAGAGAAAAGAAGGCAGTCGTCGGCAAAGAAGAGATGTGAAACTGGTGGGCTTCCACGGCACACCCTTTCCCCATGGATAGTATTATAGGATGCCACTCTGGAAATGATATTAGAAAAAACATCAGCCACCAAGATAAAGAGAAAAGGGGAGAGAGGATCTCCCTGGCGAAGGCCTCAGGTTGGGGAGAAGCCTCGGGTGAGCACCCCATTGACATTGATTTGGAAGGAGACGAACATGACACAGTGCATGACCATATTTGTCCATTTGGGACAGAAACCCACTTTCAGCATCACAACTTTGAGGAAATGCCATTCCACTCTATCGTAGGCCTTGGTCATATCAAGCTTCCAGGCCATGGTACCTCTTTTCTCAGTGGAGTGTGTTTTCATAGAATGGAACACTTCATGGGCCAGAATTGCGTTATCCAGGATCAGCCTCTTCACCACGAAGGCGCTCTGGTTTTCTAAAATGATGTCGGGTAACCAAATTCATAGCCAGTTAACTAATATCTTTGAAAAAATCTTGTAGGAGACATTACATAGGCTGATAGGTCTAAAATCTGGGATCGCAAGAGGTTTCTTAATTTTGGGAATGAGGATGAGGATAGTTTCATTGATGTCGGAGATGCTTGTTTTACCCGCCCAGATACTCTTCATCAGATTGCAGATGTCGGGACCAATAATGTGCCAATATTGTTTAAAGAAAAGGGCATGGAAGCCGTCTGGGCCCGGGGCCTTAGTAGGATGAATCTGCTTCAGAGCCAGATGTATCTCTTCATCTTTCACATCTTTATAAAGCTCCCAACTGATCTTGTCAGTGATCACAGGTCTGATACAGTCCTCCATTTCAGATGAAATGTAGCGGGATCCAGCAGTGAAAAGGTTTTGAAAGAAACAGGCAAAGGCTTCTTGGATTCCTTCAGTGTCAGAGACTTTACTACCATCAGGTTGCGCAATGCAAGGAATAAAAATTTTCCGTTTCCTATCTGATGCTTTCTGGTGAAAATACCGGGTATTGGCGTCCCCTTCTATAATGTTGGTGTCCCGCGCTCGCATTGCCCAGAAGCTTTCCTTAACGCGCAGGGCGACATCCATTTCACATTGAGTGGTACTGATCTTAGAGAGATTGAGGGTGGATGGGTGTTAACTGAGAAGGTAATGCAGTTTTCTTTCGAGGAAATCACAGTGCCTATCGGGATGGCGGAACTTTTTATTGCTCCAACATCTTAGGTCAGATGCGACCTATTGGAGGTTGGATCTCACGTCTGTGTGGTTTCTCTTCCATCTTGATCTGATAACATATTCACATTCGTGGTCTTTTGACCAGAATCTTTCAAATATGAAGGGTCTGCTGGCATGCCTGTAGCGTTCGCCATGAGTGCAGTCAATGATAATTGGGCAGTGGTCGAAACAGTTGAGCAACAGGTGGTCGATGTGGAACATGCTGAAGAGAGTAGTCCAATCTGAAGAGCCCAAAAATTTGTCGAGCCACTCAGTGATGTGAGTGTCATCCGTAGAACCCCAAAACCATATGAACGGATTACCCGTGTAACCCAGATCGACCAGGTCCGACCTAAAGACTGTGTCCTTGAAATTTGACATCGACGTAGAAGTTCGGACGACACCGCCTCTTTTTTCCTTATTAAACATAATCTCATTGAAGTCCCCTTTGAAGAGGATAGGGCCCAGAAGCTCTTGAAGAAGCTTGCAAATAAGATCCCATGATTTCCACTTCTCATTTTGGGACGGCCAGCCATAGAATCCCACAAAGGTCCAAGGAAGGGTGTGATCCGCATGAATTCTCGCAACCACATGGTTCGAGGAGAAGGACACGATCTTGACATCGACATAATCCTTCCACAGGAGACAGAGTCCCCCAGAATGTCCTTATCGGGAGACCAGGAGGAAGCCTTGGAAGCTGCATTTCAAAGCAATGTTAGTGGTGTCCTTGTTTTCCAGTATGGTTTCGGACAGGAAAACCATATTGGGTCGACTTTGGGCGCAATTGCACTGGAGAATGTGAACTGTTCATGGTTTTCCAAGCTCACGACAGTTCCAGCATAAGACAATCATTGTTCTAGGTGGGGCTAGGACTCACCCACCACCGCCTTTGATTCCTTCAGGCTTAAATTTCCTCTCGTCATTTTCCATCTTTTTTGGGTAGTCCCCACTGACTGGCATGTTTCGAATTATCGTTTCAGTTCCCCGGGTTTCGGGTTTCCCGGTTTATCATCTCTTTCCTCTTGTTGCAACCTTTTCCACATTCGATTGGTGGTTGGGCCTGGTGGTGGGGTTCTAGTCATACCACAGTCACCTTGTTCATGGTCACCTGACATAGACAAATTTAGATCAGGATCGGGATCTGGTGGTTCAAAGTGCATCTTTTTTAGCAGCGAGCTTTGTTCTGGGAGGTCATTTGGTTTTGAAACAGGCTTTGAACATGTTGAGACATTGTCCTTCGGGGGGGGGGTAGAATACTTGTCAGTTTTTCTTTGGGTGTTTGGAAAATCTTCAGGGAAAACTAGTGGTCCGAGCATAATGGCTTTTACATGTTCTGTAACTATCCGCCTTGTGTGGGCCATCATGAGACTGTTGCGATCCTTTTGTTTTTACTTCTTAGGAACACTGGATTGTCTAGTCGTTTTGGTTCGGAGCCATGGGCCATACTGAAGTATGATATTACCTGACTCATTCTCTTTCTTTGAGAGGCATTCTCTTTCCATATGATCGAGATGTCCACAAAAGAAGCAGAAGATTGGGAGTTTCTCGAACATGAAAGATATCCAGGTGTTGGTGTCATCGATTCTCAAAAACATTCCCCTCATCAGTGGCTCTGAAACTTCAATCTCCGCTTTAATCTGAATCTCGGGTCCCCATTGGATTGGGTCTGAGCAGTCCCACTCGAGGAAATGTCTAATACAATCCCTGATTTCTCTCATGACCCGTTTCGTTCGCTCGTGAAAAGGGATTCCTTGGATGTGTATCCAGAAGGGTGACCGTGTGAGATTGATGTGCTGGATATCATCCCCCTTTTGAATTCATCCACTATAAGGAGTTGATTATCAAAGGACAACGGCCAAACTCTCAAGACTTTATCTCTATCTCTCTCATTGAAGAACTCAAAGACAATGCGATTGTTTCCCGCTTCTCAAATTGCAACACCAGCTTACAGTTTCCATAGATTTTGGAGCGTGTTTTTTAGTGCCCCCTGGTTGACTGAGGTATTTTCCACAAACTTTCCGACAACCAACAGAGTCACGCATTTCACCAGTAGAGAATCTTCATTCCTTCGTGCCTCAATTGACACTTTTTCTTTATCCGTCAGGAAAAACCTCTGCCATTGGTTCACCAGATTTGTATCCATAGCTCTGTTCCCGAGCTCTGCTCTCCATGGCCAATAAGCAGTGGGCAGGATGCCACAGCTGGCCTGGTTTCACGACAAACCCTACCCACTCTCACGGGAGTCCACAGCTAAGAAACCCAGCCCAACCAAACTTGGGATCCCGGCCAAAACCTCCGGACCGAGGCCCAAACAGAAAACGCTCCAACCCAAACAAAAACCCCAACCCAAACAAAAGGTCCCAAACACTATTGCATGGTCAAAGCCATCCTATGCAACCAGCACTGCGTGGTCAAATCCTCCACCTCTTTCGCGACCCGTACTGTGCGGTCGAATCCTACGCAAAGGGAAAAATCCCCTTGGTCCGGCCTGTCGCGGAACCACCACTGCGCGAAGAAGCCTCCATCTGGTCCAGCCTGCAGTGAAGCCCTCAACAGTGCGCTCCAGGCCTTCTTCCGTGACCAGCACTGCGCGGCCATGCGCTCCACACCACAGCCTCCTTTCGCGAAGAAAAACACAAGTGCGAAGCACTCCTCCTACGCGGCTGCTTCTTCGCGAAGGGACATCTCGATCCAGCCCTATGCGATTGCTTCTTCGCGATCTTATTTCACAGCAGGGTCTTCGCTCATCCAACCAAAAGGTGGCTGAGTCTTTGCGACCTTACCTCGCAGCTGAGTTGTCTCTCACCGCTCTAGTGTAGCGCCGAAGGGATTCAGTTTCAGATCCAGGGCCTCCGTGAGCCAGGGTTCCATCGCGGCGTCCACCGGTCGGGGGTTCAGCCTTCGTTCTTCTCGAAAAGGGTGTGACCAAATGTGTCCAAGGTCTTCCGGAACCAAAATTCCTCAGCTCCAGCGAATCACTTTTCAAAAGCCACCGAAACGGTTCATCATATCATAAGTCCAAGATCTGGTATCCACCTGCAATTTCCATCTCCCACAAGCTCACAGGTGTCATGTTAAGGAAATGAGCTCCGACACCAGTGTCGGGTTCGACCTTCCACGCCGCGGAGCAGCCGGCAAGAGCCGGCAGAATGGGTTGCAAAGGGCGAAAGTGTCCGCCTGCCAACCGAGAAAGAAAAACCCGCCTGCAAAACGTGGGCTTTCAAGCTTTACAGCCACTACCGGGATGAGAAACAGGAAAGGGGGAACTTGAACCCTAGGAAAAACCTAGGAGGATAACTCTCTCACGCGGGAGAGACTCTCGGGATGGGTACATTTCCTATGGTACATAAACATGCTCTTTATATCAATGCTCACACCATCTATCATGTATTACCTTAATAAAAGGATCTTCTCAGGTTTTCATCCCAAAATAATAGAACACTAAAGGTAATAATAATTATATATTATATTGATATTAGGGGTATATATCTGGAGGATACTGGTGAAACCTTCCCTAGATAATGACAACCAATTTGGATAACCCATATCCAATATACGGTCAGCCTAAGAACCTAGTGGACTGATTAATTACCCTCAATGGGTGGGAGATATAAACATGGGCCTCTTACTATGTGTAATCCCCCAAAACTGCCTTCACCTAAGTCACAAATCAGTATAGGCATCTCCAGGAATCATTTTCATAAGCCCCACATGTATCCTTACTACACCCATGAAATTCTAGGTCCTCTAGTTTATTATAAGCCATGACTTTATTTTCATCTATCTGTATTATCCATGAGTTCAGTCATCATTATTAGTGTTTTTACCAATCGATATGAGGTTGATGTCCATACTTCTAGGACTCCAATGAATAAGACCCAACTCTTATCTCAAAGGACCATATTCCCTATAAGAACTTGATTCCTAAAAGGGCCATATTCCCTATGAGTACCTCATTCCCCCAAGGACCAGATTCCATGTGACAACCTCATTCATCAAAGGTACATATTCCCTATGACCACCTCATTCCTCAAAGAGACATATTCCTTACAATTTTGACCATATCCTCTAATGTTTCATTACCAACATGTAGGATGATATAGGAATGGATTCTCATAGGTAAGTCCCAAACTAACCATTTCTAATAACCCTTATCCTAGTATTCCTAATTTTATGATTTTAAAAGGTATATCATATGTCCTTACTGTATGACATTAAATTGCATAGATTGGTTCTATCAAATGATGTTAAACTTTGTAAAATGAATTACATAGTTGTTTATTTCTATTAACTAGGATACATAGAATGTGTCTTTGAGATACAATCCCAATATCCTATAGGTGTTGGACACGCAATATGAAAAGGAACTTAAATTTTTTATGAGTACACAACCTTAAAAAGAACTACTTTAGTTTTTGTCACATAACTTTAAAAGGCACGGCATGTCACATTATGTGGAATAGAACTACAAGGGTTATGATTCCCTTTATAAGGATTTGTAGGAATCCCTTCTCATGTTATTGATACAATCTCTACAACATTGATTTTCTACGTCAATGGTAATAAAATCCAAAGAACATAGTTGTGTGGATTTAATACATTATATAATTAACTACTAAGTGGAATATAGATAGCATATGATACAAATAGACGGTTATATCAACACATTGTTTTGATCAATACCTTGTATGGTTGTAGCCAGTCTCGCACCAAGTTTTGGTATGGATTTAAAAATATATATTTAATATTTAAAAGAGTCCTAAAATATGAAATAATTCCATTAAAAATAGTTATATTACCCAAACTCATATCCACTCAACCAATGTACAGCCCAAATAATCACTGGTAAAGTCCCAGTGATCTCCTATATTTTGAAAGTAAGTCTATATCAACTAATAATGTCATGGGAATAACAACATATCAAAAACAAAAATAATGAACTTGATATGAAATCTTTACCCTAAAATGGTTGGAGGACATCATGCATCGAGCATCACAATTCTAAACACTAATCATGTTTCATGTTAAAAATGGAAAGGTGAACCCAAGGTAAAATCCTTGAATTGTAAATGGTTGTGTGAATTTAGATGTTATGCATCACAGTTCTGAACACTAATCACATTTCACATCGAAAAAATATTGATAAACTTAATGTTAAATCCCTAAACTATAAATGGTAGGGTTACATATTTATTCATGAATCACGGTTCCAAACACTAATCACGTTGGGCATTTGAAACTCTGTCATATTTTATATTAATTCAATAATGAATTTTATTAAATTTTCTCCCACTAAAATGATGAACCCTTTCATCATATCTATTAGTAGGCCAATATCCACATTTCCTTAAGAAATGACTCGAATTTAGCATTCTTCTAACAACTTATCTATTTTTGACAGACCATCATTATTTTCATATCATATAATACTCTTGGATGGTTGAGTGAACAATTATTTTCCCAATTCATCAAATTGATAAACCCAATGATATTCCTATAGTATTATTTCTAAGGGTTCCCCATATAATTGTAACTGAAATAAAATACTAAAAAATATGGAACATAACTCTTTGAGTAACCTTATTACCAAGTTTCCTTAAAAAATATAATTTAGGGTCACCCTCCTTTGGAAGAACCTACTTTTTTGAATGATAAGTGTGTTTAAAAATGTTCTCTTTTGAAGGAATATAACACTTATTATTATTTTGAAGGATATTTAATATAAAAATCTTACCTCATGTTATTATTTTATGTATACATTATTCAAATGATTTAGTTTGGAATCTCATTCCTTCCACAAAATCAATATGTTCAAACTGTATTGATGTGTAACTCTTTACACAACTCATAGCTTATTTTAATGACCCAAATTAAAATCCAAGTATACTCACACATATATGAATGCTTCACAAGCATAAGTTATATTAAAATATTTCATGTAAAGTCTAACAATAACATGAAATCAAAAATTCCCATAAGAGTAAGCTTGAAGCGACAAATAGCCAACCCCCACTTTTCTAGAAATGGAATAAGCCTCTAGGCCAGTGAGAAGTCTGACCCGAAGTCCCTTTAACCAAGGTTACTTTACTCAAGAGAGACCTAGATTTCATCATAATTATAAAACCTAATATTTATAAACTATATTGGACCTTTAATTTCACTCTTATAACTCAATACAAGCCAATGTCATGGTAGAAGAAAAACTAAATCAATTATCAAACTTAACATAGAAGTTCATAAAGCATGTATACCAATTTATAGATGTAATTTAACACTTTAAACCAAAGAATACATCCATTTTTAATATGACACTTATATTAATGAATATAATTGGGAATAAACTATATAAATGAATAATTCATATATTTAAACTTGAGATGATTAATTTATGAACAATTCACATATAAAGCATTTATAAACACTTTATAATTAAATAATAAATTATGAACATTCCATAATTTGATAAATATAAACACTTTATATATTATTCAAATATGAAATCCTTTGTATTAACCTTTATATGGAATTATAAGTAAATATATGATATTAAATAAAATATAACATTTTATATTCTTATTATGTTATGTCAACAATTTATATAATATAAATATCATATATTTTATATTATTTAAACCTAGATCATATCAATTATAAAAACTTATTTTTTATATGGTTTAAATAATTTCTCAAATAAGTCCTTTAATTTGTGCATTTCAAATTCAATATTATGAATAATTCAAAATATTCAGTTTAAATTATATTATATTTAGAATTATTATGTAATTTGTAAAATAAATTATAAATTATTATTATAATTTCCATATACACATTTTATTGACAAAATATATATATTTCCATATAATTTCAAAATTTATTTTATATTATCATTTAATATTATGTATAATTATTTATTAAATATTTTATTAATTATTTATAAATTTTTTATAATCAATTAATTTATAGCATTTCATATTTTATATAAGTATCCCAAAATATATTTTTCTAAAATTTATAAAAATTTATAAATTATAAAATCAATTCATAATTAAAAATTTAGAAAAATAAACATTTTGATTAAATCATATTTTACAATATAATCAACATTATATCACGCGTCTTGATTCAAAACTGGAATCCATGATTTATGATAGGCATGTTACGGCCTACGAGAGATAATAAAGTATTATCAATCATAGTTTATGATATATATATATATATATATATATATATATATTAGGATGCAGCTGAAATAAGGGTTTTTAGTCATTTTAACCCTCTCCAATATTTTTAATTTCATAACTACTGCAATATAGCAGCAACCAGGGTTGTCTCCCAATGAGACTTCATTTAAGGAGATTAGTTGTAATGAATTTTATTATTATTAACCAGATAATATATTTCTATGGTGGTTTTCTAAGAAAAAATATTTAAACCATCCTATTTTTATAAGTTGTTAGAAAACATGAAAAGAAAACAAGATAAAATAAAAAGTAGATTGAAAGGTGTAGAGAATTCATAAAAGAATCGATGGATCTCCCTAGTGATTCTAATGGTTCATCCATTATTTATTTCTTTGAAAAGTTTCATTCCATAAATTCTCTCAACACACAGTCTAAAATATCTATACTATGTGTCTCATTAAGATTGATATGTCAAGGGTGCCAAATAAGATCTCAGTTTTCAACTTATTTTGTTAAGAGCTGGTCAAAGTATTCAATGATCATCGAACACTTTGATAGAGTCTAATCATTGTCCTCACTATTATCAATCAAGAATTGAGAATCCTCAACAATGAGAATTGAACAACAAACTCCAAACTGGAATGACCTAACAGTCTGCAACCGATGAAAAACACACACCGATTGGATATGTTCTAGAAAAATAATGTAAGATAAAATGAAATGAAATAATGGAGATGTAATTATCAAACATCAATAGATTATCTAAAAATGTAAAATCTATAGAAAATTACAGTGTAATAGAAAATATAAATGTTGGGAATGAATTCACCAGAAGAAAACCACAAGGTATGACCACAAGAAAATTATTCGATCATTTTTGTGGAACACGATTGGCCTTAGATTTTTATCTCTATGCTAGACAACAGATCTTCTTCAAGATCACTAGAAGATCTCCTTACTTTTCTCTACATCACTCCGCTCTAGTGTAATAAACATTGGTCCATTTTTTGCCTCCTGTTATCTCTGAATCTCTCTAGAACTAATCCAGAATACCCAAAACAGAATGAATTTTCCATTTTATATTTTCCAATGAGGTCACAACCCCTCATCACCATCTCTATTTGGTGACTATCAACTGAGAGTGACAATTCTCAGTCCTTTTTTCACTGAACTGTGATAGTATAAAATCTCTAAACATCCCGCCACTTTAATTTTATTTATCTTTTCAATATTACGTGTGAAACATCCGCCATCCAAAATTATTCATAAAAACTAAAATTAATAAATATCACTTCCAACCTATCACATTCAAAAAAAATTACTTTCACCTTTGATCATCCACAAATCAAAACACAACACCTCAATATATCCTATTTAATTATCATAATAAAAATTTTAAACACCTTCCAATCTCTATTCTTCATTGATGAAGAAGTAGAATTTGGGACTAAAGAGGCAAATTCCAATTGTACATGTACAATAAAATGATTGAAAAAAACCAAATCAAAGATGTATCCTTCATCTTACAGCTTTAGACATCAACTAGGCCTTGGTTCAGCATCATGTATTCTTCAACAAACCGTGATGAAAAAATTAATGGATCATTTCCATCCCAAATAAACTTTGGATCAATCATCCTATAATATTCTCTTTGTAACATCCCAGGTAAATAAAGAATAAAACATTTTCATATTTATTAATATTTACGAATTAAATATTGATTTTACTTTAAAGGGGTTTCTATGTTCGATAGCTTACCAGATACACAACAAAGAGATTCTTTGAAATCTTATGTTGCACACTAGTAATAAAATAATATTATTTTAAATGGTAGTTAACACATAGCCGTTGTATTGGCGGTAATAAATAGAAATAACTAAAATATGATTATATATGTTTGTTAAATGTTTTTACATTTATCCAACAAAGGATAAAGGCTTAAAATACGAAAAGAATTCAATTTTAGGAATATATACTCTAATTTTCACTAAAGGTCCAATTATCGCCTTTTGATGGCGAACCCTCTTTAAATATAGCTTTGGTCACTCTTATATATTCTTTTGGACTAAATAAAATTCTTCTTTAGAATCGGGACATCAAAATTTACTTTGTGTAATTGTTTGGTATTTTTCCGATAATGTTTATTTTTTTTAATGAATAGTAAAAAATGTTGTATTTTAATTCAAAACCTATTTTTAATCTAATTTATTTATATGATTAGATTATCTTTTGAATTGGTTTTAAAGTGAAATTAGAATATATTTTTACCATTTAATCCAATAGTGGTTGTTGGAATTAATTTCACTTTGAAATTGGACTTAAACTAGTGTCAATCTTTTGATATATATTGTTTCATAAAAACACGTTATTTATTCTGACAGCGGGAATTAATTATTAAATTAATTAATGTAACTTATATGTTTTGAATTTTTTAAAATAGACATCATTTTTGAATTCGAAATATCAAATATATTCTAGGGTGAAGTTTTGGTATTTTTCTGAAAATCTTCAATTTTTTATGAATAGTGAAACCACTAAGTGGTATTTAAAAGAACTGATTTTTAATTTAAATGAAAATTTACCACCTCTGTGTTTTGAATTTCAAAAATCCAACATTCATGGTTGTCATTAGGAAGTAAAATGTTGTTCAATGGGATTAAAATAATTTTTTTGGGGAATAGTAACTTTTAAGTTTTTAATCGCGATTAGAGGTAATTAGTGTAATTTAAGGTAAAAATAATGTTTTAATAATATGAAATGACCTTGAAACATGTCCTAACCTTATTTGATGTGTCATGCATGACCAAGACAATTCATGGGTCAACTTGGGGACCCCATGGATCCACTTTGGTAGGAAAATGACATTAATAACTTTTTATTTAATGTTAAAATAAAAATGTCACAAACATGTGTTGTTTTACTAAAACAATTTTTAAATGGGGTTATACAATTCATAATTTTGACTATAAATATTCATTAGAAATCTAAAACAATTTCCTACATCATGATAATTTTTTTGTAATTTTTAGACATTAAATAAATTAAATTATTTATGACACCATGATGATGTAGTGATTACCTCATTATTTAACGATTTAAATAAAATGAAAAGATAATGTAAAACCTAAGACCTAAACTAGTCAAAAACCTATTGGATGGGTGTATTTAGAACTCTTATCACCTTATCCTATAAATATATAATTTTGGGACCTTTAAAATCTGAAAAGCATTTTATAATAAAGTAACCTTTTATAACTTTCTAAGAGTGCCCCTCCTCTCCTCTTATAAAAGGCCCCCACATCTACCACCTTACCCACACCTCTCAAGCCTTTGGGTAAGCCAAACCCTGCCAATTTTGTCTCTACACATCCCTATCTTACTCCTAGAAGACTCACTTTGGACAGAAGGCTTTCCAAGGAAGCCTTTGAGCTCAAATCAAAAAGAGTTACCCGTTTTAAAGGTAGTGTCTTCTCTTGTGTTCTTGTGTTTTATTTTTCTTATCCAACCCCCTAAACTCTTTTTATTAATTTCTTTTGTAACAAAACTAGTATCTTAAATATACTAGGATGTTTTTATGAGAATTATTAGAGCTAAACTTACACACACATTTATCTAATGGTTAAAGAGCATACTGTTTCCGTGGATGGCGAATTTCTGCCTTACGAAATGATGATTGTTCAATATTCTTCTAACACCTTCAAAGGTGGCCATTAATATAACACTATATTTATATATGATATATAATATGTTTCTATTTTCCTTAATCTTCTGTATTTTTCATTTATGTCATACCTTTATGGCTTCCATTATGGGTATACGCGATATCTTCATTTTAGGAAGTGCGGACTACCGCCCCCTCAAAGTGATTTGATTAGTTAACGCCATATGTGGGACGTATAAATGATTGAGTTAATGATATTATATATGAAATTATACTGTAATTATAATATACCTTTATTTCATTATGATTCCATTCCATAAAATACAAAATAGAAATGAAAGTAGCGTTCATGCGTACGTACGACATACCGTCTCCATGAACGGTGCATTTCATTTCTTACCTCTAAATGTTATGTAATATTATAAATGCATGTATATACTGGATATATATGATATATATGATATCTACATAATGAATATAACTCTGGATATAATGGATACATGAACAACTTGTAATTATAAAGAGTTTATTTTTGACTCAAGTACCAATGATCATTCAAACGACCATTATTAACTTAAATAATTACATAGTGTTCATGACATGGTAATAAGTGATATAAAAAAATGAACTTGAAAAAGGTTCTTAAGCAAGTGGAAATTAACTCAAGTTTATTATTTAGGAGATTAAAGAGAAATAGAGTCACGTCGGACACGAGGTAAGGGACTTCGTCTCAATCTCCATTCATTGAGCCATATTTTGTTTTATACACAACTTTCTTTTATATGGTGTATAAACCCCTTTGACTTTTATGCTTATTCAAAAGGAATATTTTTTTATGTGAAGCGTTTTACTAAACGACAAAAGGAATGTTTTTTTGTCGTACGTATGCGGCGACAACAACTTCTCCGCCGCCGTGACCATTATTTGAGTTTTGGCTTCCTCTACAAGCCATAACCTAACTTTTTTTTAAAATGAAAAATAAATACCATGTATTACTTTTCTTTTATTTTGGTATTGAAAATGGTTTTCATAATGTTTTTATTATATCAATGTGTTGTATTGATATCTTGTGATTGAAATGTGGAAATGTTATGTTTCCTTTATGCATGTTTTACGTGATATGATTATGTTATGGTTCTTGGGCATTGTTATGAAGATGGGTGGTTCTGTGATAAAATAAGGGCGGGTGATCCCAATATAGCTCTCCAATGCATTGGGTAACGCGAAGGAGTTAAACGTTAAGATTTCTTCGAAGAGATTTAGGGAATATACTATGATGGGTATTCCAAATGTAACCATGAGGGTTACTCCCAACGTAAGAATGTTATGAATGCCTCAAGTTACCTTTATGTCTTATGATTTCTATGATTTATTCATGATTTGATGAGGTATGTTAAAATACTTATGTTTTATGAGTAAAGTATGATTTCATACATTGACTAATTTTCCATTTCGTACTTTTATATCCCTTACTGAGCTTTTTATGCTCATCCCAAGTTTTTGAAATGTTTTTCACAGGACTTAATGTGGAATAGGGTCAAGGATGGGATCAATGAAAAGTCATGCTGTCTAAAAAATGGAACTAGAAATGTTTCTTTTTAAGAGTTTTTATTTTATGGAAACTTAGTAGAAGTGTCTACTTTGTAATCTTTTAAGATGTAATAGTTACATCCTAATTCTCTAAAACTCTAAACCTGAAAAGATCTCCAATGTGAATTATTCATTTAATCAATATTAAGTAAGGTTTAAGGTCGGGGCCTTATAGTTGTTATCAGAGGTCGGTTTAGATAACTTTCGGATTTAGAATTTTATTGAATGATTATCCAAAAATATTATTTTTATGGTCAAATTGAAATGATATAGAATTTGAAGATTAACATGTTGCTTCATCTAAGACATGTTTGTTCAGAATGGTTTTCCGCAGAGGAAACAGGGAAGCAGTGTTAGGAAGGCATACAGAAGGAAATAACCTTCCGAATCAGCATCCTAAGATGGTCATAATTGGAACTGAACAGTTTTTTGCAGTAATGGCGCAGTTGACTCAAGCAATAAATGGTGGCAGTATCCATGCACGAGATCAGCCAGATCAACCGCAGGGGAACATGTCAGTGGTGGAACATTTCATGAGGCAACATCCCCCATTATTCAGTGGATCATCTGACCCTGTGCTAGCTGAAGGGTGGATTAAAGCACTGGAGAATATTTTTGATGTCATGGGGTGTTCATACAATCAAAATGTTAGTCTTGCTATTTACCTTTTTGAGGGTGAAGCAGATCAGTGGTGGTCGATGGTTAAAAATATCAGGGACGCTGATGAGATTGATGCTATCGACTAGGATGAATTCAAAGGTATGTTTCTTGAGAAGTATTTTCCTAAGGCTGTTCAACTTAGGATGGAAAAAAAATTCCTAAAATTGAGGCAAGAGGAAGACTCAGTGGCTGCCTATGAAGAAAGGTTCACTCGATTGGCAAGGTATGCTCCAAATTTTATCTGAGACCTTGATAGTAAAATCAATCTTTTTTACTCGGGATTAAAGCAAAAATATCGAAGGGATTTATCTTCTCGTGAGTTCAAAAGTTAAGAAAAGCTTTTTCAATGTGCTGAGAAGGTGGAAATGGAGTTTTCCGATGATCAAGTGTTCTATAACAACCAGCAGAAGAAGAGACCGAGGTGGCAGGAGAAAGGAAAGTATTCTTCAAAAAGGTCTGACGGTAAGAAAACTAAGTTTCCAGTTTGCGATAAATGTGGTAAAAGGCATGATGGGGAATGTCTTCTGAATTCTAGAAAGTGATACCTATGTGGTAAGATGGGACATAAGGCTCATGATTGCACTGAAAAAGATCAAGGTGATGGTAAGTCCAAATTGGATTTACAGTTAGTGAAATGTTTTAAGTGCAATGAGATGGGTCACTCTGCAAATGAGTGTCCGAAAAAGATCTTGAGTAATGGGAAGCAGTTAGACTACAAGCAGAAAGGGGTGGTGAAATCCTTTGCAACTACTTCAGCAGATGTCGGGCCATCAAATGAAGTTGTATCAGGTACTTTGTTTGTTTTTTCAGATTATGCCAGTGTGTTATTTGATTCGAGGTCTACACATTATTTCATATCTAAAAACTTTTCTAGTAAAATGGGAATACCATCTCAAGAAATGACTCATGAACTTGTAGTAAAAACACCTGGGGGAAATGTTGAGGCAAAAAGAATTTATAAGAATCTTCCTATCCTTATCCGTGGAAAGAATCTACTTGCAAACCTTATTGTTTTAACTCTAGTAGAGTTTGATGTTATCCTGGGTATGGATTGTCTCTCTATTTACCATGCTAAGATTGACTGTAGAGCTAAAGAAGTTTCTTTTCATAAAGACTTTCAGTTTGTGTACAAGAATGAACCCTTACTGTTGATAACATATCAAGAGGCTGAGAAACTTGTAAAAGATGGAAATTAATGTTACCTTGCACATATCGTTGAAAACAAGGGAACTGTTTAGATTAATGATGTGCCAGTGGTAAATGAGTATCTTGATGTTTTTCCTGACGAGTTTCCTAGAATAATACTAGATCGGGAAGTTGAATTTACTATGGACTTTGTTCCTGATGCAAAGCCAATTTCAAAACCCCCTTATCGAATGGCTCAAACTAAACTTTTAGAGTTGAAGGAGAAATTGCAAGATTTATTAGATAAAGGTTTCATTCAACCTATCACATCACCATGGGGTGCTCCTATTTTATTTTTTAAAAAGAAAGATGGTTCAATGATACTTTTCATTGATTATAGATCCTTGAATAACATCACTGTTAAGAAAAAATATCCTTTGCCTCATATCGATGATTTGTTTGATCAGCTCTAGGGAGCTCAGTTTTTTTTAAAGATTGACCTGAGATCGGGGTACCATCAGTTGAAGGTAAAGGAAGCAGATATTCCGAATACCAAGTTTCGTACAAGATATGGCCATTATGAATTTGTAGTAATGCCTTTTGGGATAACCAATGCACCTGCTGTATTCATGGACCTTATGAATAGAATTTTCCATGAGTTCTTGGATAAGTTTGTGGTTGTTTTCATTGATGATATTTTGGTGTTTTCTAAAAGTAAATAGGAGCATGAAAGACATTTAAGGGTTATTTTGAAAACCTTAAAAGAAAATAAATTGTATGGGAAATTCAGCAAGTGTGAGTTTTAGTTGCAACAAATTTCTTTCCTTGGTCATATTGTTTCTAAAGATGGAATAACTGTGGATCCTGAAAAAACAAAAGTTGTTGAAGAATGGCCAAGACCCACAAATGTAACCGAGATCCGTAGTTTTCTTGGTTTGGCAGGTTACTACCAAAGGTTTGTTGAAATTTTTTCACGGTTATCTAGTCCAATGACTAAGCTAACTTGGAAGGGTGTTAAGTTTATCTGGACAAAAGAATGTGATGATTTTTTTCAGGAGTTGAAAAGAAGATTGATGAATGATCCAATTTTGGAACTTCCTTCCAGGAATGATGAGTTTGTTATATACAGTGATGCTTAGTTGAAGGGACTTGGCTGTGTCCTTATGAAGAATGATCAGGTAGTTGCATATGCTTCACGTCAGTTGAAAACTCATGAGGTAAATTACCCTACACATGATTTGGAATTAGATGTTTTTGTTTTCGCTTTAAAAATTTGGAGGCATCATTTGTATGGAGTAAAGTGTGAAATATATACCGATCACAAAAGTTTAAGGTATATATTCACTCAGAAAGAATTGAACATGAGACAGAGGAGATGACTAGAATTAATCAAGGATTATGATTGTACAATTCATTACTATCCGGGAAAAGCAAATAAAGTGGCGGATGCTTTGAGTCGAAAAGGTAATGCTTCATTAACAATGTTGCGTTTGGAACGTGATCCTTTGGTTAAGGATTTGATGAAATTTGGCATAAAAGTTGTTGGTGCATAATGTCCTTCTGTTTTGTTTCCTGTAACGCCCCGACCCCAGCTACCCAGAGTCGGTGCATTAATTACATAACATTGGCATGATCACAAGAAAGATCAAATCCCGAAAGACCGATTGGTTTAGTAGCCTTGGAAACACTAGATATATTCATAAGTTTTACATTACATTTCAAAGTGAAAAACTAATACAACAACATAATGTTTCCACAATCCACACTATTAACCCCTCATAATATCCCTGCAAGTCATTCATAAATTACTTCTTCACTACCTGGGAAAAATAAAACATAGAAAAGGGGTGAGCTCAAATGCCCAGTAAGGATAACAATATAGCGGAACATTCAAAATAAGCATAAACATTTAAGGCAATGAATTACTAAAACAAAAGCCTTTTAAAATTGAACTTCAACATAGTATGGCAAAAGTAAAATGAAATAATGCCATTTACTTGTTCACATGGATATTCTACTAATCGAATAATCACATGCAATATCAAAAACCACTTTCATAATGTTGGAATGCATAATGCCAGACTATCATAACCACATAGCCAAGGCCTCGTGCCAAGACTAAAAATAAGATTTTGTCAAGGCCTTGTGCCAAGACACTAGTTTGTCTCATGAGACCTACCGATGCATCGAGGAGCTATAGCGGGCTCCACCCGTCACTTATTAAGTCCAATGCATTCCCATATGAAAAGGTTTAAACATAACATAAACATTCGTATTAAAACTAGCATACGAAATGTCAATACTTTCACAATAAACTATGAATGGTATAAAAATAGCACATCCACAGTCAAACATATCACAAAACCTTCAATACAATATAGAAGTTTTGTATCATAATAAATCAACTTCAAATAATCTTAAAATCCATCAAAGGATGTTGACATAGATGAAATCAAAATTCTTTTTAAAGAAATATCTCCTTTTATTTTGAAATCATTTAAGATCCATATAAAATAAAACATTTTCTTTGAAAATATTCTTATAAGCTTGTAAGGAAAGCTTTAAAGATTTTATAACGGCGTAAAATAACCGCACCCGCCGTATAAGTTAAAAAAACATTCTTACCTCAATTCCGTCGAAAAGGTTAAAAAGGACCTTGTTTTGAAAACGACGGAAAGATTCCTTTATAAACCTCTTATAAAAAGTCAAACAAGGGTATAAATGACTTTAACCCATATTCTTGTAAATAGTAAAAATGTTTTGAAATACATTTCGAAGAAACATGGATGTGGATGATAACGAGATCCCAGTAGATTATTACGTATAAACAACCTCGGATAAAGAAGAGATTGTGAAATAACCCTTACCTTGTACTTTTCCTTGGTTGGGGTAGGTTAACCTCCTGTATAATGGTGAAATAGTTGTTATTAAATTATACAAGAATCATATATATTAATATGATATCATATATGATCTTTTAACATTGATTTGTTAATAATATCTTAGAATTATCGTCGTTTCGGGAGTTAACTTACTCATTTTCTTTTATATGTTTTGTTACATAAGACATGGTTGTTGTATCTTATTCATATCCAGAATGATATACAGTCCTTAAACATCATTTTTAAATCATCAAATGATAATTATACTTGAATGGATACGATGGAGAATGAATCTCATCGCGTTCGTGGAGACGGTAGTCCGTACGTACGCACGAGCGACAATATCATTCTTTTGATATTAAAATAATATATAAATGAATGGTATATCATATATACAGAATCATTAACATGTTATATTTATTATTTACATGAGTTACACATCATTATTATACCCATCCAAATAATATTATATTGAATAACAATTACACCACGACGTGGAGACGGTAAGCCGTACGTACGCACGTATGGTGACATGTTATTCAAAGGGTGGATAGAATACTGAATATGGTTGTACCATACTTATAATAACATCACAGTATATGTGAGATACTGGAGTTATTATTTTAGAATGGTAAGAACAAAGGAAGAAGAAGTGGAAGAAGAAATGAACTTAGAAAAGGGTGGTGAAATCATTACCTCTTCTTCGGGTTCTTCCTTTTGATTTGATCAAAAGGGCTCCTTAGGTTGGCTTTCTGATCAAACTAAGGCCTCTAGGTTGTAGTGAGGGATGTTGGGAGAGTATTTGGGCAGAGTTTGGCCGAACCAAAAGGCTTTGAAGGTGTGAAGAAAAGAGAAGGAGGAGTGCCCTTTTATAAGAGGGGTGAGGGGCACCTTTGGAAAAGCTAGAAATATTAATTTATAATAAATTCATATTCGGTTTCTAATGGCTCCAAAGTTGATTATTCAAAGGTTAAGGTGGGGATAGGTCGAAAAACACTCAACCAATAGAATTTAGACAGGTTTGGGTACTTATATTAACCTTATCTTTAAGTATTAACTCTAAGTTAATTAGTTTCACTTTTACAATGTCTCTTTGTATTTTTATATAATATGGTTAATAAACTTAATATATACATCCAAGCGACCCCCAAGGGGTCCATTAATGATTAACCTATCATAATATAAGTCTCTTGGCTGAACCTTAGATTTTTAGGAATTTAATATCAATTAATAATATAATATTTGTTTTAAGAACTCTTTTATGTCAATTTTGACACTATTCAATAGTTGATTTTTGTGAAACTCATAACAGATTGATTACTTAGAACAAAGTCAATTAAATCAATCCTAATATCTCATATTATCCTAGAAAATTAGTTTAATTCATTAAAAGTTTCATATTATATTTATTTGGGTATTTATAATATCAATTATTTTAATTTTTCACTATAATAGTAATTACTGCATCATCATTGTGTCATAAATAAAATAAATTATTTAATGTCTAAAAATTATAAATAAAACATAATTATGTAGTAAATCTTTTTATCTTTCTAATTAATATTTATAATCGAAAATCCAACATGTATAACCCTATGTAAAAATTGTTCTTCTAAAAGATGTATGCTTGTGTCATTTTTGTATTCATTTTGACTTAATTAAAATAAAGTGTCATTATCACTTACAAGTGGATCCATGGGGTCCCAAAATAGACCCAAAGATGCCCATGGTCGACTATGTATCAACCAATAGGGTTAGGACACGTTTTAGGGTAATTTAGTATTATTATAATATTATTTTTTTTAACCCTTATTTACCGGATTTACCCTTAACCATGGTAAATAAAATATTTACCGCAGTAATTATTCAAAATGTCTAAAAATAAAAGTTACCTATTTACACAATTTGAACATCCTGATTCCAAATATGGAATCCATTTTTCTAAATTCAAAACACAGAAGTGGCAGAAATTAATTTAAAATTAATTCCCGCTGTCAAAACAAAAAGCGTGTTTTTAAGAGATAATAACTACCAAAAGATTGACACTTGTTTATGTTCGGTTTAATTGTAAAATTATGTCCAATGACCAACATTATATTAAATGGTAAAAATATATTCTAAATATACTTTAAAACCACTCAAATTCATAATTTATCACTATTACTTATTTTGATTAAAAAAGTTGTTTTTAATTAAAATCTAGTAATTTTCACTATTCATCAAAATATGAAAGTTATCCGAAAAGTACCAAAATTTCACCTTAGGCTAAATTCGATATTCCGAGTCCAAAAATGAAGTCCATTTTCAAATATAAAATATATATAATTTCAAAAATTAGGTATTACTATTCACAACGGCTAGTTTAATTAGTTGTGGTGTGTGTTAGAACTCGAGGTTGCGTACAACACACGCTATCGCATTATTCAAAGGGAAACGTACCGTAGAAGCTTGGGGTGTTACATTCTACCCTCCTTCAAATAATTGCGTCCTCGCAATTTCTAGGGTATTACTGCATAAAAAGACTCGGGTGGTTCTTCATCATAAGTTCCTCGGGTTCCCACGTTGCCTCTTCCATCTTATGATTCCTCCACAAAACTTTTACCAGACGCGTCGTCCGGTTTCTCAGCACTTGTTCTCTCGTATCAAGAATCTTGATGGGCTCTTCGCAATAAGACAGATCGGGTTCCAGTTCTAAATCTTCCTAGGTGAGTACATGCGTTGGGTCAGGCATGTATTTCCTCAACAGAGATACGTGGAATACATCGTGAACTTTGGAGAGACTTGGCGGCATTGCCAATCGGTAAGCTACAGCCCCAATTCGTTCTAGAATTTCGAAAGGTCCGATGTACCTGGGACTCAATTTACCTTTCTTACCAAAACGTATGACTCCCTTCCACGAAGATACCTTCAGGGAAACATGATCACCGACTTGAAATTCCAAATCCTTCCTTCGATTATCGGCATAGCTCTTCTGCCTACTTTGAGCTGCTTTAATGTGATTTTGGATTACCTTCACCTTTTCCACCGTTTCCTCCACCAGTTCTGGGCCTACAAGTTTTCTTTCACCAACGTCATCCCAACAGGTTGGTGTACGACATCTCTTTCCGTATAACGCTTCATATGGTGCCATCTGAATACTCGAATGGAAGCTATTGTTATAGGAAAATTCTACTAGTGGTAAATATTGATCCCACATACCCTGAAAATCAAGTGAGCAAGATCTCAACATGTCTTCTAAGGTCTGAATAGTCCGTTCTGATTGTCCGTCTGTCTGAGGGTGGTAAGCAGTGCTCAAATGAAGTTCAGTATCCAGGGATTTCTAAAGACTTTTCCAAAATCTTGAAGTAAAACGGGGATCACGATCAGAAACAATCGATAGGGGTACTCCATGAAGTCTCACAACTTCATTAATGTATAGTCTTGCTAGACGTTCCAGGGGTAGATCTTCTCTTATAGCAAGAAAATGTGCTGACTTGGTAAGACGATCAACAATAACCCATATTGCATCGTTCCTTCTAGGAGTCTTTGGTAGCCCCATGACAAAGTCTATTGTAATATTGTCCCATTTCCACTCCGGTATGGGAAGAGGTTGCATGACTCCTCCAGGCTGTTGCCTTCCAGCTTTCACTTGTTGACAAACCATACATCTTGACACAAAATCAGCAATCTCTCTCTTCATGTTGTCCCACCAAAAATGTTCCTTCAAATCCCTATACATTTTGGTGCTCCCAGGGTGTATAGAGAAATTGGAACTATGAGCATCATCCAGCAATTCCCTTTTTAGATCAGGTATATTGGGAACACAAAGTCTCTTCCCGAATTTCAAAATTCCACCTTCATACGCAAAGTCTCTCAATCTCCCATCATTCACAACTTTAATCTTCTTTTGGAATTCTTCATCATCAGTCTGAGAACTCTTAATCCTTTCTAGTAAAGATGGTTTGGCAACCATTTGAAAAAGCATTGATGTTTCACCTTCCCTGGTTATTCCCATGTCCATCTTCACTAGCTCCATGAAAATTGGATCCCTTTCAATTCTCATATTGTTCAAAACTCCATGGTCTTTTCTACTCAAAGCATCTGCCACCTTGTTTGCCTTCCCTGGGTGGTAGTGTATCGTGCAATCATAATCCTTGAGTAATTCAAGCCATCTCCTTTGCCTCATGTTGAGTTCTTTTTGTGAGAAAATATACTTCAAACTCTTGTGATCAGTATAAATCTCACATTTTTCACCATAGAGGTAGTGCCTCCATATCTTCAAAGAAAAGATCACAGCTGCTAACTCAAGATCATGAGTAGGATAGTTTTGTTCATGAATTTTCAACTGTCGTGATGCATAGGCAATAACTCTATCATTCTGCATAAGGACACAGCCAAGTCCTTTCTTTGATGCATCACTATAAATAACGAACCCATCATTCCCCGATGGTAGAGTCAATATAGGAGAATTGACTAATCTTCTCTTCAGTTCTTCGAAACATTCTTCACACTCTTTTGTCCAAACAAATTTAACCCCTTTACGTGTGAGCTTCGTTAATGGGTTAGCCAATCGGGCAAAATTCTGGACGAAACGTCGATAATAACCTGCCAAACCAATAAAACTACGTACCTCAGTTATACTCGTAGGTGCTGGCCATTCTTGGATTGCCTTGGTCTTAGAAGGATCAACAGAGATTCCATCTTTAGAGACAATATGGCCAAGAAAAGAAATCTCCTAAATCCAGAATTCACACTTGCTAAACTTTCCATATAATTCATGCCTCCTCAGAGTCTTCAAGATAATGCGCAAGTGATTTTCATGATCTTTGTAGGTTTTGGAGTATACCAAGATATCATCAATAAATACCACCACAAATTCATCGAGATACTCCTTGAAAACTCTATTCATTAGATCCATGAATACAGAGGGTGCATTAGTCAATCCAAACGGCATTACAGTAAACTCGTAATGCCCGTACCTGGTTCGAAATGCTGTTTTCGGAATGTCTTCCTTCTTCACACACAACTGATGGTATCCAGATCGAAGGTCAATCTTTGAAAAGTATTGAGCTCCATGCAGTTGGTCAAATAAATCATCAATACGAGGTAGGGGATACTTGTTCTTTATCGTTATAGCATTGATCTCCCTGTAGTCGATACATAACCTCATAGATCCATCTTTCTTTTTAACAAAAAGAACAGGGGCTCCCCATGGAGAAACACTAGGGCGAATAAATCCCTTATTACTCAATTCCTCTAGTTGTTTCTTTAGTTCGACTAACTCTACAGTGGCCATTCTATAAGGGGTCTTCGATATAGGCCTTGATCCAGGAATCAAATCAATAGAAAACTCAACTTCTCGTTCTGGAGGATGTCCAGGTAAATCTTCCGGAAATACATCTACAAATTCTTTCACAACAGGTACATCCTCTATTTGAACATTCCTTTCCTCATCGATAGTTACTTCATTCTCTTCCTCCCCAATAATTGAATTAAGTTGAGCTACTGGGGGTGGGTCTAAATAAGAATTAGGTGGTGACGATTCTGCTCTAAAAATAAGGTGCTCCTTATCATTATCATCAAGAATCGTAACCTCTTTCTTCTTACAATAAATCTTCGCATCATAGTCCGAAAGCCAGTCCATACCGAGGATTATATCAAACTCAATCATAGGTATGACGATGAAATCAGCAGATAAAGAAAATTTATGTGCTCTAATGGGGACTGATTCACAAAACTTTGTTGCAACGATACTTCCCTTAGGAGTTTTAACTGACAACTCCCTTATTAAATCAAATTGGAAATATCTAATTTTCTTAGCAAACTGGGAAGATATGAAACAATGCGATGATCCAGAATCAAATAATGCATTTGCTAAACTTGAGGAAACCATTAAATTACCTGCCACCACGTCTTTCGGAGCTTCTACCTCAGCAGTAGTGATAGCATAAGCCTGGCCTTGATCCCTTGGCCTTTTCTGAGGTAAGTTCTTCTGACGCTTAGGACATGCATTTGCATAATGCCCCATCTCCCTGCAATTGTAGCACTGAACGTTGGTGGCTTCCTTCTTCCCCTTGCAATCATGAGCTTGGTGGCCTTTTTCACCACACTTGTAACAGACTCACATTCCCTTCAAGCAAGTACCAGGATGTTTCTTCCCGCATTTACCACAAGATGGATATTCAACCTTTCCCTTCTTCCCCTTATTTCCATTCCCAGATTGATCAGAAGGTCTCTTCTTCTCTTGCTTCGCTTTAAAGTCATAAGACTTAGAGAATTCTTTTTCGGTCTTGATAGCACATGAGACAATGTCTTCGTACGATGAAAAGGATTGTGAGACTAATGCTCGACGGAGAAATGGTTTTAACCCATCAAAGAAACGATCAATCTTACTTCTTGGGTTGCGAATATAATCACCAGCGTACCTCGCTAACCTTGTAAAGTTAGCCTCATACTTTGTGACATTCTCATCCTCCTTTTGTCTCAGACTCAGAAATTGCCTTTCCATATCTGCTCGATGGTCGCGAGGGAAGTATTTTTCTAAAAACAGCTCTTTGAACTCCCTCCATTCCATATTTGATACTTCATCATCTTCCTTCGTATTTTGAATCAATGACCACCATTGATCAGCATCTCCAGTGAGGCGGTAAACTGCCATGATAACTTTTTCCCTTTCACTGCTCCCCAAAGCCTGAAATATTTTCTCTAGGGAAAATATCCATTGCTCAGCTACTAAGGGATTTGTATTCCCATTGAACGTTGGTGGTTGCTGTCTCATGAATCGATCTAACATTGATCCTCCACGCTGCGGATCAGGGTGCTCCATACGGGTAAGGTTATTATTCATAACCTGAGTAAGTTGTCCCAGTATGGTGATTAGCTGATCAGCACCAGTTGCATCACCAGCCCCACTATAATTATCTTGAGCAGGAGGGCAATCCCTACATGGAGTGCGTGCATTGATACGGTTTCCATTTCTTCCACTAGGCGCCATTTCTAAACAATGGCATAAACT
Source organism: Viscum album (assembly GCA_963277665.1). Classification (NCBI taxonomy): domain Eukaryota; kingdom Viridiplantae; phylum Streptophyta; class Magnoliopsida; order Santalales; family Viscaceae; genus Viscum; species Viscum album. The sequence continues at coordinate 15,821,250 of OY728119.1, forward strand.
AGATCAGTTTATGAATCAAAATACATAATCCCATACTTATAAAACACTTAACATAAATTGAACTATTTATGGATATAATCCATAATCATAAAAATGTTTTCTTTGAGGAAGTATATACTCATAAAACCTTCATAATTATTTGTAAAGATAGTGAGAGTTATCCTAAGCATATCCCCCGGGAGTGTCGTAACCAAGAGTGCAGCAAGGCCCGTTGTCGTGCACCAGTTCCCGTTCGAGTCTAGCTCAAAGCGGTGTTTTCGGGTTTTACCCCTAGGTACATCTGTGCCAGAGCCGCCTCTACCTGCTCGAATCCAGACAGGGATGTATTGCTCGGAAAACTCACAAAATCTCTACAATACCAAAATTCTAGGAAGTTCTTCTATACTAATCCTCAAAGTTCATCTTAGGTCTACGTGCTCTAATCAGAGTTTATCTAAATCTAGTTTCCAAGGTTTGTACTAAACTTCCTCTGATACCAACTGTAACGCCCCGACCCCAGCTACCCAGAGTCGGTGCATTAATTACATAACATTGGCATGATCACAAGAAAGATCAAATCCCGAAAGACCGATTGGTTTAGTAGCCTTGGAAACACTAGATATATTCATAAGTTTTACATTACATTTCAAAGTGAAAAACTAATACAACAACATAATGTTTCCACAATCCACACTATTAACCCCTCATAATATCCCTGCAATTCATTCATAAATTACTTCTTCACTACCTGGGAAAAATAAAACATAGAAAAGGGGTGAGCTCAAATGCCCAGTAAGGATAACAATATAGCGGAACATTCAAAATAAGCATAAACATTTAAGGCAATGAATTACTAAAACAAAAGCCTTTTAAAATTGAACTTCAACATAGTATGGCAAAAGTAAAATGAAATAATGCCATTTACTTGTTCACATGGATATTCTACTAATCGAATAATCACATGCAATATCAAAAACCACTTTCATAATGTTGGAATGCATAATGCCAGACTATCATAACCACATAGCCAAGGCCTCGTGCCAAGACTAAAAATAAGATTTTGTCAAGGCCTTGTGCCAAGACACTAGTTTGTCTCATGAGACCTACCGATGCATCGAGGAGCTATAGCGGGCTCCACCCGTCACTTATTAAGTCCAATGCATTCCCATATGAAAAGGTTTAAACATAACATAAACATTCGTATTAAAACTAGCATACGAAATGTCAATACTTTCACAATAAACTATGAATGGTATAAAAATAGCACATCCACAGTCAAACATATCACAAAACCTTAAATACAATATAGAAGTTTTGTATCATAATAAATCAACTTCAAATAATCTTAAAATCCATCAAAGGATGTTGACATAGATGAAATCAAAATTCTTTTTAAAGAAATATCTCCTTTTATTTTGAAATCATTTAAGATCCATATAAAATAAAACATTTTCTTTGAAAATATTCTTATAAGCTTGTAAGTAAAGCTTTAAAGATTTTATAACGGCGTAAAATAACCGCACCCGCCGTATAAGTTAAAAAAAACATTCTTACCTCAATTCCGTCGAAAAGGTTAAAAAGGACCTTGTTTTGAAAACGACGGAAAGATTCCTTTATAAACCTCTTATAAAAAGTCAAACAAGGGTATAAATGACTTTAACCCATATTCTTGTAAATAGTAAAAATGTTTTGAAATACATTTCGAAGAAACATGGATGTGGATGATAACGAGATCCCAGTAGATTATTACGTATAAACAACCTCGGATAAAGAAGAGATTGTGAAATAACCCTTACCTTGTACTTTTCCTTGGTTGGGGTAGGTTAACCTCCTGTATAATGGTGAAATAGTTGTTATTAAATTATACAAGAATCATATATATTAATATGATATCATATATGATCTTTTAACATTGATTTGTTAATAATATCTTAGAATTATCGTCGTTTCGGGAGTTAACTTACTCATTTTCTTTTATATGTTTTGTTACATAAGCCATGGTTGTTGTATCTTATTCATATCCAGAATGATATACAGTCCTTAAACATCATTTTTAAATCATCAAATGATAATTATACTTGAATGGATACGATGGAGAATGAATCTCATCGCGTTCGTGGAGACGGTAGTCCGTACGTACGCACGAGCGACAATATCATTCTTTTGATATTAAAATAATATATAAATGAATGGTATATCATATATACAGAATCATTAACATGTTATATTTATTATTTACATGAGTTACACATCATTATTATACCCATCCAAATAATATTATATTGAATAACAATTACACCACGACGTGGAGACGGTAAGCCGTACGTACGCACGTATGGTGACATGTTATTCAAAGGGTGGATAGAATACTGAATATGGTTGTACCATACTTATAATAACATCACAGTATATGTGAGATACTGGAGTTATTATTTTAGAATGGTAAGAACAAAGGAAGAAGAAGTGGAAGAAGAAATGAACTTAGAAAAGGGTGGTGAAATCATTACCTCTTCTTCGGGTTCTTCCTTTTGATTTGATCAAAAGGGCTCCTTAGGTTGGATTTCTGATCAAACTAAGGCCTCTAGGTTGTAGTGAGGGATGTTGGGAGAGTATTTGGGCAGAGTTTGGCCGAACCAAAAGGCTTTGAAGGTGTGAAGAAAAGAGAAGGAGGAGTGCCCTTTTATAAGAGGGGTGAGGGGCACCTTTGGAAAAGCTAGAAATATTAATTTATAATAAATTCATATTCGGTTTCTAATGGCTCCAAAGTTGATTATTCAAAGGTTAAGGTGGGGATAGGTCGAAAAACACTCAACCAATAGAATTTAGACAGGTTTGGGTACTTATATTAACCTTATCTTTAAGTATTAACTCTAAGTTAATTAGTTTCACTTTTACAATGTCTCTTTGTATTTTTATATAATATGGTTAATAAACTTACTATATACATCCAAGAGACCCCCAAGGGGTCCATTAATGATTAACCTATCATAATATAAGTCTCTTGGCTGAACCTTAGATTTTTAGGAATTTAATATCAATTAATAATATAATATTTGTTTTAAGAACTCTTTTATGTCAATTTTGACACTATTCAATAGTTGATTTTTGTGAAACTCATAACAGATTGATTACTTAGAACAAAGTCAATTAAATCAATCCTAATATCTCATATTATCCTAGAAAATTAGTTTAATTCATTAAAAGTTTCATATTATATTTATTTGGGTATTTATAATATCAATTATTTTAATTTTTCACTATAATAGTAATTACTGCATCATCATTGTGTCATAAATAAAATAAATTATTTAATGTCTAAAAATTATAAATAAAACATAATTATGTAGGAAATCTTTTTATCTTTCTAATTAATATTTATAATCGAAAATCCAACATGTATAACCCTATGTAAAAATTGTTCTTCTAAAAGATGTATGCTTGTGTCATTTTTGTATTCATTTTGACTTAATTAAAATAAAGTGTCATTATCACTTACAAGTGGATCCATGGGGTCCCAAAATAGACCCAAAGATGCCCATGGTCGACTATGTATCAACCAATAGGGTTAGGACACGTTTTAGGGTAATTTAGTATTATTATAATATTATTTTTTTTAACCCTTATTTACCGGATTTACCCTTAACCATGGTAAATAAAATATTTACCGCAGTAATTATTCAAAATGTCTAAAAATAAAAGTTACCTATTTACACAATTTGAACATCCTGATTCCAAATATGGAATCCATTTTTCTAAATTCAAAACACAGAAGTGGCAGAAATTAATTTAAAATTAATTCCCGCTGTCAAAACAAAAAGCGTGTTTTTAAGAGATAATAACTATCAAAAGATTGACACTTGTTTATGTTCGGTTTAATTGTAAAATTATGTCCAATGACCAACATTATATTAAATGGTAAAAATATATTCTAAATATACTTTAAAACCACTCAAATTCATAATTTATCACTATTACTTATTTTGATTAAAAAAGTTGTTTTTAATTAAAATCTAGTAATTTTCACTATTCATCAAAATATGAAAGTTATCCGAAAAGTACCAAAATTTCACCTTAGGCTAAATTCGATATTCCGAGTCCAAAAATGAAGTCCATTTTCAAATATAAAATATATATAATTTCAAAAATTAGGTATTACTATTCACAACGGCTAGTTTAATTAGTTGTGGTGTGTGTTAGAACTCGAGGTTGCGTACAACACACGCTATCGCATTATTCAAAGGGAAACGTACCGTAGAAGCTTGGGGTGTTACATTTCAGGTGTCAGTGAAATCTTCTCTATCAGACAGAATGAAGCAAGCACAGAAGCAAGACAGTGAGTTGTAGAAAAAGGTAGAGCTGGTTCAGAAGGGTAAGTTGTCTGAATTCAACATTAATAATGATTGTGTTTTGAGATTTGGGAAGAGATTGTGTGTGCCTTGTGATTCACAGTTGAAGAGATATTTTTTATGTGAAGCTCATAGTTCTCCATTTTCAGTTCATCCTGGAAGTACTAAGATATACAGAGATCTGTAGGAGTATTACTGGTGGGATGGAATGAAAAGAGATATTGCTGATTTTACTGTGAAGTGTTTGACTTTCCAACAGGTTAAAGCAGAGAGGCAGTTACCGAAAGGGATACTTTAGCCTTTACCAGTGCCAGAGTGGAAATGGGAAAATATATCCATGGACTTTGTTGTGGGATTACCGAAGACGTCTCGAGGTAATAATGCAATCTGGGTTATTGTTGATCTCTTGACTAAATCTGATCATTTCCTTCCTATTCGAGATACTTTCTCTCTAGATCAACTTTCTCGATTGTATCTTAAAGAGATAGTCAGGTTGCATGGAGTTCCCCTATCTATTGTATCTGGTCATGAACCCAGGTTTACTTTTAACTTTTGGAAAGGCCTTCAGAAGTCGTTGGGTACTGAATTAAATTTTAGTACAACTTTTCATCCTCAATCAGATGGGCAGTCAGAATGAAAAATCCAGACTTTGGAGGATATACTACATGCTTGTTTGATGGATTATTAGGGATGTTGGGACCAACATCTTTCTTTGGTTGAATTTTCATATAATAACAGTTTTCATTCCAGTATACAGATGGCTCCATTTGAGGCATTATATGGGAAGCGATGTCGAACTCCAGCTTTTTGGGATAAAGTGGGTGAAAGGAAGATGATAGGACCAGAATTGGTAGAAGAGATGGTAGAAAAAGTTCATTTGATTCAGAAACACATGAGAACAGCTCAGAGAAGACAGAAAAGTTATGCAGACAATAGGAGGAAGGATCTATCTTTCGAGGTAGGTGATCATGTTTTTCTCAAAGTTTCACCGTGGAAAAGTGTGATGCGATTTGGTAAGAAAGGAAAGCTGAGTCCAAGGTTCATTGGACCATATGAAATTCTGGAGAAAGTTGGATCAGTTGCTTACAGAGGGGCTTTACCTCCAAATTTATCTCAGGTACACAATGTTTTTCATGTTTCAATGTTGAGAAAATATATTCCAGATCCATCTCATGTTTTTAACCCAGAGGTAGTTCGGTTGGAAGAGAATCTCTCTTATAAAGAACAACCAGTCCAGATTCTTGACCGAAGAGAGCAAGTGTTGCGAAATAAGGTAATTCATCAGGTAAAGGTTTTTTGGAAAAACCATATGGTTGAAGTGGCAACGTGGGAATCTGAAAATGCTATGAGGGATAAATACCCCCACTTATTTTGATAAGTGAATAAAATTGCGAGGAAACAATTACCAAAAGGGGGGAAGGATGTAACATCCCAGGTAAATAAAGAATAAAACATTTTCATATTTATTAATATTTAAAAATTAAATATTAATTTTACTTTAAAGGTGTTGCTATGTTCGATAGCGTACCTGATACGCAACAAATAGATTCTTTGAAATCTTACGTTGCACACTAGTAATAAAATAATATTATTTTAAATGGTAGTTAACACGTAGCTGTTGTATTGGCCGGAATGAATAGAAATAACTAAAATATGGTTATATATGTTTGTTAAATGTTTTTATATTTATCCAATAAAGGATAAAGGCTTAAAATACGAAAAGAATTCAATTTTAGGCATATATACTCTAATTTTCACTAAAGGTCCACTTATCACCTTTTGATGGTGAACCCACTTTAAATATAGTTTTGTTCACTCTTATACATTCTTTTGAACCAAATAAAATTATTCTTTATAATCGGGACATCAAAATTTACTTTGTGTAAATTTTTGGTATTTTTCCGATAAAGTTTATTTTTTAATGAATAGTGAAAAATGTTGTATTTTAATTCAAAACCTCTTTTTAATCTAATTTATTTATATGATTAGATTATCTTTTTAATTGGTTTTAAAGTGAAATTATAATATATTTTTACTATTTAATCCAATAGAGGTCATTGGAATTAATTTCACTTTGAAATTGGACTTAAACTAGTGTCAATCTTTTGATATATATTGTTTCATAAAAACACGCTATTTGTTCTGACATCGGGAATTAATTATTAAATTAATTAATGTAACTTATATGTTTTGAATTTTGTAAAATAGACATCATTTTTGAATTCAGAATATCAAATATATCTTAGGGTGAAGTTTTGGTATTTTTCTAAAAAACTTCAATTTTTGATGAATAGTGAAACCACTAAGTGGTACTTAAAAAAACTGATTTTTCGTTTAAATGAAATTTTAACACCTCTGTGTTTTGAATTTAAAAAATCCCACATTCATGGTTGTCATTATGAAGTAAAATTTGGTTTAATGGGATTAAAATAATTTTTTTGGTGAATAGTAACTTTTAAGTTTTTAATTGCGATTAGAGGTAATTAGTGTAATTTAAGGTAGAAATAATGTTTTAATAATATGAAATGACCTTGACACATGTCCTACCCTTATTAGATGTGTCATGCCCGACCAAGAAAATCCATGGGTCAACTTGGGGACCCCATGGAGCCACTTTGGTAGGAACATGACATTAATAACTTTTTATTTAATGTTAAAATAAAAATGTCACAAACATGTGTTATTTTACTAAAACAATTTTTAAATGGGGTTATACAAGTCATAATTTTGACTATAAATATTCATTAGAAATATAAAAAGATTTTCTACATCATGATTTTTTTTTATAATTTTTAGACATTAAATAAATTAAATTATTTATGACACTATGATGATGCAGCGATTACCTCATTATTTAACGATTTAAATAAAATGAAAAGATAATATAAAATCTAAGACCTAAACTTGTCAAAACCCTATTGGATGGGTGTATTTATAACTCTTATAACCTTATACTCAAAATATATAATTCTGGGACCTTTAAAATCCTAAAATCATTTTATAATAAAGTAACCTTTTATAACTTTCTAAGAGTGTCCCTCCTCTCCTCTTATAAAAGGCCCCCACCTCTACCACCTTACCCAAACCTCTCAAGCATTTGGGTCGTCCAAACCCTACCAATTTTGTCTCTAAACATACCTCTCTTACTCCTAGAAGTCTCACTTTGGGAAGAAGTCTTTCTAAGGAAGCCTTTGATCTCAAATCAAAAAGAATTACCCGTTTTAAAGGTAGTGTCTTCTCTTGTGTTCTTGTGTTTTATTTTGCTTATCCAACCCCCTAAACACTTTTTATTCCTTTATTTTATAACAATAACAGTATCTTAAATATACTAGAATGTTTTTATGAGAATTATTAGAGCTACACTTACACGCACATTCATATAATGGTTAAAGAGCATATTGTTTCCGTGGATGGTGAATTTCTGCCTCACGAAACGATGATTGTTCAATATTCTTATAACACCTTCAAAGGTGGCCATTAAGACGACACTTTATTTATATATGATATATAATATGTTTCTATTTTCCTTAATCTTCTGTATTTTTCATTTATGGGATACCTTTATGGCTTTCATTATGGGTATACGTGATATCTTCATTTTAGGAAGTGCGGACTACCGCCCCCTCAAAGTGATTTGATTCGTTAATGCCATATGTGGGACGTATAAAGGATGGAGTTAATGATATTATATATGAAATTATACTGTAATTATAATATACCTTTATGTCATTATTATTCCATTCCATAAAATACGAAATAGAAATGAAAGTAGCGTTCATGCGTACGTACGGCATACCGTCTCCATGAACAGTGCATTTCATTTCTTTCCTCTAAATGTTATGTAATATTATAAATGCATGTATATATTGGATATATATTATATATATGATATTGAAATAATTAATATAACTCTGGATATAATGGATACATGAACAACTTGTAATTATAAAGAGTTTATTTTTGACTCAAGTACCAATGACCATTAAAACGACCGTTATTAACTTAAATAATTACATAGTGTTCATGACATGGTAATAAGTGATATAAAAGGAAAAATGAACTTGAAAAAGGTTCTTAAGAAATTAGAAATTAACTCAAGTTTATTATTCAGGAGATTAAAGAGCAATCAAGTCACATTGGACACGAGGTAAGGGACTTCGTCTTAATCTCCATTCATTGAGCCATATTTTGTTTTATACACAACTTTCTTTTATACGGTGTATAAACCCCTTTATCTTTTATGCTTATTCAAAAGGAATCTTTTTTTATATGAATTGTTTTACTAAACGACAAAAGGAATGTTTTTTTGTCATACGTATGTGGCGACAACGACTTCTCCGCCACTGTGACCATTATTTGAGTTTCGACTTCCTCTACAAGCCATAACCTAACTTTTTTAAAAATAAAAAATAAATACCATGTATTAATTTTCTTTTAGTTGGTATTGAAAATGGTTTTCATAATGTTTTTATTATATCAATGTGTTGTATTGATATCTTGTGATTGAAATGTGGAAATGTTATGTTTCCTTTATATATGTTTTACGTGATACGATTATGTTATGGTTCTTGGGAATTGTTATGAAGACGGGTGGTTCCGTGATAAACTAAGGGTGGGTGAGCCCGATATAGATCTCCAATTCATTGGGTAACGGGAAGGAGTTAAACGTTAAGGTTTCTCTGAAAATATTTAGGGAATATACTATGGTGGGTATTCCAAACGTAACCATGAGGGTTACTCCCTACGTAAGAATGTTATGAATGCCTCAAGTTACCTTTATGTCTTATAATTTCTATGATTTATTCATGATTTGATGAGGTATGTTAAAATGCTTATGTTTTATGAGTAAAGTATGATTTCATACATGGACTAATGTTTCCATTTCGTACTTTTATATCCCTTACTGAGCTTTTTATGCTCATCCCATGTTTTTGAAATGTTTTTCACAGGAATTAATGTGGAATAGGGTCAAGGATGGGATCAAGGAAAAGTCATGCTGTCTAAAACATGGAACTAGACATGTTTCTTTTTAAGAGTTTTTATTTTATGAAAACTTAGTAGAAGTGTCTACTTTGTAATCTTTTGAGATGTAATAGTTATGTCCTAATTCTCTAAAACTCTAAACCTAAAAAGATCCTCAATGTAAATTATTCATTTAATTAAATATTAAGTAAGGTTTAAGGTCAGGGCCTTATACTCTTAATCGAACCAGCAACCAAAACGAGGCATAGATGGATCTCAAATGTTCTATAATCAATGGTCTTGGGTGTTAGAGTTCAACTTCTAAAGGAGCAATGACAACACTGAGTGAATCCATAGCAGTGGCTCATCATCCAAATGAAGGGAGGCTTAAGAGGAATCAAGATCTACTTCCAAGTCATATACATCAGTTATTGTCCACTGCGATGATCTCAACAGTGAATGTGTCAGCTCAACTTCACCAATCTTTAAAAATAGTGAATCTACCACCAATGTATCAGTGGAATATCGACTTCACACGATGACAACTCATGCAAGAATCAATTGTAACTTCTTTATATTAGTGTCGAGATGTAGGAAACACAATCCACTATATCAAATTCACACGAAAAAAGGATTTGAATTCTATATGAAAACATCATTGATATTGGATCGACATCATCCATCCTTGGGATCTCCTTGACATTGTGGTTTCTTCCTCGATTGTCTGGTCAACGATGGGTCACAATTGTTCAGTGATAGACTCAATCAAACCTATACAATCATTTTATTCATTAGATCGGTTACATTGAGAGATTGAATCATGGTGGCAGCCCAGTTATCAGTCAAAATATACGGTCACCATCTTCTGTGATCAATGGGAATAGTGACGTGCCATTAGGGATTGACTTCAAATGAAAGTGGTGAGGAGCTTAGGCTTACCCGAGAAGGTGTTGGCTTCAGTTCAAACATAGCATAGGGTAAATTATCCTACATGATATTTATCTTACACAAAAACATTGGTACCACTGAAATTATGTTATGTTCTAAAATTATGTAATGATTTTCTTAAATACTATTAAACGGACAGAAGATAAAATCTATTTTGTGTAGTTTTACTCTTACGCATGGCCACTCCAAATCATCTTACATGTGTGATGGAAATTCAAAATAAATTAATCTTTAGAATTTGTTCAACATTGAAGATAAATAAAATAAATGAAATAAAAGAAAACAAAGTAATTTATCAGTTCAAACTAGATGTTAAATTTTAACAATTTATAAACAAAGATGAGCAATTGAAAATGAAATTAAAATAAAAACTATTCTATTAAATAAATATTAACCACAAATTTTTTTAAATAAAATAAAATATAAACTAATTATTTTTTAAAATGATTAAATAAAATTAAATATTAAAATCAAATTGAATAAAATAATTGATTGATTGATTAAGTGAAAAATTAAGAAATTATTGAAATTTATTAAAAAAGTTAAATTATAATTACAAGTCTCGATTATTAAATTACTTAAATAAATTAAATTAAATATTATACTTCAATTAGTTAACTTATTGAAAAAATAAGAAAAACATATAAGTAGAAAAAAAAATAAATGAAAAAACATAATTTAGTATTTTTTTTAAAACAATTATTTGAAATTAAATAATAAAAAAATTAAAAAAAATTCATAATCAAAAATAAAAAAAATATTTAAATGGTTTTATTATTTTAACATAAAATTAACACCAAAGTAAATTTAGAAATGAAAAAAAAATATTAAATTCAAAAAAATAATTAAAATAAAGAAGTTATGTGGAAAAAATGTGTCAAAATAAAGCCATATAAATTCCCCCACACTGAGGTTTTGCTTATACTCAAGGAAACTATAATCTAAATTCATTATAATGAAATAAATATTAAAAATTAAATTCAAGATTGTCATAAAAAAATAGTTTTCAAAATTATTCCCCCTAATTATATAAAGCAATGAAAATATTTACCCTCACGAAATTAAGTATCTTTAGGGAAAAATAGATTCCTATTTTACAAACATAATTAACCCTAAAAGTTTGAATTAAGATTAAACTCATTTCAATTTGCATTCAAAAGTAATTAAAATCTTCTCTTTGCCTCCAAGAGAACTGAATCACATAAATTAGCAATAAAATGGTTTGTAAACACTATTTAGATGAGATAACTAAATAAATTACAATAATAATAAATGACTCATCCATTATCGTTAGTAAAAAAAGAAAAATTTCAACATGAATTAGGTTTTTCACTTCATAATTCATTTTAATGCATATATTATGAGTTTGAATCCATAATAAATGATTTAAGGGAAATGATAGTTATAAAACATTCCCACGATTATTTACCAAACTCACCCACCTTTTAAGAGGTCAATTAAAAATGAATTACTTAATTAAATACAATGGGTAATATATAATTCACCGTATTGATGTTGGAACACTATACTCAAACATCATAAAAATTTACAACTACTCAAAAAGTTTCATTGGATCTTAAAAAACAATCAAATTTCATAAAATTTAGGGGGTTTTATGATCTCACATTGTGGTATAGTTTATCACATTGAAATACCCTCTCCCCCACACTAAATCTCAACATTTTCCTCAATATTGAATCCTATGTATAGAAACACTTCAATTCAATTTTAATGTTCTAAAAGATTTGAAAATTCAGTAGATTAAAAACATGTTTGAAGGGTTACAAGAAAGATCAATGAATATTTTTTCCACACAAAATAAATAAAAACGCACTGCACACACAAAGGTTTACTCACCAGTTACCACTTCAAAAATTCAGATCAATAATATAATATGTATACAAGTTCATTTTCCAGAAGTGTGCAGATTCTTTTTAAAAAAACACAAGACTATTCAGCACTGATACACAATCAAAATTAATCCATTTAATGGAATATACTAGCATGTTTTCATATAATAATCAACATGAAAAAATTCAACCTTTTCATAATTTTAAATTTCTTTCTCCAAACAATGTCCAAGGCGGCAACAAAAAATAAAATTTAAATGTATCTCAAGGAGCAACAATAAGCATAATTTTAAAAGCATGTAAAAGTGAGAAAAATCATCTCAATTAAAAAGTAACCATAATGAAATAATTAAGGGTGTGGATACAAGTTGCTTTAGTTTTTAGCTTCTCTAAATCATTATAAATCATGACGATTCTTCTCTAATTTATGTGTAGAACAGCTACAAGTGGACTCCACTGGGGAACAATTAAACTAATCAGATAGTGGATAGCCTTGGAAAGATATTTACATAGATGTTCTCCACTTTATTTTCTATAAGAAATACTAGAACACTTAAAAGTTTATTGAAATATAAAGACAATAAATGAAAGTGAATAAAATATAAATGGAAGGGAAAAGAAATATGTGGTTAAATTCCCCAAGGGGTGCTTCTTTTTATACTTTTTGCAACTGGACAACTTGTTTTTCATCCCCAATCTATTAGTGGATGGGGGTTGTGTGGTAAAAACCAGAACATCATTTCCTTATTTTATATCTTGAACTATATTCTTACATGGGGATCCCCTCAGTATATGTTTTTTGTATCCACCCCCTTATGTTTTGGTACAAATTGGTGGTTGGGGATGGAAAAACAATGTAAGGACCCCCTACTTCTCTAGGGTAAATATAGTCCCCAAGCCTATCCAAATCTTCTTGGGACATCATTAAATTTTGGAAAATAAATTTATTATCAAACATTTGGAAAGCCTCCTCTTCTATGTGTAATTCCAAACTTTATTCTAAATAGGTTGTCTATATTTAAATTTTAAACTCACTATATTCTTTATACTTTAATCCATATTCCAAAAACACTTCTAACTTTTCTTTGTCCTTTGAAGTGGGTGTTGTTTCTATAATGTAAAAACAATAGGATTTAGTTTATATTTAAAATTCAATAAGATCTAAAAATGTAATGTCAAAATGGTTCAAAACCCCCTGAACAAATTTAGTTGGTCGACCTTGTTATTCCTCCATGGATAAAGAAAAAATCAATCACACTAGGAAGGGAATGTTCATAAAGGCCAGCCACAACCTCTTGGATTTCTTCATCACAAGTTGGAACGTTAAGCTCTCCAAGATGAAACTCAGGGGAAATGTGAGAATTATTTAAGTTATTTTTAAAAATATTCCAATACTTGTGGATTTATATTTTTTTAAGTTCATCCAAGATTATTTTAAATTAATTTTCATTTGATGCCTTGAATAGCCTATGAGTTCTATTGGAAAATATCTGACACTTCTCTCCAGGGTTAGGTCAAATTCCATTTGTTCTTGTTGTTTTTTTTATTTTTTTTTCAATCCTATTTTTTTAAAACTCCTTGTTAGCCTCCATAGAAATGACACCAATTGAAATAAGGGTTTTTAGTCATTTTATCCCCCTTAAATATTTGTAATATCCTAACTACTAAAATATAGCAGTTTCTAGAGTTTCCTCACAATGATACTGCATTTAAGGAGTTTTTTGTCACTATTATTATTATTATTAACTAGATAATAAATTTATATGAGGGTTTTCTAGGAATTTTTTTTTGAAACTATCCTAATTTCATAATATGTTATAAAACATGAAAAGTAAATAAGAGAAAACAAGCAGTAGATTGAAAGGTGGAGAGAAGTTAAAGAAGGATTGGTGGCTTTCCCTTGTGATTCTACGGGTTCATCCATTCTTCATTTCTTTGAAAAATTTCATTCCATAAATTCTCTCAGCACAAAGTTCAAAATATATAAACCATGTGTCTCATTATGTTTGAAAAGTCATTGTCGTTAGCTAAGATCTTAGTTTTAACCTTCTTTATTTAAGAGATGGTCAAATTATTAAATGATCTCCAAACACTTTGATAGAATCTTAACTTTGTGATCACGATTCTAAATCGAGAACTAAGAAGAATCAGTAATGATAATCAAAAAATGAACTTATAAATGGATTGACCTAATGGTCTTCACTAGATTAAAAACACACACCAATCATATACATACCTGACAAATAATGAAAGAGAAAATGAAACCAAATGACAGTGATGGAATTATCAAACATCAATCGATTATATAAAAATTATAACATCTGTAGAAAAATACAGTTTGATATAAAATATAAAATCAATGAATTCACCAGTAGAAAAGCACATTAGTTGACCATGTCTGCGGAATGTGATCGACCTTCGATCTTAGTCTCCATGCTTAGCAGTAGATCTTCTTCAAGCGCATCGTAAGATCTTCCAACTCCATTATCCATTACTCTTCTCTAGTGTCGTAAAATTGTGGTCCTCCATTTGTCTGCTACTGTCTCCGAATCTCTCTAGAACTAACCCAAAATTCCTTAGAATGAATTTTGTCTTTTATATTTTCTATCCAAGTCACAACCACTCATCACCGTTATAATTTGGTGACTATCTAGTGAGAGTGTAAATTCTTGGTCCTTTTGTCACTGCACTGTGATAGTAGAAATGATCCAAAATTCTTTCCAACTTCATTTTATATATATTTTAAAGATAATGTGTCTACCATCTACCATCCAAAATTATTTATAGCACCTCACATTAGTAAACGTCACTTCCAACCTATCACATTCAATATAAGTCTATTGTCACCTTTGATCATCTACAACTAAACACCTCAATAACTTCTCTTCAATTATCACATTAAAAAGATTGAAAACCTTCCAATATTTATTCTTTAATGCTGAAGACAGAGCATTTGGGAATAAAGAGGCCCATTCTAATTTCACCTTCATAGTAAAAAGATTAGAAAAAACCAAATCAACTCAACCTGGGTTCAGCGTCGCATGTTCTTCTACTAACCGTGATGAAACAAATCAAGGGATCATCACCAACCCAACTCTGCATCGACTCAATCATCCTTAGATATTATCTTAATCGAACCTAAAACCAAAAAGAAGCGTGGTTTGATCTTGACTATTCTTCAATCAATGGTCTCAAGAATCGTCATTTGGATTTGAAAGGATCAAAGATGGAACCAAGTAAATCCACAGTGGCGGGTCTTCATCCAAATGAAGGGAGGCTTCAGGGGACTCAAGATCTTCTTCCAAGCCATTGGCACTGGTCATATTCCTCTGAGATGATCTTAATAGTGACGATATCAGCTCAACTTCACCAATATTTGATAATGTTGGATCTACCACCAAGATAGCGGTGGAATATCAGCTTTACACAGCGGCGACTCATTTGAGATTCAATCGTAACTTCTTTTAATCGATGTTGCGACATAGGAAACACAATTTTTGGTTATGAATTTACAAAAAATAGATTTTAACACAATCTTAAACAATCATCTAGTTCTGATCTGTACCAACCAACCTCAGGATCTTGTCGGCGTTGCATTTTCTTCCTTAATCATCCAGTCATCAATAGGTCACAATTGTTCGGTGATACACTCACACCAGCCTCAACAATCATCTTCTTCACCAGATCAGATAGAGGTGTGAGATTGAATCACGACGATGGCCCGGTTCTTGTTCAACATCAACGGTCAGCTTTTTTTGTGCTTAATGGCACTGAGGACATCCCATTAGGGCTCGACATCAAATAAAAGCAGTGAGGAGCTTAGGCTTACCTAGGAAGCGGTTTGAATTGGTTTATAAATCGCATGGGATAAATTATCCTACGTGATATTTATCTTATATAAAAACCTTGGTTACACTAGAATTTATTGGAATCGTAAATGATTGGCTCACCAGTGCAGCGATAATCACGAGATAAAAATAAAGTACAAAATGTGGAATAAAAGTACACCAAATGTAACGTGAAAACCCCCCCAAATGGACGGGGTAAAAAACCAAAGGCAAATAGAAGGATCACTATGGGTAAAGTGGGTACACACTTCCTCACTTATTACAAAAAGAAAACCCTCATAATATTCTCTATAGAATATGGTGTGGAAACAACCTCACTAATACCGCTTACAAATGATAATAAGAACCGGATATAGGTGATGAGATGAGATTCTGAAGCTGATCATCTTTGGAGGAGGGTAGAACCTCCTTTTATAGGCCTCATCACCCCTTACTCTTGCCTTCTCCCACTAGAATATTAGATGGGGTTGGCCACCCACCATCTACCACCACCATCCCCCCTGAAAAAAGTTGGGGGTGGCCACCATCCAGAAAAAACTGCCGATACATCTCCGACTTAGAGATTTGATTGAGAACCAATCACATATCCACATCCTTTCTATCTGCCAAATGATGATGCTCATGTATCTGTGAGGTTTCTCGAGTATCTTCACCATCTGAACTTATCAGAGTTAATTTCCTTCGTCCGAAAATCAGCCAGATTTTCTTTAGTACGAATCTTCTGCATATCCACACTTCCTTCCTCCACCACATCTCGAACAAAGTGATATTGCACCCCAATGTTCTTCATTCTGGAATGAAAATATGGATTCCTTGAAATGTGCAAGGTGATCTGACTATAAAAAAACAAAGAAATCTGTGTTTGCCTATGCTTGAGGTCCTCCAACAACCTTCTCATCCAAATCACCTCTTTGCAAGCCTGTGTAGCTGCCATATACTCCGCCTCTATAATGGTTAAAGCCACAAATGATTGTAACTTTGAAATCCATCTCACACCTCTTCCTGCAAGAGTAAAAACATAACCAGTAGTGGATTTCCTTTGGTCAGAATCACCTGAAAAATATGAATCAACATATCCTATGACTGTAAAATATGATCCTCCATAACATAATGCAGCATTTGAGGTCTCCTTGATATATCTCAGGATCCTATTCACTGTTCTCCAATGCTCCCATCCTAGATTATCCATGTACCGACTAACTGCTCCCACTATATGTGAAATTTCTGGTCTAGTACAAACCATATCGAACATTAGACTACCCATTGTTGATGCATATGGTACTCGATACATTTCCATCCTCTCTGATTCACTTCTAGGACTCATCGTTGAGGATAACTTAAAATTAACGGGAAGAGGGGTAGATATTGGCTTACAGTCTTGAATTTTGAAGAATTTCAAGACTCTCTATAAGTAACTCTTCTGTGATAGCCAAATATTCTCATTATTTCTGTCTTGGTAAATCTACATCCCAAGAATCTTGTTTTCTGGTCTCAAGTCCTTCATATCAAACTCCCTAGCCAACTGTGCCTTCGTCTCCTGGATCTGATCATTGTTGGGGCCTGCAACCAATATGTCATCCACATACAACAGAAGAATGATGAAATCATTACCATCTGAACCCTTGAAATATGCACAATGATCTGAATGAATTCTGTCGTATCCAAGGCTCATGATATAGGAATAAAATATCTTATACCAACACCTCGATGCCTGTTTGAGACCGTACAGATATTTGTTCAACCTGAAAACCAAGTTCTCTTTTCCTTCTTCTAAAAAACCTTCCAGTTGGAGAATATAAACCTCTGCATCAAGATCAACATGGAGAAAAGCAGTCTTCACATCCAACTTCTCTAGATGTAAACTGTATGTTGCACACATTTCCAGAACTAAATGAACAGTCGTCAGTCTAACAACAGGAGAAAATATTTCATTGAAATCAATACCTTCCATCTGAGAAAATCCTTTGACCACCAATCTTTCACGATATCTTTCCACCTTGTCCTTTTCATCACGTTTGATCTTAAAGACCCATTTGTTTCTGATAGCCTTCCTTCCATGAGGTAATGGAACAGGATCCCAAGTCTTGTTCCTGTGCATGGATTCAAGTTCCTCCCGCATTGCCGCCATCCATGAGGATACATCTGGACTCTGGGTCGCCTCCACAAAAGAAGATAGCTCTTCATCCTCTGTCAATAAGCAATACGCAATATTGATCTTAGTGACATAGTATGAGTGCCATATTTGTGATATTTTCTTCCGAGTTGACTGTCGTGGTCCATACTCAACCGGTACTTGATCATCTTGCTCTGGTAATGCTTCAGAGGAAACTGATTCTTCCTTGTATTTTTCCTCTACTTAGACTATTGTAGTTTCTGTATTCTCCTTCTCCATGTCTTGATCAGTTGTCATTTGCACCTTGTCTTCTACAAAAATGACATCTCTACTGATGATAAATTTGTGGGCAGTGGGGTCCCACAAATGATACCCCTCACACCATCAGTGTACCCCAAAAAGATACATTTCCTAGATCTCGAATCTAACTTCGGTCTTTCCTGGTCATTAAACATTGCATATACAAGACTTTAAAAAGTATGTAACTGAGAATAGTCCACGGGTTTACCAGTCCACATCTCCATCGGTGTCTTCAGATCAATTGCCATTGAAGGAGATCGGTTGATCACATAATAGGTGGTATTCACTGCTTCTACCCAAAAAGTTTTTGCAATTCCTGCAGTCATCAACATCGCCCTCGTTTTTTCCAACAGGCTTATGTTCATCCACTCTGCCACTCCATTCTCATGAGGAGTGTATGCCACCATGAACTGCCTCTTGATTCCATTCTATTGGAAAAAAGTATCACACTCCTTGCTTGTATATTCTCCACCATTTTCTGTCCTTAGGCACTTGATCTTCTTTCCATAGTCATGCTCCTTCCGTGCTTTGAATGTTTTGAATACTTCAAAATCATCTTCCTTCTTCCTTATTGGGTACACCCAACATCTCCGGAAATAATCATCAATGAATGATAAAAAGTACCTTTCTCCTCCCAGGGATATAACCGGTGCTTTCCAAACATTGGAATGGATCAAATCTAATATCTCTTGACTTCTCGTTGTTGACATCCCGAACTTTAACCTATGTTGCTTGCTCAAAACACAATCCTCACAAAATGGTAAGGATACCTTTGTCAGCCCAGGCAGTAACTTCTGATACGGAAGAATATTCAGGCCTCGTTCTGACATATGGCCAAGCTTCTGATTCCATAACATCGTCAATGCTTCCGTCGAGGTAGTTGATGCAACAACTATCTCCGCCTCCTTGTATGTTTCACCTATAAGAACGTACATGTTCTTTGAGATTTTCTCCACATTCATTACCAAAAGAACTCCCTACACAATTCTCATCACTCCATTATCTGTGTGATTCTTGCATCTGATGTCATCAAATTGTCCCAAAGACAATATATTCTTCTTTAGTCCCTTCACATGATGTACTCATTGAATGGTTCGAACAATACAATCATGAATCTTCAGTTTGATGGTACTAAATCCAATGATATTCATAGTGTGATTGTTCCCCATGTACAAAAGTACTTTTGGGACGGTTTCATATTGGTCAAACTATTCTCGTCGAGATGTCATGTGCCATGTTGCTCCAGAGTCGATAATCCATGCATCGTCGAGATGCTTCCTGCTTCTAGTAGTCATTGTCGCGTAAATGACTAGTATATCTCCTTTTCCAAAAGTATTTTCCACATTCCCCTGAGATTTCTTTTCACCACTATTCTTATTCCAACAATCCTTCTTGATGTGACCCTTCTTGCCACAATTGAAACATGTGATGTTCTTCTTCTTACTCCTTGATTTGGACCTGCCATTATTTTGGCTCCCACTGGAACCACACTCCATTATCCTTCCTCTCTCCATTGACAGAGAATCTGCTTGCTGCAGAGTTGTTTCTTTGTCCTTCTTGTTCTTGCGTCGACTTTCCTCTTCAATAACCACGACTGCAACATCATTAAAGAGCAGCATATACATCAGGATATTGTTGGTTAGGTTGATGATGAGTTGGTCATATGAATCTGTCAAACTCTGGAGTAGAATCTCTACATGTTCAGTATCCACAATTTTATAGCCCAACGTCGTGATCTGAGAGAACAGGGTATTGAGGTTGTTTATGTGGTCAGTCACTAATGATGACTCTGCCATATGAAGAGTGTAAAATTTTCTCTTCCGGAAAATTTTGTTGTGCAGTGACTTGGCCTCATATAGCTTTTTCAGAGTATCCCATATTTCCTTTTCCATCTTTTTCTCCGTAATGCTCGATAAGACCCCGTCTTCCAAATCCAAATGGATGTTGGTAATAGAATTCCCAACCATATCATTCCATTTCTCCTCCGTCACACCCGCTGGATTTTTTCCAATTTCCAGTAGGCAATTATCCTTCTGCAGCACTGCCTGCATCTTCATTTTCCACAACAAAAAATTATTCCCGTTGAATTTTTCGATCTCAAATTTCACCGCTATCTGGACATGACATCAGTACAGAACCTATTCCGTTTTACAATGGTGTATTTAATAATTTCAATAAATTTTTTCTGATGTGACAGATCAATCAGATTTGCAATCATAGAGCATACTCAAATTTATGAGAATTATTAATACCCGAAAAATTGAACAACACCGAGCCAGAACCTTGCCTCTGATACCACTTGTTGGGACCATAACTGATTGGCCCACCGGTGCAGCGATAATTACGAGATAAAAATAAAGTGAAAAATTTGGAAATAAAAGGACACCAGAAGTAACGTGGAAAAAACCCCCAAATGGAAGGGGTAAAAAACCACGGGAAAATAAAAGGATCATTATGGGTAAAGTGGGTACACACTCCCTCACTTATTACAAGGAGAAAACCCTAGTAATATTCTCTCTTGAATATGGTGGGAAAACCACCTCACTAATACCGCTCACAAATGATAATAAGAACCAGATACAGGTGATGAGATGAGATGATGAAGCTGATCTTCTTTGGAAGAGGGGAGAACCTCCTTTTATAGGCCTCCTCACCCCTTCACCTTTCCTTCTCCTGCTGGAATATTCGATGGGGTTGGCCACCCACCATCCACCACTACCAACCCCCCTTTGACAAAAGAGGGGGGTGGCCACCGTCCAAAAAACACTAACAACAGAATTATGTTATGGACTAAGATTATGTTACGGCTTTTTCAAATTCTATTACTCAGGTGCAAGATATAATCTCTTTTGAGTGGTTGTACTCTTACACATGGCCCCTCGAAATCATATTATGCATGTACTAAAAATTCAAAACAAATTCATATTCTGAATACATCATGCATTATTGATAAATAAAAGAAATGAAATAAAAGAAAACAAAGTAATTTATAAGTTCAAACTATAAGTTAAATTTTAACAATTTACAAACAAATACGAGCAGTTGAGAATTAAATGAAAATAAAAATTATTTGATCAAATAAATATTAACCTAAATAAAATTTAAATAAAATAAAATCCAAAACTAATTATTTTGTTAATGGAATAAAGTAAATTAAATATTTAAATCAATTTGAATAAAATAATTTATTGATTAAATAATTAACAAAATAAATATATAACTCCTCAAAAAATTTATGGTATGTTGCTCTTAGATACTTTTTATTCAATTAGATAGCCTATATTGCATAAGGCACTAAGTCTTTTGTGAAACAAAACATTATAGGAGAAAGTTATATGTTATCCATTAAACATAAATTTTCCACTTCTATGTTTTGAATTTCGAGAAACAGTCATCTCAAGTTGTGACCACTAAGCCATTTAAAGTATGATAGAACCAACTTGATTTTTTGATCAATAGTAACATACCCTTATGAATAGTAATATGACCCTTATGAATAGTAAATAATGATAATATTTTATTTTCTTAATGAAATAATATAATGAGATTGTAATTAATTTTCCAATATGATAGAAAACTAATTATTCCTTTAAAATTGTTATTTTTCAAATTAATTATGATTTTATTTAAAAATTAAATTAAAAATACTTAAAAATTTATTTTCTAAAAATGGAGTTCATTTTTTAATTCTACATGTCGAAAAATGGTTAGGGTGAATTTTTGGGATTTTTCTAAAATACTTGAATTTTTGTGAATAGTAAAAATACAGTTTTGAGTTTTCGGTAGTTTAATGACCTCATAATGATGTAATAATTGAATATAAAAGTATGGTCTACCTTTTTACAGTAAATCATGACATGAGGTGTCTCAATTGGCTTAAACCATGGGCAAATACCATGGGCAATCCCATGGTTTGGCAAAAACTACTAATGAGGTGTCCCTTTGAAATTATTAAAAAACCACCTCTCTTTTTCTATAAATACTCACTCATTAATTCGTTTTATTTCATTCTAAATCCATAATACTCAAATATATGGTGTTTTTACCTCTCTAGGAGTCCTCCCAAGGTGTCCTTAATACCCCAAGGACTCGTCCTTTAAGATCTAGGAGTTACTCTACAAGGTAAGGGAATCCTTCATTCTCTTATTTTAGTCAACGCTCCTTTTATGTTATCTATTTGATTTTTCCATTATCATATGTTGGGGTTCAATTTTATGTGTTATTATTACTTTAATTTTGATTTAAATATGATGAGATACCTTTTTTCTCTCATCATTTCATTTTATGAAGTTATAAGCGACGTCATTAGACTGCTGAATTTTCATAAGGGATCTCTCACCTTTTCTTTTATTTTCAAGTTCATATCTTTTCTTTTTCTCTTCTCACCTCCTCTGTCCAAATGACCATGATAAACTACAATATCATATATACAATTGAATTATATCATGTTAATGGAATAACCATAATTAATATTCTTACCCCCTTCCTTTTATTTTTATAAACGAAATCAACATCCATGAGGTTCCTATTTATAACCTTTGTGGACGACGGAGTTTTTTTTCACTTTCTACTTAATTACTAGTCATGAAACCATTTTAATAATTGAACCAGGTAAGAATATATGTACTTCATATCATTAATGTTCTATAATCCTTAGACACTCATAAAATAAAATAATAATACAAAACATGTTCATTATGAACAAAACGACCAAGTTAATCCGAATATTTGTAATAAACTTTTAACCAATGAATCATCATCATGGTATATAACCCAAAATCATTATAATATCATTTATATATCTTTAACGTCACTAATAATATATATTAACAATTCTGGCTGTTTAAACACATTAAAAAAGAACTTCTATTCATGAAAGCAAGTAAATGAATCATGGAATCCAAGGAAGAAAATGCTTCCAAACCAATAAAATTGAACCTCTTAAACCCATTAAAATGACCATGAATGAACCTAATAAGGTTATAATAAATCAATTAAATGTATATGAGGTTCTATAATTATTAATTAATTAATCTAAATTTGATTATTCAGGTAATTAAAACAAAGGAAGAACACACTCGAGCAAAAGGTAAGGGGTTTCTCATCACAATTTCATTTCTGTGAGATTTTCATTGTTCGCCACTTATTTATTGTATGTGGTATATGTGTACTGCCATTTGATATATAATAACATGATTATCATTATATTCATGTTATTCAATGATTAATTTGAGGGTTAATAAGTTCTGGTCATATGATTCGACCAATTACATTGTGGTAAGAGACTTCGTCTCAACTACTATTTTGTTATGACTAACTTTGTATTGTGCACATAATAATCCTTATGTGGTGTAACTACTGACCAATTGAGATAAATTTTAATTTGAAACTATATTCATATTAAATATCCATAATCTCATATCATGGATATTTTTTTTCTAAACCGTATACCATTTTACATACGGTGTTTATTTGAAAAGTTATTTTAACTATAGAAATATTGATAAATCTGTATAGTCTAATGTAACACCCCGAGATTTTATGAAAAATATTATTTTTAATTTCATTGATGTCTTGTGATGTATGATACACCAAAAGGATCTTGCACTACATGCATCTGTGACTTGTCTTGCATTACACTCAATCGCGACCTTCCACGATAGCGTGTGTTGTACGTAATACCGAGTTTCACTAAACAACGATATGTTATTAAAATATTATATAAACTAACCATTATGAATACCAATACCCACTTTTTAAAATTTTATTTTTCAAAATGGACTTCATTTTTGGATTCGGAATATCGAAATTATCCTAGGGTAAATTTTAGGTATTTTTTGAAAACTTTCAATTGTTGATGAATAGTGAAAACACTAGATTACTATTTAAAAACCGACTTTTTATTTAAATAATTATTTATTTTATTTAAATTTATTTTAGGTAAAAATTGATACATAATACCTATATAATTTAAATGTAATTCATTGGATTCATTTTATTATAATTTTAGATATATGAAAATTTTATCGAACTTTTCACCGTCTTTTACCCACCTCCTAGGAGAATTTGAAAATTTATATAAAACTTAATTTTACCGCTTCTTTGAGTGGAATTTTAAAAATCCTAGAGACACGGTTAATATCAAGGAGTAAAATGTGGTTCAATAAGATAAAAATAATTTTTGGTGAATAGTAACTTTTTACTTTTATTTACCACGGTTAAAAGTAAATAGGGTAATTAAGGGTAAAAATGATATTATTATTACCCTATCACATATCCTAATTCTATTGGATAAGTTTAATTCGACAAAAAACAACCTTAGTAATAAAATATTACCCTTTAGGTGCACTTGGATTAGATTAGGACATTTATTATTATTTTTATTTAAAAAAGAGTTAAAATAGTTAAAATCAAAGTTTAATAAATAAAACATTTTTAATATAGGGTTATACATAAGATAAATTCGACTATAAATATTAATTAGAAAGATAAAAATATTTACTACCTAATGGTATTTTATTTATAATTTTTATACATTAAATAATTTAATTTATTTATGACACAATGGTGATGCAGTAATTACCTAAATAATGAAATATTAAATTAATTGATATTATAAATACCCAAATAATTGTAATTTGAGACTTTTTATGAATTAAAATAATTTTATATGTTAATATGTCATGTTTTAATTGATTTAATCAGCTTTTTTCTAATTAATCATGCTGTTATAATTTTCACAAAAATCAAGTACCAAATAGTGTCAAAATTGACATAAAATAGTTTTTAAAACAAATATTATATTATTAATTGTTATTTTATTACAAAAAATCCAAGGTTCTACCAAATGACTTATATAAGGATATATATATTAATAATGAACCACTTGGGGTTCGTTAGGCTTGTTATAGAAAGTTTATTAACCATATAGTGAAAGAAAATAAAAAGACGCGGTAAAAGTTAAATTATTTAACATAGAGTTAAATCTAAATGATAAGGATAAAATAGTAACCTAAACTTGTCTAAAATCTATTGGTTGAGAGTATTTAGACCCATACCCACCTTATCTTTGAAATAAATCAATTTTTAGCTATTAAAAACTGAATATGACTTTATTATAAAATAATATTTTGTGTTTTTCCAAAGGTGCCCCTCTCCTCCCTTATAAAAAGGGCACCCCTTCCCTCTTCTCTTCACACTCTTTTGAGCCTTGAAGCTAGAAAAACCCCTAACAATTCCTCCTATCAACCTATATATTTATATCATAGAGGTTCTGGTCTTCTCAAAAGACCAACTCTAGTGCCCTAATAAGAAGTTTAAAGGAGGTGCGTCGAAGAAGAGGTAATCTCTTCTAACGATTCTTTCAAGTTTCTTTCTTATTCAACTTATTCTTCTTTAGTTGTTTCATTATAAAGTAATAAAATCAGTATTAAATATATAATGATATGTTATTATAAATATGAAACAACCCCATTTCACCTTCTATCCATCCTACGGAAAACGAAATCACCGCGCGTGCGTACGTACGGAATACCGTCTCCACACCGTGGTGTAATCTGTTTTTCCACCACCACCTTACTTGGATGGGTATAAAGGTGTAAAGAATAAATATATATGATTATTATAACATCATACTGATTCTATTATATTATATAATCAACTCCAATTCCATTCAATAAATATGGGAACGATATCATCGCTCGTGCGTACGTACGGATTACCGTCTCCACGACGCGATGAGATTCATTTTCCATGTTAACAATTAAAAAATGATTATAAAGTATATATAATAAGTAATAATGAAATATATTACATAATAATTCTACTTTATTTATGTATATATATATATATATATATATTTATGTCATCTACTTAATTCCATTCAAGTCAATAAGGAAAGGAAAACAGCGTTCATGCGTACGTACGACCTACCATCTCCATGAACGGTGTATTTCATTTCATTATTCTATCTATTATATATATATATACTGAATATATATGATATATAAATAATTATTTACATTCTTGAGGTAAGTAAATCATGATATAAGTAATAATAATATCAAGAACAACAAATCGAAACACGTACGATAAATGAAACGATTTTACCCAAAACGCTGCTTTAACATGGAATTTATAATAGAACGGGTATTATAAAATCATAATTGAACCATATATGATATCATAAAAATGAATATTATTCTGTAATAATTCAATGAAATTATTTAAATCATATTACAGGAAGTCCAGATACATACAAATCATATCGGACATAAGGTAAGGGATAATTTTTCAAATCTCATTTTTA
This sequence comes from Viscum album, assembly GCA_963277665.1. Classification (NCBI taxonomy): domain Eukaryota; kingdom Viridiplantae; phylum Streptophyta; class Magnoliopsida; order Santalales; family Viscaceae; genus Viscum; species Viscum album. The sequence continues at coordinate 15,847,904 of OY728119.1, forward strand.
TCCGAGATTGCTTATACCTAAGTATTTACTGGGGTTATATTTTTCATCCATTCCCATAAAATGTTTTTCATAAAGTGTTTAATATTCTTCGATATATTTTTAATGTCATGTTTACCCCACATTGACTTTTATTTTGTGTTATGGAAGGAATCTTTCTTTTGTTTACCATACGAGGTACTTTTTGACTTTTCTGAAAAAAGTACAAGGCAAATGTTGTTTTAACTTATACGACATGAATGGATTTTTACGGTTTCATATCGCCTTATTTTCAGGAATCTTAATCTAAAATATTTCATGGTTATTTTCAATAAAATCCTTTTCTTTTAAAATTGTGTGGCATTTTTTGAAAAAAAATGATTTTTAAGAAGAAAGGATATTTTCCTCAAGAATTATTTTCAAGTGTTTTATCAAAACCATTTTCCATATAAGATGACATTATTTCATATGTATATGTTTCATGTATAATATCTCTATGATTTACATGGTTTCACTTTTCTTATGATGAAATGATATCCATTTGTTTTATATGGATTATATTATGATGGGATGATGTTTATGAAACCCATTTTCTTCTTGGGTTATGATGAATGATTTATGTTTATTTTGTGGCACAAGTAAGAATGATTTCATTATGTGATCGTTGGGACCTATATATCCCTCCAATGCATTGGGTAAAGATTTATATCTCATTAGATAAACATGGATGGAATGGTAAGTTAATCTGGTTCAGTGATACAGGACTGGAACGAGGAGTGAACTCGATTCAGAAAGGGACTTTGTCCACTAAGATGGTCTTGGCAGCAATGCCTTGGATACTATGGAAATCATATCATGTACTTAATTTTTTTCCGCAATTAAAAGTTTTATTTCCAAGCTATTTTATCATGATTGATGTTCTATTATGATCTATTCCTTACGCACTACCATGTTTTATGTCATTGCTCAAGATTTTTATGTTTAAACATTATGTTCATGTTTTATGTTCAAATGTATATGGTTTGTTTTATTTTCTCCATTCTTACCCTTACTGAGCATTTGAGCTCACCCTTTATATGTTTTCTTTTCCCCCGGATTTAAAGAAAGGTTTTTGGTAAGAAAACAAAAGGGGATGATCTTTATGGGAGATGTTGAAGATCTTTCACCACGATTAGAAGATTATGTTCCAAGTTTCCAAAGACACTAAACTATTACGGTCCTTCGGTGTTTGTTTTTGTTATATATTAAGTATTCCACAAAAGTAATTTAATGTCCATGTACGTCAAGATTTGGGTCTATACAGTTGGTATCATAGGTTCGGTTTAGTTAACCTTTGGAAACTAGGATGTGATAACTTTAGTGAGATCCCTAGAGATATTTCTAAGGTATGTATAGGGATGTCCCTAAGGTTAAGTATAAGTATATTTTATAGTCCTATAATTACAGAAACGATATTATAATTAAACCTAAGATGTTAGATATTGATGGTACTCCCCCTTGATTATGATTTTTTCCTCTCACACTATTCTTTTTGGGTTTTAGAAAATGGATTGAAATAGGAAGATTCACGATAATGGAGGATATGATGGACAATGGAATGATATTCTTCATGAGCAACCAAATGAAATGGGATTTGGAAGTCCAAACATCGTTATTATGACTAATCAGCAATCTCATAATATGATCAATAATATCAAATTTGGTAAGTATCCCGACTCATATAATAAGAGAAAGATGGAATTTCATGATGATCATAGAGGAAAGAAAGTTCAATTTCCCTCATGTAAATCATGTGGGAAGAGGCATAAGGGAGAATGTTTCAAAGGAACTGGAAGATGTTTTGGGTGTGGAAAAGAAGGACACAAATCCAGTAAGTGTAAAGGAAAAGGTTCAGTTAAAACCATGGACAAGGATAATGGTATTTCTATGATATCAACAATGATTAAATGGTTTCAATGTGGAATGTATGAGCATTATGCAAACCAATTCCCTAAGGGAAAGTCTCATGAAGAGAATCGGCATGGTCATATGGGTATTATTTATGTTGATGATGATGAAGAGACTACAAATGATATGTGAGATGAAATAATTGTTGAAGCTCAGTCAATGGTTTAAGAAGGTAGTGGAATGATTTGTATTTATCAAGAGTTATGTTGTATAGTTAATGGTACTATGGAATAAAGACACATCTAAGGATTGTTACTCTATTGTTTTTTCTAAAGTATTTGAAAGTATATGTTGAATGGTACCGGTAACCATGAAAGGTTATTCTGATATTTTTGGAAAGTAGATGATATGCGCATAATGAAGGGATAAGAAGATAATGAGATTTTTGATAGTATTAATGATCTCATGACTGATATAAGGACTAAGTGATATTATGGTTTGAGTATATAGAATTTTTGGGATTTTGGTATGTGGAAAGAGTTAACTTTTGACAACATTCATGTTTTCAATAAGGTTAAATAGGTATTCATTTTTCAAGAGAATACATGATTAAGGTATTCACATGTTTGTAATTTGACCAACAAGATATATCGTATGATATATGCGGGATAAATGATGGTATTCACATGCTTGGCAGATGACATTTCTAGCAATTGTTTTCTTTATACTATGAGATTGGACAAAAATATTTTGGATAAGCCTAAAGATTGGAATGGATTATGCTGTACATAAGTTAGTATTGTTTAAGGATAGAACTTTTTCGATATTATTGATGGAATGTTATAATAATGTAGTTTTAGAAAAAGGACAACCTGCAGGATGGGCGACAACCTGTCATGTCGGACAAGGATGTGGGAATGGAACCCACAACTGAAGTGCGACAGGCCTTTATTTCCTACCACTGGTCTACAGGAAGTCCCTGGTTAGTAGAAACTAGTTTTATTAAGCGGTATGATAGATGAAGTATAAGTCCATTTTTTGGAATCATATACGATTAACCTCAACATTGAAGGACTTATGTATATTTGATAAATTTTGCTAACCTTTTGTTTGAAACAGATGGAGTGACCCATTATTCTATCACATGATCTGCTAACACTTCACAAATGACAAATTAAACTTTATTTCTTTAAGATATGAAGTGGAAATTGTTCAATGCACAAAAAAACGGTGATATTGTACAGAAATAAAGTAAGTATTTCTTCTAATTCAAATTCTTGAACTTTAGGGAAATCATCTTGAAAACCATAAATGTTGTCCTAGAGCCCTTATATCAAATGAATCAGATGGTACCTTAGATCATCACAAATTTATGGCTTTGTGATTATTGGATTTTTCATAGCCATGTTCTCTACCACTCTCCATCAAAACTTTATGGTTAGATTTCTCTTCCATATCCATATTTTCACCTATGTTCTCCTATGTGGAAACCTAGTGATTAGTTAATTTGGGTAACTGTTACGTTTCATACTTTAGTTTTTAAACATAAGTTTTAGTATTCCTTTTTAAGATGTGAGTTTTTATGAAAGAAACATTCAAGTAGTAAACCATTTATAACCCCGACGAATTTCGAGGGCAAAATTCATTTTAAGGGGGGTAAAATGTAACACCCCGAGATTTTATGAAAAATATTTTTTTAATTTCATTGATGTCTTGTGTTGTACGCTACACCAAAAGGAGCTTGCACTAAACGCATCCTTTAATTGTCTTGCATTACACTCAATCGCGACCTTCCACGATAGCGTGTGTTGTACGCAATACCGAGTTTCACTAAACAACGATATGTTATTAAAATATTATATAAACTAGCCGTTATGAATAGAAATACCCACTTTTTGAAATTTTATTTTTTAAAATGGACTTCATTTTTGGATTCAAAATATCGAAATTATCCTAGGGTGAATTTTGGGTATTTTTCTGAAAACTTTCAATTTTTGATGAATAGTGAAAACACTCGGTTACTATTTAAAAACCGACTTTTTATTTAAATAATTATTTATTTTATTTAAATTTATTTTAGGTCAAAATTGATACATAATACCTATATAAGTTCAATGTAATTCATTGGACTCATTTTATAATAAATTTAGATATATGAAAATTTTATTGAACTTTTCACCGTCTTTTACCCACCTCCTAGGAGAATTTGAAAATTTACATAAAACATAATTTTACTGCTTATGTGAGAGGAATTTCGAAAATCCGAGAGACACAGTTAATATCAAGGAGTAAAATGTGGTTCAATAAGATAAAAATAATTTTTGGTGAATAGTAACTTTTTACTTTTATCTACCACGGTTAGAAGTAAATAGGGTAATTAAGGGTAAAAATGATATTATTACTATCCTAACACATGTACTAATTCTATTGGATAAGTTTAATTCGACCAAAAACAACCTTAGGAATAAAATATTACCCTTTAGATCCACTTGGATTAGATCAGGACATTTATTATTATTTTTATTTAAAAAAGAGTTAAAATAGTTAAAATCAAAGTTTAATAACTAAAACATTTTTAATATAGGGTTATACATAAGATAAATTCAACTATTAATTTTAATTAGAAAGATAAAAAATATTTCCTACCTAATGGTATTTTATTTATAATTTTTAGACATTAAATAATTTAATTTATTTATGACACAATGGTCATGCAGTAATTACCTAAATAAAGAAATATTAAATTAATTGATATTATAAATACCCAAATAAATGTAATTTTAGACTTTTTATGAATTACACTACTTTTATAGGTTAATATAAAATGTTAGTATTGATTTAATTAACTTTTTTCGAACTAGTCATGCTGTTATGATTTTCACAAAAATCAAGTACCAAATAGTGTCAAAATTGACATAAAATAGTTTTTAAAACAAATATTATATTATTAATTGTAATTTTATTCCTAAAAATCTAAGGTTTGGCCAAATGACTTAGATAAGGATATATATTTTAATAATGAACCACTTGGTATTCTTTTCACTTGTTATAGTAAGTTTATTAACCATATAGTGTAAGAAAACAAAAAGACACGGTAAAAGTTAAATTATTTAACATAGAGTTAAATCTAAATGATAAGGATAAAATAGTAACATAAACTTGTCTAAATCCTATTGGTTGAGAGTATTTAGACCCATCCCCACCTTAGCTTCGAAATAAATCAATTTGGAGCTATTAAAAACCGAATATGACTTTATTATAAAATAATATTTTATGTTTTTCCAAAGGTGCCCCTCTCCTCCCTTATAAAAAGGGCACCCCTTCCCTCTTCTCTTCACACCCTTTTGAGCCTTGAAACTCGGCCAAACCCTGACAATTCATCCTTTAAACCTCTCTAGTTATATCATAGAGGTTCTGGTCTTCTCAAAAGACCAACTCTAGTGCCCTAACAAGAAGTTTAAAAGAGGTGCGTCGAAGAAGAGGTAATCTCTTCTAACGGTTCTTTCAAGTTTCTTTCTTCTTCAACTTATTCGTATTTAGTTGTTTCATTATAAAGTAATAAACTCAGTATTACTTATATACTTATATGTTATTATAAATATGAAACAACCCCATTTCACCTTCTATCCATCCTACGGAAAATGAAATCACCGCGCTTGCGTACGTACGGAATACCGTCTCCACGTCGTGGTGTAATCTGTTTTTCCACCACCACCTTACTTGGATGGGTATAATGGTGTAAAGAATAACTATATATTATTATTATTATGACATCATACTTATTCTATTATATTATATCATCCACTCCAATTCCATTCAATAAATATGGGAACGATATCATCGCTCGTGCGTACGTACAGATTACTGTCTCCACGACGCGATGAGATTCATTTTCCATGTTAACAATTCAAGAATGATTATAAAGTATATATAATAAGTAATCATGAAATATATGAAATAATAATTCTACTTTATTTATGTATATATATATATATATTTATGTCATCTACTTAATTCAATTCAAGTCAATAAGGAAAGTAAAACAACGTTCATGCGTACGTACGACCTACCGTCTCCATGAACGGTGTATTTCATTTCATTCATCTTTATATTATATATATATATACTGAATATATATGATATAAAAATCATTATTTAAATTCTGGAAGTAAGTAAATCATGATATAAGTAATAATAATATCAAGAACAAAAAATCGAAACACGTACGATAAATGAAATGATTTTACCCAAAACGCTATTTTAACATGGAATTTATAAAATAACGGGTATTATAAAGTCATAATTGAACCATATATGATATCATAACAATGAATATGATTCTTTAATAAGTCAATGAAATTATTTATATCATATTACAGGAGGTCCGGATACATACAAATCATATCAGATATAAGGTAAGGTATAATTTTGCAAATCTCATTTTTATCTGAGATTGCTTATACCTAAGTATTTACTGGGGTTATATTTTACATCCATGCCCATAAAATGTTTTTCATAAAGTGTTTAATATTCTTCCATGTATGTTTAATGTCATGTTTACCCTACATTGACTTTTACTTTTTGGTATGGAAGGAATCTTTCTTTTGTTTACCATACGAGGAACTTTTTGACTTTTCCGAAAAAAGTACGAGGAGAATGTTGTTTTAAATTATACGGAATGAATGGATTTTTACGGTTTCATATCGTCTTATTTTCATGAAGCTTACTCTACAATATTTCATGTTTATTTTCAACAAAATCCTTTTTTTTAAAATTTTGTGGCATTTTGTGAAAATAAAATGATTTTTAAAAAGAAAGGATATTTTCCTCAAGAATTCTTTTCAAGTGTTTTATCAAAACCATTTTCCATATAAGATGACATTATTTCATATGTTTATGTTTCAAGTATAATATCTATATGATTTACATGGTTTCACTTTTCTTATGATGAAATGATATCCATTTGTTTTATATGGATTATGTTATGATGTGATGAAGTTTATGAAACCCATTTTATTTTTAGGTTATGATGAATGATTTATGTTTATTTTGTGGCACAAGTAAGAATGATTTCATTAGGAGATGGGTGGGACCTATATCTCCCTCCAATTCATTGGGTAAAGATTTATATCTCATGATATAGACATGGCTAGAATGGTAAGTTAATCTGGTTCAGTGATACAGGACTGGAACGAGGAGTGAACTCGGTTCAGAAAGGGACTTTGTCCACTAAGATGGTCTTAGCAGCAATGTATTTGCTACTATGGAAATCATATCATGTGATTAATGTTTTTCCACAATTACAAGTTTTATTTCCAAGCTATTTTATCATGATTAATGTTCTATTATGATCTATTCCTTATACACTTCCATGTTTTATGTCATTGCTCAAGATTTCGATGTTTAAACATTATGTTCATGTTTTTATGTTCAAATGTATATGGTTTGTTTTATTTTCTCCATTCTTACCCTTACTGAGCATTTGATCTCACCCTTTATATGTTTTCTTTTCCCCATGATATAAATAATGGTTTTAGGTAAGAAAACAAAAGGGTAAGATCTTTATGGGAGATGTTGAAGATCTTTCACCACGATTAGAAGATTATGTTTCAAGTTTCCAAAGACACTAAACTATTATGGTCCTTTAGTGTTTGTTTTTGTTTTGTATTAAGTATTCCACAAAAGTAATGTAATTTCCATGTACGTCATGCTTTGGGTCTCTACATATAATATATACAGATATTGAAAGGGCATATTTCTCTTGTATTGAATCAATGTATAATGAATGCTTTGGACATGCAGTGGTGGGTGGGGCCCACTATAGGCCCTTGATGCATCGGTAGGTCTCATGAGATAAATCAGTTTTGCGAAAAACCCTTTGAGTTTGTTTTTAAAAATCAGACGGGTTTCTACACACAAAACTAATCCGTTTTTACAGTATTATGGTATCATGTGCTAGATACATGAAGTCCAATTAATAAGATTTCTATTTATTCATTATCAGTTATTATTATCCATGAGGTTTTCACTATGACAAAATCTATGGATGCAGTTTCATTCTCAGTTTATTAATGGCGTGAGTTTTTAATTTATTCACAATGCCATTGATTATGTCAAATTGTTTACAATTCAGTTATCATTGATTCATGATTCTTCCATTTTTATCCCTTACTGACCATTTGAGTTCACCCCTTTCATTGTTTACTTTCAACAGGTGACAAAGAGGAGATCATTTATTAAGTTCTTGTGGATGAAGCTTTTAGTTTTCGTTATGTGTTTTATTTTGTAAACTTTTCCAATGTAATTTGAGTAACATCTATATATCTAGTTTCTTCAAGACTACAAAAATAATTGTTCCTTTGGGATTTTCATTCCTTCTAACTGTGCCAATATAACAAGTAATGCACCGGCTATGGTCTAGAGGGGTCGGGGTGTTACAGTTGGTATCAGAGGAAGTTTAGTAGAAAACTTGGAAAATAGAGTTGGAAATGTATAGTAGGGAACAAAACCCTAAGGTAATATTTGAGGATAAACGTACAAAAACATCCTGTTATTTTGGTAAGGAATAGATTATGTGGATCTTTTAAGCAATACATACCTGTCTGGAAACGAGTAGGTAGAGGCGGCTCTGGCATAGATGTATCTAGGGGTAAAACCCGAAAACACCACTTTGAGCTAAACTCGAATGGGAATTGGTGCATGAAAATCAGACTTGCTTCACTCTTGGTTATGACACTCTAGAAGGATATGATTAGGATAATTAACATTTTCTTTACAGTCCATTATGAATAAGTTTAATGTAAATTTTTTCCTCAGAGAAACCATGTTTATAAGATTAGCTATGCAGAGAATTTCAATCTATGTTGAGTACTTTTATATTTAAAATTCATAATATAATATAGTGTATCACATTATTTAGAAATGGCATCTAATGGAATAAGGGGAATCAATACTCATGGGTAAGGTATTGATCTCCCTACTGAGCAAGTCAACATAGTCAATGTTGGAGCAGATTAGATCATGACCATATTGGGACAACTTACTTAAGTTGTAACGAATAACCATTCCACACCTGTGTTGGATCGTTTCATGCGGCAGAATCCCCCATCTTTTAGCAGGACTACTAACCCAGTGGTTTTTGAGCAATGGATAAAGTCCCTTGAAAAGATATTCATGTCATTAAGTTGCAATGAAAATGAAAAGGTAGTACTGCCAGTATATTGTCTCAAGGGCGATGCTGATCAATGGTGGTCCTTGATTCAGAATACCACGGAGGAAGATAAAATAGAAGATATGGAATGGATTAATTTTAAGAAAATAATCTTTGAAAAATATTTCCCTTATGAGAAACGAACCGAGATGAAGAGGAAATTCCTTGGATTAAAGAAAAGGGAAGAAGACAGTGTTGTAGAGTATGAGGCTACCTTTACAAGGCTAGCCTGGTATGATATAGAATACATACATGACTCAGCAGACAATATTGATCATTTATTTGAAGGACTTAATCCAAGTATTCGAAGGGCACTATCTCCTTAAACATTTTCATCATATGATGAAATTCTATCAAGTGCAATCAAAATAGGGATGGAATTTTCTAGATCAAATTTTTTCGAAGGAAACTAAGATCAGAAGCGGTACTCTGATAACCAAGGAAAAGGAGAAGCACCAAAGAAGAAAAAGGGAAAAAAGCTATTCCCATTATGTGCGAACTGTGGAAAGAATCATCTCGGGAAATTCTTGAAAGGCATAAGAGTCTTCTATAAGTGCGGAGAAAAGGGTCATCGATATGATGAATGCAAGGGGAAGGAACGATTTAATGATATTCAATGCTACAATTTCAAAAAGATGGGACACTATGCAAATGAGTTTCCTAAGCTCCAAGGAAACTTGACTCAGTAAAGGCCAAGAGATTAAGGGAGATCCTATGTGATTACAAACGTAGAGGTTGAAGTTTCTATTGACGTGGTGGCAGGTACTTTAATTGTTTCCTCAAACTTAGCCAACACTTTATTTGATTTTGGATCATCGTATTCATTTATATCTTCCTAGTTTTCTAAGAAATTTAGATATGTCCAATTTTATTTAATAAAGGATTTTTCAGTCAAAACTCATAGGGGATGTATCATTGCAACAAAGGATTGTAGACTAGTCCCCCTCCCAACACCAAAACGTGCTTTACTTTCTAACCTTATCATCATACCAATAACTAAATTTTATATAATTCTCGGTATGGATTGGCTGTCAAATTATGATGCGAAGATTTATTGTAAGAAAAAGGAAGTTAGAATTTTTGAAAATGGTGTAGAATCTCTTATCTTTAGAGTGGAGACCTTTCCATATGATTCTTATCTATACCCACCCCTAGTAGCTCTATTGAATGAAATTCTTGGAGAGGAAGAGAACCCAATATCTATGGGTGAGGAAATAAATATTCAAATTGAAGATGTGAATATAGTGAAAGAATACATTGTTGTGTTTCCAAAGGATTTACATGGAAATCCTCTAGAGTGGGAAATTGAGTTTTCCATTGACTTAGTTCCTAGTGAAAGACCTATATCAAAAACCCCTTATAGAATGGCCATTGTGGATTTAGTGGAGATAAAGAAAAAACTAGAGGATTTGAGTGACAAAGGATTTATTCAACCTAGTGTTTCTCTATTGGGATCCTCAGTCTTGTTTGTCAAAAAGAAAGATGTATCCATGAGGCTATGCATTGATTATAGGGAAATAAATGATATTAGAATATGAAATAAGTATCCTCTTCCCCGGATTGATGATTTATTTGATCAACTTCATGGAGCTCAATACTTTTCAAATATTTACCTTTGATCCGGATATCATCAGTTGCATGTAAGGGAGGAAGATATTACAAAGACAACATTTTGAACCAGGTATGGGCATTACGAGTTTATAGTGATGCCTTTTGGACTAACAAATGCACCTTCTATTTTCATGGATTTAATGAACAGAGTTTTCAAGCAATATCTTGATAACATTGTTTTGGTATTCATCGATGATATCATTTTATACTCAAAAAGTTATGAAGACCATGAGAATCACTTGCAGATTATTCTGAGAACTCTTAGAAGCAATAAATTATATGGGAAGTTTAGCAAGTGTGAATTTTGGATTCAATCAGTTTATTTTCTAGGTCATATTGTCTCTATGGATGGAATCCTAGTTTATCTTGAAAAGAAAAAGGCAATCCAAGATTGGCCCATGCCAAAAAACATAACTGAGGTATGTAGTTTTATTGTCTTATCAGGTTACTATCGGCGTTTCGTTCAGAATTTCACCTGACTGGCTAACCTTCTAACCAAGCTCACACCTAAAAGAGTTAAGTTTGTGTGGAAAAAATAATGTATAGAATGATTTGAAGAATTGAAAATAATATTGATCAATTCTCCAATTTTGACTCTTCCATATGGAAGTGACGGATTTGTAATATATAGTGATGCATCAAAGAATGGTCTTGGTTGCATCCTTATGAAAAAGGATAAAGTTATTGCTTATGCATTATGACAGTTGAAGACTCAAGAGAAAAATTATCCAACTCATGATCTTGAATTAGCAGCCGTAATCTTTTCTCTGAAGATATGGAGACATTATCTTTACGGTGAAAAATGTGAGATATACACAGATCACAAGAGTTTGAAATACATTTTCACACAAAAAGAACTCAACAAGAGGCCAAGAAGATGACTCGAGTTACTCAAATACTATGATTATTCAATACACTACCACCTAGGAAAGGCGAATAAGGTGGTAGATGCTTTAAGTATGAAGGATCATGGACTTCTGACTCAAATGAGGATTGTGAGAGATCCTATATTTTTTGATCTACTAAAGATGGATATGGGAATTTTTAAGGAAGGGGAAACATATTTTCTCTTCCAAATTATTGCTAAATCATCTTTATTAGAGAAGATAAAAAGTTCTCAACATGATTATGAGAATCTGCACAAGAAAATTAATGCTGTCAAGGATGGGAGACTGGATGACTTCATGTATGAAGAAGGAGTTCTGAAATTTGGGAAGAGGTTATGTGTTCCATCAGTACCTAAGATAAAAAGGGAACTATTAGATGATGCCCATAGGTCAAATTTATCTATACACTCGGGTATCACTAAGATTTACAGATATCTGAAGGAATATTTTTGGTGGGAGAATATGAAGTAGGAAATTGCTGACTACGTGTCAATGTGTCTAGTTTGTCAACAAGTGAAGTCAGAGAGGCAATATCCTAGAGGAGTGATGCAACCTATACCTATTACTATGTGGAAGTGGGATAACATTATGATGGATTTTTTCACTGGACTACCGAGGACATCTTGAAGGAATGATGCAATATGGGTAATTGTTGATTGCCTCAAAAAATCAGCACATTTCCTTCCTATAAGAGAGGATTTACTGCTTGAGCACCTGGTAAGAATTTATATTAATGAAGTTTTAAAACTTCATGCTGCACCTATATTGATTGTGTCCGATTGAGATCCTTGGTTTACATCAAAATTCTATAAAAGTCTCCAGAAGGCTTTGAATACTGAGCTCCGTATGAGTACTGCTTATCACCCCCAAACTGGCGGACAATCTGAAAGGACTATTCAAACTCTAGAAGATATGCTGAGGTCATTCTCTCTTGAATTCCAAGGTATATGGGATCAATACTTGCCTTTTTTGGAATTTTCATAAAACAATAGTTTTCATTTTAGTATTCAAATGGCTCCATATGAAGCATTATATGGAAAGAGATGTTGAAATCCAACTTGTTGGGATAAAGTTGGTGAGAGGAAACTTATAGGCCCAAAACTTATTGAAGAGACCATGAAAAAGGTAAAGACAATCCAAGCCCATATTAAAGTAGCCCAAAGTAGGTAGAAGAGTTATGCTGACAACCGGAGGAAAGATTTGGAATTCAAAGTGGGAGATCATGTCTTTCTTAAAGTATTTCCATGGAAGGTTATCTTAAGATTCGGTAAGAAAGGGAAACTGATCCCTAGGTACATCAGACCATTTGAAATTCTAGAAAGAATAGGAGCTGTAGCTTACCGATTAGTAATGTCGCCAAGTCTCTCTAAAGTCCATGATGTATTACATGTTTCATTGTTGAACAAATACATGCTAGAACCAATGCATGTACTCACATATGAAGAAATAGAACTGGAACATGATTTGTCATACTGTGAAGAGCCTATTGGGATTCTTGACACAAGGGAGCTAGTATTGAGAAATTGAACAAATCGTCTAGTAAAGGTTGTTTGGAAAAACCAGAATATGGAGGAAGCAACATGGGAACCAGAGGATTTTATGAAGAAGAACCACCCACATCTTTTTGGCGGGCTTTATACATAAAATTTGGAGAATGAAATTTCTAAATGAGGCAATATTATAACACCCCAAATATTTTATGGTATGTTGCTCTTAAATACTTTATATTAATTAAGTAGAATATATTGCATGTGACATTGAGTCTTTTTTGAAACAAAAACCTACATGATAAATTTATATGCTATCCATTAAACATAAATTTTCCACTTCTATGTTTTGAATTTCGAGAAATAGTCATCTAGAGTTGTGACCAGTAAGTCATTTGGAGTCTGATAGAACCAACTTGATTTTTTATGAATAGTAACATACCCTTATGAATAGTAATATGAATTGTAATATAACCCTTATGAATAGTAAATAATGATAATATTTTATTTTCTTAAGGAAATAAGATAATGAGATCTTAATTAATTTTCCAATATGATATAAAACTAATTATATCTTTAAAATTTTTATTTTTTGAATTAATTATGGTTTTATTTAAAAATTAAATTAAAAGTACTTAAATAATTATTTTCTAAAAATGGAGTTCATTTTTTAATTATACATGTTGAAAAATGTTTAGGGTGAATTTTTGGGATTTTTCTAAAATACATGAATTTTTGTGAATAGTAAAAATACAGTTTTGAGTTTTCGGTAGTTTAATGACATCATAATGATGTAATAATTGAACATAAAAGTTGGGTTGACTTTTATATAGTAAATTATTACATGAGGTGTCCCAAGTGGCTTAAACCATTGACAAATACCATGGGAAAGCACATGGTTTGGAAAAAACCACTAATGAGGTGTCCCTTTGAAATTATTAAAAAACTACCTCTCTTTTTCTATAAATACCCACTCATCCGTTAGTTTTCTTTCATTCCAAATCCCTCATCCACGAATCTATGGTTGTTTTACCTCTCTAGGAGTCCTCCCAATGCGTTTTAAAGTGCCCAAGGTCTCGTCCTTTATGATCTAGGAGTTACTCTACAAGGTAAAGGAATCCTTCATTCTCTTCTTTTAGCCAACACTCCTTTTATGTTATCTATTTGATTTTTCCATTCTCATATGTTGGGGTTCGATTTTATGTTTTTTTCTTACTATCCTTTTGATTTAAATATGATGATATACCCTTTTTCTCTCATAATTTCATTTTATAAAGTTTTAAGCTATGCCGTTAGGCTGCCAAATTTTCATAAGGGATCGGTCACCTTTTCTTTTATTTTCAAGTTCGTCTATTTTATTTTTATATCCTCACCCCATATATCCAAATGACCATGATAAACTACATTATCATATATATACTGGAATTATATCATGTGAATGGAAGAACCATCTTCAATATTCTTACTTCCTCCCTTTTATTTTTATAAATGAAATCAACATCCATGAGGTTCCTATTTATAACCTTTGTGGACGATGGAGTTTTGTTCTTCACTTTCACCTTAATTACTAGTCATGAAACCATTTTAATAATTGAACCAGGTAATAATATATTTATTTCATCTCATTAATTTTCTATAATCCTTAGACACTCATAATATAAAATAATAATACAAAACAAGTTCATTATGAACAAAACAGTCAAGTTAATCAGAATATTTGTAATAAACTTTTAACTAATGAATCATCATCATGGTATATAACCCAAAATAATTATAAGATCATTTAAATCTTTTTAATGTCACTAATAATACATATTAACAATTTTGTATGTTTAACCACATTTCAAATGAACTTCCTTTCATGAAAGAAAGTAAACGAATCATGGAAACCAAGGAAGAAAATGCTTCCAAACCAATAAAATTGAACCTCTTAAACCCATTAAAAGGGCCATGAATGAACCTAATAAGGTTATAATAAATCAATTACATGTATAGGAGGTTATGGAATTATTAATTAATGAATCTAAATTTGATTATTCAGGTCATTAAAACAAACTAATAACACACTCGATGTAACGTCCCGGACCCGGGTGCCACTCGACGGTGCCCCAAACCCGGTTCGCCACGTGACCTCAAGCGCATTTCCCCAAATGCCAGAGGCTGCCGACTAGCAGCGAGGGCCTAGGTTTGATAGTGGGGAAACTATGCCCTCCTTTGTCAAAGTGTAGCGCAGCGGAATACCAAGTAAACATACAATGAAACAGCGGAAGCAGTAAACCATACACAACTGAAATAGACAACAACAGTGGATATAAGCAACAGTATATAGAAAATGATGCAACATTTCTCAAGTTCTAAGAAAACATACAGAACATTTTATACATCAGTACAGTACAACAAAAAGCAGAGTACAGCAAAATAAAGCAGAGTACATTTGGCAGCGGCATCGCGAGCCTAGGCTCGGTCCCATGTCCTCCTACTCCTCAGCAACAGTCAAGTACCTATATAGGGACTCTTTCCCCTATCTACACCTGTAGCAACGTAATCTGTTTGGGCCAAAAAGCGTGACCCAAACAGGGTGTGAGAAATATATCTCAGTAGGCACCCACCAAAGGCCCGTGCCCAACTGCGTGTAAGCATGCAACAATAGTGTGCAGTAGTAAAATGCAATAAAGTAAGCAGTACTCAAAAGTAACTAATTACTAGTTATATTGCCAATTTATTATCCATTTAATCCATTTAAATATTAGAAATCACCATAGTGCATTTCTAAGTAAACAGTCCACGTCCTCAGACAAGTAAAATCTTACCCTCAGGTAAACAGAATCCAACCCGCAGGTATAGCCCTCAGGCGTAACAGAAATTGCCCTCAGGCGTAGGAAGTGTCGCCCTCAGGCATAGAAGTCAATCCATCAGACACGAAAGGTTTCCCTCAGGCGAAATACTACAACCCTCGGGCTAAATAGTGCAGTGCCCTCAGGTTAATCACAACAACGCCCTCAGGCCAAATATAACAACGCCCTCAAGCTAAATAGGTAACCAGTCCATGACCAACAAGTAAACAAGAAGTAACAAGAAATTCCTATCAAGGCAATTCTACCATTACTACTTTAAAGGCATACCCTCGGGTATCCTGGCCAAACGGCTAAACAGTGAAACACACCCCGGGGGTGGTTCCAGATCCAGCAACGATCCCAACCAGCATTTTATTATCAAAATTTAATCACCTATGCAATTCTAGGCATTAAATATAGCAATGACCTCAGCCACACGACACCCCAATATGGGTTCGTGGCACGAAAACGCACAAAAACACACGACAGTTGGAAAATAAACACAAATCCACCTACCTTATACGCCAACGAACGTTATACCTGAACGCCGACTCCAGAAACGCCCAAGAATGGCGTAGATATGATGAAGAACAAAACCCATTCAAATGTAAATAACTTACATTAGGAGAAGAATTGGTAAGAACGGTACTAGTAGAGGAGAGGGCTTACCCGTGCGGTTCCAACGAGATCTTCCGAAGCCGAATCAGATTCCAGACGAACACCCGACAGATCTTCAAAGGGTCAGCCGTCCTCCTTGGCTCCAAATCGGCTCAAGTGTCTTCTCTGCCAAATGAGGAGGCTACTGCCTATTTTAATTCAAAAAAAAAACAAAGTACACGGCGTGTACTTCTTTCATTTAACTGTTCATTTGGCGGCACCGCCACACTGTTCATTCGTCGACCTGAGTACACGGCATGTACTCTTGAGTACACAGCGTGTACTATCGCCCAGCTGGCGACGACTCCACCGCCTTACTGTTTAGACCTGCCGACCGACTACATGGCGTGTAAGGTACCAATACACGGCATGTAGTCGGTTCCTACTCCCCGCATCGCTGACATGGCTACACGCCGCGTGTACTCATCCCAACACGGCTAAGGGTACACGGCGTGTGGAAACGTACACGGCGTGTAGTTCCCAAATCTAGGATTTTCCCCATTTCCCATATTTTCTCAAAAACACTTAAGGAAAAGGAAAAATAATAAGCTCATACCTCAAAAATAAGAACAAGGTTCTTACACTCGAGCAAAAGGTAAGGAGTTTCTCATCTCAATTTCATTTCTGTGAGATTTTCATTGTTCACCACTTATTTTTTGTATGTGGTATATGCATACTGCCATTTGATATATAATAACATTATTCTCTTTATATTCATTTTATTCAATGATTCATCTGAGGGTTATTAAGTTCTAGTTATATGATTTTACCGATTACATTGCGATAAGAGACTTTGTCTCAACTACTATTTTGTTGTGACTAACTTTGTATTGGGCACCTAATAATCCTTATGTGGTGTACCTACTACCCATTTGAGATCAATTTTCATTTGAAATTATATTCATATTGAATATCCATAATCTCATATCATGGATATGTTTTTTTCTAAACCATATACCATTTTACATACGTTGTTTATTTGGAAAGTTATTTTAGCTATGGAAATATTGATGAATCTGTATACTCTACTCTATACGGATATTGAAAAGGCATATTTCTATTGTATTGAATCAATGTATAAATAATTATTTGGACATGAATTGGTGGGTGGGGCCCGCTATAGCCCCTCTATGCATCGGTAGGTCTCATGAGACAAATCAGTTTGGCAACAAACCCTTCGAGTTTGTTTCTAAAAATCAGACGGGTTTCTACCCACAAAACTAAATCATTTTTACGGTATTATGGTATCATGTTCCAGATACATGACATCAAATTAATAAGAATTCTCTTTATTCATTATTAGTTATTACTATCCATGAAGTTTTAACTATGAAAAAATCAATGGATGCAGTTTTATTATCAGTTTATTAATGGCGTGAATTTTTCATTTATTCACTATTGTTTACAATTCAGTTATTATTGATTCATGATTCCACCATTTGTATCCTTTACTGAGCATTTGATCTGGCCCCTTTCATTGTTTACTTTCAATAGGTAACAAAGAGGAGATCATTTATTAAGTTCTTGTGGATGCAGCTTTTAGTTTTCATTATGTATTGTATTTTTTAAACTTTTCCAATGTAATTTGAGTGAAATCTATGTATCTATTTTCTTCAAGACTACTAAACTGATAATTCCTTTGGGATTTTAATTCCTTCTAACCCTTCCAATATAATAAGTAATGCACCAGCTCCGGTCTAGAGGGGTCGGGGTGTTACAAAAGAAATTATAAAATTCATTAAGAGTTAAATTATAATTACATGTCTCGATTATTAAATAACTTAAATAAATGAAATTAAATATTAAAATACAATCAACTAATTTAATTAAAAAATAATGAAAATATAAAATATGAAAAAAATAAACTAAATGAAAACACTTAATTTATTATTTAAAAAAATATTTAAAATTAAATTGTAAGTATAAAGTTAAAAATTTATTATTAAACATAAAATAACTATTTAAAGGGTTTTATTATTTCAACATAAAATTAACATCAAAGTAAATGAACTAATTGAAATATTATTTTACTTTAAAAATATAATTAAATTAATGAAGTTATTTGGAAAAAAATGTATCAAAATATAGCCACATTAATTCCCTCACACTAATGTTTTTCTTTCCCTAAACAAACAATAATACAAATTTAGTGGAATGAAATAAATCTAAAACTTGAAATACTATATAGCCTTGAAAAATTAGTTTTCAAAATGACCCCCCTTTTATTTTATAAAGGGGTAAAAAAATTTACCCTAAAAAATTAAGTATTTTTAGTGAAAAAACTGATTCATGTTTTACAAAAATAATTGACCCAAAAAATTTGAAATCATATTAAACTCATTTCAATTTTCATTAAAATGAAATTAAAAACTTCTCTTTAACCCCAGGAGAACTGAATCACATACATTAGAAATCAAATAATTTAGATACCCTATTGGGATGAGTGAACTTAATAACTTAAAAGGAGAATAAGTAAATCATCCATCCTATTAAAGAAGAAAATACAAAGTTCAACCTAGATTAAGATTTTCATTTTGTAATTCATTTTAATGCATATCTTAAGAGTTTTAGTCCAAATTAAAAAATTTAAGGAAGTGAAATTTATAAAAAATTCTCAAAATTCTTTACCAAAGAAAACCTATTTTCAAGAGAGCAATGAAAAATCAATTACCTAATTAAATCCAAGGTGTAATATAGAATTAACCTCCATAAAGTATCTACAGAGTACTCAATATTCATAAAAATATAAAGCTACTAAAAAAGATTCAATGGAGCTTAATAAATAATTAAATTTCATAAAATTTAGGGGTATTCAATGGGATCACATTATGATATTATTTATCACATTGAAATACCCTCTCCCCACACTAAAGTTCAACATTTTCCTCCATGTTGAATCCTAGGTGGAGGAACATTTAAATTCTATTTTAAAGTTCAATAATATTTGACAATTCAGTAGATTAAATAGATGTTGGAACTATTACAAGAAAGATAAATAAATATTCCATCCACACAAAATAATAAAATCATACATCATGCATAAAGGTTTACTTACTAGTTACCACTTCAAAAATTCATCTCAATAATATGATATATATACTTTTATATTTTAAATAAGTGTGTAGATTTTTTTAGAAAAACATAAGATTATTCACCACTAATACAAAACCCAAAATATTATATTTAATGAAAGAAACCATCATGTTTCATTACAATATTAAACATGAAAAAAATATTCCTTTTCAATTTTTTAAATTGATTTTTCTAAAAAATTTCCATGGTATCAACAAAAAATAGATTTTAAATGTTTCTAAATGAGAAACAAAAAGAAGTATTTTAAAATCATGTAAAATTGAGCAGAATTTTAAGATGAAAAAAATCCTGGAATTAGAAGCTTTATTCTCATTTTCATATATTACAAAACACCCAATGTTTTCATTGATGATACTCCTCTATTTATTCAACTTCAAGATTCTAAATATGAAGAAAATTAACATTAGATTCAAGAAAATTCATCTCAATTAAAAAGTATCTAGAGTGTAATAATTAAGGGTGTTGATACAAGTGGCTTTATCATGTATGTTCTCTAAATCACTGTAAATAACAATGTTTTTTCTCTAGTTAAATTGTAGAATAGCTGAAAGTGGACTCCACTGGTGAGAAATTTAACTAAGAAGACAGTGGAAAACCTTTGAAAGATATGTACATAGTTGATGTCTAGTTTATTTTCTACAATAAAATCTAGAACACTTCAAATGTTTATTGAAATGTAAATACATGAACTGAAAGTGAAGAAATGGGAAAGTTAAGGGAAGGGAAATCATTAGTTAACCCCCCCAAGAGGCGTTTCTTTTTATACTATCCATAGGTGGACAACTTTTTCTTCATCCCCAATCCATCAGTGGATGGAGTTTGTGTGGTAAAAATCACCACATCCTTTTCTTCCCACAACTCTTCAACAGTATTATTATGTGGGTGTCCCCATGGTTTATGTTTGGGGTATCTAGCCCCTTATGTTGTGGTAAAAATTACTAATTGGGGGTGGAAAACAATGTAAGGTCCCCCTCATCTACTTCAATAGGGGAAATACTATCTCTAAGTCTATTAAAATCATCCCGAGACATCATTAAAAGTTGGGAGAAATTTTCTTATTAGAAATTTGGAAAGACTCTTCTTCTATGTGAAATTCTAAATGTTATTATAAATAAGTTATCATTATTTCAATATTCAGTTAATTGTATTCTTGATACTCTAATACATCATCTATAAAAATTTTCATCCCTTCTCAGGCATGTGATGTGGGTGTTGTTTATACAGTTTAAAAATAAGGGCATTTAGTCAATATTTCAAATTCAATATGATCTAAAAATATAAGGTCAAAATGGTCAAAAAACCATTGAACCAATTTAGTTGGTATCCCCTTCTCTTCTTCCATGGTCGTGAAATAATCAATCACATTGGGAAGTGAATGTTCCTAGAGTTTTTCCTCAACCTATTGGATTTATTCATCACAAGATGGAATGTTAAGCTCCCTCTAAGTGAAACTCATAAAAAATGTGAGAATTATTTAATTATTATAGACAAAGATTCAAATAATTGGGGATTTAGATCTTTTTTAAGTTCATACAACATGATTTTAAATTCATTTTCATTTAATGTATTGAACATCCTTATTGTTCTGTAGGAAAAATATTTGACACTGCTCCCCTAGGTTGATTCAACTTCCATATTTTTTTATTGCTTTTTTGTTTATGATCCTAATTAATTATTTTTGAAACTCATTAGAAGACTCCCTGAAAATAGCACCAGTTAAAATAAGGGTTTTTAGTTATTTTAACCCTCTTCAATATTTTTAATCTCCTTATTACTACAATATAGCAGTAACCAGTGATTTCTCTCAATGAGACTTCATTAAAGGAGCTTCTTTAAGACGATTTTAGTTATTATTAACTAGCTAATATATTTGTATGGGGATATTATATGAACAAATATTGAAAGTATCCTAATTTCCTAATCTGTTATAAAACATGAAAAGAAAATAAGAGAAAACAAAAGCGGATTTAAAGGTGGAGAGAAGTTAAAAAAAGAATTGATGGATTTCCCTAATGAATCTATTGGTTCATCCATTATTATTATATTTGAAATTTTTTATTCCATAAATTATCTCAAAACATAGTTTCAAAATATCTAAATTTTGTGTCTCATTAAGTTTGAGAAGTCAAGGTCAACAATTAAGATACCAGTTTTAATCTTCTTTTGTTAAGAGTTGGTCAAAAATTCAATGATCACCAAACATTTTGACAAAATTTTGACAAAGTTGACGGGTTTTTCTCACAATTCTCAATCATGAATTGAGAAGATTCAAAAACGAGATAAAACAAACAAATACTAACTGATCTAATGTAACAGTCCGTACCTAATGAAAAAAACATTGATCATCTATTTTCCAGACAAAGAAAGGATGAGAAAATAAAAAGAAATGACAGAGATGCAATTATCAAACATCAATCAATTTTCAGATAATTGCAAATCTATATAAAATTATAGTTTTATAGAAAATATAAAAGCTTAAAATGAATTCACCTATAAAAACCCAAAAGGTATGACAAAAATAAAATTAGTCGATCATATCCTTAGAGCATGATTGTCCTTTGATCCCTATCTCCATGCTCAGCAGTGGATCTTCTTTTAGCTCACCATATGATCTCCCAGCTCCACTCTCCATAGATCCACTCTGGTTTCATAATATTTTTGTTTGTTTTATGTCCTCTGTTATCTTTGAATATATCTAAAACTAATCCCAATTTCCAAAAGTAGAATGAATTTTCTCTTTTATATTTTCCTTCCAATATACAGCCACTCATCATTGCCTCTATTTGGTGACTATCAAGTGAGATTAACAATTATCATTCCTTTTATCACTACACTATGATAGTAGAAAAACTCCAATATTCCTGCCACATTCATTTTATTTATCATTTAAAGATAAATTTCCAACTGTATTCCATCCAAAATTGTTCACAGCCCCTGAAATTAATAAATGTCACTACCAACCTATCACACTCAGCAAAATTCTTCTTTCACCTTTGATCATCCACAAATTGAACCTCAACACCTCAATAACTCCTCTTCAATAATCATAAGAAAAATATTAAACACATTCCAATTACTATTCTTAGACGCTAAAGGCATAAAATTTTGGAGTAAAGAGGCCCATTAAACTTTCACATTCATAAAAAGACTAGAAAAAACCAAATCATCAATGCATCTCTCACCATACAGCTTCAGACATCAATTCGACCTTTGTAAAGACCCAAAAATTTCAAAGAAATTCTTTTTTTCTTAATTTCTTTGGAATTTTACGAGACTGTTTCTTCTGACGGCACCTGATTCTGAGGCCCGGTGTGCCCGGAATCAATTTCTGAAGTTTAGATCGGGTACGTTTAGTGAACGAATGAGCGAGTTTTTCCATCTTTTGAACCGGTGCTCAGAATTGAAATCTGAGGGAACCAATGAACTCGCAGCACTGGTATTTCCTTACGAGGACTTTTACTGTAGCTGCGTTTGCACGGGAGAAGAAGTTTAATTCTTGGGGTTTAAGGAAGAAATAAATAAAATTGTGTACAATTTTATTTTTGTTAACCAAGGAAGTTAAATTCTACCATGGGAAGTTGTTGGTGGGGCCCACAACCACCCAACTTCCCATGTGTGGATATGTAGTAGGTGGGTCCCACACAAGACCCATAACCCCCCTTGATCTTCCCATAACCCCCTTGACCTCCCATAACTCACCTCCCTCTTTAATTTTGTAACTCTCAAAAACCCCTCTCATAACTCTTGCCAACATACACTAATTGATTAATTGAACCTACTAAATTAATTAATTAAGTGTTTTGAGTTTTGAATTTCAAAAGGCATGTGATAATAAAATAATTGGTTGAGCCCTTTTTATTTTATTTTGGGGGGCACACTTTGTGTTGAGGAATTTTGGAGAGAGAGAGAGCCTTATGAGAAGAAGGAAGAGGAGAGCATTTCTCCTCGTTGAAGAAAGACGCCTCTTCAATGAAGAACGCTTCTTCCTTAACGAAAAACGACAACATTCCTCTTCCGCGACAAGGTAGGAGACACCGACCATGGAGACCGATGCCAACAACAACGTTCTTCTACTTCTGCCGACGTCGATGGAATCAATGTTGTTCTTCCGCGACACCCGACTACCGCGAGGTTCGACTTCCGCGACTCGACGACGTGCGACATCAATTTCTAGGTAGGGGTTTGGATTTGTGTTCGTGATTATTCATTTCCTTCCAACATCAATTCCTTTAGCTGCTTGGTATCGAATCAACGGGAGGAGGTCGGACCGCAAGAACACGACTGACTCTCCTCCTCCTTCGATGTTGTGTTTGTCGCAGCATGAACATGTCGCGTGATGCAAAGGCACCGCATGAAAACAAGAAGAATGCGGCAAAGAAGCGCGGCGCCGCCGCACCGCGCCATGGAGGCCGAAAAAATCCGCGACGCCGTCGCGCCGCGCCGTAAAACCACGAAGAGGCCGCAATTTGTTTATTTGATGTGCCGATCGACGGGCGATGGCGGAACAGGCTGCATGGGCATTTTGAAGACTTCGCAGTGAAGAGCTGGTCCCAGGAGGACCGCTGGCGAAGACCGCAGGAAAAACGGACCACTGGAGCGCGTCCAGTGGTCCACGGAAGGGCCTGATGGCATGCCACACCGGCACGGCGGCGCCAGCAGCCGGAGGCAGCGGTCGGCACCTGCCAGACGCTAGGAGGCGGCGACGCCCGGTGCGCCGCCGGGAGGGTCCGCCTCGGCTGAAGTCGCGGCGGCAGGTGGCGGTCCCGCGGCCGCGCGGGACCCAGGGGAGACCAGGGGTCGTAACCCCCGGCGGTCAAAGGGAGCGGCCCCCACGTGGGGGGGGGGGCGTGGCTTCAATCAGGGGGCAGCGCCCCCCCCCCCCCCCTTCAGCACAGCTCGGCCGAGGCGAGCTGTCAGACCACGCGGGCCGGGCCACGACGGGTGGGTCGGGCCGCGCCAGCCGGGTCGGGCCATGCCCTAGTGGGCCGGACCTGGACCCGGGTCGGGTCGACCCGGTTCGGGCTGACCCAGGGGGTCTCGGGTCGGGTCGGACCGGGCCCGAACCCCCTATTTTCGGGATGTTTTCGTTCAAACACCCATAACTTGGTCTACAGAACTCCGATCGATACACCGTCAGTTGATATGCGATCCTTGGATCGAGACGGTCGTTTTGGTATATTACACTCAAGTTTTCAGAGAACTCTGTGTATGACAGGGTTGGTTCGAACCCGAAACCAACCGGGCCCTCGGAGCAGAAACGCTTATAACTTGAGCTCCAGACGTCTGATTGACGTGCCGTCGACTTTGTTGGATTCCTATTGATGAGACAGAACTTTTGGAATACTCCACCTGAGGATTGGACATAGTTGGATAGTGTCTAGGTTGGATTGAACCCAAAATCCAATCGGGCCCTTGGAATGGAAAAGCTGATTACTTTCAGACCAGACGTCCATTTGACGAACCGTCAGCGGCGTTGGTAATCACGTTGAGAAACGGTCCCTATGGGTATACCCTATGAGTGTTCGAGGTACAGTTGAGATATGGCCGGGTTGGTTCGCACACGAAACCAATCGAGCCCCTAGGACGAAAAGACTAATAACTAACAGACCGGGCGTCCGATTGACATGTCGTCTATTGCGTTGAGACCCCTATGACGAGGAGGTCCTTTGAGATACTTCTTCGTGGAACTTTGTGATACTTGGAGTATCGACCTGTAGCTCGTGGAGTGGACCCTCCCAGAGATGAGCGTACGGAGTACGAAGACCGTGTAGCTGGCTGAGACCTGACGACTGCTTGACCGACTCGACTTGGAGTGAGTCGACTAGCCCAGTGGATGGAGCACTACTATGTTTGGGTGCAGACCCATGGTGGATGTAGCACTACTGTGTTTGGGTGCAGACCCACAATACTCAATAGAAGGAGTACCTCTGCAGGCTATTAGGGGGGTGCACTACTGTGTTTGGGTGGCAGACTCCGGTGGGAAGCACTACTGTGTTTGGGTGGCTGACCCGCGGTACTTGATAGGAGGAGTACCTCAGCAGTCTTAGGTTAGTGAGCAGTACCTAGGAGTCGTGACAAGATCACTGTACTCGTCAGAGACGGGGCTCTTCAGCAGTTACAGTTTCGATAATGAAAATCCTGGTTTGAGCTGAGTCTGTGACCTTTGTGTTTACCTCATGGTTGAGATGGGTCACTAGATAACTTAGGTATATGTATGGGCATATACCTAGGTAGTGGTTATCCGTTGATTTCATAACCTTTGTGTTTCCCCATGATTGAGATGAGTTACTTGATAACTTAGGTATAAGTATGAGCTTATACCTAAGTAAGGGTTATCTGTTGAGATCCTTCTTTGTGGTTATCCTTGTTGGATTTAGTGATACCTTGAGGGTCTCGGGGTCCCTACTGAGTATCGTTATACTCACCCCTGCACGGGCTTTGCCCGCACCTCATTGTGTTGGTTGCAGACGACGGGCAACGCTGACGGAGGCCGAGTGTTCGAGGACGAGGTAGGATCCGTGGTGGACGATCCAGGAGTTGCACTATATGTACCTACCCTTCAGGTAGGATCCATGGTAGACGATCCAGGAGCTGCGCTATCTGTACCTACCCTTCAGGTAGTATCTGTGGTGGACGATCCAGGAGTTGCGCTATCTGTACCTACCCTTTAGGTAGGATCCGTGGTGGACGATCCATGAGCTGCGCTATCTGTACCTACCCTTCAGGTAGGATCCGAGGTGGACGACCCAGGAGCTTCTTCTATTCTTTCAGCTGTTTGTATTTTCTGTTGTACTTTCATTCAGTTGTAGTTGTACTTTCAGTTGGGTTTGTATTCTAGCTCATTTACTTTTCAGCACTTTCTTTTGTACTTAGTGTATTACTTCCGCTTGTACTCGGTGGTGTTTTGTTTACTTTTATAAAGGGAATGCCTTCCCATTTATCGGGATTTTATGCCTTTGGTGTTAGTCGCCAGCCCCTGGCCTATGGAAGGTGGGCTTGGGGTAGTCACGGCACGGGACCCGAGGACGGGTCATGACAAATTGGTATCAGAGGACGTCGGTTCTTCTGCAGAACTTATAACTCTGATATTCCTTTTCTGTGAAGCAATAGTGTTAAGGGTAACGAGTGTGATTTTCAGTTCCGGGAGTCCAATGTTGGTGCGGGCAGCCAACGTATCCATACACCAGGACCCTGACTTCTAATTTCTGACTCAGTGCACGAAAACACTAATTGCGTGTGTGTTTTTAAAGGTTTCACTACTGGAAAACTAACCTTTACCAACGGTTTGGAACCGTTGGTATAGGCCTCCAAACCGTTGGTATAGCCTATACCAATGGTTTGGAGAACCGTATCCAAGTAAGCCGTTGGGATAGGTCTATACCAACGGTTTTCCAAAAACCGTTGGTATAGACCTATACCAACGGTTTTGGAAACTGTTGGTATAGGTAATATGAGATCTATACCAACGATAATGGAACCGTTGGTATATAAATTCCAAAAATAAAACATTCATTGGGATTTGATCCCAGGACCCCTCGTTTATCATTGAACGACTCAACCACTAACCTAACATGACTTTTGTGATCATAATTACATAAATATATATATGTATTCTCATAAATATTTTAAATTTTGATTTATATAATGTTCTCGGTACGAAGGTCTGATAAAAAATGGAAGTACCTATACCAACGGTTGTTAACAACCGTTGGTATAGGTATTGGTTGTGATTTTGATTCTGGGTGGTACGTTGAATTTTTGGCCCACTTTTCCCAACGGTTTGGCCAAACCGTTGGGATAGGTCTACCTTTCCCAACGGTTTGGCCAAACCGTTGGGAAAAGTGGCCAATTTGGGGGGCCTTTACCAACAGTTTGGCCAAACCGTTGGGAAAAGTGGCCAATTTGGGGGCCTTTCCCAACGGTTTGGCCAAACCGTTGGGAAAGGGGACCTATACCAACAGTTTTTTCAAACCATTGGTATAGAAGCATTGGGAAAGATATACTTTCCAGTAGTGTTTTCCCTTAAAACAACTCAAACCAGGTTATCTCACCAGGTATAATCGTTTGACTATGTCACGTATGTTTCTTTCAGGATGTCTTTCCACGGACGACCAGTTGGAGCCCAGAGGGATGTACGTACTGACAGCCTGCCGAGCGACGAGGCTTCAGTACAGGGCCCTCTTACAGTTGAGGAACCAGTGGAGGCACCAGCGGTACTACCATACATTGGTCCACCGATGACACCAGCCCCAACATCAGAGAGTGCACATCGCTTGAGCACGCTGCACGAGTTCCAGCACCAGAGGCCACCTAGGTTCTGGGGAGAGACGGACCCGCAGGCGGCTGAGGATTGGCTGGAGGATGTGGTGAGAGTTTTCAGGATAGTGGGTACTCCAGCAGACTTCATGGTGATCTTTGTTGCCAGCCTCCTCCAGGCAGCAACAGGCAGGTGGTGGAGCCGGATGCTCTAATTTTGCAATGAGATGGCCTTAACTTGGGAATACTTTGAGACCTTCTTCAAGGTGGAGTTCATACCAGTGACTCTACACCCCGAGTGTGTTCAAGAGCTGCTGCCTTTGCCACATGATTTTCGATCAGTAGCCGAGTCATCTGTGGGAAGTAGACAGATAATGCAGAGGTCCTAGAGGAACAGAGCCAACTATAAGAGGAGAAGGAATTGTTATTAATGCAGCAGGAAGGGTCACCTAGAACGTGACTTTCTGACCCCCCGCACAGTTGATCCGCAGGCATTGGAGGAGCCACCAAGACAGAAGCAGCGGCGGGTGCTTGAGCAAGAGCCGAGCAGTGGACAAGGCAGTAGAGCTCCGAAAGCAGGTGGACAGGAGCAGAACTAGTGGATTCCTTTTTGTTCTTGGTACTTCTAGTTCTATGTTGTTGTTGTTTTTATGTCTTTGTACTATGAGCTGCAGTAATAAAAAAAGACACTTATCTTCATGATGTTAGCTTTCCTGTCCTTTTGTTTGGTTGATACTGAGAGGTCCCGGTTAAAACTTTTGACTTGAACCTCACTTTCGATATTTCTACTGGAGGAGACCCAGTGACCTCACACTGATGCCGACAGTGTGACTCGACCCTTGGAGGCGAGAGTGACGGTTAGATCTCTTGGTAGTAACGTCGAGGCCTTACGATGTCATCCATGGAATGAATGCATCATTCATGTCAGGATTGACTGTATTAGGCAATGGGCGTGGTTCATCGAGGGGATGAGACCGAGTTTCTCTTTTCGGCAAAGGAGAAATCTTAGCAGCTCTTACAGATCGTAGGCAAAGAAGGTTCTGATCATCCAGGAGCAGATGAAAACTGCACAGTGCAGTAAGAAACAGGGAACTGGCACCAGTCTTAGAGACTCGGGCATGTTAAATGTTTCAAGAAGAGGAATCTTTAAGGAGAGATGAGTCTGCGAAGTAGCAGACATAGAGTCATAGCTAGGAGAGCATCATGAGGTGGTGTACATTTCAACATGTTACAATCACCCGCCTTTTTAGTCCCCGCCAGGCTCAGGGAGCTGGAGGGCAGGGGGAAGAGAGTAGCTGCATATGGTCAAGGAGTGCGACCAAAAGGCTCTAAGGATGATTCGAAGTACGGACTGTGTCTTCTACTAGCTTCCGTAACAACAAGACATTGATACGAATCATTCCTTTCTTCCACGAATCATGTCCTAGGCCTGGATTTTCTGGTAAGCCGTAGACTTGACCCTCACATCTAGAGATACCTTTGGGAGGAGACTCGATAATCACACTTACACCAATAGTGTGATCTGACCCATGAGGCAAGAGTTTCGATTGGAATCTCTTGGTGGTAGCATCGAGGCCTTACGACATTGGTCTCGGTATGGATTGGATTCAGAATTCATGCTTAGATTAACTGTATTAGGCAAAAAGTTTGTGGTTTATCTATAACGTTGGGATGGGGTTTTCCTTGGTCGGTGAAAAGGAAAACCCAGGAAGCACAGGATGGAATCATGCATAGGAAGGTGTAGCCCATCACTCTTGGGTCGGCCAACTTCACCCTCGTGGCAGAAGGAGTTTTGAGTTTTAGTTCTAATCATGAAAGGGAGACCTCTGGAGTTCAAGGATGACGATCATGTCCTTATACGGGTCTCACCTTGACGAGGTTTACAGAGATGTGGCTGAGGCGGCAAGTTATCTCCAAGGTTCAATGGACCTTTCTAGGTCCTCATCAAGGTAGGCGGGGTGGTTTACCTCTTGAACTTTCCACCTCAGTTGCACCAGGTGCATGAAATCATCCATGTACCTCAGCTGAGGAGATATATGCATGATCCTTCACACATCATCGACCTCAGGGAGCTGGACGTCAATGACAGGGTGACATACACGGAGGTTCCAGTGGAGATCGAGGATCAATGGGAGCAGGTCCTACGTGAATGGTCAATTCCTCATATGCACTTCACTGGCAGTACAGGAACCTCCATGAGAGCACATGGGAGCAGAAGGCTTAGGTGCATGCTCAATACCACTTTTGTTTCCCTAGTTTGTGTTATAGCTTTATGGGGACATAAAGCCCTGAGGTGGGAGTAATGTAAAGACCCAGAAATTTCAAGGAATTTTTTTTTCTTAATTTCTTTGTAATTTTACGAGACTGCGTCTTCTGACGGCACCTAATTCTAAGGCCCAGTGTGCCCATAATCAATTTCTGAAGTTTAGCTCGGGTACGTTCAGTGAACGAATGATCGGGTTTTCCATCTTTTGAATCGGTGCTCGGAATTGAAATCTGAGGGCACCGACGAACTCACAGCACCGGTATTTCCTTAAGAGGACATTTACCGTAGGTGAGTTTTCATGGGAGAAGAAGTTTAATTCTTGGGGTTTAAGGAAGAAATAAATAAAATTGTGTACAATTTTATTTTTGTTAACCAAGGAAGTTAAATTATACCATGGGAAGTTGTTGGTGGGGCCCAAAACCACCCAACTTCCCATGTGTGGATATGTGGGAGGTGGGGCCCACACTATACCCATAACCCCCCTTGATCTTCCCATAACCCCCTTGACCTCCCATAACTCACCTCCCTCTTTAATTTTGTAACTCTCAAAAACCCCTCTCATAACTCTTGAAAACATACACTAATTGATTAATTGAGCCTACTCAATTAATTAATTAAGTGTTTTAAGTTTTGAATTTCAAAAGGCATGTGATAATAAAATAATTGGTTGAGCCCTTTTTATTTTATTTTGGGGGGCACACTTTGTGTTGAGGAATTTTGGAGAGAGAGAGAGCCTTGTGAGAAGAAGGAAGAGGAGAGAATTTCTCCTCATTGAAGAACGACGCCTCTTCAACGAAGAACAACGCTTCCTTATCGAAAAATGACAACCTTCCTCTTCCGCGACAAGGTAGGAGATTCCGACCGTGGAGACCGATGCCAACAACAACATTCTTCTACTTCTTCCGACGTCGACGGAATCGATGTCGTTCTTCCGCGACACCCGACTACCGCGACGTTCGACTTCCACGACTCAATGAAGTGTGGCGTTAATTTCAAGTTAGGGGTTTGGATTTGTGTTCTTGATTATTCCTTGCCGTCCAACTTCAATTCCTTTAGCCTCTTGGTATCGAATTAATGGGAGGAGGTCGGACCGCACGAACACGGACGACTCTCCTCCCCCTTTGATGTTGTGTGTGTCGCGACATGAACAAGTCGCGGGATTCAACGGCACCGCGCAGAAACAAGAAGAATGCAGCGAAGAAGCGCGGCGCCTCTGCTCCACACTGTGAAGGCCAAACAAATCCGCGGCACCGTCGCGCCGCGCCGGAAAACCACGAAGAGTCCGCAGTTTGTTTATTTGACGTGCGGATCGACGGGCGATGGTGGAACGGGCCGAAGGGGTGTTTTGAAGACTTCACAGTGAAGAGTTGTTCCTGGGAGGACCGCTGGCAAAGACCGCAGGCAAAATGGACCACCGGAGCGCGTCCGGTGGTCCGCGGAAGGGCCTGCCGGCCCGCCACGCTGGCACGGCGACACCGGTGGCCGGAGGCGGCGGCGCTCGGTGTGCCGACCGGAGGGTCCGCCACGGCTTCAGCCATGGTGGCAGGTGGCGGTCCCGCAGCCGCGCGGGACCAAGGGGAGACCGGGGGTCATAACCCTCAGCGGTCAAAGGGAGTGTCCCCCACGTGGGGGGGCCGCAGCTTCAATCAGGGGGGCAGCGCCCCCCCCCCCCTTTCCGCGACAGCTCAGCCGAGCCGAGGTGTATGGCCACGCGGGCCGCGCCCGCCCATGCCGGGCTGGGCCATTTCCTAGTGGTCCGGACCTGGACCCGGGTCGGGTTGACCCGGTTCAGGCTGACCCAGGGAGTCTCGGGCCGGGTCGGACCGGGCCCGAACCCCCTATTTTCAGGATGTTTTCTTTCAAACGCCCATAACTTGGGCTACATACCTCTGATCGATGCACCGTCAGTTGAGATGCGATAATTGGATTGAAACGGTCATTTTGGTATATTACACTCAAGGTTTCGGAGAACTTTGGGTATGGCCGGGTTGGTTCGAACCCGAAACCAACCAGGCCCTCGGAGCGGAAACGCTTATAACTTGAGCTCCAGATGTCCGATTGACGTGCTGTCAACTTTGTTGGATTCCTCTTGATGAGACAGAACCTTTGGAATACTCCTCTTGAGGATTGGACGCAGTTGGATAGTGGCCGGGTTGGATTGAACCCAAAATCCAACCGGGCCCCTAGAATGGAAAAGCTAATAACTTTCAAATCGGACGTCCATTTGACGAACCGTCAGCAGTGTTGGTAATCAAGTTGAGAAACGGTCCCTATGGGTATACCCTATGAGAGTTCGGGGTACAGTTGAGATACGACCGGGTTGGTTCGCACATGAAACCAACCGGGCCCCTGGGACGAAAAGGCTAATAACTCACAGACCGGGCGTCTGATTGACGCGCCGTCTGTTGCGTTGAGACCCCTATGACGAGGAGGTCTTTTGAGATACTTCTTTGTGGAAATTTGTGATACTTGGAGTATCTACCTATAGCTCGTGGAGCGGACCCTCCCGGAGACGAGCCTACGGAGTACGGAGACAGTGTAGCTGGCTGAGACCTGACGACTGCTTGACCGACTCAACTTGGAGTGAGTAGACTAGCCTAGTGGACGGAGCACTACTATGTTTGGGTGCAGACCCATAGCGGATGGAGCAATACTGTGTTTGGGTGCAGACCCACGGTACTCAACAGAAGGAGTACCTCTGCAGGCTATTAGGGGGGGTGCACTACTGTGTTTGGGTGGCAGACCCTGGCGGGAAGCACTACTATTTTTGGGTGGCTGACCTGTGGTACTCAACAGGAGGAGTACCTCAGTAGTCTTAGTTAAGTGAGCAGTACCTCGGAGTCGTGACAGGTTCACTTTACTCGTCAGAGATGGGGCTCTTCAGCAGTTACGGTTTTGATAATGAAAATCCTGGTTTGAGCTGAGTATGTGACCTTTGTGTTTGCCTCATGATTGAGATGGGTCACTAGATAACTTAGGTATATGTATGGGCATATAACTAGGTAGTGGTTATCCATTGATTTCATAACCTTTGTGTTTCCTCATGATTGATATGGGTTACTTGATAACTTAGGTATAAGTATGGGATTATACCTAAGTAAGGGTTATCTGTTGAGATCCTTCTTTGTGGTTATCCTTGTTGGATTTAGTGAGACCTTGAGGGTCTCGAGGTCCCTAATGAGTATCGTTATACTCACCCCTGCATGGGCTTTGCCCACACCTCGTTTTTTTGGTTGCAGATGACGGACAACGCTGACGGAGGCCGAGTGTTCGAGGACTAGGTAGGATCCGTGGTGGACGATCTAGGAGGTGCGCTATCTGTACCTACCCTTCAGGTAGGATCCGTGGTGGACGATCGAGGGGCTGCGCTATCTGTACCTACCTTTCAGGTAGGATCCGTGGTGGACGATCCAGGAGTTGCGCTATCTGTACCTACCCTTTAGGTAGGATCCGTGGTGGACGATCCATGAGCTGCGCTATCTGTACCTACCCTTAAGGTAGGATCCGAGGTGGACGACCCAGGAGCTGCTTCTATTCTTCTAGCTGTTTGCCTTTTCTGTTGTACTTTCGTTCAGTTGTAGTTGTACTTTCAGTTGGGTTTGTATTCTGGCCCATTTACTTTTCAGCACTTTCTTTTGTACTTAGTGTATTACTTCTGTTTGTACTCTGTGGTGTTTTGTTTACTTTTATAAAGGCAATGCCTTCCCAGTTATCTGGATTTTACGCCTTTGGTGCTAGTCGTCAGCCCCTGGCCTATGGAAGGCGGGCTTGGGGTAGTCATGACACGGGGCCTGAGGACGGGTCGTGACAACCTTGGTTCATCATCGTGTGTTATTCCACAAACCATGATGAACAAATAAAGGAATCATCTACAAATCAACTCGACATCAGCTTAATCATACTCAAATATTATATTAATCAAACATGCAACCAAAATGAAGCATGATTGGATCTTGACTGTTATTCAATCAATAGTCTCAGGTGTAGGTATTCAACTTCAAAATGATCAATGATGACACTGAGTGAATCCATAGCAACATAAAATTATCCAAATGTAGGGATTCTTCAGAGGACTCGATATCTTATTTTGATTCATTGAAACTAGTCATCTTCCTCCATGGTGATCTCAAAAGTTGTAGCATCATCTCAGTTTCACCAATATTCAAAACTTTCATACCTTACACCAAGATAGTGTCGGAATATCATCTTCACATGGTGTAGGATCATTCGATATTGTTTCCCTATAAGACATATTCAGTTTAGGAATGAAGTGGTCTGATGGGTACTGGGTAGTATATCCTTTTTATCTTATGAAGAAGGTTCTATATTTAATTCATTCACATTGGGTCCACTTTATTCCCAATGAAAACTATTTTCACCCAAGTGATTGATTATAAGGGGTTGAATGGTGTCAAATTATTGGATTCTGGTAAAAAATCTTTAAATAATATCCAATGGGTTTTATTTGTGGAGCAAAAAATTTCCAATGGTTCCCATTTCCATGATTCATGGACATGCTTTCCAAAGGTAGGTATTCATTGATTAACTTAGACAATGACACTTAAGAACTTACATTGGTCGAGATGATGAGAAATCAGTCTCATCACACCCTTTTGGTTGAAACTATTAACTATTCGAGGAATCTATTATATATTTAATATATTTTCATAAATCCTTTGTTAATCCCCAATTATACATATGCGGATTACACCAAGCCAGTGATTGATAATAAATACATAGGGGTTCAAAATCATCTTTGTGTATATAAGGTTATCCATAAATGAAGAGAACTATATGTATCTGAGGTTCTTCATCAGTGATACCCTTTTATGGGTAGATTATATATTCTTTTACCATTTTTTAGGATGATATTGATTTTAATCCATGTGTCATGGCACTCTGGAGTTTACCATCATCCAGATGGATTGCTGCTATTTTGATATTGGGATCGAACCCCTAAGATGATCTTCCTATGTATCCTTGTGAGAGTAATTAGAACCCATGTAGTTTGGTGACACTTAATGGGGAACTTCACCTTTTAAGTTCATGTTACAAGGACCGAACCATGCAGTTTAATTTCATGTGACAAGGAAACCTAGGAGGAAGTTTCCTAGTCAAGGATGGTGGGGGACTTATGCCAAGGTGGCCCGGGGGAATAGATATGGTCTCTTGGGTAGATATGAACCTACTGGTAATGTGTATTGGATAACATTATGGTGAATTTGAGGTGTTGGGTTTTGATCGTGTTGTCGAGCGCGTCAAATTAGATGTTTATTTTTAACTAGTATATTTGTAGTATAACAGCAACCCTAGGCTGTCTCTCGACAAGGAATTAGATCATTAATTTAAAAATAGAGGTTTGATTATGAAATTAGAAGGGGAATGAGGTTTTGTAAAACTTGGGGGTTTGATGATTGAAGATGAAAATAGAAAATGAAAGCAATAAAACAAAATAGAAATTAATAGAATTAATTAAGCATGATCAACCTGGGGTACTCTCATGATGTTCATCCTTCATCACTTCATGATATAGGGTTATGATCTTTTAATATCTAGTTCAGTAACACCTAGAACCAGAATTTTACTATGTTTATACTAGGATACCTCCTAGATTTCAGTCGAAAACACACAATGATTCACTGGACACCGCCGATGATTGGGTGATTTGTGTTCGACTTCATAACCGAAACTGGCCAAGGCAATGCATGAAGAACCTGATGTTCTTTCAAGGTTGGTATGTTATTTATTTTTGATACCATGAAATAAATGTTCATGTCCTTGATAGTGATTATTTGAGTTCAATTGACCAATATGAACCACACAAACACCACAATTGAATGAGATAAGAAAAAGGGATGAACGGTGTGTGAAACATCACATTAAAGGGTACCCCAAAACATGATCATTTGAGTTTGATTATAATATACTAGTATATAACTCAATTAAATCAAAATAGAGGATGATGAAAAACAAAATACAACCTGGAATTAAAAATATCATTCAAAATAATACAAACATTATGCTCAGGATTACATCACATTCCTCCCCGGGTGGCCACAAGGGGTTTAGAAACCCATGGGAGAGGAGGAAGAGAAATATGTTGAGGTAGAACTTCCCATTGCCTCCAGAACTTCAAATATTTGCAGGAGGACTCATTTTGGACTCCAAAATGGAAACACCTTGTCTCTGGTTTGAACTCTCTAATGGGGATCCCAAGGTTCTATTTTATAGGAAAATTGGAAGTTGGTTTTGGGCACATAAATCTCATCAATCCACTTATACCATGAGTTTCAGTAATTAGAAAATAAAATATCCATTTTCAAAAAATTGTAAAGTTGTATCCCCACTTCCTGAATATCTCTACCGAAAGTTTTGCATCAATTGTACTTGTGGATCCAGAGATATGGACAGATTATAGAACACACTTTTGACTTCAAACATATTCGGTGTTCTGGACAGATCCAGTCGGTTGGGCCCCTTGATGGAAGAATGGGTATTGTGTTACTTCATAAGATTTGTATCCCATTAAATTTTAGACTTTAACACAAAATAGGATCCCATTTGGATGCACATAATTTTCTAAATAGGAAAAACGGTGGACAGGACTTCATGGATCCATGAAATTTTGGCCCATATTTCTTCCACATCATCATGGGACCTCCAAATCATCTCCACCTACAGTATTATTATCAAATAAAGTAACATTTCCCTTTTTAACAGTGTTAAAAACAAAATAATTAAATCAGACATGGAGTAAAATTTGTTATTATACCTGTAATTTTCAATACAAAACCAGTTTAATATATTGGTATAAGGGTGAAATAAAACAGTGAATCGTGGTACGATCACACCCCCACACCTAAACATTTTCACTCTTGGGCGATGTATAATATCCTTATCATGTCACATTCAAATTTTTTTAAACTTCATTTGTTCACCCGTGCAACATGTCGCAACCTACCTCACTTAGAAATTTTCCCACTTCACTCAAGGAACATATGAAAGTGGAGTTATTAATTTTTCCTAGAGTTCGCGTGATCTTACCATATTCTTGACAAGATTCTAAGTTCTCTACCGGTATAAACTAGTGTGATACTCAAGAGGACTTCCAAAAGGTTGTTCTACGGTTCAAGGGTTGGTAAGATTTAATGTTTAAAAAATATGAGGCTAAAGAGGAGTATTTGATCTCTTATGTATAAAACATGTCAAAATTCAGTAAGTGTTCACAATGAATGTACACACTCAACCCCTCACAACATTTATTACCTTCCAATAACTATAACCATTGTCCATTTGTGTGGGTCACAACCAAGCAATGAATAATAATGAGTAAACATCCTCTTTTCTCCATTTTATTCTTTTGTTTTGTTTTTTTTAGATGTACAAAACTATATTTTTTTAGTTTTTTTAGAGGTAAAGAGGGAAAAATGTGTAGAAAAATGATGTAATATGTCTTGTGAACCCATTGACCAAGGAAAATATAGGATCCCATTATATCAACCCATAATAATTATTATCTTCCTAGAATTCCCATGGAAACACCCTCTCTCCCACACTTGAAAAGAGATGGGTAGGTAGGGATAAATTAGCTTGTAATGTTTCTACCTAACAGGAATTTCATGGTATATAAGTCTTAAGAAGGATAAAATGTAAAGGTGGTCAAAAATAAAGGATAATTGAAAAAAGGTATTTTTAATGAATGGTTGCCTCTATCATGAATGTAGCATACTTGAATCTTATGGCTTCAAACAAAATCAAGGCAAGTTCTAGTTTCTCTGCAGGACCCGAGACTCTCAAGAAAGTGATTAAAAGGAAGAATATGCAATAAAGGGCTTATAATTTCTATCAGTTAAGGGATTAAAATATTGGTTAGTACTAATGAGTCATGGGATTAATAAATCCATTAAACACCTATGAATGATTTCAAAATAAAATTTCTAGAAAAAGATTTCATATCAACAATCATTCAAAAAACATTTTTCCAAAAACAATGGAATTTTCCACACAATCGACTCAAGCATGAAAATGATTTTGGATATTCTTTTTAAGATCAATTTTTATCTAAAAACACAAAAAAATAAAAAAGAAATAAAAATGAGAACACATTTTTTATTTTTATTTTTATTTTTTTGTTTTGTTTAATCCTAACTATGACATGTCACCCTCCCCCACACCTAAAATTTACATTGTCCTCAATGAAATTATTTTAAATAAATCGAGAAGTAAATAAAGGTAGGGAGAAGGGGAAGCCTACTAAGTAATGTCATATGTGGCATATATTAGTTGGATTTCCTTCACAAGATGCTTTGGAAAATCCTCATAGAAGTGTGTAAGCCTCTTCCCATTAACAGTAACCCTTTTTCCACTCTTCTCATTCAAAACCTATATAGCACCCAAAGGGTAAACATCTGTAATGTTATAAGGACCAAGACATCGATAATGAAGCTTACCTAGGTGGAGCTTTAGCCTGGAATTATACATGAGAACCTTCTCACCAATATAAAACTTCCGCTGATGAATCATGCTATCATGGATAGCCTTTGTCTTATCTTTATAGATCCTAGAGTTTTCATATGCATCACGTCAAATTTCTTCCAACTCTTGAATCTGTAGCTTTCTATGCTCACTTGCATCTGAATTATTCATATTAATTTGTTTAATAGACCAATATGAATGATGTTCTACCTCTACTGGGAGGTGAAAAGCCTTTACTAACACAATTTTGTATGGTGAAATTCCGATTGGGGTTTTAAAAGTTGTACGGTATGCACAAAGTACATTATCCAAGCACAAACTCCAATCTTTCCTATTGGGTTGTACCATTTTTTCCAAGATTCTATTAAGTTCCCAATTTGAGATTTCTGATTATCTGTTAGTTTGGGGGTGATATGTGAGGGTTTAGGGTGCAGTGGAAGCGTGGTTGGGACGGTACCCAACTTTGATTTTTACCATGATCAATGATTATTCTGGGATCAATACGATGATGAACGCTAGTATCCACGGAATATAATAAAATATTTAGATGAAGAATAAAGAGGCCCAAAACCTTAGAGAGGATATTTCACATCATCTTTATAATTAATTTAAATAATTTCATAAAGAAAAATAATACCTATATCTTTGGTATTTTATTCGTTGATGATGTTGATCGTTCGGAATGACTCTTCTGGATTATCTCATTGCGCTTGTAATGATCCAAACTATAATCCCTCTAGTAGTGATCCACACATGCTTTGATGGCATCTGATCGACACCACTTGTTCTCCAGGTGCTAGCATGATGAAGCGAGTTTCTTATGTTGGTCGTTCTTGATCGCTTGTTCTTCAGCTTTGAAGAATGTCTCTCATTCTTGAGAGGGGAGAGAAGAGGATTCAAGAGAGAAATTATTTGGCTCAATAATTCTCCATTCACCAGGTGTGTGGTATGGTGTATGGCACAATAGGCGTACTTTCCTATTTATATACATGGAATTTCTGTTAAAATATTTAATTACATAGAAACAATTAAATACATTAATGAACTTAGAGAAAACCCATGCATTTAATAATAATACTGCGTCATTATTTATGGTGTTCCAACTTGCACAAAATATAATTATAAATAAAATTCTGCATTATAAGATAATAGTAGCGTTATTTTAATTTGTGAAAACTAGTTAAATAATTATTTACCATCTTGAAAATAATTATTTTACTACCAGACCGACCTTGGTCTGCTCGAACTCCACTTCCATTTATTGAACACCCGAATAAATAAATAAATAATTTATTCTCATAAATAAATATTTTATTTAAAAACTAGTAAATAAATATTTATTAAATGTTTAATAAAATAAATAAATAAATTTTATTTAATTTATGCTATCATTGTAACTTGAATAAAATTATTCCATGGTCTTGAGAATAATATTTATTTATTTATGTAAATTCAAATAGAATTTAACCGAGACCACCAAAAATAATTAGTGTGTGACCCTCTAGGATTCTTTCTCATTGGCATTAGGTGGGCTTGCCTAAAGTCTAAGAGTATTGTCAAGAAATAGGTCAAGGAACCCAAGAGAAAGAATGTAAAGTCATAACAATGACATCCACATATGAACGCTCATTGTGTTATATAATCCCTTTGTCACAATATCTCATCAAGCAGGTTTCATGATTGTGTCATCAAATTTTATGCTAGATATGTCTTTCTTTGACTACCTGAAATAAATTTGTCATTACACCATGGCCATGGAATTTCACACG
Organism: Viscum album; assembly: GCA_963277665.1. Classification (NCBI taxonomy): domain Eukaryota; kingdom Viridiplantae; phylum Streptophyta; class Magnoliopsida; order Santalales; family Viscaceae; genus Viscum; species Viscum album. Next base: position 15,888,312 of record OY728119.1, read on the forward strand.
ACGGTTCAATTTCAATCAAAGGGTCGAGATATCAACTTCCATAAATGGAAGGGACAAATCCTTCCTCGACTTATCCATTAATAACATGATGCTCATGACGCACCCAACATCCCCTACTTCCCACCAACTGTCTGCGTGAAAATTTTTGTCAGTAAATCAAAGTGCGTAAGTCGTGAAACATATTAATGATAATATTAAAGTCTAAGGATCATTATACACACTCATAGATAGAAATATCTGATGACACCAAAACAGGCGGAATTCCTACTAGCGGGTATGTTCTCATAATCTCCTATCTTGGAGATTACTAAGTGTGAACTTCATGAGAGGAAGTCTCATCTACTTACGAGTACTCTCACGTGACAGCCTACATGATATGTGTCCCATCATAGCATGTTATCCAACCACAGAACTATATTTAAGAATATTGTTATAGAATTTCAAGGTTCTCAACATAGTGGGGAATTGCCCTGACCTTATCAATGCAACAAATACTCTAGGATATTTTTACATCATAGTCATGCAGAACAATGAAAAATATGTAATAATACATTAAATATCCATGTAATTGAAGTAAAACCAGTTGGTTCTAGGACACCAACTCTTACAAACTCCAACTTGAACTAGATTTGACTGCCTAGGACATTCAGTCAACTAGACCTCACATGATGATCATGTTTCTGTTGAGTCAAGTTTTTAGTTAAGGGGTCTGCCACGTTGTCTTCTATAGAAATACTTCTCATTGTAACTTCACCTCTCTAAGAAGAATCCCTCAAGAGATGATACTTCTGAAGTATCTTCTTCGTCCATTGATGTGACCTTGGATATTTTGCGAGATCCACCGTTTTAGTATTATCACAGTACAATGTGATGGGATCTTTACTACTAGGTATCACATCTAGCTCCTGGATGAAGCTTGACATCCAAATCGCTTCTTTAGCTACCTCATAAGCTACGATATACTCGGACTCTATTGTAGAATCTGCGACCACACTCTGCTTTGAGCTCTTCCAACTCACTACACCTCCATTCAAAGTGAAGATGTATCCCGTTTGCGACTTCATGTCATCTTGATCAGTCTGGAAACTAGCATCTTCATATACTCTAATGACTAGTTCCTCATATACTCCATAAACCAGGAACATATATTTAGTATGCCTCAAATACTTTAGGATAGTCTTGACTACCATCCAATGGTGATCACCTAGGTCAGCTTGATATATGCCTACTATACTCACTGTGTAGGCGACATCCGGTCTAGTACATAGCATGGCATACATGACTTACCCAATTGTTGATGTGTATGGAGTCCTTGTCATTATCAATCTTTCCTCATGTGTCTTAGGACACATTTTCTTAGAAAGATGAATGTCATGTGATGCTGGCAAAAATCCCCTCTTTGGTTGTTCCATACTAAATCTCTTCAGTATATTATCAATGTATGTACTTTGAATTAGGTCCAATAATCTCTTGGATATATCACGATGTATCTTAATCCCAATAATATACGATGCCTCACCCAAGTCTTTCATGGAGAATCCTTGATTAAACCATGCCTTAATAGACTATAAGACTAGTATCTCATTTCCAATACGTAATATGTCACCAACATATACTATTAGGAAAATGACTGCACTCCCACTAAACCGTTTGTAGACACAAGGCTCACATTACTTCTTGATAAAACCAAATTCTTTTATGGATTCATCAAAATAAATGTTCCTTGACCTGGATTCTTGCTTTAATCCATAAATGGATTTCTACAACTTTCATAACTTATTGGCATCCTTTGGAGTCACAAACCCTTTAAGTTGTGTCATGTAGACATCTTCCTGAAGGTTCCCGTTAAGGAATTTTGTTTCGAAATCCATTTTCCAAATCTCATAGTCATGGTAAGCTACAATGGAAAGTAGAATTATAATGGATTTCAACATTGTAATTGGTGAGAAGGTTTCATCGTAGTCAATTCCTTGACGTTGTTCAAAACCTTTTGCAACCAGTCGTGCCTCATAGTTACTAACTTGTCCTTCCATTTCCAGTTTCTTTTTTAATACACATTTTCAACCATCATGCTTTACATAAACTAGAGGATCTACCAAAATCCAGACTTGGTTTCGATACATGGAATCCATTTCAGAATTCATGGCTTCTTGCCACTTGGCAACGTCTGTTCTACTTACTGCTTCCTTGTAGGTTAGAGGATCATTATTATCAACAAATAAGTATTAACCATCCTCGGTAACTATAAAACTGTACCATTCCAATTATCTAACCTCTCTTGTACTCCTACATAGTACTTGCGTCTCTGGAATAGATTCATCTTCCATGGGGCTTTGTGGAATATCTTACTATACCAACTCTTGTGTACCTTGAGCCTTGACTTCATTGAATTCTATCTCGCTCCCACTATCTCTTTTGGAGATGTGATCCTGCTCAAGGAATATGGAATTTATTTACACTATAACATTTTTGTCTAAGGGTTTTTATAGGTAATATCCCCTTTTTTCCTTAGGGTATCTTATAAAGGTACACTTTGTGCCTCAGGGTGCAAGTTTTTTACCTGAAGAGGCCTTAATAAACGCTTCTCTACCCCACACATGTAAATTTGATAACATGAGTTTTCTTCCACTCTAAAACTTGTATGGAATACCATATATCAATTTAGTTGGTACTTGGTTTAGTATGTGTGACGTTGTTTGTAAATCATATCCCCAAAAGGATAATGAAAGACTCACATGACTCATCATTGATCTCACCATGTCCAACAGGGTGTGGTTTCTCATTTCACACACACCATTCCACTGGGGCGTGTTTGGAGGAGTGAGTTGGGATAGGATCCCAAGCTCTCATAAGTAATCAATAAAGTCTTGATTAAGATATTCACCACCTCACTCTGAGCAGAGTTTCTTAATATTCTTACCAAGCTAGTTCTCAACTTCATTCTTGTATTCTTTGAACTTATCAAAAGAATCTAACTTATACCTCATTAAGTAGATATATCCATATCTACTAAAATCATCAGTAAATGTTATCAAGTATGAGTACCCTCCCCTTTCTTCAACTGGAAATGGTCCACACACATCAGTATAAACCAATTCAAGAAGTTCTTTAGCCCTTTCACCTTTCCCACTAAAAGGATATTTGGTCATTTTTCCTTGTAAACATGCATGAAATACACAAAGTGGTTTTAGTTCTAAATAATCTAAATATCTATCTTTATGTAACATTGTCAAGAATTTCCCATTTACATGACCTAGCCGGTGATGCCAAAGTTGGGTGTGGTATGATTCATGTGAATTATCTTTGTTATCGATTTCCATTACTTGATTTGTGTAATCCAACACGTAAAGTCCGTTGTATAAATGTGCCCTACCATAACAAATGATATCTTTGCAAAAGAAGAAGCATTCATTTTCAAACTTGAAAACAAATCCATCTGTATCTAATCATGATACAGAAATAATTTTTTTAGTAACAAAAGGAACATAATAACAACCCTTTAACCCCAAGATCATCCGAGTTGGCAATATGAGGTGGTATTCCCCAATAGCTACAACAACAAGTTTGGCTCCATTGGTTGTTCTTAGATCTACCTTCCCTCGATCAATCATCCTAAATCTACTTGGTTCCTATATTTGGATACATATGTGAGCACCACAAGTTGTATCTAGTACCCAATTTGTATAATCAGATAGATTTCATTCGATAATAAATGCACCTGAAGCTTCCCCTTGATTTTTAGGCTGGGTGTAGCTCTTCTCCCAGTGGCCCTTCTTGCCACATGTGAAACAAACAACATCATGTTCCCTTTACTCCCATTTGGTCTTCCTTTTCTTAGAAGGCTGTGAAGAAGCTTTGGTCTTAAATATCTTCATCTTCCATTTACTTTTATTCACCACAAGAACAAAAGGCTTTTTGCGCTTCATATCTTTATCCACTTAGAGAATGAGGATAAGAAGATCATATAGAGACTTCTCAATGTTGTTCATATTGAAATTGAAAACAATGTTAGTGAAGATTTGAGGGATTGATGCGAGAATGAGATCGGTGCCCAGTTCTTCGGGGTGTTTAAACCCTAGAGCCTCCAGGCGCTCAATGTAGCCAATGAGCTTGACTACATGAGGCCCAGCCGGAGAACCTTCTCCAAGCTTACTATGAAAGAGTTCCTTAGAGATCTCAAACCTTTCCTGTCTTTCTCTCTCCTAGTAAAGACCACATAGGTGATCGAGCATTATATAAGCATCCATGTTTTCATGAGACTTCATGAGCTCACTAGACATTGATGATAGCATCAAACATTGAACGGTGACCATATCATTCATATGTTTCTCATAGAACAAGAAATCCTCATCACTCTCCTCTTTGGTAGGTGAATTAGGTAATGCTGACTCCAGCACGTAAGACATCCATTCATGGTGTAGGATAACTTGAAGGTGTCTAAACCATTCCTAGAAGTTACGGTCGGTGAGGATGTTGTCTTTATCTAGAATTGATTGTAGGGATAGTATGGTTGACGAGTTTGTCATTTTTATTCTACAATTAAAAAGATAATATCATTAGTACTTTCTCGATTACAATTTATAAGAAATAATAAATTATATTAAGTCTCACACTATTTTATCAAGTCCCAATAGCCCTCACCATTGAACTCAGAATGTCTAGATTCCATGACATTCTAGTGGGAAGGATCCATATTCCCCTTCTCATAACCCCAACAAGGGTTGGTCAAGCTATTATAAGGTATTTAGGTAGGAAGGTCTTTTCCAACTGCAGGCTTACAGTTCCTTGATATGTTGAGTGGACTCCCCAATCCTAAAATCATGACTTTGGATTTCCTCAACTCTTACCTCCAATATTACACCAAGTATAGCAAGGGCTACTCCTCTTGATGCAATATGGTTAAGTCAACCCAAAACCTTTCATAAGGGATTCCTGTATAAAAGTAAGTGTCCCAACAAGGGTTCGTCAAACACATAGTTTTATTGAGTTTTTCCCTTAATAGAGTAACGAAAGGCATGTTATGACTTAATATTTTATTAGAGGGATTTTTTATCTCTTATTTGTGAATTTATTATTATCATTATCACATGCTTGTTAATATTAAGTGGAACTTACTTAAGTGATTAACCCTATCTTGATAATATTTATGCATAATTCTAGTTTATATTAGTTCCATCTTTCAAGCTTGTTTAATTCATTAATTTTGTGATCATGGAAACACATCCATAATGATAAACCATGAAACTAACTGAAATACAATAAAGTAATTGGCCTGATCATGAGCTTTTCTAATGGTTAGATTATCTAGCGGTTGATAAACTAACCCTGACCTATGGGAGAAACACATTGAACCTTTTGGGTTCGTGTTTAGAACTTCCACCTATCCACCTCTGTATCTCCTGAGATTGGTTTCATCTCAGCTCCAGATTGAACCACCTCTACTAGCTTGGGAGTTCCATCCATTACATATGCCTTTTTTTAACTCACATGTAGGTGAGGGGTAAAAAGGGGTTTTACATAAAAGAAACCTTGGGCATGCATGCCCTACATATTAATGAGGAGAAGGCTCGCAGGACAACAAATTTAATTCAAAAAAATAAATTAAAAGAAACCATCCACATACAAAGTTCTTGGTCTAGCTCATGATCATCCATACATGAAATGATATTTATGCATAAATAAAACTAGAAATAAATTATTTAATCATTCTTGTTTAATATAAATCACGCTCGAATTAATTAATTATCATCTTTAATTAATAAATCCTTTTATCTTAAACCATTTTCTAGATTTATTGAGATTCTCATCCATCATAATTTTAAACAAATAAATTCATTAAAATTATCTTTTTATGTAACTTGTATCTTGGAGGAAACCCGGTGAATTCCTATTCATAACTACCCAATGAGTAGAAATGAACATTACACAGATGTTAAATTAAACAAACATATATAAAACACCTATCACATGTTGTGCTTTGACTTTATTCCTGCACGATGGTACATGTCTCAAGGGTTTGTATAATATAATAATAAATTTTAATAACTACCCAATGAGTAGAAATGAACATTACACATATGTTAAATTAAACACACATATATAAAACACCTATCACATGTTGTGCTTCAGCTTTATTCCTGAACGATGGTACATGTTTCAAGGGTTTGTATAATATAATAATATATTTTAATAAACCTATGTAATTTGGATGAGTACACGATGTGTAGTTACAACTATATGGTGTGTATAATTTTTCACCGTCTATCCTAAGTACACACCCGAGGAAACGACGTGTGAGTATACTTAAGAAATATTCGGAGTACACGGCATGTCCAGTGGGCTACACGCCATTTAGTTCCTCGTTACACGGTCTCTAGCCAGGAAACCCGTGTATGAGGTACACGGTCCAACCCTAACCTGAAGAGACTACACGTCGTGTCCATTGGGCCACATGGTGTGTAATTTGGAAACTGCGTGCCACCTATTCTTGGCCAACACACGGAGGCATTTAAAACTTAGAAAGACTCCAACACATGGCTTGGTTTGGAGAACCGGTCTGATGCATTGAATCTTAACTACACAACGTGTACTGCTGAATACATGTCGTGTGTTCTGGTGTTGTACGACCAGGAATCTTTGGAACCTCCGGATGAGATCCTCTATTTTATTTTAATCAAAATTAAAAGAAAAGATCATTTATGTAAGGTGAACAAGAAATGAAAGAGTAGAAATAGATCTCGAGATTCATATTTGCAGAACGATTAACTTGAATTGAAAAAATTAAATTATTAAATGCGTAATTCATCAATGAAATATTTAAATAATTATAAACTATGATGTAACCCCTCTGATTCCACTTGAAGGTTCTGAGCATAGTGGAAGCATGGTTGGGATGGTACCTAAATTTGATTTTTACCTTGATCAATAATTATTCCAGGATCAATACAATGATGAATGTCAGTCTCCACGGAATATAATCAAAGATTTAGATAAAGAAGAAAGAGGCCTGAAACCTTAGAGATGATCTTTCACATCATATTTATAATTAATTTAATTAATTTCATAAAGAAAAATAATACCTCTATCTTTGGTATTTTTCTTCGTTGATGATATTGATCGTCTGGAATGACCCTTATAGATTATCTTGTTGCGCTTGTAAGGATGTAAACTAGAATCCATCAAGTAGTGATCCACACGTGATCCAATGGCCTCCGATTGACACCGCTTGTTCTCTGGGTGCTAGCGCGGTAAAGCGAGTGTATTTTGTCGGTCGTTCTTGATCACTTGTTCTTGAACCTTGAAAAACGTCTCTCATTCTTAAAAGGGGAGAGAAGAGGATTCAAGAGAGATTTTTTTGGCTCAACAATTATCCATTCACCAGGCGTGTGTTGTTGTGTATGGCACAATAGACATACTTTCCTATTTATATACATGGAATTTCAGTTAAAATATTTAATTTCATAGCAACAATTAAATACATTCATGAACTTAGAGAAAACCCATGAATTTAATAATAATTCCGCGTCATTATTTATGGTGCACCAACTTGTGCAAAACAGAATTATAAATAAAATTCTGCATCATAAAATAATAGCAGCGTTATTTTAATTTGGCCAACTAGTTAAATAATTATCTAATATCTTACAAATAATTATTTTACTACCGGACTGACCTTGGTGCACTCAAACTCCACTTCCATTTATTGAACACCTGAATAAATAAATAAATAAATTATTCTCTTAAATAAATATTTTATTTACAAACTAGTAAATAAATATTTATTAAATGATCAATAAAATAAATAAATATATTTTATTTAATTTATGTGATCATTGTAACTTGAATAAAATTATTCCACAGTATTCGGAATAATATTTATTTCATTAATTATATTCAAATAGAATTTAACCGAGACCACCAAAAATACTTAGTGTGTGACCCTCTAGGATTCTTTCTCATTGGCATTAGACAGGCTTGTCTGAAGTCTAAGAGTACTATCTAGCAACGGGTCAAGGAACTTAAGAGAAAGAATGTAAAGTCACAACAACGTCATCAACATACGAATTATCACTGTGTAATATAATATTTTTTTTCGCAATATCCTATCAAGCAGGTTTCATGATTGTGTCATCAACTTTTATGCTTGATACGTCATTCTTTGAATACCTAAAATAAACTAATCATTACACCATGGCCATGAAATTTCGCGTGATGGTTCTATTTCAATCAAAGGTCTGAGATATCAACTTCCATAAATGTAAGAGAAAAATACTTCCTTGACTTATCCATTAATAACATGCCACTCGCGACGCACCCAACGTACCCTGCTTCCCACCAACTGTCTGCATGACGGTTTTCATCAGTAAATAAAAGTGTGTTAGTCATGACAAATATTAATGATAATCTTAAAGTCTAAGGATCATTACACATGATTGTAGATAGAAATATCCAATGACACCAAAACATGCAGAATTTCTACTAGCAGGTCTGTTCTCATAATCTTCTATCTTAGAGATTACCAAGTGTGAACTTCATGAGAGGAAGTCTTATCTGCTTATGAGTACTCACACCTGACGGTCTGCATGTTATGTGTCCCATCATAGAATGTCATTCAAACACAAAACTATATTTAAGAATATTGTTATAGCATTCCAAGGTTCTCATCATAACAGAGAACTTCCATGACCTTATCAATGAAACAAATACTCTATGACATTTTTACATCATAGTCATACAAAACAATGAACAATATGTAATAATACATTAAATATCCATGTCATCAAAGTAAAACTAGTTGGTTCTAGGACACCAACTCTTAAAATATGTTTTTGAGACTTTATGAACAACCCCATACTTACAAAGAAATTTTTTCAAGTTGTGATTGTAAAAATGTGAACCCTAATCACTAATGATGAATCTCAGTAAACCAAACTAACTGAAAATTTGGGGCCTCACAAAATCAAAAACCACTCTAGAGTCATCGTTCCTAGAGGCCTTTGCTTCCACCAATTTAAAGAAATATTCTACAACCAATAATATGTACACAAATCCAAATGAATTTGGAAAAGGCCCTATGAAGTCAATGCCCCATGCATCGATGATCTCACAAAATAACGTGGATCGTTGGGGCATTTCATTCTTCTTGGAGATATTTCCTGTGAATTGACATTGACTACATGACTTGCAAAATATATGGGCATCCCTATAAAATTTCGGCCATTAAATTCATGAGTCAAGGACCCTTGGAGCTGTATGCTGAGAGCCAAAGTGGCCCCCACAGTCTAAAGTGTGGGAGAAGGTCAAAAGAAAGGTGAACTCATGGCCAGGGGCACATTGACGAACTACTTGGTCACCAAAAATTCTCCACAAATATGGGTCATCCCAAATTTACCACAAAGAATCATATTTAAGTCTTTGGGATTGGAAAGTGATGAAATTAGTGGGGACCCTAGATGTTGCTAGAAAATTCACAATGTCCACATACTATGGGGTAAGGTCTACAACATCACAAAGGTTTTCATGAGGGAAGAATTCTCTATTGAGGAGGGGTGAGTCAAACTAATGGTCTAAATGTGGGGAAATCCTACTAATGTGGTCAACTACAACATTTTACACTCCTCTCTTATCTCTAGTCTCATGGTCAAACTCCTGGAGGAGGAGCATCCACCGAATGAGGTGGGGTTTAGCTTCAGGTTTCTTTAGGAGAAAACAAAGGGCAACATGATCAAAAAAGACAATGATTTTTGACCCAATAAGATATGAACATAATTTATCAAAGGAAAAAAAATAGAAAGAAGTTCCTTTTCTGTGGTTGTGTAGTTTTCCTGGGCAGGGTCAAGGGTACGTGAAGCATACACAATGACATGAGGTGCTTTCTCAACCCTTTGTGACAAAACTGCCCCAACTGCAAAGTTAGAGGCATCACACATAAGTTCAAAGAGGATATCCCACCTTGGAGGTTGGATGATGGGAGGTGATGTGTGACTCCAATTTAGTGAATTGAATGAATCCTCACAATTTTTATCAAACAAAAACTCAGAATCCTTTTGCAATAATCGAGACAAGGGAAGTGCGATCTTACTGAAGACTTTAAGGAATCAGTGGTAAAAACTAGCATGACCCAAGAAAGATCGCACCTCACGAACACATTTTGGATATAGAAGGGTTTAAATTAATTCAATTTTTGATTTATACACTTGAATTACCTCTTTTGAAATAACATTCCCAAGAACTATCCCCCGTTCAACCATGAAATGGAATTTCTTGTAATTTAATACAAAAACTTTTTCTATGCAACGACGGAGGTTAGAACCTTGGTGATCCAAACAAACATAAAAGGAAGTTCCATAAACCGTGAAATCATCCATAAAAACTTCCATGCAATTATCTAGGTACTCAAAAAAAATACTCATCATACAACACTGAAAAGTACCAGGAGAATTATAAATACCAAAAGGCATCCTTTTGTATGAAAATGTGTCAAATGGATAGGTAAATTTTGTCTTTTCGTGATCTTGAGGGGCTATATGGATTTGAAAATAACCCAAATAGTCATCAAGGAAACAATAATGGGACTTACCATCTAATATTTCTAACATATGTTCAATGAAAGTTATAGGAAAGTGTTCCTTCCGCGTGGTTTGATTCAGTCGACGGTAGTCAATATAGACTCGCCAATTGTTTTGAATGCGTGTTGGAACCAATTCATTCCTTTCATTCGAAACAACTATTATTCCTATTTTTTAGGAACAATTTACACTGGGCTAACCCATTTACTATTAGATATAAGATAAATGATCCCAGCAACATGTAATTTATTGACTTCTAATTTTACCACTTCAAGGAGAGTGGGACTCAACCGGCATTGAGCCTGCCTTACGGGCTTAGCCTCATCATCCATAAGTATATGGTTCATACAAATAGATGGGATAATCCCAAGAATATAATCCAATGTCCATCCTATTACCTTTTTACACTATCTTAAAAGATCAAGTGGTTTTTATTCCTGCTGTTGATAGAGGATATTGTCAATAATGATGAGAAATTGGTCAATACCCTCAAGATAGGCATATTTTAAATTATATGGAAGTGGTTTTAATTTCAACACTGAAGGTCTTTTGACTGAGGGAGGGGATTTAGGGGGAGTGAGGTCTATGAAACTATCTATATGATCATGTTTATTCTCTAAGGATAGAGAATCTATTGAAATGATATTTGTAGAATCATCGACGCTCATGAGTACTTCAGAATGAACACACTCATCAATTAAAGCACAAAATTTACACTTTTCAAAACCCACACAACACTCAAAAATCAAATAAAATATCAAATCATACAAGGTAGAAGAAGAGGAAAATGAATTAGAGTATGGGTTAAGGAGAGAATTGCGTGTGCGTGCATCGTTTGAGAGAAATTCCATTGAATAGAAAGGAAGAGTGGATTGCTCTTCAACAAGGTGTTTAATAGCCTCAAGGATGTTAAAACTTACCTTTTCTCCACTGAACTCCATGGATAGCGTACCGTTGTGAACATTGATGATCATATTTTCTACTTTGAGGAATGGCCTCCCAGGTATGAGAGGATCGTGTCCTTGGGTTTGGGTATCTTCCATCTCAAGAATGTGGAAATCAGCGGGGAAGATGAGATTATTCACTCTTACACAGACACCATCAATCACTCCTGTTAGATGAATTGTACTCTGGTTGGTAAGTTTCATGAAAATTCTTATTGGTTTAAGCTCTCAAACCTGAAGATAAGTATACACAGAGTGAGGAATTACATTAATGGAAGCACCTAAATATAGCATTGCATCAGAAAATATAGTCTCTGCTATGGTACATGGTATTGTAAAAGTGCATGGATCCTTGCATTTGGTTGGAATTGTTGGTTGAATCAAGGCTGAGACATTCCTCCCCAAGTTGACTCTCTCATTCCCCTTCAGCCTTCATCTATGGGTGAAACGTTCTTTAAGAAATTCGGCATAATGGAGACTTTTCTTGAATGCATTTAACAATGGAATATTAACTTGAACTTGTTTAAATGTATCCATTATTTCATTTTCAATCTCATTATCAAATTTTTTCTTAGATTTAGAGAGTCTTTGAGGGAAATGAAGAGGAATGGATTGTTTATGGGAATCCTTAATGATAATTTGATTACTCTTTTTTTCTTGTTTTTATTTGCTTGAAACATTTGAGGGTTGGACATGAGATTTTTTCAAGAGGGGGACATACCTGTTTTGTAGAATCGATAGAAGGAGAAACTTCTTTACCACTACGAAGTGTAACCGAACATACATTACCTTTGTACTTCAGATTGGAAATATGTTGGGATGGTATTTTTCCAGAACCTTGCATCTTAAGCTCACCGATGGTGTTTTCTAATTGCCCAACTTTAGTTCTTAGGTCTTGAATAGCTAATTGTGTGGTCTGTTAGAACTGGAGGTTCTGGGTTTCCATTTGTTTCACCATTTCCTCAAGGCTTGGTTCTGATTTGGGAGGAGGAGGATTATTTTTTTGAGAAGTTTAAGGATAAGAAGGTTTCATACCTTGGCCTTGTTGATACCAATTTTTCTTGGGGTATCTTGAGTTTCCTCCTTGTTGGTACTGGGGTTGTGCTTTCCACCCAAGATTTGGATTTGTCCTGAATTGTTCTTTCTTGAATGGAGGTTCTTTTTGGAATAGACGCCCTGGGAACATGGCTGCATAAGACTCGGGTGAATATTGATGTTGCGTGCACTGGTCAGAAAAATGAGTATTGTCAGAACAAATACCACAATGTAATGCAACAGGAGGAGATTGTAAGTTACCTTGTGCTTGAGATAATTGCCTTAGAAGGGTATACATATCATCAAGATTTTTGTCTACCTTTTTTTTCTAGAGATCAATGACTTACCTCATGAACTCCTCGAGTTGGTGCAATAGCTTGTGTACCAAATTGTTGTGCATTTTGATCCATGTTGGCTATTAAGTCATGAGTGGTAGAAAGAGTTTTATCAACCAAGGAACCACCAGCTGACGAATCAATCATTCCACGATCCATGGGAATAAGTCCCTCATATAATTATTGGATTAATAGGTGTTCACTAATCTGCTGGTGGGGGCCACTTGAGCAGAGTCGTTTGAATCTCTCCCAGTATTCATGAAGGGTCGCTCCTTGTGATTTTCTAATGCCACAAATTTATTTCCTAATTGATATAGTTTGGGAGGTAGGGAAGAAACTTTCTAAAAATAGTCTTTTCAAGTCATTCCAGCCCCCAATTTTGGTAGTCAAATAGTATATCAAATCTTTGGCTACACCATCTAGGGAGAAAGGGATGACCCTAAACTTAATTAAGTCCTCAGAAACATTTTGGGGTTTCATGGTGGAGTACACTATGTGAAACTTTTTAAGGTGTTTATGAGGTTCCTCACCAAGAAGACCATGGAATTTGGGAAGTGGGTGGATGAGGATTGATCTCAACTCAAAGTTGGCTGCTTTCTCAGGATATTGGTTGTACGCAGGTTGATACTCCATATCCGAGGTGGTCAGTTCTTTTAAGGTTCTATTATTTGCAACCATGTTTTCTTGGATTTGATTGGGTTTAATTTTTGATTGGTTTATGAACACTTAAGGTTACAAAATGGGTTCCTTAGTGTTACTTGATTGACCTTCTCTAGATTCCTTGATTATTGTGTGAAGTGTATTTTTAATTTTAGGTTCAAATTCAAGCATTTTTTCTTTTTCTGATCGGGTCATGAAAATAAGTTGTGAAGTTTGTTTTTTTTGTTATTTAATATGGATAAATTAACTTAAGAAGGGTGAAAAAAGAATAGAATTTTATAATATAGAATTATAGAGATAGATATGGAGAAGAAAAAGAAGAAGAGAGAGATAGAGGAAGAACGCACAAAACAACCAAAAATAAAGACAAAAACCCAAGACAAAAAAAATCAAATGGGAGGGTATTGAAAAGAGTACTAATTAAGAAGTAACATAAATAAATAAAAGAAATTATCTTGGGTCCCTGCAAAAAAATCCAAAATTTTATCGCATTGTCGAGCATGTCAAATTAGATGTTTGTTTTTAACTATAATTTCTGCAGTATAACAACAACCCTAGGTCGTATCTTGATAGAGCCTTAGATCATTAATATAAAAATAGGGGTTTTATTATGAAAGTAGAAGGGGAATGATGTTTTTTAAAACTTGGCGGTTTTATGATTGATGATGAAAATAGAAAATGAATGTGATAAAACAAAATATAAATTAAAAGAATTAATTAAGCATGATCAACCCAGGGTACTTTCATGATGTTCATCCTTCATTGCTTCATGATATAGAAATACAATCTTTTAATACTTGGTTTTTAACACCTAGAACCAAAATTTTACCGAGTTTATACTAGGATTCCTCCTAGTGTTCATTCGAAAACACACAATGATTCACCGGACACCACTGATGATTGGTGATTTGTGTTCAAATTCAAAACCAAAACTCACCAAGGCAACACACAAAGAACTTGATGTACTGTCAAGGTTTTTATGTTATTTCTTTGTGATACCATGACATAAATGTACATTGCCTTGACAGTGATTATGTGAGTTCAATTGACCAATATGAACCACACAAACACCGTAATTGAATGAGAGAAGAAAAAGGGACGAACGGTGTTTGAAACATCACATGAAAGTGTACCCCCAAACATGGTCATTTGAGTTTTAGTATAACATAACAGTATATAAATAAATTAAATTAAAAAATAATGTGAATAAAAACAACATAAAAACTGGAATTAAAAATATCATCCAAAATAATACAAACATGAAGCTCAGGATTATATCACGTTCATCCCTGGGTGATCACAGGGGGTTTAGAAACCCATGGGAGATAGGGAAGATAAAGATTTTGAGGTAGAACTTACCATAGCCTCCAGAAATTAAAATATTGGTGGGAGGAATCCTTTGGGACTCCAAAATGGTAGCGCCTTGCCTCTGGTTAGAACTCTCAAATGGGGAGCCCAAGGTGTCATTTTATAGAAAAATTGGAAGGTGGTTTTTGGAACACATATTTCTTCAATCCACTTGTACCACACATTTTAGAAATTAGACAATTGAATCTACCTTTTCACAAAACTGGAAAGTTGTATCCCCACTTCTTGAATATCTCCACCAAAAGTTTGGCATCAATTGGACAAGTGGATCTAAAGATATGGATAGATTGTAGAATGCCACTTTTGACTTCGTACATATTCGATGTTCTAGACTGATTAGGTCGGTTGGGCCCTTTTATGGAGGAATGGGAATTGTATTATTTCATAAGAGTTGTATCCCATTAAATTCTTGATCATCAAACAAAATATGATCCCATTTGGATGCACAAAATTTTCTAAACCGGCAAAACAGTGGACAAGTCATCATGGATCCATGCATTTTTGGCCCATTTTTCTTTCACTTCATCATAATACCCCCAAATCACCTCCAACTACAATATAATTATCAAATCAAACAAAATTTCCCTTTTCAACAGTTTTAAAAAGAAAATAATTGAATCAAACATGGAGTGAAGTTTGTTATTATACTTGTAATTTTCAATACAAAACATGTTTAATACATTGGTATAAGGGTGAAATTAAACATTAAATCGTGGTACGGTTAGGTTTCGACCTCAGAGAGGATTCCTATTCATTCTAGTGAGTTGTAAATCAAATCATACGTAGTTCAATTGGTTGGGTCTTATGCATGGAAGCTTCCCACTTAAGGCCCATTTTAGGGGGCATGAGTGGTGATTACACTCATGGGATGCCCATTTAAGGGGGAGGACCATTTGGATTGGGATCATGTGGATGTCATGATCTCCACTAACCTCTAACCCCATGTGAGTTAAGCTCAGTGTGAGAAATAAGTGGAAGAAGTAGATCTAATGATCTCATACGCCACTCTATCCACTGATGGATGACCATTGAGACTAAAGGGAGAGGGAGAGGGTGTTGATTGTACCCATCCACTCCTTTTTTTGATATTAAGGATAGTTATATTTTGTTATCTATCCAAATACGTCTTGGGAAGATGTGAATAGGAGAAAAAGTGTCACCTCCTACAAGAAAGGCAAGGGATTACCTGATGGGGAGTTCCTTAAAATTGGATCTGGGATAAGGATCTCATCCCATGTCAAAGGGAATGTCAAGGGCGATCCTTACCCATCCCATATGGAATGGGGAGGTTAATGTGGGCATCCAAAGTTTAGAACCCTCATTACCAAGAGAATGTAAACATGAGAACATTCTGAGGGACCACATTATTGCAGAGATTACCCATGCCACTCTTCTTACCACATGTATGTAAACCTAAGAGGACATGTTTATGTGACTGATGAATTTATCATACATGTTGGATCGATTTGGATAGGGAATTGGCTCGATGCTATTAGAGTGGTTCATGGAGGGTCTAACATGGGGACCGATGACATGATGGAAGTGAATGATGGGAGTTGGAGAGTGGAATTCCCTATAATGCCCCATTCCACATAGAAAGATCCTATATGGAATGGGGTTCTCTCTACATAGCACATTTCTACGTGGGTGAGGGTACCATTCATGTATCATTGTGCTATGCAGACCAGTGGGTAGACCTCTTAGCGTGATTCTACACAGGACTAGGTTCCACACACATAGCATGATTCTATACGAGGCCGAGTTCCTCTCACGTATAATTTTTCTCAGTGGGGAAGGGTCCTTCCCACATAACAATTTTTTATTCAGTGTGCCTATTTTCAAATGGTCCATCAGTTTCTCACCTCATGGGATTGTGTCCACAAAAGGTTTCATAAGTTTTCATATCACTAGATGATTTATTATTAACTCCTTACTACTATGTGGTGGGTTTTTCCTATTGGAAATTATTAAAGGGGGTCTAGTTTTTGAGATACGTTGATGCTGGTTTTCTTTATCTCTCTTTAATTCTGTCATCATTAGTTCCACCAATTCCATTTTTGGCCCCCTTGGGGTCTTATTTATAGAAGATAGGAGGGACCAGATATTGGCATGGCCGGTAATCTATGCTGGGATATGGATATTCTTTTACAGGATCCCACAAAATGTACTCTAGAATATAAATGACTTAGTTAGTAGGGACATCGGTCACTAGGGTGGAAATCGCTGCCTCAAACATGCAAACAATGTCATTTCATTTGAAGAATCCAACGGTACCACCTCATCCAATGAAATATTTAGTTCGTGGGGGATATTCATTCGTGGGGGTGGAAATCAACAACTTAGTCTTTTAAATGAATTCGTTTCATTTTTGGGTGATGGAAACACTTCCTCCTTCTACAAAGTATTTAGTTTGCAGATTCTTCATGACATGGTAGAACTTCATGCAGAGCAGTTATCTGCAAAGCGATTTTTGGTTTGTGGTCTCATCCCTTCGAATTTTTTCTTAAATATTATTATAGGTTTCATTTACACCCTTTTTTGATTTCAATGGAATTCCATTATTTTTCTTTGGAGAATTTTCAAGACCTAAAAAATTCCCCCCATCAAAATGGGTTCTGATCAAGATGAAGATGATGCTATTCCGATGTAGAAAGTTGTTATATTTTGAATCAATTTGTGGTATGAAAGTGGAACCATCATAGGGGACCATGCCTATAAATAGAGGACCAACCCATTTTTTATTTACCATATTTCTCGGTGAACTATGTACTCTCCCACTCTCCTGATCACATACTTCCATGTGAACTGTTGCCTTTGAGGCTAGCTCTTTCCACAAACTAAAATCCTTCATCTAAGAACTACAAAAACTTTACTCCAAATGGAAACTCTCAAACTTCTACATAGTGATCATATGATTCATAGATGGAACATTATTTATAACATCACTTCATTGGCCAATTTCTTCATGGGCCAACACCTTCATGAGCTTCTGATTAATGGGTGATTTCTTTGTGAATTAATTTTTTTTGTGAACTGATCATTCATGGGCCAGTATTTCCTAGAACTGATAGTTTATAAGCACCTTCATGAGCTAACATTTCTTGAGTTTCATACTTCTAAACTTTTTTCAAAACTAATTACTTTACTTATTAACTTTGTAGTAGACAAAATGATGGACTCTTCACAGTTTGTTTCTGCTGCTGTTACTACAGCTGTGGTTACCCTCTCAGTGGTCAAAGAAATTAAGAAGATTATAATTGATTCTGTATACTAATAAATTCCTATCAGCCGACTTAATGAACTGTTGGCTTGAATTTCTAGTTTTGGTGAAAGAGGATACTTGGTTTGGGACAGGTTTCCCCTATATGGATTTGGGATACCATCAGACGTAACAATTCTGGATCAACACATAAGAAATCAACCTGCCACCTAAATATTTAAAAATTTCAATTTTACCTAAGAAGATATTTCAACAGGGGGGAATTCATTTGGATGACCCACGTTGTTAGGTCACTTTTGAACTATGCTCCTCTGTCACTGGAGTAAATCATGTGGTGGTCGGATGATAAAATTCACTACATTCATAGCATCATGTGGAAGGACACAATGAATGAGAAACTGGGTTGGTCATCAAAATGGGACCTTCATCCTGGGGACTCATTCAGTTTAGACTAAGGGTAACCCTTTTGGGTTCACCAAAGTTGTGAGGAATTCAAATTTGAGTTGCAGACCATGAGGCTATACGAAGTGGTTTGGGTTTCCCAAACCTACTCCCACAAAAAACGAAATATTATTATGCATCTATTTAGTAGATGGATCCTGAACACCAACACCTTCTATTTAGTGCATTTGGAGGTCGAAATCAGCCTTTGAGATGCCTGACTAATTTTGGGGGTTCTGATCATCGGTTATGTGTATGATGAATTTATGTAGCTATCTTCATCATGGGATAACATGAAGAGGACTCATCCTCTTTACAAGTAATTAATCTCCAAGAAAAGGACCTTTTGAATGATGATCCACATTCAAAGAAAGACGTATCATTTTTTGATTGGATTAATGACTTTGTTATGTGAAGTGGGCAAGATACCTGTGCACAGAGACTGAGGACTTTCCCAACCATTGAAACTTGAAGGTGTATAGGTGCCTATTTTCCGACTCTAGAAGAGGGTTAGTTCAACAAATAGGTCTTGAAGATCCTTCCTAATAATGAATAGTGACTCTGATTGGTCACCTTTCTGGCCATGTTCCTGAGTGGCGGGCTTCTTCCGGTGTGTGACTATGATATTGGGGTCAGATTCACAACTTTCATCAGGATAGATCAATTTTCCATCAACAGGTGCATTAATATTTTCTTCCCAGTATTGGAAAAATGTACCGTTTGTTGAGACGAATTAGTAAAAGGAGGCTAACACACCAAATGGTGGGTCCCTTACAGCTTATCTTGGGTTGGGTAGTAGCTCATATGGGAGGATAAACATATATCAACCCTCAAAAAACCCAAAATCTACTATCTGACTATACATCCAAAGCATAATTGGTGTAATTCCATTAGACTGGTGTGAGAAGGAAGTGATGGACCAACTCAACTACTGCAACTGAATCACTAATAATCATTATGTTCCCCTATTTGGTACCTTGGTAAATTAAGGATCTAGGGAAATTTATGAGGAAGGATATCTTTTCTCTTTAAGAGAAGGAATTTTGGTTTCTAGGATCAATGAGGAACTTATTTGTCAGGGGTATGTACCCTACATATTCGCTCGTCAATTCAATTGTTTGCATATGAGGTATCCTATGACCCTCAATAATGCATTAATGAAGAAGAATTTAATGATATATCAACAGCTTTGGATGATGTTTACTCGGTAGGACACCTGATGCCAGATTGGGCATCCAGCTTCAATGGGTTTCCAGCCCGCCTTTACCAGATCTTATGAGGAAATACGGAATAGATCATACCCTGGGGATCAACTGGAAAAACACATTCCTATCATCAAGGCCCAAAAGGAACCTGAGGACGAGGGTAAATATAATAAAGATGTACGACATTCTAAGCTCGGGAAGCAACCAAAGAAATATCTTTTTTTTAACCGCCAAGGAAGGTTCTGAGAGCCTGGGGTTTGACCTCCCATACTGCTGACACTACTCCTCACAGTCCATTTTCTATCCCTTCTGACACTGCTTTTCCATTGGCCTAGAGACAATGGGATTATTTGAGGACCACCCATTCAGCTCATGTGCTGTGCTGCTTCCTGTAGGCGAAGAAGGTATCATTGACTAGATACTACTACGTGTCAGCACCCACCACCATCTCTTATGATGATGATCTTGATGGGGTGGGAATCCATCTCAATGAGATCAATGCCTTAATGAATTCCCTATTGAAACAAAACAAATATTATTATCAAGTTCTTTCTGTAGTGAGGTCTGGTGTTAATGAGGATGACGAGGATGATAGCCATGCCTCCAGGGATGTGGAGAAAGTTAACCATCCCATTGTTGGGAACCTTCTTAGTTGGTGTACCGGGTAATGCCTCCTCAAATGGTGCCCACACGGTATCTGTTTTAATGTGGTGTTTTAATGCGGGCCAAGTCCGCGTGAATTAATTCATGCGTTGACACTCTTTTGACGCGACAACATTATTTGAAGCCGTTTCTTTTCCTATATAATGAGGTAGAGGAAAGGCATTTCATCATCACCAGCAGCAACATCAATGAGAGCAAATCCCATTTGGTGATCGCCTTTCTTCGATGATCATCTTTCTTGCTCTCCATCTTTTGATCCACACTTTTATTCTTGAGTATTGATTTTGAGATCCCTTCCATTTTGGGGAGTCTCTATCGTGTACCTCTTGATTTTAGTATATCCCTCTTTCTGGACTAGGTCCCATGGTTTTTCCCTTTCGGGTTTTCCACGTAAAAATTTCCGGTGTCAAATTTATTTTCTGCACACTCATTTAATTTTGTCACTGCGCATCCGCTTCTATTTGGGGGGAAAGATTCAATTTCCACTGCGCATTCACTTTTTCTATTGTTTGCACGTTCGTTTATTTCCCGTCTTTCCCAACATCTGGTATCAGAGGGTTTGGTTCTTTTCTTTTCATATTTATTATGGAGGCCAACTACAGTCGGATGATTTTGCTAAATGGTACCAACTACCATATGTGGCGACTTAAAATGAAGGATCTGCTTTTTGTCAAGCGAATGCATCTTCCAGTGTTTAGTACCTAGAATCCAGAGAGGATGTCAGACGAATAATGGGCGTTTGAGCTTGAGATGGTTTGCAGCTTCATTCTCCAATGGGTTGACGACAACGTGATGAACCACATTTTCAACATCTCTCATGCCAGAACTTTGTGGGAGAAGCTTGAGACGACCTACGCTTCGAAGACAGGAAACAATAAACTGTTTCTTCTCAAGAAAATGATTAACTTGAGGTATAGAGAAGGTACGTATATTTCTGATTATTTAAGTGAATATCAAGGTTGATTTGATCAGTTTTCTGGAATGGGTATCAATTTTGAATATGCAGTTTTAGCTCTTTTGCTGCTTAACACTTTACCTGATTCATGGGAAAATTTATGTGTTACTCTAACCGGTTCTGCTCCTAATGGTGCTGTGACATTTAGTTTTGTCAAGTATGCTATTTTAAATGAAGAGGTCAGGAGATATACTCAGGAGAAATCTTCTTCCGAGCTTTTGGTCACAGAGAACAGGGGGAGAAGCCAGGACCAGGGGTAGAGAAATCAAGATAAGAGAAGAGGAAGAAGCAAATCCAGATCGAAGTAGAGAGATTTTGAATGTCATCATTGTGGTAAGATGGGGCATGTTAAGAAATTTTGTTATCAACTAAAAAGAGAGAACAGATTGAAGGAAAATCCATAGAAGAAAAATGGCGATGGAGATGATCATGTCACCGCTGCTATAGAGGGTGATCTTGTTATTGTTTAGGACTCCATTAACATTGCTTCTGATGATTCTTGCTGGGTTGTTGACAGTGGTGATTGTTTTCACATGACATCGAAGAAGAAGTTCTTTACATCTTACATCCTAGGTAATTTTGGGATTTTTATGATGTGAAATGATGGTTATGCTGACGTTGTAGGAATCGAGACTATTTGTTTAAAGACCAGTACAGGAAGTAAGCTGATTTTGAAAAATGTCCGACATGCACCCGAGGTTTGTTTGAATCTTATCTCTACCAACGTTCTTGATAATGAAGGGTTTATCAGCACTTTTGGTGATTGCCAATGGAAGCTTTCCAAGGGATCTTTGATTGTGGCTCGAGGGAAGAAGCAATCAGGTTTGTACTAGACTAGAGATTCTATTTCTTGTGATACTGCTTGCGTTGTTGAGTGCAGTGTTTCGTCCAAGTTGTGGAATAAGAGGCTCAGTCACATCAGTGAGAAAGTCCTTGGTTGTTTGTCCAAGAGAAATCTTCTTCCAGATTTGAAGGGTGTCAAATTGGACACATGTGATCATTGCATGGATGGGAAACAGAGCAGAGTGAGTTTCAACAGTCATCCTCCACACAGGAAGTCACAGATACTTGAGTTAGTACATTCTGAAGTTTGTGGTCCTTTGAAATCTAAGAACTTTAGTGGCGGTCTTTATTTTGTGACATTTATTGATGACTACTCACAAAAGCTTTGGGTTTATGTCTTGAAATCCAAAAGTTAGCTGCTCAGTGTTTTTAATAAATTTCATGTTTCTGCTGAGAGGGAATCAGGAAAGAAATTGAAATGTATTCACACTAATAATGGGAGAGAGTATTGTGGTCTGTTTGATCAGTATTGCAGGCAGGAAGGTATTTGGCATCAGAAGACGCCGCCCAAGACACCTCAACTGAATGGTGTAGCTGAGAGGATGAACAAGACTTTGCTAGAAAGAGTTTGTTGTTTGCTTTCATAAACAAAATTGCCTGGACATTTTTGGGGTGAGGATTTACTTACTGCTGCTTATATTATCAATTTATCACCTGCAGTTGCTTTGTAGACAGACACTCCCAACAAATTTTGGTATGGAAAAGAGATCAGGTACGATCACTTGCGTGTTTTTGGTTTCAAGACTTTTGGTTTCAAGGATTTTGTTCCAGTGTATTTTTATTGGCTATGGACACGATGAGTTTGGGTACATGTTCTATGATCTTGTTTTGAAGAAACTTGTCAGCAGCCGCGATGGAGTGTTTAAGGAGGATCAGACTATTGCAGACATTGATAAGGGAGAAAAAGATTCTTCTCCAACTTCTGATGGTTTTGTCAGTCTTGAGCTAGGTTCTGATTCACATTTACCTCATATTGTTGATTCTGATGATCATGTTGATGTACAGAATGATGCTCAAGGTGAACAAGTTGGATTTGAATTTTCTGATGCACCTTTTGTTTCTGATGATCCGGTTCTAGGGGTTATTAATGAACCCTCAGTTCCACTCCGGAGGTCATCTCGGCATCACACCATTTCTACTCGATATTCACCTGATGAGTATGTGCTTCTCCCTGAAGGGGGAGAACTAGAATCTTTTTATGAGGCAATGGAGAGTGAACAGAAGGACATATGGGTTGCGGCAATGGATGATGAGATGAAATAATTGCACGACAACCACACTTTTTTGCTGGTGAAGTTACCGATAGGGAAGAGAGCTTTGCAAAATTGGTGGATTTATCAGATTACGAATGAAGAATCCAGTTTTGTTCCATGATACAAGGCAAGGTTAGTTGTCAAAGGATTCCGTTAGAAGAAAGGTATTGATTTTGATGAGATTTTCTCACCTGTTGTCAAAATGTCTTCAATTCGGGTTATTCTTGGTTTGGATGCCAATTTAGATCTGCAGATTGAGCAGATGGATGTGAAGACAACTTTCCTCCATGGAGATTTAGAGGAGGATATTTATATGGAGAAACCAGAGGGTTTTGTTGAAACAGGTGAATAAAATCATGTCTGCAAGTTGAATAAGAGCTTGTATGGTTTGAAGCAAGCTCCGAGACAGTGGTATAAGAAGTTTGAATCTGTCATTTCTCATCATGGTTTCAAGAAGACATCTTCTGATCATTGTGTTTTTGTTCAGAGATTTACTGATGATGATTTTATTATACCTTTGCTTTATGTTGATGATATGCTCATTATTGTCCATGATACTTATAGAATTGACAGATTGAAGAAGGATCTTTGTCAGTATTTTGCGATGAAAGACTTGGGGCCAGCACGACAGATTCTTGGCATGACGATCTCCCATGACAGGAAAGCCAAGAAGTTGTGGTTATCTTAGGAGAGATACATTGAGAAGGTTCTTAAGAGATTTTCTATGGATAGAGAAAAAGTGGTTATTACTCCTCTTGATTTACATTTTAATCTCAGTACCAGTCAGTCACCTTCTACTGATGAAGAGAGAGCAGATGCAGCACATACCTTATTCATCTGTTGTTGGCTGTTTGATGTATGCAATGGTATGTACTAAACCTGATATAGCTCATACAGTTGGTGTGGTCAGTCATTTTCTATCAAATCCAGGTAGAGAGAATTGGAGAGCAGTGAAGTATATTTTTCTTTATCTTCGTGGTACTTCTGATTTGAGATTGTGTTTTGGAAAAGGGAAACTTATGCTTTGTGGCTTTACAGATTCAGATATGGCAGGAGATATTGATTCGAGGAATTCTACTTCAGGCTATTTGATCACTTTTGCAGGGGGAGCTGTATCTTGGCAGTCTAGATTGTAGAGATGTGTTACTTTATCTACCACAGAGTCAGAGTTTATTGCAGCTACTGAGGCATGAAAAGAATTGTTGTGGATGAAAACATTTATTCGAGAGCTCAATTTAAATCAGGACAGGTATGTTTTATTTTGTGATAGTCAGAGTTCTATTTGTTTGGGAAAGAATTCTACTTTTCATGGCAGGTCTAAACATATCGATGTTCGATATCATTGGATTTGAAACGTCCTTGATTCGAGACAGTTAGAGCTTGAGAAGATCCACACTGATGACAATAGGTCAGACATATTGACCAAGAGTTTACCCAGAGGAAAATTTGAGACTTGTCGACAGATTGCAGGGTTGGCGGTGATCCCCACTTGAGTCGAAGGGGGAGATTGTTGGGCGCCTTCCTGGTTGGCGCACCGGGTAACGACTCCTCAAATGGTGCCCATGCGGTATCTGTTTTAATGTGGTGTTTTAATGCAGGCCAAGACTGCATGAATTAATTCATGCAGTGAAACTCTTTTGACGTGACAAAATTATTTGGCACTATTTCTTTTCCTATATAAGGAGGAATAGGTAAGGCATTTCATCATCACTAGAAGCAACAACAATGATAGAAAATCCCATTTGGTGATCGCCTTTCTTCGATGATCATCTTTATTGCTCTCCATATTTTGATCCACACTTTTATTCTTGAGTATTACTTTTGAGATCCCATCCATTTTTGGGGAGTCTCTATCATGTACCTCTTGATTTTAGTGGATCCCTCTTTCTGGACTAGGTCCCGTGGTTTTTCCCTTTCGGGGTTTCCACGTAAAAATTTCCGGTGTCAGATTTATTTTCTGCACACTCATTTAATTTTGTCGCTGCGAATCCGCTTCTATTTGGGGGGAAAGATTCAATTTCCGCTACGCATTCGCTTTTTCTATTTTTTGCGCCTTCGTCGCTTTCCCATCTTTCCCAACACCCATCACATCGAGAGTGGGGGAAATTCCTCATTTGCATTTGGGGTCTCACAAGTGCCCATCCCTAAAGGGATCCATAGAGGCTGAGGTTCCTAGAAAGTAGTTTCAGATATCGGAATCCACCTCGCTTCCCTGGGAAGATCCTCCTGTAGTAACCATCCCCATTACTGCGGCATTCCCAAAGGCTTGGAAATCATGAGACACCTTAAGGGAAAGCACGACTACCGAAGATATATGGTATACGCTTTAGGTCGGTCCCCTTAAACTTATGGGGTTTGGGGTGATCACTGCTCTCATATGGATTTCAAATCACAAAGATCCATGCGAGGTGAATACATATCTTGAAGAGATAGATACATGCCTCCACTCTTTCAAGGGAAGACCATATTTGTCCGATCGATTAGAATACATGACAGTAATCATGACAGAGTCAAATGATACTGATGAAGAGGTAATTTTCACCAACTTCTTTTCTCATTACTATCATGACTTAAAACTCCTAATCTTGGAACTTTCATGACTCTAGGGAGATTTGAGAGATGGTTACTTCCCCAGAATACACTCCAAGGGGCATCGCTACCAGGGAGGATATTCCTTTAGACATGGGAGTTGTTGGAGAGGGCTCCATTAGGGAGATAGAGAATATAGAGGTGTTCCTTGAGGATCATTCTAGAGAAATTCCACCTCCATCCCCACCTGATATTCCATCCAGAGGTTCATATCCATGGAATACCACGAAACGTCGGCAGACATTGCCACTAATGATATGTTTGAAATAAAAAATCACAGGTAATCATCACATTTATTTATTTAATTTTCATGTTATGGGCCTTCATTTTCTGACTAATCATCACGCACATTATTTGGTATAGGTCCGATGGGAAATCAAGAAGAAATTTCTCGGGGGTTGGTAGGTCCTACTTCTTCAGAGGTGCAGGTGATCCCACTTGTGGTTACAGCTGAACAGGAAAGGGAATCCAAGCCAATTAAGGCCAATGGGGGACCCCGATCCCTATGAGGGAATCTATTCAGGATCAAATGACCTCTATCCTAGAAGTATGAGAATATTCATAGGTTTACGTTTTAACATATTGTGTCGATCCTTCTCCTCCAGAGATGAAAGCAACAATGTTACTGACGATAGCTAAGTTGAACTGGGATCCCCAAGAAACTGAGGATATCAGGGAGATCCAAAGTCCCAAGAGACTGATCACTTCTGATCAAATGAAATCTACCCCCATAGAGGGGGTGTCTTCAAGAGTTGATGTTCCTTCTGAGCATACCGATACTACCCCTATAGGAAACACAACCACAGAAGAGGGAGAGATTCAGGCTCATGGAGAATCATAATCAGCTATCATTTCTAGTTCCATAATTATTATTCATGTGGGTACAATATCAGTGAGTGACCTTTTAGAGATTTATGATCTATTTAGTCAAGAGTGTACACCATGGGTGCCTCTTGGAGGACCCAAATACAACTTGAAAACTAGGGTTGAAGCATCCATTTTGCTGGGCGATGATGAGGTGCGAGTGGTAAGGAATGATAATGTTTCTAAGGGTTAAGGTTTCTCCCTATTAATCTACCCATTCCCTTTTATATCTTATTTTTTAAACCCTATGAATGTATTGATTTAATTTTCTTATTTTATAATTATGGCCATAAGTTTCTACTACTGCAGACGATGTTATAATATTTAAGCCTACTGATGCTGCAAGGGAAGCGACTACAGCAAGTTCAAGCCACACTGAGATTATTGAATCAAGAACCTATATGGTGGCACTTATTATTGAATATATAATACCATCCGAGAGTGATTCGGAGGTGGACTAGGAGGCTTTGGATGACCACTATGTTGGATATCAGAAAATATAGAGGGATGTCTGGAATTTGATCTCTCAGATTCCCCTTGTAAACATGTCGGCAAAATTTCCCAAATTATACCGCATATTTTCTCTTCTGGGTTATGAGGGGTTTGACTATAATACTGTTGGGACAGATCAGAGGTGTGTGGTACCTCAAACAGACAAAAATAGGAGTAAACGGAGCAACACACAAATTTAATGTGGTTCGACAGTATGCCTACATCCACAGGAGAAAAGGTTTCTCTATTTCTTCTCTCCAGTTCTCGTCGGAGGATAACAACACACAAAGATTACACCATGGATTTATTCCCTTTTATAGAGAGAAGGAAAACCAAAAATTTCCTTCAGTTGTTCATCTAACCAAGAAAAAGGTCTAGCCATCAGCTTCTCGTCCACTACGTCGGCTGCCCACCATGGAAGACTTCCACAGCCACCTGAGTTGGTGGCCGCCTGTAGAAGAATTCTACTGCTGCCGACAACAACGACTTCCTCCCCTGTAAAACATCCACCCCATATAGAGAGTGGCCCCCACAAATCTCCCCCTCACGACCAATTTGGGGTAAAATCTTGACCTACAGTCTCCTTTCAGGTGTTGAAAACTTCATCAGCAAATTGAACATGCTTCTTCACGCCAGATGATGTGGCACTTCCACCATCTTCACTCAATATCAGGCTGACTGCTGTATTCATCAAATGATACATCCCTTGGGATTCCTTCCCAGTAAACATCGCTACATCACAATGTGAGACTTCCAACACTCCACCTGCTATAGAAATCTTGAACTCTTTTGCATCGAGCCTACTCAATGATACCAGGTTCCTTCTTATCCTCGGAACAAATTTCACGTCAGCTAGTTTACGAACTCCTCCATTGGGTGTCTTCAATTTCACCGTCCAGACTCTTTGAACCTCGCATGTTGACCCATCATCAAGTCTCACCGAGTCTCATACCTGCTGAAAAGTATCAAATGTACCTCTCGTCATACATATGTGTGCTGAGCTCCCCAAATCCAGAACCCATCTGTCTTCCTTTTGATTTTTAACCCACTCGTTCTTCCTTCTCAGAAAATGACATTCCCGCTTCATGTGCCCAAATCTTTTGAAGTAATGAAACTACAATTCTCCCTATTCAACTCTCCCATCTGAGTATGAGCTTCCCGTTGTCATGCATATTTCATCATCTACTGATAAAACTTTGATGTTCACATCCTCATTTTCAACTTTCTTCTTCCCAGTAACGTACCGTTTGTGATCTCCACAATCACTTTTATAGTGACCTTTCTTCTCGCACCAGAAACAGATGATTTCGCTAGGATCAAGTCCCCTTGATTTTGACCACCATTCTTTACCTTTTGAATTCCGATGTTGGCTCCTTCCATGTTGATCATCTCGCATCGCCATGATTTGCTCGCCTGAATGCATCGAAGGCCTTCAGAATGCCTCCAAATCTTGAAGTGATGCCATCACCTCTTCTAGATTCAATGTCCCCTTCCCTACAAGAAATGCAGTCACAATCCCATCAAATGAGCTCAGTAGGGATGATAAAAGAAAAATAACTTTTTCTTCCTCTCCAACCTTCACACTGAGCCCCAATAACTGTGTTAGGATTTTGTTGAATTCATTGATATGATCCAAAAAATTCGCTCCCTCGTCCATGCGCAACTGGTACAGTTTCTTCTTTAAGAACAACTTATTGGTCAGCGACTTCGTCATATACCGCTGCTCCAACTTCTTCCAGATCTCTTTCGATGATGTCTCAACCAACACCAAGTACTTTTTACCTCATTTTCCATACATAGTTGAATTGTCCTCACGACCCACATGTCGAACTCTTCCCAATCATCGACACTAGTTGTCTCGGGCTTTTCTCCGATCAACGGTCTGATCATGCCCTGCTGCACCAAAAGATCTTTCACTGTGCTTTGCCACAAGCTGAAATTGTTTCAACCATCGAACTTCTCGATATCAAATCTTGGTAGTGCTCTGCAACCCGTCATCGTTGTTGTCTCAAAACACGATCACCACCGTCGATGTTTCACCCTTATGAAACCACATAATAGAGTTCTAATTTTGAAAAACTAACCATACGGATGCTTCCAGAATGGTCGAAATAGTCGGAATCGACTCCTGGATCGCTGAAATCGGACACCAATTGACCAAGATATGGTCAAAACACATTCAACGGTCCAGATCACCCGCTGACATGGCACTGGCGTGGCACACTGGAGTTCCTGTCGGAAACTCACTGGAATTTTTTCCGGTGGCATGAATAGTGTTGGCTTCTCTGGAACGGGGGTACTGTTCACCCATAGGTTTGACCCAACTTTGACTGAGCTTTCCGGGCCCATTTCAACACCGTTTTCATCGATGCTTACGACGTTGGAATCGTCTCACCGTCCTCTTCCCGAATATGGGATCAGAAAAATTTTCAGACCAATTTCAATTTTCCAGTCACCAGAAAAATTGTCGCTGCCTCGCTGTCTCGACTCCGCTCGCTCCAAATCAGCTCTGATACCACTTGTTGGGGCGCAACGGAGGTGCATGGTACCTCAAACACACAAAAACCGGAGTAAACAGAGCAACACACGGATTTAACGTGGTTCGGCGGTATGCCTACATCCACGGGAGAAAATATTTCTCTATTTCTTCTCTCCTATTCTCATCAGAGGATAAAAAGACACACAGATTACCCCACGAATTTCTTCCCTTTTATAGAGAGAAGGAAAACCAACAATTTCCTTCAGTTGTTCATCTACCCTAGAAAAAGGTCCAGCCGTCAACTTCTCGTCCACTACATCGACTGCCCGCCATGGAAGACTTCCACAGCCACCTGAGTTGGTTGCCGCCCATAGAAGACTTCTACTACTGCCGAAAACAATGACTTCCTACCCTAAAAAACATCCATCCCATATTGGGAGTGCCCCCCACAAATACAACACATGATATCGTGTAGTAGGTGATTTCTATGAGGGAGAAAGTGTGCTCCAGTCTTTCCATTCGTCTGTAGATTCCATGGGATGCCTTTTCATATCTAGGTAGATCCTTTTGAATAAATCTATCGAGCACTATGGGACTTCCACAATGAAGTATGGCAGAATTGTAGAGCACATGACCTCATAATAGAGGCATCATCAAGAGGTGGATCGACTAATCTAGGAGTTGGAGTGACACAAGAACGAATTGTCTCACACTGAAACAATGGTCGACAAAGGGAAATGATTTGGCAGTGGAGGAAGAAAAATGTTGGATTAGATGTGTCCAATAAGTCCAAGGAGTTATGGGCCATTGCAGATGCTGAGAATGAAACCTTATTTGAGCTCCACCAAGACATAGAGGATTTGGACCAAAGACTAGTCTAAATTTGTGAATCAATGAGCATGCTCTATAATCATAAAATCCTAATCATCTGGAGAGACCCCAGGCTGTGTATTCTCTTCCATTCCCATTTAATGAATGAAAACTTGTATCTCTTTTAATTAATATTCATTATATTTTTATACAATGTCCATATATCATAACTGGACACATTTTGAGTGATAATATCTTAAGTGACTTGAATAACTTTTTCACTGGATATCAACTACAATCACAATCTATGATAACCAAATTAAATCTATCATTTAATGCTCTAATTTTTTCTTGAGACAAGGGACTCAACAAGCATGGTTTTGACTGTTTCTAGGGTTACATGGGAAACCCTACAAAATTTGTGTCTTTTCTATTAATACCCACATTTTTCCCATGTTCATTGTGGTGAATACCTAGCATGTCTAACTTAACTTTTTCTTAGGCCTCCTGTTGTGGGTTTTCAACCTAAAAATATATTTGTCTCTTTTTTATTTTGAATTTATTGATTTTCAACTAAACCATGTGAAGTATAATTCAAGAGATCTGGTACAAGACTATTAAATAGGGTTCCCTTTTTGGGTTTTCAATCTGGTTAGTTTTATGTCTTTTTTGGGAAAGTTGAAGTCTTGTAAACTGGACTAATGTCACTAATGTTTTAGGTCAAATAGCTTTGACATTAAATTGTGGGGTGAGGGATATAATGATGCTTACTAATCGATAAGGTCTTAATACTTTTTAGATATGAGTGATCTATTTTTCTTGACCTTGTTTTTATGATTTATGAATTAGAAACATGATTTGGGGAAATTATGTGAGGGGTAACCATAAGAATGGTTTCAAACATGATGTTCCTGGGGCATACAGAGGTAGGAAAATCCACTCCCGAGGATGAATTTTTCTTTGGTCGAGAGGAAATTTTTTGTGGGAAACTTATATAGTACCAACTGGGGCATATTGTTCATAGAGAAACAATGCTTTCCTTAGGACACTAGCACTCTATTTCCAATGGATGCGTAATTTATGAAAATTTGGGTTTCTCAAGACCAAAAGGAGGGTATTTCCAATGGAATGATGTATGAAAATGATGAGGGCATACGTAAAATATTTTTACAAAAATGTGAAACTACCCATACATGTTTTTGTCTTGTGTAATGGATGGTTTAAGAATGGTGCAGTTTAACATCTTACGACCAAGATTCTCAGGGCCTAGGACTTAGGGTTACTTTTCTTTGACCAAGGGATAAACATTCTATCCTTTTCATGGTAATTTGGCCAGGAATGTTCTATCATATTTAGGAATGAAGGGGGGAAAGGATGTAAACTGTAATATATAGGGTTTCTGAAATTGATGAGTGATGTGAATTGTAAACATCCTTTGTGGAATACGGAGGTAGGAAAGGACTCTAATGGGGATAGATTTTCCTCTGGCCGAAAAACCCTTTTCTGGGTAACGTAAGCAGAACCAACTGGGGAATATTGGGAATAGACAAAAAAGGTATCCTTGTAACACTGACCCTCCATTTTCAATGGTTGGGTAGGATTATAGGAATTCATACCATTTCAAACACAAAGTATTATTTGTGAAAGGATATCATCTAGACATGAAACGGGAATTCCAAGTAAAAACTTCCCGAGAATATATAGTGTTATTTTCCTTATGTTGGTCTAATAAAAATGTTTTAAATATATATATATATATATATATATATATGTCTAGGTCTGAGACATGAGGTCCTGACTTCACTATGTATCTCATGATAATAGGAATCATGGAACACATAGTTTTGGGAAGGTTTCCTCACACCTCGATCGAACTTTTGTGTGTTAAAGTTGCATTTTACATTGAATACTAGCTCACACATGGGGTGAGGCTCACATTGGAATATCCTATGATGAACTAGCTCATGTATAGGAGAGTTGCGATTTTTTTATTATGTCTAGTAATTTCCTATAAAGGTCTGACCAATATACAAGAAAAGAGGGGCCATTTTTACCTCATGGATGGACAGAAGATTGAGAATTTGGGTTTCACTTTGTATCCTATACTAATAAGAATCAATCTAGATGTAGTTATTAATACCAATAAGTTTAGTTTCATGCAACTAGGACATCAACCATATATCGTAACGTCAGGAGGTAAAAATGAAATTGGGTCCTACAATTTAACGTCATGTGAATAGGACCAACAGTCATTGAAACCATGAGTAACTGGAGGCTAACAAGGATGGGATGTTCTAAAATACCCTAGACATGAGTGGGAAAGGTAGTGAAAACCATGATCCCAGTGATTCTTAGATCAGGAGAAATGATACGGGGAATATAATCCATTAGGGTGTACAGATATAGGAAAAGCCTCTAGTGAGGACAAATTTTCCTTTGGTTGATAGGCCTTTTCTTTGGGTAACTTATGCAGATAAAATTGGGGAATATTAAGCATATTTAAACAAGGGTTTCCCCAATACATTTTCCCTCAATTTTTTATTGTTGGGGAGGTTTGTAAAGATACAAAATTTCCAAAGTCACATAGTTTAATGGATAGAAGGGATGTATCTGGGAACGTAAGAAAAATTCAGACCACAATTTTACATAGAGTTTGAAATTACTTACATAGATATGACATATATGTAGGAGATCATTTCTATTTATTTTGTGGATCCCGGAATAGGAACCAAAACATGAGATATCCTTCATAAATATGTATTCACAAGAAATGGGGACATTTGTTTTCTTCTCTCCATGAATGGGATGAGGAAATATGGCCCAAGCTATTCTATATATCATGTGTGAACAAGAATCAAGAGTACGTAGTTCTATTACCCTGTTTAGTTTAATTTCATGCAGTGAGAATAAAAGTGGATTGTTTTGAAAGGGAGGGAATGTTAAAAATGGACCCAGAATCAGAGGTTTCGGGTGTCACTACATACTCTTTGTCAGTTGGAATCAAGCCACAGATAGTCTTGAATATAAATTTTCAGCACAGGTTTTATCCATATGCAGGGGGGGTATTTCTTTTATATTTTGAAACTGGTCTTAGGAAACGGGGTCCGGACATCCATACACATCCCATAGGATGGGAATAAAGCCACACATTGTTATCAATGCACTTCCATACATAGGTATGACTCATTTACGTGGAGAGGGAATTATTATTGAAATGGTCCTACTGATAGGGAATTTTTTCGATCCCCTTTCATTGATTTAGTTTGTGTGTAGGGAAAGGGATATTTCCTTTGTTTTGTGAGAGGGTTCAGGACACTCAGTATGGAGGTCACTACATATCCCATAGAATGAGAATCAAGCCACACATAGTTCATGAAAGCATGCTCCTTTCATAGAACATGTTCATATGTGGGAAGGGGGATTTTATTTGCTGTTGGATAGACTAAGATGTAAAATCCTAGGCATCACTACATATTCTGTGTGGATAGGAATCAAGCTATACATATTTCTTCACAAAGGGATTCCCTGCATGGATCTTATCCTCATGCAGTAATAGGGGATTTTTTGTCTTTCTCCTACATGGATCTAACTCATGTGTGGAGAATCATCGATTGAAATAATGATTTTTTTTTAGTTTTATGTCATGTGAAAAAAAATTGATGTCGTTATTTTTAAGTCCATGAGACAAAGAACGACTACACAGTTTAATTTATTATAGTCAGAACCATGTACCATGAAGTTTAACCTCATGAAATCAGTACAAACACCCATATCTTAAAGTCATAGAGTTCAAATTAAAGGGGTAAGCCATCTGTAAGGGATATGTGTGATGTGATGTCATAGAAAACCTTAAGTGAAAAAGGACAAAGAAGGACCAAAAAACACATACTTATTATTAAGGAGGCTTGCACATAGTTTTAATTTTATGATTCTTGGACTTGAGTATGCAACTTAGAATCATATGGTGAGAACAATTTCCATGCAGTTTATCATTTGGAAGTCAGGATGATGGTGCCATGCAGTTTATCGTTGTGCGGTCAGGAAAATGTTGCCATGCAGTTTGTCATCGTGTGGTTAGGACGATGGTGTCATGAAGTTCATCATCGTGTGATCTAGACGATGGTTGTGTGATTACATGAAATATTTCTTAAGGAACCTTTCATTAGTGGGGGTCATGACAAGCTACACATACATCAAGATCAGGTAATAATCTCTATTGGAGTATACCTTATGTATTTCATAATGTCCATCACATTTTGGTTCCAAATTTGGAGGTTTCTTTCTGGGTATCATTAGAGTTTAGAGAACCACTACCATCAATCATTTGAGGTGAACCTTTTTGTTAAATGCTCACGTGATAAAGTTTTGGTGGACTTCCAAATAATGCAATGTATGCAATATTTTCTCATCTAGATACTCAAGTTCCTCGAACCATGTTTGGGATTGATTATCTATGGATAATTGATCACATATAGCCACATGGAGCAAGGGAAGTTTAACTTCAATGGGTAGGACTGCCACTGAACCATACACTAATGAGTATGGGGTTGCCTATGTCGTTGTGCTTGTCATGGTCTTGTACGTCCACAAGGCATGTATAATATTTTTTCATCCAATACTTTTTATCCTTATCTACCATCTTTTAGATTATATTTTATAGGGTATTATTGACGGCCTCTATCTATCCACACTATAAGAAAACAGCCTATTAGCGGCATTTTTTTTCATATAGCAGCGGTTTAAACCGCCGCTA
Organism: Viscum album; assembly: GCA_963277665.1. NCBI lineage: Eukaryota > Viridiplantae > Streptophyta > Magnoliopsida > Santalales > Viscaceae > Viscum > Viscum album. The sequence goes on from OY728119.1 coordinate 15,923,789, forward strand.
TATGGTTTGGCGGCGGTTTATAGAAACCGCCGCTAAACTGGCCGTCGGAAATCTATTAGTGGCTGTTTTCTCCATTTCACGATGGTTTTAGGAAAGCGTCGTAGGTGCCTCATTTCATGGCAGTTTTCATAAATTTAGCGGCGGTTTTTCAGGCACCTGATTTTATTTCATTATCAGCGGTTACAACCTCCGTGAAATTTAGGCATGTGATGCGTCTCTGCGACGGTGGTTAAAACCGCCGCGAAATGCAGGCGTAATGTAGTGGCGGTTATAACTGCCGCTTAGTAAAATATCGCTTACTTTTAGCGGCGGTTTTAACTACCACTAATGTATTACTGTTAAACCATTAGCGGCGGTTAAAACCACCGCTAAACGCTGACCAGAAAAAAAATGCAATTCTACTTCTACTGCACCACTGCCCTGAAAAACAAACCAACCAAGAAAATGGAATAGGAGACATCATACAAACAAATAAAATGTTATTTCTAGCTCTATCATTCATGGTATCCCCAACATGATGAAACATGAGACATCATACAAAAAATTGTCCATAAGATGGAAAATAGCTGGTTGTAACCACTGATTATCTAACAAAACACTTAAAATTTTGGTTTTCACTCTACTTGGACCCCGATGATGGTGTCCTTCTTGATATGCATGGAAATCCCATTCTCCTATTTAGATATTTCGACCTCCATATGGTTTTTTTAACATAATTCTATAGTGATGATAATCAATAATGGATCTATAGGGAATCATGAAATCCATTGCAATAATTACATCATACACTTACATGATGGGAAAGAATGAATTCTATATATAAAAAAATTTCCTATCTGATGGGGAAAATAATTCCATCGGTGAGAAATCATTGATCGAATAACCAATGAAGTTTAAAGATTCTTAATGACACATAAATACACTATATCAAGGACCAGAATATCTAGAAATGTATCAAATATAACATTGTGTGATGCACTTGTATCAAATAATGTAGAATCTATAGTATAGGTTACTATATTATTACATTAAACAATAGATGGATTTGAATTATGCTCCCTATCATATGTTGAACGTCATTTAGTTTTCCCATACCATGGCTCTATGCTACAACCTGACTATTCTGAGTGGGATCACATTTCATGCACATTAATTCCTAAGTCCAGTATCAACTACGTTGACTACCACCTTGGCCCCAGTAGTATGTGGTATTATAGCTACATCCCTACTAAAAATTAATAGGACCCACATAATAATGTGGAATATGTGAAGATCTTATCCCCCTTAGAGGAACTGGTGGAAAAGTTTTGAAGATGTGAAAGACATGACCCAAACTCCTATAACCTCTGCATAACACTAGATACACCATACATTGGGCCTTGTTGGTGTAATAAGGGCCTTGTTGATATATCAGTAATTGTAAGGGCCTTTTTGATATCTCAGTAATTGTAATCAGCTAAAAAAATTGAACTACATACATTGATTTATGATAGAGATAGATATGTAATGTCCAACCAAATTTCCATTAACTCAGTATTGGACACTGGTTCACTAGTTTTGGATTTCAGGTTGATCTATATAAGGGGCCTCTGCTCTCTCTTATCATACACATGAATGGTTGTCTTTATCAATGATAAATCATCCTCATTATACCCCAAATTTTTAAGGATTCATAAATGAATAAGATTAATTTTCAACTAGATACCATTGAATTTTGACATTTTCAATTCTTCATAAAACATACAAGTGTATGATATATTCCTAAATATGTTATTGTTGGTCTTATTATATGAATGATATAGTGTCGTGATATTTAGCTGGAGTGGTTTTTAATTAATAAAAAATGGGCATTGTGACTTCTATATCAATCTTTTGGTGACCCTAGAGGGACCCAACAAGTGTCTCATTGAGAAGTTTTGAGGGATAGAGAGCATCAAGGATTGAGATCTTGGATGATATGGTTTCAAACTATTTCAAAATTTCACACTTCTACACCAAATGTATGTGCTTCCAAATATAGGTTTTCACCTCATCACGTTTCATATGGGTTTTGGTGCTTGAGGTTAATGGATCTGATATAGGGATAGTATTTGAGAGAGTATAAATTGTTAATAGAGTGGGTGGTGTTGGAATTCCCACTCTTATGGTCTAATTGGATAGTTGCGCACCCACCGTACATTGGACCTTGTTGGCCTAATAAGGGACTTGTTGATATCTCAATAATTGTAAGGGCCTTGTTGATATCACCGTAATTGTAATCAGCCAAAAACCATTGAACTACAATTGGATGGTGTATACCATCCCACCCTTGAATCGCCTGGTGGACATAAGATCCTCAGCAGATAAAGTTGGCATGAAATGATTCAACATATTAGAATTATCTAGGAAAAACATGGTTCCCGACCGTATGAAAAAGACAACCTTCTTAGTATATGATTTTTATTACATGATTAGGCTAAACCACATTCCCATCATCCTCTTATGTTTGGTCTCTATATTGCCTACCCAGTTCCAATTTATATAACCAGAACAAAATAACAAAATGATCACTCGTTAGTCATCCAAAATCTCGACTACCAATTCAAACACATGCCTAAATGGAATGATTTATACCACACTCGAGAAATCAAGACATAAAAGGAAAATCATAAATCAATAAAATGCATAAAATGAAACATGAGAAATCAAGAAAATGTTAGGACATGGAAATGTTTGGTGGAAATTATTTGCCACAAATGTTATATATACAAACAAACCATTATCATATTTGTTCAACACATAAACAGTACAACTACTCATGGTCCGATGACACATCGTCACCCTCTCCACCTCCATCTTCACTTCCTGCTGACACCTGTAAGAACATTATATTGAAAATTAAATATTGTTTCATAATTATAGTTAAACTTAAAACCAATAAAAGTTTGAAAACTAAATGATTTTGATTTTTTGTGATTTACCTGCTCACCACCACTTAGTACACTACCACTAGGGGCATATCTTCTCATCTACTGATATAAATCAGTCAACTCTTTCTGCATAGCGGATATCTGAGCCCCCTGGTCTTGAACTGTAGCTCTTAGAGAAGAAATCTCCCTCTGAGCATCATCAGGTACGGGCTGACTATAACCATAAGTAGATGTGTATGGAATCCCTGGTGGCCTGATAAGGACCTCAGATGGTATGGGTCCCAAACCCATCCTTCACACTCTACCAGGATGCTCCTTCCCAAGGACTTTAGTAACCGGGTCATCCTGGGAGACTGAGTAGGACTGCCCAGGATTGGCATCCCATAGTTCCTTAATTTTTACCTATAAATCAAATATCAATACATATTAACATAGTAAAAACTGATAATAAGTTATTATAATAAAAAATTAACTTCATACCCCAACTTCTTTGGCAGGCTCATTAACAAAACAACCATCTAATTTTTTGTGAACATCCAACCACAGTTCAGTTCGGGATGCTTCGTGCCCTAAACTCTGTGACTGCATTAAGAAAATATAAATAAAAAATTCAATATATTAAACAGATAATATTGTCTTATAAATATTTAAACTAATTAAAATATTACCAATGACATTCGGGTTCTAGAAAAGATTTTTGAGCCCGCGGTGTGAGGGATGACTTTATTAACCCGGTTTGATGCATTCTGTTTTGAGAGATCCTGAAATAAATAAAATGAAATTTAATAGTAATGTATCCAATTCCATCTCCTCTTCATATACATGTATAAATGTAAAATGAGGATAATATAATAATATATATTTCAATACCATCCGCTTCTCATCCCGATGTCTGTCAACAAAAACATTCCACTGCTCTTTCGGTACCCCACTGGGTAGCTTCTCATACATTTGTTCCATGGTCAACAAAGTATTGTTGGAATCACACCACAATATCCATTTGAAATCTTTCCATTTTTTACCAAGATTTTTCAAAGTCCGCTTCTGTGCTATCACATCAACAACGGTAAAGTGGAATAACTTCTGTATACAGAAATTCATGTTGAAAATATTAGTAACATGAAATTGAATTAAACCATAATGTAATAAAATTACCTTTATTTGAGAATAAAAAACTTCATTTTTCCAGTTTGGAGGCATATGTCTCCAATCATCATATGAAATAGGAAGGGAAATGGGATCCACTGCCAGCTGGCATATAATTTGGCCAAGTAACCCCGCGACATCATCCGCAGGGACACCATAAGAATCAAATGGCATGACTATCTTCTGGCAATTCATATTCCAAACATCTGAACTTTTTAAGTGTTTCTCCACGGTTTCATTTTTGTCATCTTCAATGAGAAAACAATTAGTATAAACAAAATGCAATAAATTTATTTAATTAAAATTTATACCTATGACTGTGACCCTCTAGTATGTTCGGGATCAACTGGAAGGGGCATGTCGCTGCCCAAATACTGAGGCACCTGAAGGGGGAGTCGACGACTTGGCCTCTAATGGGACACCCTCAGATGGTGTGAGAGATGGTGTAGAGGGAGATGGTGCAAGGGTGTAGATAGCTGGTGCCTCAGATGTCGTGGGGAGTGAGCTAGATAGATCTTCATTCGTCACAAAACTAGATGAAATAGTATACCTCTTCCCCTTGGAATTCCTATCATTTAATCAAATAAAACTAAGTTCAGAATATATATTTCAAAAAAATTATGCAGAAAATAAAATTAAAAATGATAATAGATGCCCAGTACTAAAAAACAAAATATATATAACAATAATAATGAATGACTGTATAAATGAAACAAGTGGTTGCTGGATGAATGAATAATTGTACATACAATCATTTTCACCTTCAATCATGTCAGTTTACTGCTCCATTGCTTCATCCACTTCATTCATCCTTGCAAGACTAATATTTTCAATATCATGATGGACAAATAATTCTACTTCCTGTTGTTGATGACATTCAATTTCAGAGGTCGAATCTTCCACTTCATCGCCCATATCATACAAATATCTTTTTATTACGTGAGTAACTACACCCCACCCTTCATCCAAAACATCATTCACATAATATACCATTTTTTCTTGCGATGCTAAGATATATGGATCATGCATTTCACGATCAACAACATCCATCAAGCGAGAGAAGTTCACAGAAGTAAATTGCAATGAATCTATTTTAACACCTCTGATAATATCGACCCATTTTCATTTGAATAAAACAACAGAAAAATTCTCGTGGTAGTTTAATTCAATAATATCATGCAGTTTTCCATAGTATCCCACTTCAGCAAATGTAAATATACCACTATTCTGTGTTTTCAAACCCACTTCTCGATCGACTTTATGAAATCTAAAGTTATTCACATTATAAGCGTCGAACTTTCTAACTTGTTTTATAGGACCTCTAGAAAGAAACTTCAAATCTTCTGAAAAGTCTACTTGAGTATCAATATTCATAATCTGAAAAAAGAAATATAATTTAATAGATTTACAAATTGTATGTGTCAAACTAATATTCGTATTTATTGTAATATTTATGAACTTACACTTCGTGAAAACCATTCTACAAGCTCTTTATTCACAGCTTTCATTATATCTTTCTCATTTCATGTTTGGCCTATCATTCATCTCTTTGTTTGTATCCTCAACTCTTCAATAAATGGATCTGCAATTTCACTATTCAGCAGCACATATCTATGTGCCTGTAATAATTCCAATTCTGTCAGTGTCACATTTGAGGTCCTTCCAACTGATCGGCCAATAGCAGGAAATATTTTTGATTTATGATGCATTTGAGATTGAGTTGATGTGTTTTCAACACGTCCAACTCGATTAAATCTTGTCTAAATATCATCCAAATATCTGGAACAAAAGGTAAGACACTCCTCGGTCAAACAGCCTTCAGCAATAGAGCCTTCTGGTGGAGCTTTATTTCTCACGTATGCTTTCAAATGACCAAGATATCTGTGAAATAAAATAATAATATTATACATTTATTTAAATTCCAAAAATTGTTTAATTAACTAGAAAAAATATAAATAAAATACCTCTCAATTGGATACATCCATAGATAATGAACGGGTCCTCCTAATTTAGCTTCCTCAACCAAATGCATAGTTAAATGCATCATGACAGTAAAAAACGATGGAGGAAAGATCATCTCCATTGCACAAAGGGTCAATACAAACCTCTCTTAGAGGTTGTAAAGCTAAAATAGATGTATGTATTTCTCACATAATTGCCTGAAAAATGTTCATAATTGGAGTACAACAGCAGTAACTTTTTCAGTTAATAATGTACGCAATGCCAATGGTAGTAACTGTTGTAACAAAATATGTGAATTGTGACTTTTCAATCCATGTAACTTACGATTCTTCAAGTCAACTCACCTCAAGATGTTACTCGAATACCCATCAGATACCTTCACATTCTTTAAAATTCAAAGGAACATATCTTTATCCCTATTTTTCATTGCAAAAATGGCCGGAGCATACTTGTCATTCTCATCTGGCCAGAGATCGCGTTTTATGTTCATTACTTGTAAGTCTTTACAAGCATTGAGATGATCCTTAAACTTTCCATTCTCATTAAGTAATGTGAAAATAAAATTATCACAGACATTATTCTCAATATGCATCACATCAAGATTGTGGAACAACAAATTAAATTCACAATATGGAAGTTTGAAGAATATACTTTTTTTCTTCCATTGTTGCGTTCTGATTTCACTTGACGATGCACTTCAGACCCATTTTCTGCTATCATTCAAATGATGAACCTTCCCAAATTCTGTTTCAACATTTTCAAGCTGTGTCAATATTTCAGAATCAGTTAAAAACATTGGAGGTGGTCTACGATCAATGAAACCATTAAATTTTAATTTGTTCAGCCGAAATCTATGAGATGCATCGAGAAATCATTGATGGCATAAGAAGCACCATTTTCTACTGTGAGGTAGTCATTTGGGCTCAAAATCAAAGTTACAAACGGGACAAGCCAAACTTGTATAAGTGTTCCAACTAGATAAATTTCCAAGCCCAGGGAAGTCACTAATGGTCCACATTAAAGCAACATGCATTTTGAACATTGTTTTAGAAGAAACATCAAATGTCTCAACACCGTTACTCCATAACTCCTACAGTTCTTCAATCAAAGGCTGCAAGTATACATCAATATCATTTACAGGAATTTGTTTTCCAGGAATAATCATTGAAATGATAAAATATTTTTGTTTCATACACATCCACGTAGGCATATTATAAGGGATCAAAACAATTGGACAAATGCTATAACCGGTACTCAAAGTCCCAAATGGGTTGAATCCATCAGCAGCCAATCCCAATCAAACATTCCTAGGATCAGCTGAGAAATCTGGATGTAATGAATCAAATGTCTTCCACAATTGGGAATCTCGTGGATGTCTCATTAACCCATCATTGTTATTATCTACAGAATGCCACTTCATGTGTTCATCAGTTTTTGATGACATGAATAATCTTTGCAACTGCGTCTTGAAAGGAAAGTAATGAAAAACCTTTGTAGGTGTGTTCATTTTATTCTTCTCTATGAAATTATGTTCAGTCAGACTTCCAACATCACCCTATGACTGCCATCTAGAAGAAGAACATTTCTTACAATTCTTTCTACTTGAATCCTCTCCCCAATAAATCATACAATCATTAGAACACGCATTTATTTTTGTATAATTCAGACCAAGCTTGTTAACAACTTGTTTCATATCATAAAAAGATTCTGGGATTTTTGCTTCAAGAAATGCATCACAAATCAATTCCAATATCATGGACATTTCCTTATTTGTAATTCCACATAGACATTTGATATGGTACAACTTCAGCAGAAATGAAAGCTTTGAATATTTCAAACACCCACTTTATAGCTCTTGATTTCCATCATCAACTAAATCATGAAACACATTTTCCTCAGTAAAGTTTTCCCTTACATTTGTCTCCACATAATTAAGAGGAGGATCCAATGATATGCTACAATCTGGATCTTCTTGTGTTATAGTCTTGAAAAAATCACTTGTCACGTTGCTATTTGTTGCACCCTCTTATGGTTCTGATATATTTTGATGCTGATAGTGGTGTCTCGTAGTGCCTAATGCATCATTTATAAGATTTTTCATTTCATTTTCCATTTTCAATGAACTTGGGACCTCATTATGTGGATTAACATCAGTGCTCAATCTTTCTATATTGTTTGATTCTCCATGAAAAATCCAACACAAATATTGACCAGGGAATTGCTTCAGTATTAAATGTTCATAAACTTCATCTCTCTTAAACCATGTTCTAAATTTACATTTAGGACATGGACATATTATTCTCCCTTCAACAGATCGATTAGAAATTGAAAAATCTAAAAACTCATTCAAACCCTTAACATACTGAGGTGTGTTCCTCAGTAATGTGATCTAGCTTTTATCCATGTATACCACAATGTGCCTACACAAAATATACGATAGTGTAAGATTACAGAAACATAATATAATAAAGATGATTCATTGATCACATTTACCACTTCAGACCAACTGAACAAGTCTGTTCCATAGGAGACAGCATCAACACCTCATTGAGGATCAGTAAGAATATCAGTTTACACACTTATCATAACACTGTCGATCACACATTTATGTTACCTCAAATAACACCCCATTGATGTGTGATCGAAACCGATCATAATTCATTTTAAACATGAGACATTATGTGATTGTTTAGGCTTGAACTTAGATGTCCTCCAAGAGGAATGATGTTTCTCAATGGTTTCATACACAACCAACCATATCAAAGTCGTATTTCCAAGAAATAACTGAAGAGATTTAAGACATGAGAGCTCAAAAGAAATTCTAGAAAAAAAATTCCAATTTTCAATTGACATCTTAGGTTGTGTTCATTCTACCAGGAAGGACACATGTTTAACAAAAATGACAAGATTCTCCCCACCTTTGGAGTGTCCTAGTTATCAAAATTAGAGATATATCAGCCACTAATAAGTTATCTATATCATATTCACATCAAATATACGTTTGATTCTCCCCTCAAGAACACTCATTACATCATAACAATCATAAAGAGGGCCAAAACCAAACCAACCAACATGCCAAAACACCTTATTCTTTTTTAAGACCTCCAATGCTTTGAGACATAGTTAATTATTTAATTCATAGGTCACTCAACTCCGTAGATGACCCAACACCTTAAAAAATAGCCCATGGTTCAATGATTTAACCGAACTCCATACATTCATTACAACATTTAGAACTCGACAGAAAAAACATAGATGTAAGCATGTTACCATAGGTTCCATAAGAAATTGGCACATCCTGATTACTATATATAGTTTTTTTACCCTATGCATTAAAGAATTATAAGGTACATAAAATAGATTTAAACCAACATCATATTGACTCATACGACCATAAACATGAATGAAAGCATACAATGTTGTCCAACACTGAGGAAAATAAAGGGTCATGCGACCTGAAAAGCAGATGACAATGCTTTAGGTAATCCTATCCTACTGAAACTGAGCATTTCTCGATACTCATGAAAATAAAAATGGCCAAAAACACAATAACCAGCCAAAAAATGGGTTTCTTTAGAACTAAAGAGTCATATGAGGGGCAACGACACCTGAACAGAACCGAGCATCAGAAAAATCCTTGTAATAGAAAGTTATTAATGTTCTAAGGGCACTACCTACCAAAGGATATCTCCTTAAAATGAGAATGCATCAAAACTAACACCATGTTATGATTACAAAATTCACTAGGCTCAAAATCCAATCAACTAATCCATCATTAAATAGGAGGTCTATGGAGAATGCATGTGGTTATATTCCAAGACAACTCAAAAAAGTCCCATGCTACCCTTACATAAGAGTCTCTACCAAGGACACCACTAAAGGTTCCATTTCCAATAAATAATGGGAAATCACAAACCGACTTTAAATAAGTTTTTTTTCATAAGAAATTATCCTATATTTTAACATAATAATGGGAAATCACATGTTCAACCCATTCCATCAATCCCAATACACCATGCATATCACCATGCATCCACCATATCAGGTGCCAACTGCAACCAAAAACCCAAGTCTTATTAACCATATACCTTCAATCTTCATCCATCCCAAGATAAAAAAGAATCATATAAAAATACTCAATTAAAAGAAGAATATAGAAATAAATAAACAATTGATGTGGCAGTGTTTTCACACTCTTTTTCACGTCCTTTTTATATTTTATATTGACTTTTTTATATTAAAATGATTGTTTTTAGTAAATATTTGATAAGTGTTGTGTTGTTGTTCTTGCTGTGTAAAATAATCCATTTTTAGTTTAAAACATGTGTTTTAATGTACATTAGTGTCATTTTAAATAAGTCTTAAATTAAACGAGTCTTGCTAATTTGAATTTTATTTATTTATTCTTTTATTTTGTTAGTTTATTAATTAATTTATAAAATTAATTAATTAATTATTCTTTAAATTGTAAATAAATAATTCATTTTAGTGTTAAAATTTAATTAGTTTTGATAATTTAATCTTGTTCAATTAATATTTTTATTCTTTAATTTAATTAGTTCTTTAATTAATTGGTTAAATAATTTAAGCAAGTAACAATTTTTATTTTAATTTGTTTTAAATTATTTCATTGAACCCAAATAAATTCATTCATTTGAAAACACAATTAATTTTATTATTTAACTTTGCTATTTTTATTTTTCAATTTCATTCTATTTAATTTAATTTATTAATTGATTAATCTAATTTTAGTTTAATTAAATTACGATACACAAAACCTCACCATTACTGCTTAGCACCACAAATCCTCACCGATACAACCTACCTCACCTTTAACCCTTTCTATTCGTAGCCTTGCTACCGATACAAAAAACCCCACCGTTACCTTTTATTACCTCACCGCTTCCCATTTTTTATTACCTAGCTGATACAGCTTACACCTCACTGTTATATTTTTCCTCACCAGTACACCCCTACCTCTAAACCTCACCGATACTCCTTACCTCACTAATACCTCTCCCTCTCCAATCCCTCACTGATACACAAAACCTCACTGTTACCAACCTCACCGCTAGTCCCTTTACCACCTCACCACTTCCCTTTTTTTTATTTCCTCACTGATACCCTCCAGTTCACCATTACTATGTCTACTGATACACCTCCGCCCCCTTCACTACCTCACCGATACACAAACCTCACCGATACAGCTTTAACCTCACCGCTACTCCATTTCCTCACCGATATTTCTCACCGATACACTATTCCAGCTACCGATACACCACCTCACTGATACACTCCGCCTCACCGATACACCCCTCGACTCCTCACTGTTAGCGCTGCTATTTTCTCACCGATACGTCTCCCTCTCCAATCCCTCACTGATACACATCTCTCACTGATACCCCATCGCTCCTCTTCTCACACCAGCCATTCACGCACCAAATCAACAGCGGTAAAATCCCCACAAATCACAACAGTATAACAGCAACAGGCGAAAAAAAATTAGAAGAACCCAATAATTTCAAGAACTTTTCGAGTGAACAAATCAATTCCAGAACTCAAAATCTGAACCCTTGCACAGTGGTGGTCCAGCCTCCCTTGATCCTGCTATGCACCGCACTACCCTACTTCACTGCAGGCACTACCTAAACACAACTGCCGGCGCCACTTCCCCCTGCTATTCGGTCTCACCGGACAAACCCCACTCTTCCACGCCGCTACCATCTTAAGTGTGCAGAAACCGCACCTCTCCCCAAAGACCCCCCTGTTCATGGCGAGCCACCCGAACCCCATCCACAGCCGCACTGCCTCCTCCGTGCGCTGAAGCCACAACGGCCTGCCCCAATCGCATCTCCCAGCGCGCCACCCTCCTTCGCCCCCTACTAGAACAGCCGCTGCACCAGGACCACACTCGCTTCTTGCGCAAACCCTCTCCACTGAACCCCCTACCCCACTCTCTTTCTCCCCTTTTCCACGCCGAAGCCTCCCCCCTTTTCTCTATTCTCTTTTAATTTTTTATGTTATTATTTTGTTTTATATAATAATCATAATATATATATTACATTATATAATATACATAACATATAATACTTATATATATATATAATGTTAATAACTTTTGTTTTATAATAAGTATATATTAATAAATGAATATAATAGTTATTAAAACATATATTTTAATAATAATATTAGCTATTATATAAAAATACAGATATATATTAATAATTATTTTTAATTTGTGATTTAATATATGGTATATAATAATTTCATTTTATTTTAATTTGACTCACGTGCGTTTTGTTTGGTGTTCTGTGCAGGGGGAGCTCCTCATTGAAGTGGTGATAAAAGAAGCAGTTAGCAGGAAATGTACGAGAATATTCACAAGATCGTTACAGGGGTTGTATGCGCATATAGGGAGTTCACATTAAAATATAGTGACATGCACATGAAAGCGCACCACGTGGATCTGCTGCCTATTAGTTTAGTTTTCTTTTTTTCATCTCTAAACAATAGGATGCAAAACTCCTCTCCAGGGCAAAGGTCCGGGGGCGAGAGCAGAGGACCGGGGGGGAATCATTCAGCAGTGGTGGAGGGCACTCCACCACCGTTCACGCACCATTCCATACCACTTCATTGGACTAGAACTCGTATTCAACCTAGAGACGGGTTCCTGCTCCTCCATTGCATCCATCATCCCGCTGCTCTGTTTTTGGTGTTCTATGTTGAGTCTATAAATACACTCTTAGTGTTGCATGTTTAGTTAATTGAATTGTGATTTTAGTTATGTTTAATTGTTTGTGTCGTTTCTTCTTTCTCGTCTCGTGTTGTGATCTCGAATCTCTAGAAATAGAGATCTAATTTGCGGGGCTAGAACCAGTTTATGAAACCCAACACGATCTGGAGATCTACACATCAACGCAATCATGTTCTTTTTATTCGCCTTGGTAGATCGCGCCTGCGAGTTAGATTAAGCGAGACCGAGATATTTTGTAGGACGCTTTGCTACTTTCTTGTTTAATTTCTTCTCCTCTTCTTGTCTTGATTTCTCAAACTGAGAATCAAGATTAGTTGTGTAATGTGATGATCTTAGTGGAATCATTATGGATTATGAGAAATTCTATCCAGAATGACTTTGCTGAGTGAGACACCTTGCAGTTTGGAGGAATGCTTGAGCATGGAACAACTTCGATGCTTGAGTGTTTAATTTCTAGGAAAGACTAGTGCGTGATCTGAGACATCGATCATGCATAGTGAAAATTTGAGAATTGTTGATCAATTTCTTAAGTTGATCTAGGAAGGCGAGTAGGGGGTGGATTGACCTGGGTCCGGCCTTGTTCTCACTGACTTTATTCTTTTGTGTCTTGGTGTCATTTTTTTGTTCTGTGTCTTGTGTTGTGTATGTGCCTGCTTTTGTTCCCTGATTTTTGTTCTGTTTCCCCTTATTGTTTTGCACTTTTTCATCACTATTTCCCTTTCCACTGTTCTTATCAGCACTGATTAGTGTTTCCATAGGAGTGTGTTTTTATATTTTCAAAGTATTTAAAAATACAAAAAGATTTTCGGAATGACCACTAGGGGTCTTGACACTGCTTTCTTCAGAGCGACCCCGAGGTTATCCACTGTGCTATATCTTGGGTATTTATAAATGTAAGCTTGACCGTCCTCACGACAAGGACTCATGTCAAATTTTGGAATCATTTCCGGGGAAGCAACAAGTGTCTCAATGGTTTTTCTGATTTTTATTTTATTAAAAAACATACAAAAGAAATACAAAAAAAAACAAAAAAAAACACACACACACACAATGATGAACTCTAATGAATTTGATACAATGTCACGGTTTGAACCGGTTCAAGATCTTGAGGAGGCTGTTGCTAAGTTTCAATGTTAGATGCATGAAAGACAACATCGAGACCTTACTTATGAGGAAAAAATTTATTCTCATGAGATCATGCAGTTTATGCAACAAGACATGGATAAGGTCAAGGGATACCAAGAAGACAGTGTTGTACCACCACCTCCCAATGAAGCTATAACGAACCATACTTTACATAAATTTTTATTACTTCAAAATTGAAGCACACTTATTACAACATATAACAAAACCATGAAAGGACCGTATAAGTATAATGTCTTTAGAAACTGGGAAACATAAACAACTGGTTCATAAAGCGTCTACACTGTCTCCCATTTATTTCATCATATCTATAGTCCCTTTTGGCATATCTTACTTAATAACCTTCTTCCTGACCTGGGGAAAGAAAACATACAAAAGGGTGATCTCAAATGCTCAGTAAGGGTAAACAGAAGAAATATCAATCACATCATATTCATAAGAACATAACATTTTAGAAATCTTAACCTGCAAAAGAGAGCATATGGGATAAATCATAGTATTGAAATGAAATCCCAATAATCATAACTTAAAACATGAAACTTTGTGGCATACACACATAATCATAGAGAATCATTTCTTATTAGTCAAGACTCATTGCCAAGACTATCTTAGTGGACAAAGTCCATTTCTGAACCGAGTTCACTCCTCGTTTCAGTCCTGTTTCACTGAACTGGTTTAACCTGCCGTTCCAGCCACGTCTATCTCATGAGATATAAAATCTTTACCCAATACATTGGAGGGAGATATAGGTCTCACCCATCTCATAATGATACCATTCTTATGTGTGCCACAAAATCATAAACCATACATCATAGCATAACCCATGTAATAAAAATGGGATTCTTAAACATCATGAAATCATAAAACAATTCATATAAGATAAAGGAATTTCTAAAAAATAATTCCATCACAACATAATAAAATCAATGTAATAATAGGGATAGAAACAAAACCCTTTATTATCTTAGATGGAAAATAATTTTGACACAACACTTGAACTCTATTCTTGAGGAAAATATCCTTTCTACTTCAAAAACACTTTTCCTTTCTTAACATGTCATACAATTCTAAACTAAAAGAAGTTGATTAAAAATAAACTTGAAATCTTGTAAAAGATGCTTCTTGGAAAGAATTTTTTAAAAATCCATTCATGCCGTATAAGTTAAAAAAACATTCTTCTCATACTTTTGTCGGAAAAGTCAAAAAGTACCTCGTACAAAAAACGACAAAAGATTCCTTTCATATATTTTACTAAAAACTCACCGAAGGGTAAAATTGGATTTAAAAAATTGTAGGTGGATGGAAATAATATTACATATTGAGGAAACATGGATGTGGATTATAAAATACACCCCAGTAAATTCCAAAGTATAAACATCCTCGGATAAAAATGAGATTGTGATATTTCCCTTACCTTAGGTCCGATTTGCTTTGTAAGTGTCCAAAACTCATGTATAATGATTTAAATAATGTCATTGACTTATTCCAGAATCATACTTATTTTTATGATATCATATATGTCCATATTCTTAGCTTCTTATTAGTAATATTTCATTACTACTTGTTATTCGGGTGTTTATTACTTTTTGTTCTTATGCGTGTTTTGTCGAATAAATTCTTTTTTTTTAATTTTTAGGTTATAGATACCTCATTTACAGAATGGTATTAGTGTAATATATATCATATTAATTCATTCAATTCATTTATATAATCATTATGCAATGAAGATCATGTAGAACGAGTCGTATCACATCGTGGAGACGGTATTCCGTACGTACGCACGAGCGATGATATCGTTCCCATGATCGTGGAATTGTATTGGAGTGTATGTATAATATTTCAGAATCAATATCACTTTACAATAATCATTTATAGTAATTATTTACACCATTATACTCATCCAAGTAAATTGGTGGGGGAAAATATATTATACCACGACGTAGAGACGGTATTCCGTACGTACGCACGCGCGGTGATTTTGTTTTCCGTAGGATGGATAGATTGTGAAATAGGGTTGTTTCATACTTATAATAACATATCAGTATATGAGTGATACTGATGTTATTACTTCATAATGAAAAAAATAAATAAGAAGAAGTGGAAGAAGAAATAAAGATGAAAGAATCGGTAACGGGCATTACCTCTTCTTTGAAGCGCCTCTTTGAGACCTCCTTTTAGGGCACTAAAATTGGTCTTTGAAGAAGACCAAGAACTCTAGGATGTCTCTAGGGAAGTGGGGAAGTGAAATGGGCAGGGATTGGCCGTTCTTGAAGGCTCAAATTGGTGTGAGGAGGAGAGGGAGGAGGTACCCTTTTATAAGGGAGGAGAGGGGCACCTTTGGAAATATAAGAAATATTAGTTTATATTAAATCCCAACCCCACTTAAAAACTTCCAAAATGACTTATATCCGAAGATTATATGATATAGGGTTTTAATCTCATCAACCAATAAAATTTAGACATGTTAGGAATTTATTTTAAACATTATCAACTTGATTTATCCTTATTTATCAATTTAATTTTATTTGTGGTAATAACATTATAAATTTTAAATTATTATAAATAATTACATATGTCTTGTGAATTTTCCATAATTTGACACTTTATGACATTGTAGACTATAAAAATTTTAATTTACAATTTTTAAATTTTTTTTGATTTTTAAACAATTTTATAATATGTTATTTTTATAATATAACAATAGTATCAATTTTGACACTATTCATTTATTTGAATTTAAATAAACTATATACAGAAGATATGTTCAAAATAAAAGCTTTAATAGATTCATAAAATTTCATATGTATCTATAAAATTAGTGGAGCACATTAAATAGTTCATATAATATTTATTTTAATATCTTTAAAACCATTTATTTGATATTTTAATTAATAAAATAATTTCAACATCACTATTGTGTCATAATTAATGATACTTATTTAATCCCTAAAAATTCTAAATAAATTTCTATGATGTAGATAATTGTATTAGATTTCTGGAGACTCTTCATGTTTGAAGTTTCATTAAGTTTATCACTAAATTAAAATTATAATACTTATAAGATTTAAGAAATTGACATGTTGTAACATTCTTTGGTTTTAATAATAATTAAATTATTTTAATGGAAAAAAGTCCATTAAATGAATCTAATACGACCCTTAGGTGATATGGGTTGACTTTTAGTCATCCAATAGGATTTTGGCAGGTGTTAGGTTAATTTTATAATCTTATATTTACCCTTAATTACCCGATTTACCTTTAACTAAGGTAAATAAAATTTACCGTAGTTACTATTCATAATGCCAAAAAATAAAAAGTAGCCTATTAACATAATTTGGACCCACTGATTCTGAATATGGAATCCATTTTTCAAAATTCAAAACATATAAGTTGCAGTAATTAATTTCAAATAAATTCCGTTGTTAAGAAAACGGGTTTTAGAAGTTAAAACATTGCCAAAGATTGAAATGTTTTTACCTATGAATTCAATGTGAAATTAATGATAATGACATACATTATATTAAATGGTAAAAATATATTCTATTTATACTTTAAAACCATTCAATATTATAATTTATCCATATAAATTATCTCAATGAAAAAAGTTGTTTTTAATTAAAAATTAGCGTATTTTTACTATTCATCAAAATATGAAAGTTGTTAGAAAAATATCAAAAATTTATCCAAAGTAAATTTCTATATCTTGATTCTAAGGAAGAATTTTATTTTGTCAAATTGAACTTATAAACTTGTCAAAAACTATATTTAATGTGGGTGCGCCATCAAAAGGCGGTAAAACTGCATTTTTTGAAAAATACTTCTTTTATCCAAAAAATTATTTTGTTTTCATACCTCATTCTAGAAAACGTATAAGTTGGATTAAAATGTTATAAAATTCAAAATTCAGTTAATACTATTCATAACGGCTAGTTTTAATAATATTTTAATAGCATATCGTTGTTTAGTGAAACTCGGTATTGCGTACGACACAAGCTATCGAGGAAGGCCGCAGTTGCGTGTAAAGAAAGCCAAGCTAGTGTTGTGTGTAGTTAAAGATTGATTTGATCATTTATATAAAATAAAAACAAAATATTTCTCATAAAAGTCTCAGGTGTTACATTCTAACCCCCTTAAAATGAATTTCGCCCTCGAAATTCGTCAATTTGTAACAAACAGATGAGGATACCTCTCCCTCATCATATCCTCAAGCTCCCATGTAGCTTCTTCTAATTGGTGGTTCCTCCATAAAACTTTCACCAAGCGATTGATCTTGTTTCATAGAACTTTTTCGCTATGATTTAGAATCTCTATCGGTTGTTCTTCATAAGAAAGATCTTGCTCCAGCGGTACAACTTCTGAGCTGAGTACATGTGAAGGATCAGGTATGTACTTTCTCAGGAGAGATACACAGAACACATCATGAACTTGAAAGAGATTCGGTGGAAGCACCAATCGGTAAGCTACCTTCCCAACACGATCCAGTATTTCGAAAGGACCGATATATCTAGGGCTCAACTTCCCCTTCTTTCCAAATCTCATGACCCTCTTCCAGGGAGATATTCGTAAGAACACTTTATCACCCACTTCAAACTCTAGGTCTTTTCTTCGGCTGTCGGCATAACTTTTATGTCGACTCTGAGCTGCTCTTATGTGTTGTTGAATAGATCAGACCTTTTCTGCCATCTCATCAACAAGATCAGGTCCTAATAGCTTTCTTTCCCAAACTTCATCCCAACAAGTTGGAGTCCTTCATTTCTTTCCATAGAGAGCTTCATAAGGAGCCATCTGAATACTGGAGTGAAAGCTATTATTATAAGAAAATTCCACCAAAGGTAGTTGTTGATCCCAACCACCTTTGAAATCCATAGAGGAAGCTCTCAACATATCTTCTAGAGTTTGAATTGTTCTCTCAGACTGACCATCTGTCTGAGGATGATAAGCAGTGCTGAAACTCAACTCTGTATCCAGAGTATGCTGAAGACTTCGCCAGAACTTTGAGGTAAACCTCGGATCCCGATCAGATATAATAGAAAGTGGTACTCCATTCAATCTTACCACTTCCTTTACATATATCCTGGAAAGTTGATCCAGAGATAAATCCTCTCTAATAGCAATGAAGTGTGCAGACTTTGTAAGACGATCAACTATGAACCAGATAGCATTATTGTCTTTGGATGTTTTAGGAAGTCCTATGACAAAGTCCATAGTTATGTTTTCCCATTTCCATTCAGGTATGGGTAATGGTTGTAACATCCCCTTAGACTTCTGTCTCTTAGCTTTAACTTGCTGACAAACCAAGCATCGAGAGACATATTCAGCAACATCTCTTTTCATTCCATCCCACCAGAAGTACTCTTTCAGGTCCCTATACATCTTCGTGCTTCCAGGATGAATAGAGAATGAAGAACTATGAGCCTCATCCAGCAGCTCTTTCTTTAATTTGGGGATGGGAGGAACACAAACCCGATTTCTGAACTTTATTATCCCATGACAATCAAGGTTGAATTCAGGAACATTTCTCTCCTTCTTTTGTAACTCAAAATCTTCTTTCAGTGCCTCTTTAATCTTCACATGTATAGATGGTTGAACATTCATTTGAGAAAGATAAGATTTTTCCCTTTACATTATAATTCCAAGATCCATCCTTTGTAAATCCATAAATATTGGATCTTTTGTGATCCTCATCATGGATAAACTAGCATGGTCTTGTCGACTTAATGCATCTGCCACCTTGTTTGCTTTCCCAGGGTGGTAATGTATTGAGCAGTCGTAATCCTTAATCAGCTCCAACCATCTTCTTTGGTGTATATTCAGCTCCTTTTGTGTGAAAATATACTTTAAACTTTTATGATCAGTATAAATGTCACACATTTCTCCATAAAGATAATTCCTCCAAATCTTTAATGCAAAGATTACCGCAGCTAACTCCAAATCATGTGTTGGGTAATTTTGCTCATGGATTTTCAACTGTCGTGAGACATAAGCTATCACCATATCCTTTTGCATAAGAACACACCCCAATCCCTTCTTGGATGCATCACTGTAGATCACAAACCTTTCTCCACAACAAGGTAGTGTGAGTACAGGTGCACTGGATAAACTTATTTTCAACTCCTTGAAATTATCTTCACATTCCTCCATCCAAACAAACTTAACTCCTTTCCGAGTCAACGTGGTGAGTGGATTAGATAATCGTGAAAAATATTTCACAAAACGTCGATAATATCCTGCCAAACCAAGAAAACTTCGGATCTCAGTTACTGTTGTTGGTCTCGACCATCTTTCGATAACCTCTGTTTTTGCTGGATCCACAGATATCCCCTCTTTTGAGATTATGTGACCCAAAAATGAAACTCTTTGAAGCCAAAATTGACACTTGGTAAATTTGGCATAAAGCTTCTCCTTTCTCAGGGTCTTCAATATAATTCTCAAGTGATCTTCATGTTCTTCCTTTCTCTTTGAATAGACATGAATATCATCTATAAAAACTACCAAAAAATGATCAAGATAGTCTCTAAAGACTCTATTCATCAGATCCATGAAGATAGCAGGGGCATTAGTAAGACCAAATGGATTCACTATAAATTCATAGTGTCCATAACTTGTACGGAAAGCTATCTTTGGTATATCCTCCCTTTTGACCCTTAATTGATGATACCCTGAATGAAGATCAATCTTGGAAAAGTATTGAGCTCTGCATAGTTGGTCAAATAAGTCATCAATGCGTGGGAGAGAATATTTGTTCTTGATAGTGATCTTGTTAAGTTCTCGATAATCAATGCAGAGTCTCATTGATCCATATTTCTTCTTAAAAAATAGAACAGGTGCTCCCCAAGGTGATACACTAGGGCGTATGAATCCCTTATCAAGATTCTCTTGGAGTTGCTTCTTCAATTCCTGCAACTCAATTGGGGACATTATATAAGGTGTCTTTGAAATAGGTAAAGCACCTGGTACGAGTTCTATTGAAAACTCAACTTCATGATTTGGTGGAAGACCCAGCAATTCCTCTGAAAAGACATCATCAAACTCCCGTACAATGGGCATATTCTTAATCGTGAGTTTCTCACCAACCATTTGAGATAAATAACCTTCATTTAGTGGAATCAAGACCCATAAGATGGAAGAAATTTCCACTGGAAGGTTATGTTCATCCTTGCATCGATAGACGATCATAGATTGATCTGAAATATGAAATGTGACTTCCCTTATTTGGCAATTGATATGAGATCCATATAAAGAAAGTCAATTCATGCCAAGAATCACATCAAATTCCACTATAGGAAGGATCACAAGATTTGCAGGAAGCACTTTCCACAAACTTCAATCGGGGAAGAATTATAAACTTTTGATGCAACTGTTGTGTCATTAGGGGTTGTCACAGCTAACTCAACATCTAATTGTTGAGGTAATATAGTGATATCCTTAGAAAATTCTTCAGAAATAAAAGAGTGGGTGGATCCAGAATCAAATAAAACATTTGCTACTTTAGAGTGGATGGAAAGTGTACCTTTCACCACATTGTTATCGTACTTCACATTGCTGATAGAAATTTCATGTGAATTTCCTTTGTCTTTAGCCTTAAGAGTTTGTTGACGTCGACCATCATCATCAACCCTTGGATTTGGGCATTGATTGGCATAATGCCCCATCTCCTTGCACTTGAAACATTGAAGTGTAGTAGGTTCATTATGTGTATCTCTTCCTTTGTTTGCATCATTAGACATCTTCTTCCCATCATTGCGGCATTCAAATTCCCGATGACCTTCCTTTCCATATTTGAAACATTTACTTGTTCCTTTAAGACAACTCCCTCCATGTTTCTTTCCACACTATGAGCATAAGGGAAAACTCATCTTCTTTTCAGTGTGCTCTTTAGATTTTCCTTTGAATTCCATTTTCCTTATCTTATCAAACCCATATGACTGATGGGTTACTCCAATCTCCATCACGACTTTGAGAGCACATCAAACGATTTCCTCATAGCTATTGAAGTACCTTATGGCTAACGCCTTTCAAAGACTTGGTTTTAAGCCACAAAAAATCGATCGATCTTACTCTCAGGTTGGATAATAATACCAGAAGCGTACCTTGCAATTCTTTTAAAATTTTCTTCATAGGTACCAACAGATTGATCATCCTTTTGCTTTAGTTCAAGAAACTCTTTCTCCATCTTTGTTCAAGGAATACGAGGGAAGTACTTATTGAAAAATAAGTTCTTGAACTCGTCCCATTCCATGGACTCAATTTCATCTCTTTGCCTCGTATTCTTGATAAGATTCCACCATTGATCAACATCACCTTCCAAACGATACACTGCTAAGATGACTTTATCATGTTCCGAACATTGAAGAACTGAAAATATCTTTTCAGTAGTACTAATATATTGTTCAGCAATTAATGGATCAGTAGACCCGCTGAATGAAGGTGGACGCTGCCTCATGAAGGATTCAACAGAATGTTGCTCCTTCCTATGCTCGTTTGGAAGTCCTACATGATTCATAGATTGAGAAAGTTGTGTGAGCATGACTACAAGATTTTTCATTACAGCTCCCATAATGTTTGGTTGCTCAGGGGGACAATCATTGCATTGCCCGTCGCATTCCGCATTAACACGGTTCTTTAGGGTTCCAGTCATTGACTAAAACCAAGAAGAATAGTGTGAGAAACACTAATTATAATAGGAAAACCACATAATAAAGAATAAAATTTCACAATTAAGGTCTTATCCTAGGTTATTCATGGCCATTTCTAAAACACTAAGATTTTTTTCTATGCTTAGACTTATCCTTAGGGTTATTACTAAGGCTTTCACATCCTAGTTTCCAAAGGTTGACTATACCTTTCCTCTAATACCAACTATAACGACCCATACTTTACATACATTATTATTACTTCAAAATTGAAGCACACTTATTAAAACATATAACAAAACCACGAAAGGACCATATAGGTATAGTGTCTTTAGAAACTGGGAAACATAAACAACAGGTACATAAAGCTTCTACACTGTCTCCCATTTATTTCATCATATCTATAGTCCCTTTTGGCATATATTACTTAATAACCTTATTCCTGACCTGGGGAAAGAAAACATTCAAAAGGGTGAGCTCAAATGCTCAGTAAGGGTAAACAAAAGAAATATCAATCACATCATATTCATAAGAACATAACATTTTAGAAATCTTAACCTGCAAAAGAGAGCATATGGGATAAATCATAGTATTGAAATGAAATCTCAATAATCATAACTTAAAACATGAAAATTTGTTTCATACACACATAATCATAGAGAATCATTTCTTATTATTCAAGACTCATTGCCAAGACTATCTTAGTGGACAAAGCCCATTTCTGAACCGAGTTCACTCCTTGTTTCAGTCCTGTTTCATTGAACCGGTTTAACCTGCCGTTCCAGCCATGTCTATCTCATGAGATATAAAATCTTTACCCAATGCATTGGAGGGAGATATAGGTCCCACCCATCTCATAATGATACCATTCTTATGTGTGCCACAAAATCATAAAGCATACATCATAGCATAACCCATGTAATAAAAATG
Source organism: Viscum album (assembly GCA_963277665.1). NCBI lineage: Eukaryota > Viridiplantae > Streptophyta > Magnoliopsida > Santalales > Viscaceae > Viscum > Viscum album. The sequence continues at coordinate 15,947,266 of OY728119.1, forward strand.
GGATTCTTAAACATCATGAAATCATAAAACAATTCATATAAGATAAAGGAATTCCTAAAAATAATTCCATAACAACATAATCAAATCAATGTAATAATAGGGATAGAAACAGAACCCTTTATTATCTTAGATGGAAAATAATTTTGACACAACACTTGAACTCCATTCTTGAGGAAAATATCCTTTCTACTTCCAAAAAACTTTTCCTTTATTAACATGTCATACAATTCTAAACTAAAAGAAGTTGATTAAAAATAAACTTGAAATCTTGTAAAAGATGCTTCTTGGAAATAATTTTTTAAAAATCCATTCATGCCGTATAAGTTAAAAAAACATTCTTCTCATACTTTTGTCGGAAAAGTCAAAAAGTACCTCGTATGAAAAACGACAAAAGATTCCTTTCATATCTTTTACTAAAAACTCACCTAAGGGTAAAATTGGATTGAAACAATTTTATTTGGATGGAAATAATATTAAATATTGAGGAAACATGTATTTGGATGATAAAATACACCCTAGTAAATTCCAAAGTATAAACAACCTTGGATAAAAATGAGATTGTGATATTTCCCTTACCTTAGGTCCGATTTGATTCGTAAGTGTCCGAACCTCCTATATAATGATTTAAATAATGTCATTGACTTATTCCAGAATCATACTTATTTTTATGATATCATATATGGTCATATTCTTAGCTTCTTATTAGTAATATTTCATTACTACTTGTTATTCAGGTGTTTATTACTTTTTGTTCTTATGCATGTTTTGTCGAATAAATTCTTATTTTTTCTTTTTAGGTTGTAGATACCTCATTTCCAGAATGGTATTAGTGTAATATATATCATATTAATTCATTAAATTCATTTATATAATCATTATTCAATGAAGATCATGTAGAACGAGTCGCATCACATCGTGGAGACGGTATTCCGTACGTACGCACGAGCGATGATATCGTTCCCATGATCGTGGAATTGTATTGGAGTGTATGTATAATATTTCAGAATCAATATCACTTTACAATAATCATATATAGTAATGATTTACACCATTATACCCATCCAAGTATGGTGGTGTGGGAAAATAGATTACACCACGGCGTGGAGACGGTATTCCGTACGTACGCACGCGCTGTGATTTCGTTTTCCGTATGATGGATAGATGGTGAAATAGGGTTGTTTCATACTTATAATAACATATCAATATATGAGTGATACTGATGTTATTACTTTATAAGGAAACAACTAAAGAAGAAGAAGTGGAATAAGAAATAAATATGAAAGAATCGGTAAAGGGCATTACCTCTTCTTTGAAGCGCCTCTTTGAGACCTCCTTTTAGGGCACTAAAATTGGTCTTTGAAGAAGACCAGGACCTCTAGGATGTCTCTAGGGAAGTGGGGAAGTGAAATGGGCAGGGATTGGCTGATCTTTAAGGCTCAAATTGGTGTGAGTAGGAGAGGGAGGAGGTACCCTTTTATAAGGGAGGAGAGGGGCACCTTTGGAAATATAAGAAATATTAGTTTATATTAAATCCCAACCCCACTTAAAAACTTCCAAAATGACTTATATCTGAAGATTAGATGATATAGGGTTGTAATATCATCAACCAATAAAATTTAGACATGTTAATAATTTATTTTAAATATTATCAACTTGATTTATCCTTATTTATCAATTTAATTTTATTTGTGGTAATAACATTCTAAATTTTAAATTATTATAAATAATTACATATGTGTTGTTAATTTTCCATAATTTGACACTTTATGACATTGTCGACCATATAAATTTTAATTTACAATTTTTAAATATTTTTGTGATTTTTAAACAATTTTATAATATGTTATTTTTATAAAATAAGAATAGTATCAATTTTGATACTATTCATTTATTTGAATTTAAATAAAATATATACAGAAGATATGTTCAAACTAAAAGCTTTAATAGATTCATAAAATGTCATATGTATCTAGAAAATTATTGGAGCACATTAAATAGTTCATATAATATTTATTTTAATATTTTTAAAACCATTTATTTGATATTTTAATTAATAAAATAATGTCAACATCACTATTGTGTCATAATTAATAATAATTATTTAATCCCTAAAAATTATAAATAAATTTTTATGATGTAGATAATTGTATTATCTTTCTGGAGACTCTTCATGTTCGAAGTTTCATTAAGTTTATCACTAAATTAAAATTATAATACTTATAAGATTTAAGAAAGTGACATGTTGTAACATTCTTTGGTTTTAATAATAATTAAATTATTTTCATGAACAAAAGTCAATTAAATGAATCTAATCCTAGAATTAGGTGATATGGGTTGACTTTTAGTCATAAAATAGGATTTGTACAGGTGTTAGGGTAATTTTATAATCTTATATTTACCCTTAATTACCCGATTTACCTTTAACTATGGTAAATAAAATTTACCGCAGTTACTATTCATAATGTACAAAAATAAAAAGTAGCCTATTAACATAATTTGGACCCACTGATTCTGAATATGGAATCCATTTTTCCAAATTCAAAACATATAAGTTGCAGTAATTAATTTAAAATAAATCCCGTTGTTAAGAAAACGAGTTTTAGAAGTTAAAACATTACCAAAGATTGAAATGTTTTTACCTATGAATTCAATGTGAAATTAATGATAATGACATAAATTATATTAAATGGTAAAAATATATTCTATTTATACTTTAAAACCATTCAATATTATAATTTATCCATATAAATTATCTCAATGAAAAAATTTGTTTTTAATTAAAAATTAGCATATTTTTACTATTCATCAAAATATAAAAGTTATTAGAAAAATATCAAAAATTTATCCAAAGTAAATTTTTATATCCTGATTCTAAAGAAGAATTTTATTTTGTCAAATTGAACCTATAAACTTGTCAAAAACTATATTTAATGTGGGTGCTCCATCAAAAGGCGGTAAAACTGCATTTTTTTGAAAAAATCTTCTTTTATCCAAAAAACTAATTTTGTTTTCATACCTCATTCTAGAAAATGTATAAGTTGGATTAAAATGTTATAAAATTCAAAATTCAGTTAATACTATTCATAATGGATAGTTTTAATAATATTTTAATAGCATATCGTTGTTTAGTGAAACTCGGTATTGCGTACAACACAAGCTATCGAGGAAGGCCGCGGTTGCGTGTAAAGCAAGCCAAGCTAGTGTTGTGTGTAGTGAAAGATTGCTTTGATGATTTATATAAAAAAAAAATATTTCTCATAAAAGTATCGGGTGTTACAGAAGCCCAACATTCTAGAAAAAAGTTGAGAAGGAAAGAGAAAAGAAATAGAAGAAAGAAAAAGTTGGAGTTTCCTAACTTTGATATGGATTTATTCCTGGAGTCAAAGTTGGAAATTATAGAACAAATTTCCGAGGATGTTTTCAAGGGATGGCAGGAGATGGAACTTGCAAAGACTCATGATGCTGGACATTTCTTTGATGATAATTGTTTCCTTGATTTCCATTCTAATGATTTTTCTTGCAATAACTATTTTAATGATTTCTCAATGATTCAACAGTTGGAGCCAACACACAACATCCTATCACTATCCTTAGAAGATTCAGCAAGTGAGGTGCTGTGTTTTGAGAAGAGGTTGGAGGAGGTCGACTACCTCGCTCTTGCCCCGGACCCACTCCCAGGATCACTATTCTATCACGAGGAGGAACAAAAATCACTGATAAAGGGAGTTGACGATTTTATGGAAGAAGCCGTATTTTTATTCAACTTAGATTATATTGAATCTAATTTTAATTGTGTTTCTACCTATGCAGGTATTTAAGATGCATCCCATCTTTGTGATTTTCTAGAGAGTGAGGAAGTTGAGGTTTCTTCTATTGAAGAGTTAATGGAACTTCCAATTTTGGATGACGCTTCCAGTTTGGGAGTTATTTTTGAAGATGAATTATTGGAGTTGTTCACTAGAACAGAAGTGGATGATGACACAATAATTGTTTTCCAAGAAGAAATGTTTTATTGGATTCAACCAGAAGACAAGTCACATCCAAGTTTTTCAACACTTCCAACATTACTACTTGTGGACACTCAACCTCAAGCAAAAGTAGAAAAGTAACCCTATATCCCGTCTTCCCCTCCACCATTCAACATGAAGCACTTCACTGCTCACGAGGGGAATGTGGTTGAAGCTGCACATGGGGTACTCCAAAGATGGAAAAGCAATGAAGTTAGAAGGAATCACATCTGGTGGTTCTTGAGCAAGAAACCAAATCACCCATCAGACTGGGGTTGATCCAAGGACTGTCCAGCTGTAGACAGTCAAACTACAGAACCCCCTGGGGGGCTATCCTAGGATTATCCCTTTACATTTCATGCCTTAGTTTTTTTGTTGTTTTTAAATTTGAGTGTTGTGTTCTTATGACAATAAACAGGCAGTAGATTCCACGTGGCTACCATTCAAGTCTCAGGGGGCCAGCTCACTGGATTAATGGATAAAACTCCCTAACTCATACCTTGTGGTTGATTTTTATTTGATCTTTTAAATATGGAACACTAATGTTAAATCGTTTCATCATGTAGGTGAAAAACTGGAGCAACCAGAGTTCAAGCACATGGAAATCAAAGGGAGAATTTTGTAAATTTGAGAAGCTGCACATTCAGGGGAGTATTGTTTTACGATGCAATGTTTTACTCTTCACATTCTTATTGCATGCTGCTGTGAACTAAGTGTGGGGGTCTTCCCACTGATTTTTGAAACTCTTGGACTATGTTTTATACTTTTATGTTAGCTATTAATATCTACTTAGTTGAAAATTTATTTTTAGATGATTTGTGAAATATGCTTGCACCCACTGCTTTCAATTTCATTATGTTGCTGCTGCACATCATTACTAAACATGCTACTATTTGAAGTAAATTGTTAAAATCTTTTGTATACTCACAATGATTCAAAGCATGAACATTTTAGAAATAGAAATTCACTTGGTTGTTGGTGATGGTTGGTGGGGTCAGGTTCTTCCGGTTTTGTTCTTTTTTGTTTTTATTTTCATTCACTTTTTGTGTGGCAAAGAAAATTTTTGAACTTCATTAATACCCCTCCATAACCTTTTTTAGCTGAAATTTCCATCTGTTTTGAACTTAAACTGTCTCCCACCTTGAAATTCAACATTGGGGACAATGTTGGGTTTTAAGTGTGGGGGAGAGGGGTCATTCTGGTGTCATGTCGAATCCCCCCTTCTTGAACTTGAGTTTGTTTAAAAAAATGGTCAAAAAATGGTCAAAGTTTTTCAAAAAAATGGTTCAAAATTCCCTTAAATTTTTTCAAAATTCTTTCATCACATGATGGTCATTGGAGGTTTACTGGTACTTCATTTATGTCATGTTTAGTGGATAACTATTTTCTGGATGTTGAGAGTAGCACTGAGTCAGAAACTGTTAAGTATGAATGATTGCTGAGGGCAATTGTTAACTGTCTCTATGGATCTGTCTGTTTAGGAACTGAGGATGAGAGTATGATAGGATAGGTTTTGTGGAGTAAGGATCATGGCTTAGGGTAACTTGATGTTCTCACTGAAACCCATGGGACTCACATTTCTATTAAATAATATCCAATCACTCTAGGAAGTCATATTGATTGATTATTAATTAAGTCATTTGTAACTCGAGTAAAATGGGCAAATGAGATCCCACAGTGAGTATCTAAGACAAGGTGCACTGGGTGCGTTTCTGTGAATAAATAAATCCAATTTCAATCTTAATAAGTGCTATGCACAGTGCTCTGCACATGGAATATGGCTGGGAAAAATAAAAAAAAAGTGCCCGTGTCAAAAATTAACTCATTAAGGTGAGGGGAATTTTGAACCCAGATGAAGAAGGGAGAAGTTGACTTGGTTAATTTTCATTTGAGTTGAAACAATAAAGTGATCAAATTAATGGACTTTAATTTTTGGAACCTGGGGGAAGGTGAGAATGGATGGTGCACTTGGTTAAGTTTTGAGTTCCACTTCATCTAACCTGTCAACACTCCTTGAATTAGAACTTGCATTGGAAGGTGAAGTAAGATGGTCAATGAATACACATAGGAGGCATGACATACTTGACAGTGTACGAATTTTTGATGATTTTGACTTCCAGTGAGTATTTGAAGCTAAGAAGGATGACATTTTTGAACACCTTTGAGAAAACTGACTCATTGTTTGGTCCTATCCATCTGGATTTTTAAGTTTAAACATGCACTTTTGGAGCTGAAATTCACAAATTATATTTCTGTTTTAAAGTCTAAGGCATGTATTTGTTTGAGGACAAACAAGGCTTTAAGTGTGGGGTAGTTTGGTGTGGAAGTGTTTTCACACTCTTTGCCACATCCTTTTTGTATTTTCTATTGACTTTTTTATATTAAAATGATTGTTTTTAGTCAATATTTGATAAGTGTTGTGTTTTTGTTCTTACTATGTAAAATAATCCTTTTTTAGTTTAAAACATGTGTTTTAATGTACATTAGTGTCATTTTAAATAATTATTAAATTAAATGAGTCTTGCTAATTTGTCTTTTATTTATTTATTCTTTTATTTTGTTTGTTTATTAATTAATTTATTAAATTAATTAATTCTTTATTCATTAAATTGTAAATAAATAATTCATTTTTGTGTTAAAAGTTAATTAGTTTTGATAATTTAATCTTATTCATTTAATATTTTTATTCTTTAATTTAATTAGTTCTTTAATTAATTGGTTAAATAATTTAAGCAAGTAACGATTTTTATTTTAATTTGTTTTAAATTATTTTATTAAACCCAAATAAATTCATTCATTTGAAAACACAATTAATTTTATTATTTAACTTTGTTGTTTTTATTTTTCAATTCCATTCTATTTAATTTAATTTATTAATTGATTAATCTAATTTTAGTTTAATTAAATTTTGATACACAAAATCTCACAGTTACTGATTAGCCCCGCAAATCCTCACCGATACAGTCTACCTCACCGTTAACCCTTTCTATCAGTAGCCTTGCTACCGATACAAAAAAACCCCACTGTTACCTTTTATTACCTCACAGCTTCCAATTTTTTATTACCTCAACGATACTTCTTACACCTCACTGTTATATTTTTCCTCACCGATACACCCCTGCCTCTAAACCTCACCGATACTCTTTACCTCACCAATACGTCTCCCTCTCCAATCCCTCACCAATACACAAAACCTCACCATTACCAACCTCATCGCTAGTCCCTTTACCACCTCACCGCTTCCCATTTTTTTTATTTCCTCACTGATACCCTCTAGTTCACCGTTACTAAGTCTACCGATACACCTCTGCCCCCTTCACTACCTCAACGATACATAAACCTCACCGATACAGCTTTAACCTCACCGCTACTCAATTTCCTCACCGATATTTCTCACTGATACACTATTCCAGCTACCGATACACCACCTCACTGATACACTCCGCCTCACCGATACACCCCTCCACTCCTCACTTTTATCCCTACTATTTTCTCACCAATACGTCTCCCTCTCCAATCCCTCACTGATACACATCTCTCACCAATACCCCATCGCTCATCTTCTCACACCAGCCATTCACGCACCAAATCAACAACGGAAAAATCCCCACAAATCGCAATAGTATAACAGCAACAGGGGCAACAAATTCCAAGAACCAAATAATTTCAAGAACTTTTCAAGTGAACAAATCAATTCCAGAACTCAAAATCCGAACCCTTTCATAGTGGTGGTCCAGCCTCCCTTGCTCCTGCTATGCACCACACTGCCCTGCTTCACCGAACGCACTACCTAAACCCTACCGCCAGTGCTACTTCCCCCTGATATTCGGTCTCACCGTACAAACCCCACTCTTCCATGCCTCTACCCTCTTAAGTACGCAGAAACCGTACCTCTCCCCGAAGACCCCCCTGTTTGCGGCGAGCCACCTGAACCCCATCCACAGCCGCACTGCCTCCTCCGTGCGCCGATGCCACTACGGCCTGCCCCAATTGTATCTCCCAGCGCGCCACCCTCCTTCTCCCCCTTCTGGAACAGCCGCCGCACCAGGACCACACCCGCTTCCTGCGCAAACCCTCTCCGCTGAACCCCTTGCCGCACACCCTTTCTCCCCTTTTCCATGTCGAAGCCTCCCCCCCATTGAAGGGGTCTTATTAGTAGAAGAATGGTCTGGGGGTGTCTAGTAGGATGAGTATTTCCCTGGTCAATCTCCTAGTTGAGAAAGGATATCACTAGTTATTGATGGGGGTATTTGACATGTCTAAATCCATCTTTCCAAGCACCTCAACTTATGAGGGATTTAAAATATTTAACTTGTAAAGGGGATGGCCTTCTTGTGAGAATAATATTTCACTATAGGGAGGAAATTCATAGAAAATGCTACCATGGAGAAGACTACCATCGTAGCTTGATGCTCGAACACAGAGATAATTTTTATAGTGTATACCCTTGGGAGGACCTTCATGGTGAATAATAGTAGGGGTAAGACCTTCTTGCTGAAATGTGATTTCATTGTGGGGGGGGGGGACCTTCACAACAAATGCTACCATGGTGAGGACTACCATCGTATCTTGATGCCCGACTACATATAGAATTTCTTCTGTGTATACCATAGGGAGGACCTTCAGGGTGGATGATAGTAAGGGAGGACCTTCTTGAAAATATGATCTTGTTGTAGGGAGGACCTTCACAGTGCATGCTACCATGGTGAGGAATACTATCATAACTTGATTCCCAACTAGAGAGAGAATTTCTACAGTGTATTCCCTAGGGATGAAATTCAGGGAAAACGATAGTAAGGGGATAACCTTCTTAACAAAATGTGATGACATTTTGGGGAGGACCTTCACAATGCATGATACCGTGTAGAGGACTATCATCGTATCTTGATTCACAACTGTAAATAGAATTTGTGCATCATATACCCTAGGTAAGACCTTTAGGGAGGACGATAATAAGGGGAAGACCTTATTTTTGTTCTTTCTTCTGGGCATAAGGAGGGATAACGTGACGCTCATTTGGAGATAAGATCTAGTGATCAATCAGTTTGTGCCCAATAAGCTAGAATTTATGGTTGATGATCTAGGAAGGACCTTTAGAGCTTCCGGTAACAATGTTGTGGGGAGTTCCTTTATAATTTCTAATGACACTTCTATAATTTGGTAATGGATCAGTATGATCATGGGCCACCAGGGATAGGTTTCTGATGGCCTATTAAACTCCAGCTTCCAGTAGAGAAGGTTCATTAGTCTACTCTTCATTTTATAGATTCCTTTTGCGTGATTCATTTTTGGGCACTCTCTTGTAGGAAACTGGGGTTGTTTACTATATGTGACAACCTTCATATACAGGTGCCTATTTGAGTGGATCCCGTGGTGCTGCCTGGATATGCCGACAAGCCTCGTGAGTTTTAGAAAGGATATTTTCCAACCCTGGAGCGGCCATCTAGGTGGACTGGTGTCCCCCAACTATAACGAGTATTTATTCCCAATCCAATTTTCAATTTATCATAGAGTATTTACAGTGACCCTCCTAGATGAGAGAAGGGATGAATGTATACTCCATAGAGACTACCTCATTGCATGGATGAGTCACCCCACATGAGGAGGTGGGGGTTTTGGTCCTGACTCCCTTATATTTCTATAGACATGATTATATATTGACAAATCTATAAGATATAGTCGGTGATTGATATCTAATCCTCTATTATTTCAAGAATGTGTTGAGAGACGTGCTTGGATAGAATGGGAATATATTCCCATTCTAATGTCATAGTGGGAATATTTTCTTTATCTGGTCCTCTATTCCCTGCCAGTGGAAACTAATAGTTCTCCTTCATTGAGGTAGGGATATGAGCCTTCCCCTGATTTAAAAATAGTAAAGGCTAGTTGTTTTCTCCAATTTTTGTCATATTTTACTGGTGGGATTCATACTTACAATCAGATATTTTCATCTTCTCATTGGTTTCCATCATATTTGACTGATGGCCTTGATATGAATCTGTAATAACATATCTTTTCTTGGTTTCCATCATATTTGACTGATGGGATTGATATTCATTGGCATGGGTACACGCATGCCTATAGTTTTCCACCCTATTTAGCTGGCGGTATGGGTGTGTATTAGTTTTTATTTTCATCTGCTCATGTATGGTTCCTATTCTATTTAGATGAATAGCTTCATGTGAATTGGTAGGGATATGCGCCATCTTGTAGTTTGCCGCTCTATTTGACTGGAGGGATTCATACTTATGAGAAGGTATTTTAATTTTTTCATGTACATCTATATTTACAGAGTGATTCAGGTTCCTTGGTAAGAATATATGTATGCCCATAACTTTTCATCATTGTATTTGACTGGTGGGCTTTATGAGGGAAAGAGAGAATAAACGTATGCTCATGGGTCACCACCGTATTTACTTGACAAAATGTTTTAGCAAGAACAAAGATGATGGTCTATTCCAGATTATATGATGATATCCCTTTGTGGGATACCCTGGGGACCTATGTTTCCTTGACTTTAGCTAGGGCCCACGGGGTAGCATCCTCTTCATTATGAGGATGCTTGGATACACAATGTTGTTGGTGATGATTTCCAGTAGGGGCCTTTATGTGGGACCCTTGCATTACTGGGATAAATTCCTTGGTGGAAACATTATCAGCCTCCCTGAGATAATGTAGGTACTCATTGTTGTGTTCTAGGTACATGATCTCAAAATTATTGGAGATAGATAATGGAGACATCAGGTTCTGGACCACCGACCATCATTGGGTGGACAACTAGCAGGGCTTCATGGACTGGAGGTCCTATTTAGCTGCCTCCAGGGTGGGAATAGTACCATTAAAATGGTAATCTATAACCATTTCATTCGAGACCCATCATTGAATATGTTGGGTGGCTGATGGATTCCTCTTCTTTATGGAGGAACCAGATAGTGAAATTGCTGGAATGCTTGTCTGTGAAAACTTTTTGAGATTCCATTAGATTGAAGGAAGCTTTGAAGAGAGCCTAAAATGTATGTGATAGATATAGAAAACAAAACCTCATCAAAGTAGCATCTCATGACCGCATGATTAATTGATTTTCATTCTTGGCTCACTTTTATTTTGGATGCAAAAGGGGCCTGAAATGGGGAAGCACCACTAACTTGGTTAAGGATTCACATCGGATTCATCATTTTTGTTTCCCTCAAAAACGTGTTTAGGTTATGAATGAATTGGTCTGATGGGGAATGGGAAATATATCATTTTTATCTAATGAAGGAGGTTTCATAGTTAAGTCATTCATGTAAGTTGTACTTTATTCCTGATGAAAACCATTTGCTCTTGGGTGGTTGATTGCAGGGGTTGAATGGTATGCAATCACTAACATCGGGCACAAAATCTTCAAATGGTCACCAATGGGTTTTCTTCATGGAGCCAAAAATGCCCAATGTCTCTCATATCCATGATTCATGGACCTACTATCAAATGATAGGAGCTCATTGGGTAACTTGACCAATGTGTCTTAAGAACTCACATTGGTCAAGAAGATGAGAAATTGGGCTCATCACACCCTTTTGGGGGGTACTATTGCCTATTATGGGATTATCTTATAGATTTAAGAATATTCATGAATTCTTTGATCGTCCCCAAGTATGCACACACAGATCACCCCTAGGTAATGATTGATCATAAATACACATGGGTTCAGAATCATCTGTATGTATCCAAGGTTCTCCATAAATGAATGGACTTGTATGTATCTAAGGTTCTTCATCAACAATGCTCTTTTATGGACATATTATAGATTCTTTGATCATTTTTTAGGAAAAATTTGATTTTAAGCCACATAGTTGGGTGATCTAGAGTTTAGCTTCATCTATGGGGGGTCAGAAGCTATTTAAACGTTGGAATCAAGCCCATAAGATGGGAATCCATCTTATCTTCATGAAAGTCATCAAATCCCATGTAGTTCAGTGCCACCTAATGAGGCACACCACCTTTTAAGGTCATGTGACAAGGACCCAACCATGCAATTTAACGTCATGCAACAAGGACTCCCAGGAGGAAGGTTTCTAGTCAAAGATGGTGGACTTATGCTAAGGTGTCCTGAGGGACCCAAGAGAGATATGGGATCCTAGGTAGATATGACCCTCTCAGGAATGTGGTCTAGAGAAAATTAGGGTGAATTTGAGGTGTTGGGTTTGGACCTCAGGGAGGATTTCTATGTATCCTAATTAGTTGGGGAATCAAAGACCACATACTTTGATTGGTTGGTGATTACACATGGAAGCTTCCCACTTGAGGACCATTTGAGGGGACATGATTGAGGCTTAAAACCAGGGGATTCCCATTTAAGGGGATATGATTGGGTATTATAACACATGAGAGTCCCATTTGGATTGGTATTGTGTAGATTTCATGATCTCTAATAACCTCTAATCCCACGTGAGTCATGATCGGTGTGAGGAAAAATAGGAAGCATTGGATATAAAGATCGCATTACCCACTCTATCCACTAATGGATGGTAATGGATCCCAAAGGGAGACAGAGAGGGTGTTAAGTGTACCTGCACCCTCTTTTTTATATCTAAGATAGTTACATTTTGTGATCTATCAGTATACATCCCATGTGAAGGTGAAGAGTAGAAAAAGTGCCTCCTCAAGTAAGAAATGATATGGGATTACCTTAGGGGGAGTGCCTTAAAATTGGTTCTAGGGGAGGATCACATTACACATCAAAGGAAAAATAAAGCATGATCATTACACATCCCACCCAGAATGGGGAGGTTCACGTGAGAATCCCAAGGTTGGAAACCTCATTACCATGAGAATGTAAACTTGATAACATTCTTAGGGTTTGCTTTATTGAGGAGATTACCCAGGAGACTCTACTTACCATGGGTATATAAACCTGAGAGGACATACTGGTGTGCCTAATTATTTTATCATACATCTCATGTGTCTTTTGAGAGGGCCTTATCTCGATGTCGTTAGACTGGTTCGCGGAGGGGCCAATATTGGGGCTGATGACATGATAGAAGAGAATGATGGGAGTTAGAGAGTGGAATACCCTAGGATGCCCCATTCTATATTGAAGGTTCTTATACTGGATGAGGCGCCCTCCCCATATGATATTTCTATGCGGGTGAGGGTACCATCTGCATAGAATTTTCTATATGAACAATTACTTGGATGGCATACTATGCTATTACACAGGACTAAGTTCTGCATGTTAGGAAAGATGGGAAAGCGACGAACGCGCAAAAAAAAGAAAAGCGAACGCGCAACGGAAATAAATTCTTTCCCCCAAAATAAAACGGATGTGCAGTGACCCAAAATTAAATGTGCAGAAAAAAAAGTTGAGACTAGAAATTTTTACATGGAAAACCTGAAAGGGAAAAACCACGGGACCTAGTCCAGAAAGATGAATCCACTAAAATCAAGAGTTACATGGTAGAGACTCCCAAAAATGAAAGGGATCTCAAAAGTAATACTCAATAATAAAATTGTGGATCAAAAGGTGGAGAGCAAGAAAGATGATTGTTGAAGAAAGGCGATCACCAAATGGGATTTTCTCTCAGTGTTGTTGCTGCCAGTGATGTTGAAATGCCTTGCCTCTACCTCCTTATATAGGAAAAGAATCAGCATCAAATAATGTCATCACGTCAAAAGAGTGTCACCGCGTGAATTAATTCACGTGGTCTTGGCCCGTATTAAAACACCACATTAAAGGAGAAAATCGTGCGATGCTCCAATTTAGGAGGCATTACGCGGCGTGGAAACCAGGAAGGCACCCAACAAACTCTCCTTCCGACTCAAGTGGGGATCACCACCAACCCTAAAATCTGTCGGCATGTCTCAAATTTTCCTCTGGGTAAACTCTTAGTCAACATGTCTGATCATTTGTCATCGGGGTTTCAGGAAGACATCTTCTGATCATTGTGTTTTTGTTCAGAGATTTACTGATGATGATTTTATTATATTGTTACTTTATGTTGATGATATGCTCATTGTTGGTTATGATACTTTTAGAATTGGCAAATTGAAGAAGGATCTTTGTCAGTATTTTGCGATGAAAGACTTGGGGCCAACACAACAGATTTTTGGCATGATGATCTCCCGTGACAAGAAGGCCAAGAAGTTGTAGTTATCTCAGGAGAAATACATTAAGGAGGTTCTTCAAAGATTTTCTATGGATAGAGAAAAAGTGTTTAGTACTCCTCTTTCTTTACATTTTAAGCTCTGCACCAGTCAATCACCTTCTACTGATGAAGAGAGAGAGGAGATGCAGCACATACCTTATTCATCTGCCGTTGACTATTTGATGTATGCAATTTGTATGTACTAGACCTGATATAGCTCATGCAGTTGGTGTGGTCAGTCGTTTTCTATCAAATCCAGGTAGAGAGAATTGGAGAGCAGTGAAGTACATTTTTCATTATCTTCGTTGTACTTCTGATCTGAGATTGTGTTTTTGAAAAGGGGAACCTATGCTTTGTGGATTTACAGATTCAGATATGGCAGGAGATATCTATTTGAGGAAGTCTACTTCAAGCTATTTGATCACTTTTGTAGGGGGAGCTGTATCTGGTCAGTCTAGATTGCAGAGATGTTTTGCTTTATCTACCACAAAGTCAGAGTTTATTGTAGCTACTAAGGCGTGCAAAGAATTTTTGTGGATGAAAACGTTTATTCTAGAGCTCAATTTAAATCAGGACATGTATGTTTTATTTTATGATAGTCAGAGTGCTATTTGTTTGGGAAAAAATTCCACTTTTCTTGGCAGGTCAAAACATATCGATGTTCGATATCGTTGGATCTGCAACGTTGTTGATTCGAGACAGTTAAAGCTTGAGAAGATCCACACTGATGACAACGGGTTAGAAATGTTGACTAAGAGTTTACCCAGAAGAAAATTCGAGACATGCTGACAGATTGCAGGGTTGGCAGTGATCCCCACTTGAGTCGGAGGGGGAGTTTGTTGGGCGCCTTCCTGGTTGGCGCACCGCGTAACGCCTCCTCAATTGGAGCATCACGCGGTTTTATCCTTTAATGTGGTGTTTTAATGCGGGCCAAGACCGTGTGAATTAAAGGAGAAAACCGTGTGATGCTCCAATTGAGGAGGCGTGACGTGGTGCGCCAACCAGGAAGGCGCCCAACACTGCATAGCATTGTGCCATGCGAACTAGTGCTCAGATGGCATAGTGTGATACTACGCAAGACTAGTTTCCCTCTATGTAGCATATTGTTAAATGAGGTTGAGTTCCTCCACTGTAGTGTTTTTCTATGGGGGGAAGGGTTCCACCTGCATAGCAGTTTGCCATGAGGGGTTACTATTTACAAAAACACCATCAATTTCATTCTTACTGTTATGCGGTGGGTTTTACCAATAAGGAATCGTCGAAGGGGATCCAATTTTTACGGTTCCTCAATTGTTGTTTTCTACATCTCTATTCAGTTCAAGAATCTTCGGTTATGTAGGTCCCATTTTCGATCGCCATTGGGGTCTTATTTAAAGAAGAGTGGAGGGGCCTAATATTGGCGGGCCGGTGGTCTGCGTTGGGTTACAAACCTTCTTTTACGGGAGCCCACCGAAGGTGCTTCGGCACATGAATGACATAGTTAGCAGGGACGTTGTTCGTGGGGGTGGAAATCACCACCTCGGTCCTGAAAATGACTTCATTTTGTTTTTGGGAGCTGACGGTACTGTCTTTTCCTTTGAACTATTTAGTTTGTGGAGATATTCTCGGGGGTCGAAATCACCGCCTCGATCCCACAAATTACTTTATTTCGTTTGTAGGAACCAGCAGCACCACCTCCATTCACAAACTATTTCATTCACAGATGCTACGCAACATAGTGGAATTCCATGTGGAGTGGCGGTCTGCAAAGTGATTTGTGCTTCGTGGTCTCGTCCCTTGGAATCTTTTCTTTAATATTCTTCTGGGTTTCATTTCCACCCTTTTCCGATTTCAATGGTATTTCCTTCTTCACCTTTTTAGAATTTTCATAACCCAACAGAGATTCAATCCGAAATTCTTCCAATCTGTGTCGTGATGTAGAAAACACAGTCCTCGGGATCGAATTCACACAAAAAACAGCTTTGAACTATATCTTCAACCATTGTTGAGGTCGAATCTGCATCATCTGACCTCAGGATCTCATCAGCATTTCAGCTTCTTCCTTAGTTTTCTAGTCATCAATGGGTCATGGTTATTTAATGATACACTCACTCCAGCCTTGATAGTCATCTTCTTCATCAGATCAGTCAGCGGTGAAGGATTGAATCACAGTAGCGGCCTGGTTCTTGATCGATATCGACAGTCATCTTCTTTTGTGACCACTACTGACAGTGGTGTCCCATTATGGCTTGACTTCAAAATGAAAGTGGCGAGGAGATCAGGAATACCTGGGAAGTTTAGGGCTTTGGTTTGGACATCGCATAGGATAAATGATCCTATGCAACATTTATCTTATGCGCAAACCATGGTAGAAATGAAATTATGTTACAAACTAAAATTATGTTATGATTTTCTAACATTCTATTATGTGGGTGGAAGATAAAATCTACTTTGTGCAGTTGCACTGTTACGCACGACCCCTCTAAATCATCTTATGACTATTCAGGAAATTCAAAATAAATTCATCATTAGAATCAAGGTAGTCAAACTCAAGAGTCTACTCAGTCAAACTTGAGAGTCTACTAAGACTCATTCAATGTCATTAAACTCGATTCGCAGACTCGACTCGTACACACGTAAGTGTCTACTTCAACTCGATCCACAATATCATATTGCATCAAGATTTATAAAACCACTTAAATAAATTGGATAGCATCACCAAACTTAAACATTTACAAAATCAGAAAAGGAGACAAACCAAAAAATATATATTGACGTCAATTCACATCACACTACCTATTAACATCATGCCAATGACAATTAAAATCAAAAAATTCCAAACCAACAATTCACATCAGTGAATATAAAATTCAAATAGAGACCATAAATTCAAATTAAAATCATCTGCAGAAAATATAAAATTCAGAATCAAATAAATTATAAAAGACATAAATAAATCCAGAATTAAGGTGTATAATAGAAAAAATCACTGTGAGGAGAAGCACCGACGATTTGGGGAAGCAAGGACGAAGAACTGTCGAAGCAGAGGCGAAGCTGAACTCAGTATCGGAGGGAAGTCGATGCAGTGCAGGGGAAGAAAATGCGATGCGAGGTCGATGGTCGTCGCTCCCCGGGGTCGATGCGAGGTCGATTGTCGTCACTCCCTGGTGCGATGCGAAATTGAGTGAGAGGTTGTAGCCTATAGGTTCCATTGTGGTTCATTTGTGTCATGCAAAGCAGTGTCAGGCAGAGGAGAAGACCAGGGTTCAAGGTAGGCAGCGTGAAGAGGGGAAGAAAAGGAGGGAGATTCCAAACCCTAGGCAATGACACTGTCGGAGGAGCAAAGGAGAATACCATGGTGCAAGGCAGACAACGTAGAGAGAGGAAGAAATGTAAATTCGAAATCCTAGGCAAAGGCGCGCTGCGCGTCAGGTTGGATTAAATCATCCTTGAATCTTCGATTACAAAAATGTACTCGTTTAATGCAGCGAGTCCGACCGCATCAACGAGTTTATCCCAAGTTTGTGGTGTTGCAGACGAGTTTGCTCAAAAATGAATCCTCAGGCGAGTTGAAACGGAGGGGATGACTGAATTCGTAACCTCGTACAATTGAATGAGTTGGATCGCGATTTTAACTACCATGATTAGAATACGTCCTTCACTAAAGGAAAATAAAAGAAACAAAAAAATAAAATAAAAAAAAATCAATTTATAAGTTCATACTATAAGTTAATCTTTTACAATTTACAAACAAAGATGAGCAATTGAAAATGAAATAAAAATAAAAATTCTTCTCTTAAAGAAACATTAAGAAAATTAAACATTTAAATAAAATAAAATCTAAACTAATCATTTTTTTATAGGAAAGTAAATTAAATATTTATATCTAATTGAATAAAATAACTGATTAATTAATTAATTTAAAAAATAAATAAATTATAACATTTATTAAAAGAGTTAAATTACAATTACATGTCTCGATTATTAAATTGTTTAAATAATGTAAAATTAGTATTTAACATCAATTAATTGATTTATTGCAAAAACAAGGAAAATATACAAGTAGAGAAAAAAACTAAATTAAACAAAAACACTTAATTTATTATGAAAGAAATTATTTAAAATTAAATAATAAATAAAAAGTTAAAAAAATTATAACTAGACATAAAATCATTATTTAAAGGGTTTTATTATTTTAACATCAAATTAACACCAAAGTAAATTATCTAATTAAAAAATTATTTTAACTTCAGAAACATAATTAAATTAAATAAGTTATGTTGAAAAATGTATCAAAATACAACATGTCACAACCGCCGTTTCTATTTATTTTCTTTTTATTATTTCTTGGTTCTGAGTGTTTGCGCCGAGGTCTGGGCTGAGCCCGAATTAAAATTTCTTGTCGTTTAATGCTTTTACTAGGTTTCGGGCCCGTGCGCGGTCACCGCACGGTGGCCGGTAGCCGCGTGATCGCCCCAGGTGCTTGTGAGAATGTCCATGTCGTCTGGGTTGAGGTGCGCAACTTGTGCGCGGTTTATTAAGTCTTGCGACGAGCGTGCGGGTATCTAGTTTTCGTGTTTTGATAATTAAATAGCTTGTGTTTTAAAAATAATGTTTGTTAATAATAATATTATTACGTTGCTATTACCATTATCATTGTTATCAATATTAGTATTATTTGTATTATAATTATTATTAACATTACTATGTTATTATTATTAATATTAATGTTATATATATTACTAATATTATTATTATTAATATAATAGAATGTTTTTTTTAGAAAACCCTAATACCCCTCCCTTTCTGCCGATCCACCCCGTCGCCCCCCTTCCCCCCCCCCCCCGCTTCCCTTCTGCGCAGCGGCGCAATGCCCGAACCCCGACCCCGACCTCCGGTTCCCCCTCCAGCAGCCTCCGGCCGCGCTCTGGCGAGCCTTCCTGCCTTCCTTCTCCCGGCACCCGCTTCGCCCCTGCCCCTTCCGCGATGCCTGCACCCAGTCCGCCTCACCACACGCTCCCAACCGCCTTGCGCCGCCTCCTCCCCTGCGTGCCATCGACCCAGCACCCCGCCGCGCCTCCGGCCTTCCTCCGTGGTTTCCCCCCCTTGCCTGCGCCGCTCCCCCCTTCGGTCTGCTGCAAGTGCGTCAACCTCGCCCCACCCCCTCCTCACCGGTGCGACCTAATCAGCGCACCCAAGCCGCGCCTCTCCTGTCCGTGGTTCTCCCATGATCCTGCTCGTCTGCAGCGACCCGAAGATCCGATCTCCGCCACCCCGAGCCGCCTCCTTGCGCCGGCTCCAGCAGGCCGCGAACCCCCTTCCCCGCTCTGGTATTTGCTTCTTCTTCTTTCTATCTTGTGGTGTTTATTTTTTTCAGCTGGAACCACTTTGAAACCTTGTTAATTCTGTTTTACCTTTTTGGAATTTTTTTCAGTTTGTGAAATCTAGTTTTTTAAGGTTCATTACATGCAATGCTTGGAGGCTTAGAACTTATGGTATTTATTTTGAATGCTAGTATTTCACAAATTGGAAACTGGGAGTTTTCATTAATTTTTTTGGCGTCAATTATGGTGTGTTGGTGGTTGTCTATTTGTGAACTTGGTTCGACATGTTTGGTTTAATAATGCTAGTACTTGTTCATTTTGTGAAATGTTTTGGAAATGGGTTCTATGGTTTCGAAGGGGTTGTTTTATGTTTCTTAAATTATGTGGGTATTTGGTTGTGGTTTTAAAGAAAATGGTAGTTTTGTGAAAATAGTTTTGGGTGTTTTTATTTTCTACCTTTTGGTGTTTTAATTTATTTATTTTGGCCAAGTCCCAACACCTTGGGTGTTGATTCGCACGATTGCCTTGTTTTAGGTGTGCGATTGGTGCGCGGGAGGTTTTCCTTCCCTCCGCTAAAGCGTTACTGCGTCCGTGCTTGGTTTGACGTAGGCGAACCCAATTTTTCCCTTCCTAATTAATTCTTTGGCACTTGCACGCTTTCAATTTCTCTCAAACATTATTCGCACCTCTGTGCCAACTTTAGTAATCTTATTATATCATTTTGGAGTTTGGTTTTGAGTCTTTGCATTCGTTTTACCATGATTATAGTTTGTTCTGGACCCGCAAAGGTGCGGTTGAGGTGCGAACGAAGATTCGCATCGGTTTCGGGTTGGTGTCTTTTTTGTTTCGCCTTGGTTCCACGTGCGTTGAGCTTTGCTGTGTGTTTTGGGTGTGCGTTGGTTGGAAATGCGTTCTTTGGATGTATTTTGGGTGTGTGGGCTATGAGTTACTTTTGGAAATTGTTTTATAAATTTTTAAAGTGGTTTATTAAGTAGTGCAAATGATGCAAATATATTTTGAAAGTAGGTCGAGGTGGTTCCAGGCGTTGTTTGTTTGTTTGGATTGTTTAAGTCCATGTTATGTAATGTAGTTACCTTTGCGGTTGCAGCGCGTTGACAAGTTTCTTCCACGGTCCTGCGATGATCGGCGTACGCGTGTTTGTACGTCAGTGCGAGACGTGACGCACCATTGCGTTTGGACTGTGAGATGAGGTAGGTCCCCCATTGCACTTACCTTTAGATTTAGAATTTATTAATTGCTTGTTGTTTTATCAATTTTTAATGAATTAGAAATAATATTAGATAGTAAAACTTTAAATTATTATTTAGTGCGAAAGGAGCTGTTTATTTTATACCGAACACTTGTGACGTTTTCTTGACGGGCGGACACCCAGTTTTGAAAGAATGCCAGTTTGGCCTTTAAACATAATTCACGGAACTTCAAATGTGCTTCTAGTTTTAAAGATAAATAAATTCTTCTGAACAAGTGTTTTGAGCTCTTTGAGAAAAGAGGTTTTACTTTAAAATTTGTGAAGGCCCGTTTGGCACTTTAATGAAATGGATTATCTTGGAAATCCCACTCGGGGGTGATCTTTGGTGTGCGTTGTTTGCGTGAGCTGTATGTGATGTTGGTGCATCGTGACTGATTTATTTACATTATAGACGCACCCCCTTTTTATTGCTTGTGATGACATGGGAACCTGGCATATTGAGTGAATTTTCTGAGAACGATTGCTGCACTAGTTTAGACCACGCACTGGCTAGTGGCCCCATAGCAGGGGAATACTGAGTTATTGCTGCTATGGGGATTGGGCCCCTCGGTTAGGCCATGCAGGGCTATGCCGGGTAGTATTATGGGCGTTATGACGTCATCGAGTTATGGCATGCCTCAGGATGAGTCACATGTATAGTACGTTCTGGATTGTTCACGATCTCCTAGGTTCGACCCATGTTTCTTTTAGTGTTTAGTTGTGTGTGGCGGACGATTGAGAGGTCGAGTTCGGTTGCTGACCCTTGTGTGCCACTTTACCATTGCCCTTGGTGTGTGTTGTGTGTGATTCTTATTTTGACTAATAACTAAAGTTTGGATTTCTAAATTGCTCATAAAATGTTTTGAAAATGCAATGCACCTGTTCTTCAACATCAAACTTGTTCTAAATTAAAAAGGGCAATGGACTGTTACTTGTTTTAGAAATGAAAGTGTGTGGAAAAAAACCTATTTTATATAATTTAGTTCAAACCTGAAATTGATAAATTCTTTATTTATTGGTATGTGCATTGGGAATAGAATTAGTCGGGCCTACCTACTGAGTTTTAATACTCACGCCTATAGTGTTTTCTTGTTTTTAGTTCTGTTGCAGGTTCCAGATTCAGTTGTTCGCCTTGAGCGACGTCGGTTGTGTTATTGGAGAGTGACCCACGGGGTCACGTGGAGCTTTGGTCGTGGTCAGGTTAGTTGCGTTGTTGGTTCCTTTTTCCTTATTTACATTTGTTCTTTTTATTTCTGCTGCTTAGTTTATTTTATTTTGGGCCAAATCGTTCCCACCTGTTAACTTTTGATGCCCGACACTAGTTGCCAGCCCGTGGGGATCGGGAACGCCCCTCGGGCCATGTCGCGGGCCGACTCGGGTGACCGGTTCAGGGTCAACCCGGGTTGGTTCGTGACACAACATACCTATCACAACATACAACTTGCCTGTGTAATATTAACCTTCAACAATTGGTGACCTACATAAGTGAAACCCTTCATTTCATGGTTTTCATTTCTTAAAATATTCCATTTTATCAACATAGTGATTTGATTCACTATTTTTTAGTATGAAATTTGTGCTATCATTGGATAAAAATACTTATATTGTATGTTATGATATATCAAAAACCAATGGGTTACACTGAATCGCACACTACAATATCACATATCGTATGGGGCAATCCAATCATAGCTTATGATATCTAATATCATAATATAAGCCACAAAACAAATTTTATATCATTTTTGTGATACTGAATATTCTTTCAAAACGATATCATGTTTTCTTCATTTTACAACTTGATTTTGAGAATCAAGTAGCATGGTGAAGCTCTGATACCACTATTTGGGTTATAAGGATAGAACAACCCTAGTTCAAGGTAGTGGAAGACTTTATGTACCAAAAATCCCAAGAACATTATGAATTAAGCCAAAACCATGTATATATAAAATAAAGAACATGTACCTTTCATGAAAGAAGGTTTTTGTTGTTGTTATTAATGAGTGGTAGATGAAGACCGCTATGAACAACTAACAAAATCATCCCTTTGTGGTGTATCTATATATTGAACTGAATCACCCAGTGATCAAGTGGGATTATCTAAACTTACAAAATATGCTAATATATCTTGGTACATAAGGATGAAGGTGGTAGAGATATTCAAGAATAACAGATAATTAATAAGATGTTTGTTCACACTCAGTTTTCCATATCAGTGAAGACCACCTCCTTTATATAGGTCCTGGGACATTCCTGGGTCCTGTTTGGAATTTAATCAAATTTCACATAGCATTCACGTAAAATCCTTCATCTATGATTAGTTAATAACCTTAGGCTAAATAAACTACCTTTCGTTTCATCATATGAAACAATTAATAAACTATACAACAATGTGGATGATAAATCTAAACATTAACACTTAACATTCTAATGCACAAATTAACCAGAGAGTGTTTATGTAAATTATAAAAAATTATTCTTCAGAAAATATATCCATATGTTATAAATCGGTTAGTAATTATGATTATCTTGGGAAAGAGTGCCTTTCTATATCACCCATATTATACCATATGATATAGAGAAGTATATTTTATATGTATAAGGATGTTAGGGAATAACTCCATTGCGCTTTTTAAGGAGAATAGGTACTTTTGAAATGTTTGGATCAATAACTTTGAAGGTAGAAACCCATTTTTTAGTTTTTAAGGAACTCAATAACAATCACTATTGGAAAATATCTCACATGAATAATGAGGTATGACTTATTTCATAGTTTATCATTTCCCTTTATTGATTCCTCTCCCAATAGATATTTTTCATTGGTTTTGTGAATTATTCTAATACTTATAGGAATAGATATGCATAAAATATTACATTTATAACATAAAACAATTTAGATATGAAAGTGAAAACATATTCCCAATAAAGGAATATATTGATTTCATGCACACGTGCATAACTTCCCTTGAAAACATTATAAGTTTTGAACTTATAGTCACTAAGAATAATAAAGAGGTACATCATTCCAAAATAATAAAGGGAAAATGGTATATAATAACTTAAAGTTTTGGGATATAATATTCATAAGAGAATATAGAAAATAGATAAATGAAATGATAAACCCCTTACCCTGAATCCCAAATTTCTTAGGATGCTTCTCTAAAATTTTGAATAATGTTTTCATTCATTAAATACTTATTCAAGAACCTTATTAATGTTTATTTAATTTAACACCATTCCTTTATATTTTTTTTTATTATTCTTTTATATTAATTTATTAGTTTTAATTTCTTCCTTTCGATTGTTTGGAGATGTCTGTTTCATGGTTCTAAAGTGGAATTAGTGTATTTGCATCATCCATAGTTCTTTTTTATAATGATTCATAAACTCTAAAACTGTAAGGGTAGTAAGTTCATAGAATTACATAATTTTACGAGTCTTGTAAAAGGTATGGTTCAAAGTCATAAAATAAATAATTTTTTGGTATGTTAATTTAGGTTGTTTTACTAACCATGATGAATTTTTTTTATATGATTAATTTAATAATAATTTTAGCATTAAAAAATTTGGATAATGATATAATATCATTATTAGTTTAATATTTAACTATAAAATAGGGATTAAAACTATCCCTGAAAGGTGTTTATGATTGTGAAACAACATATTCCATGTAAGTGGTATAAACCAACCATGATAAAGAGAGTGTTTTAAGAATAATTCAAGAAAAATAAAATAATCAGTTTTTTATTATCATAATTAAATTACATTATAATTATAATAATTATTCGATGTTATTATAATTATTGTTAGGATCATGTGAGAGTGTAATACTACTGAGAGGGTGGTGAGTTAGTGGTTACAAAAACACCAACTCTCAAATAATGTTTCCCATCATCGGTTAGATCATATGGCCATGAATGAAATAAACCAATGATGTGTGATATAGAGATATAGAATACACCTTAAACATGTTTTTTACAAGATTCACACACTCTTTTTATTAAGCTTCCAATAATTTTTTTAACAGTTTCCATCTTGATTCAATATTATTATCTTAGTTTCCATAATAACAAGGAATATGAGTAGGAATATGGTTCATAACTCTTGATATGATAATGATCGATACAAGCATAAAAAATTATATCAATATTTCATTTTCCTTCTTAGGACCCTTCAAATTATGGATCATGTGGTTACTCTTTTTATTTTGCACAATCTTAGCTAAAATCTGCTAATAATGTTTTCTAGAATATATTATTGATTGTCTCAATGTTTTATAATACTTTTTACTTGTTATGAAATCTTGTATTCAATGTGCTCAGATACATCATGACATGATGCCTTGTGTTGAAACATGATATTCAGATCTAGAATTATTTTATTATATCTCGTATCTTGAAATCCCAAATTTTCAAATAGTTTCTTAAAAACTACTCTAATATTAACACAACTAAAACATGGTCATAAGCATTGTGATGTGATCATATTATCTCCTTATCTCTAGTAATGTAAAAATATTTCATGGCTTGAACTATTATGGAATGAAATTTTCTTTTATAGTGTGATATTTTCACTTGTGGTATGAAACTGTTGCTTATGATAGATAACCACACACTGAAATATCATGGTCCCATGTTGTGGTGTGAGATATACCTTGTGATTCCTTATAAGAATACTAAAAAAAATTACCATGGGATATGATGTGATTCATAATTTATGAGTAAACTCTTATTCTCTTTCAAAAAATCAATGCATGATGAGAACTCCTTCACGATTGATTTCCTACAACTCAATAAATCATTACTCCTCTTTTACCAACTCATATCCAAATAACTTCTGACACATACAATATAATATTTTTAATAAATAAAACCTATAAACCTTATCAATAAAAATGAATAAATTATCATAATAAACAAGTAAAAAAGATAATACATATATTAAAGTTATCTAAAAAACACATCATGAGATATAATGATTTTTTGAGAGTTCTTGAACCCTTGGTGTAAAGATAAATATTATATTAATCATGTAACATTTTATATTAGCTATAGATACCCCTTTTTCAATTCACTTCATGAGGGAATTCAACTCTAAGACTAATAAACTTACCCAATAATCAAGGTATCTTCAATATCCACATGTGTATTTTTTTCAACATGAAGAAAACATGTGATCTATTTTTCAATATTCCACTCTAAATAATTTATGTATCCCCTTGAAAACAAAAATTATTCTCTTCTACTATCCCAATTCATTATCATCTACATAAAAGAGTATAGACTCTCACCCTTTATAAGAATATCTATTCATATTCTCCCCCTGTTTCAACAAAAAAAATTGGATTAAAAATATGAAAATTAATTAAAAAATATACAATAATTTTAAGAGAGAACACACTCAACACAACACTTATATACTAGAAGTCATACTTTGTTAGGGGATTTGTCATGACATCAAAAAATATATCCTCTGATAGAATATATTCTAATGAAATCTATCCATGTTATACCTTCACCTTGATGAAGGGTTATTTGATGTAAATATTATTTATCCTGAATATTACATTGAATTCTTTAACAAGCTGATTTCTCTTCGATTATCACAACCACTCATCAATGTGTATAAAAAATTTACCCTAGTGTATTAAAGATTTGAATTAATCCCTCTATTTTTCAATTTATCTTACAATGATGTAACAAATTAATCTTCCTTATTTCTTAGAGTGATTGATTTTTTTCTCAGAGTTCCAAACAACGTATTTTCATCAAATAAAGCATGTATATATCCTTATAATTTGAGATTTAATCATCAATTTCACATTCCCAATACAAATCAAAATATCCATTAAGAATAATATATATATATATCTTTAACTTACTTCAATACATAAACAATAGTCCCTTTGACATAGTGAAAGATTCGTTTTGCTGTCATAATATGAAACTCCTTAGGATTTATTTGGAATCATGCACAAAAAGTAACTGTAGAAACAGTGTCTGGTCTAGAAGATATCAATTTTTTTTTATAATTATCCATTAAAACTCCATTTTATCCACACTCATTCCTTATTCATCTAAGAAAAATTTATTCCCATGTTATAGTATTAGATACCTATTCGGATTATTTTATTCTAAACTTATTTAATAACTCATGATCATATTTCTATTTTAAGAGAATAAACCATATTGTGTTCATGGATTGACAGCAAAAAAAGAAATCCATCTTACAAATCATTGATAACTCAGTGTTATTTCTCATTTGGGTAGAAAATTACTAAAATGTTTCTTCTTTGTTTCTAGAATAAATAAATTCATCGACATACAAAATTAGAATGACTGAATTTTCCTCATCTTCCTTAATATAGAGCTTACAATCCACCGTGATTTTTTTTAAATTCTTACTATTTAAGATAATAATTATTTTATACCATGATTGAAGGCCTTGTTTAATCCTATATATATATATATATTTCTTTATTCATATTTTAGATTGGATAACCATCACTATCAATAATAAAATATTTTATTTTTTCAATTTAAACTTCTTCAGCAAGTTCTTTGTTAAGGAGTGATAAATTCACATATATTTGGTACAATTTTTATTCCCTTAATCACATATTATATGAAAAATACTAATAATTTAAAGATTAAAAAATAGAGAAAAAATTTCTTTAAAATCTATGCCATAAATTTGAGAGTATCCATTACAAACAAGAAGATATTCTTTTCATTCTACTCTATATTTCCCATTAATCTTACTTATAGAAACCTAATTTGTACCTATTACATTCTATCATTTTAGATATGAAACTAATTCACAAATATTATTCTTCTCAATATTATTTTCTTCTTCTTTCGTTTCTATAATCCAATCCACACGTTTCAATACCTCTTCAAAACATTTTCATTTAACATGAAAAATAAATATGACTAATTATAATTACTTTGAATTATTGAGGTTTAAAAACCATTGTTTATATATGCAAGGATTTTCTTAGGATCAAAATGTTTTAAAATTCTTGTATACATAGATCCTATTTGATATAGGCCTTCATCATCACAAGAAATTTCATAATAAAATTAAGATCTTAAAAATATGATGTTGTAAATCCATTTATCTCATGTTATCCAACACTTTCCTTGAGATTCTTAATTATACACATCATCCATGGAAAATTTAATTTGTAATAAAATTTTATTTTCTAATATAATTAAATCAAATCTATCAATGATATTTATTAAATTATTTTTGTAACATAAGTAACTCATTACACCAGGGGAATATCCAATAAACATCCCTTCATAATCTCTCTCATTAAATTTTCCCAAAGGTTAACCTATGATATTGATATAACATGGCCTGTTGATTACCTTTAAGACTTTCAATTTTGGATTCATTAAAAAAACACTAATCATATTCATTAAATTTGGTCAAATTAGGTGCCAATTCATGATGTGTATGGTTACAATGTTATTTTATCTCAAAAGGTACTTTGAATTATCATGATCTGATAACATATTTCTTCCTTTATCCACCAAAATATAGTTATTAATTTTAACTAATATATTTTTTAGGGTGTTTATAGAGTACTATATTTTTGACTTATTCTATGTTTTGTCATCATATGCCTCAAACTCTTTATTCTTGTATTCATATTTATTTTCAATTTTTTTAATAACATGTTTAATTTTTTTTAATACACCTATGATATTCATGAACCAACTTAAGATATCTATTTCCTATGTCCAAGCTATTTTGTAATGAGTCCTAAAGGGAATTCCCAATCTCTATAGGATGACAACTTGTAGTATCCCACCCCATAGGCCACTAAGAGATGTCCCAAGATGGTTGGCCACATGATCTCAAGTGTGCCTCTTAGTATGCTAGAGGATACCGAATATCATCGAGGGCCTATAGAG
This sequence comes from Viscum album, assembly GCA_963277665.1. Lineage (NCBI taxonomy): Eukaryota > Viridiplantae > Streptophyta > Magnoliopsida > Santalales > Viscaceae > Viscum > Viscum album. Next base: position 15,975,871 of record OY728119.1, read on the forward strand.
TGTTTGTGGGGAGACTATGACATCATGAGTCGGAATTAAGTACAATAGTAAATAATAATTTAGAATATATGAAGTAGTGATAAAAAATCAGTAACAGAATAACAAATAAATAGGAAAAAGATGAATCCTAAAGAAATACAAAAAATTATGATGATTATCATGTCATATAGCTATATGAAAATGAGTACAAGAGATATAGGGGAAACAATCATATACCACATGCTATAAAAAAATACAAGAAAACTGAGATCATCTACTACTAGAGTCATGAGTATATACTCAGTTGTACACCACCAATCATGAAGTCTGCTTGGGTACCAAGGGTGGCCTAAGCAGTATGAGAGACATACCCAGTAGTCCACCAGCAATGTTTTCTAGAACAATCCAGTTTTTGTATATAAAATTAGCAATATTTCGATAATAATAAATTCAAGGTAATAAATAAATAAATACATCAGATTAGGTTCCTCATGGGATACCCGACTAACACTACCTGATTCGAACTATACATGATGTCTCTAAACAAATGTAAACCCGTACAAATATAATATAGTGTATAATTAGTCATAAAAAATAACCATCAAGAGTCAATTGAACCAAAGCATGTGATTTTTCTTGGCCGATGCATCCCTATAATATTAATTATTCATTCATGGAATTTATGTATGAGGCATCCTTAAAAGTTATAAGTGGTGTCTCAAGACTGTCCAAGGAGATTCATAAACATAATCCCAAGTATCACTATTGGTGTCCTATAAATACCCCTCACTGCAGAGTTCGTCCATGGAGGCCCATAAAAAGAACCCCATGTATCACTCTTATCCTAATGTATGTATAACCCTTTGAGCCCATCCAAGGTATGTCACATAGGGGGCCATGTATGTCATGAACCGTCCCCCGGGGCCTGTACCGTGACTACCCCAAGCCCGCCTTCCATAGGCCAGAGGCTGGCGACTAGAACCAAAGGCGTAATTCCCAAAAACTGGGAAGGCTTTTCCTTTATAACCTGTAACACACACACAAGCAAGCACACGGCTGGATGAAACACCAAGTAAACTTTATAACAAAAGAGTGCTGAAAGTAAAAGGGGCTAGAATACAAGCCCAACTGGAAAGTAAAAGTACAACTGAAATTCAATACAACTGAAGAAAAAGAAAATACAGCTACTGAATCATCCTCCGAGGTTCCTACATGAAGGGTAGTTACATAGCGTCTCCTCAGCACTCCACGCCCATCCTTCTCCTCCATGTACTGACAAGCAGTATGGTCCACCTCTAGGTACCGTCCAGTCCTAGTACTTTCAGCCTTAGTCAGCACTGTCCGCCATCTGCATCAAACACAACAAGGTGCAGGAATAACCCGTGTAGGGGTAAGTATAAAAATACTCAGTAAGGACCTCGAGACCCTTAAGGTCTCACAAAATCCAACAAGAATAAACCAAAAAGTATGAAATCAACAGATAAAACTACATAGGTATATTGTAACGACCCAAGTTTTTCAATGAAAATTTCCTTCTTAAAATTATGTCATAAAATCACATGAAAGCACAACATAATGAACTACAAAGTGCTAAGTGACCTTTAAAAATAATTTTTTCACTTCTGTATTGGGAATTTTGAAAATCCTATATACACGGATGTGTTCAAGATTATTTTTGGAGTCTAATGAAACAAAAATTATTTTCGGTGAATAGTAATGTACCCTTGTGAATAGTAACCTACCCTTATGAATAGTAATATGACCCTTATGAATAGTAAATCATCCAAAATAAGAGTAACCTATCCCATTAATAATTAAAAAAAATTTATACATCTTAGAAAGTGACAATTTGACCTTAGTAAATGTTTTGGTATTTTGTAAGGCATAAATAATTAATTATAATTAATTAATCAATTTAAAAGAAAAATTATTTGATCAAAATTTTTTCATTAATTAAAAAATCAATTTATTATTGTTTTTAGATAATTTTATAAGACCCTACATAATTTTTGAAAGCACTATAAAATCAGTTTTAATTTTAAAAACTGTTTTTTAAGTAAATTATGATTTTAATTAAATATTAAATTAATAATATTTAAAAAATTATTTTTGGAAAATTTACTTCATTTTTTGATTCTACACGTTGAAAAATGGTTGGGGTAAAATTTTGGGATTTTTCTGAAATACTTGAATTTTTGATGAATAGTGAAATGCCATAATTTACAAAAATAAGCTAAATAAGCTAATTATAGAGTCATGTGTGATGTTCTGCTGATGTAAGACTAATTGGTTCGGTATCACATGATAAAATTACTATTCTTGTTCATTCAAGACTCACTATTCCTTCTCTTAGGGTAAATTAATAAACTAATGAATTTTTTATTAAGAAACCCTTCTCCCCTCCACTATAAAAAACACCCTTCACACCCTCATTTCCTCACACCTCTCATGCTCCAATCCTTCTATAAAATCTATCCAAACATCTTCCCTAGCCCCTATCCCACGTTCAAGAGCTTCTGGTCTCATCAAAAGACCAATCCTCACTTCCTTAAGGAGAATATCAGAGGAGGATTTAAGAGGTAATTTCACTCCCTCTTCTCCTTTAATTTTTTTTCAAGTTCAAGTTCATTTCTTGATCTATCCCCACATATCTTCATCTAAATGGTATTTAATGTACATTATTATACATCTACTAGAATTTTATGATGCTAATGGTATATTATATCATCCAACCCCCTTTCCCTCTCCCTTTTATTTTATTAAAGAGAACGTTGTTCGTGAGGTGTTAATTTATCACCTTCAAGAACGACATGCTTTCTTCTTCCATTTATACCATCATATATGGTCATGAAACCATTTTTTATGGTTGAACTAGAATATGTTATATGTATTATCTCCTATTTAATGTTCTGGAAATAACTTATGGACATATTACTAAGTGATAAATTAAAACAAGTTCACTGTGATCGAAAAACCGCCCAAATTAACCCAAACAATATTCATTTAATTATTATATAATGATTCATACAAATGGATCTAAAATTATTCATTATAAGATCATTAAATATCTTGTAATATCATTAATAACATGTAATATAAGTTCTGGATGTTTACCCATGTTCTACCCAAATTTCAATTTAAGAATACAAGTGAATCACTCAAGAAAACCATAAAAATAAACATTCCCGAATAATATTTTTAAACACTATAACTCATCCAAAGGCACATAAAATAACTTAATGAAACCATAATCAACCATATTAATGTACACAAGGTTCTGTATTTCTAATTAATTAATATAATTTCATTATATAGGACAATAAAGAGAAGGAAGCATTCAGATACAAGGTCAGGGGAAATTCTTGAACCCAACTTTCATCCTTCGGGTTCTCCCTCTTTAACTCCTTTTTGATATGGTTACTCCTTAAAAATATTTTGTTCATAATTATATTTACTTTTTTGGGATATAAATGTTTTTCACTAGTATTTATGAAAAAACAAATGTTTTCCAAAAGAACTCTTCTTTCAAGATCACACCTTTTACCTCTCATTCAAGATTGATGGTTCTTGTAACATGTATGTTATTCCCTCATTATTTTGGGAACCCAATTTTTATGAATGTGTTCTTATGAGATGAAAACCATTCCTTTTAATGGGTTAATTATGTTCATTTATGTTATATTTTCATTGTGGCATGCATGATAAATGATAATGTTATTATGTGACGGGTGCACCCGAAATTATATAGCGCAATATGAATGTTTAAATGTGACGGGTGCGCCCGGAATTATACAGCACTCCAATGCATTGGGTAAAGTGATGAATCTCATGAGTAAATGTGAAATGATGTGTGAACAAGATGCTATCTTGGTTCACAAGTATGTGTGGTAGTTAACCACTAAGATATGATGTTTCATTTTTATGCATTTCCACATTTCAAGTCTTATATTTATGCTTCCTCTCATGTTCATGATCTTTTTTCCCATGTTATGATTATGCTCACCCCATGCTATATTGTTATTATCTATCCTATTAATGGGATTTTAGCTCACCCCTTTTTATTTATATCCTCAGGTGGCCACATGTACTAAAGAGAGGACAAGTGCCAATAAGAATCTAGAGAAGAAGAAATTAAATAAATGTTTATGTTTGATGTTGTAATTATTGTGTATGGTCCTAGTTTACCCAAGACACTAAACTTTTGGATCCTCTATGTGTAATACTATTATGTTGTTTATCTTTAAAATGATATAATAGTAATGTATGAAAATTTCGGGATGCTATATATATGCCCATACATATACATAAGTTATCAAGTGATCCATCTCAATTATGAGGAAAACATGGAAAAACTGACTCAGCTCAACCAGGATTTTATTTTAGGGGTAGTATCAAGTAACATCCCCAGTCACATTATCGAAACCTTGGCTATTGGAGAATTCCTCCTCTATTGAGTACAATGGGCCTGAAATGACACAAAGCACGCTTCCCACTAACCTTGGACTGCTGAGGTACTCCTCCTATCGAGTACCATGGGTCCGCCGCATCACACAGGGGCGCTCCCCGATGTGGGACTGTCGCGTCACCAAGCGTGCTCCCCCTCGTAGAATGCTGAGGTATTCCTCCTATCAAGTATCGTAGGTCTGTCACGTCACCAAGCATGCTCCTCCACCGTGGGTCTGCCATGACACCAAGGCGCTCCCCACTAGGCTAGAAGAGTCACTCCGAGTCAAACGGTCAGAAATTGTCTGGTCTCAGCCAGCAACTAGGTATCTGCACTATGTTCGCTCGTCTTTGGGAGGATCCTCTCCATGATCTACTGGTCGATACTCCAACTATCATGAAGTCCCATGAAAAAGTATCTCAAAGTTCTGACACGTCATAGCGGTCTCAACTCAATGGAAGACGAGTCAATCGAATGCCCGGTCTGTGAGTTATTAGTCTTTTAGTCCCGGGGTCCGGTTGGATTCATGCCTGATCCAACCTGACCGTATCTCAACTATAACCCAAACTTCAGTGGGGTATACTCAAAGGGACCGTCATGCTCCAATATTACCAACACCACTGACGGTTCGTCCAACGGACTTCCAGTGCCAAAGATATGGCCAAAAGAAAGTAAAGGGTCATAGTGGGCCTGGGTCCAGTCCGACCTGGCCGGACCGACCCTACCCGACCCAGTCTGGGCCGACCTGGTTCGGGTCAACCCGGCCTGACCCATTGGTTCTGGCCCGGCCTGTTGGGTGGGACAGTCCGTTGGGTTCGGCCCGGCCCGTTGGTCCCATCCCAGCAGGCCGCGAGGGGCCGCGGAGGGCCAAGAGGGCGCAGACCGGCCACGAGGGCATGGACCGACCACAGGTCAATGAGGGGACGGTTCAGCTCGGAGGGTGGGTGGCTCGTCATAGAGGGCGCCGCGATGGTATCTTGGCCTGGGGCGTAGGGCCAGTTCGGCTGGGGCCCTATGAGGGCGAGGGTCGATTCGGCCAGGGCGTTGCGAGGACGCGGGCCGGTTCGACCGGGGTGCCGTGAGGGGCTGGTTTGGCCGGGGGGCTCGGAAAGTCAGTGGGATGGCATAGCTAGGTCAGATCGGAAGGCCGGAAGGCTGGCACGGCCGGGGCGGCTCGGGAGGCCTGCGGGCGGTGCGGCCGGCGGGCGGCGCTGTTCAGCCCGGGGCGGCGGAGCCAGTTTATCCAGGGCACCAGAGCATCGCAGGGGCGGCGTGGGTCGTGGAGGCCGTTGGTGGCACAGTCATTGCCTTATTCACCTTCGTCATCATTGTCGCCTTCCACCGTTTCAAAGAACACCACAAAGAAGAACTACAGAGGGCGGGGGGGGGGGGTCGGGCCATGTTTGTTTGGCCCGCACCCTCTATGTTTAGAGTGGTATCAAGCATTTCATCAAGAACATAAACAAATACTGAGCATGTAATATATTTTAAAACATCAATACTCATAATCCCTCGATAATTTCTATTCCCAACCCTGCAATGGAAAAAGAGGGGAGAACATGGGAAGTGTTAATCCAATAATGAATAAAACCCTACAGCTTCCTGGAACAATTTATTCCCAACCCGCAAGGAAAACATCTATGGATCAACAAGATAATAAATTGATCCGCATTATTTTTTTAGAAGGAAATAATCAAGGGAATAAAATCATACTTAATTAAAAACCCTATCTTGTATTGTTCGTTGACGATGATGAGGAGGGAAGGTCAGTCGTCGAAGATGTCCCATGTTGGTTGCCTCCTCAAGGTGCTTCAAAGGAAGATGTCGAAGATGTTACTTACCGAAGTTCTTCGTAGAGGAAGCGTTCTTCATGGAGGAAGCATTCTTCATTGGAGAGCATAATCCTCCAAGTGTTGGGCATCACATCACTTTACCAGCATTTCATCGCTTGGTGAAGCCTTCTCAAATCCTCCTTCCAAGCTCCATATATATATGAGAGGGGGTAGGTAGGTAACGATCATGGAATTTATGACGATTCATTTATTAGGAACCTTCCTAAATTCCAACGACACTGTTACTTAATTTAAAAAGGGGAAATCCAATTAACTAAGTTGGAACAATTAATAAGGTGCATTGACACAATTAAAATTGTAGATGTATTGAAGAGGCTCCCCCCACATTTATGAGGGGGGGGGGGGGGTTGAGAGGTTTCCCTCTCCTCCCATTAATAGGGGGTCGGGTAGTCCCCACCACAATAAATCACGAAGAGGAGGTTTAGTTTCGGTGGACCCCACCCCTGAACATCCACATGGTGGGTGGTTACAACAAAATAAAATAAAATAAAATATGTGCTTATTTTATTTTATTATTTCCACAAAAAACCCAAAAACTAACTTTTACCCTCGACCAACTATCGTCGAGCTGAAAGTCTTCTTAAGCGAATATCGGTGTTGCGAGTTCAACAGTGCCATCCGATTTCAATTCCAAGCACTAGTTCAAAAGTTAGAAAAACCCACTTTCAAGTTTACTTAACGTACCCAAAAAAAAGTTTAGGAATTCATTCCGGGCACTCCAGGCCTCAGAATCATGAGTCGTAAATTTTCGCGAATTTGTAAAATTCCCATATATTAAAAAAAATTAAATGGAAATTGTAGGTCTTTACAATGTATCACTCGTGGCATGATATAACTATTTTCCACCAAGCCTGCCTATAGTGACTCCCTTAGGTAACTGGTATCACTCAAGTTAAGGTAAATAGAACATCCGGTGATCCCATCTAAGTCATCCCATCAAGATTCATGTACCAATCCACGCTTTTTTACAATCCCTAATAAGTTTCAATTATGTAGTATGATGATCCCGTCCTAGGAATCCCTTAAGTATCCATGTATCACCCTCAACATGCATATGAGGTATTGAATAGTTGTCACATTTTATACCATTTAACTAGGAATTTAATTTCAAATGTTTTAATCAAGTTTTCCAAAACATTTAATTCAGGTAAATCCATTGTAAAATATAGCATGGGTCATAGGGTTCTAATAACATGACCTATCATCTCTCTAAATTCAATTAATACTTTAAAATCATTCAATACATAGAAACACACACCATAAGGAAATTTAAAAAATTTAAGGCAAGGGGAATTTAATCCCTTAAGGAAAGACACACCCATAGGCACGGTCCATGTTAAGGGAAACACCCAATGAAATTACTTCACAGGTAGCTAGGGTCTCTATATGCATGGAAATAACCTTTTATTTAATTAATTTTAAAATTAATAAGGTGATGTTGGAAGTTAAAACACACAAAAAACAGACACATTATATAAATTCAATAATATTTAAGGAAAATGAACCATATAACCTACCATAGTCTTATAGTTCTCTCCACATCTAGTGTCGACCCATGAATTTCGATAGAATGGGTAAAATTAGAAGAAAAAAATCAATTCCATGAAAATAGGGCATAATATCTCACACCAAAATATCATAGGATATGGAAAGATATATGAATAATAGAAGGAGTAGGATTAGGGAGATTACTATTTCCAATTCAACAAGACCGATGGTGATGAAATCTAAGATCATATGGAGGTGAAACCAAAAACCTAGCTTTGTATGAAGATAAGAGCTCATGTGAGGAGGCTATCCATTAGAGGGGGAAGGAAGGATGGTCAAGGGTTTAAAAAAAATTTAGGGGAATAATAGTAATATACCCCTTTAATCAAGGGTCGCACAATTTGGATGCACGGTTAGACAAACCATGTGTCAAATGTATGATAAACACTTCCCAAAGAACCCCCTCACATGAGATAGGAACATGGTTTGACTGAAAATTCTTAGGCCATGAATAATGGATATAACATAATGTTTGTAACACCCACACAAGCATGCAGTCCAGTTAGCATAGTTTAAGAAAAACTATATGGTCTCTTTAGGTGCATTGAGTTCCCCACACAGTTGAGTCGCATGACTAGAACTAACCATGAGTTAACCATGCAGCTCATTCTACCTCCACAATATATAGTGATTCAAGCTCTGAAAAATCCTCAAACTCTTATGAACTACTCTTTAACCTTTATGATACATTATTAGAATAAAATTAGAGGTTTTTAAAAATTAAATAAATTCTCATACCTATCAAAAAGTTGGGATGTTACATCATTCCCTCCATAAAACAACTTATCCCTGAGCTTCCCTTCCGAGGGTGGTAAATCATCATCTAAGAAAAGTTTTGGACACCGGACACATATGTCATCCTCCCACTCCAAGGGATTATCCTTCACATGGTAGTTTTTCCATAGCTCCCAGACTAGTGGGACTGACCTACCTCCAAGAGCTTTGGTGCTCTGATCAATAATATGTGTCAAATGCTCCTCAAATGACACATTGACCTCCAAATCAATATCATCGATATCAAATGAATGAGATATGTTATAATTATATCAATAAAGCTATGATATGTGGATGAAGTCATGTATATGTCCTTGTATCTCTAAGGTAAATACAACTGATAGGCTACCGGCCCAACTATCTCCAAGATCTCAAAAGGCCCGACATAATGAGGTAATGTATTTACTTGTCCTTGAATCCTTATATGAAATAATCTAGGAGATACTCATATAAATAATTGATTTCCCACCTCAACCTCAATAGTCTGACAACGACTATTGGTATAAGACGTCTTCCTGGATGAAGTTGTATCCATATGCTTCTGAATTAGTTGTACTTGCTCTGAAGCCTCTTAAACGAGATGTGGACCCAATAGTGCTACCTCTCCTACGTATAACCATCATTGGGGTGAATAGAATGTCCTACCATAGAGGTCCTCATACAAATCCATATAAACCATTTCATAAAATATGTTATTGTAGGAAAACTCATCAATTGGTATATTCTTCTCCAAAGAACCTCCAAAACCATGTATGAATGCTTGAAGCATGTCCTCTATCACCCATATCATCTTTTTAGACTTCCCATCAGTCTGAGGGTGATAGGTTGTACTCAATAGAACCTATGAACCTAATGCTTTCTGCATCCCCTACAAGAATTTTGATGTAATCTAGGAATCTTGGTCTAATATGATGGAATGAGGAACACTGTGAACTTGTATAATCTTCTGGATAGAAATCCTCCCAATCTCATCAACAAATAATGTCTCTCAGATGGGTAGAAAGCTTTCAACTATGGTCAAACTTTCGATAATCACCCATACCACATAACTACCTCAAGGGGATCTTCGAAATCCCATCATGAAATCCATAGTGACATCATTCCATATCTACTTAGGAATAGAAATAGGTTGTAATAGTCTATTAGTTCACTGGTGATCAGCCTTCACCTACTAATAGGTAGACAACCAAATGATAAAAACTAAAATCTTCCTCTTCAAACCTAGACACCTATACTAATGATGTATGTATTAGTACATCTTGGTAATACCAAGGTAAACTACCTAAACAAAGGCATGATATTACCACATAAACTATTAATGTAAGTTAGTAGTAACCCACACATTCTTGTTTTAGATAAGAATCTCATTCATGTCAACAACCCAACTAGGTGGTGGGTTCTCACATGATATACTCTCCCTTAGGATGAGGCCCTCATGATCAGATAACTTTATCATTCACACCCATTCCAGAAGGTAGGATTCCATTTTTAGAGCTATTATAATAGGTTTCCCATTAAATTCCTGAACCAATAGGTTCATCTTAGAAAATAGTTCCATCAAATACCACCCATTATTATAATACTAGATGACCTATATTTCCATATTCTAGCTCAGGGTGCTAGATACTGCATTTTTCTTTTTGGGTGTGTAATCAAGCTCAAATTCAAATGACTGTAGGTATTCTACCCACCTATGATGCGTCATATTAAATACACACTATGTAGAGATATATTTGAGACTTTTATGGTCCATGTAAATGAATAACCATTCAGCCAATAGATAATTCCTCCAATAGTGTAAATCATGAACCACAACTACTAGCTTGATGTCATGGGTGGGGTAATTCCTCTCATCACAATAAACAATATATCTTTTGTTATGATCCATTAGAATCAGGATTATCACTGAAGTTAGTCTCCCTTTCAACTCTTGAAAGGATCTCTCGTGATATTTGAACTAAAATAACTTGAAACCCTTTTTTTCAATCTCATACGAGTCACTGTTAGGTGTGAGAAATTCTATTTGAATCAACTATAATATCCTATCATCCACATGGAACTACATATTTCAAAGAAATTCTTGGGATGATCCTAGGAAACTACAATTCTCACCTTCTAAGGGTTAATAGATATGCCATCCTATGAAAAGATATGACCCAGGAAGTGAAGTTTATCAATCCAAAAGTGGAATTTGATGAGGTTAACATATATATATTGCTATTTTAGTTTATTTAATACAATATTAGGATGGTTGTAATGGTCTTTTATAGAGTGATAATACACCAAGATGTCGTCTATGAAGATAACCCAAATGAATCTAGGTGTGGGTGGAAAACCTGATTCATCAAGGTCTTGAAAATGAAGAGTTTATTTTAAGGCTGAAATAAATAAATAGGTACTTGTACAAGCCTTACCTAATTTATAAAGTGGTACATGGTATGTATGAAGGCCTCACATGCACCTGATGTTAGCACAAACTCAAATCGATCTTAGAGAAAAATTTCACTCCTCAGAGCTGGTTGAAGAGGTTTTCTAAACATGACAATGGATACCAGTTCTTAACCATAATCTAGTTCAACTGATGGTAATCCATGAAAAACATGAGGATACTATTATACTTATTATAGAAAAGGATATTTTAACCCCATGATGAAGTGTCGGGTCATATAAAATCCTTTTCCTCTAAGACATCCAACTACTTCATAGGTTTTTAGAGCTTAGTTGGTGCCATCTTATAGGGAGAAATGGAAAATGGTTCCACACCTGGAACTAGCTCAGTGGTGAACACAAGCTCTCTCATAGGAGGAAAACCATAAAATTCATCAGGGAAAAAATCCCTAAATATATCAACCACTAGAGGAAATCCTAAAGTCACATTCCCTAATTCCTCATAAAGAGACTAGCCATCAAGGATGTTACCCTGCCCCACCCATGATTCTTGGGTCTATCTTGACTTTCTTAAATTTCACATTCTTTCTTGAGAATATACGTGTTTCCCTTGGGTGATGTAAATGACACCCTAGGATTATTGAAATAAACATGGAAATGATAAGGAACTATCCAATCCATATTTAGAATAATGTCAAAACCATCCATCTTGAGGAAAAATAAATTCTATAGGAAATGGTACCCACCTATCTCAAGGTGGAACTCCTTGCAGTGGAATATACTATCTGATTATACCCCTAATAGTGCGTCGAGAGTCATAATGCAGCTAAAGTATTCCATCTCTAGGACAAGAAATTCCATAATTTATATAGATATAAAAGAGTGTGATTTACCTATATCAAATAAGACAAAAACTAATATAAATTCTACTAGAATAGTACATCATACTATAGAAGGACCTAGAATATTCTTATTAAGTATAGGATAGAAAAAATAGATATGGCCCGATCTAAAACTCAGATATGAAACCTGAATAACATGGGTTGGTCCATTATACTAGCACTGAACCATTGAAATTTAACTACCTCGACCACAACCACCTCTTTGACCTGATTGGCCAATAACAGACTAGCCACCAGCCTGACATCGAGCTACTGATCTTGTATCTGAATATGATGTCCATGAATATCTCTTCCCACTGGGTCTTAGAGGGAAATTTCAACAGAAACACTAAAGGTGACACCTCCTTCCACATGATCAGTACTCAATCAGGTTCTTAATACATTGGGGTTTCTTATGGCCTACCCTACCACACTGGTGGAATACCACATAGCTATCAGTATGTGTCATCTAGATAACACTACCCCTACTTGCACCCTTGAAATGACACCTCCTCCCTCTAGAAAAACCATCTCAATATCTGAAAGCTAAACTGCCTGGGATCACATTGTCAGATTCCCTCAAGTTCCACTATATGATGAGGACCTGGTTTACAATATAAAAAATGGTGGTCATCCTAAAAATATTTATTTGCGATTGGATTGAGTACACAATCCCATCCTTGAACCATCTTGTAGTCATCATCTTGCCACCAGTAAGATTCGACATGAAGCACTGAAGCTTAGTAAAATGATCTGAGTACTCTATCACATACATAACGCCCTACTGATGGAGCATAAATTCTCTATCATGGTCTGATCTCAAAATATGTGGAAGGAATTTGTCACAAAAGGTTGTCTTGAATTATTCGAAAATTATACCTTGACGATGACCAGCCTGAGTGACAATAAACCACCAATTCTTGGTGGAGTCAAGAAGCATATATGTTGAAATATTGACCCTACACTCTGTAGGTGTCTCTATATGCTTGAAAATTGACCACATGGCCTCTAGATATGATTCAATGGCTTGGGGACTGCTAACCACATAGAAGGTGGGAGGATTCTACTATTGGAATTACCACATAAATTCTTCCACAAAATGGGTAGGTCACATAGCTCCCTAAATTTTAAAGGCATATACTATTTATAAATTTCAATTGGTACATCAAGTAACTGTAACCTCACCTTCACGTCTGGTATCATAAGATATCAGGTCATGTATAACAATTTTATTGACTGAACTGTCATTATTAATTTTTATAAGTACATTATTTATAAATTAAAATAGGCATTCATTAATCAAATCAACAAAAATTTAAGTCCATAAAACCAATGGTTCATGGATCACATGGAATAATTGGTTAATTAAGGTATCATAATCAGTCTATGCAGGAATACAATATTTAAAATGATATAGGAACTTTAATTAACATAATTATGTTATTAATTAAAGTAACATTAATGTATTTCAATATATAACAATCAAGAAACTCTCAAAAAGGACATGTAATTCCAGAAATGCACACATTAATATAAATATGGAATAAAATAATGATTGAACCATGAGTCATCATGTTCCTAATATAATGAAGGATATGATACCTCTTTACCATACTAGGACAAGGAAAATATAATCTTAAAAATAATATCAACAATAATAATAACATCACAAGACATGTTCATACCAAATGGTGAAATCAATACAACTTTAATAGGAACAAACTAGAAAAAAATAACCCATACTAGGTAATTTGGGATTCCCCTGTATGTGGTATATATAATCCTAAGAATAGGCTCATTGAAAAATTATAATACAACCTAGTCTCATTTTTAATAACCAAACAATAAAAAAATCACCTTGCTACTACTTTTTAGCATCCCATCCCAAATTCCACTATGTGGTTCCCCATGACGGTTGTCTGCATACCCTCAAGTGCACCTCCCCATGCACTGGAGGCTTCTAACTACCTGTGAGGGTCTAGGGTGTGTCCATGGGGAGACTATTAGCCCAGATTTTAGAGTATAGAAAAATGGTAAATAATAATGTAATACAATAAAATAAGTACTAAACAAGAAGCAAAAAAATAACAAATAAACATCCAATAAATAAAAATGGATAAAAAAATCATAAATAGATAAAAAATGATGATTATTATCATGTAATGTAGCTATAATAAAATAATTACATGGTATATAGAAGAAATATTCATATACCACACACTAAAAATACAAGAAAGACAAAAATTAGCAACTTCTTGCATCACAAGAATTGGCTCGGTCCTCTGCCCCGATGCTCTATCCTAATGCTGAAAATAAAACATCATAAGTCAGATTATTTCCTTTATATAAATGTGAAATCATGAATTATTCTCTATTACCAAGGTAATATTGAGCAGGGTGTAATATATACTCAGTTGGCCACCACTAAGAGTGTATAGAACAATCAATTCAATGCATATGATCAAGTACCTCATGGGATACCTGACCAACACTACCTACTTCAACCAATATTGGATGTCTCAAAATCAAGGTGAAACTTTATAGATATGACATATTGTATAATGGGTCATCTTAAAATAATCATCAAGAGTGGACCAAATCCAAGCATGTGGTTTAGATTGGAAGAACCATCCCCAAAATTTCAATTTTTCATTCTTAGAATTTAATTAAGAGGAATCCTTAGAAATTATAATTGGCATCCTGAGCCCATCCAAGGAGATCCATAACTATAATCCAAAGTATATCTTTGATTTACCAATAAATACCATAAAACACAAATCCCATCCATAGAGACCCATAAAAGGAAACCCATGTATCACTCTCGGCCTCTTATAAGTATGACCCTCTCAGCTCTTCCCAGTTATGTCACATAGGGGACCAAGTATCGTTTGTGGAATAATATAACCATATTTTTACTGAGCTTATCCATAGTGACTCCCCTTGGGAACTATTATCACTCAAGAAAGTTATGTATCCTATCTAGTGAGCTCATACAAGGCATCCCATGAGGATCTATGTATCTCTCCCAGTGTTCTTACAATCTATAACAAGTTTTAATTATGTAGCATCGTGAGATCATACAAGGCATACCATAAGGATAAAAGTATCTCCCTTAGCTTGGATATGAGGGATGGAATATATATCACATTTTATATCATTTAAATAGACATTTCATTTAAACCATATTAATCAAGTTGGCCAAAAAATTTAATTCAGGTAAATCCATTTTAATATATAGCAGGAGGCATATGGGTCTAAACACATTTCCTATCACCTATCTCAATTAAATTAATAATTAAAAAAAGTTAATACATGGGAATCCAAACCTTAGGTGTGGTTAAACAATTTAAGGCAATGGGGAATTTAATTGTTTAAGGAAGGACATTCCAATAGGGGTGGTCCATGTCAATGAAAACACCCAACGACATTGCTTCATAGGTAGATAGGGTATCTATATCCATGAGAATAACCTTTTATTTGATTAATTTTAATATTATTGTGGTGACACAAGAAGATCCAAAGCATGGAACATTGGATATCACAAATCAAGACAGAGTTCCATCTAACCCGACACCCAACACAGTTTGTGGCATGGCCTGAAGGGCATTCTTGATCACCACAGGATGGGAGCAAGTGCTTGGGTATCAATATTACATCATGGGAATGATTTCACCCATTTATATAATCATAAAACAAAAAAAATTAATATCACAAGGGTGAATAGTCATAACCAAACATGACACAACAATTTTTGGATTCAGGTTTTACAACATTAATTAAAAAAAAGGTCATACAATAAAATCGGAACAAAAAACAATCCCAAAATCACCATGTTACAAGAGGGATGTCACCCTCAAGTTACCACCACCAACAAATATATGAGGGATACCACTAGTAATTAGAGCTAACATCTCCATACATATTTCCTTTACCTGATCCAAACATAAAATGGTCTACATACACCTAACGGTGTATGTAGGGTGTGTGAAAAATCCCTGTAGGATGCCACCCAACAAATATATTCCATTCCATAAGATTATAAGACAAATAAGCATGGAATTTTAATAAAAAGGAAAGACACATTTTTAGAGAAAACATTTTAAAGTTAAAACATTCTTTGCTTTTGAAGTAGCCAACTGAGTGCACCATATTCCGATGGTATAAAAAATATCACAAAAGAGCACTCAGTCACAAGAAATCACTATTGGAATTTTCTATAGTAGTACACTTGAAACATCATATCTCGGTTAAATATGGTATAACAACCAAACTAATCATAGTCCTCATGAACGAGCCACAATAGTGGAATTTATCCAAATTTCCAGTGGTCCCCAATCATCATTAGTTTAATTAGTGTTGAAACATAAATCCTTATAAGAAGGATCAATCCTTTTCCCTATTGATCCAACTATCAAACTAGTCCATTCCTCCCACCTAGTTACCTAGGATTCTCATTGTGCACAATTTCCATTCCATGAGTCTCATAACAAATTACTTTCACTCATGCATAAGACAATCAATATAACATACATGAAAAACACCATTTTCATAACCCAAAAACTATTTTGAATCCAAATTAATAGAAAATCCATTTTAAAACAAGCTTCACACCATTTATAGTTTTTATCAAATACATTTATGAAGAAAATTAAGGAATCACATAAAAAATATACATGGAAAATACCAATTTCCTTGGGAAAAACTATATTTCAACACAAAATAACCTTAAATCCTTTTAAAAATAAATTTTACACCTCATAAATAATCTATAAAACATGAACAAGAAGAAAATAATGAATATCAAAATCAATAAATATTTTTTAAGCATGGAGCCACCAACCTCAAGTGTAGAAACTTCCGAAAATCAGTGTTAAACCACAACCGCACCACCAAATGATCCTATAAAGGAAAGACAAAACCATAAATATCAACACTGAACCATAATAATCAATATCTAACCCTAAATAGGCCAATAAACCCACTGTAGATATGAAACCCCAATAAATAATAAGAGAAACCCAAGAAAATAGGAAGAAATCAAGAAATGAGGGACTTAGTAGGAGTTTCTTGGATATTTCCCACCAAACCCATAGATGTATAATGGATCAAGGAGGAGGTTTGGAGGTGCCTAGGTCTGGAAATCCCAAGTGGGGGAAAATGGGGGATTTAAGGTAAAATACTAAGAGGAAATAATTAACATTTTAAAATTTTTAATGACCTAAACATAATGAATGGTTTTCCCACAAGGTTTGGAAAACCATGCAGAAACTGTATTACCCTAACTGTCTAAGAGGCACATGCCACATGGTTAGCCCACATGGTAAATATAATATACAAAAACTATTTTTTTCATTATCCAAAAATTTAACCTATCTGTACAGTTTCCTGGTCAAGGGCACATGGTTTGAAAAATTTTGCGCCAACCGTGCACCTTATGCCGTCAAGCTCAAAATATTAATTTTTCACTAAAACATAAGGGGAAACCCCATGTATAAAAGATAGACTTAAAATAAACCAAAGAATACTTCAAAATGAAAACATGGATGTGAAAATTCTCTACACCATGAAAACTTTTCACCCTCGAAAAGTCAACCCGAATCTTGATCAAAGAACAGAAATGGATACTCCACCTCAACCCAAGTCTTTCTCTCCCATGTATCATGCTAGTCATTCATGAGTTTCCAAATAACTCATACTAATATAATGGAATTACCATGGAGAAATTTCTCCTAATAATCTATAATTTATATTGTCCATTGAAAAACTGAAAAATCTAGATCCAACTCTAAGGTGACATACAGGTTAAGCTCTTATGATCAGAATAAAACTAGCTAGGGGTATAAACTATATCAAAGTGAAACCCCTAAAGTTACTTACCAAATGAAATTTCCTTATATTCAGATCTTTCTAGGTGAAAATGTAGGCTAAGATCTTATGATCATAATAAAGTAAAAATCTTATCCATGAAAAGATAATGGAGCCACATCTTTAAGGAATCCATCACTGCTACTAATTATTGGCAATGGGTAAAATATTTCTTCTAATGTTGTTAGAGCTAACAAGAGTTATATGCCACCATGTGATCATCTTGTATCATCACACACCCAAGGCCCGTACTTGAGGAATCATAATAAACCACTTACCCCTTTCCATATTACAGTATGATTAAAATAGGGGAGGTGGTTAGATGCAAATTCAGATCCTCAAAGGATTCCTGACATTTATAACTCTATTGAAACATCACCCCTTTCTGAGTAAGTGTCATCATGGATGAATCCGACCAAGATAAATCATGAAAAAACCCTTGTCATAACCTACTGATCCCAAAAACCTCCTGATCTCAAAAACATTCTTCAGTTGTTCCCATGAAATCACTGCACAAATCTTTTCTAGGTCTACCAAAACCCCTCATTCCAAGATCACATGACCCAACAACTTCACCTCATCAATATAGAAAGTTCACTTAGAAATATAATCATAGAGACAATGATCCTGATGGGTTCCCAACATGATCCTCAAATGACGCTCATGTTTCTCTATAGATCTATAATAAACTAAGATTTTATCCACTAATACCTGAAAAAGTCAAGATACTGATGGAACACCCTGTTTATGAGTTCCATAAAGACCACTGGAGCATTTTTCAATCTGAATGGCATGAATAGTTATTCAAAATGGTTATACTAGCTTCAGAAGCCTATTTTTGAAACATTCACCTCTATAGATATGACTTGATGATACCTGAAATTCAATTCAATATTGGAAATTCACAATGCCCCCTTCAGATGATCAAAAAGGTCATCAATATAGGGAAAGGGAATTCTTGATCTTTTCCTTATTCATATTCTAGTAATCAATAAATAACCAGAGATATCCATAATCCCTTTTCATGAATAGAATTGGGGTGGACTAAGGTGAGATACTCTGGTGAATGAATCATTTGAATTCAAAATCATCTGCAGGGGTAATACGATACGAGGAAAGAGATATTGGTTTTTCCCAATGCCAAATCTATAGAAAACTTCACATCCTGCTCCAGAAGAAAGCCTTAAAATTCATCTAGAAACACCTTTGAGAACTCGTCCACCAAAAGAGGTAATACCGTAGCATCACCATCATCCTCTAGCACAAGAAATGATAAATGAAAAATGAGATTACCTAATTCAAAAAGTGTAGGTTCGGAACATCTTGACCAAGAATTCCATTCACCATAGAAGACCTGGGTACTACCATTAGGTGACAAGAAACTCACTCTCCACTTATAATAATCGATGTGTTCCTGAAAGTGCACCATCTAATCCATAATAAGGATTATGTCAAAGCAATGCAACTATAAAGTAAGAAACTCCCATTCATGTTCGACCCCCGATAAGGTTAGTGCACAATACAAACACCTAAAACCTTACTCTCACTTCTTATAAAGTGTCATTAACAAATCCATTGCATATGGAATAATCTCAGTTGGATATTTTATCACATCAACAAGACCAGAAAAAATGAAAGAAATATAGGCAGTAGTGTCAAATGAAACAAAATCCACAGATGATGTAAAAAAACAAATAATACCTCGAACTATTGTAGATCATGCATTTGATCCTGCTGTTGCTTGGACCACAACATGAATATGTTTCATCTTAGCCTAATCCTGAGAATGACTAATATCTTGCAGCTCTACCCTAATCTGACTCTGACTAGAAGAGGATCCATTCCTACTACCATGACCTACGAACCAAGATACCACCATCCTAGATAGCTCTGATTTGGTTGAAATTCCTCTAGAATCTATATATCCCAAACCAATATGATTTGAAAGTTTGGCCCAAAAAACAATTGTAAGTGTCCCATATGTCCACACAGATGAAATGATCTAGGTGGGGATGTACATGTTGACCACACATGCCTCAGATTCATACATTGATAGAACACAATTTATCCAATCACTAAAACTACTGACAACAACTGTTGGGAAGGATAGCCTGATGTACCACCTCCCTTCCTATCCTACTCATCTCACTTTGACTTCTTCTCATATGAACTAACACTACCCACTAATGACACTGATCTAGAGAATCCATGATTGTCTTTCAAATAAATTTCTATCACCATGTAATGATTGACAACCTCAGTGTAGGCCCTCATCTTAAACAAAAATAATTGAGAATAAATCTCTACCTGTAACCCCCTTTCGAACATTTGAACCTTCATCTTTTCATTTTAAATGATCCCATATACATACCATACCAACTCCACAAAGTGATTAGAATACTCCATTACTATATGGTCTCCCTGGGTAAGGTCTATGAACTCTCAAGATCTGGGATAGGCCAAAAACTCATAACAATACTGCTTGTTTGAAACGATCTTGAAATCATTCCAACTCATCTGATCATGCTTCCCAGCTTGAACCATTGAGTCCCACCATCTCTGAATGTGACCTTCCAATAATAATGAAGGGTATTTAACCCAGACAGCTGCATGAGTGTCCAAAAACTCAAAAATCTTCTATAACTTCTTAAGACACTTCTATGCTTTCTAAGGTTCCATGTTTCCATGAAAAGAAGGAGGGTTGTTCTTGAGGAACTCATGAGCTTTTTCCTTCCTAGGACCCGGTTCAGATTCTCTAACTAGAGTAGGAATAAAACCCTCTCCCTATCCCAAGTCCAAGAAATCATGGGCCAAAAATTCTATTAGTATTTGATCAATTGGTGAGGGAGAACTCTCTTCTGCCACTTCTCATAGTTTCATTGGAATTCTCTTGGGATCCATCTTTCCACAAGAAGAAAAAATCACAAAGTAAACTAGTAATAAAACCATTCTAAAAATTAAAAAAAAATCTCAAACACTTGAATAATCCAAAGCATAACCAAATAAATCCTAATAAACATCCAATGAAATACAACTAATCCACCCACCTAGTGTCCACATACCATCTAAAACCTTTACGTCTCACCTGGTGGATAATTCAAACAAAATCCCAACATCCCATGATGACTCAAGATCTATCACGAGGTGTGTGATCTAGGAAACCCACTCATAACCATAAACTCAAGCCCTGATATTCCTAGTTAATGTGTATCTAGAATCATCATGAAATAAATGGACCCAAAAGAGCATGACCTGCTTTGATACCATTTTTTCACGAATCAAGTCGGAGTGCCATATAACTTGACACCTGACCTAATATGTGGCATGTCCCGAAGGTCATTTCCAACCCCCAAGGGATGGAAACTAGTGCCTAGGTATAAAAAATACATAATGTTAATGATTTCACCCATATATATAGTTATAAACATTAAACAAAAATAAACATCACAAGGATGAATAGTCACAACCAAACATGACATTTTTTTTTTCAAATTCTAGTTTTACAACATTAAAGAAACCAAAAAGGTGCTACAATAAAATCAAAACAATGAAATATCACAAAACCACCATGTAATAAAAGGGAGGTCACTCACAAGCCATCATTAGCATCATCTTTAGGAGGAAGACCACTACAAACCGAAAACACCATCTCTATACACCTTTCCTTTACCTAAGTCAAACATAATAATACACCCAAAGGTGTATATAGGGTGTGAGCCAAATCAAAATAGGATTCCACCTAATAAAGATATTCCCTACCAAAAAATTATGTGAAAAACCTACATGCAAGTTTTAAAAGAAGGATATAAACATTTTTAGAAGAAATATTTGAAAGGGAAAAAATGCTTTGATTTTGAAGTATCCAACAGAGTGCACTGTATGCCGATGGTAAGAAAAATATCATAAAAGATAACTAATTTATAAGAAATTATTATAGGAACTATATATATTAGGACACTCTTAACATCATATCTTGGTAAAACGTTGTATAATAAACACATTTATCATCATCCTCTTACACGAGCCACTAGAGATGAATTTATCCAATGTTCAAATGGTTCCCAATCATCATTAGTTTAATTAGCGTTGTAATGTCAATCATACTAGAAAGAACTAGGCCTTGACCCCATAGATCCAAATAGAATACTTGTTCTAGTCCTCCCACCTAGTCACCTAGGATTCCCTTTGTACTCAATTTCCATTCTGCATGTCACATAAATCCTCACTTTTACTCATGCATAAGCCAATCAATATAAAAGACATGAAAAACCA
The DNA here is from genome assembly GCA_963277665.1 of Viscum album. NCBI lineage: Eukaryota > Viridiplantae > Streptophyta > Magnoliopsida > Santalales > Viscaceae > Viscum > Viscum album. The sequence goes on from OY728119.1 coordinate 15,997,875, forward strand.
CCATTTTCATTAACCCAAAACCTCTTTTGAATCAAAACACACAATAAATCCATTTTAAAACACGATTCATACCATTTAAAGATTTTATCAAACACCTTTAGGAAGAAAATTAAGGAAAAACATAAGAAATGTATATTGAACATACCCATTTCCTCTGGAAAACTCATATTTCAACACAAATTCACCTTGAATATTTTTAAAAATTCATTTTCACCTAATAAACAATCTATATAACATGAAAAAGAAGAAAAAAAGCATATCAAAATCACCAAATAATGTTTAAGCATGGCACCACAGACCTAAAGAGTATAAACTTCTGGAAATCGGGTCTAAACCACAACTACGCCACTAAAAGATCCTATAATTGATATATTGAACAATAAAAATCAATATTAAACCCTAATATCTATATCTAAACCTATATTGGTCACTGAACCCTCTGGATATATGAAAAAACAAGAAAAAAGAAGGGAAATCCTCAAAAAGAAGAATAATTCAGAAAACAAGGGACTTAATTGTAGTTTATTGGATATTTCCAACCCAATCCACCACTAAAATGGAGGTCCAAGGGATAAACGAGGAGGGTTGGAAACAACTAGGGTTGTAAATACCAAGAGGGGAAGAAAATGGTGTATTTTGGTTTAAATCTCAAGACAACACAACTGCCATTTTAAAATTTTTAATGACCTATATATGGTGCATGGTTTTCCTAAATGGTTTTCCGAACCGTGCAATGACTGTTTTCCCTTCATTGTCCAAGATGCACATGTCGCATGGTTATCCTTAATAGTTACTAGACCACGAGCAAACCATATGGTTTGACACTATCCTAAAATGTCACATGGACACAAATTTTCTTTATAAAATGTGAAAATATTGATAAATCATGCGCCAACCATGAACCTCATGTTGTTAAGCCCAAAATCTCAATTTTTCACAAAAAGCTAAAGGGTAAAATCCATGGATAATGACTATAATGAAAATGAGTAAAAGAATACCTAAAAATAAAAATAAATACGTGACACCATCACATGCTATAAATATTGAATGACTTGATATAAAGGAACTAGACCCCCTACCTTAGTTTTATAGGGATATCATTGTACAATTTCAGTCCTTAAATCAAGTTAGAAAAGGTGAAATGAGAAGAATAGATCAATACCTCAGAAGTAAGGAATAAGATCTTTCACCAAAGTATAGTAGGATATGAGAAGATTTATTAATAATGGAAGGAAGAGGATTAGGGAGATTATCATTGTGGATTAAATGTGACTTATGACGATGCAATCAGAGATCAGACTGAAGAGAACCCAAAAATCCTAGTTTGGCTTGAATATGAGAGGTCATGTGAGGAGGCTATCTGCTAGAGGTATAAGGAATAAAGGTTAAGTGTTTAAATTTTTTTAGGGAAATAATAGTAATTTACCACTTTAATTAGGGGATGAACTGTTTGGTTGAATGGTTGAACAATCTGTGCGCCAACCATACAATAACCACTGCCCAAAGAATCCCATGGCATGGGTTGGGCACATAGTTTGAATGACCATATACAAGACTTGTGAAATGGGTCTATCAAAATCTGTACAACACCCACAAGGGCATGAAACCTAAATCGTACGGCTGTAGACAAACCATGTGGGCTCTTATTGTGCACTGAGTTCCCTGCATGGTTATCACTTACTATGGGCTAACTGTGTGACTCATTCTGCATCCTCAATTTCTGGAGCTCTGACGTCTGAACAAGCCCCAGACTCTCCCAAAAAACTCCTTAACCCATAGGATACATTATTATCATAAAAGGGTAGGTTTTCAAAAATAAAATATGTGTTCATAACTCGATAAAAATTTAGGACATTACACCATTAGTTCCTAGGCATCAATAACACACCCTTAAAAATAGTTTCTCCCAATAATGAATACTAAAATTCTTAAGGTATCATTATAATAACCTATAATTAACTTTACATATGATGTCATGTCATGTTTCTAATAAAACTTTCATAATATTTAATAATAACTAAATGAATAATTAATTAAATAAAAGATAATAATAAGATTATAACATCAAAATAAAACTAAAACAACCCTTAAGTATAAATATATTCAGAACTAAGTTATATATGAACCGAATGATCCAAAATAAGGAAACAATAAATATGGGAAGATGATATAGAAAGATAAACTATGTGAATAAAAAAGCTAAAATAGTTACTACCCAACTTTTTGGGGAACGGGGGTCTATTACCTCCATTTCACCTCCTTAAACCCCAATCTGGGATATAATGAGTAACTATTACCTCCAAATGGGGCCTTATATTTAATTTTTCACTAAATAAGGTTTATATACACCAATAGGGTGTCATCATAATAAGAATTTTAATATTTCAATAATAACTTGTCGAAATATATTTACACCGCAATCCATATCATACAAGTTTAAAATAAACATATAAAAGTATCCCATTTAATCTTTAAGGATAGAATTATAAAAGCTTAGCATCAGGAGTGAAACCACATAATGAGGTTTATTTTTAGGGAAATAAAATTATAATGGAGAACAAGTATCATACTGTAAATTATCAGGAATAGGTACCAATGATATCGAGTTTGGGGTTCCTAGGGTCTCTATACCATCATAATATAATATAATTAGGTTCTCAAGGGAGTATAATGTCAACATATGGAAATTATTTGAACGGATAACCAAGTACCAAGAATGGATATCCAAGGGAGAACCATGAACTTATAATATTCATGTTATTAAATAACATTATCCCACCTAGGATCCCTATCAATAACCATAAGAAATCACCCATGAAGTTCTAAAATGATTTAATGTTCAATGTCAACCAACCCATGTAAAAAACATCACATAAATCATGAATTTTTTAATAGTAAAAGCATAAATAAATCTAGAGAATAATATCCCATATTCCCATGAAATAAATTCCATTAAAACCCCTGAAAATATATTTTATTTATTTCATAAAACACCTTTTGGGAATCAATTTAAACTAATATGTTTATAACACACGACACTGAGATTCACCAAACCATGAAATAATGTTTTTATAAATATGACCATTATAACCAAGCCATTAAATAGGTGGGTATTCATATTATTAAATATAAATATAAATTATTTTTTGATAAATTGGACTTAATTTTTGAAACAATCATATCAAAATTAACATATGGTGCAATTTTGGGTTTTTTCAAAAAATACTGATTTTTCAGTGAATAGTGAAAAATGCCAATTTTATAAAACCATCATTTATTTTAAATAAATAAATTAATTTAAATTCAAAATTATGGTTAAAGTAGAAAATTATAATTTATTAAAATTTAATCCAATTATTTATTTTTTATAAACCCTTTATTAGATTTTAGTATAAGTTTATTTTTGGGTTTAAAAAAGGGTTTTACTAAAAACAGGTTCAAAGTGCATAATGTTTCACTATTTTAATTAATTAAATTAATCCATAAATAATTTTTTTTAAAATTAAATTTATATATTATATATCAATAAATTTTTATTGAGATTCATATAATTACTATTATAATTTTTATAGTTAATATAAAATCATCTTGGGCATGAAAAATACACTTCTTGAAAACCTTCTTTTTCGTCGTTTTGGCGAAATTTGCTATAAATTTAATTTTTCCCACTTATTTTTTTTGAAATAATAAATTTCATTTTTAAAATCATCATATAAAAGTTATATTGGGGTGAAATGTTTTAAATTTTATGAAAAGATAATTTTTTAATTAATATTGAAAAATATTGAATTTTAATTGAAAATTGTAATTTCGATTAAATTGTTAACAAAAGTAAATAATTTTTTAAATTAAATTAGTTAAATTATATATCTATTAATATAAATTATTTCATTTAAACTTATTTCATATTTAAATTTTATATAAACACTTTGTAAACATTTGAACATTTTCTCTCTGAAAACTCACTTTCTCGTTGTGTCTATTTGATTAATTTTAAATAAATTTTAGAAAAGTAAATGAATTAAATTTAGAAAAATTGATTATATTTTTTTTAATAATAAAAATTTATATTATCTAATATTTTAAACTTATTTTTTTACCAAAAATAATTACAAAAAAGTAATAATTAATTACCATAGTTAAAGTAAAAATGAGTTTATCAGGGGTTAGACTAAAAAAATATTGGATAAAATAGCCTAAAAACTTATATAGAATCTATTTTATGTCCATATTGAAACCATATAATGTATAATTCTGGAAAATAATCCATTTTGAATCCTTGTGGCATGATAAAAACATGGGTATGCCATTTTCATTACAAACAATTACAAGTGTGACACTCACTTCACCTATAAAAGGCCGCCCCTCTCTTTTTTATTCAAACCATAAAACCATTTTTTCAGAAAAGAACTACTAAAATAACTTAAAAAATTTCCTAATTTCATACTATAAGCCTTACTTTGAGCATAAATACAACCTTGTAAGGCTTTTTATGAAAACCTAAGGAGGTTACCTGAAGAATAGGTAACATTTTTCAACAAACATTTTTATTTTATTTTCTTCTCCACCACCTTAAATTATTATAAAAACATAATGATATAAAAAACTCATTATAATACATATACTTATATTTTTTATTTTTTATTAATTCCTTACAACCATATCCACTTCCATCAAATGGGTTGTAAAATCATCATTTGTGTGTATGGTGAACTACCGCCTCACGAACTGATATCATTCGTTTTTTCATTAACACCTCTCAAATATAGTTATAATGGTGTATTAAATATTAATATATTATATTTATGACATTATTTTTCTTTTGGAAAAATATATCACATGGTCTTATTTAATTTTCATTCGGTGGGAATACCACAACGTTGTTCATGTCTACGACGGACTACCACCTCACGAAGTAGTTCCATTAATTCACACTTTTCATAGAAGGTAATAAGGATAGGTTTAGAGAAAATATGTGATATATATGACATAAAAATTATTTTAAATGGTAATATATTAATTAAATTTATTTATTTATTTCTGTTTGGAAAATGTAAACAACATGCATTTGTATATATGACTTATCGTCTCCATGAACGGTGTATTTCATTTTCTATCTAGAACATTTATGGATCACTATATATATATATAATAAATATATATGAAAATTATATCATTTTTAAAATTCTGGAAATTATGGAACCATGATCAATGTAAGAGGACCAAAAAATTAACAAATCAAAACATACACAATAAACAAAGTAGTTATTACATGAAACATGAATTTAACAAGGAATTGTCAATAAATGGATAATAAAAGGTCATAAGTAAATAATATATGGTATGATATATATAATTATGGTTCTTTAATGGATTTATAATAAAGTTATATTTATTATACATGAGTTTTGAATGTGTATGAAGAAATTTGAGACTTAAGGTAATGGATTTTTATTTTCTCTTTAATTTCTGGGAGATATATTCCATATTAACCACCTATTTATTTTATGTGGTGTATATAATTACCATGAATTTATTTTATGATTATAATCATGAAATTTATTATTTTTACATATCCAATTTAGTATATATCTTTCATGGGTTCTATGGTTTAAAAGTTAAAAAATCGTTAACTGATTTTCATCTCACTTTTATTTTTTTGTGAGACACGTGTCATATTCACCACATGTATATTTTATGTGGTGTATATTCTTCCCATGAATAAATTTTATAATGATTATCCTTAAATTCTTATGGATTTATATATCCATTTTGTGATCCCTCTTTCATGGGGTTTACAGTTCAAAAGGTACCAAAATGTTAAGGGGTTTTTTTCATCTCAAATTTCTTTCCTTGTGATATAAGTTATATTATGAAAATATATTCTTTTATAAGGTGTATATATTTCAACTTTGATATATTTCATCACAAATATTCATATTATCATGACATTATAAGTTTGATTTAATATTTTTCTTTTATGGGGATTATGATTCAAAGTTACCAAAGTGGTAAGAGTTATATGTTACAATCACATTGTTTATCAGGATTATTTATGATTATTCTTGTAATGATGAAATATTATAATATACCTCTAAATAAACACTTTTATTTTCTTATAATATAGTTATTACATGAAAATACATTATTTCCCTTTATTTTACTCTCATAATGTACCAAAGAGTTTAAAAATAATATTTTTAAGAAAAATTTTCTTTTTGGTTGAAACCCCCTTTTCTTTAAAAACAATATTTTTTAAAAATGTTATCAAATTTTTTAAAAAATTTCAAATCATTTATTAAAACAATACCCATTCTTTACTCTTTAATTTTTTTTAAAATGAATCTTCATATCATTTTCCAAATAATGCCCAATTTTATTTTACTAAAATATTAAAAAAATATTTATTTTTAATATACAGGGAATGAATAGTATTTCCCATTGGCATGACCACTCAATGATTTAAATATTCTATTATACGTTTTAAAATATATTTTCAAAAAAATCCTTAATATTTGTTAAATTTTTAGTTTTAAATAAATTATTTCAAAATTAAAATGATTTTGAAAATGTTTTATGATTTAAAAACTATTTTTCAATGTGTAAAGGATATTTCCAGAAATGTTTTAATATTTTTAAGTTTTAATAAAAATTATTTTCAAAGACAAGTAATTTTTTTCATGAAATATTCCAAGAGAATTTACAAAATCATTTTCCATATAAGACAACAACCTTTGATGATACTTTTTATTCACAAGGGATATGATCCAAGGATAAAATTATTATTATTTCTTTGAATCATTATTTTTCTATGATTAAAAGATGTTTATGAAACCTGTTTCTCTTCCATAGGTTATACAATAATAAAATTCTTATGAAACTCGCTTATTTTTTCCATGGATTATTCTATAATGAAATGATGAAATGATTGTGAAATATATATATCTTCAATAGGTTATGATATGACAAATTGTTTGTGAAACCAATTTCATTTCATGGGTAATGATATGATGAATATTTTATATTCTTTCATCACACATATGTATTATTTTAATTATGTGACATGTGGGACCTCTATTTCCCTCTAGTGCATTGGGTAAATATTTATATCTCTTGAGATAAATAGCAATGGAAGAGGGAGTGAACCTAGTTCATTAAGGTAATTTTTTTCACTATGATGGTCTTGGGAGTGAACCTTGACTACTATAATGGTTTGTGGAGTGAACCCATTCCACTATGATGACCTGGTATTTAACCCTTGACATCTATAAAAATGTTTATTTTCTTATGTATATACCACAATTCCATGTATTATACTAATTTTATGTTATTAAGGATTATGTAATTTGATTCCCTTATGAATCATGTCTTATGAACTGCCAATATTTATTCCATGACTCAATATTATGATATTTTATATATTTGGTATGGTTTTAAAATGTTATTATCATGTTATCATACCATTATGTTTGTGTTATGCTCACATATATCCCTTTTTTAACATTGCTGAGCATATGAGCTCACCCTTTCTTATGTTTCCTTTCCATAGGTTATGAAGTAATTTATTACATATGGTATGTCTAATAAGGGTTCAAGTTATGAAAAACATAGTGGGAGATGATGAAGTTTACATATGAACTAGTTGTTTGTGTTTTCAAGTTTCCAAATGCACTATACATTTATGATCCCTAGGCATGTGTTTTTATAATGTAATAAACATTCATAAAAAATGATGTAATATCTATGTATGAAAATATAGGGTTGCTATAGTTGGTATCAGATGATAGTTTTAGTATAACTTTATAAACAAAGATGAGAAAAAATTAGTGATATCCCTAAGGAAATGTATGAGGATAATTATAAGGACAAGTCAGTATATTGGAAAAAGTCCTAGAATTTTGGTAAAGGATAGAGAAATTGGTTTTCAAGAAGTTAATTTCCTGTCTGTATACTATATGTAGATGTGTCTCTAGTACAGAGGTTCTTAGGGGTAATAACTGTGAAAAGGGTGAATTGAGCTGGACTCGATCATCACCTAGTGCACGAAAATGAGCCCTAATGCACACCTGGTTTGACACTCTTAGGGTATATACATTTTAAATTTGAAAACTATTTACAAACTATAACAAAGTATTAATACATTTTATGAGTATGAATGATAGAGGATAAACCTATGATGTAGACGAACGCCTCTCATGAAGCAAGGAAGAAAAATTCTAAATGTTTCCTAGTTTAAAAAAGTGGCTTACCAGGGTTGTCTCATTTGAGGAGATTCAAAATTGTTTTCTTGTTCAAATTCACATAAATATAATTGTTTTTGTTATTTAAATTATTTATTAAAGTAATGAAAGATGAATTTTGGGTTTTTGGAAATAAACTAAATTAAAAAATAAAACAAAATTAACGTGAAATTATAAACTACAATGAAATTCCAACAAAATAAGATTATAAAAGAAAGGAAGTTCTCCTGGTAGAGTTTTATAGGAAGCACCTTCGTTGTCTTATTTAAAATCCACATAGTGAACACACTCCACCATATCTGTTCACACCTTAATCCACCACAATTGTGAATTAAGAGTGTACTTAACAACTACCAAGCACACTCCATATAAACATCCTCAACCAAGGGATAATGGTCATGAAAAAAGAAGATAAACTTTAGATTACCACAATAAGGATTACACCCACTGTAAATCATCTTTAGATTAACCCAATGAAAAAAATAAATAAGGTCTTTGTAAGATCAAATATATAAAAATAAGATGCTCAAATAAAAGAGGGGGGGGGGGGGGTGAATTGTATACTTTAAAAAATTCCTTTGGAACCTTTAAATTTAAGTTTAGTAAGATTAAAAAAAGTTTCATAAGAACTCTTAAAGAAACCTTTTCTATTTTCTTAAAAGAAAGATTCTACCTTAAAGCATATAGAATCTGTAATATAATTAGAGTATTGAAATTATAAAGTATAAGAAGTTTATACTGCCGATCATTAACAAAGTTAACATACTACAACAGAATTAAATAAACTTGAAATAGTAAACAAGTAACAATAAGATTCTTTTAACCCAAAGAGAAGGGTATCCAACAACCTTGGATAAAGGTTCCTTGATTTATACTTTCAAGAAATTATGTCTTAACCAAACCCAGGTAAGCCCTCAATTCGAATATCGGTATTTATCTTTCTATCCCCAAAAGACCTCAATTTAGAAGGAAATCAGAACCTCTGTCTTCCAAACCCGGAAGCCAATGATCAGCATGATCAGAGTCTGAACTAAGAAAGTCTGAAAAAGTTGTTCTTTCCTGAATAAGTTGTTCACAACATCCTCATGAAGCACTGAGAGTTGTAGGAGCCTCTCTCTCTAGAAATCACTTCACAATCTTGTTCACTATCAAGTACTTTTCTCGTTCAAATGATCTTGTATTTATAGGCAAAAATTTCCTAATAGTCAGCTCCTTTCCAATGATCATATTTTCATTAAATTTTGGAGGGACCTGGACATGTGGGAAACGTACAACAGTTAGTTTGTAACAGATTGTACGACATCGTTTCAAGTAACAGAAACAATGTTAAGTTAAAGATAAATGTGAAGTATAAGAAATCTTGGAATCTAATAATATTGTAATGATAAATTTGGCAACTCTAATATTATCAAGAAAACATAATCTTAATAAATCAAGAAAATGGATTCTTGATAATAACATTATCAACAAAATAGAATCATAAGGAAAAGTAATCGTATTGTGAAAAAAGTATCTCATTTGTTCCGCAATCGGAATCACATATACACCAGAATCAGAGTCATAAAACTGAATCACATATACACCGGAATCGGAATAATAAAACTAAATCACATATAAACCGGAATTAGAATCATAAAACTGAATCACATATACACTGGAATCGGAATCATAAAACTGAATCCCATATACACCGAATTCAGAATCATAAAATAGAATCACATATACACCAGATTCAAAATCATAAAACGGAATCACATATATACCATATTCGAAATCATAAAACGGAATCACAAATACACTGGATTCAGAATCATAAAACAGAATCACATATAAACCGGATTTGGAATCATAAAATAGAATGATAAATCGTAATGATAGATCTTGAATTAATAACTGAATGGAAAAATCAGAATAACAGATTTGTAACAATAACTGAATGAAAAAATTGGAATGAAATATCTTGTAAAAATAACTAAATGAAAAAATTGGAATGACAAATCTTGAAAAAATAACTGAATGACAAAACCAAAACATAAAAAAACAGAACATAAGAAAAAAGTGTTTGTGATTTTCAAAACATAAAACCATATGGAATAGAGAATTCATAAGATAAACTTACTGACTCAACAATCTCCCCCTTTTGGGAAAACACAAACAACTTTTCTAAGGAAGAATATATTGACTTAGATAAACAAGTATGGAAAACTTATCCCCCCTTTTGAATAAGATTTTGGATAAATATGACTAACTCCCCCTTAGTTTATGTTTCCCAAGGATCATATTCTTGATCATTGAAGTCAAGTTTTCTTAAGGGAATATCTCCCCCTTAAATAAAAATTTCTTCTTAAAAGAAAACTCCCCCTTAGAAATTTTCCTTTCTTTCCATACTCCCCCTTTCTAGATTATCCTTCTCAGAGATTAAATTCTTCCTTTAAATAAATTCTCCCCCTTTGCGATTTTCAAAAAAGAGGGAAAGGAATGGAGAATTATAAGATGTACCTGTAAGGTTAAGCAAGAATACATTCGAAAAAAAAGAAAGATATAAAAGAAACTTCTTTATGAAAATTTTAGAAATAAGGTTTACATTACAAAAAAACATCGTAATATAAAGAAAAGTCATCCACTCTTCTTCTTCTCAGACAACATCTTCTTTATCAAGGATTTAGGTTTATTTACATCCTTATGATCTTCTTCAAACTTCTTCAGTAAGATCTCTTGTTTTTGATTATTCTTCTCTAAAGACAAGATCCTCTCTTCTTGAGTAGCCACCTTTCTTTCAAATTTATCTCTACCTTCCTTCTCACTGCTAACAGATCGATCAACAGAATTGAGTTGACTAGCTTTCTCAGAGATTGATGTCTTGATCTTGTAGAACTCAATTTCACAAGTATTAAAAGTTCCTTTTGTTGAATCCAAGAAGTCACCGAACTGTCTTATTTCTTCATTGATAGTTTTGGTACGGTTAAAGACTTTCTTACAAGTCACCTTATGGGCTTTGTAGTCAATCAAAATATTACTAAAGTCTGCTTATTGCTTGACAACCATATCCATAAGCATATTGGTCGATTCCATCTTTTGATTCAGGGTCTCTTGCATCATTTGACTCTGGGAATCTATGTTTTCAAGAACCGGAATGGTGCTGACCCACTTTCTTAAATATAGCTTGACAAAATCACTTTCAACAGATGAAGAGGACTCATATCCTGAAACATCTTTTCCTTTCTAAACTCCTCTTGGAGTTAAGTAAGCTAGTCTCTCTATTCTCTTAGAGGAATTTTGATGTTTTTTATTATTAGATAAAGAAATCAAAACATTCTTGCCTTTAATAGGGTCTCGAATTGAAGATTTTTCATCTGAAACTTGAAAAACATTTAGATTTCCCTGTTCATCTTTTTTTTTTCAAACTCATGATGTTGAGATCCTCCTTATACCTCTTCTTCTTGAAATTATTCCTCTTCTTCACCTTTTTGTTCAACCTGTTATTCCTATACTTCTTCTTCAAGTTCAAATTAAACTTATTCTTCATCTTCAACTTCAACCTCTTCCTCAACTTTTATTTCTTCCTCAATTTCTTCTTTAACTTGTTCTTACACTTTTTCTACTAAAATAGATTTAGAAACTGAACTCGAAGGAGTTCCAACATACTCTTACACTTCCCTTAAAACATCATCATCATCTTGGATTATCTGAAATTCCATTTCTTGAACTGGTTTTGATAAATCTAGGACTTTCTTAGCTTTATGGATCTCCAGAGTGGCCACTGGTTTCTTATGAACAACTTGAGATTCAGGTACTTCTTGAGATTTCTTTTCTACAGCTTTTAGAAGAGACCGAAAAACTTGCTCTTCTAAATATTTCTTCTTTAACTTCTTCTCTTTCTTTTCTTTATCAAGATTTTCAGATTTATTGTTTCTTAGAGCCTTAGCCTCTATAGGATTTAGAACAAAATAAGGGTCTCCATCCTTTTTAGTAGCTTCCATTTATCTCCACTTTGAAACTGTTGCATCTGAATAAGCTTTTGGTTTCTTTGCAGGGGGAGGTGCTAAAACCAGAACAACATGAACTGGAACCGTCAAGCTCGGTTCATCAAGTTTCCTTTTCTTAGGAACTGACTTTGAAGATTCTGGAACATCACCCATATTATAGATAACCATTTCTTCGAAGTTTTTTGATTCTAGAATAAACTCTACTTTTATCCTCCTTAGAGTGTCGTCACTTAACAAAAAAATCTTGAAAGGTTTCAAGAATGATTGACATGGAACATTTAATTCTTGAAGACACATAACAATTACCTGTAAAATAGTTACTGGGTACATAAGGATATGAGATCTGATGGTTCCACTTTTTATTGCTTGGATGGTGAGAAATATGTACTTCACCAAGTTGATATTCTTTAGGTTGAAAAGAAAATCTAAAATAAAGATATCACACATCTTCAGATAATCCTTATCTCCCTTTATTGGAATAAGAAATCCTTGAATCCAAAGAGCCATCATCTTGTGGTTCATTGAAAGATTCGTAATCTTCATATTCTTAACATACTTAAGACCGAGAAACTCCAAAGCCTTGATTTTTTTTCAAAAGATCCTTCTTTCTTGGGGAGTTTCTGAGAACAAATAATATCCTCCCCTTCATACGGTATGTTAAGAATATTTGTTGGATTCTTGTAGGAGACTGTATATGATTTTCATAGCATTTGAACTTAAACAGATCCTTACCATTATTTTGAAAGAACAAAACAGATTCATAGAATTTAATAAAGAGGTCAAGATAATCTGAATCCTGATATTTCTCTTTAGCCACACAGACACTTTCCCATCCATTAGATCTTATCACCTTAGAAATAAGGGCGTCATATTTTTCAAAAAACATAGGGCACACTAACATTTCCCTAAAGATTGACCAATTATTAATCTCCTTGCTAACCGACATCTAATCTGCTAAGGATTATAGAGTCATTAATGGTGATGGAGAAATTCGGAATGAAAGCTTTGAAGGCAACAAAACTTCGACACTGAGATCTGTAAGGATGGTGCGATACTTGAAAACGAGGCACCCCTTATATAGACATGGCTATGACTTTTCAACTTCCATAAGATGATCAAATGGCTGAAAAAAATCTAATCTGATCTGATGGTTGAGAATGGATATAGAAAATATGAATTCTGATCTTTTGAAGTAAATTAAACTAGAATTTTAGAAATATTTAAATATCAAAGACTAAAGCTTAAGATAAAGAAAATAAAGAGTAAGAAAGATTACCTTTTGGAATACTCTGAGAGCTTTATTAGTATTATATGAATTTTTCTTAGGAGTTTTCAAATCCAAAATTTTAAAATATTAAATTTTCAAATCCAAAATTTTCAAATCGGAAATTTTCAAATCCGAAATTTACAAATCTGAAATTTTTAAATCCGAAATTTTCAAATATGAAATTTTCAAATCCGAAAATTTCAAATCGGAAATTTTCAAATCCTAAATTTTCTTATGGAAAGAAAAAGTGTTAAAAGAAAGAGAAAAAAAATCAAACAAATATACTCCCCATGAAACAAGGAGTAGTTTAATGTTAGGAAATAATTTAAATAATATGTAGATATGAATGAATACCTTACAAAAATCATTCATAGATTCTTTTTAATATATTCAAATCTATCAGAAGGTAGAGGTTTTGTAAAAATATCAGCAATTTTCTCTTGCATTCTGATGAATTGAAGAATAATATCTCTTTTATGTGTGTGATCCCTAAGAAAGTGATGCCTAATATCTATGTGCTTTGTATGAGAGTGATGGGCAGAGTTTTTACTTAGGGAAATGGAACTTGTGTTATCACACATAATTTGAGTCTTATTAAAACTCATACCATAGTCTGTGAGTGTGTGTTGCATCCACAACACTTGATCACAACAACTTCCAGCTGCTATATATTCAGCTTCAGTAGTGGAAAGTTCTACGAAATATTGTTTCTTGTAAGACGAAGAAAATAAGGAATCACCTAAGAAAGGAAAAGTTCTGAATATACTTTTTTTATCCATTTTACAACCACCAAAGTCAACATCTGAAAAACTTTTAAGTTCAAAATCATTTCCAAAGGAATAAAAAAGTCCCAAATTTAAAGTTCCCTTTAAATATCAGAAAATTCTTTTTATAGCTTTTAAATGGGATTATTTAGGTTTTTCTTGAAATCTTGCACATAAGAATACTGAGAACATTAAGTCAGGTCAACTAGTTGTTAAGTAAAGTAAGCTTCCTATCATCCCTCTATAAGATATTTGATCTACATGTTTCCCTGATTCATCAATATCAAGAGTATTAGAGGTTCCAATAGGATTACTTATACTCTTAGTGTTGTCATACCCGAACTTCTTTAGAAGATATTTGATATACTTATGTTGAGATATGTAAGTTCCCTATAGTTTTTTGTGAAATTTGAAAACCAAGAAAAAATGTTAACTCACCCATCATACTCATCTCAAACTTAGATTTCATAAGATTCGCAAAGAAATCGGTTAAGGATTGCTGAGTTGATCCAAAGATGATGTCATCAACATAAATTTGAACAATCAGAACATCTTTATTATTTTTCTTAATGAAAAGGGTTGGATCAGCAATTCCCTTACCATAGTTATTTATAAGCAAAAATCCTGAAATTCTATCATACCAAGCTCTGGGGGCTTGTTTAAGTCCATATAAAGCTTTGGTAAGTTTATAAACATGATTAGAATATTTGTTTTCTTCAAATCTAGGGGGTTGATCTACATATACTTCCTCCTATACATAACTGTTAAGAAAAGCACACTTAACATCCATTTAATAGAGTTTAAAATTATTGAATGCTGCAAAGGATATAAGAATACGAATAGCTTCATGTCTTTCTACAGGAGCATAGGTTTCTTCATAGTCTATGCCTTCTTGTTGGTTATATCCTTTTTCAAACAATCTTGCTTTATTTCTAACAATAAATCCATTTTCATCACATTTGTTTCTAAAAACCTATTTTACTCCAACAACAGAAGTTTCCTTAGGTTTCTCAACAAAGGTACAAACTTGATTTCTTATGAATTCATTGAGTTCATATTGCATAGCCTTTATCCAATCTTCATCTCCCAAGGCTTCTTCAGTAGTCTTTGGTTCAAATTGGGAAAGAAATGAAATATGTTCAACTTCATTTCTTAAAGAACTTCTAGTTCTTACTGGTTGATTAACATTTCCAATGATATCATCATTGGGATGATTCTTATGTAACAACTGACTTGGATTTTGAAATACCTATTCATCAACATAAGGTAGAAAATCTTCAGGAGTTTGAAGATATATCTGGAAATGATTTAGGTTTTTTGAAAACGAAAGGATCATTTTCATCAAAATTAACATGTTTTGTTTCTTCCACAATGCAGGTGTTTTTATTGAAAACTCTATATGCCTCAGAGTTAGTAGAGTAACCTAAGAAAATTCCTTCATTGGATTTGGGTGCAAATTTGTTTAAGTTATCCTCAGTATTCAAGATAAATACTTCACAACCAAAAACTTTGAATTAAGAAACTTTTTGTTTTCGGCCAGTCCACAACTCATAAGGTATTTTATTAAGAAACGGTCTTATTAAAAGTCGATTTATAGTTTAACAAGTAGTACTTATAGCTTCAGCCCAAAAATGTTTAGCTATAGAATATTCACTCAAAATGGTTCTTATCATCTCTTGAAGAATTTGATTTCTTCTTTCGACAACACCATTTTTTTGAGGAGCTCTTGGAGCTGAGAAGTTGTGAGTAATGCCTTGTTTACTACAAAAAGTTTTGAAATCAGAATTTTCAAATTCTCCACTATGATCACTATGAATAGTTATCAATGGTAGGTTTTTCTCATTTTTAACTTAAGATCTAAAGATTATGAAATAAGAAAAAGCTTCATATTTCTTTACGAGAAAATAGACCCAAGTAAATATAGTGTAGTCATCAACTAGGACAAACACATAGTATTTGCTTCCAATACTTCTAGTTTTTGTTGGACCAAATAAATCCATGTGCACTAACTATAAAGCATTAGAAGTTGTAACTTCACTTATAGATTTAAAGCTATATTTATATTGATTTCCATATTGACATGGATCACAGACTTTTGAAGAATCAAACTTAAGTTCCGGTAGATCCTAAAAAAGTTCTTTCTTAGAAAGCTTACTAAGATTTCTTAAGTTATAGTGTCCTAGTATCCTATGCCAAAGCCATGATTGATCTTCAAGTGAACTAATAGAAGGTAGATATTTACATATAAGGTCCTCTATGTTTAATGTGTATACATTCTCATGCCTAAGGGTAGAGAAAATAAAGTCATCCTTGGAATTATGAACTAAACATTTATCATTTCTAAAATTCACAAGGTAACCTTCATCACATAATTGACTTATGCTTATGAGGTTATGCCTAAGGCCTTTTACAAAAATAACATTTGAAATAACAGCTTTACCAAGAAGAATAATGTTACCTATACCGACAATTTCTCTTTGAGAGTTATCAGCAAAATTTACCTATCCACCTTTTTTTTAAAATCTTTTTGAAATAGTATTTATTACCAGTCATGTGCTGAGAACATCCACTATCCATGTACCATAGGTTGTTGGTACTTCCTTCATTTTCCTAAAAAATAAAGAGTTAGGTTTTCAGAATCCAAAATTGCTTAGATCTGGAATTATTTGATAATAAGAGCTTGGATAACCATATTTGTTTAGAAAAATAATCTTTATAAAACCCAAGGGATTGCAATTTATTTAAAGAACAATTTTTCTTCAAATTCCCATCACTTTGGAATTTAGTACAAAAAGGGGCTCTAGAAGGAATAAAATAATTATTTTTAAAATAGGTTTTTCATGAGAATAGCCTAATCCATGATTATTACCACGAGGTCAGATATGAGAATAAATCTTGTCAAAATTTTCTTTACCAGGAGTAAAATTTGCAAGAAGTTTCTTCAAGGAAAATATTTCAGATTTTAGTCTCAAGACTAAATCCTTATCCTCAGGAAAAATAGATTTAGAGTTAAGTTTATTCTCTAAAACATATTTTTATAAAAGTATATTTTTAAGATCCTCAGAAAGTTTATCCTTCTCATAATTAACTTCCTCAAGTTTCTTAGAAATATTTTTTTTAAAAAAAATTTCTCATCAAGATCTTTGGAAAGATCTAAAATTTATTTTGTTAAAATAGATTCTCTAGAATTTTATTTTGCAAGTTTCTTATAAACTTTACAATTTCTCTTTTCTAACAACTTAGAAAATATAGTAACTTCCTCATAGGAAGGAAAATAATTATCATTATCTGATGAAGAAGATTATTCATCTGAAGAAAAACCTCTATCTAGAAAATTTTAACTTAAAGAAATATTGGTTAAGGATTCAGCAGTTCTTACCTTAGCCATAAGTCAATGATTTTGAAATGGATCTCTGGATATTAAACCAATATTCTTTTTCCCAGAAGATTCATATTCTGAAGATTCATCAAAAGAATCTCCACCAATGGCACTCAAAGTGTCATTGGATTTCAAGACTTTCTTATGATTTGATCTGTAGAAATTCTTCTTGTTTCTTTCAGAATTCCTGTCTTTCTTGTCTCTCTTATTAAGAAAGGGACAATCAGGTCTGATATGACCAGTTCTTCTACATTCATAGCATCTCACTTCTCTATATTTCTTATCCTTTCCATATTTATTCTTGTATATATATTGAAAGTTCTTCTGCCCAACAATCTTGTTCATCCTCTGAGCAAGATTTGATAACTCATTTTCCGAAGTTTCAATTTAATTAGATTCATATTGAACAACAACCTTTTTAGATTTAGATCTTGTAATTATCTTAGGATTCTTGGATTTCATATGATTTTAAGTAGTTGTAAAAGAAACACCTCCATTTCCATTATTCTTCTTAATATTATTATCATCTCTCTTCATTCTGGTTTCAAGTTGAAGAAGAGTTCCAAATAGTTAATCAAGAGAAATCTGAGTAACTTTCCTATTCTCATCTGTAGCAGTTCTCTTAGATTCCCATTCGTTAGGCTTGACGTCTATAATATTGTCTAAAATATCTTAACCATCTAAACCTTTTTCACCCATGAATTTTAATCTATTGACAATAGTCATGAATCTTTGTTGTACCTTACATATAGGTTCTCCATAATGAAAGTAGAAACCATGATACTCAGCCTTGGGCATTGCTCTTCTAGTTTCAATAACTTTGGATATTCCAAAGTGATTTACTTCAAGCTTCTTCCAAATAATATTTGTAGCTTCACAGGATGAAATTTGGCTATACATATTTCTAGTCATGGAACAAAGATAAGTATTATATACCTTAAAGTTTAGCTGATATTTCACCTTTTCCAAATTAGTAAAGGTTCTAAGTTCCTTATTAGGAATCTTATAATCTCCAGTTAACATAATGTAGTTTTCTACACCCGTGTTTATCACAAAGGTCTTAATTCTATCTATCCATTAATCATAATAATTCCCATCGAAGATCAGTGGTCTAGTAGGATTGAGATTATCTAGAGATCCAACATGAATGTCTTTCATACTAAAAAGATATTTATTTCCACAAAACGTATTAGTAGTTAAAGTTTAAAAACAAATATGAAGAACTTAAGAAAATGAAAACTTGATCAAGAAAACTTATATGTGGATATAAGTATTTTAGAAACCTTCTCTGAACCAATTGTGATATTGATTCAGAGTATAAGGTATCCTTCCTCTAATACCAATTGTATGATCGAATATGTAAAAATGAGATGCTCAAATACAAGAGGGGGGGGGGGGTGAATTTTATACTTTAATTTTTTTTTGGAACCTTTAAAGTTAAGTTTAACAAGATTAAACAAACATTCACAAGATCTCTTAAAGAAACCTCTTCTATTTTCTTAAAAGAAAGATTATACCTTAAATCATATAGAATCATTAATATAATCAGAGTAACGAAATTAAAAAGTATAAGATGTTTATACTTCCGAACTTTAACAAAGTTAACATACAATGGTGGAATTAAAACAACTTGTAATAGTAACCAAGTAACAATAAGATTATTTTAACCCAAAGAGATGGGTATCCAACAAACTTGGATAAAGGTTCCTTGATTCATACTTTCAAGAAAGTCTGTCTTACCCAAACCTAGGTAAGCCCTCAATCCGAAGATAGGTATCTGTCTTTCTATCCCCGCAAGCCCTCAATTTAGAAGTAAATCAGAACCTCTATCCTCTAAACCCAAATGCCAAGATCAACATGATTAGAGTCTACACTAAGCAAGTATTAACAAGATGTTCACACTAGAACAAGTTGTTCACAAAATCCGCACAAAGAAATGAGAGTTGTAAGAGGCTATCTCTCTAGAAATCACTTCACAAGATTTTTTACTCTCAAGTAATTTGCTCGTTCAAATGAGCTTGTATTTATAGGCAAAACTTCTTAACGGTTGTCTTCTCTCGAACGGTCATATTTTCTTTAAATTTCGGAGGGACCTGGACACGTGGAAAACATAAAAAGGTTAGTTTTTAATAGATTGTACAACATCGTTTCAAGTAACAGAAACGATGTTATGTTAAAGATAAATGTGAAGTATAAGAAATATTGTAATCTGATAATATTGGAATGATACATTTGGAAACTCTAATATTATCAAGAAAATGTAATCTTAAGTAATTAAGAAAACTAATTCTTAATAAATACATTATCAAGAAAACAGAATTATAAGGAAAAGTTAATTGGATTGTGAAACAGGTATCTCATTTGTTCCAAAATCAGAATCATAAAATCGGAATCACATATACGAATCAGAGTCATAAAACTGAATCACATATACACCGGAATCGGAATCATAAAACTAAATCACATATACACCAGAATCAGAATCATAAAACTGAATCACATATGCACTAGAATCGAAATCATAAAACTGAATCACATAGACACCAGATTCAGAATCATAAAACAGAATCACATAAACACCGGATTCAGAATCATAAAACAGAATCAAATATACACTGGATACAGAATCATAAAATAGAATCACATAAACACCTGATTCAGAATAATAAAATGGAATCACATATACACTGGATTCAGAATCATAAAATGGAATGATATATCGTAATGATTGATCTTACAAAAATAACTGAATGACAAAATTGGAATGAAAGATCTATAAGAATAACTGAATGACAAAATCAGAATGATTGATCTTGTAAAAAATACTAAATGAAAAAATTGGAATGACAGATCTTGTAAAAATAACTGAATGGAAAAATTACAACTTAAGAAAAAAAAACAGAACTTAAGAAAAAAGTGTTTGTGATTTTCAAAACATAAAACCATAAGGAATGGATAAGTCATAAGATAACATTATTGACTCAACAATCTTGGTTCTATGAACTAAATTACTACCCTAGGATATTCTTTAGTTCGGTTACTCATCATCATGAGTATAAGAGATCACAATTTTGTAATAAATAGATAAGATGATGTTAAAAATAAAAAGAATAATAATGAGGGAGAGAGAATGGAAGAGATATAGAGCAAATAGAATAAAATAAAATAAAAATAGAAAATAAAAATACATAATGTTAAAATTATAAGAAGAAGAAAAATAGAATAATAATAATAATAATAATAATATCATATGAAGAGGAAAAAGAAGGGTATAAGAAGAAGAAGAAGAATAAATGGGTGAATCACTTTGGTCAAAACAAAATTCATGTGTTATGTTTTATAAAAGAAACAAAACAAAATTGAAATAAGAAATAAAAAAAACAATGAAATAGAAAAAAATTAAAAAAATGTATCTCAGCCAATCCTTCAGTGGATCGACAGTACACATGAATTCCCTTATTCAGTGGTCTCATCCTCTATTTATAGATGGGTAGATATCCTTCTCTCATATCTCATCCCATATCCCTGGGGATTAATCTATCCTTTTTAAATATTTTATCCTCGATACTCATTGTGAGGAATTGGAATTACCCAAAGGAACCTTGGGTTTAAATATATAATTGACAATTAGGATCAGAGCTTCAACATCAATGGTGAATAGAATCGATTCACAGATTGTGAAAGATGTTTTCTCAATAGTAACTGGGAAACATGGTAGTGGTATAAAAAAGTCATAAGTGGAATGGATATCTCCCTCAATTTCATATGGACTTCAAAGTGGCTAAAAAAATATTTTAAAGGGGATTCATGGCGTTGTTCATTGTTCTGAGGATGATCCAGAGTTACCCTGGCCTTTGAAAGTAGTCCTTCAGCTCAATCCCAATCTCCCCCAATGTTCCCATAGTCTTTCTCTAGTGTTTTAATATGGAAGAGGTCAAGGATAATAGTGTAGAGTGGTGGATGAGTAATGGCTTCATGTTTCTGAGTGTAGGGGAAGCGAGGCGAGGTAAAATGATGAAATATTTGTAAATATCAATAATAACCATTGGTTGTTGTCCCATATCGGATGTGAGGAATGGATATTCAAGTGATTAAATGAAACTGATCCACATATTCATCTTAGAATCCTGAACCTGGGATGGGCTCTAGGTACACATGCACGCACATGGGCTTCCACATCCCACGTAGGCCTTTTCCAAAATTATACAACCCATAAGCTATCACTGAGAGCCTCATGCCACATAGGCTTGCTCCCCCATGCATCTTGCACCCCTACACGATCAGGTAAGTCTTACTAGTTCTAGCTTGGGTGGCCAACCCATACAGTGTGCTAGCTATGTGGTAGGCTGTCTTGGTTTAGGGATATCTTGAGTTTGTCCCCAATTTTTTACCTGAATAGAATTTTAAAACACCTAATAATATTTTCCCAAATTATTATTCAATAAAATAAATCATTAAAACACCATTTAAATACATTTTTGTTTTTTCTTTCAGATTTACCATATTCTAAAAAAATATTAAATTTCATGGGATATTTAATTTAAATCCATAAAAAAATCATTAGAAAAATTTTAAAATTATGCATGAAATATCTGTATGTTAGGTTTCATAGATTAAAAATAAGGTTTCATGATTTAGAAATCCAATAATTTATTTCTCATGCTTATGAGGTTTCCTAATATTTATATTTTTACTTACACTATGATTTTGTGTTTAGTTGATTGTGGGAATCAAAAGGAACTATGTTAGCATTGAATATGACCAACAATTTTATAATGAGTAGCCAAATGGGATGATGAATGGAGTAAAGGATTTTGTGATTATGTCTAATAAATTAACATGACATATGGTTAACAAAATTTACCTTTTCTAACTTTTAGAATAACCAAATAAGAGAAGGATAGAGTTTACTATGATTTTGGGCAGTGGAGACCATGGAGGAAATAAGATTCATCTTTCTACATGTTGAGAATGTGGGAAGAAGAAAAAAAGGGAATGTATCATAAGGGTGGGAAAATGTTTTGAGTTTTTAAAATAAGGACACAAAGAAAGTAATTGTATAGGAAAAATGAAATGTTTTGTTAACACAATAGATGTGAACAATGGTCTCCCTTTGATATCATCAGTAGTTGAATATTTCAAATGTGGAAATTTTGAGAATTTTGAAAATCTATGTCCTAAGGGGAAAGATTATTGATAGAATCAGTAAGGTTATATGAGTAATTGTTTTTCTATTGATGATGAATAAAATAAAAATTACATATAAAAAGAAGTTCATATTAAGGAATAAGTTATGACACCTAGCTAATGGTTTAAGAATAAATTATAATGATTAAAGTCTTAATGTGTTAAAAATCAAGAATTTTGAAATATATATAGATTGTTCAGTATAAGTATTTAGTTAAGGATTTAGAAGAATATTTAAAATTTTATTTACGAACATGAGAATTTATATTATATAAAGGTAATAATTTATATAAAAAATTGATTAAGGGAAGATAACCCTTAATATTTTCCTGAAGTTGAGAAAATGGTGTTCAGTTTGGATAAATAGATGATTGATATGGAAAAATTAAATTGGAAGGTATGGATTAAATTTGAACTAACTAATGATTTATGGAAAAATTGTTTTATGTTATCATTGATAGAGTTTACAAAATTCTTGGATTTATGGAATTTACTCAACATTTTTTGGTCTTATTCAATGAATGAGGAAGTATGTATGTTTTCATTATATTTTTATGATAATTATTATCATTACCATGTTTCAAGAAAATATATGTATAAGGTATTCACATATTTTCTATGTGATAATAAATAGATACTTTATGATATTTTGTGGATTAATGTTAAGTTTACTTTGAGATATTTAGTGACCTTATTTATAATTTTGAATTTTGGTAGGGTTATAAGGTTAACCATTTATGGGTTGGTTTGAGTTTATCTTTCGAAGAGGTTTTAAATATTAATGTATTATATTACCATAAAAATATTTATGCATAAATTGTATTAACCATTTTTTTAATAACACAGAGATATAGAAGGAATGAATTATCATTATTTTATGAATCTTACTTAGTGTTTCAGACTAGAAAAATTCTTCTCTTAGAGTAAGCGATGAAGTGGAAATTTATCAATGCACGACCAAAGGATAATATTGTACATATGAAATGGAATGAAATAAAGTAATTATATATTCTCATGAAAAATTTTCAAACTTAATAAAAGGATCTTGAAATAAAATTTTGTATTATTATCAACATTATTGATGATATCAATAACCTTTTTAACACATCTTTGGTTTATGGTTTTATAGCCATTAACCTTGTCTAGGTCACCCACTTTCTTCTGATCAATGATATCTATCACTCTATATACTTATTTATGATTTTATTCCATGTAAAAATCAACAATTCCCACATATGTTATTCTTTATGTAATCCTAGTTATGTATTAAATTAGGAAATTAATTTTATTCCAACTTTCCCCCTTTAAGGGAAGTCTTATTATTCATTTATATGATGTGGGATTTTATGAAATAATTTTCAAATGTTAAACCTTTGATGACTGAGAAAAATTTTGAGGGAGAAATTCATTTTATGTAGGGTAGAATGTAATATCCTAGAATTTTATGATTTTTTTTTCAAATTAATCTAAAATTTTAAATAACGTGCATTATACACAACACTGAGATTATATTACATTACACAAAACAATGTGTTTCTTTGATAGTGTGCATAACAAACAAAACCAATATTCAATAAAACATGAAATAATATAATTATAAATATTACCATTATAACCTATCCATTAAAATAGGTAGTTATGAATAGTATTAAATATACATATAAATTTCCTACCCAATATAATTTTGATTATAAATACCGAATATATAATCAATAAATTATTTATTAAAGTAATTATATTCTTTAAAAAAACTTCAAAAATAATTTTTTGTTATTTTTATGAGAAAACATTATAATTAATTTAAATAGATTTTATATAATGCCATGAAATTCTAATGTAAAAATAGTTTATTCGATAGCATTTATAACACGTAACATCAAACACATAAGGGGATATAATATCTTGAGACTTTAAGATATAATTGCAATTTTTAAATAAATTCAATCTATTATATGTTTTCAATTCACACAAACACTAATTTATCTTTCCTTACATGCAAGAACTACCTTGTTAAATATCTTGTGTTACACACAAGATCGAGTTTTACTTACAACAATATATTATTAAAAATATTATTATTTGATATAATAAGATATAACCTAGATGTTAAATTAGATATTATGAATAATATTAAATACATTTGAAAAAACATGGTTTAAAAAATATATAATTAATTAATTGGTTTCAAATTATTTAGAAATTAATATAATAACCCATTGAATATAAATGAAATATTTTTATAGAAAACTATATTATGATCACAAAGTTATTTTATCATAATAAATTAAGTTAATTAAAATGAGTGGGTGATATTAATTTAATATATATATATTATATATTTGATTAAATATTTTTGATATCCTTCCCATAGATTTTATAGGCATAAGATAAGAAGAAACCTAATTTTACACATAAAAACCTATATTTTTATAAAAGTAATTTTAACACCTTTTAATGGAACACCTATTTTAAATAAAAATTTTGACACTTTTATAAATTTAATATGACAAAATAAACTTCATTTTTTGAAATATTAAGTTCAAATTTATTTTAGGGTGAATTTTTCGCATTTTTATGTGAAGTTTCACATTTTGATGAATAGTGAAAATTCTGAATTTTAATTCAGAACTGTTTTTTCATCTAATTTATTTATAAGGATAAATTATAATTTTTATTGGTTTTAAATTTTAATTAGATCAATTTTAAATCAATTAATCTTATTTAGGTCATTTTAGTCAATTTTACTTTGAAATTGAATATAAAAACATAGAAATATTTTGAACATTTTACATTAAAAACCCGCTTTGTCGTCCCATATACAGGATTAAATTTAAATTAGTCTATGCCACTTATATGATTGGAAATTGGAAAAATTGATTCCATCTTTTTAATAAAATAATTTTTATTATATAATGAGTCCAAAATAGTTTTTTTACCAAAAGTATTAGTGAAAGTAATTAAAAGTAATTACAATAATTAAGAGAAAAATTGTTTTACAAGGGACTAAACCTTAAACGTAAGAGCCAAAATGACCTCTATACTTGTCCAAATTCCATTTTATGTTAATATTTATAATCAATACTCAATTTTATATAATTTGGTTCATTATTGGATCCAATTTTCCTAGTAAAAAATGTGGGTGGAAATCCCTTTCCAAAATTTACATGAATGTCACTCCACTTCCACTATAAAAGACACTCCTCCCTCATACTTACTAACACATCTAAATACAATTTTTCTCAAATTATATCTACCAAAATATATCCTAAATATCCATAAAATCATCCTATAACCATTCCTTTATTAGGGAAGCAATCCATGGACACCGTTTGGTGGAAACCAAAAGGAGTTACCAAATGAAGAGGTAACATCCTTCCTCAAGTTCTTTGGAATTATTTTCATTCTCCACCCACTAAGCTCTTCTGATTACAATATTATATAATAAAAAATGTATCATAAATATACTTATATGTTTTTATCCTATTGGTTCTACCTAATCTTACACACAATTACATCTAATGAGTAATGAACTTACTGTTGATGTGTATGATGAACCACCGCCTCCCAAAATGACATCATTCAGTTTTCCTTTACCACCTCTCATGGTTAGAAATTATGATGGAAAACTATATATATATGATATATATTATATTTAATAAGTATTCTTATTTTATAATTTTCATATAACATATACATTTATGATTTCCATTTTTTGTAAATATGATAACATTATTTGTGGAAGTGTGGACTACAACCTCCTCAGAGTGATGTGATTCGTTCACGCTATACATGGAATGTATAAAATATGGTTTTAATAAATATACATGAAATATATGAAATAAATATAATACATGAATTATAATATAAATATATATAATTTACATTTCAATTTTTAATAGGAAAAATAAACGAAAGTAGCGTTCATTCGTTCGTACGACATACCATCTCCCTGAAAAGTGCATTCCATTTCATATCTATAAATATTATGGATTATTTTAAATTAATATATAATTAATATATATTATATTTAAATCGTGTTTTACATTATTTAAATGATTAAACCATGATATTAAAAACAAGTAACAAGTCAAAACATACTTGAGAAACTAGGCAATTAACACCCGAAATAGTGAAAATAATGAAATATTACTAACAAAAAAGTAATAAGATATTTTAAGAAGATAATATATGATATAATAAATATTAATAAGGTTATATAATAAGTTATTAACATGTTTAAAACCATTATACATTAATTTAAATGATTTTCAACAGAAAATAAATGCAAGGTAAGGGATATTCATGTCACTTTTTACGTTTGTGAGATAAATGTCATATTCACCACTTAATTATTTTGTATGGTGTATATACTTCCCATTTTTATATTTTATATCATGAATTATTTTATATCAAAGGTATTTTGAGTTTCAATTTGAGTTATTTTATCTAAGGGGATTTGAGTTAAAAGTTACCAAGTGGTAAATAATTTCATAACCTGATTCCTTTTTCATTGGGTTATATTACTTCCTCATTGTCATTAATATTATATGATTATATGTGTAATCACTTTTTATAACATATTTTTTTTATTATAACTTGTTTTTTGGGGATTTAAATTTGAAACACATAATCTATCCATTTATTGATTCTCACTTCAACGTTATGGCCTTTTAAGGGTTTACTTCACAATCTCATTTTGTTCGTGATTGTTTAAACTTGAATTTACATCCAATGGAATTATAGTATAATTTTATTATAAAATATTTAATTTTATTCTCCTATGTTTATTCATGAAACTTTTCAAGTAATATTACCATTTTCCCACTCTTTGGAACTCAAAATATTTTATAATTTGTTCTTAATAAAACCGAACATCATTTCCCTATTTAATAAGAGAACCTATTTTATTTAAAAAAAACTATTTTATAAAACGTTTTCAAATTTTTAACCTTTCCAAAATGATTTATTAAAGAATTTTTTACCATTTTTTTGTTATAAATTTTTTTACAGATTTTTCTTCTTGTCTATTTGTGAACAAGGAACCTTTCTAACCTTTTACCTTGAAAAAGGAATGTTCTTTTGACCTTGTACGAAATGTATGGAATTATCTGCCATCATTTTTTTAAGATTACTTTGTAATTTTGAAAGGATAATGTTAAAATAAAATGGATTTAAATGTGATTTTAAATTAAATTTATTTTAAAAATGAAAATTATATTTTCCTTGAGAATTATTTTAAATGATTTTTTATAGTATTTTTATCAATGACAATAACCATTTATTTTTACACCTCTTGGAATATGTTTTATTGATATCATTCTTATTTTTTCTCTAGATGGTGTATTATTTCTTTGACCAAGTATAGTATTGAAATTCACTTCCTTGACTCATTTTTAGTCCCCTTTAAATATTCAATTTTCTATGACCATTGAACATTGAATTTACCATAATTATCTATATCATTTATTATGGATATGTTTATTACCTAAACCATATGCCATTTTTACATATAGTGTGAACTTGATAGTAGTTTTATTACCTAGGAAAATATTTATATATCTGTATCTTATCCTCTATATAGGTATTTGATAAGGAAAATTATTAAAAAAATTATTTGATATATGATGAATGGTTATACATGTATGACATGGGTGGATCCTGATTATAGATAGCCCCTTGATACATTGGTTGTCTCATGGGATGAGTCACTAAGCTAGCCTTAGATTTATTTTTATAGGATATTCTAAACCGTCTTAAGAAAGGTATTGACGGTAAGGATACCATGTACCAAGGAAACTTGGCATCTATTAATTAATCATTTCCCTCATTCAGATTCATTTATTATTTATCCATGATATTTTTCATCGATATATCTACAAATGCATTTCATTCATAGTTCGTTGATTTAATGAAATATATTTTAGTTTCTTTTCATACCATATTTATTATGCCTTATCGAGTTTTTTTAATGACATGTGTTTTTAGTTATTATCTTACCATATTTTTTATCTATTCAATTTATAGATTTTATGGCATGTGTGTTCAATTCATACCTTTTCATATTGACCATGCTCTTTTATTCATTATTTCATCCACTATACTTGACCCTTAATAATCATTTGAGCTCACCCTTATTTTTTCCCCCAAGATTCCCTGAAGTGTGATAAGAAATATATGGAAGGATACACTAGATGGAATAAAGTTATTATCCTCAAAAGAAAAAAATATGTTGCAATTAGTGTATTTATTTGTAAAACAAGACTCATTTATGTATCTGGTTTACCAGTACTACTAAACTCTTTGATCCTTTAAGATTTTATTCCTTTTAATCATAACAATGTTATTTCTAGTAGACCCCAAATTTAGAATTCTGGGGTTGTGGGTGCAATAGTTGGTATTAAAGGAAGTTTAGTAGTAACCTTGGAAACTATATTTAGAAAACATAGATTAAATAACATAGCCCTAAGTTAGAATTTAAGGATATGTATTGAAGAACATCCTAATGTTTTTGTTAGATATATATTATATAGTTTTCCCAGAAATACATCCTTTTGGGATACAATAAGTGGATGTGGTTTGGGAATAGATTTACCTAGGGGTAACTACTCTGAAAAGGTGTGTCAGGCCTGAATTGAGCATAACCTAGTACACAAAAACATGTATTACTGT
This sequence comes from Viscum album, assembly GCA_963277665.1. Classification (NCBI taxonomy): domain Eukaryota; kingdom Viridiplantae; phylum Streptophyta; class Magnoliopsida; order Santalales; family Viscaceae; genus Viscum; species Viscum album. The sequence continues at coordinate 16,027,367 of OY728119.1, forward strand.
CCACCTATTTTGGCACTATTGGGGGATATGATTAGGATAATTCACATTCTCATTAGAAACCATTATTAAAGATTTGAATAAATAATGAAAATGAATAACCTAGGTCAAATATAGGGTGTCCTAGATTGAGAACAATGTGCGAAGATTTAGACATCCTAGAAATGAGTATGTAGTTTTTACAATATGATAATTGATTCTCACATTATGGTTTTTATTTTTAGGAAATTACCTCTTATAAAGGATATAATATAGACCAAAAAAAAGAAATATGTGGAAATAAAATATATGAAGTATTTATGTTTTAAGGCTGTATTGAAATCTTTTATTAAAAGACTATTTAGTGATTAACCTTATTTCAAAAATGTCGTTCATATTTATTTTTTAAATTATTTTAATATGGTTTTAGAAATTGATAACATGTGTGTCAAGTTATAACCCATCAAGTTAGGTATGTCCATGGGGCTTGAACCCATGACTGAAGGATGATAAGGGTTTCACGCCTACAACTATACTACATGATGTCCTGGTTAATGTATAATTACTTTTTGTTTAACAATTTTGTGAATAAATATTAATAATGAATCGATAGTGTTACTTTTTAGGTTTAGAGATTAACGTAATAATCATATTGACTCTAGATAATAGTTATAGACAAATATGTATACTTTTCACTCTTTTATGGGTCTTATGAGACCTTATAAGTGAATTTTAGTACTTCATACATTAAATTTATTTTTTTGGATATCTATTTCATGAATTAATGGATGAATTATAAATTGAAAAAAGAAAAATAACCTCACAAAACATGTGAATAAACCAATGTGAAATAACTTCAACTATAATAAGATTACAATATAAATGGGAATACCATCCATGGGAATACCATCCATGGGAACTATGATTTTCCCTCATACATGGGTTATCCAATCCCATGAACAAGCTCATTACCAAGTCATGAAACATCCTAGTATCCTTTCTAAATTTCAATAAATAGTATATAGACTGAAAATAAATTTATCCAATACCACTTTATAACATACCATGATCTAACACTCTCTCATGTGGCCATAAAGGGTTGGTTATGAGACTTCAAGCGCATCTCCCCATACTTCATAGGTTACCGACTAGTAGAAAGGGTATAATAAGTATAGTGGGGATACTATACCCCATATATTCATAGTTTAAAATACAAAATAACATATACAATAACAATAAGTTAATATTAGAGTGATGAAATAATGGAAACAATATAATACATTAGAAACCAATAATAAAATCCAACTGAATAATCCAAAAAATACTAAAGGAATAATGTAATGACATGATTGAGTGTAAATAAATGTCATGATAGAAATAATATAAGTAAAAGAATAGAAGACACAAAAAATACTCAAACATTCATGGTCTTGAATCCCACATCAGTCCCATATCCAAACTCAAGCCCATCCAGCAAAGAAAAACAATAACAAGGTCCTTTGGCCTTATCCAAAATTGAATCCATATAATATTCTCATGTACTAAATGGAAGTTCAAATAAGGTGTGAGTGTAACTTAGTAAGTCAAAAACAACATGTCTAAACAAACCAGTATGATAAGAAGTATATGCAATAAAGTGAAGAACATGTTTATTAATTAATTCAACAATTAATAAAACTATACAACAACCTGATTTGTCTCCAAGACGAAATGCCTTCATGAATGTATCACAACCAAGGCAACCATAAACATATAAACATGGTGAAATAACCTACTTTTAAATCATTATAGAATATCTAAGAGCATGTATCACAACTGCGCCAACCATAACCATAAACATGGAATAATCACAACAATCTGGATTAGATCCCTATATGCATTAAAACATTCGGGTAAATCCCAATAAGCATTACAAAATTCATGTCAGAGACCTATTAAAACTATAACATATGTGTCAAGGACATATAATAATTACAGCATGGAACTGGGCTGAGCCTTCTCAATATAAGTATTATAGAATCCTGGAAAAGGCCCTATAAGTATTATGGAATTGGACTAGGATAAGCCCGCTCAATATTAACATTACAAAATATTAGTGTGCATGTTCCAAGGACATTCCCAATATATAATCATTTTATAAAGGATCATGAAACATGTACTAACAACATGGATATTACAAAACTATGTCATAATACTCAATGGTTAATTATGAGAATTACCATTTTTCTTTCAATTACATTGTCATTTTTATCATAACTATTCAATAGTTAAGTCAATAATCTGTAATCCATCATATAGGTATTATATATCATGAAATCTAAAATTTTTCATGTCATTCTAAACACACTTTAGTTCATTATCCAATTAAATTATGTTCAAGGTTCACTCACACAATGGGTATTTATAATCCATTTAAATAATCAATTGAAGCTAAAAAAACTCCAAGGAATAGTCTTATTCATTACTTAATTAATTTATATGCACATTACATTGGTGTAATAATAATAATTCATATACTAGAAAATTTATCAAGATATAGGGTTAAGATTTAGACCCACGATCTTTTACTAGATAAGAACAAAATTCTTTCAATATAAAACACATATGAGGAAGAAGGTCTAGATGATCACCAAGAGGACCCTAGATCAAAATAGATCCAGTTCAAAACAAACAACACACACAGTCAGGGGATTACACCAAAATGGTTGGAGATCCAAGGTATATAAAGAAAAAACCTACCTATAACCACTTACCAAGGATTGATCATGTTCTTTTAATGTTCAAAAGGTCGGTTGGTACTCCAAGATCATCTGGAGGATGACCAAGGGTCAAGCAGAGATAACTACAGTGAGATAAATGGAAAAATAATCCACACAAAATACTCTATAATAATAGGTTAGGTAATTACATGATGTGTAATATATTTACACATTGTTTAACTCTTTTTAATGGGATATGATGAAAAATCGACCCATCACCTCAGATAAAAATATTAACATTAAACCAAATATTAAACAATGTGTAATCCACTTTCAAAACATGTAAATGTTTTTCAGATGATTTTTTGGACCATTTCCCTATTAAAAAACCTAGATCCCTTTTAAGGATTCTCAACTTACAAAGAACCTGTGGTAACACTTAATCCATTTATTCTCAAACTCCATTAATTTAAAAAAACATTCATCCCCAAACATTAAGTTATTTTTCTAAACTAAGGCACTCCACATGGATACTCTCTAGATTTTTCATGTTTCTTCACAACCCAAGAGTGTGTTTATTAAATCGATAGATATCCATGATGAAAACACAACTAATAAGGCTTAATGATGATAAAAAACTGAAATAAAATAATTTTAATAAAAAATTAAGAGAGTGGTGAAGGAGGTAAAAGATGAGATCTTATAAGGATATGGGGATAATAATGGATAAATGTTATGTTTTGGAACTAAAAAAGGATTTAGATTTTTAAAAACAATTGGAGTGGGGTTTTTCAGTTCAAAACCTGGGTGTTTAATTCTAAATTGATTGAAATGTGAAAATAGAGTTTGGTCAAGAGTTTTAATTTAGAAATCATTATTTTGGGAGTACCTTTTATCCTATTTTTATTTGAACCCCAAAACATTTATGGGTGAAATGGATGAGTGACTTCCTCATGAAGAATATTCCTTAGAATAGGTTGTCTTAATGTTGATGTTTTGATTTGATGATGAATTCATACATTAGGATACTTTTATTTGTTTAACCTAGTGTGGATAGAGTCTTTAGAGTGTTTCTTTATCATTATGGGTTTTGGATGACTCTTGGTTGATCTGGTTCTTTGGGTTCTTCCCTGAATTCTATTGTTGAAATAATGATTTCCATGGATATGTTTTTTTATCAGCGATCAGTTGTGTTTCCATTTTCTTAAGGGATGATTGCATGGACATGTGATATTTTTTATAGAGTTTATAATGTTTAACTATTTGGTGTGTTCATGTATGACTAAGATAGGTGTTAACCCCAGTGTAGGTGGTATCCTAGTTGGTTCTTTGATTATTCTAATGGATTTGATGAGGTTTTGGTGTTTTAGATATGAAACCCAAAGTCAATTTTTCTTCCACCATTGTTCTATTGATAACATCGAATATTTTTTTTGGAAACTTTTTTTGAGGTAATTTTGGATGATACTTATCATCTTTTTTCTGGTTTCCCATGATTGATTTGTTCTAGGAAATTTTGGTTTAAAGATTTTGGATATAGAAATATTTAAATGAATTTAAATTTTGTGTATGACCTCAATTTAGTTATTTTGATTCAAATATCCCCTCAATCAAAGTGTTTTACCATAGGGTTCCCTCTAATTCCTTATAATTTTGTGTTAATTGAACCCTTATGGTGGGGATACCTTGTATCTGTTTGGACCTTCTTGGTTTTCCCTTAAGGTTCTTGACTCTTTAATTGAGTTTTAAGTTTAATCCCAAAATTTTTCAATTTTATGCCTTTGGGGATTTTTATGGACTGTAGTGATTGTAGATCCTTGGGTATATCTAAGGATGAGTGTTTTAGAGAAGTTATAATATCGTGGGGATATCACAATGTTTATTTTTATATAGTTTCTTTGGATGAATTTTTTAAGGTACCTTATGGATTCTTTCTTTGGTGAGGTAGTGTTTAAATATTGAGTTTGGAGGTTCTTCATGAGTTTAGTTGAGTTTAGGAGGTCCTTTTTTCTCTGGTTAGTTCTATAGGTGTTTTCTAGGAGTGTTCATTGTGTTCTGTGGTTTTGGAGAATCATTTTTTAATTGATGAGGTCATATGATGTCTGCTCATCTAGTCTTTTGAATTAGTTAAGGCTTCTATGTGGCATAATTGTTATGGTGGGAAAACACATCACACCTTTTATGTTATATATTTTAATTATTTAATTTATTTAATATATATTTTATTTTATTTGGAGTTATCAGAAGTTTTCAAGAGTTTTAGTTTAAAAAATTTCTATTTTTAATGGGTTTAAAGGGGTTCATGGTTAGCCAACATGGCTTGAAAAATGATATGAAAACCATGAGACTGGTTCTACCACAAGAAACAGTTTTTTTTACGTGGAATCCACATAGTTTTCTAAACCTTGTGAGAACCAATTATTAATCATGCGTGGTGATTTTATGGATCCATTTCCCATTACACTATTTGTGCATGGTTTATTAAACCGTGCAGATTTCCCATTTTTTTATTTTTTTATTTTTTATTTTTTTTCTATTTCACTTTATATTTATTTCTTCCTTACTTTCCACTTCCAGACATCACACCTCTCTATCCTAATCCATCCCTCCTATGCAATATTATCCCTCATTGTTGACCTCCCTTCTTCTTTTTCCTATGTCTCACACACTAGGGATGAGACCCCCTCTATAAACGCGACCTCCTCCCCTGATATCATATACCTTAGTCATAAACAACACCACATAGACCAAAACTCATGGTACATGCACCCACCCCCTCCTATTACTGCTTTTCCATGATGATTCTTTCTAGTTTTCCTCACGATTTTTGGTCTATTCACCCAAAAATGGCCTCTACTTCCTCCAACTTTCTCTTTTCCTATGATTTTCCCTTTCCTATCACAACGATTTAGTTTGGTTGAAACTAGGGTTTTTAGGATTAACTTATTTTTGGGGGTTTTATAGCTATAGTGTTTTTGTGAGTCTCTTTTCCCCTGATTGTGTGTCTTCCAGGGAAAGTGGCATGTTTCACCCTGCACACCATTGAATTTGATATAGTTTACCCTATGTGAAATATTTTGAATTTAATCTATGATTGCATGTTTTTTTAAATAAATATTTTTATTATATCATTTTATAATTAATTCATCAAAATGTGTTATGGTGAAAGGAGTGGTTTATTTCATATTTTTGACACCCACCTCATATCCACGCTTTAGGATTTTCTTATGAAATCATGATTTCAAGATTGTTTTGAAATGTTAAATCTCTCAATTTCTTGATTTGGTTTCCAAATGTTTTTTATCATGTAAATTGGAAGTGAATAAGGGTGTTTTTTTTCTTTTCACCCGTTTTCTATAAAATCCCAACAACATGTTTTTTTCCTTATGTTTTTTCTATTTGATTTCAATTCCTTTGATGTACCAAATATGACTTATATACATATACATATACAAATATTTATATAGATGACCTATTTTAAAATAATCAAAAATGGAACTAGGAATATGTTCATTGGGATAATGGATGTTTATATATATATATATATAAGGTTTTATATGTGTCTATGTGAGAATAATGGTTTTGAAATGTAAATGCTATTATATAAACATAGTTTTCCAAATGATAAATTTCTATTTATAAAACACTGAGGCTCCATTGGAACACTCTAAATCTTTTCAAAAAGTAACACGTAATATAATGGAAGCTCATACTTTTATATATTTGTTGACTTCATATTGATTTATTTGGCTTGTGGGTATTGTTTTGAAATAGGGGCTTCACATTGTTTATACAAGGAGGTGAAATGTTATTGTATGATTTTTTGAATATCTTTGTGATTAGGTTTTTATAATTACACCTCCATTATGTTTTCTTGTTATGGGAATGGACCTTGGGAATCTTGAGTACCTAGGTAGGTGCAATAAAGACATGTAGACTGGGCAAGGTGGTAAGGCTTCCACTTAATCTCCCTGGAAATATTAAGCTACAACACCAACTAAACAAATGATATATTTTGGGTACCACTAAAACTTTGTCTACATCATATTTAGTGGATATTTCATGAGGTTAGTTAGTTTTTACTGATCTTAGAGAGTAAGAGGATCCTTGGACCCCATATAACCCATCATCTTATGGATTTCCCATATTGATAACTCTCACAAACTCTTGTTTTCTAGGGTACTATGGTAAAAATTATTTTTCTTAGTTTATTTTTCATGTTAAAATAATAAAAATCTTGTTTTATCCTCCCACTATTTTGTATCACCCGATGATATGAATTTTTATTTTTATTTTTCATCAAGACCCTTAAATTATCATATTTTCCTTTTTTATAATGGTTTTATTGGAAAAATACTAATTCATTGGAAAATAGATTTTTGAAATAAATGTAGAAAATGGTTTCTTTTTCAGAAGCACTATCTTGTTACTTATTTGGGAAAGAAATGGAAAACCCTATTTTTATACATTTATATTTTAAAACTAGAATGAAATGGTTTTATATTTAATGGTAAGGAATAAGTAGTGGTTTTTATATTGTCATCCCTACTCTGAATGTTTATGCTCATGCCTATATCATTATCATTTTTAGTGTCACATTTCATATTATATTTTATGATCACCCATGGGGCACTGAGATTATTTAGTTGGAAGCTGAATTATATTGTCACAAAGAGGTAGGAATGTCATTATTTAGTTTTTATTTCAGTTTTCCTTTATCACATTGTAAAATTATACTTGTAATTATTTCTACAAATGTAGGGTAGATATATTCTATGATGGGGCTATAAGGAAACTAGTGGTGGCCACATTTTCTTTTTTTCAAGGGAAGGATACCGAGGTAGAAAATTGTATCGATATTGTGTTCCTTTTTGAGTTTCTATTTGTTTACTTCTATTTATCTTTATATGGAATGTACATATTATGTACATATGGTTTATAAAGTAATTTAATTTACTCTACATTTCTTATTAAATTAATTTTTATGTGTGAAATCATTAATAAGTGTGATTCCTTGACTGTAAGACCCTTGTACCAACCCACGAGGATCAACAATGCCTTTATAGTCCCATCATGGACTAGTTCAAGCACTTGATAGTGGGATGGATCCGGGTAGTTCATTATAATATATCTATGGTAGGAATTTGTTTTACATTTTCTCACCTACTTGGGTGGAATAACAAGAATAGGTCATTCCAAAACATAATAATAAAAATTTATTGTAATGAGTTGCATAAAATATTGTACCATATTAAGAAATTTTTTATTTTTAAGTACATAACCTATGTTAAGGAATATTCATAGCATTTTCATGGTTTTTATTTCAATTTATCCTATAATAATAAAATGAATATTTTAGTTATATCTTGATTACTATAATTAAGAGACATAATAATTTTAATTTTATTAAGTCAACGTTATATCAATTCTAAATGACCCTCATCATTGAATTTTGAATGTCTCATAACGTGGAAAATTCTAGTTTAAAGGATTCATATTTCCCTCATTATAATCCAGACGATGACAATGAAGACCATAATAAGAATTTTTGGTAAGCTTTATTTCCAACTGCGGGCTTACATATCCTTGTTTTATAGTGGACTCCCCAATCATGAAGTTCTGACTCAAATTTCCTCAAAATTGGACTCCAAATTTTTAGTTACCAAAGTATGGTAATTAAATTCAAAAAATGTTCGGTTAAGTCAACCCATAATCTTATGTAAGACTCCCAAATAATTAAAATTTCCCATGACATTGGCCTATACTAACACATTAACTATGGTTTGAATTAATTCAAATAATGTATGGTATAACGAATTAATATTAATTTGAGGGAAATCTGTTTATTAAGAATAAATTTTATTATTTTATCTTTTAAATTATTTTTTAATATTAAAGGGATTTTATTTATGGTATTAACCATGTTATGATAAAACATTTACTCATAATCCATTTATCTTAATTCCTTATTTTCATATTATTCCATTTATTTATGTGATCATTTTATTACATCCATAAAATAAATCATTAATAAAGAAAAATATAAAAATAATTAAAGGACATTCTCATGAGATTTATCTAATGGTTGATTTATTTAGTGTACAATAAATCAACCTATAAACCTAAGGGAAAAATATTTTTTCCAATCATGACATGAGTTGCAACATCCCACATGTATACCTTTGTATTATCCAAGTTGGTTTCATCTTGGTTTCATCTTGAATCGCCTCCACATAAATTTTGTTACACCTTTAATATACTCTTTTTATTTCATATATTTTACAACTCATACACATGTTACTAGAAGGAAAGGATTGGTTAAGTATATTTATATAAAATAACCTTAGACATGTAGGTCCTATATAATAAAGGAGGGAGGGTGACATATTGGTCATGTAATTTAATTTAATAATAAATTATTTTAAACTCATGAAATAAAACTAGACAATACCAACACAAAGGTTTTTTAAAATCTCCAAATTGATCATACACATAAAACAACTACACATTTAAAACATCAAGCTAACATTCATTTCAATACAGTCTTCAATAAGATAATACACACATGAATTAATTTGATTAATTGTCTTATTAATAAATAAATTAATTTTATCTTATTCCATACAATTATCTTAGAGATTACTATACATTGTGATTTAAAATAAAATAATAATTTTATTTTATTTAAAATTTAATAAAATAGTACAAACCTTTTTAGTTTTAAGAAACTTGATGAGTACCCATTTGAACGAATCTGTATTTATTGAGATCACATATTGTATACTCATTCAGCATTTAGAATACTCATTTTAAAACATAATTACATGGTCTATATGTTTCAAATAAATGAAACATGGAACACAGGTTAACTAATTTATCATTTAATTCTTGTAAATATGCATATTTTAGTCAATGTATTGGGACTATACATTATATAAAGATCAAATTATGGGTGGAAATTAATTAAGAATTTAACATCATATAAAACTTAGCATATAGAATGTATGGTTAAAAATAATGACACATGGAACACATAAGGATAATTTTTATGGAGTAATAAATTAAATTTAATATTTCTATATAAAAGGTTATAGTACACGATGTGTGAAGACCGACCACACTGTGTGTACTTGGATTCTCAAGATGGTTACAATACAATCCCAAAGACTCAATGTGTACTTATGGTTAGATTTTATGAGGTATACATAAAATATTAAAGATACATAGAATTTACTTAAAATTTCACTACTAGAAACCTGTATGCATTATGTATTAAGTACACATGGTTTGATAATCATGAAACACATCATGGCCCTGTGTTTTCCATCACAAAAACGCATGGACTACATGACATGTTGGAAATCTAAATGATGTGTTGTAAAATTTTTCCCACCCTAGATTATCAACACATGGTGAATTTAATGAAAATGGAATGTGAATTCATTAAAATATTATCTGAAGTCCCAATAGGTTTCTTAGTGTAATGTACAATGATAGACATTACGTGATAATGGAGTATATGCCGTGTAACCCTATGTTATCTGGTCAGAGTTCATGGAACATTTGGATGAGTTATTCATATATAATCATCATTAATTATTAATTTATTTTATTTAAGAAAGTGAGAAACACTGAGGATAATAAGAGATCTCAAAAATCAAATAAAGAATGAATAAAACTTTAAATGAAATTTAACTTTAAAATTGGTAATGATCAACAATAAAATAAATAATTATAAATATTAATGTGACCTCCATTTGATACCACATGATGGTTATGGACTTAACATACAATAGTGTTGATCCAACAACCTACATGGTTTTTGTTGGATTAGACATATCTTTCACATTGTATAATATATAATCATCATGATAGATAAAAATTTTCAGCAGAGTATTGAAAAATAAAATGTCAGAACCAAGAGAATATATTTTTCAAAACAATTTTAAAATTAATATTAGTTTAAGAAGAATGGTTACCTATATCTTGATATCTTTCTTCATTGAGGATGTTGACCATTCTAACCCAATCAGGGTAGATCCATTTCATTGTGAGGACCCAAATTAAATCCCCTCTAGTGGTGATTTAGATGTGCTCCATTGATCATAGTGTTAATGATGGTACTATGAGTTCTAGCGTGATGATATATTTCATATTACATCACTCCCTTGATCACAACTATGATCCCATAAATCTGGAAGGGTCATCTCTTGATCTCTCTTGATTAATAGAAATGGAGGAATAAAAAATCTCTTGAGTTTGAGGGAAACCCCAAGATACATTCTTTATTGAAAGATAATCTTCTAGGGAGGAGAATCTTGTGAAAAATGACCAACTTGGAATAATTCCCTTAATTGTCTAATTATTGACCCAAGGTTAGGGTTTCATATTAATGCATTTAAAAAATTACATTAATAATATACTAAACCCAAAAGGAACCTTGTTCCATGTAAAATAATTATATCATTATTTTATTCTATGGTGTGCGCTAACTGGTGTAATGATAAAAATTATTTTACGGTCATGAAAATATTTATCCTCAAAACTAGTCTTGTTCAACTCATCTTTATCAACATTTATCAAATATTCAGTTAAATATATTATTATTAAATATTTATTCATTAAATAAATAAATAAATATTTTATTCGCAAATTAGAAAATAAATATTTATTTAATATTCACATAATTAAATAAATTATTAGTTTAATAAATATTCATTTTTAGGTTGAAAATAACTAGAGATAAATCAATATTATAAATTATCATAATTAAAAAATTACCCTGTGAATAAATATTTATTTAATTTTTAAGATAAATTAATGAACAGTAAATAAATATTAACTATTATACTAGAGAATAATATTTATTCTAATTGTTAAATATAATTTTAACTATGATCAAGGGAAACAATTTATGTGTGAACCTCTAGGGATCTTCCTCAATGGTAGTAAGTGGGATTTCCAATTGTCCAATATTACTATCCAGCAATGGGTCAAGGGACCCATAAGGGAAGAAGGTATGTCATAATGACAACAACCACACATGAATTATAACTATGTAATATATTCCTTTTGTCAAGATATATCATCAAACAAGTTGCACACTCATGTCATCATCCTATATTATTGATATTTATGTCCTTGACTATATAAAATAAACTTATCATTATAGCATGGAAATGAAATTTATTGTGATGTTTTCATTTCAATCAAAGATATGAGATATCAACTTCCATAAAAATGGAAGGGAAAAATCCTTCCTCAACTTATTCATCAATAAAATATCATTCCGAACACACCCAACATACCCACATTCTCCATGAACTATATCATCATGGTTTGTGAAAATACATAAAATTGTATGAGTCATGACATTCTTTAATAATAATCTTAATGTATAAGGATCATTACTCACACTCATAGATAGGAATATCTGATGACACATAATCATGTAGAATTTTTATAGGAAATTCTGTTTTCACAACCACCAGTCTTAGATATTCTTAAGGGAAAACTTCATGAGAATAAGTTTCAATGTCTTATGAGACTCCTATCCATGATGGAATGTATCATCAATGTCTATAATATGATTTCATACATACATTGAACATATATTAAAGAATATTTTTATAGAACTTAAAGGTTCTCATCATGAAATAAAACGCATTGACCATTCAGTGAAACAAGTACTCTTCAGACATATCATATATAATGTTACATAGAATAATGATCAAGTTGTGATAATACTTAATACCCAAATACATTAATGTTTATTTTCCATCTAAAGAACAAATTAGTTGGTTATAGGGAACCACCTACAACACAGGAGGGGTTCCTTTAGAGTGAGGGTGTCACAAAAAATGTGATTTCATCATTAAATAAATATTCATTCTAGTTTTGGGGGTGTATGAATTTTTATATCTCTATAATTATTCTTATGATAATATAGAAATCTTCCTACCTCTCTGTGAATGCATATATATTTCTAAAGCCATGTAAATCTTGTGTTCTCAATTTTTTTGTATGATCTATTCTATATTTTTATCTCAAACATCTCTTAAACCAAAAAAAAATTAGGTCTAAAAAATTAAAACATTGTAGACCTCCCACCACTCATAATATATTTTATTTTCTGAATAGTACATAAATTAAAAATAGTTAAACGAATAAATTATTGAAAGGGTTTCACTAAAAAAGGATATTTTATCAATAACAATTTCTTAATTTTTAATAAAAAAAATTAAAATATAATTAATTTTTTTATAAATATCATTAATAACCATGAGATATGAGTAATATTTGAATTTTTATATCCTAAATTTCCAACCAAAGTTAACTATCAAGGTATCATTTTTCCGAGGTTAACCTCTAATACTCCTTATCATAGTTGGTTATTATAACTTTCAATACCCCATTAATGGAACCCCATTATATTAATCATTAGTCAATATATTGGTGGATTGTATAAAATTTGTAATCACACATCACATTAATTTTCCATAACTCAATACAAAATTTGAGAAATAATACATAAAAAAGTGGTAACATAAAGTTTTGAAATCATGTGACTATCCAATAATGGCAGTCCATAAGTTAAGTAAGATAATAAAAATAATAATAGGTGTAGATAATTCAATGTATCGTTATTAAATTGTTGTATTGATATGAATTATTAATAATAAATTCATGGATAATACCTCAATATAAAAAACATACTAGGTTTATAAACTAAATCTTAAAACACAACCAATGTTATGGTTTAATTAATATCCTTGTAGTTCTTGTGACACGTGTGAAACAACCAAAAAAAGATAGTATGGTATTATTAGTGTAATGATCTACAATATTTGATTTTAAAAACTATTATTTCATTTCTTCCACTTTACAATATCAAAATTATTTGTTTTACATTATTCGATAATGTATAATGAATTTTATAACTATCATATTGATCATTTAAATTTTAAATGAGTCATTTATTGGTAAGAGTAAATTTCATAGAAGATTTATATATGTCATAATATGAAAATTTAAAAATCATTTGGTATTTTGATGAAGCTTTTGAGGAGCATCCTTGAGCCTAAAAATAGAGGTTTAGTCCATAGAAAACTTTGCTTCACTCAAATCAAAATTCCTTATATTACAATATTTAAGTTTATCCTTCTACCTTAATAAAAGGTTCTAGTATGTTTTTATGTTAGGAAAGCACTACCAAAAATTACTCTAGTTATTCATATAACCAATGGATACCTTTGGAGGTGGGAGTCTTCTAGTTTCCACTTAGGGATCCTTATTAACCTCTATAAAGAGGGTTAAATTTATCAATAGAAAATGGATTAACTTCTTATATATAATTATGTCCTTTATTATTTTATATTACTATTTTGAACCATTAGTGGAATTACTTTTATATTAATTTTTAAACTCCATTTTGATCATAAATATACCTAATAAAACACTTAAAACACACACATACATGTTTATATATGTAATAGTTTATTTATGTATGTATGTATGCATATATGAATATATTAAAATCTAATAACATAATGATACAGAAAATAATTCAATGAATTATTCTCATGTAGACTAGTCAGGTAATAAAGGATCATTTATTACCAATTCCTTGAGTAATATCAAAGGCCCAACTAAACATTGATCAGATTATACTAAACATCCCTTTATGATTGATATTTCTATAAAATATTTATAAACACCATACCATTGGTATAATAAAAAATATAAACACTACACAACAGGGAATATGAGTACTAAAACAAATTTTAAAATGAATTGGTATAAAAATAAGAAAACATTTAAAAATAACTCAAAGTGACATCAAGGTGGGAAATTTTTTTTACTCATCATATATGAGATTTATAAAAATAACCCACTAAACCCAGGAAATATTTTTAAAATCTATTTTATAGAGAAAAATAGTAAGTACAAACTGAAGATACTTATAGATGATAAATATGTTCATATGTGACTCTTCATAGTGAAAATAGGATAACTGTTTAACATTTTCTGATTATATCCCTTAGAACTTGATATAAAATATTCTTATTTAGAAATTTAGAAATGAAATTACAACCATTTAATTAAATTACCAACCCATTACATTTAACTTATATCTCATGTTTTATTAACATTTAACTTTATCAAAAGAATTGAAATCAATTTCTAAAATAAATAAAACATAATTAATCATAAAATTGTTTTGTAAGAGATAAAACATATCTTATGATTTAAAAATTACTTTATACATTGAGATTCGAAATTAAAATTTTGAAATAAATTATTTTACTAATAATGTATATTTTATGTAATGATGTTCACCATTACAGGTTAGTGTTTTTCTTTAATTTTGTTTATGAAATTACTTGTTGTGTATAATTTAGAGTTAGAATGCAGTTGGAGGAAATTGGGAGAATATTTATGGAGGGATAATTAACTAAGGGGTTGGAAAATCACCAGGTACCCAATGGACTTGTACTGGGTACCTAAGGGATATAGTTGGGATATAAAATCCCTAATAGCTCCATTAACTACCCAATGTACTTATACCAGGTACCTAGTAGAGTTTTGATTGTTATTTTTTTACTTGATTGAAAATATGTCGTTTTATTTAAAAATATAGTGTCAAGAAACCAATTTTTTGGGAATTTATGGAATTTTATTCAAGATCCAGTCTCCTATAAGATCTCCTGTTTCATCCATTCCTCTAAAAAAAACCACCTTGAATCTTAGTATGGAGTGCCTCCAAGTGGTCATGGAAGCTCATTTATAATAAGATGATTGGCATAATTCCCTTTAATATTGTTTTCAGATATCTTCTATTAATTCATGGAAAAATATTAAAATAAATTTTTTAACCTAGTTATTGTGAGATTAATCCAATAAATCTAGTTAAATTTCTATTTAGATGATACTAGAGTTGGTATAATCTAAAAAGAAGTTATGAATGTTGTTATTCTTTATGAAATTATACTTCTATTATATAAGTGGTTAAATCCCTAATGTTACCTTATTCTAGGTTTGAATTTTTGTTCTAATTATGGAATATTATATCCCTGTGGACCTTGAAATGGAATTAAGGATAATTTCAGTAGGTGACCCCTTATTCCTCTATCAATTATAATGAGTTGGTCTAACTTTGGTATGTGGATAAGTGGATTTAATTGAAATTTAGCATTTTTAAATTTTGAAGTTTTTTTTCAATTGAAAATCCATTAAGGATCTAATAATATAATGGTTTTCTATATTTGAATTTCAAATTTTCAAGGGTTTTATAGATGTTTTTAATTATTGACAAATGAAATTTCATGTGCATAAAGTAGGTTTAATTTGTTATGGTCCTAGTATCCCACTTAATGGGAAACTATTTGGTGATTACTGATATTTTTTATCTATATTTCCAAATATTGGCATGAAACTTATATTTATATAATGGATTCATAGTGATAAAATTTTCTTCTATATTTTCATCATTAATACCATGAAATTTACACAATTATATAGTGATTGGGAGGTTTTCAAAATATATTTTGGTGACTTGGTGTAGTACTCTTTGAGTATCCATTTATCAATATTTTAAAAATGGTATTAGTGCCCACTCTTGTCCATTGGGTATGGTATTAGAGGAATCAAGAGATAACACTATTGAGACTTAGAAAGAAGCTCATAAATATTCCTAGCCAGAATAATTAATTTTCAATCATGATTTTTTTGGGGTCATCCAGTATCACTTACTATTCTTTAATTAAGTTATTTTTATATCCTTGAGTCTCATGCATCATGCAAGGCATCATTAGGTATTCAAAAGTAGGATATCATGCTATATTTCATGTATACCATTGTTTTACTATTTAACTTATTATTTTAAAAATAAAAAAATGATATTAAAGGAAAAATAACTAATAAATAAATAATATTTTCCTATATGTTTTTTGGTGATTACAAGGTTAATATAAATCAATAATTGTAGTTGAGGTTTGGATTAGTGGGAAGCACCCTGTAATCCTACATGAAAAATAGGGGTTCAAAACCCATTGGGCACAAGTACTGTAGTGACTATAGTAGTGGAAGAACTATAGAAACGGGAGGCACTGTAGTAGTGATAGGGCACTATAGCTGCGGCATGTACTACATGGTACTGTACCATCAAGATACTGTAGCAGTACTATTCATAGAATGGGCCTACAGGCCATATAATGGGATAAATGAGCACGGGGCCTTCGGGCTGTGTAATGGGTCTCCCTCTTCCCAGTTAGAGATGTATTTTCTTTTCTTTAACAATAAATGAGGATTTTACCCCAACATTTTAGAAAAATGAATCAATAATTGATTCCTTTGACTGATAAAACTCTCGTTTTATTGCTATAAATATTTTTGATGTTTATATTTAATGTATTCCTTCAAAATTTTATCAAATAATATTATAAATAATGTGAAATTATTTAAAATTTGGTTGGTAGTCCATAATAAGTATTTTTTTATTTATGTTAAAATTATTTTTGAACATTTTAAAGTGTATTTTAAATTTAAAGAGTTTTTTTATAAATGGGAGTAAGAGAGTGGGGAATGGGGATAGAATTTACCTTTACAATGCACTTTTAAATTCTTGGTTTGTATCATTAGAATAATGATATAAATGATATTATATAATTCATTGTTAATAATGGAAACTATATAGATGGGAATCTATAACCATGTAGGAAGGAGAAGATTACCACACACTACTAGATTGACCTATGGTTGTTCCTCAGGTTCTGGAAGGGATTTCTCAGTTTCTCCAAGAACTTGTTAAGAATATACTTAAATGGAAAACATGAAATATGACATCATGTTGGACTCTTAATTTCATCATCCTTTGAAATTTTAGTGGGATGTGTGTCTTTGGGAAACTAGAGAGTGGATCAATCATCTCCATAAGATCTTTAAGAGTACAGAAACACCAAAATAAAACTGAGTTTGATAAAACAACTTCATGCTAAAATAAGAAAGTCACTATAGGTGGGATTTTATGCTTGATACTAAGAAAGGTTAGGTGATTACTTGGAATTTCCTTATAGAGTAAATTTTTGATCAGTTTTATCCTGAAACATTACACTGGGTAAAGGGACGAGAGTTAATGGATCTTAGTTAAGGATTAATGACTCTTATAGAATATGAATCAAAATTAATATATTTTCTTTTCTCCACTTAATACATAAGAAAATATGAGAAATAAAAGACACTTAGTTTTGATATGGGTGTAAATGAGCCACTATTGACTTAGGTGATGATTTTTAATGTGTCTAATGTCTATGAAGTGGTAATGAAGTTTGTCCATTCTGAGGATAAAAACAATGGAGGTTTACGTGTAGGTAGTTTATCTCTGAATTATACTATATGTGATAATTCATATAGTGTTCAGAAGAAATAAATATGAGGATATGATTAGAGTTGGTTATTTTGGGAATATGGGGTAATTTTGTGCCTTTATATCCATATATAAGAAGACCTACCATCTAGTGTCATCATTATAGGAATCTTGGACTTATTAAGATGAATTATAACTTCAAAGGGAAATAGTTCCATTAATGTAGTAAGTATGGATATATTTAGATATTATAGTAAATAAATTTATGAAAAAGTGATAGGTAATTACCTTAGATAATGCAGGTATCTAAGGTATAATCAATCGTACAATTTACTAGATGTATCTGAACACCCTATGGGAGATTTGGTTGGGGTGACCAATATCACCATAAGGTAAATTTAGATATTTTTTACTCATCTAAAAACTTATTACTACCTTAAGGCCATCATAAAGGACTGGGTAGGATATATTTCCAAGATAAATCTACCACCAACGTTTTATAGGGGCCTCACACTATTATAGTTAATATTCAGAAATCTTATATTTTAGCATATTCTTTATTTTATATTGCTAATTTTCATTAAATTACCTCTATGAAATTGGAATTTATTTTTGAACTCAAAGTGGAATCATTACCTTTTCTTATGAGCCATGATACCCTTATAGGGAAGATAATAGATAAGTTTAAGAGATATCCATTTTGTGAGTTAATTGTGAATAATTATGGGAATCTCTAAGATATTATGGTTTTTAATATATTCTTCTTTAATTTATTTATAGGAGTGGACTGGTTAACCCATTTAGAATACTTTATCAAATGTCAAAAATGGGATTTTTTTTCTCATATTCCATGGGTATTTAATATGATCTCATCAAATAATGATAATTTAGTCTGTTTAAGAATGTATTGACTAAAGTCAAGTTGTAGTTATTTCCACCAAAATGGTTACTGTTTACCATAGAGTGTATAATGTAGAAAAGAAACATGTTTTTACCTATAGTGGTATCTTATAATTTCCATCGATGATTTTTTCGGTCTGACTCTTAAGAAAATAGTGTAATTTACCATTTATCTATTGGAAATAATTATACCTATAAAAATTACTCATTATTGAATAGTCTTAACTACATTGTCCACTGAATTTCATTTGATGTCCATAATTGTTTTAAGAGAATATTTCAATATATTTTTAGGTTTTAATGTGATGATCGTAGAGCTGATCAGTAGTTCCAAAGTTCATAAGACACGTGTCATTGGTAGTTTGAAGTGACACAATGTTTACAATACTCTAAGAAGAGTCCATAAAAAATTGTGTATAATTTTAATTAGGGATTGAGTATGGTTGTGTTAGAATATTTGAGTATGGTAGTATTTTTCATATTTGAATTATATTTTTTGGTTACCATTTGATAAAACAATTTCCATCCACACAAGCCAACTGAGGGACCTGCACCACTACTGAGGAGGGAATTTAAAACCTCAACTAGCTATCATGGTGATAGGAGGCATGCATATGGTCCCACTAAATGGAATGAAAACTATAGTGATACATCATGTGAAATAGCATATTGGTAGAGCATGGTGTCAGTAAGGTGTTTTGTGAGGTGAGGTAGTTGATTATATGTAATGATTAGATTTTATTTGAGTTAGACCAGTATTACTGCAATGGTATTTGAAATTTTACACAATATATTATGATCCAAAAATATTGTGGAGGAGGATATTAAATTTACCATTCTATAGTGGATCAAGTCATCTAAAATTGAAGGCTTCAACTAGGGGGTCTAACTAGTTTTCTGAATATTATGATCGGGGGGTCAAATCAATCACTATAAAGAAGGTAAAATATGTGGGTATAACCAACTCTTGAATGTTGAATGGAAATGGGGGGTATAACAAGTTTTTAATTGGGGGGTATAATCAATTATTATTATAATCACCTTCTGATATAGTATAGAATCTTTGTTGGTGGGTCTAACCAACACAGTAAGGAGTAGGTCTTTATATTGAACCTTGTGAATCGCTATGTGTTGTGTGTTCTTTATTATTACTTATTTTAGGGTGAGTCTGAGTATTTAAGACGAGGGATCAATAATTTAATCATTCACAGAGGTTAAATAAAATGTAAAAGATTGTGTAAAAACAGTGAACCACTAATTCACCCCCAGTGGTACCTAACCAATCCTTTGACACTACAATAAGTATAGGAGAAAAACATACCCTTTGTAGATTAATTTGTTTGAGAAATAGGGTATTTGAATTTAGTGAACATTTGAATAATTTCTACATTTTATGGAATGAACAATCATAGTTTCAGGAATATAATTTTTTTCTTACCTTTTTTCTCTTAATCTTGAAGTGAGCGATGTAGTAGTTGTGAGTTTCCCATCAATCTATAAGTATTTTCATATGAATTAAGATGATACGATAAATCTAGAAGTTGATGGAAAGGCTCAGAATGAAATTTTTATGGCTTTATCAAAAAAATTATACACTAAAGTGATGGGTATCTAAACTTTCAAGGGGATATGGGATAAATTCAGAATAAGTTATGAAGTAAATATTATAGTCAAAGAAATAAATTTTCAAATCTATAGATGAAAGTTTGAAGATATAAAAATAGATGATGATGAAATTGTTTATGACTAATTTATATGGGTAAGTGGAATTTTAAGCAATATTAGAGGTTTTGGAGAGAATATGGATGATTCTCCTATTATGATGAAGCTTATGAGAAATCTCCCAACTAGATTAGAGTCAAATATTTCTTCAATAGAAGAGAGAGAGAGAAGATATTTCATTGTATGAACTTGATTATACTCTCATATATTATGAAATGAGAAAACTACTAGCATTCAAGAAAAAGGAAAGAGATGATATGTAATTTGAAGCCATGATAAAACGTAAACAAATCCAAGAATAATTTAAATCAAGTGATTATAGGGTGAATAAGGTGAATATAAATTTAATCAAATGATGTCCTTATTTATAAGAATGTTTAAAAGTGGTCGATGGAAAGGGAATAAAAAATAACTGCCAAAGTGCTGGAATTGTCACAATAGTTTTCATTTTGTTGGTATCTTTCCAAATAAGAAGGTGGATGACACTGACATAGATAAACAAGATAAGAAGTATTAGAAAATGAAGTTGAAGACACACAAGGATAAGTTTACATCCATGAATAGAAATATTATATGTAGGGAAATGGATGAATTTATATCATCAACTAGAAATTAAAAATATGGAAGATGTTCTAAGGATTAAATTTGATTTATTTTTAAATCTATGAAATATAAAGAGTCATTTTAAGGTGATGAAGGCGATGAGAGAACTGATTTAGAATTCACGTTAAAATAAAATCTATAATTTACCTTTGTAGACAATATGAAACTCAAGAAAGAAAATAAAAAACATAAAAGAGAAATTGGAAAGATCTTCTTCAAAAATAAAGAACATATTAAGAAAGAGGATATTCATCTTAATGAAATAAGAGAAATTAAGATGAACATGCTTGGGATATAAGGATAGCTAAAATCTATTGGAAAATAAGATCTTGGAAAGGAAGACTCAATAATTCTTTAAGATAATAAACAAAACCGACTGATATTAAAATAATTTGAGAAGGTGGTGAAAGATCTTAAAGAAATAATTATTGAGAAATAGGAATAATTATCTATGACAAAATATCTATTCCTTTTATATCAAATTTATTTGAAGAGGACAAATGAAGACTTCACAAATGTTGTTGAGATTAAGGGTGAATCTTATAAAGCTAATGATAAGAAGGTTTCATTAAGAAAAGGTTGATTCTAAACCAAATAAATATCAATGTAAATTAGGTATTTCTAAATATGTAGGTATTAAAGACAATATTGGATCCAAATAGAGAAAAATAAGAAATGAGAAAATATTTTTCACAAAGTAAGAGTGTATTAATTTTCATAGAAGGTTTCTTCTTTAGAAGATACATCCACAATATTTGAAAAAAAAAATAACTGAAATCTTTAGAGAAGAACTACTATTAGTCTAGAAGATCAAGGTTCAGAGGCTACTATTAGTGTTGAAGAGTGTTTTTTAATAAGTATTATTCATTTTGTTATAAAATTTCACTACCATGGAAAGGGAATGAATTAAGGGGGGTTTAAAGATTAGTAGTTGAGATCAAATTATTAGGAAAAGAATAATGTGATAAAGTGTTCATCTAAACCTCCAATGAGGTACTTATATTAATGCATGAATGAAGATTGTGGTAGATATGGTCAAGAAGATAAAAAAAGAGAAATATAGAGTTTTCGATTAAGTGAGATTTAAAATAGTGTAAATGAGAAGAGAATCAAAATAGTAAAGAAAGATATAGTAACCGGTGAATTGTGTGAGAAGCTAAAATAATTTGAAAAATATTAGAATATTTTCAAAGTAAAAGAAAATCAATTGGTTAAAATTGAAGAATTAAAATACGATGGTGGAGTCATATACAAATGACGAATTTGATATTCTAAAGTGTGAAAGGTGTGAATAAATCGGGCTTGACATGGAACTTTTCATAACAGTCCTAAGAACCCAAGAGATGAAGGAGAACACTTCCAAATTTTAGTTTAAATGGACTAAGGGATAATTGAGGTTGAGAGGAAACTCTCATCCTGATTATATTTCTAAGAAACTAACAAGTTCCTCCTTATTACCTTATATAAATGATTTTGTACTAACATGAAAAGAATTAAATGAGATTGATGCATCACTTGAGGGTGATCATAGATGATTTTAAGCTATCAAATATTCACAATATTATAAAAATTATGATCACTCAAATTTATTGTATGAATATTTTTTAAAAACTATTATCTTAAGTGACTTGATATTTAGCTAAAAAGGGGGAGATTTAGGTTTTTTGCAAATGAAATTTTTGATTTTTTTGTTGAGATATGTGCATGAAATATCTTAACAATATTGCTCATATATACCCTATAATGAAGTTGTTCAAGTAATTTCAAGAATGATATCACATTATAGAATTTGAATAGATTTGATGCTTAAGTGACACCACTATTGTTTTCTGCACTGGGATTACACACATAGACCTAGATATTGTTAACTAAAAGATCATATATTTTTATTTATTGTGGTTTCATTCATTTAGAATAAACTAAAGATAAAGAGAATTTGGTTGAAGTTACAACTTTTAAATTCACCTTTTTACTAATTTCCAACAAGGGGGGAAAAAGAAAGAAAACATATTGACATATGAGTATTGAAAAAAATAAAGAGGGGGAGATTGAAGTGTTTAGTGAATTCCATTTTTTTTCAATAAGTGTTTTGGATATGATTTGAATATGTTTTGAGGTTTTAATATGATTATTTTAGAGAAAATTAGTAGTTAAGAAGTTTAAAAGAGACGTGTCATTGGTTTCATAAAGTGACATAATGTCTAAAACAGTCTAAGAAGAATCTATACAAAATTGTGTTTACTTTATATGAGAGTTTGAGTATGGATTTGTTGGAATATTTGAGTATAGTTTACTTTGGAATATTTGAATTTTTTTTGGACTTTGATAAAAAATAAACCATCCATGAAATCCATCTAAGGAACCTGCATCACTACTAAGGAGGGTAGGTGAAACCTAGACCAGCTAGCACGGTGGCAAGAGGCAGGCATAACATGCTAATAAAGGGCATGGAAACATCAATAATCCACCATGTGAGGTGGCACAATTGAAGAGTAAGGCATTAGAATGACACGGTGCCAGTAGGAGTAGTGAGTATTATGTAACCATTTATTCTATGTTGTGGATGTGCCTTATATTATAAAGTAGCAAGGAAATGCCTGCCATTTCGATGGGGATTTAGTTTTGCAGATATTGTTCATTTTCTATTTAAATCTTTGAAATAACTATGATAATTTGATCTATTTAATCAAAGATGCATCTTATTCTTCACTAACCCTTAATAGAGGGCTTATATTCACTAGGATCTCTTAGTAGTGATGTTGACAGATGATCAAACCGATATTTCTATGCTCCATTTGAGCATTTTGATGATTCCAATGAGATCAAAATCACATGAAACTTCATTTACATGTGTTAAAGAAGATAAAATAATTGAGATTCAGTGTGTATAAAATTTTATATTATCGGTGACAAAGATTTATATAATCATGAAACACAAGATGAGGAATGATACTATTGTAGTGATTTGGTGTACACAAGTCAATTCAGTGGAATTTTGTCTATAAATACCCATGAAATCACTCATTTTAGTTATGATCACATTATATAACCAAAATAGAATTTGAGATAGCTTGAGGTAAAAACATAGCCCCTCAAAATAATTTTTTCATGTGGAGGAGGTTTTGTGAAGCTTTACCTTGCTTGAATAAGGCCACAGATAGATGACCTGTACATTGTAAACTCATTTTATTCACAAATAACATGGTTCCATGAAGTACTTGGGAAATTGAAATTAGAATCTCCTTGTATTTCAGTAAGGACATAGACAAACTCATGCATTTTTATACTCATGCGAATGCCTTAATAGTGGCAGCACACACGTTCATGAAGAAGAAAGGAACACCATGTACATGATTCACATATTTTTTGTGTGTAATAAGTGTGGAAATTGTGTGTGCATGAATATTTTGATAAGGAATCATACATTATGTGGAGAAGGAGGTGTAGTACATATAGTAAATGCACGTAGGTTGTGAAAAGGTTTGGAAAGGGATTTGTGTGTGCATATATGTGTTTAAAATCATTTACACATCACTTCAAGAATCATGTGTCAGTGTGTGTGAACATGAAGTTAATTCATGCATAATAAGAGAAAAACATGTGTATTTTTATAAGTGGTATTTAAAGAAAGTGTGAAAAAAATGAAAATTGAATTTTATGCATTTTTATTATTGTGAATATTACATTGATAATGTAATGCAATGTTTATACTTGAATAAAGAATGATACATACACACATTGAATTTATTGATGAAGGTTTATAAGTACACATGAAATATAAATTTTATAATCAGTGTGAACTAATTTGAGGCTGAGGCCAAGAAAATATTTCTATCAATGATTCAGAATAAATTCACATATGAGTTTTATGTGTGTAATGAGGAAAGGTCTTTAGTAGAAGAAATATTTCTTTCCCAAGTGGTGTTGCAGTGAGGCAAATGATTATATGTAGTGATCAGATATTATTTTATCAATACCAACATTAGTAAAAAGGTAATTTAAATTGCACAAAATATTTGGTGCCCCAACAATATTGGGGAGGAGTATCTTCAATTGATATTTCTAAAGTGGATCATGTCATCTGAAATTGAATGCTCCAGCTAGGGGTTGTAACAAATTCTCTGATGATTGGGATTGGGGGTATAACTGACCAATATAAACAAGTTACATTTGGGGGTTCGAACCAACTATTTAAGTGTTATTAAAATTGGGGGTATGACTAGTTTGTAATTAGGGGGTCTAACCAATTAATGTTATAATCACCTTCTAATATAGTGTAAAATACATGTTGGGGGTTCTATCTAACATGATAAGGAGATGTTCTTTATTCCTAATATTATAAATCACTGTGTGATGTGAATTCTTTTTATTACTTCTTGCTGGGTGAGGTTGAGTATTAAAGATGAGGGATCGAGACTTTAATCAGTCACTTAAGTTTAATCAAAAGTAAAATACTTCATAAAAAAAACATACCACTGATTCACCCATCTCTAAGTGGCACCTAACCGATCCTTGGACACTACACTAACTAAGTTAAGGTAATTGAAAATTCAGTCTGAGGAGGTTGAGGTAAATGGTTTTATTAGTCTTAGAACTTCCCCTTGGGGTACACTAGTCCTTTTTGTAAATAAGGATGATAGATGTCTATGTATACGTGTAAACTATCAAATTTAAATAAATTTAAAATCATGAATAGTTACAATTTTCCAAAAATTCATGATTTATTAGATCAATTAAAGAAATAAACATGGTTTTCAAGGATCTACCTATGATTAAGCTATCATTAACCTTAAGTGACACTAGGAGACATACCAAAATTATATTTTAGAATTGAAAATAAATATTTTGAGCATTTGGTGATTCTTTTTAGGTTAATTAATTATCTTTCCATGTTCATGTAATAATGAAATAGATTTTTTATCCATTTAGACACTTTAATTGTATTTTTTTGATGATATACTTCCTTATTAAAAATATCACAATTAGAATCATTGAAATATTAAACTTATTTTGAGGACATTGAGAGACCATAATATGTATACCAAGATATAAAATTTCTCATTATAGACTTTAGGTGTCACACTTCTTAGCCTATGTGGTTTTTGAAGCTAGTATCTAAATAATCCTGAAAAATATAGAATTAGTAATTTATAGGGAAGTTCCATCAAATATATTTTAAATTAGAAGTGTTTTTGGTACTTGTAAGATATCATTGAAATTTTTTCCATGAACTTAATAAGATATACACTCTAATAACAACATTAAAAATTAAAGGATAAAAGTTTACATGGTTAGTCAATGAAAAGGATTAACATAGTTCTAATTATAATAATAACTCATCCAAGTGAAGTTTTTAAGGTGTATTATGACACTTCAAAGGATGGTCATGATTGTTTTCTTATGAATTAAAATCATGTAATGTCATATGATTTTAGATAACTAAAACTTTATGAATGGATTTATACTCCCCATGATTTAGTATTGTCCAATGTTGTTCTTACATTAAATTATTGGAGACACTATCTCTTTGGAGACCACATTGTCATATTCAATGACCATAAAATACTAAAAATATATCATTTCAAAGTATAATTTGAATATAATAAAGAATAAATGGGTATAATATATCTAATAATTTTATTTTTTATCCAGTTTGCTTCTAGGATGGACAATGTGTTTTCCAATTCTCTTAAAAGGAAATTTACACTAAAAGGGTGAAAGGGAAAAAGAATAATTGAGGTTGATGTAATTAATAGTTTAGTTCCACTTGAATCTGATTGGGTATTAGAGTATGATACATTTTGTACCATATTTTTCTTGTATATTATATTTTAGAGAGATTCAAGGATTCCTAGTTAACAGACCATGATTATATCATCTTTTAAGAGAAAATCAATGAGATAGAGGTCATTTATGGTCTATTATAATATTTATGTTATTTTTTATATGCCCATGGAAGACTCATAGTTCCTATGAGTTTAAGAGTGGATGTAAGAAAGGAGTACCAAAAATATAGGTTATATGAACATCTAGGAGTCATGAAAATGAATCATGATGGTCACTATCAATTTTTTTATCTTGGTATGAAAAATGAAAATTATAGGGTTTATTGATTGATGATTCGCTTAACAAAAAAAGAAATAATAACATCAAAGATATATTGGTGAAATTTAGTTGCTTCCAAAACTAGTGTAGAAATGTAATTAAATTACTAGGGACTTTTTAACCTTCCCTCTGATATCTTCATAAGGTAAAGATTTATTTTGGGTGTAAATATATCATATGAATAATTAAAAACTTTCAAGGTAGCTTATTATATCAATGATTTCAGAAAACTATATGTTAGAGTGATTGTAAAGCATCATGGTATACTAGATAGCATCATATCTTATTGGGAATCAAGGTTAATGAATATATTTATGAACGGGTTGTAATAATATTTAGGTTCTCTATTAAAACTGATTAATAATTTTCACCCAAAAAATAATATATGATTTGAATTAAATATGTATATTCTAGATGATACGTTGTGGGAATATATTCTTGATTTTGGTGGATCATGGGATGATCAACTTATAGAGGTTGAATTCCACTACATTATCAACTTGCAATCATTGATTTAAATAGTTTATTTCAAATCTGTTAATGGAAGACCTTATCATTCTCCTCTGGATTAGGGAGATATAATTGAGTCATTTATGATCATGCCTAATTTTTTTTATGATTATAAAGAACAATTTAAATTTATTAAAAAATTATTTTCAATATACCAGAGATGAAAAAATTCTTATGTTAATTATTGGAGCTACCCTTTGGAGTTAAAATTTAGTTATCATGGTTTTATTTGGGTATCATCTAGTATCGGTAAATAATGGATTATAAAGAATGGAAGAATATATCTAAGGTTTTTTGAACCTATTTAAATATTATAAAGGCTTAGAGATACTAATTATCAGCTTGATCTACCTCTAAAATTTAGTTTCATGAATAATAACATCTATATTTCTTAATTAAGGATATTGTTTCTTTAATCTACACATGTGATTCAATACGATTATATCAAGATTGAATATTATGTATCATACATGTATTATCATATCCACATCATAAAAATTGAATTGTGATGAAATTTTATTTATATTTTTAGAGTTCCATGGAATCTTGGTAGACCCCATAATGAAAAATGTGAATGGGAATCTAATATAATGAGTCATTGGTGAAATATTTGTTAGACTAATAATGTTATTCCATTATATATTATAAAAATTAGGTTTTTATGATCTCAAATACACTTCATATGTTACCTATGTTTTTGTTTTTATGTGTGTTCATCATGGATTTTCACGTTTTTAAGCCATTCTATTGTTAAAACCATTACATCCGAAATTCTGGACATTTTGGATAAACTCTTACTAAATCTGTAAAATTGGCTATGTGAATATTTTACTTACATGGAGAAACAACAACATCAATATTGTTTCTATATAAATCACTTATGTAAAGTATTTCCATATGAGAAATGGCTACATCCTATAAATGGCTTTGTAGAAATTGTCTACATTGATGAATCACCTATGTGAGAAATCAACAATGTAGATCAAATGGCTATGTGAATCAGTTACACAGAGTAATAGAATACATAATTTGGATACATGGTGAAATCATCTACATGGATCCAAATATCTATGTGATTTATTCTACTTCATCAAATTTGGGTATATAATCAAGAAGGCTGCATGAATAAAATCATCCACATGACATTCTCGTATAAAAACAAACTACGTAGATAATTCGGAAACATGGTGATCTATAATTGGATACATCATTATTCAAACTGGTATTTATTATTTTTGTTGTAATTTTTGTAAGATTTAATGTTTTCATGTATTTAAGAAATAGTGGATTACCAATTTGTAGTTAAAATGATTATAATAAAAGGTATGTTTTGAGAAATGAAACATGTAAATAGATAATTTTATAGATAGTGTTGTTGCTGAGGTATTTCCATGAAAGCGAAGTGTATTTTTAAATTAAGATCCCTAAATTTTATTAATCTGATGTGGTACAATTAAATGTGAATTTTTTCATGGGTTTTCATTAGTTTTAAGTAGAATAAAATAGAAGAGAGTAGAACATAAGTTATTTTACTTCCACAATCTCTATCACCCAAGAATTTCTC
The DNA here is from genome assembly GCA_963277665.1 of Viscum album. NCBI lineage: Eukaryota > Viridiplantae > Streptophyta > Magnoliopsida > Santalales > Viscaceae > Viscum > Viscum album. Next base: position 16,056,810 of record OY728119.1, read on the forward strand.
TTTCAAGCTTCTCAATTTTACATGAGAAGAAGAAGAAGATTCAAGATCTATATTTGTGTTTCCTTGATCATCCTTAATGTGTTCAAAATAATATACTCGAGTTTTATTTTTTTATTATTATCTATCCCAGATTTCTCTTCTCTTATGTCAGTTGAATCATAAAATTGTTACCTCAATCTATAAACTCTTTTTTTATAATATATTTCAGGGAAATGTTTCCTAGAAAAATAAATACGAAGGTTGTTGTTTATAAATCCTTTCTGGATTCTGGTTGAAATATCATGTTTTGTTTTACCATGTGTAGATTACTTGCACTCAGTTGTTCAATCCCTAGAAAAGGACTATAATTCCCTATCAAAGGGATTGGCCTTTTGAAAATCACCATACTCATGGAAATATATAAAAACATTTCTCTTTATTTCACACATAAAAATAATTTATTACATAAAATATTCACTTAATATAACATATAAGATTTAAAGTTGTAGTTTATTTGGGGCTTAGTATCGTTACATAACAACTTAAAATAGGAATACACATCTTTATTGAAAACTTCTTTTACATAAACACACACATTCCTTCATACTTAGCATTGCATGTGATAACCTAAGGAAATGCATAAGAAAAGAGTGATCTACAAAGACCAGTAATGGAGTAAACAAGGAATAACATTAAGAATATAGTACATGTTATGCAATAGGCATATCAATGGAGCATAATAGAAACATTAACATAAAGTCATGATATAACATGATTATCATAACATGAAAATGTGGCATCAACATTTAACATGATATTAGCATGAGACAAGGCTCATTGCACATTAAGAATGAGTAAAACCTCATTACACTTGAATTATCATGAGTAAACTCTCATTTCATTTGATGTATCATGATACAAATCTTTACCTAATGCATTGGACTGCTATCAGGGCACACCTTTCTTAATCATTTCATTTCATGCATAAGTGTGCCACATGAATCATATAACATGGATTCATTAAAAATAATAATTTATTCAAAGAATAAGATATGTGTAATAATTAAATATAATTCCTCAATCAACAAGTACATGTGCATAAAGGTTAATACTCTTGATATAAAAACGGGTATGGTATTTACTTACATGATGATTTTGGCATGGGAATTTTGGTGTAACTTCAGCAGCATAACGACGTCAAATAGAAATAGTAACATGGGTTGATGAGATATAAAGAGGTATATAATCATTTGTATAGTAATGGGGGTCATGGAACATATTATCCCAACACATTTAATGGAATTTAACCGCATAATATACAAGAATTTCTTGAATGTAAATGAGGAGAAAGAAAACCCTTATGAAATTACTGTATGGTAATAGGTGTACATGGGAGGAGTTAATTAGAGGGAAAGGGGTATATCATTATTAAAAAATAAGGAGGGAATTATGGGGGAGGTGAGAAATAATACTCCAACATTTTTAATTGAAAATAAAAGTGTAGAAAAACATAAATAATTTGGAAAAAATGAGAAAGGAAGAAATCCCTTACTTGGAAGTGTGATCCCAAATTCTTGGAAGGGGCTTGATAAAGGATTATTGGGATATTGGGGCACCTTAGGAAGATTCTATAGAGAGTAGGGTAGATTTTTGTTGAGATACAAAGGTTTTGAGTGATGATAAGTGGTAGATTGGGTGGATTTATATAAGAAAGGAGAAGGAATTCTTTATTATTTAGGTTTTGGACACTACACATTAAACTAATCAAAAATACAAATGAACCCATGGTTTTTGCCCATGGTTTTTTCCAAAGGGGAGTGGAATACATTATTTTACAAGGAAAATGACCTAACTTATTAAAATATTAGACTTTATTATGTGGAGGTGCATCACAGTCTTCAGAAAATCATTTTAAAAATTTAAATGTTTTATAAGTCTTGGAGGGTCCATTAATGCTTTGTAAAATAAATCAAACAAAACAAATTACATTATTTCAATGGTAAAACATATATTTTACAAAAATTACATTTACAATATTTTATCACATCACTATTGGGTCATTATGATGTCATAAAACACATTATATTATTAAACTGTATTTAATTTTTTCCCAAAAATTCGACTGTCTCAGAAAATTATGAAACATTCATCATTGGATAATTTCAACGTCCTAATTCCAAAAAGTAATATTAATTTTATCTAAATAATTTTCTAAATATTTAATTTTTACATGTAAAATAAAAACTGACATTTATCGAAAATTCATGGGTTTTGACAAAAACAAATTTCAAACCTTAATAAAAATCACAATTGTATTCATAAAAATTATCTGATCATTTATATTTAATAAAAATAAATTTAGTAATAATATTTTATTAAAATATTATTTTATTAAAAAATCCATTAATTTATAAAAATAGATTTCTTAATTGAATATTAACTAAAATTACTATTTCTGCTTTAAAAATTATTTACAAAGTAACAATAATAAAATGAATGTATATTCTCTATAAAAAAATAATTTACCTAATCATAGTGCCATGTTCTTGTTACATAACCCCTTATAACACTCGTATATGACCTAAGGGTAAGGTGTGCGTCGATGACAGTCTTTTGTGGTGGGTCGGTTAACATCGCTCGAGTGGTAATCACTATCAACTTCCACTTCTCCCGTAGGTGGTTCAATTTGAGCTTAACATATTAAAGCTCGTCTTGGGATTGTTCATGAGAGAATCCCAGTGATTCCACCTTCTTTCTGAGCTCCAACAAATAGTCTTCATATGAATCAATTCTACTGGATGAGACCATCACTTCCTTTATTTGAGTAAATTGGATTTGTTAAAGCCATATATTTATATTAATCAATTGACCACTGTTCAACATCTATATTAGAAACGATAAAAATTCTTAATGGTATTTTGAAATCCATAAAACCAAAGAAGTTCATATTTTATATAACCATAATAAGACATTTAATTAGATCAAGAGGAATTTTCATTAATACAAGTTTTGGTCGTTAAAATATTCTCCCTTAAGAAATATCACCCTCGAAATTTATTTTTCCCACACAAAAACATATGTGGGTAACTCTGCTTCATCACTTCCTATGATTCCCACATTTCCTCTTCAAATATATGGTTTCACCACAACACCTTAAATATGGGCATTATCTTATTTCATATAACTTTTTCATTATTATCTAAGATCTTCACTAGATTCTACTTATATGAGAGGTCATTCTCTAATGGTACCACCTCTAGATTGAGCACATGTGATGGATCAGGTTTGTACTTACTCAAGAGTGATACATGGAATACACCATGTACTTGAGATATGTTCAGTGGGAGTGCTAGTCGATGGGCCACTACTATAATGTGATCAAAGATCTCAAAAGGGCCAATGTACCTTGGACTACACTTTCCAATCTTCCGAAATCTCATAAATCTCTTCCATAGTGATATGAGGAGTAATTCAATATCTCTAACATCAAACTCTAGGTCTCGTCGATGATTATCATCATCGCACTTTTGTCGACTCTGAGCATCTTTAATGTGCTGTTGGATGGTCTTAATCTTATCGACCATTTCCTTGACCATTTTTGGACCTAGTATTTTTCGCTCTCATCCCAACATGTCAGTGTTCTACACCGCTTCCCATAAAGGGCTTAATAAGGATCCATTTGGATGCTTGAGTAGAAAATTTTGTTGTATGAGAACTAAAATAGAGGAAAATGTTGATCCCATCCTCATTTAATGTCCAATGAGAACGATCTCAACATTTCCTCAAGTGTTTGGATATTTCACTCAGATTGGACATCAGTTTGTGGATGATAATTCATACTGAAGTTCATATTAATATTCAGAGCATGTTGAAGAATCTTCCAAAACTTAGAGGTGAATCATGGATCTTTATTGGATACAATCAATAGTGGTACTCCATACATCCTTAACACATATCTGATGTATATCTGTGCCACTTGATCCAATGATAAATCCTCCTGAATTGCAATGAAGTGTGAAGTCTTTGTAAGATTATCCACAACAAACCAGATAGCACTTTTTCCTTTTGATGTCTTTGGAAGTCCAGTGACAAAGTCCATGGTGATGTTCTCCCACTTTCATTCTGGTAGGGGTAATGTTTTCATCATCCCCTTAGACTTCTGCCTCTCATCCATAACTTGATGACATACTAGGAGCTTTTATGTATACTCAGCAATCTCCTTCTTTGTGTTATACCACCAATAATGCTCTCAAAGATCTTGATACATCTTTGTGTTTCCTGGGTGAATAGACAAATTATTACCATGTACATCATCCAAAGGTTCTTTCCTTAACTCCAGATTTGATGGAACACATATTCTTGACCCAAATCTTAAAATTCCTTCTTCATTAACATTGAAATTTGAGGATTTATCCTTTTTGATAGTTTCCACTTTCTTCAAAATTCCTACATCATCCTTTTGATCATCCTTTAACCTTTCAAAGAGATATGCTTAAGCAATATGAAAGGATTGATGATGTTTTTTTATTTATGATTCCCATGTCCATCTTCATCAAATCTAAGAATATTGATCCTATTAAATTATCATTAATGATCGAATCATTAGATCCTTTATACTTAGAGCATCTTCCTCCCTATTTTCTTTCCTAGAGTGGTAATGGACTGAGCAGTCATAGTCTTTGATTACATCTAACCATCTTCATTGGTTCATGTTCAAATCTTTATGTGTGAATATATACTTGAGGATTTTGTGGTCCATATATATTTCACACTTCTCCCCAAAGAGGTATTTTTCCAAATTTTCAAAGTGAAGATTACTACAACCAACTAAATATCATGTGTTGGATAGTTTTTCTCATGAACATTCAATTACCTTGAAGCATATGCAATGAATTTGTAATTTTTCATCAACACACAACCCAAGACCTTCTTCGAAGCATCACTGAGTACCACAAAAATTTATCCCCTTGTGGGTAGTGTGAGCACAGACGTAGTAATAAGAATCCTTTTTAACTCCTTGATTCTCTCTTAAAATTCATCAATCAAAGAAAACATGACTCCCTTCTAAGTGATATTGGTAAGAGGGTTTGAAAATCATGAGAAATTTCTAAAAAATCGATGATAATATCTAGCGAACCCCCGAAATCTACTGATATGTGTTAACGATGTTGTCCTTGGCCATCCCTCAATTACAGTTGTATTGGAGGGATCCAAATATATCCAATTACTTATGATGATATGACCCAAGTGAGACATCCTTCAACCAAAACTCACACTTGATGTATTTTCATAGAGCTTCTCCTTTCACAAGGTCTCTAGTATAATGCTTAGATTCGCCTCAAGCTCTCCTTGGTTTTGAAGTATATTAGAATATTGTATATAAATACTACAAAATATTTTCCAAGGTAATCTCTAAATAATATATTCATCATGTATATGAAGATTTCTGGAGAATTAGTGAGTCTGAAAGGCATTACTATGAATTCATAGTGCCTATATCTTGTACGAAAAGCAGTCTTGGGGATATCATCTTTCTTCACCCTTACTAGATAATATTGCAACCGCGGATCCACCTTGGAGAAGTATTGTTCTTTATGTAGCTGATCGAACAAGTCATCAATTCATGGTAGAGGATACCTGTTCTTTATCGTGATTTTTTTGACCTCACAATAATCAATACAAAGGTTCATTGAACCATCCCTCTTCTTGATGAAGAGGACTCGTACACCCCATGGTGAAGCACTTGGGCGTATAAACCCTTTATCTAGATTCTCCTATAGTTGTTTGTTTAACTCCTAAAGCTCCAAAAAATACATTTTATACTATGTATTGAATATTGAAAACACCTCAGCTAAAAGATCAATTGAGAATTAAACATCTCTTTTAGGAGGAAGACCAGTCAATTACTTAGGAAAAACTTATGTGAATTCCCTCACAATAGTAATGTCTTCAAGGATGATTGCTTCCATAGAATCAATCATCTTATCAAGATACGTGTGAAAATAGGGTTTTAATATCCACACTTGAGATAAAGGTTCTAAAGAAGATTCATCCTCCTCCTTGCACTTGTACAAAATCGGGGGTTGTTTAACCATATGGAGAGTGATTTCCCTCTCACGGAAATTTATGTTGGCTCTATATAAGGAAATCCAATCCATGAAAATAATTGCATCAAATACCACCCAAAGAATAATTATGAGGTTCACCAGAAAGTTCAATCCAAAAATTGTGGTAGGGGAGGAGTTATATTCATGGGTTGTAATGATTTCCCCATTTGTCGTTCTCTCCGACATCTTTACTTCCATGATTTGTGGTGGTGTTGGGATTGTTCTACTAAAATTTCAGGATATAAAATAATGTATAGAACTAGAATAAAAAAGTATGTTCTCTATTCATGAATGAATAACTAGCGTACCTATCACCACTTTGTTGTTGGGGTTCACTTCAGCAGTAGTGATGGGAAAAGCTCAACCCTTCATCCTTGGATGTTGTTTGTTGCCTCCAAAAACCCTTGGATTAGGGTACTGATTAGTAAAGTTCCTAGGTTATTTGTAGTTGAAACAATGAACAACATGTTGAGGGTCAAACGGAATATTCCTATCCTCTATCACAATCATATATTTTTCTTGTTGGTAGTTAATGGATAGGTTCCCTTATCTTCAACACCTAAAGCATTTCCTTTTCCCTTTTAGGAAATTTCTAGGGTGCTTCTTTCTGAACCTTTGTCACGTGGGGTGGTATATTTTCTAAGCATCATTTTATTTATCCATCAGACCACCAGAATTAAATCCTACCTTATGATTCTTATCCCCATGATACCCCTAAAATTCACTGATCTCCATTCTGAATTCGAAGGAACATCAAATAATTTTTTCTTAGCTACCAATGTAACAGATCACTTGGGATTTATGTAGGCTAGGTTTTAGCTCACCAAATAAGCGGTCAAACTTGCATTCAGGAGTAACGAAAAAGCTGGAGGCATATCATGAAAACCTTATAATGCTTTTTTTATACGCTCTAATGGATTCTTTGTCCTCTTTCCTAAGATAAAGGAAGTCCCTTTTCATCTTTAGTTAGAGGGTGGGAGGAAAATATTTATCGAAAAACATTTTCCAGAAATCCTTCCAATCCAACACCTTAATCTCCTCCTAGGCTTCGTATTTTTTATCAATATCCACCATTGATCAAATTCACCCCCATATAATAAGTAGGCATAAGAACCTCTCTTATCCATAACATTGAAGGATGAAGAAGATATTTTCAATGGAGTTGATCCATTGTTTGGTAGGTGAGGGATCAGATAATCCATTAAAAGTAGGAGACCTTAATCACAAGAATCTCTTGATTACGACTTGTTCTTTCTTGGGGGGTGGGGGTTGAATGCTTCTCTTGACCAATGTTTCTATTAAAAACTAGAGTTACCTGAGATAGTATCAAGATAAATTTTTCAATTCCCGCTCCCAACAGATTTGACATACCATTAGAATAGTAATTACATTGATCTTCACATTGTTTGTTAGCCTGAGTACTCATATTACCAACCATTGGATAGAATAAAAGGAAAGTTAGGGGTAATACATAAAGGGAAATCAAAAGAAAAAAATGGATAACTTATAAATTACATTTATTTTTTTAACTTATGAATTTATTGCATTCAATCTATGTTATCTATGATCTACATCCCAACATATATTAATAGAGGAATTTTTTATTCCCTTAACAAAGTTTCATTCTAAGCTTATGAATTTACCAAAGCATATCCCCCAAGAGTGTTATAACCACTAGTGCAGCAAGACCCATTTTCATGCACCAATTCCCGTTCGAGTCTAGCTCATGATTTTAACCCTAGATATATCTGTGCCAGAGCCACCTCTACCTACTTGTATCTAGAAAGGGATGTTTTTTATTGATAAACAACTAACTAAATACTCAACAAAATTTAGGTATGTTTTTATTATACTTAGTATTATCCCTAAGGCTTTAACTAGGGTTTTCTAATCCTAATCCCAAAATATATCTAAACCTATCCTATGATACCAACTATACCAACCCTGCCCTTTATTTCACTCCTAAACATAATTTATTACATAAAATCTTCACTTGATACAACAAAGAATATCAAGATGTATACTGTCTTTGGGGATTAGGATCATTAAAAAACAATTAAAAACATTAAATACACATCTTTATTGAAAACTACTTTTACATGACCACACACATTCCTTCATACTTAGCATTGCATGGGATAACATGAGGACATTCATAAGAAAAGGGTGAGTTATAAATCCCAGTAAGGTTGTAAACAAGTCATAACATAAATAATACTATACATGTTAGGTAATAGTCATATCAATGGATCATAAGAGAAACATGAACATAAAGGCATGATATAGCATGATCATCATAAATGGAAATGTGGCATCAACATTTAACATGATATTAGCATGGGCCAAGGCTCATTGCACATGGAGAATGAGTAAACCCTCATTGCACTTGAATTACCATGAGTTAACCCTCATTTCACTTGATGTATCATGATATTAATCTTTACCCAATGCATTAGAGTGCTATCAGGGCACATCCTTCTTAATCATTTCATTTCATGCATAAGTGTGCCACATGGATCATACAACATGGATTCATTAAAAATAATAATTTATTCCACGAATAATATATGTATAATAATTAAATATAAGTCTTAAATCAACAAGTACATGTGAATAAAGGTGAATAACCTTGATAGAGAAACGAGTGTGGTATTCACTTACACGATGATTTTGGCATGGAAATTTGGTGTAACTTCAACAACATAACAACGTAAAATGGAAATTGTAAAATGGGTTGATGAGATAGAATGAGGTCTATAATTATTTGGAAAGTAAGGGGGTCATGAAACATAATATCCCAACATATTTAATGGAATTTAGATGCATAATATAAAATAATTTCTTGAATGTAAATGAGGAGAAAGAAATCCCTTATGGAATTTCGGCATGGTAATAGGTGAACATGGGAGGTATTAATGAGAGATAATGGGTTATATCATCATTAAAACATAAGGAGGGATGTATGGGGAGGTGAAAAATCATACCCCAACATTTTTAATTGAAAATAAAATGGTATAACAATAAAATGAAATTTGGACAAAAATGAGAACAGAAGAAATCCCTTACGTGGAAATGTGATCCCAAAGGATTAAGAGAGGTTTCTTTGGAAATTAAGGCACCTTGGGAGGATTATAGAGAGAGGAAGACATAGTTTGGTTGATCTACAAAGGTTTTGAGTGAATAGAAGTGGGATCTTGAGTGGGTTTATATAGGAAATGAGAGAAAATTCTTTATTATTTAGGTTTTGGACACCACACATTAAACTAATAGAAATCACAAACCAACACATGGTTTTTCCAAAGGGGAGTGGAAAAAAGTATTTTATAAGTCCAGTGGCCCAACTTATTAAAATATTAAACTTTCTTATGTGGAGGTGAGTCACACTCTCAAGGAAGTCATTTTAAAAACTTAAAATGTTTTATATGTCTTGGACGGTCCACTAAAGCATTGAAAAATAAATCCAACAGACCTAAAATCACATTATTTTAAAGTTAAAACATATATTGGACGAACTTACCATTTATGGTATTTTATTACATCACTATTGTGTCATTATGATGTCATAAAACACATAATATAATTAAAAGGTATTTAATTTTTACCCAAACATTTTACTATCTCAGAAAATTATGAAAAATTCACTGTTAGATAAATTTGAATTTATGATTCAAAAAATAATGTTAATTTTATCTAAATAATTTACTAAATATGTGAATTTTTAATTAAAAAAACTACATTTATTGAAAATTCATGTGTTTTGACAAAAACGGCTTTCAAAACATAATAAAAAATCACAATTGTATTCATAAAAATTATACAATAATTTATATTCAATAAAAATTAATTGAGTAATAATATTTTATTAAAATATTAATTAATTCAAAAATCCATTAATTCATCATAATAGATTTCTAAATTGAATATTAACTAAAAGTACTATTTGTGATTTAAAATCTATTTACAAAGTAACAATAATAAAATGAATGTATATTCTCTATAAAAAAATTATGTATATAATCATAGTGCTAGGGTCTTATTATATAACCCCTTATAACACCCGCATATGTCTTAAGGGTAAGGTGTGTGATGGTGAAAGACTATTGGGGTGGCTCAGATAACATTACTCAAGTGGTAATCTCTATCAACTTCTACTTCTCCCATAGTCGGTTCCTATTGAGCTTAACATGTGGAAGCTCAGATTGGGCTTTGTCAAGAGCGTATCCCAGTGATGCCACCTCTTTTCCAAGCTCTGACAAATGGGCTTCGTATGGATCAATTCTACTAGATGAGGCCACACTTCCTTTTCCTAAGTAAATTGGATTTGTTTAATTGATATATTGATACTAATCAATTGATAACTATTCAACAACTATATTTGAAATGGTAATAATTATTAATGATATTTTGAAATCCATAAAACCAATGAAGTGAAAATTTTATATAACCTTAATAATACATTTAATTAGATCAAGTGTAATTTTCATTAATAAATGTTTGGGTCATTACAAAAATTTTTTGGGTTGACTGTACTGAGGGATTTATATTCATCTAACTAATATAAATATTTGAGTATGATATATTTATTTTGTGCTTTTATTTTCACTTAGTGCAGGTGTTAAGGAATGATTAGAAATTATCCATATCTTAAAGAGGTGGTTTTTTAATTGAATTAAATTTCAAGAACTCAATCTACCCACCAACCTCTTACATCTTTGTGCAGTCTATCTCTAACAATAATTAGTGTCAGGGGTTGTGACTTGGGAGTTATCAGCAGTCAGAGGTTGAATTTTAAAGGTTGTATTCTAAATGGATAATATCAATGAAACTAGGGAATGTATGTCAATGGAATGATTATACTATTTTATTAGTTATAATTATGGTTGTAGGAAGAAATAAATGATCATTTATTTAAATAACTTTGGTTTAAAGTTTTATGTAAATGTTGTGAAGCCTTATAAAATTCCAAAGACACAACAAGAAACTTGGGATGCTGGTACAAAAGATAATTATGATCAAAATTCTAAATATATGAATGCTATAATTTTTGCACTAGGTCCAGATAAGTTTAATTAGTTTCAAAATGTCAAACTACTCATGAAATCTGGGTTCCCATTGTAACACCCTGAGATTTTATGAAAAATATTCTTTTTAATTTCATTAATTTCTTTTGTTGTACGCTACACCAAAATGATCTTGCACAACACGCATCCCTGACTTGGCTTGCATTACACGCAGTCACGACCTTCCACGATAGCATGTGTTGTACGCAATACTGAGTTTCGCTAAACAACAATATGTTATATGAACTACCCATTATGAATAGTATCAACTACATTTTGAATTTTATAACATTATTATTCATCTTACACATTTTCTAGAACATGGTATGAGAACAAAATCAATTTTTCGAGTAAAATAAGTAATTTTCAAATAATGTAGTTTTGCCGCCTTTTGATGGCGCACCCACATTAAATCATGTTTTTGACTTGTCTATAAGTTCAATTTGACAAAATAAAATTCTTCTTTGGAATCAGGATATAAAAATTTACTTTGGATAAATTTTTCATATTATTCTGATAACTGTCATATTTTAATGAATAGTAAAAACACGCTATATTTTAATTAAAAACAACTTTTTTCATCGCAATAATTTATATGGTAAGATTATCTTTTTAATTAGGTTTAAATTGTAATTAGAATATATTTTTACCATTTAATCCAATGTTGTTCATTGGAATTAATTTCACTTTGAAATTGGATATAAAGAAGTATCAATCTTTTGATTGTTTTTGTTTCTTAAAAACACGCTATTTGTTTTGATAACGAGAATTAAATTTAAAAATTAATGCCACTTATATGTTATGAATTTGGAAAAATAGACATTAATTTTGAATTTGGAATATCAAATAATTCTTAGGCTGGATTTTTGGTTTTTTTCAGAAAAACTTCAATTTTTGATGAATTGTGAAACCACTTAGCGGTAGTTAAAAAAACTGACTTTTTTTAATTTAAATTAAATTTTACCACTTCAGTGAATTGAATTTCAAAAATCTGAGAGACATGGTTAATATCAAGGACTAAAATGTGGTTCAATGAGATGAAAATAATTTTTGGTGAATAGTAACTTTTTACTTTTATTTACCACGGTTAAAAGTAAATAGGATAATTAAGGGTAAAAATGATATTATTATTATCCTAACACATTTCCTAATTCTATTGGATAAGTTTAATTCAACCAAAAACAACCTTAGGAATAAAATATGACCATTTAGGCCCACTTGGATTAGATTAGGACATTTAATATTGATTTATTTAAAGAAGGGTTAAAATAGTTAAGATCAAAGTTTAATAAGTAAATCATTTTTAATATAGGGATATACATAAGATAAATTCAAATATAAATATTCATTAGAAAAATAAAAATATTTCCTACGTAATGTTATTTTATTAATATTTTTTAGATATTAAATAATTTAAAGATGATGTAATAATTATCTTATTAATAAAATATTGACATAATTGATGTTATAAATACCCAAATTAATGTAATTTGAGACTTCTTATGAATTCAAGTAATTTTATAGGTTAATATTACATGTTATTATTTATTTAAGTAACTTTTTTCGAACTAATCATGTTGTTATAATTTTCACAAAAATCAAGTACCAAATAGTGTCAAAATTGACATAAAATAGTTTTTTTAAAAATATATTATATTATTAATTGTTACTTTATTCCTAAAAATCTAAGGTTCGTTAAAATGACTTAGATAAAGATATATATATTAATTATTAACCACTTGGGGTTCGTTTGGCTTGTTATAGTAAGTTTATTAACCTTATAGTGTAAGAAAACAAGAAGACACGGCAAAAGTAAAATTATTTAACTTAAAGTTAAATCAAAATAATAAGGTTAAAATAGGAACCTAAACTTGTCTAAATTATATTTTATGAGAGGATTTCGACCCATCCCCACCTTATCTTTGAAATAAATCAATTTGGAGCTATTAAAAACCGAATATTACTTTATAATAAAATAATATTTTTAGTTATTCCAAAGGTGCCCCCTCCTCCCTTATAAAAGGGAACCTCCTCCCTCTCTTCCTCACACCATTTTGAGCCTTGATGCTCGGCCAAATCCTTAAAAATTCTCTTTTCCACTTCCCTAGAAACATCCTAGAGGTCCTGGTCTTTTTCAAAGACCCATTTTAGTGCCATAAGAGGAGGTCTCAAAGAGGCTCTTCAAAGAAGAGGTAATGTCCGTTACCGATTCTTTCAACTTTATTTATTCTTCCACTTATTCTTCTTTAGTTGTTTCATTATGAAGTAATAACATAAGTATCACTAATATAATGATATGTTATTATAAGTATGAAAAAACTCTATTTCACCATCTATCCATCCTACGGAAAACGAAATCACCGCGTGTGCGTACGTATGGAATACCGTCTCCACGCCGTGGTGTAATCTGTTTTTCCAACACCACATTACTTGGATGGGTATAATGGTGTAAAGAATAACTATACATAGTTATTATAACATCATACTGATTCTGATATATTGTATCATCCTCTCTAATTCAATTCAATAATTATGGGAACAATATCATCACTCGTGCGTACGTACGGACTACCGTCTCCACGACGCGATGAGATTCATTCTCAATGATTAATCATTCATGAATGATTATAAAGTATATATAATAAGTAATAATGAAATATATGACATAATATTGATACTGGATTTATGTATATATATATATGTAGGTCATCCACTTAATTCCATTCAATTCAATAACTAAACTAAAACAGCGTTCATGCGTACGTACGACCTACCGTCTCCATGAATGGTGTATTTCTTTCCATTTATCGATCTATTATATATATGTATATTCTTAATATATATTATATAAAAATCATGTTTTATATTCTGGAATTAAGTAATCATGATCTATGTAATCACATGAATAATTACAAGTCAAAACACGGACGACAAATGAAACGATTTTACCCAAAACACTCTTTAACATGGAATTTACAAAAGAACGGGTAATATAAAGTCATAAGTGAACCATATATGATATCATAAAAATGAATATGATTCTATAATAAGTCAATTAAATTATTTAAATCATTATACAGGAGGTTCAGATATGTACAAAGCATATCAGACCTAAGGTAAGGGATAAAGTTTCAATCTCTTTTTTATCCGAGATTGCTTATATGTAAGTATTTACTGGGGTTACATTTATCATCCATGACCATGTTTTCTAAAAATGTTTTCATAAAATGTTTACTATTCTTACATGAATTTTTAAAGTCATTTTTACCCTTTATTGACTTTTTACCACATTGTATAAATGGAATATTTACTTTGGTTACCATATAAGGTACTTGTTGACTTTTCCGACAAAAGTACGAGGAGAATGTTATTTTTAACTTATACAGCGTGAACGGATTTTTACGGTTTCATAACGCCTCATTTTAAAGAATATTACTCTACAAGATTGCATGATTATTTTCAAAAAAACCCTTATCTTTTAAAATTTCATGGAATTTTGTGAAAAGAAAATGATTTTAAAGAAGAAAGGATATTTTCCTCAAGAATTCATTTCAAGTGTTTTGTCAAAACTATTTTCCATCTAAGATGAAATTATTTCATATGTGTATGTTTCAAGTAAATTGTCTCTATGATTTAAATGGTTTCAATTTTCTTATGATGAAATGATATCAAATTTTTATGGATTATGTTATGATGGTATGATGATTAAGAATCCCATTTTATTACATGGGTTATGCTATGATGTATGATTTATGATTTTGTGGCACATGAAAGAATGATTTAATTATGAGATGGGTGGGACCTATATCTCCCTCCAATGCATTGGGTAAAGATTTATATCTCATGAGATAGACATGGCTGGGACGACAAGTTAAACCAGTTCAGTAATACAGGAATGGAACGAGGAGTGAACTCGATTCAGAAAGGGACTTTGTCCACTAAGATGGTCTTGACAGCAATGCCTTGGCTACTATGGAAATAATATCATGTGCTTAATGGTTTGCCACAATTACATTTTTAATTCCCATGCTATTTTATCATGAATAATGTTTCTTTATGATCTATGCCTTACGTACTTCCATGATTTATGTCATTGCTCAAGATTCTGATGTTTAAATATTATGTTCATGTTTTGAAGATCAGATGTATATGATTTGTTTTATTTTATCCATGCTTACCCTTACTGAGAATTTGAGCTCACCCTTTATATGTTTTATTTTCCCCAGGATTTGAAGAAATGTTTTAGGTAAGAAAAAAAGGGGAAGATCTTATGGGAGATGTTGAAGATCTTTCACCACGATTAGAAGATTATATTCCGAGTTTCCAAAGACACTAAACTATTACGATCCTTGTGTGTCTGTTTTTGTTATGTATTAAGTATTCCGCTAAAGTAATGTAATGTCCATGTACATCAAGCTTCGGGTCTTTACAGTTGGTATCAGAGGAAAAGGAGGTAGGAATGAATCCGATACTTGAGAACTCTCACATGTGAGCGTTGGACGAAGCATGGCTCTCCACCCAAGGGCTTCAAGAGGAAATGGCTGCCACTGGGGATGGTGGTGTTTCCCACCCAGGGGGTGTAGCCGCCCATGGAGTGCCCTGATAGGTATCAATTATAGTCCACTGGAAGTAATTCCATACCGTTACAGTTGGTATCAGAGGAAAGGTTTAGTCAACCTTTGGAAACTAGGATGCGAAAATGTTAGTGAGATCCCTAGAGATATTTCTAAGGTATGTCTATGGATGTACCTAAGGATAAGTATACATATAGGATATAGTCCTAGAACAACGGTAACAATCTTAGAATTTAACCTAAGATGTTAGATATTGAGGGTGCTACCCCTTTACTATGTTGTTTTCCCTAGCATTATTTTTTCCTCTCACACTATTATTTTTGGGTTTTAGAAAATGGTCGAAAACAGGAAGATTCATGATAATGGAGGATCTGACAGACAATGGAATGATATTATTCATGTGAAACCAAATGAAACGGGATTTGGAAGTCCAAACATCGTTATTATGCCTAATCAGTAATCTCATAATATGATCAATAATCTCAACTTTGGTAAGTTTCCCGACTCAGATAATAAGAGAACGATGGAGTTTCATGATGATCATAGAGGAAAGAAAGTTCAATTTCCCTCATGTAAATCATGTGGGAAGAGGCATCGGGGAGATTATTTCAAAGGAACTGGAAGATTCTTTGGGTGTAGAAAAGAAAGACACAAATCCAATAAGTGCAAAGGAAAAGGTTCAGTTAACACCATGGATGAGGATAATGGTATTTCTACGACATCAAAAAAGGTTAAATGTTTTAAATGTGTAATGTACGGGAATTATGCAAACCAATTCCCTAAGGTAAAGTCTTATGAATAGAATCAATACGGTCGTATGGGTAGTATTTATGTTGATGATGATGAAGAGAGTACAAATGATATGTGAGATGAAAGAATTGTTGAAGCTCGGTCAATGGTTTAAGAAGGTAGTGGAATGATTATATGTTTATCAAGTGTAATGTTGTATAAGTAATCTCATGGTACTATGGAATAAAGATACATCTAAGGATTGTTACACTGTTGTCATTCCTTATGTTTTGAAAGTGTATGATTAATGGTACTAGTAACCATGAAAGGTTATTCCGATATTTTTGGAAAGTAGATGATATGCGCATAATGAAGGGATAAGGAGAAAATTAAATGTTTGATAGTATTCATGAGATAACGACTGATATAAGGAGAAGGTTATATCATGGTTTGAGTATATAGAATTTTTGGATTTTGGTATGTGGAAAGAGTTAACTTTTGACAGCATTTATGTTTTCACTAAGGTTTAATGGGTATTCATTTTTCAAGAGAATACATGATTAAGGTATTCACATGATTGGAATGTGACCAACATGATATATGGGGGATAAATGATGGTATTCACATGCTTGGTTGATGACATTTCAAGTAATAATTTTCTTTATACTATGAGCTTGGACCGAAGTATTTTAGATAAGCCTAAAGATTGGAATGGATTATGTTGGAAATAAGTTAGTATTGTTTAAGGATATAACTTTTTTTGATATTATTTATGGGATGTTATAGTAATGTAGTTTTAGAAAAAGGACAACCTGCAGGGCGGGCGACATCCCATCGCGTCAGATAAGGCTATGGGAATCAAACCCACAACCGAAGTGCGACTTGCCTTTATCTCCTACCACTGGCCTACAAGAAGCCCCTGTTTAGTAGAAACTAGTATGATATATGAAGTATAAGTCCATTTTAGGAACCATATATGATTAATCTCACTATAGATGGACTTATGTATTTTTGATAACTTTTATAACCTTTTGTTTGAGACATATGGAATGACCCATCATTCTATCACATGATCTGCTAACACTTCACGAATTACAAATTCAACTTCATTTCTTTATGAGATGAAGTGGAAATTTTCCAAAGAACAACCAACGTTGAGACTGTACCAAAATCACGAAAGCATTTTTTCTAATTCAAATTTCATCAACTTTAGGGAAATGATCTTGAAAACCAAAAATGGTGTCTTAGTGCCCTTATATCCGATGAATCAGATGGTAACTTAGATCATCACAAATCTATGGCTTTGTGATTGATGTCTTTTTCATATCCATGTTCTCTACCACTCTCCATCAGAACTTGATGGTTAGATTTTTCTTCCATATCCATATTTTCACCTATGTTCTCATACGTGGAAACCCAGTGATGAGTTAATTTGGGTAACTGTTACATTTCATACTTTAGTTTTTAAAGCCAAGTTTTGGTATTCCTTTTTACGATGTGGGTTTCTATTAAACAAACTTTCGAGTAGTAAACCATTTATAACCTCGACGAATTTCGAGGGAGAAATTCATTTTAAGGGGGTAGAATGTAACACCCCTAGATTTTATGAAAAATATTCATTTTAATTTCATTAATGTATTGTGTTGTACGCTACACCAAAAGGAGCTTGCACAACACGCATCCCTGATTTGGCTTGCATTACACGCAGTCACGACCTTCCACGATAATGTGTGTTGTACGCAATACTGAGTTTCGCTAAACAACGATATGTTATATGAACTACCCTTTATGAATATTAGCAACTACATTTTGAATTTTATAACATTATTATTCATCTTACACATTTTCTAGGACATGGTATGAGAACAAAATCAATTTTTCGAGTAAAATAAGTAATTTTCAAATAATGTAGTTTTGCCGCCTTTTGATGGCGCACCCACTTTAAATCATGTTTTTGACTTGTATATAAGTTCAATTCAACAAAATAGAATTCTTCTTTGGAATCAGGATATAAAAATTTACATTGGATAAATTTTTCATATTATTCTGATAACTTTCATATTTTAATGAATAGTAAAAACACGCTATATTTTAATTAAAAACAACTTTTTTCATCGCAATAATTTATATGGTTAGATTATCTTTTTAATTGGTTTTAAAGTGTAATTAGAATATATTTTTACCATTTAATCCAATTTTGTTCATTGGAATTAATTTCACTTTGAAATTGGATATAAACAAGTATCAATCTTTTGATTGTTTTTATTTCTTAAAAACAAGCTATTTGTTTTGATAACGGGAATTAAATTTAAAAATTAATGCCACTTATATGTTATGAATTTGGAAAAATAGACATCAATTTTTAATTTGGAATATCAAATAATTCTTAAGCTGAATTTTTGGTATTTTTCTAAAAAACTTCAATTTTCGATGAATAGTGAAACCACTTAGTGGTAGTTAAAAAAACGGACTTTTTTTAATTTAAATTAAATTTTACCACTTATATGAATTGAATTTCAAAAATCTGAGAGACACGGTTAATATCAAGGACTAAAATGTGGTTCAATGAGAAGAAAATAATTTTTTGTGAATAATAACTTTTTACTTTTATTTACCACGGTTAAAAGTAAATAGGATAATTAAGGGTAAAAATGATATTATTATTACCCTAAAACTTGTCCTAATTCTATTGGATAAGTGTAATTCTACCAAAAACAACCTTAGGAATAAAATATGACCATTTAGGCCCACTTGGATTAGATTAGGACATTTAATATTAATTTATTTAAAGAAGGGTTAAAATAGTTAAAATCAAAGCTTAATAAGTAAATCATTTTTAATATAGGGTTATAAATAAGATAAATTCGAATATAAATATTCATTAGAAAGATAAAAATATTTCCTACATAATGGTATTTTATTTATATTTTTTAGACATTAAATAATTTAAAGATGATGCAGTAATTATCTTATTAATAAAATATTGTCATAATTGATGTTATAAATACCCAAATAAATGCAATTTGACACTTTTTATGAATTCCACTAATTTTATAGGTTAATATTACATGTTATTATTTATTTAAGTAACTCTTTGTGAACTAATCATGCTGTTATGATTTTCACAAAAATCAAGTACCAAATAGTGTCAAAATTGACATAAAATAGTTTTTAAAAACAAATATTATATTATTAATTGTTATTTTATTACTAAAAATCTAAGGTTAGGCCAAATGACTTAGATAAGGATATATATATATTAATAATGAACCACTTGGGGTTTGTTTGTCTTGTTATAGTAAGTTTATTAACCTTATAGTGTAAGAAAACAAGAAGACACGGTAAAAGTAAAATTATTTAACTTAAAGTTAAATCTAAATGAGAAGGTTAAAATTGGAACCTAAACTTGTCTAAATTATATTGGATGAGAGGATTTAGACCCATAACCACCTTATCTTAGAAATAAATCAATTTGGAGCTATTAAAAAACGAATATGACTTTATAATAAAATAATATTTTTAGTTATTCCAATGGTGCTCTCTCCTCCCTTATAAAAGGGCACCTCCTCCCTCTCTTCCTCACACCATTTTGAGCCTTGAATCTCTGCCAAAATCTGCCAAATTCTCTTCTCCACTTCACTAGAAAAATCCTAGAGGTCCTGGTATTCTTCAAAGACCAATTTTAGTACCCTAAGAGGAGGTCTCAAAGAGGAACTTCAAAGAAGAGGTAATGTCTGTTACCGATTATTTCAACTCTATTTCTTCTTCCACTTCTTATTCTTTAGTTGTTTCATTATGAAGTAATAACATCAGTATCAATAATATACTGATATTTTATTATAATTATGAAACAACCCTATTTCACCATCTATCCATCCTACGGAAAATGAAATCACCGCGCGTGCGTACGTACAGAATACCGTCTCCACGCCGTGGTGTAATATGTTTTTCCAACACCACCTTACTTGGATGGGTATAATGGTGTAAGGAATAACTATACAAAGTTATTATAAAATCATACTGATTTTGATATATTGTATCATCCACTCCAATTCAATTCAATAATTATGGGAACAATATCATCGCTCATTCGTACGTACGGACTACCATCTCCACGACGCGATGAGATTCATTCTCAATGATTAATCATTCATGAATGATTATAAAGTATATATAATAAGTAATCATGAAATATATGACATAATAATGATACTGGATTTATATATATATATATATATATATGTATGTCATCTACTTAATTCCATTCAATTCAATAAGGAAACGAAAACAGCGTTCATGCGTACGTACGGCCTACCGTCTCCATGAATGATGTATTTCATTCCATTTATCGATCTATTATATATATGTATATTCTGAATATATATTATATATAAATCATGTTTTATATTATGGAATTAAGTAATCATGATCCAAGTAATCATATGAATAATTACATGTCAAAACACGGACGACAAATGAAACGATTTTATCCAAAACGCTCTTTAACATGGAATTTACAAAAGAACGGGTAATATAAAGTAATAAGTGAACCATATATGATATCATAACAATGAATATGATTATGTAATAAGTCAATGACATTATTTAAATCATTATACAGGAGGTTAGGATACCTACGAAGCATATCGGACCTAAGGTAAGGGATAAATTTTCAATCTCATTTTTATCCGAGATTGCTTATATGTAAGTATTTACTGGGGTTACGTTTATCATCCATGACCATGTTTTATAAAAATGTTTTCATAAAATGTTTAATATTCTTCCATGAATGATTAAAGTCATTTTTACCCTTTATTGACTTTTTACCACATTGTATGAATGGAATCTTTCCTTTGGTTACCATATAAGGTACTTTTTGACTTTTCCGATAGAAGTACGAGAACAATGTTATTTTTAACTTATATGGCGTGAATGGTTTTTTACGGTTTCATAACACCTCATTTTCAAGAATCTTCCTCTACAAGATTGAATGATTATTTTCAACAGAACCCTTATCTTTTAAAATTGCATGGAATTTTGTGAAAAGAAAATTATTTTAAAGAAGAAAGGCTATTTTCCTCAAGAATTCATTTCAAGTGTTTTGTCAAAACTATTTTCCATCTAAGATGACATTATTTCATATGTGTATGTTTCAAGTAAAATGTCTCTATGATTTAAATGGTTTCAATTTTCTTATGATGAAATGATAACAAATTTTTATGGATTATGTTATGATGGCATGATGTTTAAGAATCCCATTTTATTACATGGGTTATGCTATGATTTATGATTTATGATTTTGTAGAACATGACAGAATGATTTCATTATGATATGGGTGGGACCTATATCTCCCTCCAATGCATTGGGTAAAGATTTATATCTCATGAGATAGACATGGCTGGAATGTAAAGTTAAACCGGTTCAGTAATACAGGACTGGAACGAGGAGTGTACTCGATTCAGAAAGGAGCTTTGTCCATTAAGATGGTCTTGGCAGCAATGCCTTGGATACTATGGAAATCATATCATGTGATTAATAGTTTGCCACAATTAAATGTGTAATTACCATGCTATTTTATCATCATTAATGTTTCTTTATGATCTATGCCTTACGTACTTCTATGATTTATGTCATTGCTCAAGATTCTGATGTTTAAATATTATGTTCATGTTTTGAAGTTCACATGTATATGATTTGTTTTATTTTATCCATGCTTACCCTTACTTAGCATTTGAGCTCACCCTTTATATGTTTTCTTTTCCCCAGGATTTAAAGAAAGTTTTTAGGTAAGAAAATAAAAAGGGGAAGATCTTATGGGGGATATTGAAGATCTTTCACCACGATTAGAAGATTATATTACGAGTTTCCAAAGACACTAAAATATTACGATCCTTGTGTGTCTGTTTTTGTTATGTATTAAGTATTCTTATAAAGTAATGTAATGTCCATTTACATCAAGCTTCGGGTATTTACACCTATTTTAGTATATTATGAAGGAGAAAATAACGCATGAGCTCTTAAATATAATACTACCATGCTAGAGTATGATACCTTCAGAATGGTGGATTGAGAGTGAAACACCCATTTGAATGGAATACTTATAGATATTGTAAACAATGTTTATATTTTAGGAACTCAAAATCTTGATTAAGATAAATCTTTGAAAATTTTCATAATTATACTACCTAGATGGAGTGAAATATTAGCTTCCATTAAGCAATCTACATAGGTCAAGAATTTTAAAATAAAAGTCACTGGAACTCTGATTATGTATGAGGTGTATATGAAAGCTTAATTTTGGGAAAATACAATGTTAAAGAAGGATAATAATTCTTTAAAATTATCAACATAAAATGGTGGTTTGATATGTAAAGAAACATAGATTTTTGGGTGATCTGAAGAATATAATTCAAATATTTCTTATTTAAAGAGTGAGTTTTATCATTTTTCTAGAAAATTTAAAAAGTTATATTATAATAAAATAGGATTCAAGATACCCTTCAAAAAAAAAAATATTTTTTATTGAAATTAAAAATAATTTAAGTGCTATGAATTCAAGAAGCATAGATATATTAATCAATATTGTCCATAACTACAAGATAATACGAAGTTAGAGAAAATGTTATTCAAAAGTTTCTATATAATAAGAATTAAAATAAATCCATGAAATCCACATGAATTAATTCTAAATATTCTTGTGATGATTCATATTAAAGTTTATAATCTTAAATTTCAAATAAGAAAGAAAAGATATGCTTTATGGCATACATAAATTTGGAACATTCCGTTTTTTCTTCTGAGTAAGAATCTGATTCTGAAAATGAAAAACACTTCTATTAGGAATTAAATAAATATTATGACATACTGGAAACTATGTATGAATATTGTAAAAATAAAAATAAATCTTTTAAAAATTATTATAATGTTTTTACAAATGAAAAGGACATACACCTAAATGGCTTGAAGACCTTCATTTTTATTCATTATTTATCATCCCCCTTTTAAGGGTTGAAGGGGAACCCATATATTTCCTGTAGAATTCATGACATTATTGGACCTAAATGTATTAAAGGAATTCATTATATATAATTTTTAGTTGAAACTACCCCTCCCCAGTGTCTACATCGTGATTAGGACTCCACCATTGCATGACGTGTTGGCTAGTTGTCATGTGTTGGGATACAAATTCCTGGTACCGATGGTAATTCCATACCCTCTCATTCTTCCATGTTTGATTATCTTTTCTCTGGTGAATGTTCTGGCTCTGAATCCTCATCTAGGATCCCGTTCCTTGTAATTCAGTTTGGTAAATCTGCAATTCATGTGGCCTGAAGGCCTTGAGGTGGCCCAAAGGCCTTAATGTGGCTTTAATTCCTCGAGGTGGCCATAAATCCTTACTAACCTAAAGTTCATCGGTGGCCCGAAGGCCTCGAATTTCCTGATGAGCAACCTAGTGGCCTGAAGGCCCAAAAGAGTGAATAGTTTCAGCTACTATAGTACCAAACAATATATGCTACAGTCTCTACTATAGTACCTACTACAATAACTACTATAGTTCCTACTACAGTACCACTAAAGTACCCTAGAAAAATACCTCCACCTATATTTGATATTGGGTATCTTGGATGAACTTAATGATTCCTCACTAATCGGGATGAGGATCATTTTCATGAAATCAATGACTTGAACAAAAAAATTAGAATGAAAAACCAAACTATAAAATTCTATTGTATCTTGTATTAAACATGTTAATAAAATTTAAAATCAAAAAACAATATATTAAATTATTCAAAGAAATTTAATGTGTTTTCACTAGAGGTTAAAATTATTTAAATAAAATTCATGGAAATAATAAATCTCATGAAAATAAATTTTGGAAAGGAAGACAAGGTGAAAAAATAATTTTTTATAAAAAAATATTTTGTTCCAAGTTCTAAAAATTATAACCTCTCCAAATTTACTTTTCATCATTAAATATAATTATAGAATTATGATAAAAATTTTATTCTGAGAAACAAAATTTTTTGTTAGACTTAAACATTATTTTCTTGCAAAACGTTTTTCAAAATGTAGTGATGGATTTTAGGGACATTACCAACAGATTTGGGTTACCAAATATCAAGTTGTTAACAATTCTAGACCTAAGAGAATATCGTTGACAAAATAATTTCTTGTTCAATTTTTCATTTTATGGAAAAGGTCCATGAACATCAATGAATAATGGTTTAGGAATAGTGGATACTAAAGGAATTTGAGTGGAAAATTTTCTATCATCCACTCCTTATTAAAAAATGATAGAGGATATGTCACTTTTTGTGACAATACTAAAATAAATATTATAATATTTGGACTAATTGGTAATCCCATATTCTTACTAATCAACTAAAATATTTATATGGAAGGATTGAAGTATAATATAATAACTATTTCACAACATTTTGTTGATGGTTATTTTTTTTGATTTTTCAAATAATTAATTTTTTTGAAGATATAATTCATAAATTGAAGGCACCTAGAGTAGAGAATGTAAATAATCTAGATCTTAATTCTTTGAGTAGAAAAAAGTGAACTATTTAAATGATAAAAAAATGAGTAATGGATTTTTCATAGAAGACTAGGAAATTTTAATGTCTATTCCTTAATAAAATTTTCTAAAAAATTATTTTGTTTCGGATTTACCTCAACTTAAATTGATTAAAAATTATCTTTGTGATGCATGAAAAATAGTTAAGAAAAAAAATTCATATTTCAATCCAATTAAATAGTTTTCTAATTTTATACCCCTATAACTTATTCATATGGATTTTTTGGGCCATCTAGAATCGAAAACCTAAGATGAAAATATTTTATTAAGTGTTTGTTGACATTTTTTCTGATTTACCTCGGTTTAATTTTATAGTGCTAAGAGTGAATCCTGTTATGTTTTTATAAGTTTTTGACAATTTGTTCAAAAAAAGAGAGATGAAAAAATTATTTCTAGAAGAATTGACCATGGAGGATAATTTAAAACCTATGAGTTCGATTACTATTGTTCAAAACATGGTATCAAGCATACTTTTTCTACCCCCAAGACACCTCAATAGAATGATTATATTGAAATAAGGATTGTTAATTTGTAGTCAATTGAAAAAACAATGTTATGTGAATATAATATTTCTAATAAATTATGGGATGAAGCTTTGAATATAGCATGTTATGTCATTAAAAAGTTCTAATTATTCATATTTTAAAGAAAACACTATATGATATATGGAATAGTATAAGTCCAAAATTTGGATACTTTAAGGTTTTTGGATGAAATTTTACATTATAAACACCAAGGATAATCTTGGTAAATGTTTTCCTAAATATGATGAAGGAATATTTCTTGGATATTGTACTACTTCAAAGGAATATAAGGTTTTCAATAAAAATTGCAGAAATTTTTGAAGAATCAAATCATGTGAGATTTGATGAAAGTGATCCTTTAAAGCCGTTACATGAAGAATGTGTATTATATATCAAATTCACTTGAATCAGGGGTTATCTATATCTACACTTAAAATTAACATCTAACTGGGAGGAAACCTGATTTTTTTTATTATGTAAGGATCATTTAAGATTATTTAGGTCACTATAATTGGAATACATATTATTTTTCTGTTTAAAAAATAATAATATTGTCGTATAAAATTACATTTTATTTCATATATTCTCATGATTTAGAAATACATTCACAAAATTTTTACTCCATTAAAATATAATATAATGTGTAAAATTTTAGTTCATACTTTTTAAACATAACCCAAATGATTTCAAGTTCCAAACCTCTACTCCCCCCCACCATCACTCACAACACCTCTTCCCCTACTACCTCTCCTCTATCACCACAACTCCTTCCCTGTTCCCTTTATCCATACTTCCATCGTTAATCCCTCTCCTACAACCATGGTATCCACTATGGGTGGAGATCTTCCCCCTTCCAAAAGTTTCGGTTAGGATTCAGGGACTCTCGTAGCCAAACGCATGACCCGAACACCTTACTCACCACTTTATTCTCCATCACTATCACCATCATCAGTAGGTACCATCTCCCATTCCTCCTCATCCATTTTGGGTTTATGATTTTTATCCCATCCCATGTGGGGTAAAAATATACCTTCTCATATTCACCATTGAATTCAATATATAGACCCAGGTCATCATGTCTATTTTGCTCACATACAAGCCAAGCTGATTCTCACAAAAAAACACTGGACTTAGTCATGCTGTATAAGATCTTTGTGGAATAGGAGGTCATGGAGGCCCCCAGATATATGCACCTATCACACATTATTTAAGCGCATGATGGAAAAATTTAAGAGTTCTTTCTAGGGGTCCTGTAATCTTTTGAGTTATACATCATCCATGAAACATTTTTGTGGGGAAGTAGAGATTTTGAGATAACTTTGGGTGAGTTTGGAATCATGATAGGTGTTTATTAGTCTATTTTCTCTCCCTCTCCCACCTACATAGCCTTAAATATTTATTCAAACAAGATAGATACTCAATAGATCTAGGCACATACAGACCTCAACCCCACTAGAATTTATGATCTTCCAATCATGAAGATAACATAGTGAAAGGGTGTAGATCTTAGGATCATGAAACATTCTTTTTATTGAACTTGGATAAATAGGATGACTCCCATGGGGATATCACTAAGACATAAGTGGCAATGCTAACCACTATTATGGGAGCCTCTACACTTAACCCAACTGGATAGTTTTCCCCATACTATCAGAATCATGTTAAGAGGCGATGCAACACTCTGTTTAAAAGATCATTACTCACCCACATGGATAGATATAAGGTCATATTTAAAATATCCCATCCGCTCCCATACTTGGGTGCAATGCAGTTCATGGTCTCTCCAATGTTCCATAATATGGGGGAGCTTCAGATGGTGGGAAATCACTATTATTATTCACTTGAGTATGTTGATTCCATCGATGAGGCCCCTACTCCTGATTTACCTTCCACCCCTTCTATTCCCACTTATCCACCTATCGATTCTGAACATGCGGCATAAATATCTTATAATCCTCCCGATGTTACTTCAGATATATGGGAGGTGTTTTTTAGCCATGATCCCCATCTCCAGTGTATTCTAGAGAACTAGAGGTTGATCTAAAACATATTCAACATCCCATTTTCTGATCCTTCTTATAATCCACCCCAAGACACTACATCTTTCCACCATCATCCTGTAGCTGATCAAGCCCCTAGATCCATCCCCAGCCCCATAAACCTTAGCACCTTCAAACACCAATATTGTGGTTCCTCCCATGATCATGGACCCTATGGATTAGTGGGACTTCTTGGATGTGTACAATCAATAGAGAAAGGTCCCCACTATTCCATATACCTCCAAGGTTCATTTTATATATCCATATACTATAAAAATACCCTTTTTTCAGATCATAACCTCTCCTCCATCAGAAATGACTAAACCATCTTCCAGCATCATGGAACCTTATCTAGTGGTTCAGTGACCTACACACTCTACTATATTTTATATTCCTAAATAGGGGAAGTTCCAATAGTTTGGTTGGAAACCACCAATTCTACTAATTGATATTCTTCCCACTCTTCATATTTTTCTAAAAGTGGACCCCTAATTGATTTTTAAAATACATGTTTTATGTGTTTCCATTTTATTCCATACCCATTCTAATATAATTTACATTATCTAATGGAAGGGTTGTGATATTTTTGATCAAAAATACTTCTCTTACATAGTTCTTATTCATTATTCATTCATATAGATATGTCTCAAACTTCTCTCTCTATTATTACCTTTGATTCATGTTTTAAACAAACTATTGTCCTTCCCCATGATGTATTACATTTTGAAGTTATTGAAGAAGGATCAAACCATGAAATTGATCCATATACCAAATTTATTCTCCTATTTTCCAATGAGAGGAATGTTCATCCAATTTATGAGGTGGTGAGATCCACTAAGTTATTGTTAGAGCCTGATCATACTAACTCCTTTTCCTACAAGATATAGAGGAACGGTGAGCTAATGTGATTATCTAATTGATCACATTCTATGCGTCGATTAAATATTTATAGAAGGAAACCCATATTTTGATATTTGGATTATTTTATGATTTTGTTATGTATTTTATTTTCATTTTATAAATTTTTATATTCAATATTTTCTTTTGGAATATAGTTTTCTTTCTGATACATGGATTAATATTAGATATTTTATTCATTTCTATCTACTTTGTGCACCTACCCATTTATCTACTTATATATTGGTTATATCATATGAAAGTATCGTTTATTGGGTGGAGGTATAATTTGTTTCTAACATTATTATAGGTGGACTTGTTTCACATCAACATCCAACATTTTTTCCCATGACATGACATCTATCCCAGGGAAATCTTGATTCTATAAGGTGACCTCATTATTTATATTTATAATTTGTTTCTACTTTCATTTCTATATCTACCACAACATATCCCAAAATAGTGCAGAAACTATTTCATTATAAGTTTGGGGGACATTATTGAGATTTATTGCATAAAAAACTAGATTGTTACCTATTATCATTAGTTTATGATATATTTTTCATTAAATAATGATTTAATTTGAATTATTATTGTACCTATGCAAATCAAAGAAAAAGTTTTGATGGATAATGTTAAAATCTATATTTTTTTCCTTCTTTAGGAATGTATCATGATTCATGATTTTAGTAATTTATTTTTGATTCCAAATTACTATAATTTGTTTCATTGAATTATGATTAGTAACTATTCCCAGAGTTATTTATATTTTTTATATATTCCATTTTCCAACAGGATTCTTGAATTTATTTTTGAAATTGTTTTAAAAAAATATTTCTTAGGAGATACATGGGGTTTGAAAATATATTATGAGTTCCATTTAAATCTTATTAAAACTATTGCTGAAAAAATACACTATTGAAATGGTTAACTCATTTTTTTTAGAAATTGTTCCCAAGTCCCACATTTATATGCTTCCTTCTTAAGACCATATAATTGATGAATGATCATGATATGATTTTGAAGCCCAATTTATTCCTTACATCCATTCTATTTAGTATTATTTCATTATTTTTATATGAATTAGTGTAGGGGAACTATCATTACTAATGGAAATGAGATGTTTGTTACTAAAGATATGTGTTCTGACTTCCTCACATGATATGTGGGATGCGGTCCACATTTCTTCTGATATACGATTCATGATTATCTTATTTATAAAAAAACACATGGTTTGTGTATTATAAAGGTAAAAAATCACTATTACAAGTTTGATGAATTTCATGGTAGATCATATGTGTTAGGTGGTAGATGTGTGATTTTTCCTAAACATTAATTTGGAAAAAATGAAAAAAATGACTACCAGAAGAAAAAGCATATAGTCATTTTAATTTTAAAGAATATAAATGGACCTACCTATATCCACTAGGAGTATAGAAATACTAATTTCTATAGTATGTTATTCATCTCATGACTATCATGCATTATACATAATAAATTAAAATCTTTTTTTGAGCTTGATTTTTATCATTAACCCTCCTACGATCTACCTCAGAGTTATTATATACTTATTGCAACATCCTCATGGTTAATTATTTATTTTTATTTATGGAGTGGATATATTATAATTGATGGAAGCACTTGTTTTTGGAAAATGTATTCATGGTTTGATCATAACTTCATTTTTATTTTACCTTGAGTGATGAGAGAAAATTCATGGTGAGGTAAATTCAAAAATGGGTATATCTTCTATAAAATGGTTTTAAAAAATAAAATTAAAGTAAAACATGATTTTAATAAATAACATGACTATGAATAATGATTAATTTTCTATACAGGGGTGATTTTGGATAGCTATCATTTTTTGATAACACTTTGTTAAAATTTATTGGATGTAATCCACATTTCAAATTAGAAATTATTTCATTTGGAATAATTATTGAGATTCCATTGAATTGTGGATAATAAATCATTCTCGTGTGGGTGAATTTGATAATAATAATTGATATATATATATATATATATTGCAACTATTTATTTGATATTTGAACATATTTTGTACATAATATTGTACATTTTGGTTAGTTTTTAAAGGATGTTTAAGATATATTTAAAAATTTTGGAGTGAGGAAAAATTCCACAAATTTATACTATTTATGCAGTAAAAACATTTTTATAGCCAAAATTCATCAAGATAATCAAACTTCTAAAAAATTCTTAAGATTCATTCAATCCATAAAAATCTTGAGATAAAGAAGAACATGTGATATAATTCTATCACTTACTCCATAGAAAATGGGGCTTCAATACCTTGAAATTTTCATTCAATATGTAAATCACCGAGACATAAAAGCTCCGAAGACTGTAAGGCTATAATTTGAAGCATAAATTCAAGACATACGACTTAAAACTATTAGACATGGAGAAATTATAGAAGATTTTTTTTAAAATCCGTTTACAACCTAAAGTGGTGTAGACTTTTAATATTATAAATGTCATATGTTTTAGGGGGTTTTCTATTATCTTTTGTTCTCATTATATCATTCATTCATTCTTGTTTTTATTTCCAAAAATATTGATAATATTATTCCATCTAAATAAATTATTAGTTTTTTTGTTTCAATGTGATTTTGGTTCTTCCATGACTGTCGATTATTATAATGTTCCTTCATATTTGTGGTTCAATTTCTCCATTTATTCTACTATCATGTTTGGTATTATTATTCTCACTCAAAATTATTTTTTTCATTTTCAAGATAAATCAATTTGTGGGAAAGTTGATAGAATAAATGAAATAATTTAAACTATGATTGGAATTTATTTTTCTTTTTAATAGAACCTTATGTTGTTACTATATTGTATCTGATAAAGAATTGAGATGATAATAAAGTTATTTCACTTAGTATAAGTATCAATCGTCTCCTAAAATAAATAGTCCATCAATTTTTATCTCCTAAATAATTACTTCATTATAAATTTAATTTCATTGAAGCCCCAAAGTAGAATGTGTATTTGATAATTTTTCCAAAAATGATGTTCCTTGGTGCCAACTACAACAACTCTAACCTTCATCTAACTTTATTCTTCCATTGAATCAATAATTAAGGAATTATATTCAATAATATTATCCATAAAATGAATAAGGATATTTTTTGTTGTTTTACTTGGTAGAAATTGGTTTCTCCACTCCTACACATTCTTCTCCACTATCAGGATTATCAAATTTTTTTAAAGATATTTTCTTTAATATTTGTGCCTCTAGTTACTTCCAGTAGGCTGTCCCCCTAAATTTGGGTCTTAATAACCATTTTTATGTCAATTTAATCCTCCTTGGAGGTTGGTAACTCCTATTCCATTAAATCTTTATTGGGAATAATGTCATTTTAAAGTTCATTAAAAGAGGAATGGGAAGGATTCATACCATTGATAACATTGTCTATTGATCAAGAATTAATAGGTTTTAAAATTTATTAATAATCATTCAATGCCTTAGTCTTACACCCTTCATTAATTTGGTAGTCACCAATATCGATGGGAATTCTCTTCCCTTTCATCAATCCTTTTTGAAAAACATTTATGTTTTTGATACACTTCATACTCTAATGTTGAATAAGGGGCCTCAACTAATATTTCACCATTTTATGAAATTTATTATACCAAAGAAGGACCCACAATATTATCCTTCTCATGTATAAACCTTTTTCATCCCCTTAAATCCATTGTATCAGAAAATACATTTTTCCGAATTTGAAAATTTATTCTGTAGGAGGATAGGGGCACTACTAGTTGGAAATGAGGATTTTTATTATGCCTTAGACCTTGAACTGGACCCATTGCTAGAAGAGTCTCCCTAAGTAGATGAATAAGGAAGTGGGATACCGGGATCAACCCTCAGATCTCTCTTAATAACTTTTGAAGATATAAAATTATCCATACTACTGCCACCTCTATCCACTTTAGATGAACTAAGTCGGTCTCCCAAGGGTAAAGAAACCACACCCATGTAAGACCTCAATTTTTCATAACCCTTATAAGAATCATCATGAGGTAGGGTTGGAATATTATATCCATGTCCAACAAAGACAGACTTATATACCTCCTAGGGGTGACCCATATGATTTAAAAAGAAGAAAAATAATCAAAACACCCCATAAGCTTAATCTTATACTCATTTTAAATCCCAATCCACACAAAATCTAACGGGGGATTGGACACATCTACATTAAAATTGATAATAGGAGAAATTATATGGAAATTGGAACGGGATCAATCATCAATGAAAAATAAATCCATACCATTTTTTCTATCATCTAGATTATGAAATTAATTTTAAACGGTAGATGATTTTCTATAAAAGATACATATATTTGGGATATCTGAAGATATCATCTAAAATTAAAGTCGAAACAAAATCATAAAATGAAAAATTCAACACTATTAAAGGATATCCTATTGTTGGTCCATGTGGAGATAATATCATCAATTATATTAAAGTGAATTATGATATATTTGGGTTCTAAAATCATTACGACAGTTTTATTTTATAGATCCCATGAATCAGATATGAAGTAGTTGAAGGTGTCAACTAATGGTTAATTATGGATAAAGAAATCCACTAGTTAGAGCCCATACATGTTAAATTAATCTATAAATTCATTTAAAGGGATAAAAAACTTATGGAATCCATGTTCAAATGAGTGAAAATTAGGTTTGAGTTTCATTACAATAATGGGAGGAAAAATTGATAGATATATAAGAAGAATGAAAGGAAGACGTTAATCAGATCCTGAGTAGCCCCTCCGCTCTTATGGTTAGGGAGGGATAAAGGAGGTGTCTTTCCCAATTTGGACATGGAAAACCTAGATGAGGGATCCGGTGGTAATAAAATACAGTTGTGTTTTTTAATTATATCACTATCATGATGCATTTTTCAACTGTGTTAATTATCATCATGATTAATACCTTTATTTCCATTTGTAGCTAAACTACATAGGGTTAAAGATTAGGAGTATGATTATAAACGTGTAAATAAATTTATATATCAAAACTAGATTAATTTGTTGTATAAGGAAGTATGTTTTTTTTAAAATTATATAGTATTCCCTTACATGATCAAGTCTTGGAGATTTCAAGGGAAATACCCTAACCAAATTTGAATAAACCAAACTAGGACTAGTAGTTTGATTTTTTTTCCAACTATTTTTTCACCTAATGAATTTTTATTGGTGACCATTTCTATACCAAATTTTGATTTCATATCCATGTATATACAATTTTTTGACCAAGGAAAAATTGTTCACTTTTGGAAAACTTCATATACTATGATAATAAACCTTTGTCTATTATATTTTTGGGTGATCCTCTGAAAAGGCTTCCTGAAATTAAACATGAAAAATTAATTTCATAAAATAAAATTTCAAGCTATCTCATTAGTTTTTAATAAAACTACATATATTTTTTAATGAATCCACAGATTGGTTCCAATTACTAGGTCACAATTCATTTTTAGATATTCCCTATGGGTTCGACCCCAAATATAAAATGTAATATATACCAATTTAGTATCACTAGTCAAGATTAACATAAA
The DNA here is from genome assembly GCA_963277665.1 of Viscum album. NCBI lineage: Eukaryota > Viridiplantae > Streptophyta > Magnoliopsida > Santalales > Viscaceae > Viscum > Viscum album. Next base: position 16,090,891 of record OY728119.1, read on the forward strand.
TTTAGTATATGATCACACCCACATGGAATTAATGATGCTATGTGGCTTGGTTAATATTCATCTCCAAACAGAACCAAAATATACCACTAATTTTCTATAATCCATTCTATCACAATCTAAAGTGGATAATCCTAACCAGTAAGACAGCCTTACTATTTTGTCTCTGGGTCATTGGTTAGAAAATTTTAAAACATGAGTGCAAATAAATTTAAATGTTTGGATGATATTTTTCTACCATATCACAATATTTTCAAATGATGAGAATGAATAAAATTTATTTTAAATAAAACCATTTAAGGATAATGATTTAGTGATAAAATTCTAGATAAATAAATCCATCACCATATTAAAATATGAACACCAAGGAAACACCCACTGCCTGATATTGGAAGATAATATTTTTCTACTTACATATTGGAAAAAACTATAGGACTATCTCTTGAGAATATATGGTCCCATTTTAACTCTAAATAGATTTCACTATATTTGACCCCCTCTCAAATAATTAACACAATGTGAATTATATGAGACTTAATAATTACACATACATAGTCATTCTACTAAAATGAGTATCTAAATTATCATGAACTCAAACTATCACTAATGAATCTCTGCTAAAATTCTCCCTAAACATGGGCTCAAAAATCCAACCAATATAAATTATACCTGTTGGTACTGGAACACGTTTCCACAAAATATTCCAAATGCTTCTATTAATTATCCAATAGTGCATCCCATTTCTTAAGCTTTGATTTGATAGGTTGTAGATTCCGAATGGAGTTACGGATTAGAAGTTATGGACATTCGAAGTTAGACCGGAAAACTGGTTTGCGAAGCCCATTCACAAAGCCCCCTCTACAATTATGGAGCAGATAAACTTGACCGAAGCCTCAACGAGCACCGCGAAGGCCTTTACGATAGCCTCCACAACTACAAGAAACTTGAGGTAACTTGAACGGTGAATCCATGAGCATCATGAACTCCATGACAGTAGCCTCCGTGATTGCATGAAACTTGAGGGAACTCCCTCCGGTTGCAGAGTGAGAATTCCTTCACGGTGTCATTTTTTCTTCATGACATGCATTTGTTCTTCACGGCCTGATTCGCCGACCTCCATCACCTATATATAGTCAGATCACCCCCCTTCATAAGGACAGTTACACCAACCCTTCGGCGGATGAGATCCCAATTCATGGTGCTCAAGAGCACTGTGAAGTGATTCCCTTCGCAAAGGGATTCTCCCTTTGCGAAGAAGGTAGCTCTTTTAAGATTCTTGAGGCTCTGAAAATCCACTTTTCTATATGAGACCCTAAGATCTATGAATTCCTTTGCTCCCTGAGAGACTGTTCTCTACGAGGCCATGCTCCATGAGGGCCTTTACTTCGTGAGGTTGCTTCATGAGACCCCATGCTCTACAAGCACCTTTGCTCTGCAAAGCTACTTCGTGAAGCCCTATCCTACGCGAAGCTTCTACCTTCACACCCACCAGTCCATACCGTGGGGGTTGCACCCCCGCACCCCAACTCAGGCTAACTATCGGGCTCAGGTCTTGGGTCTGTCCATTCACTTCCATCACTGACACCCATGAAAGATGGAGAGTCGCACCGTGAACTTTTTAGGGTGGGATGTCATCATTTTCCATTTCACCCTTACGCACACACACTTTCCACCTATGGAATACCATGATTTGAGATAATCCTCCACACACCATGAAACACCTTGAGTCTACATATTACTCTTGGTTCATTTCCCATGTCGTGATTTTATATTCTCATCATCAATTCCCTGAGTACGTTGAGTTGAACCATTCCTAAAGAAACTCCTCCAAACCCAATCACTTGACTTCTATACCTAGTTAAACCAGAAAGGGATGATCTTGCGTATGCCCCATAACCATCCATTTCTAAGAACCTTATGCCTAATATTCCTATCTACATGACTATAAACTATAGTACACCCTATATAAAAAATACAGGATGCCTCTTGATCTAATCAAGAGATACTTTATGCTCCAAGCATAAGATTCCAACAGTCCTCTCTCCATGACTATAAATTTTAGCATTCCCAATGTGAAAAACATAGGATACCTCTTTCTATAAACAAGATATTCCTTATGCACCAAGCATATGATGCCAACAATCCTCTCTACATGAGTCTAAATGGTAGTACTCTCTATTTTCCAATCATAGGATGCCTCTTTCTCTAAACAAGAGATGCCTTATGCACCAAGAATAAGATGAAAATAGTCCGATCTATATGACTTTATGTTATAGTGTTCTTTATCATTCAATGTTAGGATACCTCTTGTTTCAAATAAGAGATGGATTATGTGACAATCATAAGATATCTCATTCCATGATTACAATGGCATAATTTCAGGAGCATTGGAATCCATTCAAGCATCCCATCACTCTACCTCATGCTTCATGTGTCCTTAATTCATATATTCATCCTCTTTAATGTATGATGGGTCCCACTAATAACCCAGTCCCATGCCACCTTGTCTCACCTATTGTTTTGGGCCAACACCCTGGAAGACTTTGGACGACACATCCAGTCAGGTCCTAAGTTTCAAACATGGTCTACAGTCGACCCTCATTTGTTTGTCCCCATTTCAGGCTAATGTGTTTTGGATTCAGTGCTTCGAACATGGTAAACAGTTATCCTCCATTGTGACACCACCCTTACCCCATTCCGAAGGTTGGTCATTTGATTTAAACTTTTCATCTCCCTTTGTTTGGACTGATTCCAATTCCCTTGGTGTTATCCCACTTGTGCACTAGCACATAATTGTAAACCTCAATGATATGCCCCAACCCACCAGTGAGTTGGGATGCCCTCATGTCCAGACATGAGGAATACATTATCAGCATCTTCCATGTGTTATCCCCATCTGTTTCCACTCCATATTAGCACCCGGATAGCTTCCATGTGTAAGCCCCATTCACCACCCTTCGTCTCCACGCCTTTGAACCACGATCGTCAGGTCTGTTGTTGCCTCTTTTTTCCCACACTGAGCTTGACTCATGTGATCCTACAGTAAATAGTGAGAATGACATCCTCCCTGGGTCTCCTTAGAGTGTAAGTCCCACACTCCCATCGAACTACGTGGACTTTGATCCTTGGATCCTAGGAAAGTCATGTTGGAATCCTCCCTAAGGTTCAATCCAAACACATACTTGTCCTGACCCCTTCATGTTGGGTCACTTTTGTCCCACATGACGTTAAACTGTATCATTCTAAAATATGTGTACTTTGATCCTTGTATCATAGGAACGATACGTAGGAAGACTCCTTGAGGTTCAAGACCAACACCTATCAGTCCCTACCACTCCACATCGGTCCACCCTCATCCCCCATGACATTAAACTATATCATTCCGAAATACGTGGGCTTTGATCCCTGTCTTTTAGGCAAGGTACGTAGGAAGCCTCCCTAAGATTCAATCCCAACACCTATCTATCCCGACCACTCCACATCAATCCACCCTCGTCCCTCATGACGTAAAACTATATCATTATGATCTACATGGTCTTTGATCCCTATATCCTAGGATATGTACGTAAGAAATCCTCCCTGAGGTTCAATCCCAACACCTAAATGTCCCGACCCATTCACGTCGGTTTATCTTCATCCCAAATGACGTTAAAATGTATCCAACATCTCAAACCATGTGTAATTAGATCCTTTTATCCTATTAAAGGTAGGTAAGAAGCCTCCTTAGGGTTCTTGACCAACACCTACATGTCTCGACCCCTTCACATTAGTTCACATTTGTCCTGAATGACGTTAAACTGTATCCACCATTCAAAACTACATGGATTTTTATCCTTATCTATTAGACAAGGTATATAGGAATCCCCCCTGAGGATCAAGCCCAATTCCCATCAGTCCCGACCTCTCCACGTCAGTCCACCCTCGTCCCTCATGACATTAAACTGTATTTCTCTTTTCATCCCACATAACGCTAAACTGTACACATACAAGCTATGTGGGATTTGATCCCTGTCTCCTTGGTGGGGCACATAGGAATCCTTCCTGAGGTTAAACCTCATCTAGTGGTATGCCATTGTATCTCATCCAGTGGTAATCCATTGTATCCAATCCAGTGGTAATTTTTTGTACCCCATCTAACGGTAAGCCATTGTACCCCATCCAGTAGTAAGACATTGTCAGATGAACTACGTGGGTTTGATACCTGTCTCTTAGATAGGGTATGTAGGAAGCATCACTGAGGTTCAACCCTAAAAACTGGTAAACTTCAGTGTTACCTCTATGGGACACACATCTCTGGTCCCCCCGGGCATCAAACCAACTCGGACTGCTAACCACGTGTAATCCCCATTATATCATCGGGTAGTTATCCTATGAGTACGTCCTGACTCTATTCCACCCTACCAAACTAATGGACATTAATTCCCTATCACGGGGACATGTAGGAAGCCTCCCCAAGGTTCAATCCCATCACTCATGTCCCATCATTGTCTCTCCCTTGATCCCTCTTGTATTCTAGGAAGATCATTCCCCAACCCGAAAGATCTATTTCCTCTAGGTCCCATCCATGCATCCATTCTCACGGGATGCCTTCCCAGGTGTCCCATCACCCCACAGAACTAAGAGGGCTTTTATTACCTTCCATGAGGATACATAGGAAGTATCTTCAAGGATCAATCCCAACATCACCGTCGTCCTCACATCAGTTCCATCTCATTCTCCATACATTTATCTCAACCATCCAAATCCATCCTAATTTTTACCAGGGCTGGCACATCCCGGTGAGATCATGTCACCCACTTTCTCACTGCTCTTAGTATTCCCAGGGCTTCTAACCACATGTAAGCCCTAACGTGTCTTCAGTTTACTATCCTCTACGCACAATCCAATTCATTTCCCCTTCAAACTACATGGGTTTTGATCCTTGTCTCCTAGACATGGTATGCAGAAAAACTCCCAATGGTTCAATTCAAACCAATGGTAAACCTTGGTGTCCCCCATTTTGGGGCACAATCTCCTTGGTCCACCCTTAGTGGTGTTCAGATCAGCTTTCACTGTGTGAAATCTTCCCTTTAAGGGACACACCATCTTGGGTATGCTCGTATTGAGCATTTTTATTCTTCCATATGGTAAAACTTATAGGTACTCCCTCATAGGGATGTACCAATCTGATCCATATCTATGGGATGTTCTGATCACTCTCATTCTATCTCCACAAGACGTTGAACCCTTGGCCTACCATATGTAAAACATGGGATGTTTGAGAAAAACTATGGAAACTATGCCTTCAGAGTAACTATCTCCGCAAGATGTTAAACTCATGGACAATATTGTGTTAAACATGAGATGCCTGAGGAAAACCTCAGAAGACATGCCTTTGGTGTAACTATCTATGAAAGATGTTAAAATCATGAAATACCCTGTGTTAAGCATGGGAATCTGAGGAAAACCTCAGAGACATGCCTCAGACATAAGATACCCCGTGACCTACGTGGGATGCCTCAGGTTTTGTGCCCTTTATATGCCCTCTTATGAAAAGGAATACGGGTTCCACAATGTCCACGCATCGAGAGATTCCCCGACTAGGCTGATGTTTTCATCTACTTCGACCAAAGGTTGTGGCCCTATCATGACCCCTTGGAATGTCTAGATAGAAGTAGCATAATTAACCATCATCCAAAAAGATATGGCACCAGGAACGGGATTCACAAACTACATCATAATCTTTAAAGGAGAATCATACTAGGTAAGGAGTTTCGGGGTGGAATCCATAGAAGGAGAAACTGACATCCCATATTCCCATTTCGATCAAGGAGAAAATGTCCCTGAACAAGTAACTGATGTCTCCCACCTTTGAAAAGGTGGAATGTTGGGAAAATACAGTGCATACTCTAAAAGAATGGATGCGCGCCCCAGTGAAAGTGTTGGAAACAGAAATGGTGAACTCGAGGTGAAGTCTCTTCTCCTTCAACAGTGAGTAGACCAAATATGTTAAAAAAACTGAGGAATCACCCATGTGAATCCCATATCCTTCATATTTGAGAGGATGAGTACCATAGGGTGTGTAAAGACTATGGTACATCGGCTCCTCACCGACCCCGCCGCCTTAAGATGCCGCACATGGGGCATCTGCCCCCTGACACTATCGCCTCCTCGCTGACCCCGTTGTCTTTATGAGTCCGTGCAGGGGCATCCTCCCCCCGACTCCAATCGGCTCCTCACCAACCATGCCACCTTCACAGGCCCCACAAGGGGCATCTACCCCCAACTCCATCAGCTCCTTGCCAACCACGATGCCTCCATGAGTCCACGTAGGGGCATCCACCCCCGGATCCATCAGCTGCTTGCCGACTCCACTACCTTAAGAGGCTATGCAGGGGGAATCCGCCACCAAATCCATTGGCTCCTCACAAACTCACCCGCCTTAATAGGCCGCATATGGACAATCCTCCCCTGACTCTAATTGGATCTTTACCGACCCCACTGCCTTTACAAGCCGCATAGGGGGAATCCTCCCCTGACTCAATTGGCTCCTCGCCGACTCTGCCGCCTTAAGAGGCCGCACAGGGGGAATCCACCCCCGACTCAAATTAGCTTCTCACAAACCCACCTCCTCCAGATGTTGTGCATAGGACATCCTACCCCAACTCCATCGGCTTCTCGCCGACCTTGATGCCTTGAGAGGCTGCACAGGGAGAATCTTCCCCGACTCTTCCGCCTTAATAGGCCATGCAGGGGGCCTCAAACCCCGAGTCCATCAGCTCCTCACTGACCCCTCCGCCTTCACAGGCCATGTCGGGGGCATCATCCCTTGACTCCATCAACTCCTCACCGACCTCATCGCCTTCACAAGCCACATTGGGGGTATCAACCCCCAACTCCATCAGCTCCTCACCGACCCTGCCACCTTCACAGGCCATGTTGGGGGCCTTCGCCTCTGACTCCATCGGCTCCTCACCAACCCCACCACCTTCAGAAGCCATGTAGAGGGCATCGGCCCCTGGATTCATCATATCCTTGCATCCTCCTCCTCCTTAAGAGCCTGTGTAGGGGGAATATGTCCTCGATTACATCGGCTACTCACCAACTCCGCCGCCTTAAGAGGACGCATAGGGGGCATCCACCCCAGACTCTAATCATCTCCTCGCCGACTCTTCCACCTTAAGAGGCTGTGTAGGGGGTATCTAACCCCAAATCCAATCAAATATTCTTCGACCCTTCCACCTTTATAGGTCGAAAAAGGGGAATCCAACCCTTACTCCATTGGTTCCTCACCGACTCTACCACCCTCATGGGTTGCATAGGGGGAAACCATGCCCAATCTAATGGCGTATCTAGAACAGCACCAAAATCCAATGTGGATGTCCTCCGCATAAATTTATCATCAAGAACGGGAGTCCTTCTCATTGCCATCATTAGCCACTATGGAGGTCCCCCCCGAACCACTATCATATGGCATAGAGGTCCTTCACTTTTCCATCAGCAGCCACTATAGAGGTCCTCCCTGCACCACTATCAACCAACAAAGAGGGCCTCCCAATGGAATTACAACAAGTTGTCATGAAGTTGATCTGCCTTTTTAGATGACATTCCAGGCTTCCATGCCTTCTGGGATCCATTTTCCCATCGTACAAACATTCCAAGAATCCATGCCTTTCAGGTTTCATCACCCCTATCGTACCAATGTTCTAGGATTCCACGCATTATAGTCTCTATCTCCCCTGTCATACTGATGTTCCAAGATTCCACATCTTCTGAGCTCCATCTCCCTGTTGTACCAATGTTCCAAGATTCATCACATCCATCATACCAATGCTATAGGATTCCACTCCTTCTGGGCTGCATCGCCCCCGTCATACCGACATTCCAGGCTTCCACACCTTCCAGGCTCCATCACCCCCATTGTACCGACACTTCGGGCTTCCACACCTTCTAGGATCCATTGTTCCATCATACCAACATCTAGGATTCCATGCATTTCGGGCTCCATCGCCCTGTTGTGCTGGCGTTCCAAGCTTCCATGCCTTCTGGGATCCATTGACCCCATCGTACCAATGCTCCAGGAATAAAGGCCTTCCAGGATCCATCACCCCATCATTCCGACGCTCCAGTATTCTATGACATTCAGGATCTGTCGCCCCTTCATATCGATGCTCTAGGATTCCATGACATTTGGGATCCATCACCATCATCATACCAATGCTCCAAGCTCCAATGCCTTCTAGGCTCCATCAACACATCATACCGATGCTCTAGGCTTCAATGACTTTTGGGCTCCATCACCCTATCATACCGACACAACAGGCTTCCACAACTTTCAAGCTCTATCGCCCCATCATAATGACGCTCTAGGATTCCACACATTCCGAGCTCTATCACCCCATCATACTGATACTCTAGGATTACATGCCTTCTAGGTTCCATCACCCACATTATACCAATGCTACCTGATTCCATGTCCTCCGGGCTCCGTCTCCCTGCTGGATTATGGGCATGATATCATCCTTACCACCCTTGGGACAATCTATGCCATCCCAACTACAACATTGCATCAACCGTAGAGGTCCTCCCTGCAACCCCGACCCCATCTTGTGGAATGTTCACCATGAGGTAGACCTGCTCGCACGTGGAGAAAATACATCCATATAAGGGGGGAATTTTAGGGTAATCCCATCATAAGAATTTCCCCCTCATCCTTGAGGGTCCCAGACCACCAAAATGTGGTAGATATGACCATCACTCTACCAGCACAATCCTTATGGTTCTACGTCATAGTTGCATGAAGTTAAAATTCATAAAAAATATCATCTTGTTCACATTACATTAAACAGGGGGACAACATATTGGAAACATAAAATGAAACTATACAAAATTTTGGTCAATGCTATGCGACCTAAAACCACAACAACTATGGTCAAAGCTCTACGACCCTAAACTCTAGCCATCACTTGTCCTAGCTACACAACGTTAAACTATGCATTAGGTTGAAACTTTGTGACCATAAAATATGAACCTTTGGTCCAAGAAATAAGACCTTAAATTATTTGAAACACCATCTTATATTACTCTGAGTTGAAAAATTTCTTCCCACTAAAATTCTTTGATTTGTTGTGGAATAGAACCCAAAGTATTGGACTCCAAATGGAAATAATCTCAATTCATCTCCACACTTCATAGTATCCCCTTATTTGGATCCATGACTTATTTCAGGTCTGAAGGGACCCCCTAACACCCTGGTATCATGCCACATTGGATCACCTACCATATTAGGCCAACACCCTGGAAGACTTTGGATGAAATTTTGAAACAAGTCCCATGTTTTGAACATGGTCAGCTGTCGACCCTTATTTTTATATCTTCATTCCAGGTAACATGATGTGGATACTGTATTTTGAACATGGTCAGTAGTTATCCACCATCGTTACACCACCATCATTGTGATCCAAATATCAGATAATATGATTCACCCATTTTTTACATCTCTATGTTTAGGTGGAACTCCAAAACCCTTGGTGTTACCCTTCTGTTCAACTTTGCACGTTGAGTGAGAGGGCCAATACTGTTGGGATATTCCAACCTGTACATCTCCATTATATTTCCTATGTGCTTTATGTGTCAGGAAAATCCCATTATTACTCCTTGATTTCCACACCGAGTTTCATAAACCAACCCGGGTCAACCTTGAACCGGTCACCTGAGTCGGCTCACGACAAGGCCCAAGAGGTGTTCCTGATCCTCTCGGAATTCCAGCAAGTGCCAAGGCATCATTAGATAATGAAAGGGAAGAATTTCACACAAAGAAAATAAATAAAGTAGAAAAAAATAATAAAGATCATATCATAATAAATAAACCAAATAAATTGAATAAACAAGAACAAAGGAAAATAAAACTTATCGAACTCGATGTCCTTACAAACTCTGTGTGACCCTGTGGGTCTCCCTCTGACTCAACGATCAAACATCTCCCAAAGCGAGCACACCCAAGCTGGAGCTTTCACAAACACTAAAAATAGAAATGAACTATAGGTGTCAGTATTAAAACTCAGTAGGCCAGCCTGATATATATTCTTGATGTGCTTCCTTTAAAATAAAAGAAACATCCATTTTCAAGTTTGAACTACAACATATAAAATTAAGGTTTTCTACATGTTACTCAAAAACAAAGTACATGTCATTTCCCTCATTCATTTCTCAAAACCCCAAGTCATAATTTTATAGAGATATTAGCATTTTCAAAGGGTAAAGTGATGTTTACATTTTCAATTTACACAAAAAGAATAAAACACCTTTCTTTGAAAAAAGTTTTCATAATCCACATTAAAACCACACATCATTCCATTAAAACACTACACATGAAAGCATTATAGTGGTTACACAAAACGGGAAAGGAAAAGAAAATATTCGTATAGGTAACACATTTAACACTACAAGTAATAAGAATGAGTAGACATAGGTGAACCCAAGAGATCAAGAATAATCCAAAAGACACCAATACATGAGACCTCATCCTCTTTTTCATGTCACACATGATAAAATCAAAACTATCAAATGCTCAACCATCCTTTCTTAGGTAGGATGAGGAAAAATCCCATAGCAATGAACCCATTCATATTTGCCTACTATGGGCCACTGGTCAGTACCATAACCTACCAGTGAAAAAATAATTCTCAGAAAATAATATCAATATGCTAGGTTCCCATGTCTCATGTATTTATAAAAGGGGTGAGCCAACCGATGCCAACTGAGCATCCAGTCATAGTATATATAATAATAATAATGCACAACATGTCTCACCCTAAGTCTCCCCTTTGACCATTATCATGCCATAAAATAAAACAATTGTAACGAGTTACAACCTAATAACCCTAACATTAGATTCTAAGAATTCCTTAACAAGGACCTCCCAACCATTTTATATGAATGAGGAATGAAAAACATCCAACAAGGGTTTTTATAATAAATATTTCTCACAAATTTCACTAAGGTGCCAAACGGGCCTTAAGTTCTATCCAAAAAACATCATTTTTAAGAGAAATAAACTATATTTAACAAAGATTGTAAACACAAAATTTTACATTTCATGAACATTAATAAAATAATCCATTTAAATCCCTCATACAATGTTTAAAAACCAAATCCATTTTTATTAAATTTCTAAACGAGCCACAATCCATCGTCACCTATCGAACCACTTTCAAAGCCAAAAACATACCCCTTTTAAACATGAAACCACTTGAAACACTTTTAAGAAACCTAGGATCACTATATAACTAGTAAATTATTTATTAAAAAATCAAAACCATCATTTTCATAACAAAAATTACTCACAAAATCCAACCAAGCATTTCATAAAATGCATTGTGTGTAATATTTAACAACACAATTCTATTTATCACATAAAAAAGACTAAAAAACAGTTTTGAATGATATAAAATGAAACCAAGAATCATAATTAAATATTTATTAATTTAAAAAAGTTTGTAATTCCAGAAATAAATGAATCTTGAATTAAAAAGGAAGTGCAAGGGAAATCCTACCTCGGAACCAAGGCGCGATGAAACGACACGCATCCCAGACCTCATGGTAAGGTCCAACGTACTGAAAACCAAACACTAAGGACCCAAAACACAAAAAAATACCCAAATAAAGTTTTTGAAACCATGTGGTAGGGAGAAACTCTCACCTCAAATCCAAAGCGCAATGAAAATGCCCACTCTGAATCGCCCTGCACGGTTTTAAAATGCTACTTCACCAAAATAATCCCTTAAGCAACCAAAAAACTCACCAAGGGAAAACTCAAAAACAAGAGGAGGAAGGGGAACACACTAGAATAAAGTATTTTAAGGAGTTTAGTGGAAAAAAACTTGTCTTAAGGGAGGGAGTTGTTGAGGTTGCGGCCAGAGGAGGTGCGCTCTGGCAAGGGAGATCCCTGGAGGGGTTCCACACACCAGAGAGGAGGGCGCCAGAGGTTGCGGGTCGGCTGGAGACATATTGGAGAGGGGGAGGTGCTGTTGGCTGGAGGAGGGGTCGGCCAAGGATGTTGTCGGCCAGAGGAGGGATAGATAAGGGGTTAGACACTAGAATGGAAAGCTGGTCAGGGCGGTGAGGCGAGAGGGGAGGCTGTAGGGAGAATAGGGGGTCTGCGACCGGAGGTGGGTGAGGTTGGGTGGAGCGCGCATGGTAGGAGCTGTGCAGGGGCCAGTAGAGTGAACAGGTTTAGAGGGGCACTGGAGAGGGATGGGGAGAGTTCACATGGGGGATGCTACTCGCTGAGAGGAAAGGTGGTAGGGTGTGCCGCTGAGCAAGACTGGGTAGGCCGAAAAGCAGGAGGGGGGCCGAGGTCCACGATGCTACAAGGTGGAGGAGCGTGAGGCTTAAGGGAGAAGCATGAGAGTGAGCTGCGGGGGTGTCATGCTGTGAAAACAGGGGTCCAGGGTCTAGGTCATGCTGCACACACACACACACAAAAGGGGGAGGACTAATTTGAGAGAGAAAAGGGCGAAAACCCCTAGAAATAAATATATATAAAAATACAAATAAAACTTAAAATAAAAATTATTCTATAGAACTAATAATAATAATTAAAATAATAATAACTAAAATCAATAATAATAATAATAATAATAATAAGGATTATAATAATAGTACTAAAAATAATAATAATCATAATGATAAAATAAAAATAAACAAGTCATTCAAATAATTTTAATAATAATAATTTTTTTTAAAGATAATAAAAATTTTAAATGACACAATTAATTAACATTTATTTATTAACTTTAATTCTTCGAAGATGAAAAGGCCACACAGTTTCCTAGGTGAAGCCACACTGCATCACGATCCGCCCGTACGTCCAGTGACATCGAATCCAAAACACGCACATTCTAACAAAAACTCGAAAACTTCATCTAGGACTCATCCCAGACCCGAGAAAAAATATTTAAAGGTAGAAAAATAAATAAATAAATTTAACACAATGGTTGAAGTGTGACGATTTTCCCCACCATAAAGCTTTCCATCATCGGAAATCCACAACATCATTAATATGATTGATCAATAACTATGAATTCCACATAAACATGATCCAACCCCTTAGTCCAAGGGAATTCCATAGACCACCAATGGGACTTAACCCAATTGTCGGGAATAGATCACCGGTAGAGGGGAGGCCCAAGCAAACTCCCCACCATAAGAATTCTTCTAGAACCCAATAACGACTTAAGAGAAAACCCCATGAGAAAGTGGGTCTCCCCATCATAAAGAACCAACCCATAAATGGACAAACTAAAAATCGAATTAGACCTGAGTCGGGCCTTAATTACGCTATAAAGAAGACAATAAGAACATTTTTACCATTCACTTCCATACGAATGGGGTGAGAGTTGAACTGAAAACTCTGTACGAACTAAAAACCCTAACCCCACGGGCAGAGAGGGAGGTTCCAAGGATTGGATCAATGAAACTACGATAGAAAACTACTCACGACTCATCACTTCGAGATGGACACAAACCAAAACTACAACTGTTTCACATGGGTGGTCCATGAAAGGCCACTAATCAACAACATGCATAGAAAATCACAATTACAGAAATTAAATGAGGGATAATTCCATCACGATCTTTTCTACAAAAGGAAATTTACTACGATAGAGAAACCACAACAGAAAAACTAAAACTACCTCACCGCAATGATGGAGGTGCAACTTTAACCAGACTCATTAAGATTATCCGGGGTCCCTAACTACACAATGACTTCACTCTAGGGACTTTTGTGTGGATCTATGATAGATGAAGCATCTCTTGACTTACAGTCATGTTCTGATAATCCTAATAATAAACATACATATTTTGATCTGACAAAAGAAAGGGCATGATTTCAAAATGAAATCCACACTAGCATGGACAAATAGAGTTCATAAAAAGACCCACGACATTCCCATACATTTCAAAACCCAAAACACCGTTAGTACACTACAGCGATAAGAGATCCCTTACACTGGAAGGAAACATAGACAAGATACTTTAAACAGAAAACAAAAAACACATAACTTCTGAGAACTTCCTCTGTGATGCTTCCTAGAAATGCCCTAATAGAATCACCGCAAGTGACCCAAGCATCCAAAAGCCTGGAAGGGCTTTAGAGCATTTGTACATGACATATTTTTGTAAACCGACTTACCAAACTGATAGAACATAAGGATATCTCACTCTGAAGAGGTTGATGAATGATCACAAGGATTTTTGATTCCATAACTTCTTACATCCACTTTCAATCACTTCCTCATCTCCTTTCTATAATATTTACCACTACTCATAGGGATTGAAGGAGGGAGGACTAATTCGAGAAATCCCTCCATCATCGATTCGACATGAAAAGATTGTATCACCACATCAAGAAAAGATGTTATTTTGGACTAAGACACCTTAAACGATATATCAGGGTGGAGACCCTCCTCAAAGAGTTAAACCTTAATAGAGTCATCTGTGACATACAATGAATCATAAGGGACTAGCTCTACAGAGCACTGGAAATATTCCAACACAGTTCTTTCACCCTGCTACAAATAACATATATCCATCCTCTTTATCACCCATTTTCTTCAGATAAATACTGGTGAATGAACAAATACTTGAAAAATTCCCAAGAAATCTCTTTATGGGACTGGTTCTAAGACATTGACTTCCACCACATCCACGGTGAACCTTCAAGCCTGAAGGTTGAAAAATTGACCTTCAAAGACTCGTGCAACTCAACGAGGTTACAATATCATTCAATCTTCTGCATCAACTCCTCCACTTTAGAAGGGTCTACTTGGCCATAAAATAGAGGTGGATCTAGTTTCTGTAACTCAAGAATAAAATACTTAGGTTGATCAATCGTAATATGATCACCCATCGAAGCTTTAAGGGGATAACCAATGGACAAGAAAAGTCAAGAACCCAATAAAGGCCAACTCAATAAATAAAAATCCTCAAAATCTAGGACCACATAGGTGAAAATCTCTAAACACAAGAAAATAAGCTATCATAACATCAAAACTTTACTCTTTGAAAAAATCCTTAAATTTAAACGAAGTTTGGTGGGTTAAACACTCACCATTGGTATTATTTAGAGTCTCACTCACATGCATGTTTCCATGCCACCCTGGGCATCAATCTATCATACTAGAAATCTTTTCATATTCCAACCTACCACTATGAATGTGAGAACCCCTAAGAACACAAAGTCTAAAATAAAACAACTTCATTTTATAAAAACAAATCATTCAACCAATTTTTTTCAAAACAATCCACAAATTAAACATTTCATTTCAAACAACCATTTTTCAAAACCAATTTTTCTGATTCAAACAACTTTTAGAAGTCAGGGGTGACCCAAAATAACTCAATCAGGGAACTAGTGTCAGTGGGTGACTTGACCATATGGTTAGAGGCTATATTCCAAACACGTCACTGACATGGAGAGCCTTTTAGGACCATTACTATAAATCCAAATGGTTTTGCATGCCATGTGGGCTCATGAGGACTATAAGACCAACTACCATTTTTGTATCCCCATCACAAAACATTCCATAAAAACCCCAAAAACTAATGAATTTGTACTTCCCATAGAACCCAAGGACCAGAACAAGAAATATTTCCCAACGATCTTCCTACACCAACCCCTTGAGTCCTAAAAACCCTACTGCATCTACTTTGACATCCCAAATAACAATAAGCACTCTAAAAAGAAAGTTATGCTAATAGAAGACCTACTTTGATACCATTTTGTCATGAACCAACTTGGGTCAACCTAGAACCGGTCACCTGAGTTAGCCCGTGACAAGGCTCAAGAGGTGTTCCTGATCCTCCTAGGCTGGCGACAAGCGCTAGGACATTAGAAGAGAATGAAAGGGAATGATTTCACCCAAAGAAAATAAATTTAGTAGCACAAATAATAAATAACCATGTAGAATAAATAAAACAAATAAAAAAACTAAAAAATAACAAATGAAAATAAAACTAACCGAACTCGACGCCTCAAATAACTCTGTGTGACCCTATGGATCAATCTCCGACTCAACGATCAAACATCACCCAAGGTGAGCACACACAAGCTGGAGCCTTCACAAACACTAAAAACCTAAAAGAACTATAGGCATGAGTATTAAAACTCAATAGGCTATCCTAATATCTATTCCCAATTCATGTCCTTTAAAATAAAAGAAAAAACCATTTTCAAGTTTGAACTACAACATATAAAAGTAATATTTTCAACATGTTACTCAAAAAAAAGTATGAGTCACTTCCCTCATTCATTTATTAGAAACCCAAGTAATTATATTAGTGAGACATTAGAATTTTCAAAGGGGAAAGTGATTTTTACATTTCCAATTTTCACAAAAAGAATAAAACACCATTATTTGAAAATTGTTTTCATAATACACATTAAAAACACACATCAATATCCTGTAAAACACTACACATGAAATCACTACAGTAGTTACATAAAAAGGGAAATGAAAAGAAAATATACATACAGGTAACACATTTAACAATGAAAGCACTAAGAATGAGTAGACATAGGTGAACCCAGGAGATCAAGAATAATCCTAAAGGCACCAATACATGAGACATCATCCTTGTTGACTTGTCACACATGATGAAACCAAAATGCTCAAATTCTTGTCCATCCTTTCTCAGGAAGGCTGAGGGAAAATCCCATAGCAACGAACCCAAACATATCCTCCTACTATGGGCCACTAGTCAGTACCATAACCAACAAGTGTAGCAATCATTCTTAGAATATTCTCTCAATATTTTAGGTTCCCATGTCTCATGTATTTAGAAAAGGGTTGAGCCAACCTATTCTAGTTGAGCATCAAATCATAGTATATATAATAATAATAATGCACAATAGGTCTCACCCCAAGTCTCCCCTAGGACCATTATCATGCCTTAAAATAAAACAATTGTAATGGATTCCAACTGAATAACCCTAACATTAGATTATGAGAATACCCTAACAAGTACCTCCCACCAATTTCATACAATTGAGGCATGAGGATTATCCAATGGGGGGTTTCATAATAAATATTTCTCATAAATTTCACCAAGGTGCCAAATGGTATTTATGTTCTATCCACAAAACATCATTTTTAAGAGAAATAAACTATCTTTTAGAAAGAGTGTAAACAAAAAATTTTACATTTCATGACCATTCATAAAATAATCCTTTTAAATCCCACATACAATGCTTAAAAATAAAAGCCATTTTTAATAAATTTCCAAATGGGCCACAATCCATGCTCACCTTTCGAACCACTTTCAAACCCTAAAAGATGCTCCTTTTAATCATGAAGCCACTTGAAACACTTTCAAGAAACCCATGATCATTATATCACCAGTAAATTATTTATTAACAAATCCAAACCATCCTTTACATATCAAAAATTACTCACAGAAGCCAACTGGGAATTTCATAAAATTCATTATGAGAAATATTTAACAACACAATTCTCTTTATCACATAACAAAGCCTAAAACACAAATTTTCATGATAAACAATAAAAACAAGAATCATACTTCAACAGTTATTAATTAAACAAAGTTCAGAAATCATGAAATAAATGAATCTTGAATTAAAAAGGAAGTGTAAGGGAAATCCTACCTCGGAATCAAGGCACGGCGAAATGATGCGCATCAGAAACCACGTGGTAAGGTCTAATGTACTTAAAACCAAACACTAAGGACTAAAAAAACAAAAAAACCCCAATTAAAATATGGAAAACCAAGCAGCGGGGAGAAACCCTCACCTTGAATCCAAAGAACAATGACAACGCCCACTCGAAAACATCCCACTTGGTTCTAAAATGTTACTTTACCAAAATAATCCCTTAAGAAACCAAAAAAAACTCACCAAGGGAAAACTCCAAAATAAGGGGATGAAGGGGAAACATACCAGAAGAGGGTTTTAAAAGTCGGTTGGTGGAAAAAAACTCGCAGGAAGGGAGAGCATCAGCGATGTTGCGGCCAGTGGAGGTGTGCTCCAACAAGGGGGTTCATCAGAGGGGTTGCACATGCCGGAGAGGAGGGCACCGAAGGTTGCAGGTCGGTCGAAGAAACGCCAGAGAGGAAGAAGACACTTATAGTTAGAGGAGGGATCAACCAAGGGTGTTGTTGGATAGAAGAGGGCTATATGGGGGGTTCGACACTAGAACGATATGCTGGATGAGGTGGTGAGGTGAGATGGAGAATGGGGGGAGGTTCGCCGCTGGAGGCAGGTGCAGATGGGTGGAGCGCGCAAGGTAGGAGGGGTTCCAGAGAAGGATGGGGAGAGTGCACCAGGGGGCTGCTGCTCAAGGACAAGGAAGGCAATATGGTGTTCCATTGAGCAGGATGGGGCACATCGGAATGTAGAAGGGGGGGGGGGGCGAGGTCTGCGATGCTGTATGGTAGAGGAGTGCGAGGCATCAGGGAGAAGAATGAGAGGGAGCTTTGGGAGTGTCGCACTGGGAAAATAGGGTTCAGGGTCTAGGTCACACTATACAAACACACACAATAGGGGGATGACTAAATTTAGAGAAAAACGGGGAAAACACTAGAAAAAATACAAAAAAATAAAAAAAAACTTAAAATAGAAATTATTCTACCCAACTAATAATAATAATTATAAAAATAATAATTAAAAGGAATAATAATGATAATTATAAGGATAATAATAATAATAATAAAAATAATAATTATTATAATGATAAATTAAAAATAAACAATGTATTCATATCATTTTAAAAATAATAATTTTTTTAATGACAATAAAAAATTCAAATGATATAATTAATTAACATTTATTTATTCACTTTAATTATTTGGAGACAAAAAGGCTATGCAGTTTCCTGGTAGAAGCCAGGTGGCATCGGGATCTACCCGTGTGTCCAATGACATCAAACCCAAAACACACAAATTCTAACAAAAACTCAGAAACTTCGTCCATGACTCACCCCGAACCCCAGAAAAAAATATTTAAATGTAAAAAAATAATTAAATAAATTTAACACACGTGTCGGGGTGTGAAAATAATCATGAATCAGGTGGGATTTTTAGTTTTCTTAGGATGTGTACTGAAATGGTTGAGTGACATAGACATTATCATCCTACATGAATTTATACTACTCGTCTTCATCTCGCATGACGTTAAACTACATTATTGTCCTAGATGAATTTAAACTACTCATCTTTGTTCATCAAGATGTAAAACTGATCATTTTCATCCTTCATTACTTTTAACTACTCATCTTCACCCTGCATGACATTAAGCTTCATTATTGTCCTACATGATGTTAAACTAATCATCTTCATCCATCATGATGTTAAACTTCTCATTATCATCCTACAAAACATTAAACTACTCATCTTCATCCATCATGATGTTAAATTGTTCATTATCATCCTGAATGACTTTAAACATCTCATCTTTTTCTTGCATGATGTTAAACTGTATTATCTCCCCACATGACATTAAACTGCATTGTGGTCCTACATGACCATAAATTGTTACATCATTACTGCATGACGTTAAAATGTGTGTTTCGTTTGACCTGAAGGACATAAAACTACTTGGCACCTGTCCCACATGACATTAAACAGTATGTCATCTAGTGTGACATTAAACTGTATATGATCCTACATGACCTTAAACTGTTACGTCTTTCATGACATTAAACTGTTTGGTCATCTCACATGATGATAAACAACAAAATGGTACAAGATATATGACCATAAACTATGATCTATATGGTCCCTCATGACCTTAATTTATTTTTTCTATTCCACATGATGTTAAAATGTGTGATTTGTTCGAATTGAAGGATGTAAAACTACTCTGCATTCATCCTACATGATGTTAAATTGTGAGCGGTAGATATATCATTATGGTATGATCTTTATGATCTTAAACTAAGATCTCCCCACCACCATCATCCCGTAAGATGTAAAACTACATGAAAATTACAAGAACTACGTACGGCTTGATTCCCATCATCATTTGATACATAGGAATGCTTAGATGCTTCATCTTAGAGTCCATCCCCCAAATTCTTCTCTTTGAATACCCCCTGGGTGTAGTTCTCATGGATGATCCTATATGGTGTAGTGTATATATTCTTATCCCACTCATGTCGAGATTACGATGATTGTACTATGTGACCCTCCTCGTTATTCTATCATCCCATATCCTCACCGCACTACATTAAACCACATGGCCTTTTCAGAACTACATATGGCTTGATTCCCATCCTCATAGGATACAATGGAAAACTCAGACATTTCACCCATAGGCCAAGCCCCCAACATCAAGATCTCCCCTTAGGTCGAAAGACATGGTGTGGTGCAGGATATTGCCCTCATTTACCGCACCATGTATGAAGATTCCAGGAACAACGGAAGCACGTGGGTGGATGTTCCCACTTGGCTTTTTTTGTCATTAGCAATGATCAATCCGGGATCAATTCGAAGATAAACGCCAGTCTCCACGGATCGATTCACAGAAATAGACAAATAAGAAGAAAGGTACCATAACCACAAAATTTGATCATCACAGGTTTATTATAATTAATTTAATTAATTGAAAAGAATTACCTTTTGGTTGTTCTTTATTCATTGATATTATTGATCACATTCCGATGTGATTCATCGTTGCATCGTATAATCCAAGGTTAGACTTCCTCAAGCAGTGATCCACACATGCACCACGTATCTCTGTACGTCGCCAAAGGTGTCTTCGGGTGCTAGAGTGTAGAAACCTTTGCTTGTGTTGCCCACCTTAGATCAACTTGATCCGATGAAGAGGATCTCTCTCGGTCCTGAGAGTGTTCTTGGAGGAAGGATTTCTTTTGGTCTTGAGATAATTCTCCAGAATTGTTGTGAACAATGATTCTTTGGAAAAGTGTTGGGGTCGTGATGATATTTATAATCGGGTTTGAGGTTGTAGAGTTATGACAATAAATAAACGCATTACACATTTTGTTTATTTCATTAAATCCTTTGAAAAACCCTTGTCGAATCATTAATTCCTTGACATGCGCCCATGCTAATTATAATAAATATCATTTAATAAAATAGTATTTCCTCAAAATCCTGACTGGAAAAACTACACGGCATGTAATCATAAATACACGGTGTGTACTTGTTTTTCATTAAAAACTACTCGACGTGTAATCATTAATACATGACGTGTACTTGTTTTTCAAAATAAAAACTACACGATGTGTAATCATTAATACACAATGTGTACTTGTTTTCATTTTATTCTTCCTCCAGCATTAATACGATTTAGGCTTCCTTGAATAATTATTAAAACAAACATGGGAATAATCTTTATTCTACTTGAGATACTTGGATACACTTAGTGTGTGACGCTATAGGCCTCTTTCTTGTTGGCATTAGGTGGGAAGCCTAAAGTCCAAGATTACTGTCTAGCAATGGGCGAAGGCACCCAAGATAAAGAAGTTAACGTCGCATTGATGTGTCACCTAATACGAACACTTACTATGTAATTTAATCCCTTTATCTCAATATCTTATCAAGAAGGTTTCTTGGTAGTGTCATAAACCTATATGCTTGATCTGTCATTCTTTGTCTTCTAGAAATAAACTCGTCGTGACACCATGGCCATTGAATTTGTGCAATAGTTATATCTCAATCAAAGGGCCCAAGATATCTACTTCCATAAATCTGGAAGGGACAAATCCTTCATTGACTTATCCATTAACAACATGTCATTCGTGATGCACCCAACGTACCCTATTTCCCGCCAACTCTCTTCGTGATAGTTTTCGTCAGAAAATCTAAGTGCGCGAGTCATGAGATGAGTTAATGATAATATTCCAGTCTAAGGACCATTACCCACACTCGTAGATAGAAATGTCTGATAACACCAAGACATGGAGAATTTCTACTAGCGGGTCTGTTCTCATAATCTCCCATCTTGGAGATTACCAAGTACGAACTCCATGAGAGAGAGTCTCGTCTTCTTATGAGTACTCACACATGATAGTTTGTATACTATTTGTCCTATCATAGTATGACATCCAACCATAGAACATTATTTAAGAATATTGTTATAGCATTTTAAGGTTCTCATCATAGAGGGGATCTGCCATGACCTTATGAATGCAACAAATATTCAAGGACATTATTATATTATAGTCATGCAGAATAATGAACTATATATAATAAGAGTACATTCATGTAATAAAAGTACAAAATAGTTGGTTCTCAGGACACCAACCCTTACAAACTCCCACTTGGACTAGAGACAACTACCTATGAATTTTAGTTTGCTAGACCTCACATGATGATCATGTTTCTGTTGAGTCAAGGCTTTAGTCAAGGGTTCCGCCACGTTGTCTTCCATGGAAATACTGCTCACTGAAACTTCACCTCTCTGAGAAAAATACCTCAAGAGATGATACTTCTGAATTATTTGCTTTATCCGCTGATGTGACCTTGGCTTTTTTTCAAGTGACACCGCTGTAGTATTATCACAATATAGTGCGATAGGATCTTTACTGCTAGGTACTACATCCAACTCTTGGATGAAGCTTCGCATCCATACTACTTTTTTAGCTGCCTCAAAAGCTGCGATATACTTGGACTCTGCTATAGAATCTGCCACCACACATTGCTTTGAGATCTTCCATCTCACTGCACCTCCATTAAAACTGAAGATGTATCCAGCCCGTGACTTCATTTCATCTTGATCAGTCTGAAAAATGGAATCTACATGTCCTCTGATGACTAGTTCCTCATCTCCTCTATAAACCAGGAACATATCCTTAGTACGCCTTAGATACTTAAGGATAGCCTTGACTGCCATCCAATGGAAGTCTCCTGGATCAGCTTGATATTTTCCTACCACACTTAACGTGCAAGAAACATCTAACCTTGTACATAGCATAACACACATGACTGACCCAATCGCAGATGCATAAGGGATCCTTTCCATTTTATTTCTTTTCTCATGTTTCTGAGGACACATTATCTTGGAAAGATGAATTCCATGTGACACTGGAAACAATCCCCTCTTGAATTTTTCCGTACTAAATCTCTTCAGTATCTTGTCAATTTATGTACTTTGACTCAAGCCTAGCATTCTCTTGGATCTATCATGATTGATCTAGATCCCAAGAATATATGCTACCTCGCCCAAGTATTTCATGGAGAATAAATTATCTAACCATGCCTTAATTGACTATAAGAGAGGTACTTCATTTCTAATTAGTAATATGTCATCAACATATACTATTAGGAAAATGAATGCACTTCCACTAAACTTCTTGTATACACAAGGATCACATTCTTTCTTAACAAAGCCAAATTCAGTTACAGCTTCATCAAGACAAATGTTCCATGACCTTGATGCTTTCTTTAATCCATAAATGGATTTCTGTAACTTTCATACCTTGTTGGCATTCTTTGAAGTCACAAACCCTTTAGGTTGTGTCATGTAGACATCTTCCTAGAGGTTCCCATTAAGGAATGCTGTTTTGACATCCATTTTCTAAATTTCATAGTCATGGTAAGCGGAAATGGACAATAGGATTCTGATGGATTTCAACATCGAAACCGGTGAAAAGGTTTCATCATAGTAAATTTCTTGATGCTGTCTAAAACCTTTGGCAACTAGTCATGCCTTATAGGTGCTGACCTGCCCCTCCATATACAGTTTCTTCTTGAATACCCATTTATTACCAATAGGCTTTACATCAACTGGAGGATCTACCAAAATACAGACTTGGTTTTGGTACATGGAATCCATTTCAGAATTCACGGCTTCTTGGCACTTGGAAACTTCTATCCCTTCAACGGATTCCTTGTAGGTAAGAGGATAATCATTGTCAACCAATAATGAGTCAGCATCCTCGGTGACAAGAAAACCATATCGTTCTGGTTCTCTCACCTCTCTCGTGCTCTTACGCAGTTCTTGTGTCTCTATAATAGATTGTTCTTCTACGGGGCTTTGTGGTATCTGTTCTGGTACAAACTCTTGTGTATCTTGAGCCTTAACTTCATCGAAATATATCTCTCTCCCACTATCTCTTTTGAAGATGTGCTCCCTCTCAAAGAATATGGAATGTCTTGCCACTGTAACCTTTTTGTCTGAGAGATTGTATAGATATTATCCCCTTATTTACTTGGGATATCCTATAAAGATAAACTTTGTGCCTCAGGGTGCAAGTTTGTTTCCTGAAGAGGCCTTAAAAAATGATTCACTACCCCACACATGTAAATTAGGTAACATGGATTTGTTTCAACTCCATAACTTGTATGGAATACCATTTATAGATTTAGTTGGTACATGGTCTTTTATGTGTTCTTCTATTTGTAATGAATATCCCCAAATGGATAATGGAAGACTCGCATGACTCATCATTGATCTCACCATGTCCAACAGGGTGTAGTTCCTCCTTTCACTTACACTATTCCACTAAGGTGTGTAAGGAAGAGTGAGTTGATATAGAATCCCAAACTCCTGTAAGAAAGCAATGAAGTCCTAATTAAGATACTCTCCTCCTCTGTCTGAGTGGAGTTTCTTAATTTTCTTACCAAGATGGTTCTCAACTTTATTCTTGTATTCTTTGAACCGATCAAAAGAATCTGACTTATACCTCATTAAGTAAATATATCCATATCTACTAAAATCATCAGTAAAAGTTATGATGTATGAGAACCCACCCCTTTCTTCAACTACAAATATTCCACACACATCTGTGTGAACTAATTATAGAAGCTCTTTATCCCTTTCACCTTTCCCACTAAATGGGGCTTTGGTCATTTTTCCTTGTAGACACGCATGACATACACCAAGTGGTTTTAGTTCGAAAGAATCTAAATACCCATCTTGATGTAATTTTGTCAAATGTTTCTCATTGACATGACCTAGACGGTGATTCCAAAGTGGGGTGTGGTTTGAGTCATGTGAATCAACTTTTTCATCGATTTCCATTACTTGGTTTGTGTAGTCTAACACATAAAGGCCGTTATATAAATATGCCTTACCAAAACAAATGCTATCTTTATAAAAGTAGCAACATCCACTTCCAAAATTGAAGATGAATCCATCAGTATCTAATCTGGATACTGAAATAATGTTTTTGGTTACAGAGGGTACATAATAACATCCTTTCAAAACCAAGACCATCCCAGTAGGCAATGTGAGGTGGTAGTCTCCGACAGCTACAATAGCGATTCTGGATCCGTTGGCTGCTCGTAGATCAACCTCACCTCGGTCGATCTTTCTGAATCTACTTGGTTTCAGTATTTGGATATAAATGTGAGCACCACAAGAAATATATAATACCCAATTGGTTGAAATAGATAGATTGAATTCGATAACAAATGCACCTGAAGCTTCACCTTGCTTCCTTGGCTGGGTGCAGTTTTTCTTCCAATAGCCCTTCTTGCCACATGCGAAACAAACTGCCTCCTGTTATCTTGCCTCCCCTTTGATCTTCCTTTTCTTGGACTGACTTGAAGAAGCTTTGGGCTTAAATCTCTTTGCCTTCCCTTTATTTTTATTCACCATGATGACAGAAGGCTTTTCATGCTTCATGTCATTTTCCACTTGGCGAATGAGGATAAGAAGATCAGATAGAGACTTTTCAATTTTGTTCATGTTTAAGTTCACTAAAAAGTTTGAGAAGCTCTAGGGGAGTGATGCAATAATGAGATCAGTACCCAGTTCTTCAGGGAGTTTAAACCCTAGAACCTCAAAGTGCTTAATGTAGCCAATGAGCTTGACTACATGAGTCCTGGATGGGGCACCCTTTCCAAGATTGCTCTAAAATAGAGCCTTGTAGATCTCAAACCTTTCTTGTCTTGCTCTCTCCTAGTATAGAACACGGAGGTGGTCGAGCATGATATAGGAATCCATGTCTTCATGAGACTTCATGAGCTCACTAGACATTGATGATAACATCAAACATTGAACGTCGAGTGAATCATTCAAATGTTGATCATAGACCAGGACATCTTCATCACTCACCCCTTGGGCAGGCGAATCAGGAAGTGAGGAATCCAGCACGTAAAACTTTCGTTCATGGTGTAGGATATCTTGAAGGCACCTAAACAATTTATAAAAGTTACTGTGGGTGATGATATTTTCTTTATCTAGAATTGATCGTAGAGAAAATGTGGTTGACGAGTTTTTCATATTGATTCTACAAATTAAAAGAGCATATTTATCAGTACCTTCTTGATTACATTTTATGAGAAATAATAAATTTTATTAAGTCTCCCACTATTTTATCAAGTCCTAACGGCCCTCGCCATTGAACTCAAAATGTCCATTTTCTTTGACATTCTAGTGTCAAGGATCCATATTCCCCTTCGCATAACCCCAACAAGGGTTGGTCAAGATATTTTATGGTATTTAGGTAGGTAGGTCTTCGCCAACTCTAAGATTACATTTCTTTGATTTGTTGAGTGGAATCCCCAATCCAGAAACCCTAACTTGGATTTCCTCAACACTTGCCTCCATTTTATAACAAGTCTAACAAGTGATACTCCTCTTGATGTAAAATGTTTAAGTCAACCCAGAACTTTCATAAGAGCTTCCTTTATAAAAGTAAGTGTCCCAACAAGGGTTGGTCAAACACATGCTTTTATTGAGTCTTTCCCCTAATCAAGTAACAGAAGGTTTGGTCTGACTTAATATGGTATTTGAGGGATTTTATTCTTTATGCGTATTATTTAATTATCACATTCTTGTTAATATTAAGTGATGCTTGCTTAAGTGATTAACCGTGTTATGATAATGTTTACTCATAATCCGGTTTTTGTTTTATTCCATCATTGCATGCTTGTTTATTTTATTAATTATGTGATTGTGAAAACACATACATAATAAATAAACCATGCAATTAGACATAAATAAAATAATATGGAATGATCATGAGCTTCTATTGGTTAGATTATATATCAGTTTGATAAGCTAACACAGACCTAGGGAAAAAACACCTTGAACCGATGGTTCGTGTTTTGCAGCTTCCACCTGTCCACCTTTGCATCTTCTTGGGTTGGTTTTTCCTCAGCTTCGAATTTTGAACCGTCTCCTCTCACTTGGGAGATCCTCCATTACATGGGGTTTACATTAAAGAAACCATGGGCATGTAGGCCCTAAATTTTATTGGATGAAGGCTCACAGGCCAACAAATTTAAATTAAACAAATTTAAATGAAACAATACACACATAAAAAGGTTATTTGGTCTAGCTCATGATCATCCATAGCATGCAACGACATTTTCTCATATTTAGAATTCAAATTATTTTAATCATTCTATTATTTAAGATAAGTTTATCTTGAAATTATTTAATTATGATCTTATAATTAATCAATTATTTATCTTAAATTCCTTTGTTTTTTTTGAGATTCTTCTCATCCATATCCCTTGTATAGGTCTTTGTACTTTTGGAGGAAACATGGTGAAATTCCATTTTTGTAAAGTACACAGTGTGTAGTTTATATTTACACAGTGTGTATTTCCTTTCACCGTTTATGAAAAGTACACAATGGAGGCTTTGGAGTGTTTTCGCTACTTTGGAAATTTTGGAGTACACAACATGTAGATTATTCTAACACGGCGTGTACTTCCTTGTTACACGGTTACCGGCCTGGAAATTTCGTGTACACGGAACACGGATTCTCCTTGTACACGGTTTCAATTGGGCCAGATCGGACTACACGGCCTGTTGATTCAACATACATTCCATGTATTCCAGTTCCATGCGCTGTTCATTTCTGGTCAACAAGGTGTAATAAAACTTAGGTATACTCAATTCACACGGGGTGGTTTGGTGGACCCGTACCGGTTCGTTGAACCTAAGTACACAGTGTGTAGTTTTCATTACACGTCGTGTATTCCCATGTTGTAAAGATAGAAAGAGCAGCTCCTCCGGATGAGTTCTCATTTTTTATATTAATAAAACTTAAAATTAAAAGGTTGTTTTTGTGTTGTGAATTGAGAAACGTAACAGGAAGAATAGATCTCATTCATTCAGTTTTATATAATGACTTATCTTGAATTGAATCAAATATAAATGCGTAAATTATCAACTAAAATTAAATAACTATAATCAACACTGTTACCTCCCTATGATTCCAATTGAAGGTTCTGGGTGCAGAGGAAGAAAGTGGGTGGATGTTCCCACTTGGATTTTTTTTTCATTAGCAATGATCAATCTGGGATCAATACGATGATAAACGCCAGTCTCCACAGATCGATTCACAGAAATAGACAAAAAAGAAGAAAGGTACTGGAACCACAAAATTGGATCGTCACAGGTTGATTATAATTAATTTAATTAATTGAGAAGAAATACCTTTTGGGTGTTCTTTCTTTGTTGATATTCTTGATCATGTTCTGATGTGATTCGTCATTGCGTCACATAAGCCAAGCGTAGAATTCCTCTTGCAATGATCCACACATTCACCACATATCTTTGGACGTCACCAAAGGTGTCTCCAAGTGCCAGCGTGGAGAAACCTTTGCTTGCGTTGCCCGCCTTAGATCGTCTTGATCCTATGAAGATGATCTCCCTCGGTCTTGAGAGTGTTCTTGGAGGAAGGAGTTATTTTGGTCTTGATAGAATTCTCCATAATTTTTGTGCACAAAGATTATTTGGAAAAGAGTTGGGGTTGTGAGGATATTTATAATTGGGTTTGAGGTTGTAGAGTTATGACATTAAATAAACGCGTTACCCATTTTATTTATTTTATTTACTCTTTTGAAAACCCCAAGTCGAATCATTAATTCCTTAACATGCTCCCACACTGATTATAATAAATATCATTTAATAAAATGATATTTCCTCAAAATCCTGACTAGGAAAACTACACAGTGTGTAATCATAAATATACAATGTTTATTTGTTTTTCATTAAAAACTACATGGCATGTAATCATTAATACACAGTGTGTAATTGTTTTTCAAAATATAAACTACACGGCGTGCAATCATTAATACACGGTGTGTACTTGTTTTCATTTTATTCTTCCTCCAACATTAAAATGATTTAGGCTTCCCTGAATAATTATTAAACCATGTATAGGAATAATCTTTATTCTACTTGAGATACTTGGATACACTTAGTGTGTGACCCTCTAGGCCTCTTTCTTGTTGGCATTAGGTGGGATTGCTTAAAGTCCAAGATTACTGTCTAGCAACGGGTCAAGGAACCCAAGAGAAAGTAGTTGACGCCACCTTGACATTTCACCTCATACGAATGATTACTATGTAATTTAATCCCTTTGTCTCAATATCTCATCAAGTAGGTTTTATGGTAGTGTCATAAACCCATATTTTTGATATGTCATTCTATAACTTCTAGAAATAAACTCATTGTGACACCATGGACATGGAATTTGTGTGACAGTTCTATTTCAATGAAAGGGCCTGAGATATCTACTTCCATAAATATGGAAGGGAAAAATCCTTCCTCAACTTATCTATTAACAACATGTCATTCGTGACGCACCCGACGTACCCTACTTCCCGCCAACTCTCTTCATGACAATTTTCGTCAGCAAATCATAGTGTGTGAGTAATGACTTGAGTTAATGACAATCTTCCAGTCTAAGGACCATTGCACACGCTCATAGATAGCAATGTCTGATGACACCAAGACATGCAGAATTTCTACTGGCGTGTATGTTCTCATAATCTCCCATCTTGAAGATTACCAAGTGTGAACTCAATGAGAGAGTATCATCTTCTTATGAGTACTTTCACATGACGTTCTGTATACTATGTGTCCTATCATAATATTTCATCCAACCATAGAACTTTATTTAAGAATATTGTTATATAATTTCAAGGTTCTCATCAAGCGGGGATCTTCCAGGACTTTATTAATGAAAAATTATTCCAGGACATTATTATATTATATTCATGCAGAATAATGAACAATATATAATAATAGTACATTCATGTAATCAAAGTAAAAAAAAGTTGGTTCTTAGGACACCAACCCTTAAAATGTATCCCTCTCTCTGGAGATCTCCACCTCTTTCATTGTCATGCATGACATTAAACTGTACAGGCATGTTCACACTTCATACATACCCTTTATTTGAGTCTTTATCATCTTTCACATCCAAAATGACCCCTAAAAAGCATGGAGAATAGGCCCTAGGGATCTCCTACCATTTTGGACCAATTTCCCTAAGGATCTCAAACGATAAATCGATAGATGTCCCGCGTTGAAAATATGTTTAGCAGTCGACACTCATTTGTTGTTCTCATTTCAGGTCACGATGTGAATTTTTTATTTTGAATGTGGTCAACAGCTATCCCCCATCATTTTCACCACCCTTATATTTCCCAAATATTGGGTGTAGTGATTCATTTTTTCATTTTATCCCTTCAAACATCTGACTGCCTCAAGCAGGAGTGTTAGTCAGGTCAGGGCTGACCCTTCTTGATCTCCTTCCTTCATTATCGTGCCCCTATATGTTGGAGAGATCCTAATCCTATTCATTGTTTCCCACACCGATCATCGTTCATGTGGGATTAGGATCTTTGGTAAGGGAATACCCACATAAAGGGTCATGTATCTATGGTTGACTGGGACTTCCCATCTTAGGCCCCTCGACCTTTTCGCCCCCTAGACCAAATTCTCATTTAATATTGTGTGGTGTGGTATAGACTTATGTCCTCATCCACATCACGCTATTTTCTCTATGACACAAATATCCCATTGAGACATCCATCCTTCATCCATCGTCCTTTCCGCAAGACGTTAAACTGCACAAGCCTCACCATGCTTTGCACACCCCATAATTTGGGTTTCCATAATCATTCATATCCAAAGGACCCCCAAACCGTATGGATTCTTGGACGTAGGGCTCTTCTATCATTTTGGGCCAGTGTCCTTGAGGATCCTAGATGAAAATTTGATATGAGTCCCGTGTTGTGAATACCGTAATGGGTGATGCTCAATTGTTTTCCCCCCACATCCCTTGTTACATAATATAGATACTATGTTGTGAACATGGTCAACAATTATCCTCGATCATTATTTCTATTCTGTGGTCTCCCACATAGTAGGTGTGATGATTCTCCCTTTCCACCCATCTATCCCTTTCACATGACATTAAACTAGGAATCTATAGTCCGATATCTATGACCATAAACTAATATTTACTATGTACTCGCGGAATGACGTTAAACTGTACTGCATATCCTAGAACTACATATGGATTGATTCGCATCCTCCTGGGATACATAGGAAAACCCGGATGTCTTGTCTTTAGGTCCACATCGGGATCATCTCCCCTTTCTCTTGGACACCTGGTTCAGGTTCTCTCTAGTAATTATGAATGGTATGGCATATATGGGATTATGTCCTCATTCACGTTGGGTTACTCACCATGCCATACACATTCCTCATCGAGATACCTTGCTCCTATCAGCCTTCTTGCAGCATTATGTAAAACTACACCACATCTTCCAGAACTACGTGTGGCTTGATTCCTATCCTTATGTGATACGTAGGACCACCCGAAAATTTAGCCTTCAGGTCCATCCCCATTTCATAGAAACCTCCTTATCTGCCTGACCCCCTGGCCTAAGTTCTTCCAGGAGAGGGGTATGCGGTGTGGTATAGGCTTATGTCCTCATTCATGTTGGGTTTTAACAACCACACCACATACCTATTTCTCCTCAAATCTCTTTATCACCTAGTTCTCCACTCATCTTTTCGAATTGGCTACTCATGATTTGGGACCCTCATTCCTTTTTGGAAGTTCACCAATGTGCCCAAGAGCACTCTGGTTCAGCATCAAGAGTGTTATACTCTACACAGACATGTTATCTCCCATCCTCAGGCTTCTTGTTCCCCTTCATTTGGGAATTCATCATTATTCACACCCAAAAGGACCCCCAAATTGTATGGATGCAAGGACGTAGGGATCTTATACCATTTCGGGCCAACATCCTCGAGGATATCAAACAAAAAATTGATATAAGTCACGTGTTGTGAATATAGTCAAAGGTTGATGCTCATTTGTTGTTCCAATTTCAGGTCACACAATATGGATGCTGTGTTTTGAATATAGTCAATAGTTATCCTCCATCATCATGACAACCCTATCAATCCCTAAATGTCAATTGCATGATTCACATCCTTTTCCACTCCACCAGGTACAAGTGGAATTTCGACACTCTTGGCACTATCACTCAGTAAGCATTTGCACATTAGGAGGATAAATACACTGTGAGGCTTCATTCAAGGATCCGCACCAATTTCCCCTTCGCGTGTATTCCATGTGTTTCAAAGACCTTATTCGCCTTTGTATTCCACATCGAGTGTAGCTCAAGTGGGCTTAGGGAGTTCACTGATTATTGCGCATGTTTGGAAGAGTCTCGCTTCTCTATGGTTCGAGATCTAAGACTGTAAAACTAGGATCTCCTTGCATCCTTTCCACAAGACATAAAACTACATGACACTTCTATAATTATGAATAGATTGATTCCCATCCTCATGGGAAACGTAGGAATTCATGGTCATCTAGTCCTCGGGTCCATCTCATGTTCTACTAATTACCTCTTCTGTTCAGTCTTTTGGACCTGACTTTCATTGGACTACATGGTGTGGGTGTATGGGATTATGTCCCCATTCACGTCTGGTTGGTAATATCTACACCACGTGCTCCCTTTCCGGGAGCTAGTCTCTCCACCCCTTTATCCTGCATGATGTTAAACTACTCCCTTAGAACTACATATGGATTGATTTCCATCCTATTGGGATATATAGTAAGGCCTATATGCTTCATACATGGGTCCAAAATCCTATTTTCTAACCTTTTATGGACCCTTGTCCCAAGTTTTCTTCCCTATAATTGCACATGATGTTGTGAGGACCTCATCCTCATTCACATCGGGTATGCTCTATCACACCATGCACAACCCCCCCCCCAAAACATCATTTCTTCTATACGTGTCCAATAACTATGACGTTAAACTATGATTCCTAGTCCCACATGACTTTAAACTATTACGTCTTTACTAAAAGACAATAAAATCCAGGGGTTGGTCCTATCATATGACCCTAAACTATCACTTTATCATCCTGGTCGCATGATGAAAAACATCATTGTGTTGTGGTGTCATCACTCGAGGGGACATCATGTTTGGTAGTATTTATCCGCCATACCATTTTTCAATTCCTTCATATGGCTTGATTCTTGTATGGATTCCTAGATTCTCCATCCTAGGTTTATTACTTCACAAAAAAACACAGACACATCCATCTAAAATAACAAACAAGATCTATTTAATGTTGTTTCTTTTGGTGTGTGGGCTAGAACAACATGACATTATTGACCTTGGTATTGGTACCCTACCATGCCACTTCTAGAACTATGTATGGATCGATCCCTATCATATTGGGGTACATAGGAGTTTCCGGGTACTTGGCTCCAAGCCTAACCCAACTTTGATATTCAGTCCCACGACCTAAAACCTCCCTAGGGAGCACATGGAGTGATATGGACTCCTAATTTCCTCATTCTCATCAGGTTTTTAAATTACTACACCATGTGTCTCCCTCCCTCTTTTTTATCTATGTTCCAAGTTCTATGACCCTAAAATAAGATCTCCCTATGGTAACTATGCATTGGGTTCGACTACTTCGCCACCCTGTGGGCATTTCATTAAACCAAGTCCCCTCTTAATGGTTCACTCTATGAACTTAAGCTAGGAGTGTGAAACCCTAGGACCCTTGTCCTTGGAAAGGGATTTGACTCCCTCTATTTGATATGTCTTATTTTTATACGCAAATGCATAATGAAAAAGAACCTAATGTGTGTAATTTTCACATGGACATTCTCTCGTTTCATGTCTAGGCTTCATGAGACCTTTATTTAGATACTCATCCTCTACCATGTATAAAGGTAACCCCTTTATGGCCTGGTATCATGCCAAATTGGCTCACCTACCATCTTGGTCCAATTCCCATGAAGACCTCAGACAAAATTTGTGACAAGTCCCATGTTTCAAACATGGTCAGCGGTTGACCCTCATTTGTCTGCCCCCATTCCAGGATAATTTAAAACAGATGCAATGTTTTGAACATGGTTAATGATTATTCCTTATCATCATTCCACCATCATTATAATCCAGATCTCAGGTGTCATGATTCACATCATTCCACCCCTTATGTTCATTTGGAATATCAGTACACTTGGTCCTACCCCCCTGCACATGTATGTGTGCTAGGAAGGAAGGTCGGTAATAGTGGAATGTCACTCACCTAATGGCCCATTACTCCTAATGTGAGATTCCCTGCACTAGGGAAATACCATCACTACTCTTTGTTACCCACAATGATCATGACTCACATGGGATTAATAGTTTTGGTGGGGCATGTACAGGTGTAGCTATGCCATGCAAGATTTTCGTCCCGCATGACTTTAAACTCTAATCCCAGAACTATGTGCAGATTGATTCCCATCCTAATGAGGTACTTATGAATGGCCGATAACTTTTCCCCAGACCCAACCTAACTTCCACTTTTGGTCTCTGGACCTAAACGTCCTTCAGGGATACATGGTGTGGTGCAGACTCTTTATGTCCTCATTCACATCGGTTTTATAGCTACTGCATCATGTACTACCTTTTTGAGATCTCCACTTTTACTCTCTGTCCTACCACATGAAGTCAAACTACACGAGTCCAAATTTCTTCAATTCATGACATTAAACTATGGTTCTACCATGAACTAGTTCATGATGACCCAGGTTAACCATGTGATGCGTCCTCTTCCTTTCCAAAGAAGATTTCCCCAACCAGCGTTGGTATCTGACCATGATGTATTCAAGAACTATGTTTGGATTGATTCCCATCCTTATGGGATACGTAGTGAAGCCCATGCATTTCACCTCAGCCCCAGCCCTAGGGTCATAAACCCTTTTGGCCCCTCAGCACCAATCACTGTCCAGACAGTATGACCTTAAAACTATGTGTATCGTCCTCACTGTATGAAGATTAAAATACATGTTTATCATCCTTATTGGTATGACTTAAAACTAAAGATCATTCTAGGTCCTTACTAGAGAGTTCTTATTCAGAATTAAGTTTGTTCCATGATCAGACCGATAAGCCCACCTAATGTGTCTCTACCACAGTGGTGTAATTTCAAGTGTGTTGGACTCCATTCAAATAACTCGTCACTCCAACCTACATGATTTTAAAGCCATTTCTTTAGAAAATCATCCTCTTTTACATCTAAATGACCCCCCTAATAGTACATATCCTCAACCTAGAGATCCCCTACTATCCTAGGCTAATGTTCCAAAAGATTAATGGATGACATTTCGAGCCATGCCCCACGTTTCGAACAAGGTTTGCGGTCAGCCCTCATTTTTGTCCCCATTTCAGGCTAATGAAATAGGGATGCTATGTTTCAAACATAGTCAATAGTTATCCCTCACTGTAATGACATCTTTACTGTGTTCCGAATTTTGGGTATCATGATTCACACTTTCCACTCCCCTCTATTTGAATTGATTCTAATGCCCCAGACATTATCCCGCTCGTGCACAAGAGAACATTAGGAGAGGAAATTTGGATGTTTAGAGATCCTTGTCTCTCCAATCACAATCAATCTCATTAATGATACTCCCAATGGTGATCGATGTCCCATTCATATCCCCTCACATCTTCTGCTGTTTAGCACTCTCATACAAGTGAATGGCCTTCTATTATCTCTTGTTTCCCGCACCGAGCATGGATCACACATGCTTAGAGATTTATTCTATTATTTTCTCAATGAGATTGATATATAGTGGACCCAAACACAGGTTTTTTCCATATTTTTTTCCTCAGAATGTGGTCTACCTATCCCTCCTCTCCCTCGTTGGACCCCATTCTTAGTGGGAAATTTGTTGGCATCGGAAAATGCATCCACAAAATGTTCCAAATCCTTCTACACATTATCCAATAGTGCATCCTTTTGTAATATTTGATTTTATAGGTCGTAGATCCCGAACAGAGTTACATATTAGGAGTTATGGACATTTATAGTTGGTCTAGAAAACTGGTTTGCAGATCCCATTCGTGAAGCTCCCTCTACTATCGCAGAGTAGAGGAACTTGATTGAAGCCTCTGTGGGCACCGCGAAGGCCGTGAAGAGAGCATCCACGATTAAGAGAAACTTGAGGAAACTTCACTGGAGACTCCTTGAGTGTCGTGAAGGCTATGATGATAGCCTCCTTCATTGGGAGAAACATGAGGGAACTCCCTCTAGTTTCAAAGAGATACTTCCTTCGTAGTGTCATTGTATCTTCGCGGCACACATTTGTTCTTTGCGGCATGCTCCACTGACCTACATCTCCTATAAATAGATGGATCAAACCCCTTCATAAGGATGGTTATGCTACCCCTTATGCAGCCAAGCTCCCATTTTGCGGTGCTCTTGAGCAATGTGAAGTGATTCCATTCGCAAAGGGTGGAACCCTTTGCGAAAAAGGGAGTTTATTTGGGTTGCTCAAGGCTTTGCGAAGCCTATTTTCTCTACAATACCCTCAACTCTGTGAAGACCCTTTGCTTCCTGAGACCCTAAGCTCTGTGAATCTTTTTTCTCCATGAGCGCCTGTGCTCCGTGAGGCCATGATCCACGAGCACCTTTCCTTCATGAGGCTGCTTCATGAGACCCCTTGCTCTGCAATAACCTTTCCTCTATGAAACTACTTCGTGAAGACCTATCCTGTGTGAATATCCAACCTCCGTGCCCACCGGTCCATACCTCGGGGGCTGCACCACCGCACCCCCACGCAGGTTCACTTCCGGGATGCAGTCTCGGCCCTCCGGGCCTGTCCCTTTGCTTCCTTCACTGACCACCATGAAAAATGGAGAGTCACACCATGAGATTTTTGGGCCGGGACGTCGAAATTTTCCATTGCGCTCTTATGAAAACCCACTTTCCACCTATGCATTTCAATGATTTGAGATATTCTTCTGAATTCCATGAAACAACATGAGTTGACATATTCCTCTTGGTTCATTTCCCATGTTGTGAGTTGAGATTCTCATCATCAATTCCCCGAGTACGTTGAGTTGAACCATTCCTCAAGAGACTCCTCCAAACCCAATCACATGACATTAATACCAGGTTGAACCAAAAAGTTCCGCTCTTGTGTAATCCGCAAAACCAACCATTTCTTAGAACCTTATGCCTAATAGTCCTATCTACATGACTATAAACTATAATACACCCTATATAACAAATATAGGATGCCTCTTGATCTAATCAAGAGATGACTTATGCTCCAAGCACAAGATGCTAGTAGTCCTCTATGCATGACTATAAATTGTAGCATTCCCTATATGCCAAACATAGGATACCTCTTACTCTAAACTAGAGATTCCTTATTCTCCAAGCATAAGATGACAACAGTCCTCTCTATATGACTCTAAATTGTAGTATGCTCTATGTTCCAATCACATGATGCCTCTTTCTCTAAACAAGATATTCCTTTTACACCAATCATAAGATGCTAATGGTATTATCTATAGAAATTTAAGCTATATTATTCCCTATAATTCAATGATAGGATGCCTCTTGTTCCAAATAAGAGATGGATTTCATGAAAATCATAACATACCTCAGGCCATGATTATAGTGGCATAATTTTAGGAGCATTGGAATCCATTCAAACATCCCATCACTCTACCTCATGCTTCGTGTGTCCTACATTCATATCTTTATCCTATTTCATGTATGAAGGTTCCCCTTAATGGCCTGGTGCCATGCCACCCCAGCTCACCTATTTTTCTGGGCCAATGCCTTGGAAGACGTTGGATGACACTTTGAGTCAGGTCCTGTGTTTTGAAAATGGTCAGAAGTCAACCATCATTTGTTTGTCCCCATTTCAGGATAACACGATTTGGATGATATGTTTCGAACATGGTCAACAACTATCCTACATCTTCATTCCACCATCACCCCATTCTGAATGTTGGGTGTGTGATACAAACTTTTCATCTCCCTTTTTTCGGACTGATTTTAATGCCTTTGGTGTTATCCCACTTGTGCACTAGTGCATAAGTGTAATCCTCAATGATATGCCTCAAACACTAGTGAGTTGGGATGCCCTCTTGTCTAGACATGATGAAGACATTAAGGGAAGCTTCCATACATTATCCCCATCCATTTCCACTCCATAGCAGAACCCGAGTAGCTTCCACGTGTAAGACCCATTCACCACACTTTGGGGTCATACCTTTGTGCAATGATCCATAGGTCTATTGTTGCCTATTGTTTCTCACACTGAGCATGAATCATGTGAGTCTAGAGTAAACAGTGACCATGAAATCCTCCCTAGTCTTCCATAGAGTGTAAGTCCCACACTGCCATCGAACTACGTGGACTTTGATCCTTGTCTCCTAGGCAAGGTACATAGGAAGCCTCGTTGAGGTTCAATCCCAACACATACTTGCCACAAACCCTTCACATTGGGTCACTTTCATCCCACATGATGTTAAACTGTATCATTCCGAACTACATGGACTTTGATCCTTTTCTCCTAGGCAAGGTATCTAGGAAGCCTCCCCGAGGTTCAATCCCAACACCTATTAGTCCCGACCACTCCATGTCGGTCCACCCTCATCCTGCATGATGTTAAAATATTTCATTCCAAACTACGTGGACTTTGATCCCTTTCTCCTAGGAATGGTACATAGGAAGCCTCCCGAAGGTTCAATCCCAACACCTATCAGTCCCGACCACTCCACGTCGGTCCACCCTCATCCCTCATGACATTAAACTATATCATTCCAATCTACGTGGAATTTGATCCCTGTCTCCTAGGAAATGTACATAGGAAGCCTCCCTGAGGTTCAATCCCAACACCTACATGTCCCGACCCCTTCATGTCGGTTCAACGCCACCCCACACGATGTGAAACTATATCCACTATCCCAAAATATGTGGAATTTTATCCTTTTTTCATAGGAAAGGTA
The DNA here is from genome assembly GCA_963277665.1 of Viscum album. Lineage (NCBI taxonomy): Eukaryota > Viridiplantae > Streptophyta > Magnoliopsida > Santalales > Viscaceae > Viscum > Viscum album. Next base: position 16,129,885 of record OY728119.1, read on the forward strand.
TGTAGGAGGCCTCCTTGGAGTTCAAGCCCAACAACTACATGTTCAGACCCCTTTACGTCGATTCAACTTCATCCCAAATGACATTAAACTATATACACCATACCAAATTATGTGGACTTTGATACTTGAATCCTAGGAAAGGTACAAATGAAGCCCCCCCTAAGGTTCAAGCCCAATGCTCATCGGTCCCAACCACTCCATGTCGGTCCACCCTCGTCCCGCATGACGTTAAATTGTATGCCTCTTTTTGTCCTGCATGATGCTGAAGTGTTCCCATCCAAACTATGTGGGATTTGATCCCTATATCCTAGGTAGGGTATGTAGGAAGCCTTCCTAAGGTTAAAACCCATACAGTTGTAAGCTTTTGTTTCCCATCCAGTGGTAATCTGTTGTATCCCATCTAGTGGTAGGTTGTTGTATTCCATCTAGCGGTAATACTTTGTACCCCATCCAGTAGTAATCCATTGTAAGATAAAATATGTGGGTTTGATCCCAGTATCTTAGACAGGGTATGTAGTAATCCTCCCTGAGGTTCAATCCCAAACACCGGTAAACTACAGTGTACCCTCCGTGAGACCCACATCTTTGGTCCACCCCTCAGGCATCAAACCAACTCGGGCTACTAACCACATGTAAGCCCCAATATATCGTCGGGTTGTTGTCCTATGTGTGCACACCGATTCTATGAACCCATACTAAACTACGTGTACTTTGATTCCCTGTCATAGGGATATGTAGGAAACCTCCCTAAGGTTCAATCCCATCACTCATGTCCCATTGTGGTCTCTCCCTCGATCCCTCCTGTATTCCTGGAAGATCGTGCCCCAACCTAAAGGATCTATTTTATATATGTCTCTTCCATGCGTCCATTCTCACAGGATGACATCTCATGTGTCCCATCACCCCACTGAACTACATGGGCTTTGATTCCCTACCACAAGGATATGCAGGAAGTCTCTTCGAGAATCCATCCCAACATCACTATCTTCCTCACATTGGTTCCATCTCATTATCCGTCCATTTCTCTCAACAATCCATACCCATCCTGATTATTACCCGAGCTTCCACATCTCAGTGATATCAAGTCACCCACTTTCTCACTGCTCCTAGATAGCTGTCCCCGGGTGGCTAACCACGTGTAATCCCCAGTGTATCTTTGAGTCACTATCTTCTGCGCACACCCCTATTCATTTCCCAATTCAAACTACATGGGTTTTGATCCTTATATCCAAGACATGATATGTAGGAAACCTCCCTAAGGTTCAATCACAGCCAATAGTAAACCTTGGTGTCCCCCTTTCTGGGGTACACTCTCACTAGTCCGCCCTCAGTGGTGTTCAGATCATCTTTCATGGTGTGAAATCTTACCTTTATGGGACACACCATCCTGGGTCCACTCTTATTGAGCATTTTGATCCTTCCATATGGTAAAACTTCCAGGTAATCCCTCCTAGGGATGTACCAATCTGATCTATCTCTATGGTATGTTCTAATCACTCTCATTCTATCTCTATAAGATGTTAAACCAGCTACCTACCCTGTGTTAAGAAGGGGATGTCTAAGGAAAACCTAGGAAACAATGCCTTCAATGTAACCATCTCCACAAGACATTAAACTCATGGCGTACCTTGTGTTAAACATTATATTCTTGAGTAAAATCTCAGAAGTCATAAATTTGGCGTAATCGTCTCTACAAGACATTAAACTCATGACATACCCTGTGTTAAGCATGGGAAGCTGAGGAAAACCTCAAAGACATGATTCCAGCTTAATATACCCCGCAACCGACGTCATATTCCTCAGGTTTTGTGCCCTTGAGATCCCTCTTATGAAGAAGAATATAGGTTCCCCAATGTCCATGCATCCAAAGATTCATCGACATGCCTGATGTTGTCATCTACTTCGACCAAAGGTTGCTACCCTGTCATGACCCCTTGGAATTTCCAAACTGAAGTAGTGTAGTTAAATGGTGTTCACAAAGATATGTCACAAGGAATGTGATTCACGAACAATATCTTAATCATTAAGGGAGACCCGGACAAGGTAACGAGTTCCTAGGAGGAATCTATGGAAGGAGAACCCAACATCCCATCATCCCATTTCAATCAAGGAGAAAATGTCCTTGAACAAGTTATGGATGCCTCCCACCATTGGAAAGTGGGAATGTGAGGTAATAGTCAGCACATCCTCCAAAATAACGGATGTGTTCCCTGACAAAAGTTTCAGAAACAATACCCATTGTTATTTTTTAGGAAAATAACATACACCGCCAATTTACTATTACATTTATATAATCACAGTGAAATAGTCATCATTTGTATGGTGAGTTTAAAAACTAGATAGGATACAATATTTTATAAATACAACTAATTTTATGATACATCATGTTCTACTTTGTATTATCATTTGGGAATCCATTAATTTGATGACGCATGCAGTGCACTCGACCATTAAATAACCTTATATGAATTAATAAAATATACACCCACTATAAACACAATGAGTTTAGAGATCTAACCTTTACTGATGTTTAATGTAAAGCTATCAACATGGTCTCTGGATCAATCTTCATCGATCAACTAATTAATTGTGAAAGGATAAAAAACTGGAATAGTTTTTCTATAATCATGCCTATATATGGGATCTTTCTATTTTTCAATGTAATCTTTCATTTTATGGTAAGAAATCGTATTTATTAGAGTATATTTTAGTGATCTAACACATGAAACACCAGAAAATATGAATTATCCAATAGAAATGGACTATACCATCTAGGTTTTACCCTCCAACTAATTACTCAAGACTAAAAATATATCATCAAATTATCATATTAGTAAAACATTCATATGTTAACAACTGCACCAAAATTTTGTTCCCTAGTCTGAAAAACAAACTAGAAACACATTAACACCATTGTATTAAATTTACCATGTCAATCCCCAAAATATCACTAACTCAAAACTATATCTCTAAGACATAAAATACCCCGCCAACATTGTAACATCACCCAACCAAGTGGGACCACATTTAGGTTGGATATAAACTGACTGTTCCACTATAATCCTTCCTCAAATATTCTAGAGTATAGATACTAGAACCAACAATAAACTACACATATGGGAGGCCATACCCTATAATAATTTGTAAAAAATATGAAATTATAATACACAACGTATATCCACCAACCTACACTAATATATATATATATATATAGTATAAATATACAAAAAAATCATACATTCTATAATATATATTTAGTACAATTTCACATTAGAAAAACCCATTAATAAACTATTACATTAGGACTTCCAACATTAATAATAAATGAACAAATTCATAAAACACCTCCTCACTACAAGAACACCATGTAAGATATCACAAATAGAAACCACTTCCAATTGGAACCACCCAAGATCCACCATGAATAAACTCTATATAAACTTCTCTAACCCCAAGACGCCCCAAGCTATCATCAAAGTATGTGATTTTTATACATACACCATGAATATGATCATAAGTATCATTCAAGGGTTATAATATCCATATTATTAATAAACCCAAAAAACAAAAATGAAAAATGAAATAAAAATTCTACTTAAACCCATAGTAAAATACATAAAATAGAAGAATAAAGAACAAAAAATTTTCTTTACAAATAGAAAAATCAAGAATATAAGGAAGTCTTGGTCATCCTAACTCAACTTCATGAAGATTTATATATCATAATAAATAAGGGATATATAAAATATCCTAATACTAGATTTGATAAAATATTAAAACATTACTCAAATTAACACATATATATATAGTAAGAAATTGTATAATAAAAATCCTCATATTTTTATAGTCTATATCTATAATGCTCTAATTCCAATGAAACCTAAAAATATCATAGAACCTATGATGTATGAACAACCTACCACCTTATAATTCTTGCATCGCATATTTTAAACTATAAATTAGAACCATACTATAAATATGTAAAGAGTATCAATCAAGGGAACATCATCCTCTATAGATAATTGTTCCACAATAATTAGAAAATAACTAAATCTACACATGGAGGATCATGGCTGAATATATAGGTAATTATCTAAAATCCGCATTATTATAAAACAATATTCTAAGAAATCATTCTCTATTATTATTGGGTTCTTGCACCTCATTTAAGAGTGTAGATAATTTGAGGTGGTATTGAAAACTATATAGGACTTGAAAATCATAATATCAGATATGCATCTCTAAAGGGAGTTATCTACTCCCTAAGTAGAGGACTTGACTCACATCACTAATGGGTCAGTAATTGCTCCACTATAGGTATGGGGGAAATATTCCCCAGTATCAGTGCTTCTACCAGGGGTGTTTGACCTAATATCTCCAAAAACATATGTCACCTAGACCATTTAATCTATAACCATATAGAAAAAGAACATGAGCTACCCATAAAACTTAGATTTGTCTCCCTAGGATGAACAAACATTCACCATTGTGTTATTTATAAAAAAACTCAAAAAATGATAACTCTTATTTATGATTATAAAAATCAAGCAATACATTATAGTAAAAAAGAAAATACAACCCTATATATAGAATTTACTATTATATACATAAATTTTATGATTGAGTGATATCTATACATCTATCACTATAAATTATGTTGTCTAAATTCAAACTAAATTGTATTTCATAGTATGTTACATGTATTAAGGGTGTACTATCTTTTTGAGGCATGTATGCTAGATATACAGAGTCATTTCATGTTTATATACATGGAATGTGATCTAATAATACATGATGTATGAAGAGTTCAGGTCATATAGTGTGTATAATTGTGACATGCGTCTTGTTCTTGAAGTCATATAGGTCATGTACAATGTTCCAAATAAATTATGGGACAATGTGATTATCCAACATGTACTTCAGAATGTTATGTGTCAAGTGGTCCTCCATATATGATGTGTGGCATAATATTAATAACCATGTGATACCTAATCTTGAAATCTAACCCAAACTACCTTTGCAGAGCATACCCAACATATATTTATAGGACCCTTGTGGTGTAGAATATATAACATCATGTAAACTCCAGAACCACATCTAATAAATGCATGGCACGTGAAATTGAGGATTACACATTTTTTAGTTATAAAATAAAGTCCTAGAATCGCCATTGTCCCATAAAGCATGTCACTTATACCATTATTTTAGATGCCATAAAATTTTCTTCCAACCTTGACCAAGCCTTACACCACCAGAGGTCACCACCATGACTTGTGATAGATTCATCATTAGTATATATCTATCTTATTATCATCCTATAATGAAATAACATATTAAACTAATTCTATATTATTCTATGAATCCATTGAATCAGTATTATCTATCCACCATACAACATCCTAAACATTTATGTATCTTACTATCCATACAAATACAAACCACCACATATGATCCCATAATCAAATCGTAGAGAGGATATAAGTGTAAAAAATTGTAAATGGTGGTTGATGTAATATTTGAACACCAATAATTTTACTTACATTCACGTTCATCTAATAATATAATTGGTGGGATTTCCATTTAAAATTAATCAAATTTTGAATGAGAATGTATTTTTCATGTAAATTCACTGAGAGAAGTGGTCTCAAAGAGATTAAATTAAATAAATTGATTAAAAATATTCATTTACAAACCACACAAAGAAAAATATTTAGTATAAATTATTAAAATAAATCCCCATCAAATACTGAATATGAATAATAAAATAACCTAGTAGGATTGTGAATACACTTTGAGGGTGGGTGGTGAACCATTATGACCCTGTTTTCATGAATCGTTTTTTATATAAATTTATAATATTAATATTCAAATCACCCTCTTTGTTAATATGTATATATAAACATATAATTACTGAACAAACAATTACCACATGAAATTTAGTAATTAAATAAAGAGAAGTAACACATGTTATTTTTATAAGGTTTGAACCTAATGTGGATATCAACTTATTTTTTAGTTTGGGTTGAGTCATAGACACAAATATTTTTTACATTACTCAAGAGAATTCAAGGTTACATGTCACCCTTTACTAAAATGATTTCACATATAGGTTACAATACATCCTTGATTACAAAGAGGTTATATAAGTTATTACAATAGGATTTTATAATAAATTCTCAACTCATATTAAATAAAAAACTAATAGTATCTCTCTATAAATCCCTCTATAATATATTATTAATTGTTTGGATTAAATTATACTAAATCCATCTAGTCTTATATAGTCTACATTAAAATCTCAATCATTATTTTAGTAGACCATAGGATATCACAACATCCATAGTATGATCTTGTTCCTCTATTAGAGGTCTTCATGTAACAAATGGGGCATAAATTATAGTAAGCATTTATTTCTAAAGAAATAATTGTATAATAGACATGAAATTATTCAATAATGTGATTAAAAAATAAATTAAAAAAATTTATAATTTTAATTTTGATGAAATGAATTTCATTTTTTAATTCATTACATAAAAATTAACATAGGGATTTTTTTAGATTTTTTAGAAATACATCATTGTTTAGGGAATATGAAAAAATACAGATTTTAAAAATATTGTTCCCATTAAGAAATTAAAGGATATTTAATTACTTAAATGTTTATGAAAAAAGTTTTAGATTATATATATACTTAATAATTTATATAATTCATTTAAAAATAAAATATTGACTATGGAAATCTATGTTTATCATTTTGGAAATCTATGTAATGATTTTGTACGAATCATTACTATTTTTTCTTCATATATTTTAATAAAGAAATGTATGGGATGATTTAATTTTTTTGATTTAAAATTAATTTAAGACAAAGTTTATTTAACATAATCTAATTAATTATAATGGAATAAATATTATAATTCATTTTGAAAAAAATCATTTTCTATTCCTAAAAGAGGTTTTTTTTAATAGTTTTTATTATGTTTTTTAAGCTCATATTTAATATAATTCCTACCACTTAAGGTATTTGATTCACATAAAATTGATTAAATGTTTTGAATCATCATAATTAATATCAAGAAAAGGTCAAATTACCTTTTTTTATAATTAATATTAATGATGGTAAATATCTATCACCTCTAGTAAAGGTAAAATAATTTTTAAGGGTTAATCTTATGGTATTAGTCCTAAAGATAATGAAACAAATCATTAAATATCCCTTTTTGGTATTATTTCATCCTTAAACGTATCATATTCTATGATATGATAATTTGGGACCACTTTACTTGAGTAATGCATATATTATATTATAATGTATAAAGTAATTATAAGTTTCCCACTGACCTAACTTCTAAAAGGGAACCTCCTCAAATCGATTCAACACACATCACGAGGCACTTATATCAATCAAGATATCCCTAAATACCTTAAAATATTTTCTATTCTCAGACTATTCTTATTGGTATTACTTTAATACCACTTCACGTAGTCTTAAGGTGTAATCCAAAAGTACCAAAGGAAAAGGTATATGTTTTTACTGATATTTTCCAAGTTCCTTTATTCTAAAAAATATTAAAAATATTAAATGGAAGTATTATGATAATTAAATAAATATATTCAAAAGTAAATATATTTATGTTAACTTTATTCCAATTTTCAATCTTATTTCCAAAAAATGGAAAATTAAAACATTTCATGGGTGTACGTACATCCTTTTATATCTGCATAGATGTGGAATTCTGTTTTCATTAATAAATCACATCAATGGTTATAATAAAATAATTAATTAATGATAATTTTGAAATATTTTTTATTCTATAAATATAATATATTTTCTATTCTTATCACCTTTTTGTCTATTGGGAAATGATAACATCACTGATGTGTATGTATGGACTAACACCTCTTAAAGTGATGTCATTTATATTTATATTACCACCATGAGTTGGTTATTATAGAATTTCATATAATAAATAAATATTATATTCATGAAATTAATAACTTTATTGAAATTATATGACCATTTAAAAACATAATTTTCAATGGAAAACATACCAAAGCAGTTTTGGAGAAATTGAATAAACAACATTAAGTGGTCGACGCAATCAATAAATATACAATGAATATATTTCAATTGAATAAATAAAGACATAAAAATAAAATATCGATTAAAATTTATCTAAATTTTGTATTTAATAAATTTAATTTTATTATTCTGGATGATATAACATTTATGACTTAACAGGAGTCCAAGGTATGTGTTTTTCATCTCTAGTCCACTCCATTGAGGAATATTTAAATTTATACACCTAGTTTATTTTACATGATAAACATACTACCACTATGACAAATTATATCATAAATTTACTATTTATGAATTTTATTTTATTCTTTAATTTATGTTTTAAATGTTAAATGTTTTGGATTGACATGTTATTAAAGCTGTAATTTTTTATTTTAAAATCTCACTCTTATTTTGGATTTTTCATGTTTAAATTTATGTTGGAAGAATTATATAAACTTCAAATTATAAAACATAATATATTTATTACAATTTAGTTATTTATATTTTTTCTATGTTTTTTGTTTCAAAAAATCCTCCCTTTGATACTCAAAAGCAAAAAAAGTATTTTTTGTAAGCAAAAGAGACCTCATTTCATATTTTAGTTCAAGAATATTTTTTTCCATTTCCATTATCTTTAAATTATTTTATAGATGTTTTACCTATACATAAGGGTTTAATAAAAGTCTTTTTATACTACCTTTAACTCTATTTAAAAAAATTTAAAAGTACTCTTTTTAATGTTTTTTAAACAAGTCATTTATGAATTTATTTACAAAAGTGTGAAAAAATTTATGTTTAAAGTATACGACATTAATATATTTTACCACTACCTTGACTCTTATTCAATATTTATAATCTTATAAAATTTTCCATGTATTTATAAATAAAATTATTTTACCATTATTATTTGAGTTTTTGGATTTTATATTAAAATAAATTTCATTATTTTCAAAAAGGTTGAAAAGAATTTTGGAAATGATTTATAGCATCATTTTTATAAAAAAAGTTTCACATGATTTAAAGAAATTTATTTTTAAGTTTTTGCTTCCACATTCCTCTATAATTATAAAAATAATTTCCTATACTTATTAACTTTCACTTTAAATGAATTTATGGTCTTGTAACATCCTTTACTAATTTAAGAAAAATAACATATTTTTTTACCATTAAATTTCTTGTGATCATGTTATCTATCACTGTCTATTGTTCATTGGATATCTTTTTTATACTTAATGTCCATATTTTTAGAATCACAAATATATTTATAATTATTTACACCAATTTTATATTATATTTACCATATCCAATTTCAATATATATTCTTATTTGAAATAATCCTATTAATGGAAATATTAACGTTCCATAATATTGATTCAATGTGGATGTTTATTGATTGATAACGAGTTTTAATTATTTTTTATATTTTCAATTCAATAAATGAGGTATATAATGGAAAAATATATGTAACAAGTGGGTTTTGGTTAAATATTACCACTCGATGCTTTGACAACTATCATGAGACAGACCAGTTATCATACCTTATTAGTTTTGTATTTGGTATACACATAAACAATTATTTAATGTGTCTCAGAAAATTGCATTGATGTTATTATTAATGATGTATTGAAACACGTTCTTGGTGACAGGATCCTGATTTTACATCATTATGAATTTCCATTAATGACAACCAGGTTATCATCATCCATTGGTTACTTTAATTCATAGAGGTATTTCATGCTCAAGTTAATGATTAAATTGTATATGTATTGATTGTTAACTATTCCATATTTTTATTACTTATCTAATAATTAAATATTTTATTATAATGTTTCTTTATAGAGTATCTGATCTCTCCCATATTATTATGATACTAATAAAATTCTAAAAAAGAAAATTTTATTCAATAGAGTGTATGATACGCAACACCAAGCACGTAAGGAAATATAATATCCCAATAATTTATAATATATTTACTATTTTAAATAAATTAAATATATGATATATATTTAAATGGATGCAATATTGAGTAAGATTGTGTCACACGTAATAATGAGTTTCTTCAATGGCTAGCGTTACACACAATATCGAGTTTTACTGAGAAACAATATATTATTAAAATTTTATAATTTAATATAATAAGAATTATCCCAGTCTTTAAATTGGAGGTTATGAATATTATTAACTAACTCATTTAAATATATTTTTTATAGGATACCAATTAATTATAAATAAAAATAAGTTGTAATTGAATATAATAGAAATGTTTCTATGCTTACAGAGGTCATTTATCATAATAAATGAAATTAATTAATATTATTGAAATATATTAATGAAATATATATTAATTATGTATTAAATAACATATTTTTGATGTCCATCCAATATATTAGATAGTAATATGATTAGAAAAAACCAAATTTTACGGATAAAAACCTATATTTTTCTAAAGATAGTTTTACAACATTTTAATGGAGAACCTATTTGAAATCATCTTTTTGGAGGTTTTATAAATTTAGTACGTCAAAATAAATTTAATTTTTTGAAATTATAACATAAAAATTATCTTACGGTTATTTTTTTGTTATTTTTCTAAGAATATTCATTTTTTGATGAGTAGGGAAAAATAATGAATTTTAATTCAAAACTGTCTTTTCATCTAATTTATTTATAATGTTAAATTAGTTTTTTATTAGTTGTAAAGTTATATTAGATAAATTATACCTAAATTAATCCAATTTAGGTAATTGGAATCAATCCCACTTTAAAAGTTAATATAAAAACATAGCAAACTTTTGACAATATTTACTTAAAAAACATATTTTGTCATCTCATTTACGAGATAAAATTTCAATTAATTTATTCCACTTATATGATTGGAATTTTTAAAAAATGATTAAATATTTTTAATCATCACGTTTTATAATTTCTGATAATTTAAAATTAGTTTTTTAGAAAAAAGATCAGTTAAAGTGATTAAAATTAATTACAATAAATTAGAGAAATATTAGTTTATCAAGGGACAAAACCTTAATCATAAGGGAAACAATGACCTAGAAACTTGTAAAAAAGAATTATTATGATCATATTTCAACCCTATACACCATTTTTTGGAATTTTTACCATTATTGGATAATCCTTTCATAGGTAAAACGTGGTTGAAATTCCCATTTCAAAATTTTACAAGAATACCACTACTCCACTCTAAAAAGACACTCACCCATTACACTTATTCACACCAATAAAGAGATTTTTCTTCACTAAAATATTCTAAAATAAGATACCAAAATATCTCATTGAATCATAGAATCATCAACTTGTTTTCAAATCAAACCAAGGAAGTCTTCTGGTATAAACCAAAAGGAATTATCTGAAAATGTGGTAACATTTTCAATGGTCACTTTAATTTTATTTCCTTATAAACCCATTAAAATATTCATATTACATGATTATATAATAACCTAAGTATCCTAAATATATAGGTATTTCTTTATTTTAAGGCTTATACCTTAACTTATACACACTTCTATCTAATGGGTAACAAACTTTCCTTTGATGTGTACTGTGAAGTACCTCCTCATGAAATGATGTCATTTGTTTTTCTTTTACCACATATCATGGTTGGGAATTATGATAGAAACTATATCTATATTTGATATATATTATATTTAAAATGTATTTATTTTTATTTAATTTTTATATAACATATACATTTATGCCTTCCATTTTTGGTAAATACGATTACATTATTTGTGGATGTGTGGACTACCATCACCTCAAATCGATGTGACTTGTTCACAAAATAAATGGAACATATAATGGATATATTTAATAAAAATATGTGAAATATATTACATAAAAATGATAATGTAATTATAATATACATATATATCATTTAGATTTCATTATTTTTTAATACAAAAAATAAATTGATGTAGCATTCATGCCTACGCACGACCTACCATCTCTATGAATGATGCATTTCATTTAATATATCCAAATATTATGGATTATTCTAAATAAATATATAATTTATATATATAATAGATAAATCATGATTTACATTCTTGATATTATTGAATCATGATCCGTGTAAGAAGAATGGAAATAAAAATCAAAACAAACTCAAAAAACTAGGCCATTAACACGTAAAACAGTGCAAAGAATGAATGATTATTAACAAATAAGTAATACGAGATTATAATAAGATGATATATGATATTATAAATATTAGTATTTTTATTTTATAATTTATTTACATGTGTTAATACATTATATAGGTAGTTAAATGACATTCACCGAAAAGGAAACACAAGTTAAGGGATTCTTGACTCAATTTTCCTTCCATGAGGCATACACCACTAACCCCACCTACTTCTTTTGTGTGGTTTAACTACCACCTCTATTTATGTACTATATAATTATTTTTTTATATTCAGGGTATTTAAAAGTTACATTTTATGATAATTACTTATGGATATTCTAATTCAAAAGATACCAAGTAAAAAGTGGCTTCATCTCAATTTCCATTATTTGAGACATATTTTATTGTCATGCACCTAATTTAATATATTTGGTGTACATGATACCACTTTGACACATGATATCATGATTCATGAATTATTTATAATATTTTTATATTCAAATATATTTATTTTATCAACGGTGATTTGAATTAAGCTTTACTAAGTGGAAAATAATTTCATATCACAATTTCTTTTTTCATTATATTACTTCTTCGTTGTCATCAATATTATAAGATTATATGTGTAGTCACTTTTTAATATATATTTTTGTATTTACACTTCCTTTATGAGGATTTATATTTGACACACATAATCTATTTATTGGTTGATTCTCACATGAACATTATGGTCTTTTCAAGGGTTTACTTCAAAATCTCATTTTGTTTCATATTTTTTATGTAAGAATTTACATTATAGGTAATTATAGAATAATTATTAAATAAAACCTTTAATTTGTTACTCATATGGTTATTAATTAAATTTATCTATCAATATTCCCTTTTTTCTACTCTTTGTTACTCAAAATGTATAAGAAAATGTTTATAAGGAAATGAGACATTATTTCTCTCTTTAGTTGAATAACCTATTTTCTTATAAAAACCCTATTTTCTAAAAAGGTTTTAATTTTTAACCTTTTCAAAATGATTTATTAAATAATTTATTACCCCTTTCCCCTTTTAAAAATGTTATCAAAGGAATTTTCTTGTCTCTTTCTATATAAGCCAATTTTTAACCTTTTTCTATGAAAATTGAATTTTATTTTTAACTTGTGCAAGATGTATGAATTTAACCATAGTCATTTATTTGAATCTTCCATTTAATGTTTAAAAGGTTACATTTTATGGCATTTTTTAGTGGTATTTTTAGGGAAATGGTTTTTCAAAATAAAAATATATTTTCCTCAGGAATGTTTTGAAAGTTATTATTTTAATTAATCCCTAAAAAACCCTTTATTTTACGCCTCTTGGGATATTTTTTATTGATACCATCCTTTTTATTCCTCTGGATTGATTATGATAGATTTGTCCAAGGACAATACTGAAATTAACATACTTAATTACTTTGTTAGTATCCTTGAAATATTCAATTTCCAATAATCATTAGACATTGAATTTACCATAATTGACCATTTTATTTATCATGGATATGTTTATTTCTTAAACCGTATATAATTTTTACATAAAGTGTTTACTTTGATGGTTATTTGATTATCTAAGTAAATATTGTTAAATTTTTATTCTTTATTCAATACAGATATTTGATAAGGCATTTTTTTTATTAATTAAATCAATTATTTGATATGTGTAAAACATTATATTGGTAGAGAAGGGTGTGATATAGACTTTATATAGCCTCTAAATGCATCGATATGATCTCATTAGAAAAATTAATTGTACAAATTAAATAGGTTTCTACATTAAGTTTTAAAAGGTCTTATTATAGGAATTGACAGTATAATATTTCATATGCCACAAACATAACTTCTAATAACTAAAAATTTCCTTAATTTTTATTCATTATTTATTATCCAAGATATATTCACTATGACAATGTAACGACCCAAAATTTTATTAATAAAAATTCTTCTTGATCAAATTAAATGTCTTATTATAAATAATAGTTATATAAAATATGCACATCCTTGGTTTTATGTTTTTTGATTTTAAAATACTATTATGAATTGTTATCATTGCTAATATAGTCATTGAACAGTGATAACATGATTAGTATAAATTCAGCGCTTTAACAAATCCAATTTACTCAGACAAAGGAAGTGATTGCCACATCTAGTAGAATTTCCCGGTACGAAGCCCATTTATCAGAGCTTGGTAAGGAGGTGGCGTCATTGGGCTTCTCTCTTAACCAATCCCAAGTCGATATTCAACATATTAAGCTCGAACAGAACTGCCTACGGGAGAAGTGGAAGTTGATAGAGATTACCACCCGAGAGATGTCATCTAAGCCACCCCAAGAGTCTATCACCATGCCAGACCATACCCTTAGGTCACATGAAGGTGTTACAAGGAGTTATTTAAGAATACCTTAGCACCATTATTAAGTGCATTATTTTTTTATATAATAAATAATATACATTCATTTTATTATTGTTACTTTATAAATAATTTTTAATGAAAAAATAGAATTTTTAGTTAATATTCAATTAAGAAATCTATTTTGTTGAATTAATGGATTTTTGAATTAAATAATATTTTAATGAAATATTATTACTAAATTACTTTTTATTAAATATAAATGATCATATAATTTTTATGAATAAAATTAAAAAATTTATTAAGGTTTGAAAGCTATTTTTTTCAAAACCCATGAATTTTCAATAAATGTCTATTTTTATTTTAAATGTAAAAATTCACATACTTAGAAAATTATTTAGATAAAATGAATTTTATTTTTGGAATTAGGGTGTCAAAATTATGCTGATTTTTTCATAATTTTCTGAGACAATCGAACTTTTGGGTAAAAATTAAATACCTTTAAAATACATAATGTGTTTTATGACATCATAATGACCCAATAGTGATGTAATAAAATACTATAAACATTATGTTCGACCAATAAATGTTTTTCAATTTAAAAAATGTTATTTTAGGTTTATTTTATTTATTCTACAAAGCCTTAGTAGACCCTCAAATACTTATAAATCATTTTATCCTTTTAAAATGATTTTAATGAGAGTGTGACTCACCTCCACATTAGAAAGCCTAATATTTTAAGATGTTTGGCCATTGGCCATATAATTTTTTTACACTTAACTTTGGTAAAAACCATTGTAAAATCCCATGTGATGGTTTGTGGTTTTTATTAGTTTAATGTGTAGGGTCCAAAACCAAAATAATAAAGAATTCCCTCTCTTTTCCTATATAAACCCCTCCAATATCCCAGTTAATCTTCACTCAAATCCCTTGGAGATTGACCAAATTATGCCCTCCTCTCTCTATAATCCTCACATGTCACCCCAATATCTCAAGAAGCCTCTCTCAATCCCCGCTTAATCCTTTGGGATAACACTTCAATTTAAGGAATTCATACCTTTCTCATTTTATCTAAGTTTATTAATTTGTCTATGCCCTCTTATTTTAAATTATAAATGTTGGGGAATGATTTATCACCTCCCCTATACTGTTATCTTTATTTTTTAATGATGATATACCCCTTTCTTTCTCATCAATGCCTTCCATTTATACCTGTTACCATGGAACAATTTCATAAGGGATTTCCTTCATTTCTTATTTTTATCCAAGTTTTTTATGTTGTAATACCCTTTTAATTTCAATTAAAAATTATGAGGTATGATTTATAACCTACATTATATTCCATTACATATGTTTTAAATGATTATAGGACTATTTCTCTCTTATTAATGCCTCTCATGTACACCCGTTACCATGTCGAGATTCCGTAAGAAATTTCTCTCCTCTCATTCACATCCAAGTAATTGTTTTGAATCCAAATTTCATGACATTGTTTGGGACATGTATCGATATGAACCCATTACTATATATTTCATGTACATATGATGAGACACCCATTTATCCCTCATCAACCATTTTTATGAATTATTATGACACGTTGTTATGATGCCGAAATTGCATCGCGATTTTCCAAGCCAAAGTCATTGTGTAGTGAATACCATGCCCATTTCTCTATCAAGGGTATTCACCTTTATGAACATTTAATTATTTATTATAGAGTTTAATTTATTAATTCCACATTTATTTATCATGGAATAAATGATGTAGTTTAATGAATCTATGTTATATGTCCCATGTGGCACACTTATGCATGAAATGAAATGATTAAGAAGGGTGCGCCTTGATAGCGCTCCAATACATTGGGTAAAGTTTAATATCATGGTACGTCAAGTGAAATTAGGGTTTACTCATGACAATTCAAGTAAAATTAGGGTTTACTCATGATCCATGTTCAATGAGCCTGGTCTCATGCTAATACCATTTTATGTGTTGTTGCCACATTTCAATGTTATGATAATCATGCTACTTCATGCCTTTATGTTCATTTTTATTTTATGCTCCATTGATATACCTATTTCCTATCAATTATTTTATTCTTTAGGTTATACCTTTTTTACTCTTTTATTGGGCTTTGTAGGTCACCCTTTTCTTATGCATGTCCTCAAGTTATCCCATATAATGCTAAGTATGAGAGAATGTCATCCCAAATGGCCTGAAGGCCTTCATTTTTATTGATTTTGATAACCCCCCTTTCAAGGGATGAGGGGGAACCCTTACAAGACCTATAGGCTCAGAGATTACATGGCTAGTAGGCTTTAGTAGATTACCTGACCAAAAAGGCTTATGGAATTCAACCAAACTATCTACAAGGAACTGCCCCTCCCCAGCATCTATATCGTGATAGTAGCTCTCCAACTTTGCATGGCCATCTAGATAGGCTTACCGTGAAAGTACATGCTGGTCCCAATGGAATATCCATACCATTTCATCATGAAAAATCCATTTGGCTCTACTCTGGTGAGTTCACTTACTCTGAACCCTCTTCTGGGGCTGCTCCTTTTTTGTAGAGTCTATCTGAGGCAACTGTATCTGGCCCAAAGGCCTTGAGGTGGCCCAAAGGCCTTAAAGGTGGCCCAAAATCCCTACTGACCTGAAGTTTTGGGTGGCCCTAAAGCCTTAAGGACTCCAAGCCCAAACCGATGGCCCAAAGTGAATAGTTCCAGCTGCTACAGTACCAAATAGTACTTGCTACAATGCCTACTGCAGTACCCACATAGTGCACAGTCTTATACAATACCTGCACAGTGTACAATCCACTATGGCACCACACAGTGTATATTATTCTACAATACTGTTGTAGTGCCTACTACAATACTACTACAATACCCCTGGAAAATATGCCTCTACCTGGTTTTGAACCTGGGTCTTATAGATTCACTTAATGATACCTCACCAACTGGGTTAAGGCTCATGTGCAAGTTTGCGGGAATATAGTGGTCCTGTAAAGGAAGTTTTCAATAAAGATGTTGTATTTCATATTTTAAGTCCTTATGTAATGTTCATAAGACCCAAAGACACTAGACCTCTCTATATTCTATGTTGTATCAAGTGAATGTTTTATGTAATAAATCATGTTTAAGTGTATAATAAAAATCAGGATTGTTATAGACAAAGTCTATAGATACATTTAATACTCAGTTTATTGATTAAATGTAACATGTTTTAAGTGTCTTAGCTTTCCATATCTTTTCCCTTATCCAATTATTTAAATGGAATGTATTTTTAGTAATTTAAATTTCTAAATTTTTTATGTACATCCTTCACAGTTAATTGATTACATGTCATGTGTCTTCAGTTATTACCCTTTCATATTTCATATTCTCATTGATTCATTATTTCTTCCACTGTACTTTAACTTTACTAATAAATTGATCTCAACCTTAATTTTTTCCTTTCCCTTGGATTCTTTAAAGTTAACTAAAAATGATATGCAAGGATATGATGAGTGGGAATATAGTTATCCTCATAAGAAAAAATGTTATAATTAGTGCATTAATTTTTAATACAAGATTCAAGTATGTAACTAGTTTACCAAGAATACTAAATGGTTAGATCCTTCAGGATTTGGTTCCTTATAGTCAATCCAATATAATGGTAGTATACACTAGCTGTAGGATATTTGGGTTTGGGATACTATAGTGGGTATCAAAGGAATATTAGTTTCAATATTGAGAATTAGATTTTGGAAAACATATATCATGGAAGAAAAACATAAGGTAGTCTTTGGGGATAAGTAAAGAATAAAATTCTAATGTTTTAGTTAGATATAGATTATGTGGTTTTCCTAGCAATAAATATTTTTCTAGATACAAAATGTGGGTGTGGATTTGGAACATATGTACCTAGGGGTAAAAATCCAAAAAGGTACATTGGGCCTAACTTGACTATAACCTGGTATATAAAAATAGGCCTTACTGCTCACTTGGTTTGACACTCCCAGTGGCTACACTTATGATAATTCATATTTACTTTATAAAAAATTATGAATGATTTGAATATTTGATGAAATTGAATAACCAAGGATAACCCCTAGACTAAGGAATGAGTTATTTTGAACTAAAATGGAGGAATTATATTTTAGGGATTAAATAATTAATTTGTAGAAGTATTTTACCACTGTTATTTTGGTTATAAGAATCATGAAATATCTAATGAATTATGCATGATTTTATAAGCATATGTTTTAGTGTAAAATTTAATTGATGAATAATGTATTTAAATTTTATAGATGCATGTTTAAAAGTATTGATAACATTTAGGGTTCATATGATTAATACTGACATCATAATAATATTCAAGTAAGATTATTAGACTTTGTGGAAAGAATGAATAAACTTTATAGAAAACCATTGTTAAAAGAGTATTTAATTTCAAGGATGTAATAATTTTTTTTAAATTATAATAATATGGTTTTGTAAAATTACAACCTATATGATGGGTGACACCACATCAAGCCCGATAAGGCCATGGGACTTGAACCAATGACCGAAGGATGATAAGGGTCAAATGCCAACCACGAACCTATGTTATGTCATGGCTAATTTGTAATTGTTTTTAGATAAAAATTATGATAAATAAATATCAATTAAGAAACAGTATTATCACTTTTGAGGTTTATACATTAATTTATTAACCTTGTAGTTGGGGTTTGGCTTAGTGGTAAGCACCCCGTAATCCTATATGAAAAAATGGGGGTTCAAAACCCATTGGGCGCAGGTACTGTAGCGGCACTGTAGCAGTGACGACACTATTCATCGGTGGGTACTGTAGCGGTGGTAGGGCACTGTAGCGGCGGCGGTACTGTGCGAGCAAACGGGTTACTATTCATAGAATGTGAATTGGGCCAAAAATTTGGGCCTACGGGCTATGTAATGGGCTATAAGCCCACTGGGCCTTCGGGCTATTTAATGGGTTTCCCTCTACCCAGTTAAAAGAGGTCTTTGCTTGATTTAATAATAAAAATGAGGCTTTGGCCCCAACCTTTAAAAAAAATTAATTTATTAACCAAACTGACATTGGAGAATACTGAGAGACAAATATAATGACTAGTTTTTATGGTAGTATGATCCATTAAAAGAAAATAATAATACCTAAAATAGTTCATTCTAGGATATACATTTCATAGATTAATGGATGAATTAGAATTTGATCGAATAATAACCAACATATTAAACTTATCATTTCAAATTGAAAAGTGTAAATTAAGTATATTTCCTTTTATTCTTGGTTAATAAAATAATTTTTTTACATTAATAAAATGATTAAAGAAAATATTATCCTCATAATTTAATATTTATTGAACTTATAGTCTTTTAAATCATAACATATTTATTTATTTAAGGACCTCAAATTTATATTTATTATTCACCTACTTTTGGTCAATAAACTCAATCACTACCTATAAATATTTATATTTTCCTACAAGTCCATATTTTCACTTTCCACTAATATTATCATATATAGAAACCTAGTTATAGGTTAGTCAATGTGATCTTTAAACATAACATTTTATCTTTTATAGAGAATGTTTTAAAAACCCTTATCATGATGTTGGATTTATTCATTGGTAATATCAAACAATTTATTACCAAGGCTGAGTTTAGCTTGCAAGGACTCTATTTATTTAAGTTGGGGAGAATGTAACTCCTAATTTTTTTTAAAAGAGTAACATTTTTTGATATATTATTTAACATGAAAAACCAAGAGTGTAAGGGAATATAACATCCCAATAATTTACAATATATTTTCTATTTTACACAAAATCAATCTATGATATATCTTGCAATGTATGCAATACCGAGTTATCTTACAGCACACACAAAATGAGTTTCTTCAATGGCTTATGTTACATGCTGGATCGAGTTTTACCGAACAACAACATATTATTAAAATATTATTATTTAATATAATATGAATTCACCTAGACATTAAATTAGAGTATGTGAATATGAATAACTAACATATGAAAAAATATGGTTTATAGGTTACCAATTAATTAGAAATGAATAAAAGAACCAATTGAATATAAAATAAATATTTTTATGCTCAAGAAGGTGTTTTACCACATTAATTTAATTAATTACTATTATTGATTGATTTTAATGAAATATATATATTATATAATCAATAAATTTTTATATTAATCCAATATATTTTATAGGCATAATATAGGAATAAACCCAATTATATGCATAAAAAATATATTTTTTTAAAGACAGTTTTACCACATTTTAATGGTGAGGCTGTTTTAAATAAAATTTTGGGAAATTTTAAATACTTTATATGTAAAAATAAACATAATTTTTAAGACATAACATAAAAATTATCTTATGGTGAATTTTTGATATATCTATGAGAATTATCATATTTGATGAATAGTGAAAAATACCAAAATTTTAATTCAAAACTGCTTTATCATCTAAATTATTTATAAATATTTTTTTTGGTTTTAAAGTTAAATTAGATCAATTATAAATAAATTAATAAATCATAGTAAAATTTAATCGATTCCAATTTAAAATTGAATATAAAAACATAACAAACATTTGAACATTTTTACTTTAAAAACTCATTTTTTCTTCTTATATGCAGTAATAGATTTAAATTAATTTCTGCCACTTATATGATTGGAATTTGAAAAAAATGGATTCCCTATTTTGAATAAAAATAATTTATAATTTATAATTAGTTTATCATATATTTTGAAAAAATATATTACTAAAAGTGATTAAAAATAATGACAGCGTTCAAGAGAAAAATTAGCTTAAGAAGGGACTAATCCTTAAACTTAAGGGCCAAAATGACCAATAAACTTGTCCAAAAATAATTGTATGTTAATATTTATAACCTAATTTCATTTTTATATAATTGGTTTAATTATTGGAGTCACTAATAATAGTAAAAATGAGGGTGGAATTCCATTTTCAAAAATTTATAAGAATACCCTTCCGCCTCTACTATAAAAAGGCACACATCCCTCCAACTTATTCACACATCTAAAACGCCTTTTTCTCACCAAAAATATTTTAAAATAAGATCCCAACATCCCTGAAATAATAATATAAGCCTCACCTTGGTTTTAAATCAAACCAAGGAATTAATATGTTATAAACCAAAAAGAGTTACCCAAAAATGAGGTAACATTCTTCAATGACCACTTTCATTTTACTTCCATCAAGACACCCTCAAATAATCTTATTTCATGATTATATAATAAAATAAATATTTTAAATATTCTGATATTTTCTTATTCTAAGATTTTTACCTACACTTACTCACAATTTCATCTAATGGGTAACAAACATGTCATTATTGTGTACGACGAACTACCGCATCACGAAATGATGTCATCAATTTTCTTTTACCACCTCTCATGGTAGGGAATTACGATGGAAAAAATATTTATATATTATATATATTATATTTTTAATTTCATTATTCTTATTTAATTTTTAGATAAAAAAACCTTTATGATATCAATTTTTTTGTAAGTACGATGACATTGTTTGTGGAAGTGTAGACTACCGCCTCTTCAAAGCGATGTGAATAGTTCACACTATATATAGAATGTTTAAAGGATAGTTTTAATAAACCCATGTGAAATATATGAAATTAAAATGATAATATAATTATAATATACTTATATATAATTTAGTTTTAATTATTTTTAAATTTTAAAAATAAATGGGAGTAACGTTCATGCGTACGTATGACCTACCGACTCCAAGAATGGTGCATTTCATTTCCTATATCAAAATATTATGGATTATTATAAAGAAATATATAATGGATATATATGAAAAATAAATCATGTTTTAAACTCTATAGATTATGAAATCATTTTTGATGTAAGAAGAACAGAAATAACAAGTGAAAACCAACTCGAAAAACTAGGCCACTAACACTGAAAACAGTAAAAAGAATGTAAGATTATTAAAAAACAGGTAATAATATATTATAAGAAGATAATATATGATATTATAAATATGTGTAATGTTTTATTATTAGTTATTGAAAGGTTTTAAAATCATTCTAATGAAATTTAAATTGAATTCACCTGAAATTAAATGCAACGTAATAGATTCTTGTCTCACTTTTCTTTCTGTGAGGCATACGCCCTTAACACCACTTAGTTCTTTTGTTTGGTGTATCTACTACCATTTTTGATATAATATATCATTAATTATATTATATTAATTGTATTTAAATGTTTTTATTTTATGATTATTACTTTTAATTCTTCTATTTTAAAAATTACCGAGTAATAAAGGACTTCATCTCAATTTTTATTCTTTGAGACATATTTTATTATAACGCACCTAATTTATTAAATATGATGTATATAATACCACTTTTAAATATAATATCATGATTCATCATTATTCAGGATATTTTTAGTTTCAAATTTAATTATTTCATCAAAGTGGATTTGAATTAAGCATTACCAAGTGGAAAAGAATTTGATAACCCAATTTCTTTTTCTTTGGGTTATATTACTTCCAAATTATCATTTATATTATAAGATTATGTGTATAGACACTTTTTAGTATATATTTTTTTATTTAAACTTTTTTTATTTATATTTAAAGATGAAATGCATAATCCATTTATTTATTTATTGTCACATAAATTTTATGGCCTTTTCAACAGTTTACTTTGGCCAAATTCATTTTTTTATTTTATTAAAAGGCCACTTTGAGGAAAGTGGGAACCATACAGTAACATTCACGCAGCATAATACATGAACTTAGAAAAGCAAATTTCACTATACATATTTCAAAATTCAAAAATTTCAAATAGCAATACCATCACCATTCCTCCCACGAACCAGCCAGCAACATCACGTACAAGCCAAAAACCACTCTAGATGAAAATTTGCAAAATTTGAAATAAGACCTCTTTCACCAAAGCCTTCATTTTTACCTCCACCAAATCCTATCCACCAAAATAGATTCTCCACACGTTTCACCGCAAGAAAAAAAAGAACAGGTTCACCCAAAACCAAAGAATAATCTTACAAAATAGATCACGAAAAACTAAATCCAAGCAGAACGGGACAATCAAAAGAACAATAGTTGGAACACATCCAAAATATTGATAACGCTTGCTCCCTCTACCCACCTTCACCGATCCACAAACCTGAAATCCTCACCGAAATACCATAATCACACCACAGATTGCAACCAACCAGAAACAAATCAAAAATAAGGAACTAAAAACATCACTGGAAAGCCAGCCACCCGAACACGTGACAGAAGAAATGTTCCGCCGCAAGCCAGAATCACTCCCGTCACCGCCTTCACGACTGAACTTGAGACTACAAAAGACCTCCCAAAAACTCCCACAGCCGACGCGAAAACACATCTGTGACCCTCAACGCAGAAGCAGACTTGACCCCTGGGCCTACACCACACCACCGTGAAAATCCTAACCAATTCAGAGGATAGGTCATGAAGATGGCAGCAATGCTGAAGCGTGTTCGACCCACGAAGCCACCACTGGATGAGGACACACACACTGTGATCACGACGAGAAGAAATTCTGAGAGGAAATCCACTGCCGAATTGAGGCAGAGAAAAGGAAGGTGGCGATAGGGGGGGAACCTAGTGAGCAGAGCCCTTTACAGGCGCATCCCTCAGATTACTTCACATTATCATTTTGTTCAGGATTGTTTATTCTTGAATTTACATCATAGGAAATTATTTGATCATTATTAAATAAACCCTTTAATTTTATTCTCCTCTATATATTAATCACCTTTAATAATTAATAGTACATTTTTCCACTCCTTAGTACTCAAAATGTTTTAGAGAATGCTTTTAAAAAACATGGCATTATTTCTCTCTTTAGTCGGAGAACCTGTATTCTTATAAAGACCATGTTTCCTAAAAAGGATTTTGAAAATGTTTTTAACCTTTTCAAAATTATTTATTAAATATATTTTTCCCATTTTTTATTTTATAAATTTTTTCAAAGGAATCATTCAGTATCTTTATAGACAAGGCATTTTCTAAAATTTTTAATTTGAAAAGGAGTGTTTTTTACCTTATATGATATATATGAATTTACCCACCATTTTTTTATCAATTCTTGTGTTGAATATTTAAAAGTTTAATTTTTAAATAAAATGTTTTAAAAACTAATTTCAAAGAATTTTTTTTCAAAAGGTTTTTCAAAACAAGATGATATTTTCCTCAATTTTTTTTTAAAGACCTTCTTTTATTTAACCAATTACAACAACCCTTTATTTTACTCCACTTTTGATAGTTTTTGTTGATATCATCATTAGACTTATTATAACTGATTTATGATTAATTTGGATAAGGATGGTATTGGACTTCATTTACATTTTCCCTTTGTTATCCCCCTTGAAATATTCAATTTTTTATGATCATTAAACATTGAATTTACCCTAATTATCCATATCATTTATCATGGATATGTTTATTTATTAAACCATATATCATTTTTCATATGGTGTTTACTATGATAGTTATTTGATTATATAGGTAAATGTTGATAAATTATTACTCTTTATTTAATACAGATATATTATAAGGAATATTTCTTATTAATTAAATCGATTATTCCATATGAGAAATGCTTTGGATAAGAAGGGAAAGATGGAGACCATAATTTATATTTCTACTAGATGCATTGATAGGTTATCATGAGACAAATTAGTTGAAAAAATTAAATACATTTATACATGTATTTTTAGACCATCGTGTGAAAGGTCTCAATGGTATAAGATTTAGTGTGCCTCATACATGACGTACAGTAATTAAGAATTACCTTCATTTTGATTCATTATTTTTTATCCATGAAATTTTCACTATGAAAAAGTCTATGGATACATTTCATTATCACTTTATTGAATAAATGGCATGTGAAATCAGTTTCTTACCTCTCTATATTTATTTTTACTTACCCAATTATTTAAATAGAATGTGTTTTCAATTATTTACATTTGAATATTTTTTACACACTTCTTCATTGTTCATTAATTACATGGCATGTGTATTTATTTATTACCATTCCATATTGACTATTATCATTTATTCATTATTACTTCCACTATACTTTACCCTTATTTTGGTTCCTTTCCCCAAGATTCCATAAATTATACTAAGAAATATATGCAAGGATATGTTACATGGGAATAAATTTATCCTAAATGGAAAATCTTTATGTTCTAATTAGTTCATTAATTTATAACACAAAACTCATGTATGTCTCTAGTCTAACAATAATACTAAATTGTTCGGTCCTTTTGGATTTGATTCCTTGTAATCATGCCAATGTAATGGTAGTAGACACCAGCTCTATGATTTATGGGGTCAGGTCACTACAATTATATTTTCATGTCCCTAGGATATAAATAATGAATTATTTAATGAAATTCATGTATGAACAAAAAATTTTCGTCTTATGTTTTATTTTTCCATTATAATATGAAAATATTGTATGTATCTAGTATCCCAAGAATGTTAAACCGATTGATCCTATATGTTTCAATCCCATTGTAATAAAGTAAATACCAAATTTGGGTTGCTGCTATCAAGTTGTTATAGTTGGTATCAATGGTAGTTTATTTGGGCCCATGGGAACTAGATTTTATAAGAACATATATAGAATAAGAATTAAAATTAACCCCGTGAATTTATAACAACATTTATCTATTTTTATTTTTTTCTCAATATTCATGATATTATGAGATACTTGTTTCTTTATTCTATAAACATGACACAAAAATAATGAAAGGGAAATCATGTTGATATTCATAGTTAAAATAGGAATTTAGCTTATATATATGTTAGTACACCAGGTGTTGGAACTATGTAGATCCTAGCTATAATGGAAAAAAATTCGTATGTTGTGATAAATAATCTTTACCTTATATAGAAACATGTTGTTCCATAGTGTAATGAACCAATGCAGGATCAATTTATGATATAAAAGCCTTAATATTTTAATTGAACTACTTCTCCATTTGTAAATAAGAAATGGATGAATTATATTTAAAATATATTCCTAGATTTGTACAATAATGTAAAGAAAAAGGATATTCTAGTATAATATTATTTAAATGGTGATTCTAATTAGTGGTGGTCATTGAAATAGAATAATAAATAACATAAATACATAGAAAATATGGAATAAATAATTTTTAAAGGAATATGCATCCAGAAAAAATTTTATTTAGATAAACAAGATGAAATAGAGTGGAAATTATACAACATAATAAAAAAGGAAGAGGAAATGGTTACTGAATATATTGATAGATTCATAAGATTAAAAATTCATGCAAATGATTACATATGTAATACAAAAATAAATATTGAAAATTTATTTGATGGAATTGTTTCAAATCATATAAGGGTATTTATTTCAAAAATGTATTCATTATATAATGATATAGTATCATGTTCATCCAATATAGTGAATGAATGTTTATGGTTATATATATTCAAGAGAATTAATGAAAGGAAGAGGTTTTTTGGACACTAAGGAAAAATAAATTCATCCAAGAAGAAGAAAAAAATGATCGGATTTTCACAATGGGATAATTATATATAGAAACATCTTGGAAAATGATTAAAGGGAATGAGAGTTTGTTATAACTTTAAATATAAGGGTCATATGGCTCATGAATGAAAGTTAAAGAAAGAAACCACCAATATCCATTTTTTCAACTGTAGGGAGTTGGAGAATTATTCAATACAATGCCCAAAGCATCAAGACAACATATATTTGAAGAGGTTAAGGGGGTCAGAATATTCCAAACATATATGATAACGATAACTGATTTTAAAGTTATAAAATATGTTGTGCTGTGTAATTTTATCATGAACTATAATTTATCTAATTCTTTATTTGATTCTATATATTTTCACTATTTTGTATCTTCCCTGTTTACCAAGAAACCGAAATCATTCCCTATCACTATAATAAGTAATTTTAAAATCATGTATCCTTATGAAAATCTTATTTAAACAAGAATATTTCATTTAGACCCCATAAAAATTGTTTGTTATACTTATGGGTTACTTTGATATAATCCAATGTATGTATTTTATTTCAATGTATAATGTGGAAATTTATTTCAAAGAGAAGGAGATTATGATTTCAAAAAGATATGTAGAATCCATTTTCTTCATAGGGAAGACTTTATAGTGACCTGAGGTTTTCATATATAATTATTATATATTTTTAGATGAATATTCAACATATTTCACTAAAAATAACCTAAGGACCTTAAAGGTTTAGTTTATTTGGTGACTAGTTTCACAATATTAATATTTCATAATTGATATTAATTAAATCACAAAATGATATTCATATTTAGTAATCTTCCTAGAAAAACCCTAATTAAAACCTTTATTCAAAACCAGGTGAAATGAAACATAAGGAAGGGTGAGATTATATTCCCTATAAGGGTAAACATGGGAGATATCAATCGATGATCATATGAAATCATAATACAAAAAAATGTATGATATCATAACCATAACGTACAATGTTCATAGACAATATATTAAATATCATAAATATGGTTCATGGAATACTTTTTTCTCATTTAGAAAGTTATGAATCAAAAGAGTGAGAAAACATCATAAATCAATCACTAACCATAAGTTCATTTTATATAAGTATGTAAACATAAGAATTATAAAAACCATATCATATGTCAAGGTTAACTACCAATACCATAAAATCACATTAGATCAAGAATCAACACATGTTTCATATAAAAGATCAACACATAAACTTTTTTCAAAAAATGGATCAATAAAATTGATATGTTTCCCATAATTTATTAAGCACCTTGACTTATTTCCCATAGATTCTCATAAGATATAATACTTTACCCAATGTATTAGGGATATTTATAATTTTCCCAACAATCACATAATGGAATATATATATATTTATGTTATAGGATTATAAAACATATATCATATAATCATACTATAAATTTTAAAAATAAAATGGGTTTCATAAATATTTTATCAATCCATTATAGTATAACCCATGAAAAATAAATGGGTTTTATAAAAACCTCATTATCATAACCATAAAACATCCATATAAAGAATAAAAATGGCACCATTGGATAATATCCCCAATAAAATGTAATTAACACCAAAGGTTATATTAATTGATGAATATAAATACTATAAAATATAAATAAAATATTCTTCGGGAAAATAACCTTTATATTTTTAATTCAATTCATTAAAATATTGAAATTTCAAAACAATTATTGAAAAAATTTTCATTGAAAATAATTATGAATACTTATAAGGGAAGATTAAAATCATAGATTAAATATGATGGAAGGTAATTCCATTCATCCTATATAATTAAAAGGGAAAAAAGTATTTAACATTTTTTTTAAAATCCAAAAAGAAACTCATTTCAGAAGATGATAAGAAGATCTATTTTAAAATATTTTTCAAAAAGTCAAGCATGGGTAAAAATCAAATTTAAAAAAAGCATCTATTAATATTAATTAAATACTTAAAATCAATTTTAGAAAAAATATATAGGAAAATGATATTATTTTTAATTGAAGAGAAAAATAATGTCATTTTTTCTTTAAAAACATTATTTTCAACTGTTGAGTTTTTAAAGTGAAGGAAAATGAATGTAAAACATGTATTGTAAATAAATAACTTGAACATAAGAAAAATTAAATGTGTTCATCATGATATTATAATTCTTTCAATTTAAATTCTTATATATACATTCCTGATTAAAATAGGATTGAAACACAACATCCATGAAGATTTGGTAATTTTTGAATCATAATACCCATATAAGAAAGAACATTCGATGGATACGTATATCCCATAATTTTCATTGTAAGGATCATAAAATACATTCATGGGTAGTATATACACTACATAAAATAAAAATGTGGGTAATATGACATTTTTCACAAAGAAATAAAAGAGATATGTTAATCCTTTACCTCAAGATTAACTTACTTTAAAACATCATTAACCTCCTATATAATAAAGTTCAATTTATTATAATTTATAATAAGAACCAGATACATGATTATTATATAATATATATTATTTATAAATAGATATAGGTTTGATTATAATCATAAATAAATGTAAATATATAATAATTAAGTACATTTCTCATTAAGATGGTAGATGGTATGTACGCATAAATGATGTTTTCATTTTTCGATGGACGGAATGAAATAATCATAAATAATAATTAAGCTTTCTAGAATCATTATTATATAGTTTAAATAATATATATTAATAAAATCCACTTTTATTACAATATATATAAAATGAAAATGAAAAATTAATAGTATCGCTTCATAGGGGTGGTATTTCACACATACACACGAGAAATATCTACATTTCAGACATATTTGAAGGTAAGAAGTTATATATGATATTTCAATTATAGATTCATAATTATTTTATAAATATGACATATATACGTTAAAACCATCATAATATACATCTATAAAATATAGGGATGAAAAATTAATTGCATTGCTACATGGAGACAGTAAGTCATACATATGCACGAGCGATACTTTCACATTACATTTGATGTGAAAAAGAATATATAATGGTTTTTTCAAAGTCATAATAAAATTTCAGTTGATTTTTTATACTGAATTTATTATTTTTTGATAAATACAATAGATTTATAGAAGTTAAAAAATAATGTGATCAGTTAAGCCAATTACCTATTATTTGAAAGAACTTCTTTAGACCTCCACTTAAGGATTCTAGGGTTGGTCTCTTTAGAAGTTATGCAGTTCAATAATATATTGAAGGAATTATAGAAGGTATTTTTTTCATGTAATTTTCAAAATAAAATGATCAAAGTGATTCGAATAAGAGAAATGAGGGGTGTCCTTTTATAAAGCAGGCAGATGACACAATTTGAATTTCTTAAATGATTAAATTATTAAGAAGTCATTATCAAACAAAAATGCTTAAAAATGTCCATAGACTCAATTATAAGATAGGAAATAATTTTTATCATATAAAACAATAATATTTTGATAGATTTATTTGTTTTTCAAACCTTACCTTTTTGTTTAACCCCTACATTAACCCATTTTAACAATAACCACATTGACAAATTTTTCACATTAACGTGTTGTAAGTTAACTTATAAGGAGAATATAGATCCCTAAATGGCAAAATCATGACATATTTGTCCATATATTATCCTAATTTTACTCTTGTATGATTTTTATAATATTCATCTAACTTAATAAAATCGTTTTATTATAAAATACGATTAATGTCAATTTTATAACTATTCAATTTGACTTAAAAGACAAAAATAAAAATATAGAATATTATTAAAATACATTTACCCAAAAAAGTGATGTATTTATCTAAAAAATTAGTGTAATACTATAAATAACACAATTATATTAATTTTAATAATTTTAAAAACAATTGTTTTATTTTTTTTATTAATTGAATAATTTATGTGTTTCGGTTCCCCAAGAATTTAAGGTAATTATTTATTCACTAAAAAATAAAATAAATTCCATCATGAAAATAATTTCATTATTCATAAAATAAAAATTTATATTTATATTTAAATTTTTTTCCCTGTGTGAACACATAATAGATATTTAAAACTAATAGAGTTAAATTTTGTAACTTTATTTAATATAAATATCATATAGCTCATTTTCATTGACATTTCCCTTAAAAATTAATTTTTGATCCTATATTGATAAGGTTTAAATTAAATTCACATAATAATAATTAAAAGGTAAAATTATGGCCTCATCACTTAGTTTTAACTTAGATTAACCTGATTTACCCTTTTCTAAGGTGATAATTTTAACTATGGTTACTGTTAATATGGAACACAAATAAAAGGTGTATATTTACAAAATTTTATCCCCATAATTAAAAATATAGAATTATTATTTTTAATATTAAATTTCTATAATTTTTAGATAATAATTTTTAAATAAGAATGAAAAATAAGATAGAAATTTATTTTTAGAGAAAAAATAGTTATTTATGAATATAACTAAATTTATTCATATTCCATGCTTATAACAATATTAGATGAATGTTACAACATTTTACTAAATATATAATACATAAATATCATTTAAATCATTAAAAAATATTGACCAATTTAATTTATTGTGATAAAAATGAATTTTTTTATAAACATTTCTTTCCAAAAACAAAACATCTTCTTTATTTTCAAATAAATTTTAAATTTTTATTTATAATTAATTGATAACAAATGAATTCATTTTATACATGTTTAAACACCAAATTTTTTTAATTTGGTTGGTCATATTCATAACCACCAATATATTGGCTCATTGATAAAATTAAATAATAATATTTTATATTATATCATGGTTCATTTAATCTCGATGTTGCGTGTAACACAAGATATAAAAAATTATTTTTTTTTTTGAAAAAAAAATTCAAAAAATATTTGGATGTTGTATTCTACACACCTTAAAAATGATTTCTCCCTTGAAATTGTTTTACTCTGAAACAAACAAGAAAGGATAATTCTGCTTCATCATATCCTCTATTTCCCATGTAACTCCCCCAAATTGGTGGTTTCCCCACAAAACATTTATCAGTTGAGTAGGCTTGTTTTAAAGAACATTCTCCCTATGATCTAAAATATCCTTTGGTTGTTTCTCATAATAGAGATATTTCTCTAGTGTTATATCCTCTACGTTCACTATATGTGAGTGATCAAGTATATTGTTCTTCAAGAGTGATATGTGGAAGAAATAATGAAATTGAGAGAGATTCAGCAGAAGTTACAATCGATAGGTTACTTCCCTACTGAGGTCAAGAACATGGAAATGACTAATATACATAGGTATTACCTTTAACTTCTTCCCAAATATCATCATAATTTTATGGGTATATATTCATATTCATACGTCTTCAATAACACCAAACTCTACATGTTTATGACAATTGTCAGCATAAAATTTTTCATCTCTAAGCTACCCTTATGTGCTATTAAATTGATCTAATATTATCTATCATTTCCTCACCTAGGATGGGTCCCAAAATATTTATTTCCCCAAAAAAACTTAACACATTCTATTTCTGAACATCCTACCATATATGGCTTCATAAGAAACCATCTAAATGATTATGTGAATGTTATGGTCATAATAGAAATCCACCAAAGGAAGGTGTTGATCCCAACCACCTTTGAAATCCTTAGAAGATGCTAGGAACAAGTATTTAATTATTTTAATGGTCTTCTAAGTGCGCACATATATCTAAGGATGATAATTTGTTCTAAAACTTATTTATATATCCAAATACTGCTATAGAATTCTCAATATCTTTGACATAAACCTTAAATCTCTATCAAACACAATAAAGAGTGGTACTCCATACAATCCTTCCAATTACTTAATGTATAACTATCTAAGTTTATCAAGTTATAGATATTGACTAATGGAAATGAAGTGTACTTACATTATAATGTGATCAACTGAAACCCATATAGACATTTTCCCTTTATATGTTTTTTTGGGGTATAGTGGAAAAATAATTTGTGATGTTTTCCCATTTTCATTTTGGTATAGATAATGGTTTTAACATCCCCTTATACTTTAATATCCCATCCTTAACTTAATAACATACCAAGAAATGATAAATATATTGTTCAACATCTCCCTATTTGTTTTCCCAATATAAATACACTTTCAAATATTTATACGTATTCTTGATTACATGGTGAATTGAGAATGAATAACTATGAGCTTCATCCAATAAATCCTTCTTAAAATATAATATTAATGGAAAAAATATATAGTTTATGAACCTTATACTTCCATTGCAATCAAGGTTAAATTCTAGAACATTTCTCATCTTATTATATAGTTCTATATCTTGCTTATAATGCTATTTAATATTCACTTGGATAGATAATTGAAACTCTTTTTTTTAAATATAACATTTCTCCCCTTTCTTCATGATTTCAATATCTATCCATTTAAAATCAAGAAATATAGGATCATTTATGATCCTTATTATAGATAGTATAGTATTATCCTTTCCACTAAAAGCATAGGATACTTTTTTTTACAGGGTGGTAATATATTGAGCTATCATAATATTCAATTATCTCTAATAATCTTATCAAACACATAATCAGACCTTTTTGAGGGAATATATACATTACACTTTTATGATAATTATATATATAACATATTTATCTATAAATATAATTCCTCCATATGTTTAATGTAAAAACTATCATAGCTAACTCTAAATAATGAGTTGAGTAATTTTTCTAGGGAACATTTTATTTTAATGACTTATAAGATTTAACCATATCATTCTGTATAAAAAATCACCCCAATCCCATCTTTAATAAATCACTATAGATTAAAAAACCTTCTCCATTATAGTTTATCTTAATTATAACTATTATAACTATACTTCTATTAGATTCCTTGAAACATTCCTCACATTTATTTATACTATGGAACTTGGATCCCTTCTAAGTTAACATGTTGGGATGATTAAATAGGTGTGATAAATTATCCATAATTTTTTGACGATATCCATCCTAAAAACAAAAAACTATGGTTCTCAGTAACCATGATTGGTATAACGACCCATACTTTACATAAATTCTTAATACTTCAAAATTGAAGCATAATTATTACAACATATAACAAAACCATGAAAGGACCGTATATGTATAGTGTCTTTAGAAACTAGGAAACATAAACAATTGGTTCATAAAGCATCTACACTGTCTCCCATTTATTTCATCATATCTATAGTCCCTTTTTGGAATATATTACTTAATACCCTTATTCCTGACCTGGGGAAAGAAAACATATAAAAGGGTGAGCTCAAATTCTCAGTAAGGGTAAACAAAAGAAATATCAATTACATCAAATTCATAAGAACATAACATTTTGAAAATCTTACCCTACAAAAGAGATCATAATTTCATAACATGGGATAAATCATGGTAGTGAAATGTAATCCCAATAATCATAACTTAAAACATGAAACTTTGTGTCATACACACATAATCATAGAGAATCATTTCGTATTATTCAAGACTCATTTCCAAGACTATCTTAGTGGACATAGTCCATTTCTGAACCGATTTCACTCCTCGTTTGAGTCCTGTTTCACTGAACCAGTTTAACCTGCCATTCCAGCCATGTCTATCTCATGAGATATAAAATCTTTACCCAATGCATTGGAGGGAGATATAGGTCCCACCCATCTCATAATGATACCATTCTTATGTGTTCCACAAAATCATAAATCATACATCATTGCATAACCCATGTAATAAAAATGGGATTCTTAAACATCGTGACATCATAAAACAATTCATATAAGATAAAGGAATTCATAAAAATAATTCCATCACAACATGATCAAATCAATGTAATAATAGGGATAGAAACAGAACCCTATATTATCTTAGATGGAAAATAATTTTGATAAAAAAAACTTGAACTCCATTCTTGAGGAAAATATCCTTTCTACTTCAATTTTATTTCCTTTCTTAACATGTCATACAATTTTAAACTAAAAGAAGTTGATTAAAAATAAACATGAAAACTTGTAAAGGAAGCTTCTTGGAAATAATGTTTTAAAAATACATTCATGCCGTATAAGTTAAAAAAAACATTCTTCTCATACTTTTGTCGGAAAGTCAAAAAGTACTTCGTGCGAAAAAAGACAAAAGATTCCTTTCATATCCTTTACTAAAAACTCACCGAAGGGTAAAATTGGATTTAAACAATTGTAGGTGGATGGAAACAATATTACATATTGAGGGAACATGGATGTGGATGATAAAATACACCATAGTAAATACCAAAGTATAAATAATCTCGGATAAAAATTAGATTGTGATATTTTCCCTTACCTTAGGTCCGATTTTTTTCGTAAGTGTCCGAACCTCCTCTTCTTTGAAGCGCCTCTTTGAGACCTCCTCTTAGGGCACTACAATTGGTTTTTGAAGAAGACCAGGACCTCTAGAATGTTTCTAGGGAAGTGGGGAAGTGAAATGGGCAGGGATTGGCCGAGCTTGAAGGCTCAAATTGGTGTGAGGAGGAGAGGGAGGAGGTGCCCTTTTATAAGGGAGGAGAGGGGCACCTTTGGAAATATAAGAAATATTAGTTTATATTAAATCCCAGCCCCACTTAGAAACTACCAAAATTACTAATATCCTAAGTTTAGATAAGATATGGTTGTAATCTCATCAACCAATAAAATTTAGACATGTTAGGAATTTATTTTAAACATTATAAACTTTATTTATCCTTATTTATCAATTTAATTTTATTTTTGGTAATAATATTCTAAATTTTAAATTATTATAAATAATTAAATATGTGTTGTTAATTTTCAATAATTTGACCCTTTATGACATTTTAGACCATATAAATTTTAATTTATAATTTTTAAATAATTTTTTGATTTTTAAACAATTTTATAATATGTTATTTTTATAAAATAACAATAGTGTCAATTTTTACACTATTCATTTATTTGAATTTAAATGAAATATATACAGAAGATATGTTCGAACTAAAAGATTTAATAGATTCATAAAATGTCATATGTATCTATAAAATTAGTGGAGCACATTAAATAGTTTATATTATATTTATTTTAATATTTTTAAAACCATTTATTTCATATTTTAATTAATAAAATAATTTCAACATCACTATTGTGTCATAATTAATGATAATTATTTAATCCCTAAAAATTCTAAATAAATTTCTATGATGTAGATAATTGTATTAGATCTCTGGAGAATATTCATGTTTGAAGTTTCATTAAGTTTATCACTAATGTAAAATTATTATACTCATAAGATTTAAGAAAGTGACATGTTGTCACATTCTTTGGTTTTAATAATAATTAAATTATTTTCAAGGAAAAAAGTCCATTAAATGAATCTAATCCGAACCTTAGGTGATATGAGTTGACTTTTAGCCATCAAATAGGATTTTGGAAAGTGTTAGGGTAATTTTATAATCTTATACTTACCCTTAATTACCCGATTTACCTTTAACTATGGTAAATAAAATTTACCGAAGTTACTATTCATAATGCCTAAAAATAAAAAGTAGTCTATTAACATAATTTGGACCCAGTGATTCAGAATATGAAATCCATTTTTCATAATTCAAAACATATAAGTTTAAGTAATTAATTTAAAATAAATCCCGTTGTTAAGAAAACAAGTTTTAGAAGTTAAAACATTGCCAATGATTGAAATGTTTTTACCTATGAATTCAATGTGAAATTAATGATAATGACAGACATTATATTAAATGGTAAAAATATATTCTATTTATACTTTAAAACCATTCAATATTATAATTTAACCATATAAATAATCTCAATAAATTTTTTTTAATTAAAAATGAGCGTATTTTTACAATTCATCAAAATATGAAAGTTATCAGAAAAATATCAAAAATTTATCCAAAGTAAATTTTTATACCCTGATTCAAAATAAGAATTTTATTTTGTCAAATTGAAATTATAAACATGTAAAAAACTAGATTTAATGTGGGTGCGCCATCAAAAGGCGGAAAAACTGCATTTTTTAAAAAATACTTATTTTACCCGAAAAATTTATTTTTTTCTCTTACCATGTTCTAGAAAATGTGTAAGATGAATAATAAAATTCAAAATGTAGTTAATAATATTCATAACAACTACTTCATAATAATATATCGTTGTTTAGTGAAACCCGGTATTGCGTACTACACACGCTATCGAGGAAGGTCGCGATTGCGTGTAATGCCAGCCAAGTCTGTATTGTGTGCTGTGAAAGATTACTTTGGTGTTGCGTATAACATAAGACATAAAAAAATTCTCATAAAATCTTAGGGTGTTACATTCTACCCCCCTTAAATGAATTTCTCCCTCAAAATTCATCACTTCATTACAAACAGATGAGGATACATCTCCCACATCATATCCTCAAGTTCCCATATAGCTTCTTCTAATTGGTGGTTCCTCCATAAAACTTTCACCAAGCAAGTGGTCTTGTTCCGTAGGAGTTTTTCGCTATGATCCAGAATCTCTATCGGTTGTTCTTCATAAGAAAGATATTTATCCAGCGGTATAACTTCTGAGCTGAGTACATGTGAAGGATCAGGTATGTAATTTCTCAGGAGAGATACATGGAACACATCGTGAACTTGAGAGAGATTCGGTGGAAGCACCAATCGTTAAGCTACTTTCCCAACATGATCTAGAATTTCAAAAGGACCGATATATCTAGGGCTCAAATTTCCCTTCTTTCCAAATCTCATGACCCTCTTCCAGGGAGATATTCGTAAGAACACTTTATCACCCACTTCAAACTCTAGGTCTTTTCTTCGGTTGTCGGCATAAATTTTTTGTCGACTCTGAGCTACTCTTATGTGTTGTTGAATAGATCTGACCTTTTCTTCCATTTCATCAACGAGATCAGGTCCTAATAGCTTTGTTTCCCCAACTTCATCCCAACAAGTTGGAGTCCTACATTTCTTTCCATAGAGAGCTTCATAAGGAGCCATCTGAATACTGGAGTGAAAGCTATTATTAAAACAAAATTCCACCAAAGGTAGGTTATGATCCCAACCACCTTTGAAATCTATAGAGGAAGCTCTCAACATATCTTACAGAGTTTGAATTTTCCTCTAAGACTGACCGTCTATCTGAGGATGATAAGGAGTGCTGAAACTCAAATCTGTATCCAGAGTATGCTGAAGAATTCTCCAGAACTTTGAGGTAAACCTCGAATCCCGATCAGATATAATAGAAAGTGGTACTCCATTCAATCTTACCACTTTTTTACATATATCCTGGAAAGCTGATCTAGAGAGAAATCATCTCTAATAGCAATGAAGTGTGCAGACTTTGTAAGACGATCAACTATGACCCAGATAGCATTATTGCCTTTGGATGTTTTAGGAAGTCCATTGACAAAGTCCATAGTGATGTTTTCCCATTTCCATTTTCGTATGGGTAATGGTTGTAACATCCCCTTAGACTTATGTCTCTCATATTTAACTTGTTGACAAACCCATCATCGAGAGACATATTCAGCAACATCTCTTTTCATGCCATCCCACCATAAGTAATCTTTTAGGTCCCTATACATCTTCGTGCTTCCAGGATGAATAGAGAATGAAGAACTATGAGCCTCATCCAACAACTCCTTCTTTAATTCAGGGATGGGAGGAACACAAACCCGATTCCGGAACTTTATTATCCCATCACAATCAAGGTTGAATTCAGGAACATTTCTCACCTTCTTTTGTAACTAGAAATATTCTTTCTGTGGCTCTTGAATCTCCACATGTATAAATGGTTGAACATTCATTTGAGAAAGATAATATTTCTCCCCTTCCATTAAAATTCCAAGATCCATCCTTTGTAAATCCATAAATATTGGATCTTTTGTGATCCTCATCATGGATAAGCTAGAATGGTCTTGTTGACTTAATGCGTATGATACCTTGTTTGCTTTCCCAGGGTGGTAATGGATTGAGCAATCGTAATCCTTAATCAGCTCCAACCATCTTCTTTGATGCATATTCAGCTCCTTTTGTGTAAAAATATACTTTAACCTTTTATGATCAGTATAAATATCATAACTTTCACCATAAAGGTAATGCCTCCAAATCTTTAATGAAAAGATTACCGCAGCTAACTCCAAATCACGAGTTGGGTAATGTTGCTCATGGATTTTCAACTGTCGTGAGGCATAAGCTATCACCATATCATTTTGCATGAGAACACATCCCAGTCCCTTCTTGGATGAATCACTGTAGATCACAAACCTTTCTCCATTGCAAGGTAGTGTGAGCACAGGTGCACTGGATAACCTTCTTTTTAGCTCTTTGAAATTTTCTTCACATTCCTCTGTCCAAACAAACTTAACTCCTTTTAGAGTCAACTTGGTGAGTGGGTTAGATAACCTTGAAAAATCTTTCACAAAATGTCGGTAATATCCATCCAAACCAAGAAAACTTCGGATCTTAGTTACTGTTGTTGGTCTCGACCATCTTTTGATAACCTCTGTTTTTGTTGGATCCACAGATATCCCCTCTTTTGAGATTATGTGACCCAAAAATGCATCTTTTTGAAGCCAAAATTCACACTTGGTAAATTTGGCATAAAGCTTCTCTTTTCTTAGGGTCTTTAATACAATTCTCAAGTGATCTTCACGGTCTTCCTTACTCTTTGAATAGACAAGAATATCATCTATAAAGACTACCACAAACTGATCAAGATAGTCTCTAAAGACTCTATTCATCAGATCCATGAAGATAACAGGGGCATTAGTAAGACCAAATGGCATCTCTATAAATTCATAGTGTCCATACCATGTACGAAATGTCTTCTTTGGTATATCCTCCATTTTGACCCTTAATTAATGATACCCTGAACAAAGATCAATCTTGGAAAAGTATTGATCTCTGAGTAGTTGGTCAAATAGGTCATCAATGTGTGGGAGAGGATATTTGTTTTTGATAGTGATCGTTTTAAGTTCTCGATAATCAATGCAGAGTCTCATTGATCCATATTTCTTCTTAACAAACAGAACAGGTGCTCCCCAAGGTGACGCACTAGGGCATATGAATCCTTTATCAATATTCTCTTGTAGTTGCTTCTTCAATTCCTGCAACTCAATTGGGGCCATTCTATAAGGTGTCTTTGAAATAGTCAAATCACCTGGTATGAGTTCTATTGAAAACTCAACTTCACGATTTGGTGGAAGACCTGGAAATTACTCCGGAAAGACATCATCAAATTCCTGTACAATGGGCATATTATTAATCGTGAGTTTCTCTCTAACCATTTGAGATAAATAACCTTTATTTAGTGGAATCAAGACCCATAAGATGGATGAAATTTCCACTGGAAGGTTATGTTCATACTTGCATCGATAGAGGATCATAGATTGATCTGGAATATGAAATGTGACTTCCCTTATTTGGAAATTGATATGAGATCCATATAAAGAAATCCAATCCATGCCAAAAATCACATCAAATTCCACTATAGGAAGGATCACAAGATTTTCAGGAATCACTTTCCCACAAACTTCAATCGGAGAAGAATTGTAAACTTTTGATGCAACTGTTGTGCCATTAGGAGTTTTCACAGCCAACTCAACATCTAATTATTGAGGTAATATGGTGATACCCTTATAAAATTCTTCAGAAATAAAAGAGTGGGTGGATCCAGAATCAAATAAAACATTTGCTACTTTAGAGTGGATGGTAAGTGTACCTCTCACCACTTCTTTGTCGTACTCCACATCACCGATAGTAATTGCATGTGACTTTCCTTTGTCTTTGACCTTAAGAGTTTGTTGACGTCGATCATCATCATCAACCCTTGGATTTGGGCATTGATTGTCATAATTCCCCATCTCCTTTCACTTGAATCATTGAAGTGTAGTAGGTTCATTCTATGTACCCCTTCCTTTGTTTTCATCATTAGACATCTTATTCCCATTATTTCGGCATTCAATTGCCCGATGACCTTATTTTCCACACTTATAACATTTTCTTGTCCCCTTAAGACAATTTCCTCCATGTTTCTTTCCACACTTTGAGTATAAGGGAAAACTCATCTTCTTTTCAGTGTGGTCTTTAGATTTTCCTTTTAATTCCATTTTCCACTTCTTATCAAACCCATGTGACTAATGGGTTACACCAATCTCCATCTCAACCTTGAGAGCACATCGAACAATTTCCTCATAGATATTGAAGGCCCTTATGGCTAACACCCTTAAAAGACTTGGTTTTAAGACACTAAAGAATCGATCGATCTTACTCTCAGGTTGGATAATCATTCCGGAAGCATACCTTGCATGTCTTGTAAAATTTTCTTCGTAGGTACCAACAGATTCATCATCCTTTTGCTTCAGTTCAAGAAACTCCATCTCCATATTTGTTCGAAGAATACAAGGGAAATACTTATTGAAAAATAAGTTCTTGAACTAGTCCCATTACATGGACTCAATTTCATCCCTTTGCCTCGTATTTTTAATAATATTCCACCATTTATTAACATCACCTTCCAAATGATACACTGCTAAGATGACTTTATCATGTTCAGAACATTAAAGAACTGAAAATATCTTTTCAGTGGTACTGATCTATTGTTCAGACACTAATGGATCAGAAGACCCGCTGAATGAAGGTGGACGCTGCCTCATGAAGGATTCGATAGAATGTTGCTCCTTCATTTTCTCATTTGGAAGTCCTGCATGATTCATAGCTTGAGAAAGTTGTGTGAGCATGGATACAAGATTTTGCATTCCAGCTCCCATAACATTTGGTTGCTCAGGGGGACAATCACTGCATTGCCCGTCGCATTCTGCATTAACACGGTTTCTTCGGGTTCCAGCCATGTACTAAAACCAAGAAGAATAGTGTGAGAAACACTAATTATAATAGGAAAACCACATAATCAAGAATAAAATTTCACACTTAAGGTCTTATCATAGGCTGTTCATGGCCATTTCTAAAACACTAAGATTGTGTTCTATGCTTAGACATATCCTTAGGTTTCTTACTAAGGCTTTCACATCCTAGTTTCCAAAGTTTGACTATACCTTTCCTCTGATACCAACTATAGCGACCCATACTTTACATACATGGTTAATACTTCAAAATTGAAGCATACTTATTAAAAAATATAACAAAACCATGAAAGGACCGTATAGGTATAGTGTCTTTAGAAACTGGGAAACATAAAATACTGGTTCATAAAGCATCTACACTGTCTCCCATTTATGTCATCATATCTATAGTCCCATTTTTGGCATATCTTACTTAATACCCTTCTTCCTGACCTAGGGAAACAAAACATACAAAAGGGTGAGCTCAAATGCTCAGTAAGGGTAAACAAAAGAAATATCAATTACATCAAATTCATAAGAACATAACATTTTGAAAATCTTACCCTGCAAAAGAGATCATAATTTTATAACATGGGATAAATCATGGTAGTGAAATGTAATCCC
Source organism: Viscum album (assembly GCA_963277665.1). Classification (NCBI taxonomy): domain Eukaryota; kingdom Viridiplantae; phylum Streptophyta; class Magnoliopsida; order Santalales; family Viscaceae; genus Viscum; species Viscum album. Next base: position 16,172,571 of record OY728119.1, read on the forward strand.
AATAATCATAACTTAAAACATGAAACTTTTTGGCATACAAACATAATCATAGAGAATCATTTCTTATTAGTCAAGACTCATTTCCAAGACTATCTTAGTGGACATAGTCCATTTCTAAACCGAGTTCACTCCTCGTTTCAGTCCTGTTTCACTGAACCGGTTTAACCTGCCGTTCCAGCCATGTCTATATCATGAGATATAAAATCTTTACTCAATGCATTGGATGGAGATATAGGTCCCACCCATCTCATAATGATACCATTCTTATGTGTTCCACAAAATCATAAATCATACATCATTGCATAACCCATGTAATAAAAATGGGATTCTTAAACATTGTGACATTATAAAACAATTCATATAAGATAAAAGAATTCATAAAAATAATTCCATCACAACATGATCAAATCAATGTAATAATAGGGATAAAAACAGAACCCTATATTATCTTAGATGGAAAATAATTTTGATAAAAATAATCTTGAACTCCATTCTTGAGGAAAATATCCTTTCTACATCAAAAACATTTTTCCTTTCTTAACATGTCATACAATTTTAAACTAAAAGAAGTTGATTAAAAATAAACATGAAAACTTGTAAAGGAAGATTTTGGAAATAATGTTTTAAAAATACATTCATACCGTATAAGTTAAAAAAATATTCTTCTCGTACTTTTTTCAGAAAGTCAAAAATTACTTTGTACGAAAAACGTCAAAAGATTCCTTTCATATCCTTTACTAAAAACTCACCGAAGGGTAAAATTGGATTTAAACAATTGTAGGTGGATGGAAACAATATTACATATTGAGGGAACATGGATGTGGATGATAAAATACACCCCAATAAATACCAAAGTATATACAATCTCGGATAAAAATGAGATTGTGATATTTTCCCTTACCTTAGGTTTGATTTTCTTCGTAAGTGTCCGAACCTCCTCCTCTTTGAAGCGCCTCTTTGAGACCTCCTCTTAGGGAACTAAAATTGGTCTTTGAAGAAGATCAGGACCTCTAAGATGTTTCTAGGAAAGTGGGGAAGTGAAATGAGTAGGGATTTGCCGAGCTTGAAGGCTCAAATTGGTGTGAGGAGGAGAGGGAGGAGGTGCCCTTTTATAAGGGAGGAGAGGGACACCTTTGGAAATATAAGAAATATTAGTTTATATTAAATCCCAACCCCACTTAAAAACAACCAAAATGACTCATATCTGAATATTAGATGTGATAGGGTTGTAATATCATTAACCAATAAAATTTAGACATGTTAGGAATTTATTTTAAACATTATCAACTTGATTTATCCTTATTTATCAATTTAATTTTATTTGTGGTAATAATATTCTAAATTTTAAATTATTATACATAATTACATATGTGTTGTGAATTTTCTATAATTTGACACTTTATAACATTGTAGACCATATAAATTTTAATTTATAATTTTTAAATATTTTTGTGATTTTTAAACAATTTTATAATATGTTATTTTTATAAAATAACAATAGTGTCAATTTTGACACTATTCATTTCTTTGAATTTAAATAAAATATATACAGAAAATATGTTCTAAATAAAATATTTAATAGATTAATAAAATGTCATATGTATCTAGAAAATTAGTGGAGCACATTAAATAGTTCATATAATATTTATTTTAATATTTTTAAAACCATTTATTTGATATTTTAATTAATAAAATAATTTCAACATCACTATTGTGTCATACTTAATGATAATTATTTAATCCCTAAAAATTATAAATAAATTCCTATGATGTAGATAATTGTATTAGATTTCTGGAGACTATTCATGTTTGTGTTTCATTAAGTTTATAACTAAATTAAAATTATTATACTTATAATATTTAAGAAAGTGACATGTTGTCACATTCTTTGGTTTTAATAATAATTAAATTATTTTCATGGAAAAAGTCCATTAAATGAATCTAATCCAAACCTTAGGTGATATGGCTCGACTTTTAGTCATCCCATAGGATTTTGGCAGGTTTTAGGGTAACTTTATAATCTTATATTTACCCTTAATTACCCTATTTACCTTTAACTATGGTAAATAAAATTTACCGGAGTTATTATTCATAATGCCCAAAAATAAAAAGTAGCCTATTAACATAATTTGGACCCACTAATTCCGAATATGGAATCCATTTTTCAAAATTCAAAACATATAAGTTGCAGTAATTAATTTAAAATAAATCCCATTGTTAAGAAAATGAGTTTTAGAAGTTATAACATCGCCAAAGATTGAAATGTTTTTACCTATGAATTCATTGTGAAATTAATGATAATGACATACATTATATTAAATGGTAAAAATATATTCGATTTATACTTTAAAACCATTCAATATTATAATATAACCATATAAATTATCTCAATGAAAAAAAGTTGTTTTTAATTAAAAATTAGCATATTTTTACTATTCATCAAAATATGAAAGTTATTAGAAAAATATCAAAAATTTATCCAAAGTAAATTTTTATACCATGATTCAAAAGAAGAATTTTATTTTGTCAAATTTAACTTATAAACATGTCAAAAACTAGATTTAATGCAGGTGCGCCATCAAAAGGCGGAAAAACTGCATTTTTTTTTGAAAAATACTTATTTTTCCCGAAAAATTTATTTTCTTCTCTTACCATGTTCTAGAAAATATTTATATGAATAATAAAATTCAAAATGTAGTTAATAATATTAATAAAATATATTTCATAATAATATATCATTGTTTAGTGAAACCCGGTATTGCGTACTACACACGCTATCGAGGAAGGTCACGATTGCGTGTAATGCAAGCCAAGTCCGTATTATGTGGTGTGAAAGATTCCTTTGATGTTGTGTATAACATAATACATAAAAAAAATTTCTAATAAAATCTCATGGTGTTACAATTTGTATGGGTCATTTCATAATAAACTTCATCTTTGACAGATCCACTAAAATAACCTCACATAATATTATATGACCCAAGAATGGAAATATCCAAATTTAAAATCCAAACTTGGTAAATTTTTTATAAAAATTATCATTCCTCTTTTTATTCAATGTAATTCTCAGGTTCTCTCCACGATATACATTAATTATTGAATATGTAATTATATCATTTATATATACTACTAAAAATAAATCATGGTGATCTCTAAAGAAACTATACCCTATTTAAATGATTATGTCAGGGGAATTTTGAAGGCCAAATGGAATCACTATAAACCCATAGTTTTTATGACTCATATAGAATGTTTTATTGGGTATTTATTCACTCCTAACCCTAAATTGATAGTTTCCATGTCGAAGATCAATATCAGACAAGTATTGAGCTTCACATAGTTGATCAAAATTATCATTGATATGGGATTATAGGACACTTTTTCTTGATAGTTATCTTGTTATGTTCTCAATAGTCAATATAGGATTCCATTTATCCATCCTTCATCTTAAAAAAAATAAATAGTTCACCCAAAGGTGATTCACTTGGCTGAATGAATCCATTATAAATATTATCCTGGAGTTTCTTCTTAAATTCCTATAACTCAATTGGGTCCATTATATAAGAGGTCTTTGAAATATTTGTATAACTTGTTATAGGTTCTATCAAAAAATAATCTTCATGAATTAAAGGAAGTACAATAAACTATTTTATAAATTCATCAATAAAATCCTAAAAATCATCATATCCTCAGTGGTGAGTTTCTCTCCATAGATCTAAGATAGATATCCATCAAGAATATTAACTGGGACCCAAAGAAGGATATAATTTCCATTGGATGTTTTTATTCATACCCTTATAAATAAATTATCATATCTTTGTTTAGAATATGAAATAAAACTTTCCTTCTCCATAAATTGAAATAATATCTATATAAGAAATAGAATCCATTCCTAGAATGAAATCTAATTCAACCAAAGGGAGAATAATAAAATATAAAGGAAGAAAATTCACATAAATATCTAGTGTAGAGGTAGAACATACTTTTTATGAAACCATTGCAAAGTTAATATTTTTCAACACCAACAAAATACATAATCATTTAGGTGGTAATTTGATTCATTTTGAAAATTATTTAGATATAAAAGAGTTATTAAATCTAGAATAAAATAATAAATTAGCTATTACATAATAGATAATAAGTGTACCTTTAACCATATAACTCTTATAACACACTCTAATAGTCATGATAGCATGTTCTTTCCCATTTTCATTATCCCTAAAGAGATTCTAACACTTAACATTGTTATAATTCTTCATATTCATGAACTGGTTAGAATAATTCCTATATTATTTTCATTTGAATCATTATAATGCGGGTGGTTAATTAGTTGAAATATTATTCTTCTCCATTACATTAACCCAACCATTCAACATCTTATTGAAATTTATTAGCTTTATGATTTATGTTTCCACATTTAAATCACCTCACAGTTCCATTTAAACAATTCCCTTATTGTTTCTTCACAGATTTATAGAATGTATATAGTTGTAATTTTATTCTAATATGTGGTTTATTTGAGTTTTCATGATTCTAGTTCTGAATTTTCTTATCAAAAATGTTGTAATTACGAGAATATCCGATTTTCATTTCTACTTTGAGTTCACATTGATCAATTTGTTCATAGATAATAATGTCTCTTTTGGATAATTCCATTTAAAAAATTTGTTTTAAACCACTAATAATTGATCAATTTTTATTTTAGGGATAAGAATTAAACTAGAATCATACCCTAAAAGTTTTTTAAAATTTTACTTATAAGTACCAATGAATTAATCCCCTTTTTTATTAAGATCAATAAATTCTTTCTCCATATTTATACAAAGAATATGAATGAAGTAATTACTAAAAAATATCTACTTAAACACATCCCATTCATTAGAGTTAATTTTATCCTCTTTTCACATATTCTTAATAAGGTTACACCATTGATCTACTTCTTCTTCCAAAGGATAAATGGCAAGGAAAAAAGTTTCATGTTCTGACCAATATGGAATAGAGAATATATTATCAATGGTACTTATCTACCACTCAGATACAAGTGGATCAAAAGACCAACAAAGATAAGGTGGATGTTTTATCATTATTTAATCAATATTATGGTATTCCCTCCTTTGGTTGTTTGGAATCTTAACATGATTCATGAACTAATAAATTTTTAGAGCATAGAAAAATGATTATAAAATCCATATCCCATATCATTTAGTATCTTAGGTGGAAAATAATTGATTTTTTATCCTATTAATTATTATAATGATGAATTATAATTTAAAATAATAAATTAATCTTAAAAAGAAAAGTGTGAGAAAAATAATCATAGTGGGAAACCACATAATCATTAAATCTTAATGTATTTATAAGTCATGAAACCCAATATTCATCCTTTTTAATATTAGGTTTAACCTTGCTCATCCATTTCCATTACTAAAACTGTAGGACTTCATCCTATACATAGAAGTATAATTAGGGGTTTCATGAATGTTTTCTTATCATAAGTTATAAATATTGAAAAATCCCTTACTCTAATACTGACTATAGTAAATCATTATTTTCATACATAATTATTAAAAAAATTTAGATGAATAGTCAGTACATTTCACAACCACTCTCTTAATGACCATAAAGGTTTGTTGTATCTGGAGTATAGATACAAAATCCTCTAATTTTGTGAAATATATTCAACTTCTCCCAAAAATATCTTCCCACTTAGTTTTAATTATATAAAACCCATATTTAAATCCTTTAACCTTAACTACATGAAAGAAAACATAAGAAATGTAGTGATTAAATTATCTGTAAGGGTAAACAAGGGAAATATCAATCAATAATCATATAAAATAATAAGTTAAGAACAAGGTTATGATATAATAACCATAACATACATTGTTCATGCCCAATTTGACAAATATTATAAATATGATTCATGGAATAAAGATTTATCTTTTTAAAATATGTGAATCATAAGAGTGAGAAAAAATCATCAATCAGTCACAATCATAAGTTCATGTCATAAAAATATTGATTCATTATTAGTATATACATCATTTAGTGTATTAGGATTAACTATGAAGACCATGTAATCCTAACATAGAAGGAATCAATACTTGTTTCCCATAGAAAATTAACCACACCAACTTGTTTCCCATAACCGATCAAGCACATCAAATTGTTTTCCATAATGGATTAAAAAACAACTTATTTCCTATAGATAACTCATAAGATATAATACATTACCCAATACACTTTTGGGAAATATAATTCAAGGCCTTAAAATCTCATAATTAAAACAATACATATGTGTTCCACAATATCCTAAAATATTCATCATATTATTATATGATACCCCATTAAAATAAAATGAGTTTTATTAGCATTTCATGAATCCATCATAGCATAACCCATGGAAACTAAATGGGTTACATAAACATCTCTTCATCACTATCATAAACCATCCATATAAATAAAAAGGATAGTACAACTATATTATATTCCCAATAAAACACAATAAAAAACAAAGGTTTTTTTGTTGATAAATAGAAATTCCATAAAAATATCATTAAAACATTATTAAGGAAAATAAACTTTCCGTTTTGAAATTAATTCCTTAATATCATAAAATTTTGAAAATTTTATGGAATATTTCTTTCAAAATATCTATATAAAATTTTAAAGGAAGCTCAAAATCATTGAGTAGTCATGATGGAGGTAATTTATGTTCATGTCGTATAAGTTAAAATAAAACATTACTTTCAAATTATGTAAAAAGTTAAGACGTACCTTGTTTCTGAAAATGAGAATAGGATTAATTTTTAACTATTTTTTTAAAAGTTAATCATGGGTAAAATGAATTTAAAAATCATATAATAGTAGTAAAAATATCCTTGAAATCCATTTTATAAATCATTGACATGGAAGAGAAATTATTTTTTGTTGAAATGAGAAATGACATCATTCCCGAATGGCCTGAAGGCCTTCTTTTTTATTTCTATTATGGATAATACCCCTTTTAAGGGTTTAAGGGGAACCCGTACATGACCCGTAGGCCCAAGGCACAAGGCTCGACAAACCCGCAATAGATGACCCGAAGGCCCAGAGGCATACCAAGCCCAATACATGACCCCTAGGCCCAACCCACTTGAACTGCCCCTCCCCAGCTTTCTGCGTCATTGATCACCTAGCTCCCCACATTCCATTTCAGATCGGATAGCATTTCCCCGTACAAAGCTGCACGGTGTCTGGTCTCGATGTCGGCTTCCATACCCTCTCATTCTTCCAATCCGGTTAGCTCTGCATCTTGTGGCTGCTACTCATGTTGCTATGATTCTTTTTTAGGGCCTGTTCTATGTGAACTGGGCTACGCCATAGCCTATGTGACCCGAAGGCCATGTGGCCCGAAGGCCTTTGATGACCCGAAGGCCCTGGAGACCCGTAGGCCCAAACCGGTGGCCCGAAGGCCCAAATCGGGTGAATAGTTCTAGCTGCCACAGTACTAAACAGTAACTGCTATAGTGACTACTACAGTGCTGCTACAGTACCGGAAATTCGCCTCCACCCGGTTTTGAACCTAGGTCTCTTGGATGCCAAGAAGGAGCCCTTACCACTTGGATATGGGCTCGTTGGCAGAAATGAAATCATTTTTACTTAAAATTATTCTATCAATATTTTGAGAATTTAATGTGAGGTAAAATGAATGTAAAATATATATTTTCCAAAATTAACTAGAATAGAAGAAAAATTAAATATCTTTATCATATAATGATCAAATATTTTTCTGAGCAATAATTTAAGCATAAAAAGTTCCATTAAATTACGATTGAGACATGATTCTCATATTGCTTTTGTAACTTTTGAATAATAAACACCATATAATAAAGAAAAATATACAGATATTAATATTACATAGTTTTAATGATAATTATCATAAATTAAATTTATGGTTATTATATACAGCACATGAAATAATCATGTGGTGAATATGGAATGTGTCTCAAAGTAAAAAAAAGTGAGACGTTAATCCCTTACCTTGAGATTTACTTGCTTTGAAAGTTATTGACCATTTGGTCTAATAAATTTAACATTATTATAATTATATACCAAAATTATTTACATCATTATTATATCACATATATTCATTATATATATTTTTATTATCATACATAAATGTAGATAAATAAAAATTAATTATACCATTCATCTATATAGTAGGTCGTATGTACAAAAGAATGTTCATTTAATTTTTTAGTGGATTAAACAAAAGAAAGGTAAATAATAATTCTCCATTAAATAATCATTATTATATCATATAAATAATATATGTTCCTGAATTACTTTTTTATTATCATCTATAAAAAACTAAAATGAAAAATGAATCACATCACTTCGTGGAGGTGGTAGTCCACACATATGCATTAGTGATGTTATCGTTTTCCAATAGATTGAATAGTAAGAAGGTAGATTTGATATTATCATTACATAAGGATAAATATCGTAAAAATCATATATAATCCTCAAAACCCATCATAATATCCCTCTATAAAATATTGCGATGAAAAATTAATTGCATCACTCCATGGAGATGGTACATCGTATGTATGGACAATCGATACTTTCAATTTCAATTTGATGGAAAAGAGGGTTTATAATAGAGGTTTCATAATAATAATAAAATTTATATATACTGGGGATATTTAATTTATTATTAAATAATAATTTATGTATATATATATGAGGTAAAATAAGAAATAAAATAATAATCAATTGGTGGCGATTACCTCTTCTTTAAAATAACACATTTAGAACTCCACTTAACGCTTCTAGGGTAGTAATTTTCGGAATACAAGAACCTATAAAATGTGTATAATAAGCATTATAAGGGTATGGTCAAGATAAATTCTAAAAGTGGGGTGAAGTATAGGAAGGATATGTGTCCTTTTATGAGGGAGAGGATAAACGTGGAATTTATTAAAAGAATAAATTATAGTAAAGTCATTGTCAGGAAATATGACTAAAAAATGAAAACTATTATATGATAAGAGAGTAATTGATTTAACATCATAAAATAATAAAAATTATATATGTTTATGGAGAGTTTTAAATCTTATCTTTTGGTTTAACCCCTTAGTTAAGTCATTTTAACCTTAACCACGATAACAACATTTTTACTCCTAAATTGTAATACTTTTTCTCACAATGTAAATATTGACTCATAAATGGGAAAATGATAGAATTTTAGAATATATAGTATCATGATTACCATCTTTCAATATTTTTTATAACTTTTAAATAATTAAATAAAATAAAATTTAAATAAAATTGCATTAATGTCAATTTTGACACAATTCATTAAATTTGACTTAATAGGCATAAATAAAAATTTTTAATTCCAATATAATAATATTACATGTCACTAATATGTTATATTTATCTAAAAAATTCATGGAGACTTATAAATTAATCACATTATATTATTATTAATATTTTTAAAAACATTTATTTTGTTTTTATATTTAATGAATAAATATTTTATTAGCATTGTAAATAAATTTAAGGTAATTATTTAATAACTAAGAATAAAAAATAAATTACCATAATTTTTATATATTTTGTATTCAAAAAATATAGATTCATATTCATTCAAAAAATTATTTTTTCTTTTATGTCTATACATAAGATATATTTAAAACATAGAGAGTGACATTTTGTAACGTTTTATGATTTATATATTATAAGGGTCATTTTCATTGAAATGTTTCCCTTTAAAAAACTACATTATAAGAATATGTTTATATTGTTTGAATTAAATTAATCCAACAATAATTAATAGGAACAATTATGGCCATATCACTTAGTTTTAACCTAAATTAACTCTATTTACCCTTTTCTGAGGTGATAAGTATTATCATTGTTACTATCCATGCTGACCAAAAATAAAAGGGGCATATTTATAAAATTTCAACCACATTATTAAAAATTTGGAATCCATTTTTAAAAGTTAATTTTCAAAATATTGGAATTAATAATTTTTCAAATAAGTACTCCAAATTAAATGAAAATCTCTTTTTTGAATAATATTGTTTTAAATATAAAACTGGATTTATTCTTATCTCATACCTAGAATTATATAATATGAATATTAGAAACATTAAGTAATATATAATATATAAATTTCAATAAAATCAATCAAAACTTTTTATCAATTAAATTTACAAGAAAAAAATAAATTTCTCACATAAATTCTATTAGAAAAAATATCTCGTTTATTTTCAAATGGTTTTTATTTTTACACTTCTAATTAGTTGATAACCAATGACTTCATTTTATTCAATTGAAAATAGTAAATTTTTATAATTTAGTTATTACTATTCATACTCCCCAATCCAATTTCATTGTGATAATATTAAATAATAACATTCTAATAGTATATCATAGTTCTATTAAAATAATTGTTTCATGTAACACAAACTATCAAAAAAATTAAATTTATTCGTAAAAAAATATTTCATAAAATTTAAGATTGTTACAAAGTACATAATCAGAAACATTTTAGGACCCAACTATTTATTATCTCCTCAATAAAATTCTAGTACATAAAAATTATACATAACTTGTGTATGGGAATGCTAACCTTAGAATAAAAGATGTACATATTGTGTTGGAATACATTGATGTATTTCATAAATTGTTACCTAAAATCGAATACAACCATGAATTTGAGATTTCCATTGAACTCATCGCAGATACAATACATATATTGAAGAATATTTATAGAATTAAAACCATAAAATTAGTGTAACTAAAAAAACAACAACAATAGTTTTGTAATAAGGGATTCATTCACCTTAGTTTTTCACCTTAGGGATACCATGTTACTTTTTTAATGTAGAAGGATGGTCCTATTAGGTTGTGAATCAGATATATGGATATTAATTCCATTATTATAAATAATAAAAATACTTTAAATCACATTGATTAATTATTTAATCAACTCGAATGAACTTTATATTTTTCAAAGATTGATATTTGTTCTAGGTATCACAAATTATGGGTATGAAAAGAAGATATTCCAAAGATTATACTTTTAAAAGGTTATGGAAATTATGAGTTTAGGATAATTACCATTGTATTGACTAATTAACCCTATGAATTTATGGATTTAATGAATATATTATTCAAATATTATCTTGATAAATATTTTGGTATTTATCAATTATATCTTTGTATAATTAAAAGGAGATAAAGGGAAGACCATTTATATTTAGAATCATTTGTGAAACTCTCATATGAAAGGTGTTATATGGAATATTTTGTTTGTGTGAATTTTTTATATTAGAAAATTATTTTTTTATTCATATTGTCTCCAAATATGGAATATTAGTTGATCTATCAATGAAAAAGGAAAATAAATAGTGACCCAAACCAGCAAGAATAACTAAGATAAATAGTTTCCTTGGATTATTAGGTTACTATTTGCACATTATACTAAATTTTTCAAGATAAGATAACCAACTAACCCTATATAATTGTAAAGTTATAAATTTTATATGTTCAAAATAATGTAATGAATGATTTGAATAACTGAATTTTAGATTAGTAAAAGCATTTATTTTGACATTACCATTTGGAAGGGATGGTTTTATAATACATATGGATGAATCAAATAAAAGACTCTAATGAATCCTTATATAGAATGATAAAATTAAGTAGAAAGGTTGGGGAATAGCACTTATTATTACGAAAAGGAAAGAAAAAGACAACAGGAAGGATGACGGGGTCATACAAGAACACATGCCCTCATACCAAAGGAGAACCAATGAGAAAAATAACTCAAAATTCAAATTCACATTGATAGGAAGTGTCATAGTCTTCATCCCAATCAGACTCATAGTCCAGAGGGCCATGAGACCTAGTAACCATGGTTGGCTTTAAGTATGAGTAATCCTTCCTCGGTCTCACTTTCCTAGAAGGAATAGGATGAACTCCTTCGACATCCACAACAACATTTTTCCCTTTTGACAAAACCTGAATGTAGGTTGGTTTTTTGGGGAGTCATCCTCTACTTCATCCCACCTTCCCTTAATGTCATTGGTTTACTTTAATTTAAGAATTTACATGCGGCTCCTAGGATCCTCTCATGTTGCTCCTCAAGAATAGGGTATATGCTTTCCTGCACCTTCTCCATAATCACTTCTAGCGTCATGTCACCACCCCCGGTAGTGCACTCCTATGTTTGGTGAAACAGTTCTGAATTTTTATTCACTTGAGACTCCTTAGAAATCTCTTGGGAAGAATCATCCACCGCTCGTGATGCATTAGCCTGCATTGATTGTTTCTTCACCTTCTTCCTACAAGAAGTCTCATGATTCCATTTTTATGAGAAAAAAGTGCAAGCAACATTTTTACAACACCTCTCTTTTGCATGTCCAATAACTTGACAATCAAGATAGAAATCTGGTAGTCTTTCATACTCCACCTTGAGTGGGATGTCATCATCTAAGGTAGATAAGACTATATTATGAATTAGACAAGTACTTAAATCAACTTCCACCAGAACTCTAGCATATTGGCCAAATTTCTCAATCTCGGTGGTCCTGTCCAATTTAATTGGAATACCAACCACAGAGGAAATGTAAAATAGAATTTTAGGATTCCTTAAGATCCAGTGAAGGCCAACAATTTTGATCCAGACCTGAGCTCTGGTATTTTTATTGGAGAAATTATTGAAACAAACATCAGATTCTTGAAAGAAAACCATACCTGGCTTTAGAGCAATTTATCTGAACCCCCAAGATCTTCTCTTAAGACTTTCTGATGAAAAAATAATATGAAATAATCCATGTCTCATAGGTATTCATCTACAATTAGAAAACCCCCATATAAAGGTGTGTTTATGAACCAAATCATCAATTCTCTATGTTTTAATTCCACTAGGAAGAACAAGTCTGGAAATAATTGAGTGCTCACAGATCTTGAATCTGTCGAGGATAGCTTCTCTGCTAGCAACAACATGGGCAGTGTCACGTTTTTTAACAATTCTCTCAGAAATACCATCACACACCGATATAAAGAACCTTCTGTCAGATTCCACTTCATCTCCATAAGGGGTTCTACTGGATTTACCCACATCTTCCAATTTATCAGATGAGTTTCCCTTCTACAAGAGGATCTTCTCCACTACAGGTCGAGCGTTAGCAGTGCCCAAATCAACTTTTCAATTCGAAGTCAAGGGGTGAACTTTAATTACCTGTGCCGCTACAAGACAAATCCCATCAACAGGGAAACCCAAATCTATATTGCCTTTAGTCAGCACCACCTTGGGACCCGTGACCTCCACCATCATAGGCGAGTGGGTCGTGGAAACCATTTGAGCCCCCGCATCAGCGACAACATATAGTCGTCGGACCTTCAATGTGCTATTAAGAGGAGCAACCTCACATGTTCCCGCACCCACCAGCTCTGGTTCAGATCTGCGAGGAAAGGTAGCATTCACTATCCGTAGCGCAGCCGTGTAAACCCCAACCTGTCGCCGATCCTTCAGCTTAGCACCCTCCAAGGATCTATTTTCATCTATCACAACAACCGTAGCGGCTGGATTCAAATCTAATTTATATTTACAGGGGATGCGCTCGGCAACCACAACCACCTGAAGGCCATGCCATAGACCATTCTTCTCGATATAAGGAACCACATCAGGGATTGAACCACCCGCAACAAGGGTTTTACCCAGATAATGAGGGAAAACCATTGAGAAACCCTAGATATGCAGTAGACCGAGATCTCCATTAGAGAGATAAACTTGTTTCTTATGAATTAATATAGTAAAATAATAATTAATGTAATTATCGAGCCCGTGATCTTTATTTAGTTGTCGTAATATTTACCTTGATAATATGGAAGTATTATATCTGTATATTGAGATATATGAGACATATAGAGATCAATTTGTATTGAAATATATTTTTTAACAAAAATGGGTCAATATGAAAAAAAACACATTTCTAGATATTCTCATGTATTTTGATATGTTATTACACTACGATCAAGGGAAGGAAAATAAGGTTTTTGATGCATTGAGTATAAAAATCATGGAGTTATAACTAAAATGAGGATAGAAAAATTCCCTCTATTCATAGAATTTGTAATATTGGATATAGAGATCATTAAGAAAGGGGAAATATCACTTCTTTTCAAAATGATTTCCAAAAAATCTTTACTAAATAATATTCAAAGGTCTCAGCTTTATGATAAGATTTTATAAAGGAAAATGAATATTGTGAATGATAGGAATATGGAGTAATTTTTTATGAATATGGTGTGATGAAATTTGGAAAGATTTTATGTATTCTATCAATACCTAAGATGAAAATGGGATTATTATATGAAAAATATAGATAAAATGTTTCTATACATTCTGGTATAATCAAAATGAATTTGGATTTGAAGGAATATTTTTTGGACAGTATGAAGCGGTAAATTTCTAACAATGTATCAAGATTCATTTTTTCAATAGGTAATGGATGATAGAAAATGTACTAATGGAGTCATGAAATATCTCATTATTACTATATAGAGGTGGGATACTATTACTAGGGACTTTGTAATTTGATTGACCAAGACTACTAAAATAAATGATTTCATATGGTTTTTTGTTTATTACCATAAGAAGTTTACACATTTCCTCACTATAAAGAAGGATCTACCACATGAGCACCTCATAGGAATCTATATCAATGAAGTTATGAGACTTTATAGTATACCTCCTTCTATTATATCATATCATTACCCATGATTTACATCAAAATTCTAGGAAATTCCTCAAAAGGGTCTTGACATAAAGCTAATTTTTAGCATTACTTTCCATCCTCAGACATATGAATAGTTTTACATGACTATTCAAACATTATAAGAGATGTTTAGTACATTATCACATCACTTTCATCATACATGTGATCATTATATACCTTTTATTGAATTTGATTATAATAATATATTCCATTCAGGCTTTCAAATAGATGCACATGAAGCATTACA
Organism: Viscum album; assembly: GCA_963277665.1. Lineage (NCBI taxonomy): Eukaryota > Viridiplantae > Streptophyta > Magnoliopsida > Santalales > Viscaceae > Viscum > Viscum album. Next base: position 16,187,598 of record OY728119.1, read on the forward strand.
CAATAAATAGTTTTTTACACTAACTTGATGGGAAGAAATTTTTAAGAGGATGATTTAGGCTTATAAAATGTCAAGGAGACAACAGGAATATTAACAACTATTCATATTTATATCAAAATAACTTAATGAAGATAAAAGAGTTATTCTAGTAACAAAGGGAATGATATTAAATTTTATGTATGGTATTATGTTTTATAGAAGGTATCTTAATGGTTGGGAAATATATGGTTTATAATGAATGGAAAACTATGTCAGAAATACATCATGAATTTTGAGATTTTGGAAATATTTATATTTGTGGGATTCCATTTGAAAAATACACCCAACCTATATAATTTTAATGATATGTTTTATGTCTATTTATTAAGGAATTATATGCTTGACCCGATTCATGTAATCAAATACATATTTATATCACAACAACTCAAAGAAGATAAAGGAGTTATTCAAGTAACAAAAGGAATGACGTTGGTGAGAAGAATATTTAGGGCTATAAAATGTTGAGGAGACAATAGAAAAAGTAACAACTATTCATATTTATAACACAAAAACTCAAAGAAGATAAATGAGTTATTCTAGTGAAAAAAGGAATGATCTTAAATTTTATGTATGGTATTATGTTTTATTGAAGGTATCTTCATCACAGGAAGATATATAGTTTAAAAATAAAGGGAAACTATGTCACAAATACATCATGAATTTTGATATTTTAGAATTTATTATATTTGTCGGTTTCCATTTGGAAAAGCCACCCAACCTCTCTAAAGTTTATGATTTGTTCCATGACTAATTATTAAAGAATTATATGCTAGACCCAATTCATGTACCCAAATCCGATGAAATGGAACTATAACTTGATTTATATTATTGTGGATAAACTATCTATATTCCTGACACTCGATATCATGTGTTGAGGAGTCATATGAATCTGCTAGTGAAGGCACATTGGGGAAACCAGTAGATTTAAAATGAAATGTGGGAACCTGATGATGTTATGATCAAGAACTATCCAAATCTATTCATGAGGTGAAAATATATATATTTTAAAGATTAAGTTTTTGAATGGGGAAGAATGTAACATCTGGTCTTCAATTATAATAAGTATGATTTTCTTTTAAAGAAACTATAACATAATGCATATTTATATATTCAATAATATTATTAAAACTAAAATTCCAAAATTTTATAATTTTAATTTGATGAAATTATTTTTTCTCTTTAAATTCAAACTATAAAAAATATCTTATGGGATGTTTTGATATTTTTTAAAAACATTTGATTTTTTGGTGAATAGGGAAAATATTGATTTTAGAAATACTATTAGTTTTATAAAGTTATTATGATGTAATAATGACATTAATGTTTATGAAAAAATTTCTCAACACAAAATATAATTTTTATAATTAATATAATTAATTTAAAAATATAATTTTAAACATATAAATCTATGTTTATCATTTTTTAAATCTAATTAATGTTTTTATTAAAATAATTTTTTTGGTTATTCTATTATAATCATGTTTTCACAATTTTCATATTAGTTTTTGCTTGTTTTTAATTTCAAATAATAGTCCTATTATTTAGAATAATACAATTAATTCATTTTAAATCAATATTATCCATAATTTTTCTTAAAATCATTTTATACTTAAAACAACCATTAATCTAAAAAATATTTCATTGAATTTTGTGAACATATATTAAAATTAATTTATTAAATTTAAAATAACTGAAAAATGTAAAATAGATTCCATATTTCAAATTAAAATAATCACTATTTTGTAATTAGTTCAACTTAATTTTTTTTCATAATGTATAAAAACATTTGTAAATATCATTCACCTTGGTTAAGGGTAAAATCTGGTTAAAGTGTTAAAATAAAGGGAAAAGGGTCATTTAAAATGAAAAAATACAAAAATATAATTTGATAGGTGTATTTATACCTTAAACTTCTCATATTAGAATCAATGAAAATTTGTATCTACTTGGCATGAGTATGTCATATATTATATAATAGAGTTTCATGTATTTGAATGTTTTCCACCTACCCCACTTATAAAAGGGATCATCCTATTATATCATATTCATACATTAAGAAATTATTATATCAAAAAATCCATACCCAAATACCTTACTAACATTATTTTTCTCAATCTAGAGGTCCTTGTATCACTAATATACCACTTTATAAAGTCTTAATGTGTACGCCAAAGGACAGCACCAACAAAATAGGTATATGTTCTTACTGAGTATTTCAAAGTTACTTTCTTCTTAAATATATTTAAAATCATAAATAATATTATTAAAATAATTACATTATTATATTCGCCATAATTAGATATTCTTAGGTTAATGTTGAATCCTATTTCTATTTCCTTTTTATCCTATAGAAAATTAAAACATCGCTTGTGCATATATACAACCCACTATCATCGAATAGTAGTGTAATTTTTTGCATAGCCACCTAAATTTTCTAAACATAAATATGGAATTAATCAATTATTTTTATGAAATAATTATTAATATTTAAATATAATATATTATCTGTCTATTTACCCTTCCATCGATTTGAAAATGAAAATGTAGCTACTCAGAATGTTTTCAATCCACTGAGTGATGTGATTGGTGTTTTAATACCACCATGCATGTATGATTTTAAAAATTATTATACTAAATAAAAACAATATTCATGAAATTATTAACATTTTAGATATTACAAAACCATTTTATAACAACTTGAACCATAATTAACCAACCTATGTAGTTTTTAAGAAATTGAATGTGAAACCTTAACTGATCTATTAAAGGAAGAACTATACAGTGATTTGATTTCAAATGATTATAAAAATACCATAAAAATATAATATTAATAAAAAAATTCTTAATAAATATTTTATTAAATTTTTATTTATTATTCCGAAGGATATAATGCGTCTATTCATGTAGTAATCCAAGGTTAGAGGTTTTCATCTCAATTCCACTTTATTGAGACATATTTTATATTATAAACATAATTTATTTTATATGGAGTATATACTACCAATTTCACATATTATATAATGAATTAATTATTATTCATGGTATTTAAAGTTTCAATTTATATTTACTAATTTAATGTTTTTTAATCCATAAGTAATTAAATTTATAAAGGTTAATCTTGAAATCTCACTCTTATTTGGGATTATTCATGTTTAAATTTATATTGGAATAATTATATGATATTTATTTCATAAACCACTATATATTTTATTATAATCTATTTATATGTGGTGATGCATTTTTTTATTCTAACTTTCCCTCTCTTCGATACTCAAATACCAAACAAATATTGTGTGAGAAAAACCCACCTTATTTCCTATTTATAATTGGGAATATTTTTCTTCCATGTCCATGTTCTTTAAAATGTGATATAGCAGTTTCTAAAAATACTTAAAGGTATAAAAAAACTATTTTTATAATTCTCGTTAATTTATTTACAAATTTTTAAACTAGATATTTTTATAGTTTTATAAACAATCCAATTTTTACTTTTTTACTAAATTATGAAAGGTATGTTATTTTTTAATGCATATAGTGTGAATGGATTTTCCAAGATCCAAGATAATTATACACTATTTATCATAGTGTAAACGTTTCTATGGTTTTTAAAAGAAAACATTCTTTCCATTAATATATGATTTTCAAAATTTTAATTTAAAATAAAAGGAATTATTTTCTAAAAGGATGAAAAAATATTGGAAATTATTTATAACTTCATTCTTATAATAATGTTAAAAATGATATAAATAATTTTATATTTAGTGTTTTGCATATATTTTATTCTCTAATTTTCAAAATAAATTTCATTATAAGAAAACCATTTGCTCTAATGAATTTATGTTCATCAATCATCCTTTAATAATTTAGGGATTATACCATATTTTGTGATCATTCACTTCATTTTGATCATATTTTCTATAACTCTTCAATATTCATTGGACATATTTTTTCTCCTTCATGTCAATATTTTATATATCATGGATTTATTCACTATCATTTTTAATAATTTGATATTTAATTAATCATATTACATTTCAATATATGATGTTAGTTAATGAATGATTATTAAGAATGTAATTTCATTTACACGGGAAATATTGATGTTCCATATTCTTGATTAAATAAATATATTTATTGAATAATATAGATTTTTTATTATGTCCTACATATTTTATTAAAACTATGATAAATGCATATGACACACATAAGTATTGTGTGGGTCCGGGTCATAGATAGCTCCACGATGCATTCATATATCTCATGAGACAAACCAATTGGAATGAATTATTAGTTGGTTATTTGGTGAATGCCTACCCAATCATTGAATGTGTCTTAGAAAAAGGAATATATGTTAATATTCATGATGTATTATCACAAGACCATAGTGATAGGGTCCATAATCTCTAACATCATGCATTTTCATTAGTGTGAATTTAGTTATCAATTTCCATGTGTTTACCATAATTCAGGGATGTATATCATTCTTATTTAATTTATTAAATATAATATGTAGTTATTATACATGATACCATATTGGTATGACTTACCTACAAAAGATTTATTCCATAGTATTCTTTTCCTTTCTGATCATCTGAGCTCACCACTTAAATTGTTTTCCATTCCCTAGGATTTCAAGAAGGAATATTTTAATTGTCTTCAAGTGTATATATTAATGTTTTTCATTATATGTCTTATTTTTATAGTGTAATAAGAAAATAATTTATATATATTTCCTACCTAAACCGGTAAATTAATTAATCCATTGGGTTGTGATCACATTTAACTTGATCAAATGAAATAAAGTAAACATTGGATCTGGGTTAATAGATTAAGGTTGTTGCACTTAAAGAGCCAATAGATATTATCAATAGTATTTCATGAATTTCATACATCTTATAAATATTTTAAAATGATAAAAATATGTATGGAAACATAGATATATATGTTTTCTTCATCCTCCTCAAAAAAATCCATTATATAAGAAATAATGTTATACTTTGTTGACATAGATGATGTGATGAACCACAAAAGTAGAAGCTTATTGGAATATATAAAAACATATCTTTCTTTAATACACATGATCAACAAAAGAATTATATATAATCTTATATTCCTATTACTGACATTGTCTTCTTATTCATTGTATTATTTATTTAATATTGTGAATACTATTTCATTAATTTGATTATGGAAAAACACCTTAAATCACAGCTAGTGGTTTTCTACATAACTCGTGATCTTTAACACTCATTCAATATTTTCAAATATAATTTTCTACAAATTACATACATTAAAAAAAAATCATGATATTCCAAATATTTCATCCTTGATATTTAGTATTTCACTACTGAAATTCTTGGTATTTTCCACGGTTTTGCAATGGGATCCCGTTGCAAATAAGCTTTAGCGACGGGGCCCCATCGCAAATAGGCCATTCCAGAAAATGATGTCACAAATACTATTATTTGTGATGGGACAATCGCAAATAATGGTATTTGCGACGGGAAACATCACTGTTGCAAATAAGTCTCTGATTATACGCATTATATATAAATAAACTCTTTCGCGACGGGCCCGTCGCAAATAGTTTTTGTGACGGGCCCGCTGTCCCATCACAAAAAAATAAATAAATAAATATAAATATAAATATATATAATATAATGTGATGGGCCCGTCGCAACAAATTATTTGCGACGGGTAAGTAGTCCCGTCACAAATATGTTTTTTAATAATATTTATTTAGACTATTTGGGATGGGTTCCCATCACAAAAGGTCCCGTCGCAAATAATAAATTAATTTAAAAAAAATAAATTCAATAAAGTTACGATTAATGAAAAAAAATTACTATTATTAAAAAAATAAAAAATATTAAAATTCAAAATATTCACAAAAAAATATAAAAAATCATAAAATAATATTAATAATATTATTATTAGTAAATAAAATACAAAAAAATATAATACTAAAAAAATATTTAATAAAATAATATTTATTTTATTAAAAGAATAAAAAAATAAAAAAAATTAAAATTCCCAATATTCACAAAAAATATAAAAAATAATAAATTATTATAAATTAAATTATTTAATATTTGTACTGATATAAAAGACAAAAAATGTAAATAATTCATTTTACAATGTCAAATTCAAATGTTTTTAACATAAAAAAATCATTGGGGGGCGTCTTCTGGAGGAGGTGGAGGAGCTGAATGAGATGGTGGAGGAAACTTCATCCCTAAACTACAAGTCAGACGATGCATGTACTCCATCTACTCGTGATGCTGCTGCTACCATCGATGCATCTCCTCATCATGCTGCTGCTACTGCTGCTGCTACTGCCATCGATGCATCTGCTCCTCGTGATGTTGCTCCTATTACTGTTACTTCCGACTCATCTCTTCATGCTGCTTCTACGAAGTCTCTATAAGCTCAACCTGAGTTCGCAACTGCTCCTGATAGTGTGAGCCAGAAGATGATGTCTCTCCACGAGCTCTTCTAGAGCTGGATGCTGACATCGAAGGAGTAACATAATAAGTGCCAGGAGTCAAATGAGAGCTGATACCAATTACTCGGCCCTTCTCAAAGCCATACTAAGTCACCTTCATCCATGCCACCTCATCAAAATGGTGAGAACCGGTCTGATCTGTCATCTCGTCCTGACCCTCAGCCTATGTTTTAGAGGTCGGAGCCTCATATAACTCATCCAATTCCAATTTAAAATTAAAATTATGAAAATATTATATATAATTAATTTTCAAAGTGAAAAAAATAATACTAACCACAATTTGACGCTAGAGATCACCTCTAATCTCTCCAGTGGCTGGATCGTTGTACATCCTCCAATAAACGTCGAACTCTGTAATATCGGGATTCTCGACTGCCTACAGAAATATAAAATAAACCGTTTATATTTAATGTTATTTAAAATATTTAAAAAATATACTTACCAGATGCTCTCTATGCGAACTGAATTTATGGCTACCACCTCGATGCGTCACCTCTTATCTCCCCTGGTTCTGTCGTCCCACCGAAGATCTCCTCTAAAATCCACCACCCAACTAGTGAAACATAATCCATCCCAAACGTGAGATTAAATGTACTATGGTCGGTGAGCTTTACCTGACTCATCAAATTCTGTCACTCCTACTTTCTTAATGGTTTTCCTTCTCATATTGTGCAAAAACTGATGGAAATGGTCGCACATAGAAACTTTCCATGCCATGTGGATAACATCGCGCATGCTGTCATCGATTGGATACCATAAACCCTACAAATAATTTATAATATCAAGTTATTAATAAAATAAATTTCAAAATAAATATTATTTATTTACGTACCATCCAATGATGGAACATGTCATGTCACACATCAACGAGAATCTATTCCCATGTGATCCATGGCTGAGAAAAATAATTGTGCAAGATAACGCTCCCCTGTCCAATAGCTACATGCGGAAAACTGTGAAAAAGGAATAAATAATCAAACAATTAATATATATATAAATAAATTAATGAAATCTAACTAAAATATACATGTTACCATACCTCTGTGTGTGTGGATCGAAACCAAGATGTGGACGTCGCTCGGGGATAGGGTCAGGAATCATCAGTCGTGCAAGACCGTACCCCCTCCGCATACCCCCTGAACCTCTAGTAGGCTGAGTGTCTGGTGATCCAAAATCTCCCTCATCCAACGGTAGGTCAGCCTCCTGCAACTCGCGGAATATATCAGAGTCCATCTGAAACACAAAATTATTATTGTTATCAGATAGTTAAAAATAACTATTTAATATAGATATATATTAGTTATGATTATAACCAGCATTTAACTGTGTCAATGTTCATCTTCATCCTCTTCTCCATAACTGTCAATGTCAATGTCTTCATTTTCCTCCTTGGCATCATCAATATACATATGAGTTTCAGTTTCATCATCTCTTGTTATTTCAAATTCATTTGTAACATCATTAACATATTCATCACCATTGTTCCTTAATTTTGGGGTGTCATCATCGATATTCACGTCTCTTTGTGAATCAGATGGATTTTGAGTAGTCTATTGAAAAATTTAAATTCCTTCCACTTCAGTGGAACCACATTCAGTTTGATTAAATTAATTTTCCTGAGATTTCATTTTTATTATGCTCAACCAATAGATCAAGTCTCTTAAAGTAGAACATTACTTTGCATAATAAATTTGATGTGCCTGTTGAGCCAGTAAAAATGGTTCATTTACTGCAAGAAGACTTTTATATTTAATATCGAAAATTCCATGAGTCAGATGAACACACAAGCCTCTCTCAGTATCCAACCACCAACATTTAAACATTGTTATGTAATTCTGTCCTAGATAACACAACTCAATAATTTCATCCAAAATGCCATAAAAGTAAACTTCAGTTTCTCTGTGATGTGATCCTCTCAAGAAAACTCCACTGTTCATTGTTTTTTTTATTCCCCGTATGCAAGTGTATGAAATCGAAAACCATTCACCACATATGCATTATAAGATTTAAACATTTTGGATGGTGGGTTACTCAATATACAAAGTCTCTTATCAATTTTATTTGCATATTGAGACACCTAAAAATTTGTAAAACAATTATCAATATAATAAATAATAAACAAAATTGATATTAAATCATCAATAATTTATGTTACCAGTTTTTGAAACCATTGATATTTTTTTTGCGTTCTTCAAGAGCAGATGCTGTAATTTGTGGAATTTGTTTCTTGATATTATTATCATATAACCTACAAATAAAATCATTTAAAATACTGTAACATAAATTATAGAATAAGTGATAGAAGCCTTCACAGGACAAATGATGTCATTTCTTCATAGTTGAGCAGAACATATGTATGAGCTCTATGATGTTCATCATCTGAAATCCATCGTTCATGAACTCCACTGAAACCAAGATTTTGATGATTAAAAACTGTTAATTGATTGTTTATTTTGTCATTTACATTCCCCTCTTTTCTTCCCATGCGATTGTGTTTTGAGGGATATTGAGATTCAAAATAATGAGAGCAGAAAAAAGCAATTTCCTCTTGCAAATAAGCTTCAGCAATTGAGCCTTCAACTGATGCTTTGTTACGTACTTTATTCTTCAATTTCTGCATGCATCTCTTGAATGGGAAAAATCCATCAAAACTGCACTGGAACTCCACATTTAACTTCATGTGGAAAATGTAATATCAGATGTTCCATTGAGTCGAAGAATGCCAGCGGGAAGATTTTTTCCAGTTTACATATAATTACAACAACATCTTCTTCCAGTTTTCTTAGCGCATCGTAGTCTGTTGTCGTTGCACAAATGTCTCGAAAAAATATGATATGCCTGTTATCGAATCCCAAATCATATAATTCAACAAACCTCTGAATCTAATCGGCATTAGTCTTTCCATTATAACATGACAATCATGACTTTTTAATCCAGTAATATAACTATTCTTAACACATCTACCCAAATTGGAAGCATAGCCATCTAGAAGTCTCAAATCTGCAATCCACTAAAAAAATAATAAGCGAATCTCTTTGGACAGTGTATAAGCTGTTTTTGGCTTCATTGACCTCTGTGATCTGACATTTTCAAATAGTTCAAGTTCTGGTCGCCTGCAAATTTGGGCAAGATCTAATCATGCCTTCATAGTATCTTTGGTCTTACCTGGTGTATCCAAAATTGTATGAAATAAATTATCAAAACAGTTCTTCTCAATATGCATAACATCCAACATGTGGAGGACCAATGAATCAGACTAATATAGAATATCCCAAAAAATTATCTGTTTTATCCAATTATGTTCTTTCCCAAAGTCATGAATTTTATATTGGTTTACTATTGGTCCAAATGTGATGGGAGGTAATGAAAATACAACTTATTTTAACTCTGTACCTGAGATCATCTTTAGAGGTTCATCCCTTTCAATTTTACCTTTTCTGAAATGAGATTTGTTCCTTTGAAAAGGATGATCGGTTGGAAGAAATCTACGGTGAAAATCAAAATAGAAAGGTTTTTTCCATTGACGAGCATAAAGGATTTGTTGTCTTTCATACAGTAAGGACATGATTTTGGACCATGTGTAATCCAACCATATAACATGCCATATTACAGAAAGTCACTAATCGTCAACATCAATGCAACTTTTAATATGAATTTTTTTTTGCAGCAACATCATATGTATTAACACCATCACTCCACAATGAATTTAACTCATCAATCAATGGTTTCAAATAAACATCAATATTCCTTTTTGGATGTCCTGGGATTAATAGAGTCAAAAAAATATAAGGCTCTTTCATCAACATCTTTGGAGTCAAATTGTAAAGAGTTATAAAGACAGGCCAACATGAATAATGACTACCATAAGAACCAAACAGACAAAAACCGTCAGTAGAAAGAACCAATCACACATTTCGGGCTTCTATAGAAAAAGACGGATGTAGATGATCAAAATGATTCCATGAATCGCCATCATATGGATGATTCAAGCTTCTATTAGTTGAAATATCAGTTTTGTGCCATGACATCATTGACTTTGTCTTCTGAGACATAAATAAATGCTACAACCTGGGTGTAAGGGGGAAATATCTCAACTGTTTTACTAGAATCGATCTAGACTTCCTTGGTTGAGCTACTTTATACCTCGATTTTCCACATATGGGACAACTATCCAATGACTTGTTTTCTCCAGAATATAAGATGCAATCATTTGTACATGCATGAATCTTTCAATAACTAAGTCCTAGATTACGAACCAGCCTCTTGCACTTATAGTAATTTGCAGGCAACAAATTTCCTTCAGGTAATAGTGTTTTAACCAGAGAAAATATCTGATCAAAATAGTTGTTTGATATTTCATTATCTGATTTAATAGCCATAAATGTTGCAACTGCTTCTAATTTTATTATCTTGCAACAAGGATATAATGTATCCTCAGCAGACCTCAACAACTCATAAAATTCAGATGGTTCCAACTCAAGAGTTAAATCAATATCATTATGAGTTTCAGTTTGTTGCACAAATGGACCTACAACATCATGTACTAAATTTTTAAACCATGGTGGATCTGGAATCAAGTTATTAGGATCTTCTCTAGAACCGCGTTCACTGTGTTGATACCAAAAAATATAATTTGGTTGAAAACCAAACTGCAAGAGATGTCCCCCAACGTTTTCAATTGTTTCAAACGTTCTCAGAGCACATTTTTTACAAGGACACTTAATTGTGCCTTCTGAAACATATTTTGGTTTTGATGATGCAAATGCTAAGAAAACTTCAACACCCTTAATATATACAGTATTTAAACCTGAACCATTTGGATTTCTGCACTGATTTATCTAAACATGATCATCTAATAATGACTGATTTCGACTTCCTTGTTCCATATTTTTATACATAAAATATAAAATCATCACTGTTTTTGAAAAATTTGAAATTGTAATAACACTATCTGAAAAAATAAAATTTTGTTGTGGAGATGATTACAAATTTTCCCTTCATTATCCAAGAATATTTCATTTACTAATTATTACTAATTCTTACAATTTATTACTAATTATTACAATTTATTACTAATTATTACAATTTATTACTAATTATTACAATTTATTACTAATTATTACAATTTATTACTAATTATTACTAATTATTACAATTTATTACTAATTTAGCTACACTTAGAAATAATTAGCAAAATGAAAACTGCTTGAACAATGAAAGGAAATTTGGTAATCATCATTGTGGAGATGATTACAAAATTTCCCTTCATTATCCAAGCAGATTTTGTTTACTAATTATTACGAATAAAAAAATTATATTATCAATATTTATAAAAATAAAATATTAATATTATTAAAATAATAAAAAATTTATAAAATATTAAAATTATCAATATTTGAAATAGGCTTTGTTCTATTCTTAACATGTTCAAATCTCAAAGGGTCGCCAATTGTCAGGTCATGCGTAATAAAAAGTTTGTGTCACCCATGTCCAATGTAAACTCTATAATTGTCCTTGCATGGTTGATCACCTTGCAAGTAGTGTTGCAATAGGATGACTAAAGTAATGTCATTCTCGTCTCTAATAATCATCTCGCTCCCTTTACATAGATCAATCTTCCTTAAAAATTTGATGGGACATCTGTATCTTTCCCATAAAATTTCAAGGAAGAATGGTCTATGTAAAGGGTCATGTGAGATAATTTTTATAGATGAGAATATAATGACTTGGGTTTTCCTATTGTAGTGATACTTGCAAGGTGATAAACCAAGCAAGGACAATTATAGAGTTTACATTAGACATGGCTAATATAAACTTTTTATTGCGCATGACTTTAAAATTGGTGACCCTTTGAGATTTGAACATGTTAAGAATAGAGAAAATCCTGTTGCGAATACCGATAATTTTAATATTTTATAAATATTTTATTATTTTAATAATATTAATATTTTTTTGTCATAAATATTGATAATATAATTTTTTTATTCGTAATAATTATTTCTTATTATTGCTAATTATTGCTAATTATTGCTAATTATTGCTAATTATTCCTAATTATTGGTAATTATTGGTAATTATTTGTAATTATTGGTAATTATTGGTAAATATTGGTAATTGTTGGTAATTATTAGTAATTATATCTAATTATTGGTAATTATAACTAATTATTGGTAATTAATACTAATTATAACTAATTATTAATAATTATTACTAATTATATCTAATTATTACTAATTATATCTAATTATTACGAATTATAACTAATTATTACAAATTATATCTAATTATTACTAATTATATCTAATTATTACTAATTATATCTAATTATTAGTAATTATATCTAATTATTGGTAATTATTCCTAATTATTCTTAATTATTCATAATTATTCTTAATTATTCCTAATTATTCCTTATTATTTTGAATTATATATAATTATATATAATTATATATAATTATATCTAATTATATCTAATTATATCTAATTATTACTAATTATATCTAATTATTAATAATTATTCTAATTATTACTAATTATATCTAATTGTTAATAATTACATCTAATTATTACTAATTACATCTAATTATTACTAATTACATCTAATTATTACTAATTACATCTAATTATTACTAATTACATCTAATTATTACTAATTATTGGTAATTATTTCTAATTATTGTTAATTATTACTAATTATTGGTAATTATTACTAATTATTGGTAATTATTACTAATTATTGGAGATTATTACTAATTATTGGTAATTATTACTAATTATTGGAGATTATTACTAATTATTGGTAATTATTACTAATTATTACTAATTATATCTAATTATTGGTAATAATTACTAATTATATCTAATTATTGGTAATTATTACTAATTATATCTAATTATTGGTAATTATTACTAATTATATCTAATTATTGGTAATTATTAATAATTATATCTAATTATTACGAATTATTACTAATTATTACTAATTATATCTAATTATATCTAATTATATCTAATTATTAGTAATTATTACTAATTATATCTAATTATTGGTAATTATTACTAACTATATCTAATTATTGGTAATTATTACTAATTATATCTAATTATTACTAATTATTACTAATTATTACTAATTATATCTAGTTATATCTAATTATTGGTAATTATTACTAATTATTACTATTTATATCTAATTTTTACTAATTATTACAATTATATATAATTATTACTAATTATTGTTAATTATTACTAATTATTGGCAATTATTACTAATTATTGGTAATTATTACTAATTATTGGTACTTATTACTAATTATTGGTAATTATTACAAATTATTACAAATTATATCTAATTATTGGTAATTATTACTAATTATATCTAATTATTGGTAATTATTACTAATTATATCTAATTATTGGTAATTATTGGTAATTATTACTAATTATATCTAATTATTACTAATTATATCTAATTATTACTAATTATATCTAATTATAAATAATTATATCTAATTACAACCAATTATATCTAATTATCACTAATTATATCTAATTATCACTAATTATATCTAATTATCACTTATTATATCTAATTATCACTAATTATATCTAATTATCACACTACAACAAAATCGCCGTTTAGCGGTGGTTTTTTTGCGTTTAGCGGCGGTTTAAACCGCCGCTATATTGTTTGGTGGCGGTTTACAGAAACTGCCGCCTAATAGGGCGTCAGCAATCTATTAGCGGCGGTTTTTAACGTTTGGCGGAGGTTTCATGAAAGCGTTGTAGATGCCTCATTTCGCGGTGGTTTTCCTGAATTTAGTGGCGTTTTTACGAGCCCTGGATATCGCTTTATTCGCGGCGTTTATAACCGCTGCGAATAAACTCAATTTCCAGCAGTGGTAAAACTGCCGCTAAATTCAGGTAAACCGCCGCGGAATGAGGCAGCCACAAGGCTTCTATATAGCGGCGGTTATAACTGCCGCTAGAAGTATTTTTTTTACGTTTAGCGGCGGTTTAAACCGCCGCCAGTATAAATTTCGCGGCGGTTAGAACCGCCGCTAAAAGCTGCCCAGAATAAAAAAAATAATTCTTGGATTCTCCTGCACCACTGCCCTTAAAAACAAATAAAACTAGAAAAAACAATCAAATGTTCCAACACATTTCTCATACTCATGTATACAATATCCTAAATAGTAAATACTAGGAAGATAAAACTTCATTGATGCAACATTGTAACATTGCAAACTGGATTCCACTAAATCTTATAACTTCACTTTCTTAGGATAGATCATCCATAGCGATTCCACTCTACTTATAAAAATTGATAATTGATGAGTTAGTAGTTATATTAGTACCAACCCATTTATATAATGATTTTTTTTGGTTTTGTGGCCTAGAAACCATCCTTAATACTTATAATAAATTTGAACTGATGAAATAGATTAAATAACACATTAGAAATATATTGTTATAAAAAATCCTATTGTGGGAATAGTTTTAGAGTTACATTGGGATATAGCTTTTATAGGAATGTGGATATTTCTAGTGAGTCACACCTATATCTTAGTTAACCACCCTTGATTTAGAACATTCTCATGAAATTTTAGAAGAGCTAGAGCATGTTTAGATACTTTTGATGCTTAAATCAGACATTTTCAACAATGGGCCACACCAAAGTGTCCACAACACTATCCCCTTGATCACTATGAAATGACCCAATTTGTTCAACACATCAACAATGGGTTTAACTCCTATTCATCCAAAATCTCGACTACCAATTCAGACACAGACCTAAATGGAATGATGTATACCACACTCGAGAAATGAAGACATAAAAAAAACATTAGAAATCAATAAAATGCAAAAAAAGAAACCCTGAGAAATCAAGGAAATTTTAGGACATGAAAATGTGTGGTGGAAACTATGTGCCACAAATGTTACATATACAAACCAACTGTTTTCATTTTTGTTCAACACATCAACAGTACAACTACTCAGGGTCCGATGATGCATCGTCACCCTATCCACCTTCATTTCCACTTTGTGCTGTTACCTGTAAAAGCATTATATTGAAAATTAAATATGGCTACATATTTATATTAAAACTTAAAACAAATCAAAGTTAGCAAACTAAATGATTCTGATTTTATGTGATTTACCTGCATACCACCAATCAATGCACTCCCATCAGGGGCATATCTACTCATCTGCTGATGTAGTTCAGTCAACTCTTTCTGCAATGCAGATATCTGATCCCCCTACTGGTGAACTGTGTTTCGTAAAGAAACAATCTCTTTCTTAGCATCTCCGGGCTGACTAAAGTTAGGAGTAGAAACAACAGATATCCCCGGTGGCCTGCTAAAAACCTCAGATGGCACGGGTTCCAAACCCATCCCGCACACTCTCCTAGGATTCTCATTCCCAAGGACTTTAGCAACCGGGTCATCCTGGGAGACAGAGTAGGAATGCGCAGGATTGACATCCCATAGTTCTTTAATTTTGACCTATAAATCAAATATCAATATATATTAACATAGAAAAAATTGATAAGAAGTTATTATGATAAAAAATTGACTTCATACCCCAACTTCTTTAGCAGACTCATTAACAAAACATCCATCTGATTTCTTGTGAACATCCAACCACAGTTCAGTTCTGGATGCCTCATGGCCTAAACTCTGTGACTGCATTAATCAAAGATAAATCAACAATTAAATATATTAAAAAGATAATATTGTCTTATAAATATCTAAACTAATTAAAAGATTACCAATGAACTTCGATTTCCAGAAAAACTTTTTGAGCCCGCAGTGTGTGGGATGACTTGCTTCGCTCGGTTTGACGCATTCTGTCTTGATTGATCCTAAAATAAATAAAATTCAATTTAATACTAATGTATTGAATGTCATGTCCTTTTCATATACATGTATAAATGTAAAATGTGGATAATATAATAATATATATATTTCAATACCATCTGCTTCTGATCCCGATGCCTGTCAACAAACACTTTCCACTACTCTTTTGGTACCCCACTCGGTAGCTTCTCATACATTTACAGCGTGGTCAACTAAGCATCGTTGACATCACCCCACAATCTCCAATTAAAATCTTTCCACTTCTTACCTAGATTTTTCAACGTCCACTTCCATGCTATCACATCATTAATGGTAAAGTGGAAGAACATCTGTATACAAAAATTCATTTTGAACATATTAGTAACATGACATTAAATTAAACCATAATGTAATAAATTTACCTTTATTTGAGAATCAAACACTTCATTTTTCCTGCTTGGAGGCATATGTCTCCAATCGTCATATGAAATGGGAAGGGAAATGGGCTCCGCTGCCAGCTGGCCTAGAATCTGGCCAAGCAACCCCGCAGAATCAACCGTAGGGACCCCTTAAGAATCAAATGGGACAACAATATTCTCGCCATTCAGATTCCAAACATCTGAACTTTTTATTTTTTTCTCCATGGCTGCATTTTTGTCATCTTCAATGAGAAAACAATTAGTATAAACAAAATGCAATAAATTTATTTAATTAAAATTTTTACCTATGATAGTGACACTCTAGTATGTCCGGGATGAACTGGAAGGGGCGCGTCGCTGCCCCACTGCTGAGGCTCCTGAAGGGGGAGTCAACAACTCAGCCTCTACTGGGACATCCACAGATGGTGTGAGAGATGGTGCAGGGGGAGATGGTGCAGGGGTGTCGGCAGCTGGTGCATCATATGGCATGGGGAGGGAGCCAGATGGATAATCATCTGTCGCAGAACTAGATGAAATAATGTAACACTTCTTCCTTGGCATTCCAGTCATTTAATCAAATAAAATTAAGTTCAGAATATATATTTCAAAAAAATTATGCAGAAAAAAAAATTAAAAATGATAACAGATGGAGTACTAACAGAAAAAATATATATAACAATGATAATGAATGACTGC
Source organism: Viscum album (assembly GCA_963277665.1). NCBI lineage: Eukaryota > Viridiplantae > Streptophyta > Magnoliopsida > Santalales > Viscaceae > Viscum > Viscum album. Next base: position 16,205,096 of record OY728119.1, read on the forward strand.
AGAAATGAAACAAGTGGTTGCTGAAAAAATAAGTAATTGTACATATAATCATTTTCCCCTTCAATCATGTCAGTTTCCTGCTCCATTGCTTCATCCACTTCATTCATCCTTGCTTGACTAATATTTTCAATATCATGATGGACAAATAATTCTGCTTCCTGTTGTTGATTAAATTAAATTTCAGAGGTCAAATTTTCCACTTCATCACCCATATCATACAAATCTCTTTGTATTACTTGAGAAACTACACTCCACCCTTCATCGACAACATCATTCACATAATATACAATTTTTGCTTGCGATGCTAAGATATATGGATCATGCAGTTCATGATCACCGACATCCATCAAGAGAGAGTAGTTCACAGAAGTAAATTTCAAGGAATCTATTTTAACACCTATGATAATATCGACCCATTTTTATTTGAATAAAACAACCGAAAAATGTATGTGGTAGTTTAATTCAATAATATCAGGCAGCTTTCCATAATATTCCACTTCAGAAAATGTAAATATACCACTATTCTTTGTTCTCAAACCCACTTCTTGATTGACTGTACGAAATCTAAAGCCATTCACATTATAAGTATCAAACTTTCTAACTTCTTTTAAAGGACCTCTAGCAAGAAACTTCAAATCTTCTGATACCTCTACTCGAGTATTTGTATTCATGATCTGAAAAAATAAATATACTTTATTAGATTTACAAAATGTATGTGTCAAACTAATATTTGTATTTATTGCAATATTTATGAACTTACATGTCATGCAAACCATTCTACAAGCTCTTTATTAACAGCTTTCGTTATATCTTTATCATTTCTTGTTCTTAATCTCATTCATCTATTTGTTTGTATCCTCAAATCTTCAATAAATGGATCTACAATTTCACTATTCAGCAGCACATATCTATGTGCCTGTAATAATTCCAATTTAGTCAGTGTCACATTTGAGGTCCTCCCAACTGATCGGCCAATAGCAGGATTTTTTTTGGATTTTTAATGTATTTGAGATTGAGTTGATGTGTCGTCAACACGTCCAAATCGATTAAATCTTGTCTCAGTATCATCCAACTATCGAGAACAAAAGGTAAGACACTCTTCAGCCACATAGCCTTCACCAATTGAGCCTTCTGGTTTAGCTTTATTTCTCACGTATGATTTCAAATGCCCAAGATATCTGTGAAATAAAATAAACATAATTATTCATTTAATTAAGTACCAAAAATTGTTTAATTAACTGGAAAACATATAAATAAAGTACCTCTCAATTGGATACATCCATCGATAATGAACGAGGCCTCTTAATGTAGCTTCCTCAACAAAATGCATAGTTAAATGCATCATTACAGTAAAAGAGGACAGAGGAAAGATCATATCCATTTTGCAAAGGGTCAATACAAACCTCTCCTGGAGGTTGTAAAGCTAAAATGGATGTAGAGATTTCTCACATAGTTTTCTGAAAAATGTGCAGAACTAGAGTACAACAGTAGTAATTTTTTCAGGTAATAATGTACGCAATGCCAATGGTAGTAACTGTTGTAACAAAATATGTGAATCGTGGATTTTCAATCCATGTAACTTATGATTCTTCAAGTCAACACACCTCGAGATGTTACTTGAATACCCATCAGATACCTTAACATTCTTTAACATTCGAAAGAATATATCTTTATCCCTATTTTTCATTGAAAAAATTTCCGGGGGATACTTTCCATGCTCATCTGGCCAGAGATCGCATTTTATGTTCAATGCTTGTAAGTCTTTGAGAGCATTGAGATGATCCTTCGGCTTTCCATGCTCATTAAGAAATGTGAAAATCAAATTGTCACAGACATTCTTCTCAATATGCATCACATCAAGATTATGCCGCAACAAATTAAATTCCCAATACGGAAGTTTGAAGAATATACTTCTTTTCTTCCATTATTGCGTACCGGTTTTGCTTGACGATACACTTCGGACCCATTTTCCGCTATCATTCAAATGATGAACCTTCCCAAATTCTGTTTCAAAATTTTCAAGTTGTTCCAATATTTCAAAACCATTTAACAACTTTGGAGGTTGTCTATGATCAATGGAACCATTAAATTTTGATCTGTTTAGCTGAAATCTATGAGATGCATCGAGAAATCTTTGATGACACAAGAAGCACCATTTTCTACTATGAGGTAGCCGTTTGGGCTCAAAATCAAAGTTACAAATGGGACAAGACAAACCCGTGTAAGTGTTCCAACCAGATAAATTCCCAAGCCCAGGGAAGTTACTAATGGTCCACATTAAATCAGCATGCATTTTGAACATTGTTTTAGAAGAAGCATCAAATGTCTCAACACCGTTGCTCCATAACTCCTGCAATTCTTCAATCAAAGGCTGCAAGTATACATCAATATCATTTCCAGGCATTTGTTTTCCAGGAATAATCATCGAAAGGATAAAAGATGTTTGTTTCATACACATCCATGGAGGCAGATTATAAGAGATCAAAACAACTGTCCAAATGCTATAATTGGTACTCAAAGTCCCAAATGGGTTGAATCCATCAGCATCCAATCCCAATCGAACATTCCTAGGATCAGTTGAGAAATCGAGATGTAATGAATCAAATGTCTTCCACGATTGGGAATCTCGTGTATGTCTCATTAACCCATCATCATTATTATCTATAGAATGCCACTTCATGTGTTTGGCGGTTTTCGATGACATGAATAATATTTTCAATCGAGGCTTCAAAGGAAAGTAACGCAAAACCTTTGCAGGTGCTCCTTTTCTTCTTCTCTATGAAATTATGTTCATTCAGACTTCCAACATCACCCATTGCCTGCCATCTAGAAGAAGAACATTTCTTGCAATTCTATCTACTTGAGTCCTCTCCCCAATAAAGCATACAATCATTGGGACACACATGTATTTTTGTATAATTCAGACCAAGATTGTTAACAACTTTTTTCATATCATAAAAAAATTATGAGATTTTTGCTTCAGTAAATGTATCACAAATCAATTCCAATATCATGGACATTGCCTTATTTGTAATTCCACATAGACATTTGATATGGTAAAACTTCAGCAAAAATGAAAGCTTTGAATATTTCAAACACCCACATTACAAATCTTGATTTCCATCATCAACTAAATCATGAAACACATTTTCCTCAATGAAGTTTTCTCTTACATTTGGCTCCACAGAATCAAGAGGAGGATCCAATGATAAGTGAAAATCTTGATCTGCCTGTGTTACAGTCTCAAAAACATTACTTGTCATGTTGCAATTTGTAGCACCCTATTATGATTGTTCTGATATGTTTTGATGCTAATAGTGGTGTCTTACAGTGCCGAATGCATCATTTATTAGGTTTTTCATTTCATTTTCCATTTTCGATGAACTTGGGACCTCATTATGCTGATTAACATCAGTGCTCAATCTTTCTGTAACGTTCGATTCTCCATGCCAAATCCAACACAAATTTCTAGAAGGGAATTGCTTCAGTATTAAATGTTCATAAACCTTATCTCTCTTCAACCATGTTCTAAATTTACATTTATTACCTGGACATTTTATTATCCCTTCAACGGATCGATTAGAAATTTAAAAATCTAAAAACTCATTCAAACCCTTAACATATTGAGGTGTGTTCCTCTGTAATGTGATCCAGCTTTTATCCATGTATATCACAATGTGCCTACACAAAAAACAAGGAATCAAACATGAGACATCTTCTATAACCCCATCATAAAAAACAAATAATGATGAACAAAATTTCCATAATATAAGTACATTGATGAATAAGCCTCTGGTGAAATATATCATGTAGAAATATATCCTATGTATGATAGGGGACATCATTAACATACCGTGGATTCATGGGTAGGGGACATCATTAACATACCTAATTTGGTGAGGGCTCGAATGCTGGTGGAAGGGGCTGGTTACAGGTGCTGGGGGGATGGTGCGGGCTGATGGGCAGGGGGGAGGGGGCTGTTGCGGGCAAGAATGCTGGTGGCAGCGGGCTGAAATGAAGGTGGAAGGGGGATCGTGTGGGATGGATGTGGCTGGAGTAGGGCCAAATCACGACATTACCAAAGCATAACCGTGGCGTGACCGCGGCGTGACCGCGGCGTGACCGCGACGTGACCCCGACGTGACCTCGGTGTGACTGCGGCGTGACCGCGGCATGACCTCGGCGTGACCGCCGCGTGACCGCAGTGTGTTGGCCCAGTCCAGTGACATCCATGTGACATGGTCACACAACATGGGACCCATCTTAAAAGTCTAACGCCACATAAAGAGTGTCTTGGTTCAAACAATCATTTTAATAAAAACATGGAAACCCTCTATAGGGATATAAAAAGGGTCAAGTACGATGTGTGCTTTATGACTAAAAAAGACATCAAGTATAAGGAAAACATCAATGCAATAATGTTAAGCAAGGTATACCACTATGAGTTTTTGCAGACAGCGCACCTCCGTTGGAGGGGTTTTATTACAAAACCATGACTTATTTATCATGGATATTCACACTATGTTTAATTTCATTGTTCATAGACCAATCTATGTATAGAGTTTAAGGGAATGTATCCTTGAAAAAAATTATGTGATATATATAGCGATATAAGAGAGGAATAAAAATATGATATGGATGTAGATCTTGACACACATATGCATATATCCTTAGGGGATGACTCAGATATTTTATGGTCATGGTTCTCAGACCTATAGATGCTAACATTTTTATATATAAAAACATAGAACCAATGATTGGTTAGTCTTCATAGATATTCCAAAACACAACCTGATGTGAATTAAGGATTATTAGTATCATATAATACCTTGGAGGGGGACATTAATTTTATGGTCATGATGTTTACACCATTGTGTCACAAAGTTTAATATCCTATGAAAAGGACCATGGTTTTGATAAGACATTACAAAAGGAGAATCTAATGTTATGTATTTGGGGTATCCAAAAGAGATTCATACCCGAATTGGAAGGTGTAGAAGAATATAATTTCATAATTTATTTAACTATTAAAATGATTCTAAAATGTTTAAACTTCAGGGTACAACAATCACATTGAATAGAATGATTTTGGAAGGTTTAAAACATCCATTATGAATGCCTGAGTAAATAAGAAATAGAGACCAACTGGTGAAGAATGACCATTACAAATAGTGGAATACTAATACCATTCTCATTCAATAGAATCTAATGATAGTAGGTTGAATATTTTCTCAATCAGTACATTGATTTATTATGTGGTTTAGGTGGAACTATTTTCCATGACTGAAAAACACTTAATGAAGGAAGATAGTGATTCAGTAATCCTATGATGGTGTCCGAGATTGAAAATGATTTAACATCAAAAAATCAACACATATTCTAGGTCGGAATAAGAACTAAATAATCCTTTTTGAAAATTACAGTGGACAATAATAACATCTTTATTTAGCATGACATTTCACTGAGGGGGCTTCTGTGGGAAATTGTTGGGTAGGGGGGCGGGGAGGGGAGGGGCAGGGGCTGGGAATGTTGGAGGGGAGGGGAGGGGAGGGGTTGGACAGGATGGAGGGGGAGGGGAGGATAGGGGAGAGGATGGGCAGGGGGGAGGGGGCTGCAGGGAGAAAAGGTTGGCCAAGGTGGGGGGCTGCTGGGGGAAATTGTTGGGCAGGGGGGAGGGGAGGGGCAGGGCTTGGGCATGTTGGAGGGGAGGGGAGGGGAGGAGAGGGGCTAGTCAGGATGGAGGGGAGGGGAGGGGAGAAGAGGGGCAGGGGGGAGGGGGCTGTTGGGGGAAATTGTTGGGCAGGGGGAGGGGAGGGGAGGGGCAGGTTGGAGGGGAGGGGAGGGTGATGGCAGGGGGGGATGCTGGGGGAAAATGTTGGGCAGGGGGAGGGGAGGTGAGGGGATGGGGCTGGGTAGGATGGAGGGGAGGGGAGGGGATGGCATAAGAGGGGCAGGGGGCTGCTGGGCTAGGGGAAAATGTTGGGCAGGGGGGAGGGGAGGGGAGGGGAGGGGTAGGATAGAGGGGAGGGGAGGGGAGGGGCTGGGCAGGATAGAGGGGAGGGGAGGGGAGAGGCTGACGCGC